>CM066215.1:11406500-12798863 GCA_033675125.1 Athetis lepigone
GTGACCCCGTCACTACAACCGCGCAACCGCCTACCTTACCTACAGGGATTATGATCATAGAATAACTTTATGTGTACCGACTTTCAGGGATTTAATTACCGTCGTGTGCAGGCACAGGATCTTTATATTTTATAACTTGCCTACCACTTATTCGATACTTGGTATGAGTTTTTTTAAACTTTTAACTCGTGAAAGCATTTACAAACATGGTCAACTTTTTCGGTCATACCCTCATGGGCTCGAAACTATGCGCTTCAACGACCAAGCGAAAGCCGGCTGTCGGGCTGCTATTGTCTTTCTATTGTGTCTCGAATCACGCGTGTTTGAAGGTTTAATTATGGGTTTACTTTATTCCCTTCTGTCTTCCAAGTTTTAAAGATTTTACAGAAGTGTTTAAGTGTGTGTTGTGTGAAAAACAAGCGATTATTTAAGAGTCATACGTAACTCGGTGATTCATTGTTGGCCGGTTCTTATTTCACGGCAGCTTAGCGGCTCACTAGCGAACCTTATTCGACATAATATGGTGCGCGCTACAATATGTCATTTTTTTTTTATATTTTAAAAAGAATTGAATAACGGTATAAAAATAAAATAACATATAACGTAGGTCAACACAATATAGGTCAACATTATACAGATGTGCACCGAGTAACGTATGACTCTTAAATAATCGCTTGTTATTCAAAAATGTAAAAGCTTCAAAAGCTTGGGAAACAAAAGGAAAAAACATAGACCCACAATTAGGTAGCGTACATTTTCGAGCTCATGAGGGTATGACCGAACCAGTTGACAATGTTAGTCAATGCTTTGAAGACCAAAAAGCGTACTCAGCCTACTTATGAGTAAAGAAGACTTTAAAAACTAAGCAAACATAATTGCAGAATGCTTTTGAACAGTGCGAATTACATAATTCCTATTTTCTCGTCTGTGATCTCAAAAACTACACTACGAACCGAACGCCCCCACTCCTTCAACCATGATTAACTTATGTTTTTGCGAATTCATCAACTTCAAATCTTCTTATCTAAGCATGAGGATAACTTTAACACATAAGGTCAATTCACCCCGTTTTTATGTTTGCATATTACTAAAATCTACGAGGACATATAAAATACATGTAAATTTTTCCTACTTAAAGTCAAAGCTCGCACCATAAACGGCCGAATGCACGCACCCTGCTACATTCCTAATGGTAAACAAACAGCCAGAGTGGTCTACGTCACATTCCTACAGAACAGTCTATTGCGACATTGCACAGTAAATAAACGCTCCCGGGTAAATGAAGCACTAGTACTGATGTCAAGATATTAGGACCTTTAGTTACAGGTCCTGCTATAGCTGAAAAATACTGGATCTATTGGCAAAAAAACTTCTTCTGAGAAGATTCTTGCTCTTGTTGTATTGCAAAGATATTTAACTTTCTGATAGATTTGCTTCTAAGTTTCCAATTTATTTATCTAATAAATTGGAAACTTAGAAGCTCTAGCTGCGTCCCGCGGTTTCACCCGCGTTAAAAATGTTAAGGGTGAACAACCCTCATCACTTGGGGGTTTGAAAAATAGATAGTAGCCGATTCTCAGACCTACTGAATATGCATATAAATTTAGTAAAAATCGGTAAAGCCGTTTCGGAGGAGTAAGGTGGGTAACTAACATTGTGACACGAGAATTTTATATACCTATAAGATAATACCACTCTATTACTGTCCTACTGCAGGGCAAAGGCCTCTTCTCATACAGAGAAGGCACGAGCATTGATCACCACGCTTGCTCAATGCGGATTGGCGATTTCGGATTAATATTAACTACTACAAGTCCAGGTTTCCTCACGATGTTTTCCTTCACCGATGTCTGTGCTGTTCAAGATACATTTTAGAAAGTACATATGAACTGGAAAAGTCACATTGGTACTTGCCCGGATGATGGTTTAACCACTAGGCCACCACGACATTATCTAATATCTAAGGGTAATTAGTTGTCATAATATTACGAGTCTCCATCTTTTATAAATAATAACAGAAACATCTCGTTTCTAAAACAAAACTAACTTTTGCCTGCAAACTTTCGTTTGCACAATTTTATAGCATTTAAAAAACTTAGGAATAGTGAAACCTTCTATCGATAAAACAATTTTTTGAATTAAATCATTAGTATAAAGTTATTATAATAATGTAGATTAGAGTGCGTGTAGTTAGTTACCACAATTCTACGATATTCAGTTCAAAAACATCCCATCGATTTTCTTCTGACTGCGTTCAGTCTGCACATCCGCTAGGTGGCGCAATATCGTGCCCACGCGCAGGTCACTGTCAACTATCCGTGAAATCTCCGTCAACCACCGCTGTAACCACGACACGACTGCGACGTACAGTATACTTAATGATGGCTCATAACATTTTCAGGCAATAAAAACATGGCCTTTTTTCTGGGAGCTGTCAAACAAGTTTGATGTAGAAATCAGGCCAGATTACATAATATATTTTTATTAGGGGACATCGGGAGGAAAACGCGCTAATTTGATACATTAAACGATATCGGGTACAGTCTGCAGTGCCCGCGTTCGGAATGCATGACCGATCGGACACGGGGAAAAAGCGCTCGCTCGCCGGTGAATGAAGCGATTAGCGCTGAATGGTCGTCCGGCACGCGGAACCAAACGCCTGGCACGACGCGCGCGCATCCACGCCGCGCTTTGTCTCAGCTCGCTTGACCCGTGCCCCGGGTAAAAACCGTGCCTGACCAAAAACTAATAAAAAGCACAAAAAAACTACCATCGAGCTGTTTTTAATTGGGGAAAAAATATAGCTGACCACTTTTTTGTCGATTAAAACGACTCGTCTAGATCTTCTTAATGTATTATTCTTGTTACACCGTAGACTATTTTAATGCAGATGAAGATGCCTGTCTTCGTAATGTTATTGCTTCATCGTACCGTCGTTTTTGTGTGAAATGCCTCGGATGCCCCACCGTTCTATTTTAAACATGAATATATTTACAGCGTCATTAAAGAGTCTGTACACAATTGCACACGATCCGTATCAGATTGTATTTTTTTTTTGTGCAAATGGCAACACAGCACTCGACCGTTACGGGTACGTTTTCCTCGACGGATTCGCGAATTCGATACCTGAACGCGAGATCTCTGCAGAAAATCCGCTCGTTTAGGATAAATCCCTTAGGTAACAAGGCGTTTGTTAGGCGAGCGCGCGAGCCGCGAGTCGGCGCTAATTTAAGCTGAGCTGTGCGCTCGCGCAGGCTCCGCATCTCATTTACCTTATTAAGCGGGAGGCTCGCGGCTGGCCGCGTCACTCAACGTCACTCGCACTGCTGCGCGGACGCATAAACACCTCCTTAGCTACCGTCTATCGCCTCTCTAATCGGAGCCGCGCACACGCACTCGCCCATGTTGTTTAGCACTTCGCAATGTCTAATGAATAGATCGTAACTCATCAATTACAAAAGTACCGCGACACCATGCAGATCAAAGACTATACAACCACTTGACCGCTCATACGGGCGATTCCGGCTCACGACAAATCAATGGAATATCACTTATAAGAGATACGGTTATGAGTGCATTTTTTAGTACTGACCAGTTGTTGGATCTGTGCACACTCCCTAATTTCGGTACCTAAAAAAACATTTATCGTCTAAAACCGAAGCAAAAATGAGTACCTATGCAATTAAATGGTGCGGGAAATCTTCTAAAACATCAAGTTATAAAAAGATGGCATAAGCTTTCATCGGTAAATAAAATATGTTTATATTTATCTACATTTTTGGTAATTAGAGAGCTCAAGCTAAACTGGTTGGTTCCGAAAAAAGTCATACCGCGTTGATGTCTTTTGAAAAAGTCCTTTACTTTCACTAGAATATTAGATAAGTCTATCCCTTTCTATTCGTAAGTACTTCATACTGTGTCCTGAAGTGATGTGACTTCAAAACATAGTAGATAAATTATTTTATCGATAATTTTTAATGGTAAATTAAAAATAATATTTCGTTTTAATGTTTTCATTTTAGATTTCCAAATATTCTGGAAGTTAAAGAAAAATGGATTAATGGCACTAACAGGGAAAAGTGGCTTCCAAAATATTATAGCGTCATTTGTTCAAGGCATTTTACAGCTGATTGCTCTGAATTTTTAAAGGACCGACGCCGTTTGTTTAGTTCGGCAACGCCGACCCTATTTTTGCCTGTTTTGTTAAGATTTGTTTTATATACAGAGTGGAAAGTTTCAATGGGCCCTGGAAGAAAACTACCTTAAATCATTAAGATAGATTATTTTACTTAAAGGAAACATTCCTTTATTTTTTTAAAGAAATGAAACTGCATTCAAAGATTTTCAAAATTTGCATACCACTCCCGGGAAACGAATCGACTAAAATCCAAAAAAGTAACACTTTCTATTTTTATGGTGTCAAACGCTAGAACCATTCATAAGGACAAAATCTCTCTAACAAACATGGCTATTTAAATTAAAGGAAAACCATAAATCTTAAGAATTTTATTTTAATTGAACGAAAATTTCGACGGCTAAATTAGACCTTTGATTACAAAAGGAAAAATTTCATGGTTTTCCTCTAATTTAATTCATCATATCGTCGTATCCTACGAATAGGGGCGTAACTGCAAAACAGCTACTTTTCAGGAGACACTTTTTTGTGTTTAATTAAATTAAATGTAAACAAATATGTATTAGTGGTTTTATATAATGTGTATTAATATTTAATGGTTGTGTTAGCATTATTTTCAATAAATTATCTCTACATTTTATACGTATTTTGTCCCTTAATTCCTTATTCTCCGTTGTGTTAAGGCTTAGGTTGACTAAATTTGAGCAATAAGTTACATTATGCCTTTTATCTGCGGAAATGTCGAGGCCACAATTGCCTTTATGCCCTATTTATATTTATCTAATGCGGGTTTTCTTTGGTTTTCATAGAAATTTGTGTATAATAACTATTTTAAAATAAATAGGAACACGTGAATGTAATAAAAGAAAATGATAGAATCATAAAAAATAATTCGAAATAAAATATGAATTTTGTTAACATAATTATTTGCTTTGGTAAAAAATATATTTTTATAAATAGTTCGGTTATTTTTATAACCGTAATGTGTAATTTAATTTATATAATATGTGATTTTATATGTAAAATAGTATATAATCACAATCGGACCCTCCTTAAATTAATACTGTAAATAATCAAAATCAGTTCTTAAAATCAAATTGCACAATGTGTTTTACATTGTAATAATAATGTAGTATTAAAATCAGTGTTTGAAATCAAATTGCACGTTATCGAAATCGTAACTTAATCAAATAAAACGTAACTAAAATCAAGGAAATTCGAATTCGTCTTCTTCGTGGAAACTGCCAAAAATATTGGCATTTACCAGCTCATGAGGCAATGTGTAGTTTTGGCTAAAAACAGAATTAAATTTAAAATTGTTGTCAAAGAAAACTGCCAGAATCCCGTAAGCACCTACACACATCAAAAAAGTTTGAAATCACTTTGATACTACGGTTTTATTTGTTACGTTAGAATAAAACATTTTTTTTTTAATTTCCCATGTAAATCTCCAACCTTTTAATAACAAAAGAATTTGAAGTATCAATTGTTTTTCTCTATAAAAAGAGATGATGATGAATCCTTGTTTACATTTATTCTAAATCTAACCAACTTGAAGCGTTTTATCTGAATTTTTGAAAAAGGAAAGGAAGGTTCATTCACAAAGATGCCGAGGGGAAATTTTGTTTGAGTTTCTCCTCTTCTGCTAAGTTTTTTTATTTAACTTTATCTAAAAGTTTCTTGTCAGATTAGGTAGGCTATTAAACAATGTTTATTTTAATCTGTTGGTGTCTTAACAAAAAGTTAATAGAATATTGGTTATTTAGGTTTAATTGAAATATCCCTAGATCCTGTTGATGTGTGTAGTTACCCCGACCCCGGAACATAAAGAGCCACCAAAGGAACAAGGGTGGGTTTTAGTCAGTAAATTACTGACTCTAAAGGCGGGAGAACTCATTTGATCATTTCCCATTAATAAAAAAGGAGAGGAATTATTTTATATTAAATAAAAACAATTTCATAATAAATGCTGACAATACATAGTTAAATCCTCTTTTGCTTTCAATTATTTTCTAATCGAAATTAGATTAGGACTTGGTTTTTGTTAATAAAAAGTAAGTTTTAGTAGGAATCTTTTTTAAAAAATGATGCGTAAGGAACATTCTTTTAAAAACTGAAATTTTAAAAATATTCCACTTTATGCTAGTGATCTCTAACTTTTTTGATGTGTGTATAATATAAAATCGAACAAATAACATCAATAACCGTTAACCGTAACATATAAAATACATTTTTCTAAAATTTTGAGAAAAAACCTAAAGTAACTAAAAAAGCGTAGGTAATTATAATTTTCTTGCGGAATGCTAATAATGCGGCCACAAATGCTTTTATATCAATTTTCAAGCAATAGAAAAAAGACCTAAGTGTACTTAAGTGCCAAATCAGAAAAAGCATGTAATTGTGAACTCAGTGTTTAAATTTATAAAAAAGGGTTAAAATCATGACGGCGTAAAATATATTGTAGTTTAAATAGCAATGTGAACATTTCAAATGCACCAAAGTAATAATAAAAGACAAAAACATTATTTGAACGTAGAAGAAAGACACAAACGTAATTAGGGATTCGTCTCTTCTATACATACGCAATTTAGTCATTCCATAGAAAAAGGTCACAATCACCATTAGGGTGTTTTTCTATGTACCCTATATTGATAACGAACAAGTAATTAAAATACAAGCTAATAGGTTATGTATTTAAAAATCAGATTACGCTCGCCGTAACAAACACTCTCCGCGTTCCGCCGAATAGTAGCCGAACGGCGCTAGCACCCACTCCCCGCGCCCGCACACCTCCACTACTCGCGAAAAACGAAGGCGCGTCGGCGGTTGTGACATTATTCTTCGTTGAAAACCTAGTGCTTAAAATTGTGGCTTTTTAGAAAACCTAATTAATAGATAACCTGTACTGTTTTTAATTGTTTTGTCAAACTGGTCTGATGTGGTATGATGAGCAGAATTGAATTATGCAATAAAAGAAAAAAGCCCCTATGTTCGTTAGGGCACTATTCGTAGGATACGACGATATTTGTTTCACCAATTTGACGTAGAATCTACTAATCACTTTATTGACTTAACTTCATGTGTAGCTAAAAAATATATTGATACTCGACTGACATTCATTACGAAAAACAATACAAATCCTAAAGATTATATAAGGTAAATCTACTCAAAACTAATTCATTTTAAAAACCAGTAATTATTATGTTATACATCTTCCTTTTTCATAATTAATGATAGTCGAGTACCAATACTCTTTTCAACATCATGTCTTCAAAAATAGGATGTTATCGTACTACAAGCAGGCTCAATGACCTTGTGCTTTCATTCATTTGTCATCTACTTCCGCCTTCTTGGCGTCCGAGAGTCACCTGGTTCCAGCAGAATACCAGCGTCAGGTATATGCTTAGCCTATACCTGACACATGCTGAGCTGGATACCCATTTAGTGCAAATTTGAGACACGTACTGCTTGGTAGGTCCCTTTAAATTTGTGTTTTTGTGTTTTTTTTGTTTACTTTATGTTTTCTGTGTTTTGTGTTAAACTTTTCACCAAATAAATGTTTTATCTATCTATCTGTTTTAATTTGTTATATTTTCGATAAGAATAAGCAACCGTACACAGTGATTCTTTTTCATATCATATTATTATCCTGTATTTTGTAATAGTTTACTTTGACCACCAAATAATTGTAATTATATACATAAGTATAATAATGACAAAAACACTTATAATTCTATTATTCTAATAATGTTAGCGTATACATAAAACATCCTTTTTCCGAAGTCGGTAAAACATAACACGAAACAAAAAGAAAAAACAATAAAGAAAAACCTTAGAATAGGTTTTTTCGTAATAGATCTTTCCGTTTTTTATTTAACTAATCCGTTTTATAATCAAGTGTATTATTTTTTTATTAATAGATTTAAACTATTGCTTGATTGCGAAAACTTTTTTGATATAAAAACAGGGTTTTATAAAAAGAAGGTTAACTAATAATTTGAATAATTATCGATATCGATATTTTTTAATCACTCTTTTGCAATCCCTAAAAAATCAGTTGTCATTTGGTTGTCAATTCATCGACCAATCACAGCGGGCGAAGCTTAGCTCCACCCCTTCGATAACTGGTGACTTTGATTTAGAACAAAAGCATGCCTATGCGCACTCCACTGGTTGTTTCCTTCATGATGCAGATACTATCCGCGTAGCCCATCGCAATGATTCATGCTCGTAAGTTTAATTCTGCTTATAATTGAAACATACTCGTACCTTTTTTTTTCTGCGGAAAAAAAGAGCGTAGTTTATAAAACAATTTTTTTTAAACTATCGTCACTTACATTAAAACAATTTAAAAAAAAACCTGGAATGGAGTTTTTTTCCAAAAAATTCCAAATCTTGCTTTTGTAAGCTCTACCTTTCAGACACTTTAGATCTCCAAAAAACGTTCGCCCATAAAAAAAATTAAGTTAAAAAAAATAGGCGAAACTGAAAACAGCTCACAGTTGTGGGCGCTGAAAAGCCGGTCGGTAATGGTCTCATTGGTGCAGCAGACAGGATAAATCTCGGCTCCCGGCGCAGGCGGTGTTTCAGTAATGAGCTAATTCGGCATGCACTCGCCTCTCTCACATACGTGGGATCTAATGCTGCTGGGAATGCAGAGAATGTACTCCGCGCGGTCGTTTTCATAACTCGGGACGGAGCATTATCTACTTTGCTTGCGATTAGACATTCTGAGAATCATAATCGTTAAACGTTAGACCGGTGTGGGTACTTGTGAAACTTGATTGTTCCTTAAACTGAATACAGACAGCTCAGGATATTTGTAATGCCATACCTGTTTAGACAGTGTAAAGTCATTTAATCTGTTAACAAAAGAAATACTTAATTACCATTTTGAATATCATTGTATTTCTGTACCTACTACAGATAGGTACCCACAATCAAACCAGTAGAATAAAGTGTGAAGCGAGATAACATCGCAAAGACAATAGGCATTGTTTCTGAGTGTAAACAAGGAACGCTCCGACCAATAGGATGGCGTTCCACTGCTTGCAAGCGAGAGTAATTAAAAATTCAAATTAGGAGCGTCGCCCCTCGCGCGACGCGGTTGGTGATTACACAGCGTTAATTACCAGCGACCAATTAAAAGCCGGGGCGACAGAGCGGCACGTTTAGCCGGCCAATGGGGGCGCGTCGCTGAAGCAAGGCGTGGTAATTAAGACGAAGCGAAAGGGTTGTGATTTTCCGGGCGTTCTCGGGGGCGTGCAATTAATCACCGCCCGTCGTGAAGGAGTGGCAGCGGCACTCCCTTGTCTGTCCACATTGTTTTAAATAGCCGTTAATGTACCAGCACACAATACATACTAAACATTTATTTAATTCACGTGGTTTCGACGTCACCAAATTCACATTAATTTCGTTGAAGAAAAACCATAAAAAATAGTACTATGTTGGTCTATTATGCGCGCAACTCCAAAGCTTTTCCTGTAAGTGAAAATTTCATCTTTATTTCACCTTCGCAGGAACTTAATATAGCCACTGAGTAAATAAAGATCTAAACCGTCTTACGCACCCTTCAAAGAAACAATAACGCAGGTTTATTTGCATGCAGCGATTCATTGGGACGTAAAACAGATGTAGGTGGAAGAATTGGGCTTAGGCTTTAGTGGCTCCGAACGACCCACAGGCACGACCGTGTTCATAAAGGATTTGAGTGATAAGAGATTTTTGTGCCTGAACGCACTCCAAGTCGAAAGAATTATAGTTTAGTAGAACTTTATGGTTTTTGGTGATCTATTAGCTGTTCTTTGGTTTTGAAAACTGACTGCTGTAAAAGAATTAACTTCACGAAAAGTTTTATCAAGAAACTGACAGGATAGGTGCCTATTGTAAGCTAACCGTGACGTTCTATTATAACTAAATGTATCTAATTATCCTCATTCTTGGAAAAAATACCGTTCGGCTACAACATTCTGCCTGTGGCAGGTATAGTCTCGCTCTCTGGAAAAGAACAAAGATTCGCTTCATTGTTAGGGGCTTACAACACAACACTGTTATTAACAAAGCCGATGAAGTATAAATGATCCGCGTAGCCATTCCTGAAAGAGAGTTATTCCAGCCTCTCCCCCCCCCCCCCTATGCTAGCACACCGCGCACCCCTTGCCTCCCCCGCCCGTCACCGCCAGAAGAAAAATGCTAACACGCCCCCGCGAAAACTATTAGTTATTTTGGCACCCCCACAACCCTCGCTTCCTTCGATTATGAACGACTACACATTGTATTTTAAGAGGTCACACGCTTATTAATTTCAAATTACTACTCTCAGGTAAGTTAGTTCCATGGTCATAGAAAGTGCAGTATAAGAGACATTACCACCTTAGTCATAAAATATTCTTAAGGTAAGAGAGGGTTGTGTTCGCTAGCAATAAGGGTGGCACCTGTCATTACTTGTATTGCGATTAAGTTTTAACCCTATTTTCTATTCCAAACGTATTTATCTTTAGTGGTAGACTACAACATTATTCGTGACCAGACGTTTAAACATCATAAGCGACATATAATGTAGTCGTAAATTCGAAATGTACTCAGAAAACTAGTAATAGATATTCAAAGAAAACAATGCGATATTTTTATCAATCTCGATAGCGATACGTTGCTGAGTATTGGCAAAGTATCTCTGTCGCCAGAGCGCGTCACATTTAATATGTATCGAGAATTCGAGATCGATTCGGATCACCATACGGAGAAAATCTGACTGATAAGTTATTTGGATCCAATCTGGAGATTGCAAAACCGACTCTAAAACATTGGGAGGGATACAAAAAGCCGGCTTAACACTTAAATCTCGCGTTGCAGACAAGATAATGAAATTCAAAACAAGATAAAGAATATGGGCCATAAAAGTTTCATTGCTGTTAACTTATTTATGAAGTCGGCTACATATTTAAATGTGTACTTACGTCAACTGTACATACACACTAACCGAACGTTTATGCATGTGGTATTGTGTGGTATATTGCGCATTGAGACATTCTTCCTTGTTTAGTATCTTTTCTAATATTGTTTTGGCGTAAGTAGGAAGCTGTTAAAAAGTAAGCGGTACTTCAAAGGATTCGTTTTCTAGCTTCTTAATTATTTGCGGCGTTGGTTTGGTATTTAAGAAATAGTAATTATACCAACCTATTATTGTATTATCTTACAGAGATGTCACAAGCATTTGTTCACCACATGTGCTCAAGGCATAGGCATGTGCTAAAGCTTACGTATTCAAAGCCCAAGTTCCTTCACCAATGTTTTTTTCGCTAAATAAGTTTTCCTTTAAGTAATAAAATAAAATAAAACTAGACAAAAATTAATGCTGAAAATAAGTAGACATCTCTAATTAGTTCTTTTTTTAACGGCTAATGAAATGGCGGTATTGCCAATTAAGTTAATCGATAAACAGGTAACCAAAAACTACAATTTCTTGTTATCATAAAAAACTTAACTCACATTTTGTGTGCCATTGAAACTGTAAAAGAAAAACAAGTGAGTGTGAACACAAATATGTGTTCAGACGTTTGGGTTTCCTTGTTTTCATGCCCGTTTTCCTTAAGGAGTTCAGCATCCCTAACCAGTGCGGTATTGCTATATTTTCGTTTTGGTTTACTTAAAAGGTGTTTGAATTTCAGTTTCTTTATTTGACCCCTTGAACTCGCACTTACAATACTACCAAAAAATATATAAATTAACGTAGAATCTGTGGTATAGAATTGTTTCCCTTAACCTCGTAATCCTGCCTACATTTTTAACGTATTCGATCACAGTCCGAGAGATGTATGTGGACGAGATACGCAAACATGTCCCACGGCGCCCTCCCATCTGTCATAGACGCTTCCGACGCACGACCTCCTGCTTAATTGACCTCCCTGTCCACCCAGCATTACCTAATATATACAACATTATGTACAAGAAGAGAGACTTTGTTTGGCTTTGCCAAAGATGAGATGAATTTGAATTAGTTACGTGTAAAAGTGATAGGCTGTGTTTACACAAGAGTTTTCAGATTATATAAAAGATTAGATAGAATTCAAAATTGTAAACTGGCTGTTTGACGTCAAAACAAGCCAGTTCAATGCCTACACAAGGAGGTTATATTATTCAAATAGGACGGAGTTTGTCAATGCGTCGGATGAATGCATGTCAATTACTCTAACGTTGGCAGGGCGTACAATGTGTAGGTACAGTTGTTTGTGTGTTCAGCCGCACGACACATGACAAAGTTTCCGCGGCCGGAGACGAGCTGTAGGTAATGTAACAACACAGCGGATGACCACTTACATAACATACACACAAAAGGCCAACACTTGCTGCACACAAATGAACGTAGTTTGCACATACGTTGAATAGACAAAGCACACAGTCACATGAGGTCATCTCCCCTCATTAGGTGGTTAGTTTTCCGGGCGTGTCCGCAGACTCCGGGGGGGGTGAGGTGCACGGGGTAGGTGGCGCAGGGAGGGGGAGGGGGGGTGCTGGTAGACGGGAAGTTACTTAATTAATCCCCGCGAGGCCGCCATTGGCCAGCGGGACGTGCGGGCGGGCGGACGTCTCATCGCCCACGCGTTAATTGGGCGGGAAGGCGCACAGATTACAGCAACGCTTCCCGTTAATGAAACCGGACTCTCGTACCTACTGAAACATACCCATGTTACGTATATGCTGATGTATAGGTAAACTAGGTTCTGCCCGCGGCTTCGCTCGCGTTAGAAAGAGACATAAAGTAGCCTATGTTTGACTTAAAAAATCACGTCAATTCGTCGCTCCTTTTTGCCGTGAAATAAAGACAAACAGACAGACAGACAGACACACTTTCCCATTTATAATATTAGTATGGATAGGAGGCTCCTGATGGAATGTACCCTTATTATAACTATGGGCTTGTCAGTAAAACCGAATTTTCTAAGTAGTTACATGATTAATCATTCACACATATTAAGTACTAGCTTCTGCCCGCGGCTTCGCTCGCGTTAGAAAGAGACAAAAACTGTTACTCTAACTAACTGTTACTCTCCATCCCTTCAACTATCTCCACTTAAAAAATCACGTCAATCCGTCGCTCCGTTTTGCCTTGAAAGAAAGACAAACAGACAGACAGACAGACACACTTTCCCATTTATAATATTAAGTATGGATTTATTGGAATTCGAAACGAAACATTTTTGAATCTTGCGCATTCTTGGATCAGTATTGCATTATTGGTGGACTTCATGAGATTCAAAACAATTGCCTTCAGTTGTAAGGCTTAACCTTAAAACACTTGAATATGGACTTCAAAGGCATTCAGTTTATATTTCTATCATTTATTCGTGGTTTAACGAAAAGGAAATGAAAAAGAAGTCGCGCATGACGTTGTTGGAGCGTTAATAAATATTGTAGTAGGGAAGGAGTTGACTCGAAACTAATATTGCTCTCGTCGCGTCAAGTGAACGTATAAAGCTCAGATTTAGCGTGAGCCGAGGGCTGAGCAGGCGCGAACCGCCCAGGTAAAGTACCTACTTACACCTCGATATACGAGGAAACGTAAATTATAATATTGTGTGTGTCGGTGCTAACCCTCTCGCGCTCACGTCGCGCCCCGCGTGTGTGCGCGCCCACTGAAAGAAAAGCAATTTCCTCCGGGCGGCGGGCGGCCGCAGGGGGTTGAGGTCTCGCGCGAATATAATTTTGTTCATTTTTTTCATTCGGGCGAGTTAATTCGGCTTCGCGGCGGAGTCGGCTATTGATTAGGGCGCGTCTTACGTTTTAATTTGTTTGCGCGCGCAGCCAGCGATGCACCCGGCGAGATGAGCGCCCCCTTCGCCCATCTCGTGCACCCCAGCATCTTCTAATGAGCCCTAACTACGCCTAGTGTAATCACGAGCCTTTTCATAATCACGCTCGTACGTCACATGTTTTACTGTATCTTTTATGGAAGCTCTCGTCCGAAGCTCTTGTTTACACTTGAAGCGAGACCCCTATACACGTTGAGCGGTTTCAGGGTTGTCCTTTTGTGGCTGACCGATATATTATTTTTATGCCGAAATGTTGAGAAGATAAAAATAGGGTAAACATTATTTAGACTTGATGTGGCTTATTGTGTGGGGTATTCCTAATTTTACCAAGCCAAACATAAAATCTGTATTTTTTAAGCGTTTAGATTGAAAAATTCTTAAATATTAGATATGGGTCTGTAATAATGTGGACTACTAAAAGCCACATGTAATAAAGCTACCTTTCCACGATTTACCCAGACGCATTTCTAGTAACTCCTGTAATCATGACTCACGACTCTAAGACTAGGTACCTAAGCCGCCATGTGCCGCAGGTACTTACATAGTTAAGTACATAACCTACGCTTTTCCTGCTACATACACGTGCACTATCAGATACACACTTGATGATGATAGCGTAATTAACGGTGCATCGTCGGTGCGGCTCGGTGCGACGCCATTGGTCATCCCTCCCATCCCCTGGCAGCCACCCCGCCTCCCCCCGGAGCGCGGCCACCTCGCCTCACCCCCCCGCACGCCTGCCTGAAACAACGCCGGCTGCATGTGACACATTAGTAAATGAGACGACATTCGTTACCGGAGTGGAGCGCAGTAGGAATTTCCTCATTGAAAGCCTGCGGAGTTGATGGTTCAACGCAAATGCAATCTCTAGTAATGTTGGCGATCTTTGTTTTATTTTACAACGGCTTGCTTGGTTGTTAACCGCTGATGCTCAAACTTGGATTTATGGTTGTTGTGGGATGTAGTCACTCACCTTTATGAAAGCTACCAGTACAATGCACGGTATTGTTTAAAAACAAGTCGTCTTTTAGTTGTTTATTGTAACAATACTTGTTATGAGTACATTCAGTTATAATTTTTAGGTTAGCATTGAACGGTAATCAAAATATTTAAGTACATATTTACCTTATGCTTTTTGCTTCTAATCTCTTCTGTTAGGCTGGCTGCACTTCTTTCAGGCTCAAGCTTCTTGACGCTTTATTACGTCATTACAAACATTAATTAACAATCGTGTCAAAACATGTCATTCATTTACCGAATTTAGCTAGTGTCTAAGGTCTGGGGCGAAGGACCACACTCAATAAATCGAGAGGCCTCCGTAGCCGCCTCCGCTCGGCCATTAAGGCTCGCGATAGTGGACTCTTCGGGGTTCACTTTGTTTTATTACTTTCATTTTATTGTTTTAATTTGTGTGCGGGTGCGCTATTTGCGTGCGCGCAGTTTGTCGCGCGCCCCGCCCACCGCGCGGCGGCCAATGGCGCGCGGCCCGCTAACGAGGTGCCGTCGCGCCCGCGCCCGCGCCGCTCGACGCGCGCCCGTGCGCCCGCGCCACGCCGCACACGCACAGACATCGCGACAATGCTCATTGTTTCAAACTATTCTTATTTTGTTTTAGTTAGGTCCACCTCGCGGCCGGCATCGCCTCCCACCGAGCGATAATTTCAATGTCGTCGCGTATATTGTGATATTGACTGAGATTCCACTCTCGCCATGTTTTATCGTCGGAGGCGCGTTTCGTCAGAGCTACTCAATAAGCAATAAACCATTCGCCTCCGAGGAGTTATTTTAAACCCTGACTGGGACTCGAATTGAGCCCACGCCTTTACACCTTTTAAAGGTTATTGTGTTTCCGAAACGCTAAAGATATAAACATTCAGCAGTTCCCCAGGCATTCACATCTTCAAGTAAACAAAATACAAATAGACATTTTGAAATACAATAAGCAATGTGTAAAATAATATTACGTAGAAGCACTCATTTTACATAATTTCAGGCCATCTAAATTCGAAGGTTACGACTCCTAATGGATCGTTAATATTGTCAACAACCCGTGTGATATTCAAAGCAGAATCAGACACGACACTGCCACGAATAATATTAAGGGGAAACTAAGCAATTGATAGTAAAAATGGGCGTCGAAATAGAAAAATATCGTCGGACGCATTCGTGGCCTGGTAAAATATTCAATCGGGGCAATTCGGGTCCGCGTATAAATTCGGAACCGCCATTATTTGTAGCGCGTCCTCGCGACCGAAAATCGGTACCTACATTGATAGTCGTCATTTTTCTTGTAGGTATCGTTAATATTTTACGGGTGCGTGTCAACGGTTTATGGGCCCACTCTTAACACTAAAACGTTTTAGCCGTGCTCTCATTGTTTATACATTTTACTATCCACTTTTTATAGTTTATTGCAGCTTGAGTGCTGTTCGGGGTTATGACACCGCGCGTAACGTTTGGGTGACGTTCGATTGTATGCTATAGAAGTTGATTTTTATTGCGCCCTGATGTCAGGCGGAAACTTTTGAAATTATCATGTGTATATTTGGTGGGCCCCTCTGATAGTTACCATGGGCGTTCTGGTGGCGTGTCGCGACCAATCCACCAGTAACTGGCCAATAAAGGTACAACAGACAATGGCATGATTATTTAACGGCAATGAAACTCCACTCAAAGTTCTGTATCGTACGTATTTCGCAGTCTATACAGCCTTAACAGCGGAAAAATTGCAAATCTACAAGGTTCTAGGGTTTTGCAAGTTAATTCCTATCGCATTACATAATATAATTCGTTCCACATAAAACGGTGCTATCGTAAAACATATAACAAGGACGGGGTCTTATCTAAGTGTAATTATCCGTCCAAGTTTGCGAGCTGAGAGAAAGAATTGCTGGAGAGTGTGTGCATGTGTGAGTGTGGGGTGTGCCGGTGGGGTGTGGGGGTGTAGGCTCACATGGGACGCGCTCTAATGAGGTGCCTGAAAGCGACAATGTCTTTGAGTAAAGCAAATGTGTAGGTATCTACATAAGGGAGGGCTGCCTCCTAGCTACGTTCTATTTTAATGTGTATCTAGTGTACTTACGTTTACGATGGATATATAAAATGTTATGTTGTTTTAAGCAAGTTTCAGAACAAAGAGTGTTAAATATTAGTTTGCCCAATATAATATATAGAATTATTTTTGAAATGTCTTATCCTGTAGAACTGAACTGTCTCTACTTAGGTATGGAAATGCACGTGGCTCTCAAATATTGGCAATCAAAATCCATGAAACCATGTGTAGGTACCTAATCAATCCATGTAACAACGCTTACTAAGTAATAAAAATAATTTATTACATTATCCATGGCACGATAACAAACAACATCAGCACTAAAAAGCCTTGAAAATCTATAGTCTGCTATCTGAGAAAGCCGTTATAGGTACCTACTTTTTTCTTGATAATAACTTTGCATTTAAAATGTTCTGTAGGGTATTATGGAGCATCATCCTCGCATGTAACTCGTAGTAAATCAAGCATGTGGCACAATACCAAGGTGTGTGCGGTGTGACAGCGGCGGGCGGTGTGAGCGGCGGCCGGCCGTGAGCCGTCCCCGTACGAAGCGAGAGGGTCGATTGCTCCTTCCGGTCCGGAGCCGGTTTTAATTTCCCGCGCGAGGCGGCGGCGCGTTAAGTTTAAACGGCCGGAGATGAGCCGCACACGTACTAATATCATGCACGGCCCGGGCCGTCGCCATAGCGACGCACACTCTTATGACGTGTGTGGCGCTGGCGCGGCGCGGGTGTGAGGCCGGGGGTAATATGATTTGAGCGCCCCCGGCGGGGTGTCGCGCCCGCTTGTTTGCTCTCCGATGCAATCGCGATACGAGCCCCGCCCGCGCCCCGGCCCCCGCCGGCGACACATCTCTCACCTCCGTCGTCGATAACCGCATCGGATTCCTTGTTGCAAGCCACCGCATTCTATTGAAATAGATACCTCGCGCCCGCCTATCCACCTACCTACTGCTCTACTCGATTTACACGTCACCCCGCGCCGCACAATTTTCAACTCCACTCGACAGACCGCGCTCTTCCGTGTGGTTTCTGTTACCTATTACTTCATGGCCTCGAATACGTTTACCTACCTACGGTCACGATAAGTCGCACTTGTTTTGTCTGAAGCTCAGAAGAGTACCCATTTTGAACGTTTTTACGGCAAACGAGATGGGTCGTGTCACCTCAACAACGGTGCTTATCCTCGTTATGGTCCTAATAAATCAATCAATCACTCGATTCAGCCGACAACACAGTAACAACCGCCGTCATATTCCCGCGATCTTTTTGCGTGTTGACTCAATCGTGTGTTGTCACATCGAGTGTGGAATCTGGCGAGTTTACGCGGCGGCCGGTGACAATTACGCGGTGCCGGTGCTCATTAGTTGCGGGCGCGCGGCCGCTTCATGTATCATGTATTGCGCGTCGCTCGCAGCGCCAGCCACCGACCAGACAATAAAGCAATCAATCGGCACCGCGCGCCTCCGCAAACGAGCTGCCAGCGACCAGCGACGACGCTCCGCCGTATCCGACTCGATACATATGTATCAAACTATACCTGTCGTGTAACGCGACTTAACTACATGTCCTCTACTTGTTAGCTATCTGAAGATACAGGCGATCATCTCGGCGGGGTTCTCTGGTTTCAGACTTAGCCAACACTACCTCTAAGGCTTTCCTAATAGGGCATTGTGACTGAACGGTGTGCGCCGTTCGGGCCGCTGTAATTGCGGCGCGGACGCCGGAGGCCGCGGATAATGCCGTACGTGATATATGGTACTACGGCTAATAACAGAGCTCGAGCCCAGCGCCGATTATCCCTTTACCCGGCGCAGACGAATTCGTATCGATCGGAGCGTCGCTCGGTCTCAGCTAATGAGAGCGGGATTTACTACTCATTATCCACTTGTGTTGGTGCCGGGGGCGCGATGAAGACGTCGCGGGGTCGCGGAGCCGCGGGCGCACAATTTGCAGCGAGCGGCCAGCGCCGGCCGGGCCACAAGCGGCCGCGCTCTCGCCCGCAGCGCGCTTGCACTCGATCCCGGTAATTGCGGCGGCACTCGCAGCACCGCGCACCGCCCGTACACCTTCCGCCGGCCACCACCACACGACCCACGCTAGTACTAGATAATTGCGCTATTGTTGCCTAGCTCAGCAACTAGCTCACAAATCGCTTTCAAGAAAGCTATCCACGTTTAAATTAGAAGGTTCAAACATCGAACGAACTTTGTTATTTGGACAATTAAGTTAGATAAGAAAATTAATAGTTCCATTGAATCGTGGCTGTAATATACCATCGCATGTTCACTCCAGGCGGTAGAACGTTACTACACCCTGTTCTTTGAAGTAATTTTCTCATACCTGCATTCATTTCATGATGATCCACTACTTAGTTGAACGTAAGTCCTGCCTGCTAATATTCAGAAAAGAAAATTTATTACATACATAGCCATGTTATTATTCATCAACTAAACGGAACAATAGGTATGCGATTCCCAAGGAAATCATTTATTGAAACGTGTGGAAATGGGGGTATAGCTAAATGGCCAAATATCCATTACCCGCATGTGTTTGTTGCAGATGGCTGGGTCGCGGCTCGATGTTCGTGCTGTCGGAGGCGCAGGCGCGCGCGATGCTCCGCGCCACCGGGCACCGCATCGGCGCCGGCGCACTCGTGGACGTCGGCGCGGGCGACGGAGAAGTCAGCCGACGCTTCGCGCACATCTACCCACATAACTACGCTACTGAAATATCTGCCAGCATGAGGAAAGCACTCGCAGATAAGGGATATAAGTGAGTAATTGTTTTGGACAACCCGCCAAAAAAAATACAACATAAAGCTGTGGTTACAACTGGACAGAAAAGCTATTCGCCCAATAATGCGATGACCATAATTTTACGAACAGTCCTAAATCCAGCAGCATACTTTATTTCCTATGCTGAAATGTTACCCAATGTGCCCAAATAACAGTTAACGTTTAAATTCCAGATTGCTGGACACGGAAAAATGGCATCATTACCGCCAATTCGACTGCATATGCATGCTGAACCTTCTAGATCGGTGCAGCAAGCCCAAGACGATGCTGAAGCAAGCGCGAGACGCGCTGGCGCCGGGCGGGGTGCTTATGTTGGCGCTCGTGCTGCCGTACAAACCTTACGTGGAAGGTAAGACCACTTCACCAATACACAATTACAACCCCATGTGGTGTATACGACGCAATATGAATCTTATTGTAATGATTCTATAGTACAGTTTGTAATACCCAAGTAACACAAATATTTAGCCTAATACGCCAAATGAAGTCGCACCTTTAAATGACCAACTCGTCAATGGTTCTTTGATCGAAAACTTCCTAACCATAGTCATGGCCCATATTGAAACTAGCCAAATAACATCACTCTATAAAAAGAATCCTAGTTTTGAAATTGCCCTATACATCCAATTTTATAATTTGTAAGATAATATTTATGTTACAAGCTATAAGATTTAAAATAAAAATAACTAGGTTATCTTTACTTCCAGTGACACCAGACCACAAACCAGAAGAGCGTCTGCCAATCGAAGGTTCATACTTTGAAGACCAGCTCGGGGCCTTCGTGAAGTTCATGCGCGAGGAGGCTGGCTTTGACCTGGTCTCCTGGACCAGAGCCCCCTACCTCTGCGAAGGTGACTTTGCTCAGGCGTACTATTGGCTAGACGACTCAGTCTACGTGTTCAAACCAACTGCAACCGACCCCACATCTTAAACAACATACGTCTTACAACAACGAAATTTATACTCAACTATCTCATTATTGACATCTTAATATTCATTCTAAATGAAAAGTTTTTAAAACAATTTGTATCGTATAGTACGAAAACCGCAGTAGTGCAGTATACGTTTCTGAAATTTTAAACGTGACGTGCTATTAAATTTATAAAGTTTTTTATCGAATAACAGACTTTCTGGAACTTGATCACGGTATTAGAAATTTTGTATTTACATTAAATGTAAAGAAATAATAATCAGTTCGTATACTGTATATGCTTGCACATACGGGTTGGTCTGCAAGGTATTTAATGTAACGCACATGTACGGTTAAATTTTATAGAGTTAGTGGGGAAGGTTGAGGCGTTCGCCTCCTCTCGTTTGCCAGCTATCAACGATCTTACTAAAAATAAACGGATTATATAAATCTATTATTTATTCAAAACTCCGAATTATCCGAAAGATGTGCTAGCAAGGTGACCCCTAAGAATAAGTTACGTTAAACCTTAAATTTATTCTAATTATTTATTTTTTATTTATATTACGCGCATACATTCAATGTGCATTCGCATCCAGGGATGGCTGGCCAAATAAGGGCAGAGTTAGTTAAGAGGTCTAGCGGTGGATCCAGAAATTACTATTTTGCCCGGCCTAGGGAATCCGTAAGTGGATGACCCAGTGTCCATGTAAGTTCTTCACGAAACCAAACGGGCATAATCATTAGAGTGACGGAGAAAGCTTCGTCCCCCTAAACTACTTCTCGATCCACCATCGAAGGGTGCATAAGATTACTTACATAATTACATTCCTAGTGTAGATCGTATTCTATTGACATACTTCTACATTTCTATACAACAAGACTCGTCAAACGGTAGAACGCATTTAGCGATTAGTGATGTCAATTAGAGTACGTTATTTAAGTATTTTGTTAAAATCATGTTATTAAATATTTTATAAGTAATCACGTTAATTATGTTGTCAATTTACGTTACATATCAAATTAATTTGTATGTGTAATTATTTGTTATAGCATTTGTAAATATTTTATTTTTATTGTTCTGAACTTAACGAATGGTAGTGAAATCATCGAATGGCCTGCAAAGGACTAAAACAGAGATATTTATATGTTTATTTTGTATTTATTGTCTTGTGCGCGCTTTATTTGCATTGATAATGTATTTCAATAGCAGTTTTTGGGTCGATTCATACTAGCGCAGTGCAGCGAAGCACTATTCTGAAAGTCAACAGCAAAATCACCCTTATCTCCACGACGTAATACACATGCCGATAGCTCCCACGAGTCCCACGTACACTATAGTAGTTAACAAGTAGACGATTTATTGTATTAAGATATAAAATATAATTTTAAGTTATTAATTTTTTTTAGTTTTAAGTTATTTTGAACCCATTTGTAATTTATTAATAATAATTGGATGATGATTTTTTTTTTTTTTTTTTGGTGAGTGGGAAATCATCCAATGACTGCTCCCGTCCTGGGTGCGACGGGAGGGCGTGTCAGATTGGATGATGATAAGAGTTCAAAATACTAAACATAATAAATCGTCCATTGCAATAATACTATAGTAAAACGCGCGATATCGCATCCTTTTTTACCTCGAAAGAAATATGTGCGCTAAGTTATGGAGATAAGGGTGAATTTGCTATGTTTCTGATTGATGCTTCGCAGTGCTGCTACTCTGCACTAGCTTAAATCGACGCTTAGCAAATCAATGCAACCTAACTTTAATTCACGGCGCTTTTTCAGAGAATGAAATGCTTTGTATTATGGGACCAACCCTGAAATAAGAATAAAATTAAAAATCATACGCGCATTTTGATCCTATGGTAGGTAGTTTTTTTATTACAGAGTTGGTCTGATAATAGAAGTTAGATAGCAGTGTTTGAAAGTTAGCCTTTATTCTGTACGCCATGTTTTAACGGTAATAAGTATGAGAAATTAGATGTTTTGTACGTTTTCTACGGTGTATTTATCATAAGTCTTTACTATATTTGCATAAATATTTAATACTCATATAATCTATGTTCACAGACTTATTGCCCGTTTTTGCCCCACTAGCAACTAATTCCATCTGCATTGTTAATTAAGTAAATTGTCTTGATATGTATGTCTTTTTATTATTACATTTATTTAATTACCTAAACAGATCTAATATGAGTAGGTATAATTGTATTGATTGGATTATCAACTAATCGAGTTGAATCTCTGAACTGACAGTTGTTAATCTATTTTTGAGGATTTCAGATAATTTTTAGTGTTCATGAAAACGGGCAAGGAGGTTGATATTTTCGATATTACTTAGTATTGTGCCAAATGTGTGTGTATTTAGAACATTCCACGAATATAATTTCTTTGATTTTGTTTGGTGCCCTATTTTTTATTTATGTTAATCTGTTTTCTTGTAATCATCTTTTACATATTACCTCTTTAAAGTGTTTATAATTTCTATCAACTTCAACTTTTATATTAGATATGGCAATCCACCGAGTTTTCGGTGATTTCTGCCAATGTCCAGTTTGAAAATAATATTTCAGTTTAAATGACAATTGTACGGTTATTAAATTATAGTTTGGAGATCATACACGTGTTCTTATAACCAAGAACACGAGATGACTCCTATAATTTCTATGAGTACTGCCCGGGTATTTGACACCATTAACCAAACTAAGCTGTCAAAAAGCGATGGCCCCATAGATTCTCTATGGCAATATTGGTCTATGACGACGCTTTTTGACCAACTTTTTTATCAGGCTTAGGTTTTAAAGTAGAAATCAAATCTTAGTTATTTAAAAATGAATCGGTGTTTAAGGGCTTAAAAAATGCATTCATATTGTCAATTTTGGTGTCTAATACTCAAATCTGTTCAATTTGTCTGTTTCAGTTATTAAAGTATGTATTTACGTTATTTTGTTACCTACCTAAAATCATGGCACGCCGTAGCGTATTTCCTTACGGAGTACTAGATTGTAGGAAATACGTCGCAACGCACCACGATGCAAACCCCACACGAGTTTTTTGGCACTTACTCCTTTATAATCAAATTGGTGTAATAATGAATGTTTATAGAAATAAAAAATGTTCATTGAACTTGGAAATATTTTTTTTTCATTTGCCCTTTTTACTACACAACTAAACGCTGTGGCCTCTCATAACTTTAAATGTAACATGTATGTTAAAATGAAATTCAAGTTACACATTATTAAAAAAAAACTGTGACAGGAAATTCCCAATATAATACCAATTCGCGTTCAGGGGCAGTTTTAGGTACGCCGCGTCAAAATGTTGGAACAATATTCCCCCGCCGATAAGGAATCTTAAATGTCTTGGTACCTTCAGGGCTCGACTTCGGCAGTTTCTTGTTGCGTCACAGGAACAACTGGGTATGACTGTTGCGAACACGTCCTTTATATAACTGGCTACCGTGTCCTCACTGAGTTATTCTGTCCAGTTCGCGTCACTCGTTATCCCAAACCTGTGAACGAGGTGTACAATTATTTTACTGTTGAAATTCGTTTATTTTAAATACGTCAAATTCTTTCATATATATACTCGTACCTAAGTAGACACTTTTTACTTACTTTTTCTCATTTAATTTTATTTTATTTTACTTCAAGTCGACGACACTTATCTATTTCTATTCATTTTATTTTATTTCACACCATTCAGCACTATAATAATACTGTCTGCATATCGTTAACGCAAGGGAACATGATTTAAGTTGTGGGTACACTTACCCTCTATTTTGTTTTTTTTTTAACACCACGTGACGTACACACAGTATGTTTATCTCGCCTGCTCGATGTCCGTTAGTACGTCACTTATAGGATCCAGCGGAAGATCAGCGTCAGGCAGGGCTTGAAAACGTTACCAATTCACATTAAAAATAACGTTAAGTAACGTTATTTCCATAGAGATACTTGCATATCGGTATGATTTGGTAGCGTTATTTAGTAACATAACATTAAAAATAGCGTTAAAAATTACCGGTATTTTTAATGTTATTGTGAAAATAGCGGTAAACGTTGCCCTTTTTTCCAAGGCCGCGCGGGCGCGGCTTGGCGGGTAGTGGCGGCGCCGCGCCGCGCCGGTAACAAAACTGACTCATACCGATAAAATTAACGTTATCGTACATTATAACGTTACGTATGTTTAACGGTAAAATGTGCCAGATATAACGTTAAATTTGGTAACGATACCATATTTTTAACGGTATTTCAAGCCCTGGCGTCAGGTGTATTTGCCTGACACATGCTGAGCTGGACTCCCTTTTGGTGCAACCATGAGACGCACACCGAACCATTTTTTTTTAATATCATTTTCATTTTGTACATCAATTTCCTTCTTAATTTTTTGTTATTATTTCACTGTGGCATTTGGGTTTTTGTACGTAATTTTTTAATTGTTTTTTTTTTTATTCATTGTTTCTTTTTTAGTGTTGTGTGTGTCTTGTGAGTATGTACAAAATAAATGTATTATCTATCTATCTATCCATCAATTAAAAAGATTCAAAATCTAGACCCAATCAACAACCAACGTTAAAGATTAGGTAAGAAAAGTTTCGTCATGTTATTTGAATTTTTAAACCGACCTTTATAAAACAGAAAGTACTCAATTCGTCTGTTTTTATGCATGTTACACAGTATATTAACCAATTGTAATTCGGCAATTTTTATTTTTATTTTATAGAGCTACACTCCCGAAATGATCTTATTAGTTTTCTAAATATCTGACATCTAGACCTTCGAAGATAATCAATGGAACTCTTCAAAAAAGTACATTATAGTCTATTTTTTTTTAACAAACGAGTACTGAATATATTATTATCTCTTTTACATTTCCGGTATTGACAGAGAGAGATGGGAAATTAGTCGAGGCGGTGCCAAGTCTTTTAACACCAATAATAACACTTATGCTGATTATGTGGACCAATAGAAACGCAGTCAAAATTCCAGGTACTCATTTGTTAAAAAAAAACAGACTAGTAAAATAGAGTGCAAATTTCGATAGTCTGAATAAAAATAATGGCCAAAGCCGCAGGAAACAGCAGCTAGTAGCTTATCCATCAGAATTACGCACAGTCGATATAACATTACTCTATGACCACCAGAAATGAAGCGATAACCATAGACGTTTAACTCGGGGTCAGCTAGTGAATTGTAAGTAGGTAAATGTTGTCATTTACAAGAGATTTCCAGCTACTTTTCGAGATCTTTCGACGCTGTTACAAGCGCCACTCGCAGATCTGTACGATGCCTAGAGATGAGTGGATTGGTAAATAGCACTTAATCAATAGAAGCAGTCTTCGAATCAATTGTTTTGTTATTTAACTGTTGCTGTATACAAAAGGGAGAAAATAAAAATACAACGTCGATCAATTTAATCATTATTTATTTATTTCTAAGCACTGCTTTTCATTACTAAATTACCACCTTTACATTAAAGAATCTTCAAATACAAATAATAAATTACATGGCAAGGCCAATTTTGATACAACATAAATACAGCTGATGATCGATAGCGATCATGGTAAACCACTAGTATTACTTTTTATCGGCTAAAAAAGTAATACTAGTGGTTTGTAAAAGACACCATCTTGTGTCGAGTTTTTGTAATAGAATCAGTCTAAAAACAAGCAACCATCAGCTGTGAAATACACCATAAACGTAAGAAATTTTGAAACATAATCTATAAAGTAAATAGTAACTAATTTTCCGATTGGTATTGCATTACAATGTCAAAATTACATTTTGATTGAATAAAAATTTATCACAGAATTCAGATGCCAAACGTTATTCGCTGTTGAAGATTACTGGTACTTATTACCAAATGATAATAAATGCTTTTCTCGATGAAAAATATAATAATGATGACGAATAATTTAACGTGTCCGTAAAAACTACAATACAATACAAAAAACTATGTTATTACGTATGAATTAACCATCACTAAGAGAAAATATATAATGGAGAAATATTACAGTATAACTCTGTCATCACAGCGAGCCCTACCAAGCCGCCAAAATACGATGTGTGTTGTTTTCACGTGGTGTGAGATCATCAAAGTATTACTGTTCACAATATAATAATTACACGCCGAACTGACAGAGCGAACGTTCAAACCAAATAAGTCACATTAATAAATGATCAATTTTCAATACCTTAAGAAAGAGTCCCGATCATATCATAAAAAAATGCTATGAAATCCACTTTTGACTAGAAAGCTTATAATTCTAATACAGAGAGAGATTCTTTTGGAAGTTTATAATACTTTTTCAAGAGTAAGATTTTGACGGTTATATCAACTTAATTAATACTAAATGTATTGTTAGTTGTCGACGAAAACGTAGTAGCCTCGTTAAATATTTGGATAATGTATCGAAACGAGAGTTGTAGGTAATGTAGAAGTAGGATGTCGATTATATTTGTCCCATATAATTAGCTAATACGAATATGTAATACAACATAAGTGTACAATGCACTTACCTACAAAAAGCTGCTTACAATTAATGTTATTTGACAATATTCAAATAAATTGTGATGCGTACAACAACCCAATGAACCGAGACCATGTCAGAATCAAGTACTTACGCAATACGAGCTTACACTCACCCTTTGTGATGCGAATATGATAAGTTATGTTTATAATTTAGAATTACAGTACTAAGATACAAAACTTTAAATTTAATGTAGGCTTTGCCTAATTATTGCACTAATCATTAACTTATGTAGTCCATTATTTCACATGATGATGTTATGGAAGTAAATAGTGACTCCTATCAGTGATACAATGTCGATCAAAGTCATCTTCAGCTAAGCTCCTTCGACCGTTCTATTTACTCTACTGTACACTGAGATAATATAAACACAATAATATAATAGGTAAGATAAAATAGTGGCCTAACTACAAATAATAATTTATACCTATTAACCTTATCAATAAAAAATCCGTTTTGTACGACGCGACAGTATCCCAGTGTACAGTGTGCACTTCATCATAACTTACTGATCCTAATCTTATACATCCACAGGCAACATCAGCTAAGATGTGAAAAATGCAGTCTTCAATAAGATACTAACCTCCCTATCATTCACAAGACAAGACATGGCGATCAAAACATTATTACATATTAATATGCGCATAATACTCAGCGACTTACTGTTATAGCGTCGAGGAAACGCAGCGGCGACCGATCGTCCGATATCAATACATCACGTTCGGTATCTCGAGCAACAGCCGCCCCGCGCTCCGGACGCTCACAACTACATACGTTCCTAAGTAACATTCATGTCAAGACTTCGCTCAGACCTACTCCTATTACACTTCTATCACAGTGTAAATAATGCACTTACGATAATAACTGAGATTAAACTTAAAATAATTAGGACGAATCTTGAAATTATCGTAGAGAAAAATACCTTAACCATTAAATACGTTCAATAACAACAAAAGCAATAGCATACGCGATTGTATGAACTTTTACAACAGACAATATGAAATTATATGAAAAAAATATGTAAGTAAAATGTAAAAAAAATGGTTGCCTGTAAAGTCGGTTTTACGGGCGAAGATTTTACGTGACAACGTCTTTTACCGATCATAGTTGAGTGGGAGAGAGACGCAAGGCATTCGGCGGGCCTCTCTCTCGTTCGGTGACTCATCGTAACGTTACCGAGCGTTACACTTTTTCATAAGTGACTCCCAGCCGCAACCTAATTTAAGACGTTGTCACGTCAAAAGAAACTTCTGCAAACACCAACAAGTAAAGCAATAATAAAAGTCGCAAAAAACGAAGACAGCATGATAAACAACTACATACATATAACCCAGTTTGTGCTGAACATGAAGTGGCGACGTTACATAATCACACACCCGACATTCAAGTAATTCAGCGTAAGCGTAGACGCGCGGATCCGCGCAGCGTCAACAATACTCCTAATACATAAAAAAATCCGACAGCTCAGCGTCCGACACGGTTTCACTCTCAAGGTACAACATTCCAAACTAAATGGATAAACTATCTCAACCTTACTCACTAACTAATGACAAGTTTTTATCGAGAATTACATTTACGAATAAAATATGCAGATCTTGATTAAATACGAACTTAAATAATATTAAGTGTGGCCTGAGTTTTACTATACAGCGAACATGTATCTATCATTAACATTATATTTATACACCCTAAGATTGTACGAGATTTGCTATTCTGTCCATATTGATGTACCAAAACATTTGGGGTGCACGCTACTTAGAAGCGATCACATCAACTATTACTACACTAAAAGGTGTAGCTTCATTATAAGGATACATTGTGCAGATATGAACGGTATGTGTAGGTAACAATGTTCGCTGTAAAGTAACCGCAAGCGACGGTCCTGCCGTGTGGTCAAACCGTGTGTCTGCTGTGGAGACGTCACCGCGACGCTCAGTCGCCGGCGCCGCTGACGTCCGGAGGCTAGTTGCCGCTCACTATCTTACGGCTCTCCAACTCCTCCATGTTGTTGGAGCTGATTGTGAAAGAAAATAAACAAGAAATTTTTCAAAAGTTTTATTTTCTAACATTAAACTAATCTAATTTTATAGCGCAACTGTGTCAATGATGCATGATGCATCAAATATCTTGTTGCTAATTTGCCACGAATTAAATTGGATTTCGGCCAAGGGACCGAAATTTCGAAGAGGCGAGGGAAAAGAGAGTCTAGAAGGACTCGAGGGATGCTTTATCCAGAAGAATAAGCAAACGAAAAAAGCCTTTATAGTGTTTATGCACAGATCAATCATAAGTATATTGTGTCTTTAATTTGCATAGTATATATCAACATTCATGTTCTGAATGGTTTTTATGGCATTTAAAAGGCATCGAAATATAAGAACGTCGGCGCGCGTAACACCGTTTTGTCAATTAAATCAAATAATGTCTTAATTATTAATGTTCATAAATGTACTTACCGGAGTTTATCGTCATTCTTCCACGAGGTGACCTGGATATGTGGCGGCGGCAAGTAACTGCGGAGTGACTGAACCAACTGGATGGTGTCCAACAGAACTGAAATTATGAAAGCAACTTGTTAGAACTAAACTGTAATGCCAGCAGAAATTCTAGTAAGAAATTATCTACCTGCAGGACTCAGTGTTATCTGTCAATTTTCAATTATTCGTGAAATACATTTAGCAAATCATGAATTAAGTAGTTTCTCACTAAGATCAAAGTCCATTGCAACCATAATTCGTTTATGAAAGCAACTTGTTAGAACTAAACAGTACTACAAAACTATATGGAGACAATGTTGAGTCGGTAATGCTAGCAGAAATTCTAGAAAGGAATTAGGTATCTGTCCACTGTAGTCAGCGTTGCTGTCAATTTTTTAATTTTTCATGCAAATAATGCATTTTTCAGATCATGAATTTAATAGTTACAAAGATCAAAGTCCATTGCAACCATAATTCGTTCAGGGTCAACATTATCACACGATGTAAATCAGAGAACCAAGTAATTCTGAATTCAAAATGCCAAGTATACTCACTCTTCTGCAGCTGCTCGCTCTGCTTGCCGTAGGGCTTGCACATGGCGGGGCGCACGCAGGGCCGCATGCGCTGCAGGTTGCGCGCCAGCTCGGCGAAGGCGCGCACCACGCGCTCCTGTCCGCCCGCGCCCCCGCCCGCGCCCGCGCCCCCGCCCGCGCTCGCCCCGCCCCCCGCGCCCGCGCGCTCCGCGTGCGCGGACGATCCGGTCCCGCCGGATAGAGATTCCAGGCTCTCTAGGTTTGCCCTATAAAAAAAAACCAGATGAATTCAGTGACGCACCGAATTTATTCTTATTCATATAAATAAAATGCAGCTTATTTAAGTCCCATGTGAGATTTTTTTGAGAATTTATGATGATAAGTCAACCAAGACAATATGTACAACTTATTATCTCACAATCAGCTTATTCTACCGGATGATGTAATAATAAATAAATAAATAAAAACTTTATTGCGTAAAAGGTGCTGTAGTAAATACAATGGAATAGTTACACTTATACATATAAATCTACTTGACTACAATGAAAGGATGGGGTGCTGTCCTCTTAGATAGGCTACTTAATAGCCTGTAGTAAAGAGAAACAGTGCCGTATCCCTCTATAATTATAAATCAACAAGTGTTTTGAGTGTCAATTTTAATAACTACATTAAAATGAAAAGAATAAGAAAGTGTTAGAGTATGTATCAGATGTGAGTAGGTGTGTTTATGTGTAGTGTGTGTGTATGTTTTTTGTGTGTATGGGTGTATTGAGGGTAATTTTGTGAATGCGTGTATTTTATGATAGTGTGAGAAGAAATGATTCTGTTTCGTCATACGTTTTATCTTGTAGGAACGCGCGGACTGCTGATTTGCATTCGTGATCTGATAAACAATATATTGAGATATTAGCATTAATTTTGTTATACATGAAAGGACCAAGATAAAAGAAAAACTTTTTCGTAAAAGCGTAACGGGTTTGTGGAAGGGAACAAATCAAGTCTTTACGACGTTTCGTAAGTTTAACGTAGGGGGTTATGTGATGTTGTAACAAGATTGCATGGAAAATATACAGTTGTCGTACGGAAAGGACATTGCAGTCTTTATATAATTGAGTGGTGGGAAATAAAATTGGTCGAAATGTTGCAATCTTTAGTATTGATCTGTGTGCAATTTCAAGTGGAAGTATTGTAGTTTTAGAAGCCCCACCCCAGCAAGAGATGCAGTAGGATATTATTGACTGACAAAGTGCGTAGTAGATATTGCGGATTATAAATTGGTTTGCTACAAGTCTCAGGGTTTTAAAAATATATATCAACTTACGCACTCTGTCCGCCAATGCTTCCACGTGTGCTTTAAAATTAAGGGTATTGTCTAAAATGACACCTAAATATCTTATATTATTCACAACTTCTATTTGAGCGCAATTACAATTTTGTGTAGTTTGAGAGAGACATGTGTGAGCTGTGAGTTTTAAATGATTTTTTGGCTGAGATGTTGTGCTAATAGAAAAGGTGATATATTTAGTTTTGCTAGTGTTGAGTGTTAGAGTGTGAGCCAGAAGCCAGTCAAGGGTAGAGTCGAGTCCACTTTGAGCTTTAATTTGAAGTTCTGTCCAGGAGTCAGCAAAGAAGGTTATTGCAGTATCATCTGCGTATGTTGTAATATTACAGTTTGGGATACTTAGGTTGCAAAGGTCATTAATAAAGACCAAAAAAAGCGTTGGACCAATAATGCTCCCTTGTGGCACGCCATATTCAATAGGAAGCTCGTCACTTACATGGTTTCCTATTTTAACCACTTGCATTCGACCTGTGAGGTAACTTTGGAAAAATTTAAGTTGTGGGCCTCTGACACCTAAGTTTTCAAGTTTTTGTAAAAGGGTTTTAATGGGAACGGTATCAAACGCTTTCGCGAGGTCTAGAAACACTGTAAGTACTTTTTTATTGTTATTAAGGTTCGAAACAATAAAGGTGGTCAATTCGTGAACAGCATCAGAGGTTGACTTTTTTTTGCGAAAACCATACTGATTTGATGAGATAAGATTAAAGTGCTCTAAATAATCTCGCAGCCTGTTATTGATGAGGCGTTCCAACACTTTGGAAAGAGCACTTAGTACTGCAATTGGCCGATAGTTGTTTACTAGTTTCCCATCGCCACCCTTGAATATGGGATGAATAACTGCCCTTTTGAATGAAGTGGGAAAGACAGAAGTCTGAAATGAGAGGTTAAATATATGGCATAAAATTGGTGCCAGAGTGCCTGAGTATCTTTTCAAGATGGTAGATGAAATTCCGTCCCAGCCGGTCGCTGCACTAGATCTTAAAGAATTGAGTGTTTTCAGAATCTCATCGTTGTCAGTTTCCTCGAGGACAAAGGAAGACTGGCTGGTACTCCCGCAAGGGGTCTGTGGCGAGATCGATTGTGATGGTTGCCCTGAAATTCTGTTTATTTTGTCCGCGAGCTCCTTGCCGATGTTAACGAAAAAAACATGCCTAACCTGGCATTACATCATCCAGGCCAACAATTTACAACTAACAAATGTTTTACCACGGTAAGCTAGGTGATTTCAAAATCACTCACCTTAGGAAGTCAGTAAGCTTATGCTCATCAGTGTAGTGGTGCTTTGACTTCGTCTCCAGGCTGGCTTGTGAGGAGCTGGAAGACCTCTGCTGCGAGTGCGCGTACTTGTCGATGGAGGACTGGTGGCCCAGGGACCGGCTCTGGTGCTGCATCAGCATCTGTTGGTGCTGCGACAACTTGTCCTGGCTGCGCCGGTCCGACTTCTCGCCTGTTAGACTCGCTAGAAATTAAGAAGAATTTGCCTCTTTTGGTGTCCATGTTCCATATTACAAAAAAAGGGCACCAGAAAAATATTCACACATGAGGCAGTATCGAAATCAAAAACAGACTTTAAATTATTACCGCAGTTGTCCACACCTAATAGTAAGATTGCCCAAATTTGATTAAAAGACATAAATAATAAGTATATAGAAATACAAATATTTGAACAAAAATAGATACCTAACGAAAGTAAAATGTTAAATATATAAGTGAGTAAAAACAAAAAGGATAAAGAAGAGTGATTTTTACATAACAACTCACTGAGAGCGGCGAGGTGCGGTGCAAGAGGAAGCTGGTAGTCTTGTGCAAGAGCCGTGCTGCGCAATAGGCGCTCCACCGCCTGGCTGTCGGGCAGGTTTGATGCACCCGCATCTGACACAAAGGATTATGGATAAGGAACGTAGCCCTCAATAAACATTTAAAGTTATTATGCAATCCATAATTCTTAAATTGGCTTATGACTGCAACTTTGTGCCATTGGAAGTTATTATTACTTAAGAGATAATTTAGTGTCTACTGTCTATTAGCGAGAGAATTATCAAAATCCGACCAATAATTTCAGAAACTGGCGCATTTAAATAAATATACCTATTCTCTTTAAAATAATAATAAACAACATAAATGAAAAAAAAAAACACCTTTAGCTGTTATAGGTATTCATGAATATTTTACACAACTATAAGGCCCATATTAATAGACGTCACTGAACTCCGAGACGCTCTCAAGTCTCTTGCTGTCCTTGTCATTTTAAAGGGAAAAAATAAGGACAGCAATAAACTTGAGAGTGTCTCAAAATTGAGTGACTACTATTAATACGGGCCTGAAATATGCATTATATATAAGAAAGAATAATTTTTCATTGACCATTCTTTACACATAAATCAGCACTCATCTGTTACTGAATCATTCCATTGCTTCCCCAAGTAGGTCATAATAGTAGATACAGTTAGAAACATGCTCATAATCTTAATGGAAACCAATTGGACTGTGAATGCACACAATCATTTTTTCTTTTTGATGATAATGATTTTCTCTAGAAATTTATATTTTTCATCAATTTAACTGAGTTTTCTAACTTTCTTTTATGCAATACAATATTTTCTTTATATACAAAGGTTTCAATATGTATATGTCGTCATATGATTGTAAATACTGTTAATTTATCATTTATCAGCGCGAAAGGTGTGTTCCTTTACTTTCAAGTATTGACATTTTAATCTGAATTTAAAATGTTATATTGTAAGCAGTGTAGACAGTACACCTTTTATCCACAGTGTAAAATTTCATAGACACACTCTTAGGCATATAAAGTATAAAAATTATATAAAAATACTTATAAATATAATCATTTTGGCAGATATGGATATAAAAAGTATATACAAGTAGATAGGCTACTGAAAAACTTGTCAGGAACCTTGCGATTTCTGTCATTAGGATCTTTAAATCTACTCAACAGACAATTTTCAGCAATAGATAGAGTGTATATATATCCATATTGAAGTAATAAAAAGCCAAGATTATCAGATTATATTTTAAAAACCCATGCGCAGCTGGGGCAATTCACCAGTAACATATAAAATGCTTACCAGGAATATATGTGGGTTGCTGCGACAGATGCTGTTGTATTGATTTCTGTGTCATCTCCAACTGGTTCTTGTAGTAACGGCAAGCTGGGTTGGGGCAGTTCTGCACTACTTCTATTATGAACTCCTTCTCCATTCCAAACTGCTCCCTTCCTATTGTGTATGACTCTACAACCTACAAAGAGGGTCAAGGATTAAGTAATTAACAAGCACATTAAATGTACTGGAAGTGTTAAGAAACAATTTCTACAGCTTTTTTTACAGTTTTGATGACATAAATTTAGCTTTGGGAATGGTTATCAGGAATGCCTAGGCCACTGAGCTGCCTTTGTACCTTTGCACACAACATGTAATTAAATAAACAGTGATTTATTGAATTTCCTTGATAATATAAAGGAATACTGAATACAAGTCAAAACCAAAGCATTTATTACAATAAGACCATTTACAGGCTGTTTTTAACAGTCATTTAGTCAGTAAGTTATTAAGAAAGTTGAAGTTAAAACCTTGAAGAAGAATGAGCAAGAAACCATATGAAAGAAGTAAAATCATACATGCAAATTAAATAGGAAGTCTAAAGATTTTTATTACATGTCTGGAAATCTACTTACAGCTCTAACGGTTGCCTCTAATCCTAGATGGAGTCCATGAGGTCCATTCATGTGTTTCAGCATGACAGCATTAGCAAAGTGTTCATATGGCAATATTATCTTGCCATTCTCACGAAGAATCAGTCTTCCTTGTGTGTCTAAACCTACTCTGGATGCCATCATTCTGAAACAAATATGATTTAAATTAATAGTAATTATGCATTGATAAGTAGTGGTTCAAACCTTTTCAGATATTAAAATTACTATTCTTGAACCCTTAACTTTGAATTACAATAACATCATTTGGAACCAGAATCTTGTAAGAATTATTCTAAGAAAGAGTATTACCAAAATAAATAAAAAAAATGTAACTTACTGCAAATAAGCAGCACTGGGGAGCATGGATGACTCTTTAAGATCACTGAAACACTGAAGCAGTTCTATGCTTGGGCTCCAGCCCTTATTCTGTAGGTACAGCTGCAGCAGCATGTAAAGCTTCTCCGTGACATAGCCTTCAGCTCCGTGCGGGGTTGCCGAGCTCGACGTACTCGCCGCGCCACTTGAAGTCCCAGTGCTTTTAGCCAATACACTCTTCATCGTCTCAGCCAAATCCATCTTGTAGATGTCTAAATATGTCCTCTTTTGGGAATCCTTCGAGATAACAAACAAACAGTTTAGCAAATAATGCCAACCACCGAGATCGATAGCGCCAGACGTTCACTAAAACACTGCCTCAGATACCGTGCACACGCATACTTACCAGAATGATAATTATGTTCGTGCTAAAGAATTAAACAGAATTTGAGTAATTAAATTTTAATTACAGATTTATCCATTCGATTTCTTGCACAAAAAATAGAAATAGTGAGGTTTTTTTTCGTTTTTCTCTTGACGCTGTCAATTTTTTCTGTCGATTGTCGTTGTCTGTCGAATAAAAACGAACTAGTGTTGTACTACTACTGTAGGCTGTATTACTAAAATACTTTAGAAAATAGACAACTATTTAAAAAATACATAAACCCTAATAAAAATAAGGTCGACACTTACTATTTGATTTTTTCTGCTCTTCATTTAAGCTCACAATCCCGAAAGGGTGCTGGCCCTTTCGGGATTGTGATCTGAAATGCTGCTCTTGGTAGCGGAGGTGCTAGTGCTACTACTTTACAACTTTCAAAACTACCTTCGGAATTAAAATTTGTTCGAATAACATTACAATAAATTCTGATTCAGTTCAAGACTAAACGTTCTTCAAGACTGACTCATCAGTTTTACGGTTATTTGTAAAACCAATAACACCACTATTATTGGTAAAGTGCTAATTACGTGACAGTGAGTGACAGACTTAACGACAATTCGACATTTGTTCCTGTCAAATTTCATAATAACATCGTGCAGTGCCGTGCTTGTTTTTGGAGGTTATAGAGGGATCATAATAATATTTTTTCATATAATAGCTTTGATTATATGATTACAGAAAGTGCGATTCCACATTAACAATAATGGATGAGTTGATAGTTGGCACTTACGAGGGCTTCCTACTCGGTTATTCAATACGAACAGAAGATACGGTAATCTCGTTGTTGTGTTATATTATTGTGTAATTCTAAGCATTATTGTATGTGTGTTACTGATTGCCTCGTGTTTTCAGGTAATGAAATTGAAGCAGACGTTTGCTACCCATTCACATACAGCATCGGTCCGATGTATGTCTCTCGGTAGCAAGTTTCTCGCATCTGGGGGTACTGATGACAAAGTGGTCGTCATCGACATGAAAACTCGTAAAGAGCACACAGTACTCATGAACCATGATGGTACAATAAATACTGTAGCTTTTACTCATAATGGAACTCATCTACTAACAGGCAGTGATGATGGTTCTATTATTGTCACTAGGACAGGCAACTGGCAAATAGAGAAGATATGGAAAAAAGCCCACGGTGGTAAGGAAATAGTCTAAGAAATGTCTTAAATACCAAATAAATTCTTGTTTTTTATCAATTAACCCTAACTTATGTTGCCAAACTTGTGTACAATCAAAATGGTAATAGTGGATTACTTACCATGAATTTATTATTTTCAGGTCAACCAGTCACAGCTATTGCTATACATCCATCTGATAAACTTGCTCTCAGTGTTGGTGGTGACAAAACCTTGAGAACTTGGAACTTGATAAAAGGCCGTCCAGCCTTTACCATCAACCTTGCTAGCAAAGGAGTCTTATTGCCAACAGAAATTATGTTTTCTCCAGGAGGAGACAGATTTTCATTAGTTTCCCAACAATCTGTTGATGTATGGACAATAAGTAAAGCAGGGATTGAAAAACGGATAACATGCAACTCAAAACCAACATCAGTGCAGTGGTTAACTGATGAAAGGGTATTTGTAGGATTAGAAAATGGAAACATAATTACTCTGACAGTGTCCGATACTGAAGCTCTGACATACAAGGCACACAAACAGAGGGTCAAATCACTGCATTACGAAAATGAAATGTTATATTCAGCTTCTAGTACAGGTGAACTGAAAGTGTGGTCTGTGGACGATTCAAAATTAGTTGAATTATGTTCTTGCAATGCTGCATGTAGAGTTACTTGTGTTACATTGAATAGACAAAGCCATCTTGTCAAAAAGGAAGACAAGTCTGATGAAGCGGAAACTGAAGAGAAAGTAGACAGTGAAGAGAATGAATCAGATGAAGCAGAGGAAATCACCTCACCACCTAAGAGAAAACCTGGAGCTTTCGTTACTATAAGCTATGGTGATGATGTCAAAGACAATGATGAAAAGGATGCAGATGTCAAACCACCACCAGCAAAGAAATTCAAAAAACGAAAACGCAACAAAAAGCCTAAGAACCAAAAACCACCTGCTAATTAAATAATACTTGTTTTAAAATCTTGGCTTTTATTTGAATTCCCAACTACACAAGATTCCATGCATTTTATAGGCATTAAAGATAGCAGCAAGAAAACTCACATCTACATTGCAGATTATATTTTCCGTCATCATCTCACAAATGTACATGATACAAAGAACAGTAAAAAAACAATGTGATGTAGACTTTGGTTTGTTTATTAAATTATAAATAAAAAATCTTTCTCTTGAACACACACCCAAATACATAATTAAGTTCATAATAAATTAATTTGGTCCCGAAATAAATATATTTAAATAATTAAAGGGAACTGTAAATTAAAAAAAAAACAACAACATTAAACAAAAGTACTGATCAATTTTGGCAATGGACTCTACTTATAAATAAATCTTAATTGAAATAAATACTCTAAATGTGTAATGTACTTACATCCTGTCACACACATGATTTCAAGCTCACTCGGGAAGTCTCCACATTATCAACACGAGACTATATTTACATGATTACATGATAGGGCACAGAACCAAATGACGCACATGAATACACAGACAGTAACATTTACTTGTAAGATAAACCATAATGTCGCCTAAGAAAAACTATAAAGCTCATCTAAAGGATCAAAACCTCACACAGAAACAACTATATAGATAGAGATAGTAATTTACTGGAATGTATAATAAACCGTGAAGTTTGCATTTCATAAGGTTTCGCATGGAAGTAGACATTTCGAATAAATACTATGACATGGGCTGGGCAGATAGCCTGGTACTCTTACATGACATGAGATCACAATATGTTTCATGAATGTTACTTCACTATACAATTTAAATTATACTAAAACGTTGGCGACATATAGATTATAATCAGTCACCGTATCACTAAGTACATTTTGTGCATTATATTTCATAATTATAAATAAATGCCAAACATTACCAAAATCAATTTGCATTGCATTGGCTACATGTAAAATAAATTACCGCGTTACAATCTCGTTTTATAATTGGTGATCATTACATACAAGAAAGTTATGATCTAATCTTAAATACTTCAAAATTTCTAAGAAAAAATTGTTATAATTCATGACTTTAGAACAGCTAATTCATCTTATGACTAGATTGAGCCAGTATTTTTCCCTATAGTCCACAACGTGATCTCGAACTTCCAAGAAAAACTGACACAATTAATACAAAATGTAGGAACGATGAAGAAACCAACGAAATACCTGTTAAAGGATATAATGGAAATAGATTACATCAGACAGTCTAGATAAATGAGTTCTACTTGTCCTGTTCCACATTCACTTATGTCTAATTTTCGATTAATAATATTCGTTTCTTCGTTTGAAGCAGCACTAACGTCACTAGTCTCTAAGCTATGGGTCAGATGGCACTCTGTATGCTATCGACACAGCTTTCTACCCACCACCAACACCGTCTCGAGCTTCAGTCACATGAACATGTTCAAGTAATTACCTGTACTTCTAATAATATCTTAGAATGTAAACTTACACGCTGTCGAACTTTCATACACGTCATACAGAAAGAAAAGGCAAGAAAAAGAAAGTTGAACACGATTCTCGGAAATTCTAGATAATATACAATGTATTATTATACTGGGAAATTAGTTCCATATTTTATAAATACTTATAATATTTCATAATATATTATAGATGCCATATAGTTGCCATGGGAAAACAAACAATATTGAATATAGTCGAGAAACAGGAGACAGTTCACATGAAACATTACCTATATCAATATCAGAATATCAAAAGAAATAGGAAGTAGAATATATGAAGTTCAAGTAGAGCACAATGTGTTTCGCATCTCCAATATTACAAGTAAGTGGCAAATTCATGTGAACTGACTCATTCTTTGGTGATGGCATGCCAGGGGCGCGTCATAGGAGTTACTTCTTCTTCGCTTTCTTCTCGGCTTTCTTGAGCGCCTTGAGGTGCTTTTCGTGAGCGGAGCGGAGTTCTTTGAGGCGGCGCTTCATGCGGCGCCGGTCGTCTCCGCCGAGCCCGAGCAGCTTGAGGTCGGCCGAGCTCAGCGCCAGCAGCAGCGCGCCGTCCACGCCGCGCGCCGCGAACGCGCCCGCGTGCCGCTCCAGGCCCTCGCCCAGCCCCGACACCCACTGCCATACCTGGGGAACAAACATGTTGTCATTATCACCAGTGGATAATAGCATAGATTCTGATGTTATTAGCTTTAAGTGGTTATATTGTTGCCTAACTTCAGTGTTCAATCCGTACTAATATTATTAATGCGAAAGTCTCTGTCTGTCTGTCTGTCTCTTCTTTACGCCTACACCACTGAACCAATTCGAATGTTGGTACACATTTATAGTCTGAGACCCGAGAAAGGACATAGGATAGTTTTCATCCCGAAAATCCCCCGGAAACAGGAACTATTAATCCACGCGGAAAATATAAAACACTTATAAGCGTCCAACGTTTCCGGATTACGAAGCCCCATTGCAAAAATATGGTTGGTTATTAATATTTTTGAACGGATGCACGGTAATAAATCTGACCATCACATAAAAGAAAACAAATTGTCGCGGTGAGTATCAGCCACACTACACCCATTAAAACTTTTGTTTTTGTATACACGTAGTACTGTCCAAACTGCTGGTACATTTGCAGCGAATACACGAAATAAATTTTAGTCGAATTCAACTTCTCTGGGGAAATTAATGAATGAAATAACAAATAAAGTAGTTCTATACCTGTTGCTTGGTCCAGTGGTTGACGGGATGCGGCTGCGACTGCGGCGGCGGCGTGAGGCTCGCCTCGGACACGGCGCTGGACAGCGGCTGCCACGGCACCTCGCCGCCGACTACGCACGCCGGAGCTTTCTTTACTATAACCATAACCCAACGTCAACTATAATACACGTACGGTTTCACCCTGCCTAGAAGTACTGGTAAAGATGAAACTCGCAATATCCGTAAGGTAAAATTGCCTTTAGCAATTGAAAAGTAAAGTTATACCTATAGAGGTATAAAAAATGTTGTTGTCATACTCTCGTGCCAGTTTATTAATAAATAAATATACTGGGACAACTCACACACGGTCATCTGATGCCAAGTTAAGCTCTGCTAACGCGGTGTCCTGCGTGAGCGACGAAGGCGACGCGACGCGACGCTGCAAACGCGACGGACGCGATCAACTCAACGGCATACCCTACATGCGGCCTATATGACAGCCTGCGGCGAGACGCGACGTAACGCGCACTTGTTTTGAGGGCGACCAGATGCGACACCACGAACTTTCAAGCAAAATTGTACTGTACTTCTCCGTGATTCGAGTAGTAATGACCAAAATCACGTAGGACTTAGGACATTTGTCGCGTAAGTATAGCATCGCGTCGCATTACGTCACGTCGTGTAATCGTGTTGCGTCGCGTCGCGTTCGTCGCTCACGCAGGACACCGCGTAAGAGCTTGTGTTATCCTTCGAACACACGTGATTCGAGACCCAATAGGAAGACAATAGCAGCGCGACAGCCGGCTGCCGCTTGGTCGTTGAAAGGTTAATGTCCCACTGCAGCACAAAGGCCTCTTCTTAGACAGAGAAGGAGCGAGCATTGATCACCACGCAAGGTTAAGCCGGATTGGCGATTTCAAACTTATATCAATTTATAAGCCCAGGTTTCCACGGGATTTTTCATTCACCAATATCAGTGTTGTCTAAAATGAGCTTGGAAAGTCCAGAGCTGGAATAGTCAAATTGGTACTTCTCTAGTAATGGACATGACGACTTCCATCACGACAAGCTTTGTTAATTATTAAAACGCATTGTTCATCCTTTCGAGTCACTGCATGTATCCTTCATTATGCATTACAGACCGACAAAATCCGACTTTTCTACAAAAGTCTCAATTCGGGCAATTATGCTGATTCCCTTATTCACAATCTAACCTAAATTTAAGTTTAGCGCATCTAAGGACTGAAGATAAAATTGTAGTTTAATTCTGTCAAATTAGACAGCGCCTGAACACAACTGGCCTATATTTAGTCGCTATGTTTTTAATCGCGTCTAAAGTATCTATGGAGTGTCTAAATTTAACAGGACTTACAGTACCCGGCAATAAATATTGCACATCGAATTTTGGAAAGAGACAATCGGCTAATTTCGGCTTCGTAGAGCGCTATCTCTCCTGCACGAAATACAAACAGTCCGGTATCTATTAGGAGCTGTTAAAATATGATTTGCTTTTTTTGATAATTATTATTTGTATAAAATACACCAATTTTTCTATAGTGATGGCTTTAGGTTGGGGTAAAATAAAATATAAAAAAAACTTTTCCCATTATGTTTTCGTATTTAATTGTTTTGGAAAATTACAGATGTAGTGTACATAATAAACAACATTAATCATATTGTTAAAATGAGACATTGTAATAAAAATAATAATAATTCTAATTCTCAATTACTTCCATTTCACTATCTGTGCTCTCAAAGAGATCAATATCACTGTCACTGTCAGCCGTATTTATCACTAGTCTATCAGTGTAATTGTCTAAACCGTGTTGAATGCTTCTATATTCATTCTCACATTTGATTGCATGATCGCAAACCTTTTTCCAATCTTCAGCCCCGATCATGTTTACTTTTTCAGTCAATAATGTTTTTACTGTAGTTAAATTCATACCCACATTTCTAGAGGCTACATAGCCTTTCAGTTGAGACCATATATTTTCTATTGGATTAAAATCCGGATGATATGGTGGCAATCGCAACACAGTGTGCCCATGTTCGGCAAGTACTTTGTCCACGGAAAACTCTGTATGCCTCTCCTTGTGCTGACATATAATACCGTAAATCTGGGTTTTTGTTAATTTTGGATCTACTGGAATTTCGTGTCTGTTTAACCAGTGGATCATTTCCTGTTTAATGGTGTTTGAGTTGGGGGGTCTTTCAACATATTTGTTGTGATAGGGTGCGTTATCGATAACTAGAACAGAATCACTGGGTATATTTGGTATTAATTGATTAACCAGCCATTTTTCGTAGTTATCGTTATTCATTTCATTGTGATAGTCACCTGTAGTGTCCGTGGATTTATACGTTAAAAAGGCACCGGGTACAAAGCCTTTTTCATTACCCGCATGAACTATTATCAAACGTTGACCTTTTGAAATTGGCTTTTTTACTCCTTTTTTCTTGTCATCACTCCAAGATTTCCCTTTAGTGTGGGATGTATGTAAGACTCATCCATGTAGACGATATTTTTTCCTGATTCGCAAAATTTGCGTATTTAATCGAGGTATTCCATCCGTTTGAGACTTACATCGTGCTTTTCCATTAGAAGTTTTCGATTATCTTCCATTTTAGTGAACCGAAATCCCATCTCGTGAAGTATTTTTCTCAACGTCTTTTCAGACCCATTGTAATTAATAGCTTCAGATAATTTAGCTTTTAATGATTTTATTGTTGGCAGTTCATTAAATCGTAAGTGAAAATCATACACCATTCTTCGAACAACATCATAATCAAAATCGTCCATATGCAAACGAAATTGCTTTTTTGGTCTCCCTTTTTTTGGAGTGCTGAACTTTATTTCAGTAGAATGTGTTTCAGTACTGACTTCGTTTAATATATTGTTCAAAGTTCTTCTTGAAATTCCAGTGGCATTTGCAACTCGCTCTTGAACCTTCTTAAAATAACAACTTACATTTTCATCTTCATTTTTTTTAAATCTGTCACTTTCGGTTACAAAATATTTATAAACATTGTAGATAATTTCGCGTGACTGACCTCGTAAAGGTTTCCCTCTTTTTCCTAAAGATGCCATTGTGCAATTTTAAATTATTTAAATTTGGGTGTGTTAACAACTCTTAATATATATTTTGAACTGGACGCGACCGCACTTTATCGCACTTGAACAACGACTGACAAACGTCACATAGGTAGTGTGCGACAGAGATAACGCTCTACGAAGCCGAAATTAGCCGATTGTCTCTTTCCAAAGGTCGATGTGCATTATTTATTGCCGGGTACTGTAACTAATATTTTATCTTTTGTACTTTTCTTAATAAAATGGAAAGAGAAAGATGCACTAAACTTAAATTTAGGTTAGTTTGTGAATAAAAGAATCGGCACCAATATAAAAAAGGGCAGACATATTGTGTTGCTAGCTACGTGCTTCTTGGAAAGTTGCAGTGTTGCTAGCTACATACTTCTCTTATCCACAATAAACAAACGTGCGGCAAGATAGTTGACATCAATTTTGTCTTCTATTAATGTGAGCTTAAGGTTTAATTCTAATTACATCATCATCTCATTTTTAATAGGGCAGCGAAATAAAGGAGTGATTGAAAAAAGCGATTACTGATAGGTACTGTGGCGTGTCCAAACTTCGCAGTTTTGGCTTTGGATATTGTGTCTTTCAATCTTTACAAGTTTATACTTCTAGGTCTATCTAACTACTGAAATACATCAATCTAAAAATCTAACTTTTAAGTTGTATTGTAGCATACAGTATAAATTTTACAACCAAGAAATTGATAAGGCAGAGTTACGTAAACAACCAATTGAAAATAAAATATTACACCACCACCACACAACACCATTAGAAAGCCAACCAACACCAACACAAGAAACAAGAAGTAAACAAGAAAACTAATAATACAGCTGCAACAGTTAAAACGCAGTGAGAACATAATCTTCGGAGGCTGCTTGCTCTGCAAACGCAAACTGCAACCTGTATTTAAAGTCTAAGACTAGCGCGAGAAGACATGTCCTTGAGTAAAGGATTCGAGTAGTACTCAAAAACTTTATAAATAAAATGTACTCAAATTTTGCGCAACACTTTTATTTCCCACAAAAGTAAAAAAAGTACACGAATCTCCAAACTAAAAGAACAAAGAGAAGCAACGTGAAGAGGCATAGCGGCGAGCGGTGGGTACAAACCTCGTGCGTTAGCCTCGCTGACGGCTTGGCGGATTTCGTCCACGAGGTCGTTGGCGCGCTGCACGGCGTCGGGCACGGGCGCGGGCGCGCCGCCCGCCAGGCGCCGCTCGCGCTCCGCCAGCACCAGCTTCAGCTGCTCCGCCAGCGACGCGCTCGCACCTGCGCACCGCACACTCACTACCTGCGCCCACCCACTCCGGCGACGAGCTCCACTCAATCCAAGCGACATGTTACGAGACGCTATTATTCACAATCACAGGCACGGACAATTTCGCTTGTGGTGAGTTTGTTATGAACTTGTGAAGGTTACACACAATATTATAAGCATTAGGCGTAGGTTCGAATAGTCCAATTAACTGGTCCTATTGTGAAACGTACGCTCAATAGTCAGCGTTGCACGGTACAGTGTTACACAATGGTTGGAAAGCGTATTGACGTGCTCTTACCGGACAGAGGGTGATGCCTGTGGTCTCGGGAGTACACGGCGTCATCCGTCGCGCTGCCCACTGAACTGCCGCAACTTTGACGGGTGTCACGATGCTGGTAAAACGATTTCTTTGCTTGTAAACGGGTCATTATTAACGTGGAAATTGTGGCATGCAAAATATTGTGCAGGTATGACCTTTGAAAATGGTGGACAGTAGTTATTTGTAATTGAAGTTCTAAAGTTAAATGTGTATGTGTTGTAATGTGCAAAAAAGCATGTAATAGAACTCACAGCACCAACGTGAGGCGGTCCTCCCGATGTGGATTCGCTGAGCGACTCGTCCGCCGAGTCGTTGTACGAATCGTCTAGACCGTCGTACTGTAACACAAATAAAACTATCAAATGACGGAATATTTACTAGTTATATCAGCATAATAGTTTCTAACTTTTAATATACCAATTCGTTAGGTTGTGTACCGGTCGCAGCCAACAGCCAAACTTAATAAGCCGTTCATATAAACAGCCCAGTCTCTTAATTATACGGCGTCGTCAAAGCCATATAATACGTTTAGCATTAGCCTAGGCCATTCACTTATTACATTTAGTTTTGCCAAAGCCACTTACCTATGTGTACTCACAAAACGTATAGTCATGCGCTATACAAAAATATCTCGTTTACGGGTATCTTAAAATCTGACCGACAATTTTGATTGACTCATGTGAACTCTTGCTTTTTCATTTCCTTCCCCCTCTTTGCTGGGCATTCCTAAGGCGCCACAGCACTCCTAGCCAAACTAGCGATGAATATGTAGCTACAGCGACGTGTCCAGCAGTGCGCCGCGCGGTACGGCCGCGTCTAACTATAGTATGGTGGCGAGTACTGACCGAGCTAGCGTTGCTGAGCGAGTGCGGCGAGTGCGGCGAGTGCGCGGCGTGGTGGCGGTGGCGCGCCAGGTCGGTGCGCGCGCGGTGCGCCGACGTGTCCAGCAGTGCGCCGCGCGGTACGGCCGCGTCTAACTATAGTATGGTGGCGAGTACTGACCGAGCTAGCGTTGCTGAGCGAGTGCGGCGAGTGCGGCGAGTGCGCGGCGTGGTGGCGGTGGCGCGCCAGGTCGGTGCGCGCGCGGTGCGCCGACGTGTCCAGCAGTGCGCCGCGCGGTACGGCCGCGTCTAACTATAGTATGGTGGCGAGTACTGACCGAGCTAGCGTTGCTGAGCGAGTGCGGCGAGTGCGGCGAGTGCGCGGCGTGGTGGCGGTGGCGCGCCAGGTCGGTGCGCGCGCGGTGCGCCGACGTGTCCAGCAGTGCGCCGCGCGGTACGGCCGCGTCTAACTATAGTATGGTGGCGAGTACTGACCGAGCTAGCGTTGCTGAGCGAGTGCGGCGAGTGCGGCGAGTGCGCGGCGTGGTGGCGGTGGCGCGCCAGGTCGGTGCGCGCGCGGTGCGCCGACGTGTCCAGCAGTGCGCCGCGCGGTACGGCCGCGTCTAACTATAGTATGGTGGCGAGTACTGACCGAGCTAGCGTTGCTGAGCGAGTGCGGCGAGTGCGGCGAGTGCGCGGCGTGGTGGCGGTGGCGCGCCAGGTCGGTGCGCGCGCGGTGCGCCGACGTGTCCAGCAGTGCGCCGCGCGGTACGGCCGCGTCTAACTATAGTATGGTGGCGAGTACTGACCGAGCTAGCGTTGCTGAGCGAGTGCGGCGAGTGCGGCGAGTGCGCGGCGTGGTGGCGGTGGCGCGCCAGGTCGGTGCGCGCGCGGTGCGCCGACGTGTCCAGCAGTGCGCCGCGCGGTACGGCCGCGTCTAACTATAGTATGGTGGCGAGTACTGACCGAGCTAGCGTTGCTGAGCGAGTGCGGCGAGTGCGGCGAGTGCGCGGCGTGGTGGCGGTGGCGCGCCAGGTCGGTGCGCGCGCGGTGCGCCGACGTGTCCAGCAGTGCGCCGCGCGGTACGGCCGCGTCTAACTATAGTATGGTGGCGAGTACTGACCGAGCTAGCGTTGCTGAGCGAGTGCGGCGAGTGCGGCGAGTGCGCGGCGTGGTGGCGGTGGCGCGCCAGGTCGGTGCGCGCGCGGTGCGCCGACGTGTCCAGCAGTGCGCCGCGCGGTACGGCCGCGTCTAACTATAGTATGGTGGCGAGTACTGACCGAGCTAGCGTTGCTGAGCGAGTGCGGCGAGTGCGGCGAGTGCGCGGCGTGGTGGCGGTGGCGCGCCAGGTCGGTGCGCGCGCGGTGCGCCGACGTGTCCAGCAGTGCGCCGCGCGGTACGGCCGCGTCTAACTATAGTATGGTGGCGAGTACTGACCGAGCTAGCGTTGCTGAGCGAGTGCGGCGAGTGCGGCGAGTGCGCGGCGTGGTGGCGGTGGCGCGCCAGGTCGGTGCGCGCGCGGTGCGCCGACGTGTCCAGCAGTGCGCCGCGCGGTACGGCCGCGTCTAACTATAGTATGGTGGCGAGTACTGACCGAGCTAGCGTTGCTGAGCGAGTGCGGCGAGTGCGGCGAGTGCGCGGCGTGGTGGCGGTGGCGCGCCAGGTCGGTGCGCGCGCGGTGCGCCGACGTGTCCAGCAGTGCGCCGCGCGGTACGGCCGCGTCTAACTATAGTATGGTGGCGAGTACTGACCGAGCTAGCGTTGCTGAGCGAGTGCGGCGAGTGCGGCGAGTGCGCGGCGTGGTGGCGGTGGCGCGCCAGGTCGGTGCGCGCGCGGTGCGCCGACGTGTCCAGCAATGCGCCGCGCGGTACGGCCGCGTCTAGCTCACGCGACGCACCCAGCGATGACACCACGCTGTTTGTGCCCACGCCCACTAGCGATGACGTCGACCTGAACATAACAACGGCTTTTAGGTATAGATCAAAAGTGTTGTCGGCCTCTGAATGTGAGCAGGAAGGACAAACATTATGACGGCTGACTTTCAGCGAGTGTTATGGTGTGATCAAATACATTATTTACTTCTGCCTAATCTAACAGACGGTTGTTTAAATAGGCAGCAACAGCTCACCCGATGTTGTCCCTAGACATAAGCGGCTTCGCAGATGTATTGCCTTCCTAAATACAAAAATGATGCACCCATATTCGCAGACATTACAATATTTGATTTCATAACTATACTCAAAACCAATCAGTTGTGTTACTTCTTTTCTTATACCAAAAACCTAATATACAAATAACAAAGTCTCTCGATCTGAACTTTAATGCCCTTACTAATAATCACTGTGTAAAGTTATGCAATGAATAAAGCCTGTGTAACCATACATTTTTTGACGTATAAACCTGTCATAACTATAACAGCGACTATTAGTAAGGCGCTAAGTATTACACAAGCTATTTTGTCTGTACTCTATTTTGTGTTCCATAAATAAATAAAACTTACTGAGTATCAACTTGATGGTTCGTCGGTGTAGGAACACTGTGTGTCGTGTGTATCACGTGGCTCGTATGAACATTGTGTGCGGTAGTGACGGCGGTGACGACAGGCGTGGGCGGAGTGACGGCGGCGGGGGGCTGCGTCACGACTTGCGTGGGGGGTTGCGTCACCGACGTCGCGGACCCCACAGGGGTTACAGGGGGTGCGGACACCGGGGGCATAGCTTCTTCAACGATTGGCGCGGTGACGTCACCCAAGTCAGGTGCCTCGCACCGCCTCGACTTGTCCACTTTAGCGTATTCATCTTCCACGGGCGATAGATCAGACAGATCGCTATCGGAACTCCATGGATCTGTAATGAGGTTAACATGCATGATTTTAACCGTACTTTTACTATTACTTGTAAGATTTATTTTTTCTTGCAATATTTGCCATCATTTATACTGACTGTTAATCAAAAGTGGATCTGGGTCGGGGCGGCGCGGCAAGGGCGGCGTCTCTCGGCGAGCTGACGGCTCGTGCGGCAACATTACTGGCAAACCTGCCTTCTTTTGCGTCTCCTAAAAATAAAAAAAATATATCAATATTACAAAACTGTTATTTCGAGGCTGAATGTCGTTACTCTGTAATTGGTAAGGTGCGGTGACACATGGCGAGCGCGCCGCTATTGTAACTTGCGAGGCGTGGCGGAGACGACTGCGTTTAACGGCGGTACCGCACCGGCCGTAAGGCAGCTTTTAGCTCAAATGCGAAACGTCATTGTGTGGCCTCACTATTAGAGTTTCTAAGACATGATATCCTGCGACGTTTTGTGGCTGTGTCTGGGCTGACAGCAGAGGCCAATCTGGGTATCTCTGACTAGTGTAATGTGCACAGAGACAGTCGCTCACCAGCAGCAGCACCTCGAGGCGCGCGACGCGCTCGTGCAGCGCGGACAGCGCGGCGCCGTACTCGCGGTGCGCGTCCCGCAGTGCACCGCTCCACCATTCTTCGCGAGCGCGGACTAGAGCACGCGTGCGCCGCCACTCGCGTAGTGCGCGTCGAGCCTTTGAACAAAGTATTAACAATGTGAGTCGGCGGACTAGACATGTTTTAGTGTGAAGACTAGAGTTAAAGATAGATGGGACGCTCTGCTGCCTACGAAATACGTGCATGTGTACGCTCACCTTGACAACATAACAGGAATTGGACCGAGCTAGGTGAATGCAGGCAGGCCAGGAAAGCACTCCCTGAGCTCGACAGCAGAATAACCAAGCGACTTCGACAACTGTCCAAACAACAGCTACGCATTGTGACAGCTGCCATCACAGGGCATGGACCCTTTAATAAACACCTTTTCGTTTTAGGTATCACAGACAGCCCCCTCTGCAGAGCATGTCTGAATGAGGAAGAAACAGCAGCGCACGTGCTCCTACACTGTCCTGCAACCGCCATATACAGGGCTAAGTACTTCAGTAATCCAGGTACGCTCCGAGAAATCACCAGCAGCATAAACAGCTTGCTGGCGGTATTCGACGAGTTTGGGTGGATCGAATAAAGCACCCACCCACATGCAAAAACCGCGCCTTGACGTGGAGTTGCGGAAGCGAGCCCGCCATACCATACCATACGCTCACCTTGTCGTACTTGCGCTGCGCGCGGTGCGCGTTGTCGGCCGCGGCGGCGAGCGCGCGGCGCAGCGCGTCGTCGGGCGCGCGCTGCTGGCACCAGTCGCGCACGCGCGCGCTGATCTCCTCCGCGCCGCCGCCGCCGCCCTCCATGCCCACCAGCTGCAATGTGACTTGGGGTTTAGTGAACTACGCTAATTCGTCGAAAATTTTAAATTTTTATTAAAGTTAAAAATACAAAATTCTTGTGTGTGATTTTTGTCCAATGTCAACGCATTTTTTAACTTCGACTAAACAAACTCAAGCGTATTAATAACTAGCATTTGCCCATAATTTGCTCCCTGAAAGGGCTGGACGCCAATACGGGCTTTTATCGTGGGTATACGCGTGTAAAGTCACAAACGAGCCCCGTCGCGACGACCGCGAGCCTAAACAGCAATTGACAAAAAGTTAAGTGGAGATTTTGTTGTTGTAAAGTTAAATAAATTAAAAAAAAAATACTCTCAATATTTTATCTCGAGAGGGAGCGGCGAGTAACGTCAGTCGCCCTGGGGCGACTACGGTACTAGAATCAGTACAACAATACATGAGAACACAAACCTCTTGCAGGAAAGCCCGCAGGTCGTTGATGTCGGGGTGGCGTGTCTGCGGCGCGGCGGGCTCGGCGGGAACAGTGCTATTAGAGTCCTCCTCTTCAGTCTGCTGCCGCCTCTGACGCTCGCGGTTCGCTCTGAGAGAAAAGTACTGTGTTAGTAATGGCTACTGGCCATGAATCAGGCCGGGAGGTAAAACGGAGCAAACTTTCCAAGAGGTGGTTTTAAGGACCATCAAAATCATAATATACTATGATTAGAAAAAAAATCCTCTTCGTATGCACATACGATGGATGCCGACAGTCGACTTGTAAGAAAAAGACGCCATTCCTGAATGGCGTCTTTTGGCGTCACTTGACGGAGCTTTGTTGTCTAGTTCACGAAAAATGACAACCTTATACCTATTTTTTAACAATTTATTTCAACGCTGGAGATAGAGGAGCCTCCAATAAACTTCTGCTCCGGCTTAAGGAATCACAGATACGGGAACCAACAATTAAACAAAATAGTAGAAGTAAAAATATATTTACCGTTCTTCCCTCTCCTTATCGGCAGCAAGAGACTGTCTAATGAGATGCGCTACTTCACTATTTTCCGGGTCTTTTTCACGTCCGATAAGGAACTTCACAGGACCCGATGTATTTCGAAGCACTGACGCTGCGTATGCTTGCGTCACACCCACCTGTATTCAAGAGTTAAAATGCTTTTGAAGGTTTGGAAAAACCTGGTAACCAGAATTATAGATTACTAGTGACAATTATGCCCAACTTCGCACGAAGTTTACAGATTTTTAAAAATTGTGCCTGTTTAATAAAAGCTTAATTCAAAGCAAAACATTCATATGGTTATGGCCATCTTATCAGCCCTTTTCCGTCCAGTGCTGAACATGGACCTTTTCCCAAAGAGCGCGTACATACATACATTTTTACTGATATGTAGAATTTGTGATGTTAAGGTCGGTATATTTAGGTCGTGTAGATTCAGAAGCTTGGCTCTACATGAGATCTGATATATTTTTCACAGGACAAACCTTATATGGTTGTCTTGGCGACATTTAACATGAAATGTTTTTGGTGGGATTAGCTTATCGTTTACATATAAACTGAGTTCCATATAAGACTCACCAAACTCTTGCCGTCGACTTCAATGATTTGATCGTTGACTTGTATGCGTCCGTCGCGGGCGGCGGCACCGCTCTCAGTGATCGTCTTCACGAATATGCCCAATTTCTCCAGACCTGCGTCCGCGCCGACACCCATGCCTGTAGCAGATAAAACACGATGGTTATCACGGGCAATGCACTCAAACAACAAGGATTATTAAATATTTGTTTAATTGACAAAACCACAAAGAAGTAAGAAGTGACGCCAATAGACGTAGCAGTTTAATGATTAACGCGAGCATCTCTCATGCATGAGGTTGCGTGTTTGAAACCAGGTATGGATAAATGTGTGTTTTATCTGTTAAACCACTAACATCAGGTGCTTTAATAATCTCTTAAACCCCTTGGCTTTCGTAGTTATTCGTAGATCTTTAACAGTCACTAGATAGAAACCAAAAAGTCTGCTAATCGGTCTAACAACAAACAACTCCTATAAAACATTGATATTCAGCTGGAACCGGTTACTAAAAGCCGAATCCAATATAATAATTTACCACATAACCCGATCTCAAATTTACCCGTAACATCCCTCGTGCAACAGTTCAAATTACCGATAATAGAGAGTCCAAGTCCGTCGGCTCCCTTGACAAGGTCGACAGGGAACACATGCATCTTCTCCACACGTTTCTCTAGTTCGTACTCCGCGCTCGCGGCCACGGGGTCAACGTCCTCGTTGCGGCGGTCGTACTCGCGCACCGAGTGCGTTGAGAATACACGCATCGGGTTTGTGCTGTAACAAATGTATGGAGATGTATTGGTTACTGGTGTAAATAAAACTGTTTGTGCAAACTGTAAAATGTCCCTTATTGACGTAAATTCTTGTCATTGATTGTCGCCAAAATGTGCAATTTTTTACATGTTTGTTTGTTAACTATGACATTGCAAGTGTCGATTTGTTTTATTTGTTTAGATCGTATATCAAAAATTTGTATACATATGCCATGTCCGATTTTGGTTTGTATATCCCTCTACACCCTCAATATTAATTTGTATAATCAGATTTGCAGACACCAGACATAGATTGGCAATGTCTTTTATAAGTTTTGGTTCCTAAAGTAATAATCGAAAAGGACTAGCTTCAATGTCAGTCATGAGAGCTTTGAATGAAGAGAATTCCTTCATGGTTTGTAGTATATTCAAAGTTTCTCTAGAATATTGAGATAAAGATCAGATTTAAAAACATACCTGAATTTAACTTTGGTATTTTTCTTGACAAATACTGGTGGGTAATAATCGTCGTCCTCGTCTTCCTCTATAGGCGGAAGTCCAGCAACCTGTGAGATAATATCATAAATTAATATCAATTAGTGTTTATCGCGGACCGGGGCTAGAGATGGGTGATTACGATACGCGAGTTCTCAATACAAAAAGTTGTGATCGCAACTGATAATCTGGTAGTAACAAGAATTCATTATGGGGGCGTGTAGGGGGGCTATACAGACATGTGATTAACGAGTATCATAAATTAAGCGCGTAACTGGACATCTCGAACTTTTGGCCCATGGGCTAGAAAACTAGTGTTAAAATATTTGTCATTTGATTTTATGATTTGCAGTTTAACCCATAACCACGGACGTACGTATGTGGTACGTCGTTCTAACAGTTTTTCGTTCAAAGTTTTATTTTGCGCGTTTTTTGGTAGCTTCCTAAAGGCCAGGGCCGCGTGTAAAGCGGAGGAAAGCTATATAGCCTAGTAACGTCAGTGTTAGTATGAGTTTTTTTTAAATATCCGTTGTTGACGTCTGGTATCTGGCCCGCAGTCCAGTTTCTTCGAGGGCGAGATGTTCCTTGACTACGGCAAAGCCTGAGGGTTTATGATTTTAGCAGTCTGTGGTTTGCACTTCACCGACCTCAGTATAAAAGTGTCCGTCCTCGAAGTAGTGTATGCCGTTCTCCTCGCCGAGCTCGCGCAGCTGGTGCGGCGGGTAGTGCTCGAACACCGTGCGCTCGTCCGCGCGCCCGTCGCCGCCCGCCAGCGCCGCGTCCGCCTCCAGCGACACGAACTCGTAGCTCTCGTCCACTGACTGCATGCTGCGAATGGGTTTAAAGTTAGGTTTAGGACTATATCTTATTAGGACACCAGGTTTTGGTGGTAGCAGCCTGGCCATTGCGGGCTGAATACTCGAACGTCCCTCAATTTTAAGATGCTGCCTACTTTCTATAGTGACAAAGACAGCAACAGATTGGAGATTGTCTTAAAATTGAGTGACGTTTGAGTATTCGGCCATTAGACTACAACAATAGACACCCAGTAATGTATACGAGTATTTTTTGTGAAAACGGGTCTCAACACTAATATTTATTAACCCCGGTATTCACACATAGACAGCCGGTGTATTTATTGTCTAATTTCGTTATAGATCGTCATTAATGTAGTTTCCCAAAAGGTAGTTTTGGATGAAAACAATAGGCAAGTAACTCGCTCAAAAAGTTATAATGTAAAAATGTTTTCTTTGTATATTTCAAGCGAAATTAAACTTTATAATACCTAATTAGTTTTTCCTTCATTTTATTATGATATTTATAGGACTGCTCAAAATGACATAAAGTACAAAATCGCATAGCACTTTATTTTTGGACTACTATAATATTATATCGCTGTGCCAGTAGTTAAAAATAAAATGATCTATATGGAACAGATGTTCATATTAGAGGACGATATTACTTTTTTTCTCATTACTATGACGAAATTCACATTAATATCGATTCTAATCTAGCTTCAATTACCCAACCAACATATCTGTGCTTACTACAGTCTCCTCTACCACTTACCACGCCAGATTGCTATGAAGTCCATATGGTGAGTTAGCTGTAAGAAGAATCTTACCTCTCATAGGAGAGCACGGACTGGTAGCTGTCGTTGAGCGACACGCCGTTGTCGTGCGGCAGTGCGTGCGGCGACAACATGGCCACGATCTCCTGCGCCTGCTCGTCCGACAGCAGCGCCTCTTGTCTACATACAACAATACGTATGTTACACACTACCCCTACTACCATTATACTTTCATACATTACTTACATGTTACCTAAACTTTATATAAAGCTTGGGTTTCCTATGAAAGGGCGGTCATCATATCGCCAGTTATCAAGAGATCAACGTGTTAGGTAAGACGAGGGACATATTGAAGGAGGTTATTCAGTATTCGATTCTCATTATAAACATGCAATTAATTTTTTACCAAATGTCTCATAAAATTAATAAATTGTTGACACGCGCGCTAGATACCCTAGACCCGCTAGACACCATACTTCACTCTCTTATCGTAGGTTAGTGACCCGATGCAACCGCGAGCGCTAGGGTGTACTTTTTTAAGTCCCTTAAGAACCTTATTGCGATAATTCAACTACGATTTTTTTATTATTTTTATCGTCATTTATCATTTTTGTTAGTCTATGTGAGCATATATTATCACGTCCTTAAATATGTCCCTCGATATACCTAACACGGTGTATACTTACTGTGTCAATAAACCATACGGGCCATATCTCTTTAGATTGCGTAACTCGGGTCGCGCCACCAGCAAAATGTATAGGTGTCGCAATTGGTGGCTTCATTTTATTGCTGGCGCGACCAAGTTGTGCAACCTGGCACTCTTAATGAATTAGGGTGTACGGTTTTTATGACGTCGGCGCTTTCTTAAGATACCCAAACTCTAAGACCAGCGCATATTACCGTATCAGGCCGCAACTCAAACCATGACAACACAAATAACAAGCGCCTGTCCAGTGCGATGGTTCATATTAATGAAAGGTGACGTAAATGGATTGCGTTGCGCTGTAACCTGCCCAAATGTGCGCTAGCCCTAACAAAACAAACATAATGTAGCATGGTATGAAAATAAACAAGGTTTGTGTAGGTACAATACGTAACAGTGCAAAAGTGGGTGTAATAAGAGCCTACCCCGTTTCTACTTTCAGTAGCCTTCGCCACGAAAAGCTAACTATTTATCAAACTGTTGTTTAAATCATGATGGTGTCGACATTGATAACGATAACTGGGATAATAAGTTCGAAACTTTCACCGTATCACAATACGTTTGACTGTCAGATAGGCATGTAATGTCGCTATCTATACTTGTCTTATTTCGATAAAATGTGTATAATCTCTCTCGCCCGGTCGGGTACTGTACTAACACAAACATGCATAGGTAAATGTTTGTCTTGCAGATAGTTTTGTTGTTTATATTTCTAGTGAAAAATAAGAAAAGGAGCACATTAAAAAGCATTCTACAAAATCTGCACTATATGTAGAAGAAAACGACGGTTGCACAAATGCCCCGAGCTTACCTAAGTTTTTTCTCCAGAATACTGCAAATATCAGGCAATAATGAAGCGTTGTGCGGACAGGCAGCATGCAAATGATAAAAAATACGACATTTATTAATATACTAAGCATTACAAATATCAAGTCCTGAAAAAAGAAAATATAGAATAGCGTATTTAATAACAACATTGTTTAAAATACATAAATAAGAGAAGTGATAAATACAGAACGCGGTCGATATAGACATTACAAGTGCGTGGAATCATGCATTCGAGACAGAAATCTCAGATCATACATCACGCGTATTCCAATAAGAATTAAAATGAACCAGAAAGTAAACATTGATGAATGGCATGATTACATCGAGGAAGAAAGGTGTGACGAATATTAAACAGTTACTTAGTTCCGCATAGCGTACGTGCCTTAGATAAAGTAATTAAACAGAATTGATGTGACGCCTTATTATGTAACTAACTACAATAATAGTTAATCTAACTCAACTAAAATGCAATACTTTTGAATCTTTGAATATTATTTATTTGGTCATGCCCAAAGCTACACGTTAAGACACAATGATATATTTTACAAGAATACTAGTCTGATTAGTCTTGATGTTTTGTTTTAAAATTATGAGATAAAACTTAAAATATAAAATGGTGAACTGACTGATTAACTGACTGTTGATATATCATCGTACATCCAAACCGATGGTCCCAGAGACATGAAACTTGGAGCGTATGTTCTTTTCGAAGAGTCGCTCAGAAAGGATTTCTGGAAATTCGACCCTTGCAGGGGTAAAATAGGCGATGGGAGTTTCTACATCCACGCGGGCGAAAGTTATCTGATATAATGCAAAAAATCGTTTTCACGACCCAACAGCCACAGTGTAGCGATGATAATAATGAAATCTGTGCATCTGAAGCATTAAGCCTGCTCTACACTACTCGCGAAGTTGGTCGAAGTTGCGACTTCCAGCCGTTGTCGATTTTTGCGCCCGAGTCAAAGGACTCGAAGTGCTCCTCGCGAAGTTGCACGAGTGTGTAGTCACATACTTCAGACTTCGATCAACTTCGATGAATACTTCGTCGAGGCAACTTCGCGAGTAGTGTAGAGCAGGCTTTACACTTCAATCGCAGCCGACGTTCCATAGAATGATCACATTGTGCTCGTATGCATGCCTATGTATTGATTATGTGCTATAAATGAATTAAATGATTTTTATTTATTTATTTATTTATAAAAGTTGCTTCTCGAAAAACTTATACCAGTGCCTGATCGTGTAATTTGGGGATATGACCAAATGCATGTTCATAGTGCAATATAAAGCTGAGCTGACCTGGAGCTCAGCAGTATCTCGGCCTCGTCGGGCGTCATGCTGTCGGGCTGCTTGTCGTTGTCGTCCCAGCGCGCGTCGGCCGCGTCCCCCCCGCGCCCGCTCTCGCCCGACGCGTTCTCCCCCTCCGACACGCTCCATTGGCTGGTGGTCGACTTGTCGAGCACCTCTATGGAGCCCTGGCTCGCCTCGCTCACTACCACGCCGGAGTCCTGGAATACAAGCGTTGGGGGTTATAACTAATGCCGCTAGAGTAGTTCTTTGTAACTTGCATGCTCTTTTTGATATGACGAAACAGCTGTAGGAGTGTTATATCCAAACTTAACATCACCTACTTAACACCCAAACGAACTTTCGGTGAAGTCAAAGACACTAGTAACATAAGAACAGCTCTTCGAGCTTCAATTAGACAAGTCTCTCTAAAAAAGGCCGTATGTTACTGACTATTGTTTACTTAGAGAAGAGCCAATAAGTACCTGTTGTAGCACGGAGAGCGTATCTGGATCAGATCGCGCCCTCTCCGCGTCACGTATGTCGTTGGTGAGCGGGGGCGCGGGCGGCGGCGGCTCGCGGTAGTCGGCGGGCCGCAGCCGCGCCACCACCTCGGGCGAGGGCTCGTTGAACCCGCCCTCGTCCGACACACTGGACGCCCGCGATCCGCTCCGCCGCGGCGTTTCTTCCGCCTCGGACGACTTGCGACCTCCGCCCGCTGAAGATGTCAGATCATTGATTTGTTAAAATATAGTATGCAGTGTGAGAGTCAGGGAAAATAAAATAATTACATTATCAGAAAACCTGTCCAGTGTTTTCCATCCCCCATTGTGTCACCATAACATTGTATTTAAAAAAAAAACCAATTTAGGAGTATATGAGCTGCCGCAAATAACGTGGAGTGGGCTGAGGTCTAAAACCTTACCCTTCTTAGTCGGATAAAACGAAAAGAAATTGTGTATGTATGCCTCGCACAAAGAACAGAAGCATCGCATACCTCAGTAATCAATACTTCTACTACAAACCAGATATAAACGAAGCGGCATGAAACGTGTAAAGCAAAATTTTCGCCTCAATGAAAACAGGAAAATATACAGTTCGTGTAGCGAGTACAGACTAAATTTAGGCTAATGAGCTAACTATTTTTAACGCCGATACTCTACTTCCGCAGCTCGGGCAGGTGGCGAGTATACAGGTGCCCATCCCAACATAAACAAACACTAAATCGGTATTATGTTATTTAAACGCAAACGGAGGCCACAACTTCAGTTTTTGAAGTACATCCAAACGGACATATATAAGAGATTATATTCGATGTCCTTGTTCGTCCCCCAGATGACATCGGCTCCAGACGGTAAAAAAAAACATTCCTCGTGTTTATAATATTGAAAACGACTGTACTTAAGAAACGTTTCGAAAATTAAAGATCTGAGAGTGTACGATATTATACTGCCTTGTTAGAATTAATATCATAATAAAACGTCGTTATTTGAATCTGAAACTTGTACATTTTATCACGCTCAGTTTAATATGTTGGAATGTGTTTGTTGTCAGTTCGCATGCGTGGCAACACTTTCATTTCCCGATCACGAGATAATTAAACCTGCTCATCCTTAGAAACTTGCTGTACGATAACCATCATCTGACCATTCAATATTTAATAGTTATCTTTGTAACGCATGAATTTGCAGTAACCCGTTAGAGCGATCACGCGATCTCTCGAGACAACGAGAGCGAGTCATGGTGGCCACTTTACTAATTAAAACCCAACTACACACACACGTACACTATTCATATGCAACTATATTAAATTGGGTGTTAATGCCACTTGTACTTTATTCGTTTCTCGGTACCCTAAGAATGCGAGCACTTTAGATACGCTTCGACTTGGAGACAAATTGTGGTGACAAAAGAAAAGAGGGGGAACTATTAATACATGGTGATAAAAATAGAAACTCAACAACTAACATATTATCCAAAATCTATTTTGAATCAAAGTTAAATAAGGAAAATTATTTAAAAGGATTATTTTAAATTGGTTAAAATACAATTCCTTTTTATTAGCTGAAAAGTTGCATATTGGAAGTAATGGGGACAAATATGAAAACAAATCCATATTAAAAATAAAATAACTTACACAAGGACTATTTAAAAACTTGGCTACGATTTTTTTTAATTTAATATAAAATTCAACCTTGTAGAGTTAAAGTACCTACCTACAAGAGGCAAATATGAAGACGGGTTTCCAAAGAAGGCAGTGATCATTTTGAACTAATGCGTCAAGATGTGGAGTGGATGCCCACGCTAAAGTTGTATAAAACTTAATATACTGATGTGATTTAGGTACGTATTCACGTATGGTGATACCAGTCAATTATTTTATTGGCAGGTCATTGAATTTTTTTCTTAAATAGGAAGTGTAGCATTGAAAGGCTCTAGTTATGTTTGAATAGATTGATCTCTCGTGTTCCTAAGGATTTATGCGTGTCATGTAACAAAACCCTGATTTGTAGAGGAAGTTGAGTGTACAGTGTAATGGAGAAAAGGAATTTTAACCGTTTGACTCTTTACTTATGAAGTAGCCTTGGATGCCTGCCAGGGTGGCTGATTAGTTCTAATCGTTACCGCGGCCCCAGAACATCAGGGTAACCGACGCCGACGCACGCAACATGGATGGGTTTTAGTGAGTAAAAGTCTGACACTGTCCAGCCCCGCCCAGGGCGGGAGAAGTCATTTGATGATTTCCCATCCTCAAAAAAAAGTTCCCTTTAGGATTTATCAAATTAACAAGCATGATTTGACATCGAATTGCAATTTCAAATTTTTTATGGAAGATTTGAATAAAAATGTTACCTAAACTCTGATGAGTATAAGAATCTATTTATTTATTACATGGTGGACTGACAGCTAATAAAACCAATACAGAAAGAAAACTACACACATCAAAAGTGTCTAGGGATATTTCAATTAAACCTAAATTACTAAAATTCTATTAACTTTTTGTTAAAACATGTACACATTAAAATAAACCTTGTTTAATAGACTATTTAATCTGTCATAAACTTTTAGATAAAGTTAAATTTAAAAAAAACTTAGAAGAAGAGGAAAAACTCAAACAAAATTTCAATCTTAACTTTATTTTTGAAACATCAAAACTTAAACAAAACAACAATTTTTTTTATAAAAATTCTTAAAAACTTAAAATTAATATTCCGTGGATCCATCTAAGACTCTCCTGAACCATCTGCAGCGGTTCTGCATACTCAAAACAAGGGTGTCAATATCCTGTTGTGGAATACTGTCCCATAATTGCCGTTTCTGAAGCCATGAAGACCAGTCAAAGCGTTATATCCAGGCTTTGGTCATGTTATCTTGTCACGGAGGAAGTGGTGGAACGGCACCAAGGACCTCAACGCATTACAACACATGTACAGGACCGATTCATAGTAAATGCTGCACGAAGTCAACTAAATGCAGCGGCGATGCAATTGGTTCAAAGGCTACAGAGAGAGTATGGTTTGCTGGTAAGCGGTCAAACTTTGAGAAGGCGACTGCATGAAGTCAATCTACGTGCTCGTAGGCCATTTTGGGTATCAGCACTAAGGAGAGGTAATCGAGGAAGAAGATTACAATGGGCTATTGCACACGAAAACTGGAACCATTCTCAATGGTCACTTGTGCTTTTCACTGATGAATCTAGGTTTGGATTTCATCCTGATTCGCGAAGAGTACGCGTTTGGAGAAAACCTGGACGTTGGAATCGACTGCAGCACCCACAACAAGTTCATGCATATTAAGGTGGCACGATTATGGTTTGGGCAGGAATTCGTCTCGGCGGTAGAACGGACCTCGTTTGGATACAAGGCAATATGACTGCTCGAAAATACCGAGATGAGGTGCTAGAGCCTGTAATCTTGCCCCACAAACAGCAAATGGGACAAAATTTCCAGCTAATGCACGACAATGCCCGTCCACATACGGCGCGTATCGTTACAAGTTGGTTACAACAGCATGTTATCCAAGCTTTAGACCGGCCTGCACAATCCCCTGACTTAAATCCTATTGAGCATGCCTGGAATATGCTTCAGAGAAGAGCTCGTAGGAATTTCCCTGTTGATATTGTGCATCAAAACCAGCTTTTCTTGCATCTTAGCAGGATTTGGGACAGTACTCCACAACAGGATATTGACACCCTTGTTTTGAGTATGCAGAACCGCTCCAGATTTGTCAGGAGAGTCTTAGGTGGATCCACGAATTATTAATTTTAAGTTTTCAACAATTTTTATAAAAAAAAAATTGTTTTGTTGTTTAGGTTTTGAAATTTCAAAAATAAAGTTAAATTGAAATTTTGTTGAGTTTTTCCTCTTCTTCTAAGTTTTTTTTTTAATTTAACTTTATCTAAAAGTTTATTATCAGATTAGATAGGCAATTAAACAAGGTTTATTTTAAAGTGTAGGTGTCTTAACAAAAAGTTAATAGAATTTTAGTTATTTAGGTTTAATTAAAATATCCCTAGACACTTTTGATGTGTGTATAATCACTACAAAGCCAATAACAAGTCCTCACGTATAGTCACCAAATGTCCATCTTAATTTCGAACCCGTATTTACTTAAAGGTGTAGGTGCCTTATAATTACTAATTATAACAATTAGCTATCCTATCTAAATACCAATGGTGTGACCCCTTCCTGCATAAATAAAAGCAACGTGAAGCTGTCTGCATGCTGCCCGTATAGAGAAATCATTGAATTGAATCCATAGAACATGTACGATGAATGGACACGATGTGCACATAACGATATTGTATACGGCTGATATAAAAGACGAGAATGCATAAAGCTAGAACACTGTTCGCTTTGAAACAATGTTCATTCACAAAATATATAGCTGAATTTCAAATTCGGGTTATTGGATTTAAGTGTTTAACTTAGGTTTACAAGTTTTATAGCGGCGCGGCGGCCTTGTTTTCACTCTATAAATTCTAGTACAATGAATCATCTTACTCTCTTCACATATACCATAAGTACTTAGAGGCAACAGAATTTTCAGAATTTCTTCCTGGTTTTTAAAAAAAAAGCTTCTAGGTATATCATTTTATATAAAGTGTTTGCGAAATCTATACTTTTATTGAATTAAACTTGACTGAAAGATTGCCTACTACGACATAATATTATTTTGAGATCTAGTACAATTACTCAGGGTAAAGGATGAAATATATTAACCAAATAAGTAGATTCAAAATACAAATTAAAATGTAATGACTAAAATGCAAAACAGTTACATTGTTCTTTTTATTGAAGAATGTATAATATGATAACGCGTGAAGCTCGTTCAGCATCAGCAATAAACCGTGACTGAAAAGCAACCCAAATAATATTGTTTCTAAGCAGAAGCAAAACAATAATAAAGCAACTGACCGAGGCAACAGCCGCAGAGGCGCATGTTGAGCGAGCGCATGCGACGGGCACGCGCGCCGCCCGCATCACCGCGCCATCGTCGCCGGCGGCCCGCGCCCTCGCCGACCACTCTCACGCGGACAGTCACTTGCACTCCACGTATTTTGTACTAACTTCTATCTACTCACACGCGAAATTAAACAACCTGTTCAACCGGAACGAAGAGAAGAAAACCGATCTCCTAGCAACAAACTAAATTAGTTTCACATTAATTAATATTCACTAATTAGATCGTGCCTGACTTTAATGTAGAACAACGAGAAAGACCACAATAAAAGTTTACGACAGCAACGTTGTTGAACACCGGTACATGCGCGCTTTGTAAACAAACACAGCCACAGATAAGCAAATTGGCAACATAACTAGACTAAAGGTTTACACACCTCTTCAGAAAAATTAAATTATTTTTCGGTAGCGTAGGCAGCTCACGATTGCAACTTGAAGGTCAATATTACATGAGAATAAAATAAAAGAACGCCGATTCTTCGAACAAGGAAAACATTTTGGAACTTAATAAAGGATCTTATTGTGCATTAAATATTTTATTAAGTCCGAAGCGTAGCTCAATGAATGTAATATTCAGGCTAGGAGTGAACGCGCACCGGTCAGAACGAGACGACTAAAAGCAAAACGAGAAAGAGCATCGGAGAGCTTACAACAACAGAATTGATAAAAGACTGAAGGGACCATTCTAACTCTGCTCAAGTTTATCGCGAACGGAATCAGCGTCTGTACGTCAATATCGGCCAACACATGATTGTTTAAATTCTAGTCACGAGTAATCACTGTTTTTTACTATCAAGCTTTTGCTTGTTTGATCACACAAACATTTGTAATAGAGTCACACACTTGTTTATAAGGTAAATAGAGTTACTCAGTATCTCAATACAAATACAATAAAGAGTGTTGAGGAGAGTAATCAATTGTCAAAACGGTCCCGTGTGTATTAGTGTAGCGTATGAAGGGGAGCGCGCAGGGCGACGTCGCTCGGGTTACTGCGTCGCGACGACGGAGGCGGCGGCGGCGCCGGAGCATCTAAATCGGGATCGACTCGCAAGTCTCGCAACGACTCAAATACCTTGACTTCCTCAATATTACATTGAACCCACTGAACACGAGACCGCTAAACGTACGTCAATCGACGCCCACTTTTCTGTTTCTTATGGTTTTTACTCAACAATACAATAACAACAGCAATGGCTAGCTCAGACTCTAACACTGAAGCTATGTCAAAATGATACATACATTACACAACTCTCCCGCAAATGCATACTGTGCTTGATCTTCCATCCACATATAAACATGAAAATACACCAATATTTCGTTGGTACTAAGGCATGTATACTGATATCAGCAGATAAAGTATTAAGGTTGATGATTATTATAAAAGCCAACCAGAGCCAGATCCCTCAATGAAAATGAAACTTGAATAAAAGTGATTAAAATAGAAAAAAAAATACATTCCCAGATCCATTAGAAAAATATTATATCACGCACAAATAATAAACATGCTTTACACAGCCTATAACTCCATTATACTTGAAGTATGTTACGTGTCTACTATATACGTCAATTATATTTCTTATAGTAGAGATAAAACAGAGATAACGTATAACAAAATAAAGATAATAGACTTTGGAAGAATACTATAATGAGCACAATACATAATAGCCATAAATATAAAAACAACATACCAGGCGAGGGTGAAGCTTGAAGCGAAGTAGGAGGCGAAGACTCCGCAATGCGATGCACAGGAGACGCTAATGGTGACACTAGCGGGGAGCGCGGCGCACCCTCTATCTTTACTGGACATGTAGGAGACTCTGGCGTCGAGGAACGCCGCCTAGTTTTATCTTCCCATTCTCCACTATCATCTACAGACTCATAAGCATCTTCATCTAAATTTTTTGATGATCTTGAGCCATTGTCCAACGTAACCGGACTTTGCGGACTCGGAGACACACGATCACATATGTCCTTTGTATTATTGTCGTCAGATTGGGACAGTGCAGGCGACTCATGAGACGTAACACTCGGTGAATATCCATCTACTGGGGGTACTGCATCCATAACATTATCTGATGACGGTGTATGCGTTCTATTATTTGGTATAGGTGACACTGACGATTCTCGATCAGCTAAAGGTAAACTGTCCTTGTCGTGGTACAATGGGGAAACAGGAGATTTGGGTGACCTTGCTGAAGGGGATGGCGATTTTTGCTTTCGAGGAACTGGTTCTAATTTTGTTGGTGTTGATGATGGCGACGGTGGGGTAGGCGATATTCTTTCAGTAGTATTTGATATAGAACTACTATACTGTATTTGTTCATTTGGTTTATGTAAATCATTACTTTCATTATTCTGATTTCTTTCGTCTTCACTTGGAGAAGATATCGGCGATCTTACGTTTGGATGACTTTTTTCAGTGGAGGATATAAGTTGAGATGCCGAATCAGGATTTGTTTTGGTTGGCGAGTTTACACGTTCCCTTCGCGCGGGAGGTGAAACAGAGGATTCGGGCCTCGGGATTGGTGACACTGAGTTATTAGATTTCGATGACACAGGTGTAATAGTTTTTATAGGACTCGGAGTTTTTGTGCTAGGTGTAACTCGACTTACTAAGGAAGAGGGAAGAGTGGTAGGACGTTCCACTTGAGTATCACCGGCACACGGCGAAAGCGGTGGAGAATAAACGCGAGAAGGAACCACATATCTTTCGGTAACTTCCGGTGACTTTCGGTCTTGATAAACACTAGAATACTTATTAGAGTCCATTTTATGTTCATCATGACGAGATTGACGGGATTTATTAAAATGTGCAGTCCAATTTCTTTGCTTTTCTATGAGCTCCTTGTTAAACCTTCTGTCTGGTTTTTCAGGTTTAGGCAGAACACTCGGTTTTACAGGTTTCGGAGGTGGTGCCATTGCACCATTGGCGAGACGGTCGCCATTAACAGCAGGTGCCGGCATGGGCGTCGGCGTCACAATTCGTCTGGGCGGGCTCACGGAGCCCGCAGAACTGGAACGAGAACGCGCCGGCGCAGGTGGAGTCACCCCACGTGTACCCGCAAAACTAGCAGCTGCTGAAGGGGACTTCTCAATACGAAATCCGCGATTTTCTTCACCCAGTTTTTCGAAAAGTGCACGGGCATTATTGAACCTTGCTAAATGACTTTCGGTTCGAACGCCTGTCACGTCGCTACCGCGAACTTCGTCTTCCTCTCTTGAAGGCATCCCTTGAAATATGTTCGCAATCTTTGAAACTTTAGTGCCTGAATGTCTTTTCTTACACTCCTCCATACTCGACGGGTATGCCCGTTTTAATCCAACCTGTAAGAAAATAAATCAGAATAAATTCTTGATCACCGCCATTGGAAAATAAATAGAACGTGGTGGTGCGAAATTGATAAATTAGAATTAGATAGGCGCGATGTAAACTGCGTACTGGCGCAAGTAGTTAGCGCTCGGAACGGGCACCGGCGCGCGACTCGCGACGATGGCTGGGCCGGGTTGGCTTGATTATTCTGTGCGTTAAATTAACTTGAGATAGCGATAGTGCTGATAACAGTGTATTCTTATTTAAACGGTCAAATCTAATATTTCGCAGATTGTAAACGTGCAATATGGTGAGCGCATTGAGCGCTCTCGGGTATATATTGTTTTATGCAATTGAGTTGTCTTGGCTTTTCGAACCTCATACCATCAGATGAAAATTATAAAATCTTAAGTACCAACGTTAAATACATATAATTAAACTACTAGAACTGCAACATATTACATTACGAAAATATATTCTGTGCAGGTATTGTCATACGCAGCGCATATCTCAGTATGATTCATACGCACTACTAATATAGCTGAAATAATAACGATAAGATGTTCGTGATAAATGATAACAGATAACTGTTCAATCAGTAATTAATGTATACTTATTGTTTGCGCTTGAATAGAATAGGATAATAAAATAAAATAATTGTATGTTTTAATATTTTAAATCTAATTATGTTTCGGTATTGTGTACTGTGGGTTTTGTTTTGCTATACTTTCGGGGGAGTGAGTCCTCAGTGTCAACTGGCGCAAAAATGTGTTACTGATTTTTCAAGCGATGACTGCGATAGAACCCAAGTTTTAATCCCCGAAAGCCACATATATAATTGTTGTCCCTCATGCGGATCTCCCAGCAGTAAGTTATAAAACCAAATTAAATTAAATAAAACTAACTCTTGTAATTGCAAAGACCGACGTATAAATAGAACGTAGTGTGTATCAAATTTCGCTCACACTGACCTGTCGGAAGTTAAGTTATTCGATCTAGTCATTGCGATCGCCGACCGCAGTCTCCGGGAAAGAACTTATTACCTGGGAGAAAATGTCCGGTAGTAGTTGTTCGACTAATGAATTATTATAATTTGTTGGCAATTAACGTAATACTCGGGTACGTATCCTTGTATCTTTTTTGTCATTGATTTTAATTTCGCAATCGAGTTTTAGGCTAACATTTTATTATATATTATTGATAAACGTACATTATAGTTAAGTATTATCACAAAGAAATAAAATTGGAAGGATATGTTGTCGGATATAAACGTCATAGCAAGATACTAATCCTTGGACCAGAAATGCTAAATTTTCCACTTAGTCCAGAACAGCTAATTTGCTATTTGCAAATTGCAGTCTATACCGTGATATTGTGTCACCGTGTGACTACTTTGACTAGATTGGACACTTACATCAGCTGTCGCGGTGAAGGAGGGACTCACTCGAGAATTCAAGATGGGCAGTAAAAAACAATTTTATAGTTGTAAGTGCGGGAACAAAGACCTTGCTTTAAAATCTTTGTTTTTCAGCAAATTGAAAGCGTACTTACTTTTCTTACAGTTCTTTATTTTTCATTTATGTCAATTTCAGTTCAGTACTGAGAGTTAAATTAGAAACGTTAGCACAGTTTACATAATAGTACAAAACAATAACACGAAAGTCGCTTTCATACAATAAACGCATAACGTTTATTGTATGAAAGTATTATACGTTCGGTAAAGTAGAAATTTGCAAGTCATCAATGAAGCGTGACCACGTAAGCAAAACTGTAATTACCTACTTACATTGAATTCAATACACAATATCCGAAATAAACAACTATATATACAAGGTGTTGTTGAATAATAAGAGACTAGTTTGTTTGGAATCAAGCGTAGAATAGATTTAATTTAAAGCCTTAATTTTCGATTATAAATGATCGTTCGAAAGAAAAATAAAGAAAATTGGAAGATATCAGAAAACTTAACAATTTTAACTTCCAAAGGCCCGGGTGAAGCCGGGGGACAGGTAGCAATACTAGCAATTTACGAAAATAAATAAACTTGGGAGTGCTATGACTCCATTAATATTGGTAGGTATTTCAAAAAATGGCGGACATTATTTTCTTCTACCAGGAAGGGTTATTCCAAATAAAAAGTTAGAACATTACTATAATATAAAAATATAAACATCTGAACCGTTATTTTTTAATTTTCAGCAGGTGATGGTGATGACGAAACCGAAAGTTGCAATCCTGCTCATTCCACTTGTTTGCCTGATGGAAGATATGCGCCTGTACAATGCAAGGGCAGTCTATTTACCGGAAGGTATGGTTTATGGCATACAGATTGTACCATCAAAATATCAATAATAATAATAATTAACCCGCAGCAGGGCAGCTTGTGGCGAGCTGTTTGGGCAGTAGCGACCCCCACGGACCTGACCTCCAGGGTGACCCTTTGTTCTTCATCTCTGGCTTGCCTTCATTGACCGGCCAGAGTGTGCACTGACGAGGAACAAAGCTTCCACCTCACTCTTGCCTTAATTGGCTGGTTTGAGTGGTGATTCGCAAGAGCATACGTGCTCGGGGGAAGGAAGTATTCCAGTAAGATGCTGGTAGGGATCTTGACCGTACTTCCGGGATTGTCCTGATAGCCGTGGAATATTACCTCTCCACTCCTCAAGCACCTCGATATATGTTGCCCCCTTGTCGCTACGTCACTATGTGCTAGCGACCGTTTTCGGGGGCCCATTTACTGAATGTGCAAGTCACCCCCTGCCATTTTTCCGTGTTTACAACCTTGGTCAGGCAGGGGCTAGAGTCATTTCATAGTATCTGGTACCTTAATCACTAAAGAAAGCAAACCCGTAGTCCAAAATTTTAGTTAGGAGTCATGTTTTGCTATAGTTTGGGCACGCCGTAATAGCGGCGGTAAGACCCCTCTTTGAGGAGTGGCTGGAGAGGCGCCACGGCGCTCTCACGTTTTGCTTGACACAGGTCCTCACCGGACATGGTCAGTTCGAAAGGTTCCTGTGTCGGATTCGGGCGGAAGCGACGCCTGGGTGTCACTACTGCAGCAACGGTCGCCTGGAGGACACGGTGGAGGTGTGCCGCGCATGGGCGGACCATCGACGTGTCCTCGTAGAGGCGATCGGCGGCGGTGACCTCTCGCGCCCGGCGCTGGTTCAGGTCATGCTGCGTGGCGAGACGGAATGGGATGCCGTCGCCTCCTTCTGCGAAGCAGTTATGCTAGTGAAGGAAGCGGCGGCGCGCGAGAGGCTACGACGAGCCTCTCGCCCCGGACTAAGACCCAGGCGAAGAAGTCGAGAGTGGCAAGACGACTACCGGCCACCGTAGGCACGGTTCTGCGGATGGCGAGCGATGGGTAGCTCGCCGCCCGGCTAGGACCAGGACCGCGTTAGTGTTCCACGCGCGCCTCAAAGAGAAGAAGTCAGCACAGGAAGGGCCCCAACAGGGCCACGCTTGCCGGGGTTGCGGAATGTTTATAATAGTTACCGTGACCCTGGAACATAAAGGGCAATCGAAGGAATATAAGTGGGTTTTAGTCAGTAAAAGTCAGACACGCCTTCACGCCGCACGCAGGACGGGAGCAGTCATTTGATGATTTCCCACTCACTAAAAAAAAAAAGTTTTGCTATAGTTCAACACCAATCCGGGGGTTGTCCTTAGGTGCACTTATATAGTGCATATATAAGGATAATCGCCGGTTGATGTCCCTTTTCACAAAATTTTTAGCTCAAGGGGCCTCGTACGCCTTCCAAAATTCCGGGATCCCTGGGTCCCGAGATACGAAAAGTATATACAATATGTTAATGAAATAACCCAAAACCTCGCACACTCCAACCGACTATTATACAAATAAATTGATATGACGTATAATTATTTATTTTCATAAATTATAGTAATAGATATTTGAAAATGTTGTTGTCGCGCTACTTCTTACAGACTCGTAGCTCTATCGCCGCGCCGCTGTCCACGAACACGGGAGCACTATCGTTTACATCGCGTTGGACAGTAGTGTTACAGCGTCGTTAAAAAATATTAGAGGCGGCATGACAAATAATATTTTATTGGAAAAATATAACCTATAATAAAAATTATTGTATCAGATTTTGCTGCCGATTCTAAACAAACTAGTTTCAGGTTTTGGGTTATTTCATTAACACATTGTATAAATATTAATTGGTACATAAATCTTCACGGCTCACCATTGCAATGAGTATTTTGTTTTAGAATTTAAATAATTATTTTCTCTAGAACACAAATATTTAATGAGAATCGCCAATTAATTGTTTACTTATACTGTTCTCTTCTTCCTAAGTGACCCTACTCAGACAGTGCATTATACCCGTTAAAAAAATATTATATAATTTTTAATTAAAGGTTTTGGAAGGTTCCTTGGTTGCAATATTTCAATCAGTTGTATTTTTATTCCAACGGTATCGCATTAAATGTACTGTACCAGTTCTTAAAACCATAATTTTAAAGACTTCAGTAGGTGACCGCCTTGATTGCCGTATTTTATTTTTAAATAAATTAATATCTTAACAATTTTCCTGAGAAAAGTATTTTACAAGCATTGGCGGCGACTAGGCACTTATGTATGAGCTCACAATATGCACATGGCCGTTGTAGTAATGCAATATTACAGGTGGTGGGAACCTGTAATTTTAGCATTCATTTCAATAACGTGATACGATACGTGTAAGATGCTAAGACGTCACAAATAAAATAAACTAAAAAGAATAACAAAATCTTTCTTATTAAGCGTTTTATTTTCAGCAAAATTAAAACTTTGGAACCAGTTGTTGCTATGTATTTGTATAAATAACAGCGTCATGCATGACATGAAAGGGTTCCATTTAATCTTGATGAATTTCAAAGCGGAATATCACACGATATTAAGATTGTGCACAACCATTTTATTTGCTTATCGATCACGATTTCTGCCATACCAAGAATTCGTAAGAATTTTGTTGATAAATTCTTTTGATTTTTTTAACCATTAAGATAACGTAAAGCATGTTCTAAGCCAAAAGTTATTTTTTTTTTGTACTGTATTAGTAGTGTAGACCATGAAGGCAATTTAGAACGTCAATGACATTAAAAAAAGTTTATGAGGTTTATTAAAAGTTTAAGATTATGAGCTGTTCTGGGGTCTGGGAGCGACGACGGTGATGGGTTTTTAAGTTTGATTTGCATTGATCTTATTATCCCATTGCAGCATTAGAATCCAGTGTCACTAATCGAAACTGTTCTAGCGTCGGTCTAATAATTCAGTGTTTTTCAACCTTAGAGACTTGACTCAAAGCAAAGTCTTACTCAACGGTCAATCGGCAACAAAAAAGCAGTCCATAGCGTAAATGTATAGTAATCGATGAGTTTACATTGTTTTACAGAATAATTTTAACTTCCTTTACACGTTAAAAACAAGTGACCCCCTAGGTCATGGCAGAATCAAGAACGTCGAAAAATATTAGACATTGATATTTCTAACATGCTGGATGTTAGAAATATCAATGCCCAATATCCATCCTGTCCATATTTATAAAGCAGCCTGCTCGATAGAGATAATAATTGGTCGATATCTGATCTAATTACACTCTTCTAATTCAAGATACTAACGCTGGATCAATGTAAATCAATATTTATTCATTATAGATGCTTTTGTACGAATGAAAACGGAACGAGGATATTCGGACAAATGTGGAGGGACCAAGCGGATGACATGACTTGTGGTTAGTAAAATAAAGTAGATTTATTAACCTGAATCTTATGCATTATCATTTGATTTATACACAATAGTGTTTCATTTAACAAAGAATCTTGCAGCTTGCATGTTTCCAAATTTTTAAAAACGTCTTCATTCATTCCATTATTCATCATTAAGAAACATAACAATAAATTGGCTGAAAATAGATTTTCATTTTCACTCTTTGGACATAAAATTTAAGAGTTTAAATAGTGTTTTTACCAATATTTTCCAAACAATAATTTTACGGTAAATACTTCCGTACAACCAACGTCAAAACATCAAATAAACTGTTTTTAAAACAACCGACCTTCATGGGTATTTTAAAAGCTATTAAAGAGGCCATATATTTGGACTTTAGCTTGCAGTCGCAGAAGAAGTGAACTAGAAGCTGAAGGCAGGGTAGTGACGCTCCATTGCACTGCTAACGGAGATTATGAGCAACTGCAATGTGACGACGGGATGTGCTGGTGCGCCCAGCCTAGAACTGGCCAGCCAATCGTCTCGCCGATCCCAGAAGAAGATATGACACGACTGCCATGTTGTACGTATTTGAATTTTATTATAAAAGGTGTAAAAATAAGCTTGGATAAAGTTGTACATCCAAAGGAGGCATTAAGAGGTTAACCTCTTTGTGAACAAGTGCTGAGTAGGTCGAAACCAGGTCAAATCCTCGGAGAAATAATAATTTTAGTTAGAGGGTTGTTTATAAGACAAGTTTAGTCTATATTTGCTCGAGGAAATGAAACTTCGTACATAGGCCCTCTAAAACCATAGTAGAACTGAATCTTCTAGAAGTTTACTAACGCTGTTTTTGGATTACAAGTTTCGGCAGACGTCTCTCAAACATTCTGGTAAGCTGGAAATGCAGATCTACGCGGAACAAAAAACTTTTTATTTGTTTCTGAAATTACGTCATTCAACCGGTAATCATATGAAGAGGATAATGATAAGAAATAGTACTTTGTACGACAACCAAAGTAACACAATAAACTCAAAACAATTTCGCCACACTTGTACATCATTCGTTTGTCGAGAAGATGCAATAACAGGATACACACAATATTCATAAGTGAATCACGGTCTCAAGATATGTATTGAGTGACCAAAAGCAATTGTACACAATCAGTATGACAAAGAACCCAGATACACTTGTTCAAATACGCTATATAAACGCACGTTAGGTATGTTTTATATGCAACCATTGACAATAATGTCTAGTGTCATAATTATCACAGTAACATCCCAAAAAAGTAGGTACCTATTTGTTTATTGATAAAATCATAAATATATGATACCTAGGTAATTTAAGAGTGACCTGATTTAAAAAAAAACCCTCTGTGTATAGTGCAATCTTTAAGCACAGTTAGCACGTCGTCAGAGATATAGATAATAGTAGTAAATACAGGTGGGTGCGACCGGCACAAAGCACATGTCCATAGTGACGTCATGCAACAAAGGGCAGGCACCCTACTATACCGAATCGATCGCTCCGAACATAAACAAAAACGCATGGAACATGATGATAGGACAAATAAACTCCATATTTCGGATATTGTATTATTGGCAATTCTAAATTGCCTTGAAAGGGGAAAAAATAATACGTTTTTTTTTATTACAGATAGCCCAGCAGTTATTGGAGAACAATATTTAAGAAAATGTGAAAGTTTAGTATTAGCCACCCGCACGATAGCAAGAGAGCAAGCTGAACATGGTACCAGATTTTTCGGAATCCCTTCTCAAAATTGTGATTACGATGGAAGCTTTGGACCAATCCAAATAAGGAATGGCATGTAAGATAAAGATATCATTTTAAATTGCTGAAAAAGAAAACTATAAGGGTTTTAGCCTATTTAACTGTGTTGTCTTTAGAGGTCAAACTAAGACAGCACCTGAATGAAAGCCCTTCTATTCTTATTCTATTAACGATTTAAAAATGTTTCAGAGCTTACTGTACTGATCGAGCGGGACAAATATTAGGTGCCTGGCAGCAACCCACAAATGTGAGGACCGAAATGAATTGCAGTAAGTATTAGTTCAGTTGCAGCGCCGACGTTTGACCACGGACATGAATGAACATCAAGTTTCCTGATGAATAGAATAGAAATGAATGAATTATGGTTTATTGTCGATTAACTGCAGTACTTTTCTAGTTGTTACTTTACCTTTAATCAATTTAACAAAATTAGGTCACCTATGTTCTTGAAACTGGCCAGACGGCATCATACATAATTAGATTACCGTTTATGAAATTTTAGGTCTTCTGAATATTGTAAGAGATACAGTGAAAATTCGATAACTCGGACTGATTTTTGTCGTAATGCATTCGGGTAATCGAAAATCCGAATAATTGAACATTATGAAGAAAAACCATTTTTGCAGTTACACGGTAGACCGTTAGTATATTCTGCTTCCAAAAGTAATTTTTTTGTCGGTTTCATACATTCATGTTTTAACGTACGATTATGTATATCGAAAGTTGTATCACGTGGGCGGTGTTTAGGCGGAATGAAAGCTTATCCGGCTTGGGAACAAAAACATTTTCTAATAACTCTTGCCAGTGAAATAGTAATCCTGACACAACTGGAATGAATAGTCGTTTTTAAAGAAAGTGGGCAAAATGCATTGGGCATTGCCGAATCTATAGTGGAATATTGGGCAAACAAAGACAATAATGTCATTTAATGATCAGTACCAGCACCGCGCACATAGCACACATTCATTCCAACTTTCACTAATTCACTGAATAACGTTGGCATTTTTTTATTATTTGATATTATGATAATGGTTTGCATAATATACAAACTTGACTACATGCACACTAAACAAGATAGGCTGGAAGGCATCAGCGTACCGTTAGCATGGCTCATTCGCATTGTGCCACCACGACCGGTTGTCGGCCGTGACCCTGTTGCCGATATTATGTTGTACAGTAATTCTACCCATCCTACCATTCAGTTGGAATGCGGAGACCAACTTACTTTACCAATAAATTTAACAAAACTTGCCCTCAGACAGGTGAATTAGTGAATCGGTCAATAAACGGATTATATAAATGTTATTTTATATAAATAATAAGTAGTAAATAGCATTTTCTTTTAAATTTCCCCATGAGAGCTTTCCTATTCTCAACACATTTCATGGATTCAGTTATGAGAAATAAATTGACCGTGAACCACACCTTTGGCGACAACTCCGAAACGATTGAATGACTATTTTATTGTTAGTTAAACCTTGAAATGGAAGCCTTGACTGTGTTCTTTTGCATACTTCATTACTAGTATCTCGAACGTAAGAGAATATTTCGTCAGTTGAATAAAATTGTTCCTAATTCGGGTTTTGTCATGGTGGTCCAACAAACTGAATTCATAACAGCCGGTACATGGGAACCCGTTTGACTTATTTACTGTCCAATGATTTGAACAGATTGTGCGCGAGACACTATGATGTACTTCCCGGATCGCGGCATGACGGTGACCGAGACCTGCTCATCGAATGGCAACTACAACCACAGACAAAACGCAGGAGACGAAGAATACTGCGTCGATAGTGATGGTGCAGTTACTGAGTGCGAAGAGGAAGATGATGTCGGGACATAAGCTATTAAAGTGTCTTTCTTCAAACTAAAAATGAGTGTTTGTTTTGTTCATCAAAATCCACACCTATTTTCTATTCTGCAAATTGCCTTAAATCCGTCAAATCAAAGGCCAATATCGGATACTTAGATTATCGTATAGTACAATTATTTCTTTAAGCAAATGTTCATTCAAATGTGTTTGGAACTTGGAATAGATTCTTATGTTATTCACGCCGATAGATACGACGTTGCGTCGGTTTCTGTGTGTACTAAGGACCAGGTTTATTCTGTGTTGTTATATATTAAAGCTTACGTACCGCATAAATGGATGCTCATTAGACGATCCAAGCACCGCGTAGCGCGTGTCACCCGACGCCAGGGTGCCGCCGCCCGCTCGCCGCGCAAGCTCTTCCATCTGAAACATGCGACTTGGGTTACCACTGCCACGCTGAAGGTGCGAGCCGAACAAACCTTAACTGCCATCACGACAAGGTCACGATCATTATTGATTTTCATTGCTGTGGTTTACAATTTAAAGATTTACGCTACGTCGTCATTTGTGGGGATGTCAAATGGCTTTTTTGGTAGAACATTTTGGATTACGGAATTAACAGGGGTCAAAGTCATTTGAGTACCCACTCAGTATTAGGAAGAGGTTGTCAGAAAAATCATTTGACACCTGATCAAAAACGGATTCGACGTTGGTTGGCATAATTATAATCATCGTGTTCTTTATACTTATAGTAAAGTGGTGCAGCGGGTAAGAATTTTCTCTTATCATAACCCTCCCGCTTGCTGAGTCACCTTTACAACCCTTTTAGGGAAGCGAAGTGTGCACAATATTGTGTATTGTGAGGTCTTGGAAAGAGTAAAAAATAAAGGAGGATACACGTTCCTGCTACCACCTAATTTCAAGTCCTGATCCCAGCTACATTGGTCCTTCATTTTCAGTAAACCCTACCGCAAGTGGTAACTAAAATATTATGTTAGCACTTGGATCATTTTGCGAATACAAAATTGCCCTCCCTGCTTACATGCGGCCCCCGCTAATTAGGGCAGTGTCCCCGAAGGACTTGGTACATTTTCCGCCGCAGTTTCCAAGAGGAGAGCAAAGAGAAGGCGTTGTTGTTGGTACTTTAGTAACGGCGTATAATTAGCCAATTCTATCAAGATATAGCTTTATAAGTTTCGAAAACCATTTATCGATTTGGTAGATATCTAGATCATGCTTAATGACATTATATCTGATACTGCACCCAGGAATGTATCCATACAAAGCGACTCTTAAAGAATCATTGATCTTAAAATATTGTAACAATAGCAAAACGTTGCATACTATAAACAGTGGTCGGCTTGGATTTAAATATTATTAGTGTATAAAGGACATGGTGCCACGAAAATAACTAGGCAACCTCCCAGCGACTGAATCTGCGTAAAAAAGATATTAAAATAGCTAACCATACATATTATATAGCTCTTCTTAAGCAGTAGGTCAACACATCTTTCGATAATTTTATTACCTAATTGATTCTCATTTCTGCCAAATGCGGGTGACGTTACACTTAGGATAAATCTATTTTTTTTTAATTCACAAAATGGTAAACGGTTTGATTGATTGACTGACTGTCGATACATCAACGCTGCCCCTCAAACCAACAGCTGGTCCAAAAGACATGAAACTTGCAAAAGAATTAGATTTTTTATTGAAATTTGGAAATTTCAACCCCAAAGGGGTGAAAAAGGAGATGGAAGTATCGACAATCGAAAGAGATTGATATAGAATAAATTTCAACTTAATTAATACCTTTACCCATTTTTGAGAAAAAGGGTATTGATTGACAGACAGAACGAAGTAAATATCGCACCTTCGGTAGAACAAGGGCACAATTGTCAAAAATTGCAAAAATGAGTTAAGTATACAGAAATGCCTTAAAAATGCTATTTGAACTGGAGGAACAAAGACAGTCATTTAATTCCTTTAAAAATCCGCTAGGCGAAAATAGTGACTTTGTCTTATTGGTGCCTTTTTACTGCTCTCTTGGCTGGACATAGTCTTATTGGTCAGTTGCGCCGTCGGCGGGGAGAGAGGCAGTCGTCACTTGGACCGCTAACGTCGTAAAGGTAAATATGCCCTTTTAATTTTTTGGTTTCTGGAGCGACAATGCCACATCTATTACACTTATGCCTAATTTATAATTTTAAAATTGGAAGGACAAAGTCGTTCAGACAGTTTTTATATTTTTTAATTAATATTTTTTGAAGTGTGATTCTAAAGAATTTCATTTGCATAACAGTGAATCTTGTTAAAAATAATGTCACTGTTATTTTTGTTATCTTCTATAATTCTATTTTCATTGTGATTCCAAAGAGACACAAACGTGAGATTATTGACGACTGATTAGTAAGACTATAATGATAGTTTAAGTATTATATTTCGTGAAAGTTACTACATTTTTTTTTACTTTATAAGAAAATAAAAAGTTTATACGGAAAAACAAGGTATTTTTATTCGAAAATCATCCTAAATTAAAGCTCAAATTTAGTCCTAATTACAAAATAATATACATTTTAGTAGAACAAGGGCACAAATGTATCCCTTCCTTAAAATTAAAATTAATTGAAAAAAAACTAAAAGTTCTTAATTCTTGTTAACTATACGCCTAAAAAGGATATAGTATATAGTTTATATCATGCAAAGAAGAAAAACTTTCGAGCAATATTAACAGAGCAAGACCTCACTGAATGCAATAAATATCTTAAAATAGCTCTCCTGTAAAATAGCAAAAACTGCAATTATGCCCTTGTTCTACCGAAGGTGCGATATCCTTTACAGGTTCGAGTGACTATTCACTTATTTTAAGTTTTTTACTTATTTGGTTATTTAATAGCCAATTTATAAATGTACCAGCATGGTAATACCGTGAAAGGAGGTCACTGGCTAGCTAATTTATAGGCTTGGCGTAGAAACACAAAACGCCATACTTTAAATATGGCATTCTAAAAGTCGCCTAATGCGTGCGTAACAAACATACATATAACGCACACGTTTGTTTATATACAAAACCTATTGGTGCGCATCTTTTCCGGCCTTTCCGTTCTATAGGTACCGACCTATCTGAGCAGGCATTTTTGTTGGAATAAAGATCTGCGCGGTATTTAGGTTATTTCGGATGACGAACACATTATTATTTGGTACATACGTGTCACAAGAGAAAGTTAAACTCCGATAAGAATTTATCTGGATGAGACATACGAGTAAGAATCTAATTTGATAAACAAGGCAAATCTCAACATTAGTTGCGGCCTTTGCGGTTTATAGGCTGTTATTTAAGAACTGGATCGGCAGGGTCATAAATATGATATCTTGTCAGAGTCAGGATGTTGCCTGTGAAGTGTGATGCTAATCATCTTCATTTTTAACCCTCGGCGCAAAAAGGGGGGTCTGTCTATGGCACCGCAACTCTTAAAAGGGTGAACCGATTTGGATGAGATTTTGTTTATGAAGTGGGGTTTGAGCAATGGTTTTCATACATGTTTTATCAAAATCGGTTCAGCCGTTTTGAAGTTATCAATTCTTTTGTTATAATATGCAGTGGCCATCTTAATAACTTCGGGGGCGGAGTTTTTTTTCATACTTTAGAGATAAAGTCGTCGTCCCGCCGTATCTGTCTGCCAATCCGAACTCTGAACAAGATAAACTCAAACTTAGAGATTTATCAAGAAGGCGGTGTAAAAACTGGTTCTAAATTTACGGAAATGTTCCTCTTAAACATATTTGTCTTCTATGTAATACGCAGGCGAAGCAAAAGCTATTATGTACAAATACTTATACAGGGAGTTCGGTAGAAGGATCAGCACATTACTTTAAGGGATTAGCCAGATCATCGGCTACGTAGGTATTTACCTTATTGACCTCTGCCCAATTTTCATGGTAAAAAAACCCCGTACCTTTCCACAGTACGTAGATTTAGACGCAGAATTCTTCTAGGTAAGCATGAGTACGTTCAGATCTGAGTCTGAGTTAGTGCAATACCATGTTGTTTTATACCTATGCAGGTACGTCTGCTACGTTGCTCTAGCTAACGAGTACAGTCGTTGTGAATCGAGTCGAGGGTCGTAGATGGAGGGTGGACCGGAGGGCGCCGCGTCCGTAGATCCGTACCCCACCACTTGGTCACGCCACAACCCCTCTTGAGACTCGACAGCATGCGAACGACGAACAAACCATATCGTATATCGATAGCTGATGTTCGTACTTTTACCAGTCACCTACTTACTTAGGTACTTTAGTTTGTTTGCTTAGAAGATAAAAACATGTACTCATGTAGATATGATACTTTATCAGTGGATACTGTGAGAAAGTATTAACACTTGAACACAATTAGGTACCTATGTCACGTGCAAATGACGAAAATATCGAATGTGCTGTAATTTACACATTTATATTATTATTTATTTATTTCGGACATCTTTCTGTTAACGAAACATTATGTGCTAATATCATTTTGTAGGTATTAGTAGCGGCCAGTGACCATTTTTTTATTTACCGTGGGATTTTAATGGCTTTTAATTTTATTTCAAAACTAACCTAAACTAGGACTGGGTTAAACCTTCGAAGACACGTGATTCGAGGCACAATAGAAAGACAACAGCAGGGCGACAACGGCAGCCGGCTGTCGCTTGCTCGATGAAAGGTTAAAAGAGTGAAAGTCTTGGATGACATGTTTGCTCAGCAATGACAGTCTGTGCTAATGGTGAGACTTCACTTGGCGATTTTAGCAAAACATTTGCGTGTTCAATGCAACGCAAAATGTACCTTATCCTATTAATAATAGAGTATAGTTTGTATTACCCAAATAACGCAAATATTTCGCCAAATACGCCAAGTGATTATGTGATGTCGCACCATAACAAAAACGCCCACATTTCAACGCCGCATACCTGGATCACATACTGGTCACATGGCTTATAATTAACATTAAAAAATAATAAAATAACCTGCTTAACATAAAATAAAGGTAACTAAAAAAATATCTTCGTTAATATGATTATCCTCTCTATAATAATATTATGGTTCTTGATTATGATTATTTGCTTATAGTGCTTATAGTTACATCACAATATTATTGTTATTATTTTGTATAAATAGGTACTCCGTTTATATAACGCTTCGGCATTTTACATACGGCGTAAATCGACATGTCATAGCAGTCTGAATTGAATAATTCTGGGTGGTTTAAAAAATAACCATGAGAGCTCACCCTATGGGCGTCAGATTGCTCTGAAATTTTGCTTTCGGCATTTTACGAAACTGCGAGCGTTTACGCCTTATATAAAATGCCGTGGCATTATGTAAGCGGCAGATTATACAAAATGCCTGTGACATACACACTACATAACCAGATTTTTCAATTTGTGTATATATTTGCATGGTAGAAAACCTGTCTGCTTCTAAATCGAAAATTATAATTGAGCATTATTTATTTATTCATTTATCTTTAAATCACAAAAGTAAGTTATAATATAAGCTAAGCCCCACAAAACCGTTGCAATGGTTTGACTGTGGGGTCATCGAGTTTCTAACAATAACAATACAAATAAATGAAATTATAAATAAGTATTCTACAGCTAAATTGTAAATTTTTCTGCAGCAGTGGTTTAGAAACAGGGTAGGTGCTTAATTTCTTATGAGTTACAGCCAATATTTATTGTCATTAAATTAATTATAGTCAATAGGTATGTAATACGTCTATTAGACATATAATTCAACGATTTATGGGAAGGAAGTATTTTAATATAAACTTCAAAAACATCATTTGTTCTAGAGATTGTAAGTAATAAGCTCTACTATGGAAAAACAGGTACACTATTTTCTGTTTAGAAAAACACGATATATTTACTAAATTACAGTCATTTCAACAGTAATTGTTTTTATGTTTTTGAATACTTTAATAAATGGGACGTAGGTAGCTGACAAATTTTGTGGCTAAAAACTTTAATTTTAGGTTATATTATACTTTAATTTTAGGCTCAGTAAGTTCTCAGCAACAAGCGAATTAAGCAAAGAAAAGAAAATATAACATGTAAAGTAAACCAAACAATTCTGTGATTATAATGTTTGGTTCAATTAACCTACATCTTCAATATTCACATTGAAATATTAAAATTTTAATCACTCATTGTTTTATAAACATAACTGAATGTCAATTCCTATATTTACAAACATTCCAAATTTTGCCTTTTCTCAGAAGTCATCAAGGTCAATAATGTTACCTACATTTTTAATTGTGACTGCTGAATAATAATTTATGAAATTATTTCTGTAGTTAAGGTCCTTAATTAAATTACTTAACAATACTTTGACAGTTTAAATATTAGGTTGACATGAATTAACATGCTGTCATCTTTATACAACTGGGAAACTACTATGGCGTCATAGAAACGGAGAATAGCTAAGCCAGAGTGTGTGCCAAGTAGGGCTAATATATATATAGTATAGTATCCTATGGTATTAGAGCCCCAACTTCTATATAAAAAAAAGATATAGTAGGCAAAACTACCTACTTATAAATAATCATATTTTATGTAAAGTCCACAACAATAATATAACCTTAACCTTTCGACAACCAAGCAACAGCCGGCTGTCGGGCTGCAGTTGTCTTTCTATTGTGTCTCAAATACATGTGTTCGAAGGATTAATCCCTAATATTTACTTATTCCTCTCTGGTTTGTTATATTGAGGTTGCACTAAATTATAGTACCAGAGATGGATCATGTTTCAAGACAAAATTCATACAACATTTAAAAAGTTTTGTCTTAATCTTGTCTTGGTCAGCTGCTAGAGCAAGAAGTTATTAAGTTATAAAATTACCAAAAAAAAAAACCATTAGTAATTAAAACTTATTGGAAAATTTGGAGAATGTTCTTCAATCCAAGAGGAATTTAAAGCTGCCTAAAAGTAGAAGGAATATTATATATCAGGCATACAATAACTCTAAACAGCTGAATTTTTAATTTTGCAAATAGTAGCAATGGGGCTCAAGACTGCATCCTATTACCACAACAGACATAGGTACTACCCTATATTCAATGTTGAAAGGCTTGTTGAAACTTAATAATTATTTTAATTTAACATTTGATTTGTATGAAGTACTGTACTTGCTAAGAAATGCTACTTTACCTACCTATTACTGTTGTAGTTAATAAGGGATCAAGGGTATATTGTTATTTTTATCACTCATGAATTACCTACTCACCTACATAAGATAGATTATTTTTTATAGTCTAAACTGCTCAGTTGACGAAGTAGGTAGGTAAGCAAGTGTAAGTAGTCAATGTAGTTATTTTATTCTCTTGAATTTTTGTGTCAAGTTACAATAGAGATTGATTTTACAAGTTTATATGTCAAACATGTTCTTAGTAGGAGGAATAAACTGCAAGAATGTGTAAATAAATTATTCGACATTATTATTAATACTTACTGACCTTAAAAGAGCGTCACGTTTTCTCCAACTCGGTGCAATCCGGTTTGCCACATCAATACCAATTTGTAACACTTATCAAACTAAATTATCACAATTTCACTTTTTCACAATACTCAATAATAAATTCATAACGTAGTTACTAGGTACTCACTACAAACCTAGACCACACGCCCACAAAATAGCGTAGGTACACAAACAGTATTCGGAAGCTAAAATTCTGAGTAGATGCTTTTAATAAACGTCAATAACCCGGGCCAAGCGGCTGTGAAGATGAAGAGTTAACTTATCTCAGCTAACATAACACATTAGTATTGGTTTCAATATTCTCAATACAGTAAAAGCTTGCAGCAAGGCAGCTCAATTAAAAAAAATTAAGTACAGTAGATCATTTCATTCATAAATAAAATAAAACTACTACTTTAGCCACTTCCCTAGCTTTTCGTCGTTCACTCTCGCTCGTCCCGGAATGACAGTGTTACTAGCTTTACCACAGCCCAGCTCAGTCACTTCACGGAAGAAAATCTTTTTCTCCTAAGCGGTAGAAAATAGTAAAATAGATTTGTCTTATTTATGAAGTTAATCAATGGATGATGTTTGATGTCATATAATTATACAGGGTGTCCCACGGCTATGCCACATGGAGGGAAAGTACCTTAAATCTTGTAGATAGAACATTTTACTGAAAGAAGACATTATTTGAATTTTTAAAACAATTTAAATTGCATTCATAGATTTTTAAACAATTAAATGGTTGGACCGGGAATCGAACTTGTTCCACGAGAAAAAATAATCACCCTATAGTTTTATCATACCGATCGAAAGGTTTCATCATAAGGATTATTTTTTGCTAAATAACATAGTGTCACAAATAAAAGGAAGACCGTAAATTTTTACATTTGATGTAAAATTTTGTTCTGAAAAGTTAAAAGCTTACATTGACGTAAGGACATGCAATTGACAATCATAACTACTTATTACTAATTAATCTACCCACTTAAATAGTACGCATCATTTTAATAAATAAATATCCACCACAACAAGACCAAAAAATCGTCAGGAAACGAAATAATCAAAAGGTATCACTTTGTATCCAAGATTTCAAGAAGAAGGGACTAGTTTTGAGCGTTTGAAAAATTGACAATTTTTTTATTAAAAATGTTAAAATTCATGGTCTTTCTTTTATTTTTGACACTATGTTATTTAGCAGAAAATAATTCTTGTGATAAAGCCTTTCGATCGGTAGGATAAAACTACAGGCTGATTAATTTTCTCGGGTAACAGGTTCGATTCCCGGTTCAACTATGTAATTATTTGAATATCTATGAATGCAGTTTAAAATGTTTTCAAAATTCAAATAATGTCTTCTTTCAGTAAAATGTTCTATCTACAATATTTAAGGTACTTTCCCTCCATGTGGCATTGCCGTGGGACACCCTGTATACATAAACTACTGGGTGAATAGTACTACCCTAACTAAATAATAATGAATTAACATCATGGTCAAAAAAAATTAATGAACAATAAGTATTTTACTAATGAGAATTGAAAACCAAAACTATTAACTCATATCTTCTTATTCGTTCACTCTAAAGTACCTACCACATTGATATAGACTTTTAACTTTGCCAACGATATTGCAAGTTGCAACCAACCAACCTTTTCATAGCCGCCATTTTAGCGAAAATTAGAAATGTTTACAGGCTAAAAATATTGTATAATGAGTTAGGGGCTCTGGACCCGGAAAACTAATGCAATATAACCGTCCGCTCGTGCCTATATTCGCGTCACTAGCAGACTATAAAGGCGCCAGAGAAACCCGCGAAATTCAAACATATTTTTCATCCCACCTATTCGAAAAAGACGACTTTGTTCCCCATAGTAGAACGAATACAAAAATTGGTTGACGCGACCAAGGTGACCTTTGTCGGCGGTCGGTCTGGATCTGGATCGTGTAGGACACCTTTAAGTACGCCCAAAGTTGGTGTTTTCTTTAAGAAACTATTAGCGGGCAATAATGACGCTCCAAATTCAAAAAGTGCGCCTAAAAGTAACTTTTAATCGCGCTTTTTGAATTTTGAGCGTCTTTGCATGTTTTACGCCCTGTTATAAGTGCGCCTAAAAATTGAAACGTCTATGCTCAGCAGCGCCAAAGAATTGAACGCAAATAATAAATAGCTGGTACTGGTACGACGACGGCCAATACCATATGATAGTCACGCCGCCGCGGCTGAATAAAAAAAAACTTAAATAGAAATAAACGCGCAAACTACAGCCCGAGTTCTCGTAAAAATTGTCACGGATTGGTTTGCAGCAAATTATTAATGAAGATGCTATTATTATCAAGCTATGATAATAATAGCAGCTACAATAATAAATTTACAATAAAGTATAAGGCACCTTTTATTTAATCATAGGGGGTGATTAAAAGTAGAGTGTATCAATCGGGCGCAAAATATATTTTTGGCTCGGGCGACGTACTTTGAATCCCTCGCCGTAAAAATATTACTTTGCGGCCCTGTAACACAAATTACTATTATCGTTATTTACGATTATAATCATGAAAAAATACAGTTTTACAAGCTTTCGCATTCGCAGAGTCTCCCTAGCTTTGCCACATGTATATCTCGAAAACTAGGGCACCTAGTGAAGATCTGTTTTCGGAAAGATTCTCCCCAGCTTGGCCACATTTATGTGTAAAATCCCTGATGGTGGCCAAGCCAGAGAGAGTCACACATTGATTTCGACTATTTAGCGACTATTTTTTTGTGTTATCAAAATTAAAATCCCTGATGGTATCCGTTACCGATAATAATGAACGAAACCGCCGTTTTTTCATGGTCCTACTTATTTATTTATTTTATTTATTTATTTATTTATTTAGGCTTCTCAACAACGAGTACACTGTTACTTTATCATTTATGCATTGCAAACTTAATTCTAAGTGCCCCATTACTTATAGAAAAGCACAACATGCACTATAATAGGCGCAGATAATAATTAATCAATATCAATCTATTAATACATTGTTTATAAAATTTTAAATTAAAGTGGAATTATTACAAATTATACAATTAATACAAATGATTACAATTAATACAAATCAAATAATATCAAATAAAAACAAATAAAATCTAATAAAATCTAATATAATCTAAAAAAAAATCAAATAAAATCAAATAAAATCAAATAAAATCGGATAAAATCAAATAAAATCAAATAAAATCAAATAAAATCAAATAAAATCGAATAAAATCAAATAAAATCGAATAAAGTCGACTAAAATTAAAGAATAAAATAAAATAAAATCACAAATTATATTAAAATAAGTTATTGAATAAATTTGAATTTAAATAATTAATTAAATAATTAAATTTGACTTCATTAAATTTAAATTTAGACGAGGGGGGGAACGGACGTACTAGCAAGCGTGACTTTTTTTAGGGCATGCACAGAACACGTAAATAAGTCAATGTCCACTTCGTGCTCTTCGTATGCAGCATACATTCGTGATAGTGGACAGTACTGCCTCAAATTGGTACGACATCTTGGCATACAGAATAGTCTCTTATTAGAGCTTCTTGGCAGATTACGTGGCACGTGGAATGAGACCCTACTGAGCAAATCGGGACAGTCAAGAGAGCCTGTTACCAACTTGTTAAGGAAAACCAAGTCCAGCATAACCCTACGTTTCTCCAGCGACACCATCCCAAAATACTTCAGTCGCTCCTGGTACGAGTGGAGCTTGTTGCCCATATTATTGGCGTAGGTAAGATGCCACATGAACCGTTTTTGCAGCCGTTCAATGCGTTTTATGTGGACCTTATACTCAGGCGACCAGACCACGCTACAATACTCGAGATGGCTTCTAACTAGCGAGTTATACATAATTTTTTTAATGGCCGGCTTTTTAAAGTTTTTACACTCTCTCATGACGAAACCTAGCATCTTAGTCGATTTCAATATAGTTTTGTCAATATGTTCGACAAAACTTAGCGTTTTATTGAACTGAACGCCTAGGTCGCGTATTGTTTCAACCTCCACTAGTCGCTCACCATTAATTTTGTACACTGCCTGCAGGATATTTTTATTTTTTGTAAATTTAATATGCTGGCATTTTTTTACATTCAGCGACATTTTGTTTTGTTCACACCACTCGGTGAGCCGATCCAAATCGCTTTGAAATAGAGCCGAGTCCGCATGGCTCTTTATAGACTTCATGGCTTTCAGATCATCAGCGAATAAAAATATGTTCGAGTTCAGGAAGCATTTGTGAATATCATTTACAAAAAGAGTAAATATATGCGGACCCAAATGCGATCCCTGAGGAATTCCGGAAGTTGCAATATACGAATTTGAGGAGCAGCCATTTATCACAACCTTGAGCATCCGTCCAGACAAATATGACTGGAACCAACTTAGAAGAGGGTCTGAAACGCCATAACTTTTGAGCTTCGTGACGAGTATGTCATGATCTACTAAGTCAAAAGCCTTGCTAAAGTCGGTGTAGACTGCATCAACCTGGACACGAGCATCAACCTCCTCAACAATGCTTTCAACGTAGGACACCAAATTAGTAGCTGTTGATTTGCCCTTCATAAATCCGTGTTGGTTTTCTATTATTAGTTGTGATAAGTGTCTAGTTAGTACAGGGCATATGAGAGCTTCAGACACTTTAGCAAGGATTGAGAGAATGGCAATAGGCCTGTAATTGCTCACATCAGATCGATCCCCGTTTTTGAAAATTGGCACAATTTTAGTTTCTTTCCAGATGGTCGGAAAACTACCCCGAAGCAGAGACTGATTAAATATAATGTTTAATGGCAGTGATAAAACATCTGACAGCTTATTTGTCCTATTAGTAGGACCACGAGGGAGACCTACTTCTGTCTGACCTATTACGTGAAGAATCAAAAATTTACCTCCTGTATATATGCGCGGTGGCGAGACGAGGACCGCGCGCGGTGGCGGCGCGGTGGCGGTCTTCGCGCGACTCGTATGTACGCAGTGTAGTTGTGCGGCGTCGGCGCGGCGACGGCGCGGTGGCGGCATCGTGTGCAGGAGCGCTTAGTGATTTAAATAGCTAGCCAAATGAAATGGAAAGCGAAATGACAAGCGATTCATCACGTCGTCGAAAAGAAGATATAGATCGAGATGATTTTATATTAACATGTCAATTACAGTTAATTCACGGCGAAATATCAGTAGGCCACTTTTAGAAAAAAATAGATGAGGCTGTCAGCCTTGTTTATTCGCTTTTGTCTTTCGTTCATAATATAATATACAGGTGGTATAAATATTCGCTGTTGCTTGCTTACTTCTTTAATAATCAAAAAATAGGACAGACAGAAGTAGGTCTCCCTCGTGGTCCTACTAATAGGACAAATAAGTAGGACCATGAAAAAACGGCGAAAATTACAGCTGTGTGACTGGGTGCATCGGCTTTATTTGCTTTCTACGGATATCACGTCATAGTATCGCATCATTGTTACCGTAATCTATACTAATATTATAAAGAGGTAAAATTTGTAAGTTTGAAGGTTTGTTGTAAGTTTGTATTGTTACGTAGGTAGGTATAGGTGACGTAAGTGTCGATTGTTCCGGGCACATTTACTAGAAAGTTCGGGAAAGTTCCACGACGTTCTAGAACGTTCGATGGAGTTCCGAGGGGTCATTCGAGAAACTTCCAGATCATCGTCGATCATTCGCGATGTTACTGGAATGTTCTGGAATGCACCTGGGTACTTCGGGTTGTCGAACTTTCTAGAAAATGTGACCGGAGATATAAATAGCGGACGTGTCGGCACGGGACTCAGTTCAGTTTTGGAACGAAACGGTGAACATCGCCGCGAAGCGGAACTACGACTGCGATACGAAGTGTGTTTTGTGTTGTGTTAGTTCGTGTTAGCGAAGTGTTTTAGTGTTTGTGAATTTTTAAATAAAGTTATCGTGTTTTTTCGAGTAAAACTGTTATTTTAATTTATCCCGAACCCCAGCTCGTAACATTTGGTGTCAGAAGTGAGGGATAAATCATGCCGGTTTTACCGAAAGACGACACGGAAGGAATCCGTACGAGGAGCCAACGCCAGCAAGAGGTGGACCAGAGGCGATTTGACCCCACCTCGGAGCACGTACCGGGTGGCAGCCAGCTGACGATGGAGCCAGCGTCAGCTCAGGTATCTGGTGGTTCTGCAGCATCGACCACCATGGACCTTTCTGCCCTGATGGTACTGCTGCAGGAACAAGCTCGCCGTCAAGAAGAACAGGCCCGCCGTCTGGAAGAACAGCTGCAGCGGGACAAGGAAGAACAGATCCGTCGGCTGGAGGAACATCTGCAGCGAGACAGGGAAGAACAGACCCACAAGCAAGAGGAACAGATCCTGCTTATTAAAGAGTTGCACGCGGCGGTTGGTAAGGATATTGGCGCCGTAAAGGAGAAAGTGGAAATGCACGAGAACCGTATCTCCGAGGCCGAGAACCGCATATCCGAAGCCGAAAGCCGAGTCTCTTGCGCCGAGAATCGTATCTACGGGACCGAAACCAAGATTGCTGACATCCAGAAAGCTTTGGGATGTCTCAAGTCTGGAGGTGAATTTGCGGCTCCTGTTGTTGCTGCACCATCGGTGCGTGGGTTTAAAGCGCCACCCTTCGACGGAACATCTTCGTGGTCTGCGTACAAGCTTCAATTTGAAGCTGTAAGGGAGGCAAATGGGTGGACAGATGCGCAAGCGAAGACCGCACTCACTTTGGGCCTCCGTGACCAGGCTTTAACAGTTTTAGAGGCACTCGGCAATAATGTCTCGTATGAGCAGTTGATTGAAGCCTTAGAGTCTCGGTACGGGGACGCTCATCTGGAGCACGTCTTTCGTGCTCAGTTAAAGGATCGCGTGCAGCGCAGCGGTGAAAACCTGCAGCAATGGGCTCTTGAAGTAGAAAAACTGGTACGAAAGGCGTATCAGTCAGCGCCTGCGCTCATCGACGGTAATTTGGTTCAAGCGTTCGTCGATGGCATACGGGACTTTGAAGTCAGAGCTGCTGTGAGACTTGGGCACCATGAGACTCTGAAGGCAGCCTTGGCCAATGCACTGGAGGTGGAGGCAGTGAGGCAGGACCACCGTGCCCATCGCATCAGGGAGATTGCGCCATCTTCACGTGACCGTTCAAAGTACAGCCCCACATGCTACAATTGTGGGGAGAAAGGTCACATTCGAACGAGTTGCCCTAAGCGAAGAGATTCCAGCGAAGATCAGACCCGGGAAAGAAGTACGGCTGCTGCCACAGCTCAGCAGCAGGGAAACGAGTAAAAGCCAGAACTGCGGGGCGGGTGCTGGCTGGTGGTCAAGGAGCCCCAAGGATATCGATCTCACAAGCCCATGATGGGAACAGCCTGATTATCAAAGGTGAAGTGAATGGAAGACCTTGTAAGTTAACATTGGACACTGGAGCTTCTCGCACAGTCGTCAGTTCCCGAGTAAATCGTCTTCTTGGGGACTTCTTCAGCAAGTATGACCACATAAATTTGGTAACAGCTACCGGTCAGCACATACCCATCCGAGGCGAGAAGGAGGTGAAGTTGAAGCTGGGTAGCGCAATTTATCGGCATAAAGTCATCGTGGCTGATATAGAAGACGAGTGCATCCTAGGATTAGACTTCATGCGACAGCACTGTTGTAAGATCGACGTGGATCAGGGAGTCCTGAAGTGTGGTTCGGAAGAAGTCTTCATGGAAGGTGCACCATCAGGGAAAGTGCACTGCTTGAAGAAGACTGTTCTTCCTCCCAGGTCGGAATCGATAGTTCCAGTTAGCCTTCCACGCAATACTGGACCGAAAAATCGATGCATTCTCGTTGAAAGATTGGACGAGGACCTCCCATGGAAGATGGCGCGAAGCTTAGTACGAGCAGTTGATGTTGCAACTGTACGCATCCTGAATCCAAGTGAACAAGCACAAGTTATCCAGAAGGGTACGTTGATGGGTACTTGTGAGGAAGTAGCATGGATGCGTAATTGCCAACATCCGCCTTCTCGGAACGTCGCTCAAGATGCAAGTTCTCACATCTCGAATCTTCTGGAAGATTGTCGCACAGATTTATCTGCGAGAGAAATGGATAAGGCTAAGAAGATGTTACTTCAATACGCCGATATTTTCTCTGCACATGACGCTGACATAGGAAAGACTGGATTAGTTCAGCACAGAATCAACACGGGAAATGAGTTACCTATTCGTCAGCGACCTAGGAGGTTACCAGTGGCAAGAGAAAAGGAAGTGGACGCTATGATTGAAGGGATGGTAAAGGATGGAGTTATAGAGCCTTCATCTAGTCCCTGGTGTTCTCCTGTGGTCCTAGTGAAAAAGAAGGACGGCAGCATGCGGTTTTGTATAGATTATCGTCGGCTGAATGACATTACAAAGAAAGACAGCTATCCATTACCCAGGATCGACGACACTCTTGACACGCTGTCAGGAATGAAGTGGTTTAGCACGTTGGACCTAAAAAGTGGCTACTGGCAAGTGGAAATTGACCCCAAAGATAAGGAGAAAACCGCATTCTCTACAGGAAAAGGACTTTGGCAATTTAATGTTATGCCATTCGGATTGTGCAACGCTCCTGCAACTTTTGAAAGGTTAATGGAGCAGGTACTCACCGGATTAATTGGAGATGCCTGCTTAGTCTATTTAGATGACATCATCATTGTGGGCCGCACATTTGAAGACCACCTTAAAAATCTGGAACGAGTGCTGTCTAAAATCCGAGGAGCTAATCTTAAGTTAAGTCCAAAGAAGTGCACCTTCTTTAGACAACAGGTTAGTTTTCTGGGGCACGTTGTGTCTAAAGAAGGAGTGCAAACGGATCCAGAGAAAATCGTCGCTGTCAAGGAATGGCCAATTCCAAAGGATAAGACGCAGGTCAGAGCATTTTTGGGTTTGTGCTCCTACTATCGAAGGTTTGTCAAGAATTTTGCAGACATCGCGAAACCATTACATAAGCTTACCGAGGAGAAGAGACCTTTCTGTTGGGATGATAGATGTGACATGGCTTTTGAGGAGTTAAAGAAACGGTTGTGTAATACTCCGATTTTGGGTTATCCTGATACAGAAAATGAATTCATAATTGACACGGATGCGAGTAATACTGGAATTGGTGGTGTGTTGTCTCAACGAAAAGGAGATCATGAGGTTGTGATAGCTTACTTCAGCAAGTCTTTATCGAAACCAGAAAGGAACTATTGTGTAACCAGACGTGAACTCCTCGCCGTTGTAAAGACTTTGCAACATTTCAGCAAGTATTTACTGGGACGTAAATTCCACCTTCGGACTGACCATGCTGCATTGAAGTGGTTGCTGCAGTTTAAAAATCCGGAAGGGCAAGTAGCAAGATGGATCGAATTGCTGCAAGAGTTTCACTTTTCAATAGAACATCGCAGTGGGAAGTCCCACGGTAACGCAGACGCTTTGTCACGAAGGCCTTGTCCTGAAGATTGCAAGCATTGTGTCAGGCAAGAAGCTAAGGAAGCAGTTCCTGTCAGAATGCTAAGAACAGACCTAAGCGATGAGTGGAAGGAAACTCTACAACATGCTCAGCAGAGTGACTCGGATATCAAACCAATTCTCGAGTGGATTAAAGCTAATGCTCCTAAACCGAAATGGTGCGATGTTGCAGCAATGAGTACAAGCACAAAGAGCTATTGGGCACAGTGGGAGAGCTTGGTACTCCAAGATGGTGTCTTGTGCCGTAAATGGGAAAATGCTCGTGGAGACAAGTGCCATCTGCAAATGGTCGTGCCGAAATCGAAGGTACCAGAAATTCTTCAGCTCTACCACGATGGATGTTCCGGAGGTCACATGGGGGTTAAGAGGACTCTGTTGAAGATCCGAGAACGGTTTTATTGGATCCATTGTCGAGAGGATGTTGAAGATTGGTGTCGCAAATGCACCAGTTGTGCAGCGGTAAAAGGACCTCAAACACGCAGCAGGGGTGCATTGAAAGTGTACAACGTGGGAGCCCCCTGGGAACGGATAGCGCTGGACGTCGCTGGCCCATTCCCTGAAAGTGAATGTGGTAACAAGTACTTCTTGGTTGTCATGGATTATTTCACAAAATGGCCGGAAGTTTTCGCCATTCCTAATCAAGAAGCTTCGACAGTTGCTGATAAATTAGTCCACGAAGTCTTTTGTCGGTTCGGAGTACCCTTAGAAATCCACAGCGACCAAGGAAGAAATTTTGAGTCTCAAGTTTTCCAGGAAACATGTCGCGTAATGGGTGCTCATAAAACTAGAACCACGTCATATCATCCACAATCTGATGGAATGGTGGAAAGATTTAATCAGACACTGGAAAGATATCTGGCCAAAGTTGTAGCGAGCAGACAACGGGATTGGGACAAGCACATACAGCCGTTTCTTCTGTCATACAGAAGTGCTGTTCACGAAAGCACGTCTGTGACACCAGCCTTTGCAAACTTTGGAAGAGAGTTAAGGTTACCGGCTGATCTCATTACTGGCATCCCACCTGATTCACCAAGTAGCATAACAGATTATGCCAATGACCTGCGTAACAAGATGAATAACGTATACGAGCATGTCAGACAGTCAGGCCAGCAGATGTCTGAGAGGATGAAAACTCGCTATGACCGGAAGATGAACAATAGCGGATTTGATGAAGGCTCACTGGTGTGGTTGCATAACCCAGTGCGTAGCAAAGGGAAGTCGCCTAAACTACAGGCAAAATGGGATGGACCATACCAGATTGTGACCAAAATCAATGACGTCACCTACCGGATACGGAAGAGTACGAGAACTGCGCCTAAAATTGTTCACGTAGATCGGCTGGCACGATACTACGGGAATAATGATGCTCGGGACGAGCATGTCTTAGGAGGGGGCAGTGTTACGTAGGTAGGTATAGGTGACGTAAGTGTCGATTGTTCCGGGCACATTTACTAGAAAGTTCGGGAAAGTTCCACGACGTTCTAGAACGTTCGATGGAGTTCCGAGGGGTCATTCGAGAAACTTCCAGATCATCGTCGATCATTCGCGATGTTACTGGAATGTTCTGGAATGCACCTGGGTACTTCGGGTTGTCGAACTTTCTAGAAAATGTGACCGGAGATATAAATAGCGGACGTGTCGGCACGGGACTCAGTTCAGTTTTGGAAACGAAACGGTGAACATCGCCGCGAAGCGGAACTACGACTGCGATACGAAGTGTGTTTTGTGTTGTGTTAGTTCGTGTTAGCGAAGTGTTTTAGTGTTTGTGAATTTTTAAATAAAGTTATCGTGTTTTTTCGAGTAAAACTGTTATTTTAATTTATCCCGAACCCCAGCTCGTAACAGTATGTAGGGGGTAATCTCTGAAACTATACTGGTCCGATTTGAAAAATTCTTTCAGTGTTAGATAGCTCATTTATCGAGGAATTCTATAGGCTATATACCATCTCGCTACGACCCACGGGAGTGGAGCAGTAACGAAAAATGCGGGTGAAACCGCAGGGGCTAGTGTAAAGTATAATATTCTGTAGTACGTGCAATGGACTTTAGCGAAATAATTTAATGCGTACTCAAATAAAACGAGTAATATCTGCGAACCAAAGCATGATTTATTGGACTTAATTATAAGGCAACTTTACAATCGAGTTATAGAAGTCTTGTGGTCAGAACATAATATCTGGTGATTCTTTAAATTTAAATTATTACGCTATTTTGTTGCACTGTTGCGCGCTATGTAGAGTTATTTCGATGAACATTCATTAAATAGAGTCCCCATTTGCAAATAACATACAAAATTCAAATGTCCGCGGGTTACCCTGTCATTGTGAATTTATAATATCTCGCAACATTTCACCGTGCCGCCCCCGCAGCATCCTCCGCGTCTGCGCCAACGGGATGTTAAAGAGCGCCGTTTGTAAGCTGCTTCTACTCTTTTCCTGTGCGTTTTATTGCCCCTCTTGACGGCTCTTCTAGAGTCTCTTGATTGTATTTTAGCACATTCACACGGTAGCCCTTCGCGACTGACTGTGTCCATAGCGCTGGGACATTTGTTTTTCTTTTTGATGCATTTCTTGTAACATTTATCTGGCTGCGGGCAGGGAGGCGGTCGGGGTCTGTGTCTGTGGACGCTGCATGTTGGCGCCGATATGCACGGCTTTATACTCTTGTTAGAATACACAGCTGTAACATATCACACAACCTGTTAAAATTATGAACCAACAAGCAAATAAAGCCAAAAGAATAATAAAAATTTAATAACGTAAGACTGATGATATGATGATGACTGACTGATATAATGTATTGAACGTTTAGTAATTATGATATTCAATTCAGGGAAAATTTAAATGTGTATGTATAGGTCAACATCATGGGACATTAGTTAACTACCTAACCTAATTAAAGAGAGTTTTATTATGGTTCTCACCAAAGGTTTTGAACTTATTATTTTTAGTTTATGCGAAACCCGAAACACGTGCCTTGGTATTTTTCTGTGAAGAATTTATTTGCAATATTTCAAAGTTTCTCATGAAAAATCTCGAATTTGAGTTATAAGTTTGCTATATTTCATAGTTGTCCGAAACACCACCCATGCGGCGGCGGCGTCGTGAAGGGTTGAGTCACAGCACAGTCCGTCGCTCCGCTGAACTCCGCTTCGCCTGTGCGCGCTCTTAGCGCGCACAGGCGAAGCGGAGTTCAGTTTGACTAGACGACGATGTACTTTTTTTTAATATTTTTGTGACAAAATTTTGCAAAAAGTAATGAAATCGATTCATTTCTTTATTTAGAACAAAAGACTACACGGAGCCGACGCGGTGTCTGCGCTGCGCATACGTTTATCGAAAGCCAAGGCTGGACAAGGACAAACGCTAGTGTGAAGGCGCTCTTAAATTATCGAAATTTTTGATTAGGAAAAACAATTGTGAAATTCCCGGGAAGTACAAAGTTCAAATAACGAACTTACTTAATAATTTAAGCCGATGAAAAAGTTATATGAATGCGCTATCCCGATAAAAGACTTGTTGCTGGCCGTTCTTTGCTTCAAATTTATAGAAAGCAGTAAGTAAAAGGTATTTAAACTGCACTTATATTTTTTGTGACAACTTATTTATTTTACATGACCTATAAGTATAAACGTAAATGTATATTCGAGTATAAAGAAAAGGGAAAAAAAGAAAGTTTTCTCAGTACAGGTACGACTTTGTGAGTTTTGGATCATGTCTTCAGTCGTGCCCCCTTTTATAATAAAAATTTTCACATTTTAAGTAATCCCAAGTAGGCAATGTTATGTTACTTGCTGTAGGACCTACTGCTCTTCTTCTTCACTGCGGATCACGGTGTCGCTCCGTTATCGATGAGCAGTACATTTGTATCATCATCACTGTAAATTGGTAATGTTAATTGACTTATAAAATAAATAAACGCTATACATAAGCAATAATATAAAGAAGCCAGCCTCGCTATATAAATTCCAATACTATTCTCATCGTACCTATGTTTTTTGTAAATCACATACCTATTTACTTAAAATTTAAAATTATCAGACAAATGTTCAGGGAACATAAATCAAAAAAGTTTCAGTTTCTATAAATGTTAATGTTATTAAACAAAGATGTTGAGTGAGTATTGAATTGCAAGTAGATAATTTAATATTTTCTCGTCTATGAACGTTACGTAACGTTCTATAATATCTCACAACATTTTTTTCTTTTTTTCAGTCGTCCACGATGGCCCACGCCAGCACAACATGCAGTTTTTGATTTCGGGGTACCCTTTTTCCTCGTATAATCCAAATAACTATTGGTTCCTTTTAGTCTGTCTTTCTTTTTCAATTTATTTTCTTTTGATTTTCGTTTTAAATACGATTCAACTTTTGAAACACTTCTAGGATCGCTGCATTTGGTTTTAGACTTTCCACAAGTGGTGCATTGTGTCTTTGATCTTGTTGACATGATAGACACTGCACTGCGGCAAGGTCTTATGCCCTTTGATGTAGTTCTCTTTAAGCATTTTTCTGGATTCTGGCATATCGGAGGGGTGGGGTGGCAGCGTACCGGTTGGCAAGATGCAGATGGCACGCATGGTGGGTGCATAGACGGAGCCATGATATAAGTTTGTTAATACTCTGCAATAAAGATATACCTTACGTTATTAATATACAACAACTAGACCAATTAATAGAAGCCAGCGTCTACAAATTATTAAACTGCCACTCATTCTACGCTTATATAAAATAATAAATGTAAATTAAACTTACCTAGGTACTGGGAATTGACAAGATCTTAAACACTGTAATCACGGAAAATAAAACCCTCGACTATGAATAATAGAAATCAGATACACCTATCATCAAATAAATTGACTAATGGTAATCTAAGTATAACATGAATGAATGAGTGATACTCACAATATTTGTTCATGTTATATTGATACTTCTGGGCATTTATCTAGATTCTCCGCCGGCTTCAAAATTTTACACTAAAGTTGAAAGAAAAAGATATTCTTAGATTCAATCCTTTTGGAGAGGTGAAAAACTAAAGTAAAACTGGGTGAAGGAACAGGCTTAAACAACACGCTTACGAATTACGATATTTAGCAGCCTACTTAACGTTTGCTTTTGTTCACCACCTCACGCACTCACAACTTTGTACAAAAGTTCAATGCCTGTCGCTCGAATTGTATTTAGTATTTCAGGGTAAATAATGTACTTAATAAGTAATCGTAATAATACAGATGGGGCTGGAATTGGGAACAGCAATGCACTACATTTGAACTTTTGTATGAGATTTACACGTGCTTGTTACCATTAAATACGAATAAATTATGAGTGGCAGTCAGTACACACGAGGCTGGCTTCTCATATTGGATAAATTCAATCTACATTAGTTTGCAGGCTTCTTTGTACAAAGCTGTAATTTTTGTGTCTACTTCAAATTAAGTTTGAAATTCTAAATACTCAAATATACCGGTTACTTACCCATAATAATATGTTAAGGCTTAATGTGTTTGGGTTACTTATGCTGTTTCATTTCGGTTTATTTTGGATATTTTGTTAATTAAACCATTTTTGTGTGTCACTAGGATTTACATTTTTGATCTTCTATTTTCAAGATTGACATGAGCTATTAATCTTCTTTTGACACTGTTTTACACATGGTTAGGCTATATAAGGAGTTCAGTTTGTAGCGGTTTATCTGTAATAACTAATTTTGTAAAGCTGAAAAGTTTGGTTGGACGCGCTTATCTTCAGAACGACCTATAAAATAGTTTTGGTTAGCCCGATTATTCAAGAAACATAAAGGTATTTATGCTTACCTATGTTATATCAGTTATATATGGATACATATTATTATCTTTCTGTCGTAGCGTGAATGCATGATATTGTGTAGCCTGTGCGACTGTTTATTCTGATAATAATATTATGTAAAGTACAAATAGCTTGTAAACTGCCTATCGTTACTGCGCGTACAATCATTATTTGGCTGCGGAGTTAATTTGAAATTGTGATACTCCTAGGCTAAGATTGGCTAAGATAGATGAAATGTCGTGATGGCCCGATGGCCCAGTAGTTAAGGCGCCCCGCTCTCATGTAAAAGGTTGTGGGTTCGAATCTGACCAAGTACTAATGTAACTTTTTCAATTCTAATGTACTTAAGTTTATCTTGGACATCGCTGACTTCCTGTGCCTCGGAAAATACGTAAAGCCTTTGGTGGTTCTGATTCTTATTCAGAGCTTTTACAGGTAGTCGGAAGCCAGAAAGTCTGACCAGTCTAAACAAGGGGTATTTTGCCGCTTAGTTACTGGGTTGTAAAGGTCTGATAAGTAGGCACTACACGTAGGTAATACAGTGGTATCAAGCTGCATCCGGTTAGAAGCCGACCGAAATTAGGAAAAGGCTAGGGATATAATGATAACTCTTAAGATCATTTTATTATTTTAAATTAAATTATGTAAAGAGCAATTTTCATACGACAGACAGTTAAGCGGAAACATGGACAGTTGCACTCATCATCATCTCCCTAGCCTTTTCCCAATCGTGTTGGGGTCGGCTGCCAGCCTAACCGGATTCAGCTGGATACCGGTGTTTTACGTGGAGCGACTGCCTACCTGACCTCCACAACCCAGTAACTGGGTGACAAGACACCTCTTGGTTAGACTGGTCATAGTTTCTGGCTAACCAGTAACGACTGTCAAAGTTCTACGAATGACAACCGGGACCAACGGCTTTACGTGCTTTCCGAGGCACGGGATGTCAGTGATGTCTAAGATAATCTTTAGAAAGTACATATGAATTGAAAAAGTCACATTGATACTTGCCCGGATTCGAACCCAGAACCTCTTACACGAGAGGCGGGCGCCTTATCCACTGGGTCATCACGACATGGAAACATGGACAGTTGCACTATTACTCCAAAATGTCCCACTGTAGTTCAGCTCGTGGATAGAGTTTGTGCAACGGAACTCTGTAGAACTGTAGCTGTAAGTCGTAGTTTTAGGTCCATTAGCTCTAGGCTCTAGCTATCCATAATAATATTATAAATGGGAAAGTGTGTCTGTCTGTTTGTCTTTCTTTCACGGCAAAACGGAGCGATGAATTGATGTGATTTTTTGAGTGGAGATAGTTGAAGGGATGGAGAGTAACATAGGCTACTTTTTGTCTCTTTCTAACGCGAGCGAAGCCGCGGGCAAAAGCTAGTATTTCTATATACTTATAAAGGGAAAACTTTGTTTGTTTGATTGTAATGAATAGGCTCAAAAACTACTGGACCGATTTTAAAAATTCTTTCACTATTCGAAAAAGCTACATTGTCCACGAGTAACATAGGCTATATAATATCACGCTAGGTCCCACGGGAGCGAAGCAGTAACCAAAAACCTAATGTAATGCGGGTGAAACCGCGAGGAACAGCTAGTAATAAAATAAATAAGACATTATTTATACTCAAGGTGTCCCACGGCAATGCCACATAGAGGTAAAGTACTAATATTAGGTATAGATAGAACATTTTACTGACAGAAGACATTGAATTTTAAAAACATTTTAGACTGACTCATAGATATTTAAATAAATACATAGTTGAACCGGGAATCGAACCTGTTACTCAAGAAAATTAATTAAGCCTGTAGTTTTATCATATCGATCGAAAGGCTTCATCACAAGGATTATTTTTTGCTAAATAACGTAGGGTCAGAAATAAAAGGAAGAGCGTGAATTTTAACATTACATACAAGGTTAGTAAATTTTTCAAATGCTCAAAATATTAGTCCCTATTCTTCTTGAAACTTTTGATTATTTCGTTCCCTGACGATTTTTAGGTCTTGTTGTCGTGGATATTTATTTATTTAAATGATGCGTACTACTCAAGTAGGAAGATTAATTAGTAATAAGTAGTTATGATTGTCAATTGTATGTCCTTACGGCAACGTACGCTTTTAACTTTTCTGAACAAAATTTCACATCAAATGTTAAAATTCACGATCTTTTTTATTTTTATTTGCAACCCTGTGTTATTTAGCAAAAAATAATCCTTATGATGAAACCTTTCGTGATAAAACTACAGGTGATATTTTTTCCGGTGGAACAAGTGCGATTCCCGGGCCAACAATTAAATTATTTAAATATCTATGAATGCAGTTTAAATTGTTTTTAAAATTCAAATAATGGTGCCGATTCTCTTGTGCACAACCTAACGTAAATTTAAGTTAAGTGCATCTTTCTCTTTCCTTTTAATTAAGAAAAGGACAGAAGATCAAATATTAGTTAAGTTCTGTCAAATTTAGACACTCCATAGATAATTTAGACGCAATTTAAAAACATGGCGTCTAAGTATACGTCAATTTTCATCAGGCGCTGTCTAATTTGACAGGGTTAAACTAAAATGTATCTTCTGTCCTTTTCTTTAAGAAATGGAAAGAGAAAGATGCACTAGCTTAAATTTACTTTAGTTTGTGCACAAGAGAATCGGCACCATTGTCTTCTTTTAGTAAAATGCTTAATCTACAATATTTAAGGTAAGTACTTTCCCTCCATGTGGCATAGCCGTGGGACGCTCTGTATATTGCTATGTACAGTCAGCAAAGTGGATAAGTATCTAGGGCCGTCATATACAATTGAGGTTTTCTTGAATAACAAACAATGAATGTATTCAAATGAAATTTAATCTAAGGGTGAACTAATCATTTACTACCATGGTTAATTTTTATTAGAAAATGTCCGTGGGTTTTTAAGAAAACTAAAACCGTATCTGACGGCCCTGAATACTTATCTACTTTGCTGACTGTACATACACGTTAAAGTTCGTATAAAGACTAAATACTTTTTGAGTAACTTTACCCGTTTACACATCACATGTAACGGAACGGAAGCTATCAAATGAAATATTTTTTCTTGTTTTCGCCACATTTTTCATTGATGCTGCGCTCCTACAGGCCATTGTGTGATGTTATAAAGCCTTCTTTGATAAATGGATACCTGACGAAAACTATCAAATAAAACATTTATAGTAACAAGCTAAGCCTTTATTAAGCTTACAATTTTGTGTACATGGAATTTTGTACGGAAAGAATAAATAAACAGCTTATGAAATACAGTACTAACACTAAAATACTTATTTAAGACAAACGTAACTTTGCATTTGTTCAAACACAATAAAACTGTGCGTTTGTACCAAAAACATTAAACAAAACATTTTATACTTATGACGAAACAAATCTCGCAACTTGTTTAGGTGATTTGGCTGCGACCGAGTTCAATTGCAACTCAATTGCAGTGGGCGTGCAATCGTGCGTGTGGACTGCACACGCACGATATTTTTGTAGTTCTATTGCAGTCTTGTCAACTGTATTTAAACTGCACTTGAACTGCAATGGTGGTTGGATTGCAGTTGAATGGCGGTCCGTCTGTCTAGAGCATAACGCTCGCTGACTAAAAACTTATTTAATAGACATGTTCGTATTGTTTATTGCGCTGTAGGTATGTAGTTTATTTTATCCCTATCAACCTTTGAACAATTCAAACGAGCACAGACGAACTGAAACATTGGGCTCTGGGGCTCCACAAAAGTCTCTGATTATATTTCTTTATTTACACTTTATACATAAATGTACAAAGATGGCCTTAATGTTTTAGGCATTCTCTATGTCAACCAAGGATAAACTCTTTAAAACAATTATATACAATATGTCTGGATAAGGACTGTACAAAGGGGGTGTAATATCAGCATTATAAACAATTTATATTTATAAACCGACCGAAATAAAAACCAGCTGATCCATACAATATTATATCACTTGTTTATATCGCGATTTTAAGGGTTGATCCCGTAGTAAATTTTGTTCAAAATTATGTGTACCTGCTCTCTGCTGTAAGAATTTAAACCCAAACACATTGTATAAATAAGGTTCACTTATACTGCAAGTGGAAGAACTAAAAAAAAGTTATTGACACATACTAAAGCAGGCCGCACATCGGGCACACATTTGCATCTCGGTAAATACCGCCAGATTTGCAACGTGACACATCTATCGCCGCCTTATGGGTATCTGTTCGCGGGCCTGGACACTCAGGACATATTTGTTGCGGGGGTTAACAATGCATTTTGTGGTAAACAATTGTGGAGCAACAATTGTGGCAAGGTTAATATCCGATGCGGGTAGCATGTGGCGCCGGTGTGCGGCAGACAGCACAAATGTGTCGCATTGCAAATGTAGAATGTGGAAAAGCAACTAATTTCAATTTTATTTTGGCTAACCGACAGACTCTTTGAAAATTTACAAGTGCCTGTAAATGATTTAAGTGAAATAAATGCTTTGATTATGCGCTACAATTGTCGAGACACAAATGTAGGTCTGGTTTGCTGTACAAAACAAATAAAACTTTACTTTGAAAATTACCATAAATTTTGAAATTGATTTTGTTTGGAAAACATGTGAAAAGATTACTTCAAAGAAATAAGCTAAGATTATTATAATTAGCTCGTACTTCGGACTAGCTTGTCTTGACCAAAAAGCGCCGAAGCACTTGCTAACTTAGCAATGTTTATTTATCTTCATGATTGAACAAGTTGTTAATCTTGGAGTGAAGAATTGGATTTATTAAATTTGACTTTTTAAGTATGTTTTATAATGTTAATGTTTCGCCAGTGCAAACTCACAGTCACATTCTAGTTACGATTCTAAACTACAACAGTGAAAATGTGGATATACATTTATTTCATTATGAAAATATCACATTAAATATAGTAAATAGATTTTTTAACAAATTTATATATTATTATTATTATAATAATATAGTAATAGCAAGGGTCCATTCGTACTTGGCCTCGTAATTATTATTTTTTGACCATATCCAACATTGACAGTCTTTGACTCTAAACAGATAAAAAATAAACATGGTCAGTGTAAATGAGCCTGTATTACTAAATTAAATAAATCAAAGTGTAATACCTGCAAAGTCGTATTCACTTGCTTGAATAACATTAATATGGTACTGAACTCAGACAGTCAGTCCGTATTATGTTGATGAAATTACACACAATAAATGTTCCGAAGAATGTTTTTTTATCTATTCTGACTACGATCCTGAACATTACATTATAAGGAATGTAACATTAATAAGCTAAGGCCCGTATTAATAGACGTCACTCAATTCTGAGACGCTCTCGAGTTTATTGCTGTCCTTATTTTTTCCCTTTAGAATGACAAGGACAGCAAGAAACTTGAGAGCGTCTCGGAGTTGAGTGACGTCTGTTAATACGGGCCTTAGTCACTATGATCTAGTGATGAAACGATTATGATCAATATCGCTTACCAACCAGTGTTTTTTTATTATTGTTTCTTTTTATTTTAATATTCAGACATAACATAATAAATCAGAACAAAGTTCGAATCATGTGTATATGTCACCGGTAATTAACAAGATCTGTAAGTTTATCAATTTACTAGGAAATTTATAAACTTTCGTAGGATTCTAAGCGGGAGAAAAAAAAAATGTTTATCTACTTTTTTGTTTTATGGCTGGATTTTTTTTTTGCCTGTTACAACTGATTTTATTGCGGTTTTCACAAATAGATTGAACTTATATCGGGATAACCTACAATAGGCTTTATTTTATTGAAATCTAATTTCACCAAAAAAGTTATCATCATTTAAAGATAATGTGTTTAAATATGCATAGCCTATAGGATTTTGAATTTAATTTTATGCGAATCCGATTCGCACTTGACTGTTTTTTTTTAATTGAGAACTATTTGACGCTGCTGTCATGCTGTATTTTTAGTGTACAGGTCCGACCTCTACAGTAAAAAAAAACTTTTCCGTATTTTTTTTTTAATTTTCAAAACAAGGACGATTTAAAATGTACTCATAATCGTTTCTTCACTTATGTTCATGTCCCTCGTAGGAAGGTAGAACTCGTCGACATAACACCCACAAATGTTTTTCGGGGGCAGTTGAAAGTGAGGACAATGCATTAATTTTCTTTCTTTGACTGTGATTCTTGATAGGTCGGCGGTTGATCCTGTAATTTAGAAATTGTATACTGAATTATTTTTAGTATAAAATTAAATAGGGCACTAGATTTACCTAGTGTCCTATTTGGTTTTATTTTAATAAAAAAATATTTGTTCAAAATCAACACAAGTCTGTAAAATACAGAATACTTACAAGCTAATTTCGTTTCATTGTGGTTTTATCGGCAGTTTAATAATATACCAACTCTAAACTATAATCAAATTGTAATTTTGTAATGAGAATGACTTTATTTTGACTTGTGTTGTGTACTTACGTTGTAAGGCGGTGGTACGTAAGCTGTCTGAGGCCTGTTAGGATCGTAATAGGCGCTTTGTGCTGCCTCTGCAGCTTTAGCATCTGTAAACGACAATGATACTACTGCAGCAACTTAATATACATACATATTAACTAACCTATAATTCATTTACTCCAATAATTCTACAGTTACTAATGATACTAATCCACAGCTACATGAGGAACTACACAAAACACACACGACTCATAATATGATTTATAAAACCATCAATATAATCGCAAGAGCCTACTCACAGTGGAGCCTCGGCTTGACCAGTTGAACAAATAATTGTAATATTCTCGAAAGCTGAACAGTGATTTAAAATAAAACAATATAAAGGTTTTATTATGCAACTGAATTAATTTAAAACCTTTGTAAGAATTTGGAATTTAGAATAGAATGATCTTCACCATTGGAGGACATGCCAGCCGAGGCGCCAGGGTAGCCGGGCGACATGCCAGCCGGGGCGCCAGGGTAGCCGGGCGACATGCCAGCCGGGGCGCCAGGGTAGCCGGGCGGCATGCCGGCCTGAGCGCCAGGGTAACCGGGCGGCATACCAGCCGGAGCTCCCGGGTACCCGGGCGGCGCGGACGGGCCGTTCCAGAATCCCGCACCTGTCGGGGAAGGACTCTCCTGCGAGCTGACGCCGGTGTAGCCCGCGCCCGGCGGGTACTGCGTGCCCATCACACCCGGGTACGGCGGAGGATTGTCGGACACAAATACTGAATTTGGTGGCGGCTGATCAGGGAAGGCCTAGAAACAGAATCAACACATTTATAATTACTTGTATAATCAAAATAGTCATAACATATGCTAGTGTTTTATAACAATTTCTTTCTAGGAACAGTGATGAGTGATGACTCATCACTGTTCCTAGAAAGAAATTGTTAGTGGTAAGAGGTCGTAAAAATTGCACAAAGTTGAGCATGTCTTAGCAGGAATATATGAAACAAAGTCATCATGGCAAACCAAATAACATTATGTCGCTGTAGCGTCTGGTACGCTGGATGACACAGCATAGCATTAACTACTAGAACTTACAACTAAATGAACAAAATAGGTGACAGTGATAAGCTAACCGTGTATGGAGGCACCCATCCGTAGTACCCCTGTGGAGGCGGCGCATAGGCCGGTGGCGGCGCCGCGTACCACGGCCCCGTCGGCGGCGAGTACGGAGGGGGCTGGCTACCCGGAGGCGCGTTACGAGTGGCTGTGATGTAATCATTAATACTCACATTAAGTTTACAATAATATTTATTTTAAAAGGAGGTATGAGGTGCTACCACTGTAAAGTCACGGTCTGAAAAGGTTTACCAATTTTGAAAGTACATTCTATATCACACTTTTTTCATTAAAATCTAAAATGCCATATCATGTGACTTGTTACCTTTTAGAAGTTATTATGCAAAATGAGACAACGAGAATAACAAAGACGTTACTAAGCAACGGCGTCGGCTTAGCCATGTTTCGTCTCTATCGTGCACTTGACGTTTGGCAGTTGTGTAACAGTGACAGGTATAGTGCCAAAGTAAGTGCTTTGAAACTCTTTTCTTAATTTCTTGAATTGACATTTGTCAAAAAATATTGTTTGAACGTCGTTTTAAGACAAGAGTAAAATTTTACGAAATATTTTTTTTCATATCGAAATAAAATGGCAAGTTTAACCCTGGAGCAAGGGACAATCTTTGAACATGGACATAGTTTTATATCATTAGTGCCTTATCACGAAATTTATTATAACTATTGTGATTTACTGTGAGGTTTGAATAAGATGTCACGGCGAAGAAGACCAAACAATAGATCATGGAAATGATTCAGGAAGACTAGATCACGCTGTGCTCAAGTGATACCAGAAAATGATACCAGAAATACTGATCTATACGCGTGTCTTGTTGCATCTATGCACTGGTCGTAACTACAGAGTAATGTTATACTTCATATTGAATAAAGATTTTTTAAAGATTTGATTTATTATTTCCTTATATTCTTATTTTAAAAAACAAAATTGGTCGTAGCTGTGGATCCGTACTAGTTCATACTACTATTATAATTGCGAAAGTAACTGTCTGTCTGTCTCGCTTTCGCGTCAAAACTACCGAAACGATTTAAATGAAATTTGGTACAGAGTTAGTCTATAGCCTGAGCATAGGGCATAGGAAAGTCTTTTATTTAATTCCAAGGGAACGGGAACTACGCGGGTAAAACCGCGGGGGTCAGATAGTATTTACCAAAGATTTTATTCAGTGCTTTTTTTCTTCATATTCTTATTCAAAAAACTAAATTAGTCATAGCTGCGGAGTGATGTTATACCAGATATTGCATAAAAATTTTTTTAAACTTTTATTTAATATTTCTTCATATTCTTATTAAAAAAAATGTTTTTCAAAGTAGGTTTTCTGTATATCAAACCTTTTTAGTAGTCAGTCCATCACCTAAAGCGATTGATTGTCATATCATTAGAAAAATATAATCTATGATCAATCAAATTATCATGAAATAGACATTTAGAACTTGTGGCCTTAATGTGTGCATGCAATTGTGATCCTTATGGTGGTAACCACTTTCAGACCGCGACTGTACATGGACTAGTGCATACTAGGGATGTTAAAAAATCGATTATTATTTTCAAATAATCGATTTTTAACATCCCTAGTGCATACTATGTAAAATAGAGAAATATTAGTAGATCATGTTCCATTACAAACTTTCAAAGATAACATTAAGAATTCAATAGCTAAGTGGCATTATTTATAACTTTTACTATGAGTATTAAAAATCATTTATTAAACCTCATGCCCTTTTAATCGATATTTTCAAGCTCTGACTGTATTTTTTATAATAAACGAGATTATGACTCAATGTAGTAACATACCATTAATATTCTCTGATAACAATAGTTAATTAAACAGCAACTAATGTGTGAATAATGATACCATATCATATCAAGTTGATATAAGTTTTACTGTCTGATTTCTAGCTGCATCACAAAGAAACAAAGAATAATAATTAAAAATTCAGAATTCTCTCTGGTGCAGAATAATACAAGAAAAAGAAAGCTAATAAAAAGTACATACCAAGGTGGGCAGCTTTTAGCATGGCTTGACCAAACTCAATAGCACCTCCTGATTTGAAGACTAATTTGAATTTCACTTCACCAATAAAGTTACCACCAGGTTGTGCTCCAACTTTGCCCTTGATGTAATTAGCAGAGAACATGGGTTGTTCCACTGTCACCTGCAAAAGAAAAGAAATACGATAATTAATCCTTCGAACACACGTGATTTGAGACACAATAGAAAGACAATAGCAGCCTCACAGCCGGCTGCTGGTTGGTCAATGAAAGGTTAAGTAGTTTTGTGTATTCAGAATAACATTATAGTGACTACTGAGAAACTGCCAATAGCAACAAAGGGCAATAAACTGGTGGATATGTTTTAATTAAGGTACATTTGTAATAGAAACAGAACAACATTTACTTAATTTAAAAAATATACTTACATCTTGCAATGAAACAAATGGAAAACTGAAGGATCTCAATGCCTCTGAGTTACTCTTTGAATTGAAAATCATGCGGTGAGTTGTTAAATACATACGGCCTTCTTTGACACCCTTAAATTGAGGAGTGTCATTTCCGTAGAATTCAACTACAACATTGTCCGAAAACAATATGATACTGAAAAAGAAAAGGTCATGTTAATATAATAGGTATACAACAAATTACCATTTCTAATTAAAGTTAAATTATATTTTCTAATTGTTATTTCCTATTACTACCTTGTATTAGTCATACAGGGTGTAATTTAGACCTCTGTTTCTTTTAAGGAGATTAAATGGTATGATGAAAAATAACTATTCATAATATCTTTTAGTGACGTTGCTCAAATCTAAAGTCCACAAATCTATCTATATCTACACTGTGATTGGTAAGACGAGGGACATACCTATTGAAAGATTTAGACATATTGTTAGAAGTTCTGATTACCAAAGTGAATCAGGAAAATAGATTATCATCAAAAACCTAAAGAAATTAAAAGCAAATTGAACTAGGTCCATGTCAGCAAAGGTTTGGTACTAATTTCAAGTACCTAGATTTAACAATAATTATGAACTGTTTATTTTATTCAAATGTACATAATATGCTGTTTCTCAATCTCAAGGAATATCTTAGCCTTTCAGTGCAAAAATTGTAAAATCTACCCATTTATAAAATATTACCAGGTAATTGCTATTACTAAGATTCATGTTTGATCAAGATAAATGTCACACAATGAGTTACATGGCATTGTGACTAATATGGAATCCACTATCATAACAGTTGATTAGGTGTATATTATGATGTAACATTTAATTCAGAAGGTTTTTAGTTTGTTTTATTTCTATGCATGTCACCTAAATAAGGCAAAAAAAGCCTACATTATTCCTAAGCGTCAAGTAAATATATAATCTAACTTTTAGTGGCAATCCTATTCATTATAATTTTTTTATGAAAGAGTTTACAACTAGACACCTCACTTTCTTCATCATATTTTTTAATACTGTAAAGCAAGTGATTTATAAAATATATTTACTTTATTTTATCTAACTTTAAAGTAGTTGGCCTGTGATGGATATGGCATAGACTTCCTGTCTTCTGGCCGATCCTTTTTGTATAGAGATAACATATCTTTAAACAATAATGATCGGTCAGGGATCGCCTTAGATTATTTGTTGTTATTACTCAGAGTATTGACATTAGCCTACTGCATATTACTCAGAAATAGACAGCTAACTAAACCAAATACATTAATGGACATTATATAGAAATCAATACTCCAGTATAGGTACCGCAAGTGTAGAACATTCTAAAGAGATTTACGCAGTCGTCATTCGTATCCAAAGAGATGACTCACCATTCCCTTGCATGTATCAACACCCCATGATCGGCATGGGCCGTATTAAGAGACATCTTGGTGATGTGTGAAACAATTTAATGGAACTTTTGTCGAATACTGATCCGTAAAAATTATTACTTAGTTGCAGTTTTCACTAAAAAATAAACACAACGGGAAACCGCGACCGCGACTGTGACACTTGTGACAGATTTTCTTTTGCATAGTGACAGCTGTCACTGTCAGTCCAGTTGTGAGAGTTGTGCAATATGGTAAAGCCTGCTCTACACATCTGACGAATTCCGCGTTTGCGAGGTCTGCGAGCACTAAAGTTTCAGCCGATTCGCACATTTTCGCGGCCTCGTTTGCGGACTTTTCGTGGTGTCGCACGCATACTCGCGGGGTAAATGTGAACGCAGACTTGGCCGCACCGCACGCGCCGCAGTCCCCGCAGTCATCGCATTTTCGTTGTTGTCGTTTCAGGGTCTGCGGCAACTGCGACGCGGGTAGGTGTGCGAGGTGGCATAGAACTTCATATAAAGAATTCGAATGCGAAGACTGCGGCGCGTGCGGTGCGGCCAAGTCTGCGTTCACCTTAAGTGTGTAGCTGCAATCTTTAGCATAAATCCCGTACCACACAGGTGTACTATCATCGGCGATCTAATCCATCGGATCGTCTGTGTTAGTCATTTTTTCCAAAATAACTGCGATAATTTTCTAAACATAATGTACGAACTAAAACATAACGTACTGAAACAGATACTGCAATTACGCATTACTCATGATTATGGTCATTATTTAAACATATATTATCTATTTTAGTTAGACACTAAAATAACAAGTCTCGATTGAAGATTAACCTTGTTAGTCTGTCCCTCCCTATGGTTAAAAAAAAATGAACCAGCACGAAATGTCAAGTTTGACAGTTGACACATCGAAAAGTAAAAGACAAGGATTGACAGGAAGACAGTACCTAAAGTACCTTTAGCGGGAAAAGGATGAAAACGAATACATTTTTTAATTTCTTTTTGATATTAGATTAGTTTATACATTTCAAATCATGGACACAGAAACAAATCAAAGTAAAAATATTAAACCGATAGCTAAGGATACAGTCCACAAAATATGCTCCGGACAGGTATATTTTTTTATTTTGTTACGTACAACCATATAGTAAAAAGATAATTTATTGCCTGTTTTTGTGACTGGTGCATGTATTTAATAAAGCGTTTCTTTGTAAAAAAAAAAAGCTATTTAGTCAGATTCACATATTCATATCTAATTCACCCATTTCTAGTGACATTTTTTGACTGAAACATTTTTTTTAGGTTGTTGTAAGCCTGGCAGTTGCTGTGAAAGAGCTGGTAGAAAACTCCTTGGATGCTGGTGCGACTAATATTGATATAAGGTTAAAAAATTATGGAGTTGACTTCATTGAAGTATCAGACAATGGAACGGGTGTCACAGAAGATAACTTTGCTGCTTTGAGTAAGAATAATTTCGTACTATTTAGCATCAAATTAATCGAGGGATTTCGCATGTTATGTTTGTGCATGATGTATAAAGAAATAAATTATCAGCCTGGTCTTCTTATTTCACTGGATGCAGTTATGACTACCTGTTACAACTACAAACTCAAATCATTTAATTCCATTAGACCATTTCAAAGGCACTTTGGAACATCATTTACATGAACAAAAATGTTGAATCTAGTTACCCATTTCAACGGAATAAAATAAGAAACAAGGTCTCCTTTCTTACTTTATTATGACCAGAATCAACTCAACGCTTAGAAAACAATTTATTTGTTTTCCAAGGCTTGGGTAATGGAATATAAACTAGGATCCCATGCTCAGTAGTTGAGCTTTCAACTACTAGACCAGTGCAATAACTAAATAAAAAATGAACTAGTAAACATAATGAAATTTTAATATTTTACAGCTTTGAAGTACCACACTTCCAAACTAACTGATTATTCAGATTTACTTGGAGTGGCAAGTTTTGGATTCAGAGGGGAAGCTTTAAGTTCTTTATGCTCTTTAGCTAACCTCACAGTTACTACAAGACATAAATCATGTGAATATGGTAAGAAGTATTGCAAATGCTTTATATAACATTAATTAAAAACTCTTTTTATGACTCTCTCTGTCATCCTTCATTATTATTTAACAGGGGATTATAGCATGTCAGCTTTTTTATCTTTGTAATCCATTGTCTCAGTTCTGAGGATTCTCCTATTTAAGTAATATCTCTAATAAGTTACTGGTTCTGTTTTAGTATTTTTTATTATCTAAATAACTATTACAGCTACAAAACTTGAATATGACCACAGAGGGAATATAGTAAAACAAACACCATGTTCAAGACAAGTTGGCACAACTGTCAGTTTAACAAACCTCTTTTCCTCATTACCTGTGAGACAGAAAGAATTCCATAAGAATGCAAAAAGAGAATTCAACAAGATGACTCAGTTGCTATATGCATATTGTTTGATCTCTGTTGGAGTTAAGTAAGTTTTAATAATAAACATTTTTACAGTTAAGTTTCCCTTAAAGACACAATTAAAATTATATCACATTTATCTTTTTCAGGATAACTTGCACCAATCAAACAAGCTCCAACTCAAAGTCTGTAGTAGTAGCAACACAAGGAACATCTTCATATAAAGACAACATTGCCAGTGTTTTTGGAGTGAAACAACTACAAACATTACTTGAAATAAAGCCAGAGTATGTCTCAAATATAAAAGATAACATATTTAAGGGGTTATCTGGAGAGGTTAAGGAAACAGACGAAAGTGTTGATATAGAAGATGTTGAAATAGACTTATCTGAAGATTCTAATGATGCCGAAAAATCGGATATTACAGGTAGTGATATTAGTGGATCACAAAAATCTCAGGGCTATAAAAATATTACAAAACCAATTGAGTTTACAGGATTTATTTCCTCTTGCGCTCATGGTAGTGGACGTTCCAGTACTGACAGACAATTTTATTATATCAATTCCAGACCATGTGAACCAACCAAGATCATGAAAATAATTAATGAAACATACAGACAATACAATTCACATCAATACCCATTTGTGTTCTTAAATGTTGACATGGAAAGAACAGCAGTTGATGTAAATGTTACACCAGACAAACGGAAAATATTCCTTACTAAAGAAAAAGTAATCTTGGATATACTAAAAAGCTCTTTACTTAAACTTTTTGAAAATATACCAAGAACCTTGAAGATGGAATTCGCTCCAAATTTCAACAATAAAGAAACAAATGATGTTAAGCCAGATTTGGATCAACCACGAGTTTTTAATTCTTTTTTGCACCAATTCCAAAATAAATCGAAGCAAACCTCCGAGAGAATAGCTACAGTTGAGAAAGAGTCTAAAAGTGTTGAACTTAAACGAAAATCAACAACAATGTTAGATTTTATTTCTTCTAAAACAAAGAAAACTGATGTAGTCAAAGAAGAAAATTTGGCTCTTGATGAAGAAAACGAAGGCGTTAATAATAAATCACTGAATATTCTCTCTGAGACAGAGGAGCTAATAGAAAACAGTGATGATGAGGAAACCGATAAATTAAGAAAAACTAATGAAAATGAAGACACAAGTGCAGAGGTGTCCAAAAACTCACCTTTGAAAGATGATAAACGCAATGTTATGTATTTAGATTTTGACGAAAATGTACCTAATACGCAAATAAGAGATATTAAAGACGTCATAATAGAGAAGTCACATACAATATATTGTAAAACAAAAGCCCTAAAGACGGAAGGTAATATGTCAGGCGAACCTAAAGAGAAAACCCCTAAAAAGCAGAAAATTGTAACAGATAAGGGAGATTTGGGAAAAAATAATAGGAAAACTGTTACTTTAAAGACCTCACTGGATCATGTAAAAGCATTAGCAAGTATGTATGTCAATAATAAAAAAGAATCTGCTCCAATAAGGGTAAAATTTAAAAGCGTAATAAATCCAGTATTCAATAAGAAATGTGAAGAAGAACTGAGTAAAGAAATATCAAAGAACTCATTTAAAAAGATGGAAGTCATTGGACAGTTCAATTTAGGTTTTATAATAACCAAATTGGAAGATGATCTATTTATAATAGATCAACATGCTACAGATGAGATTTACAATTTTGAGACATTACAAAAAAATACAGAGCTAACTAGTCAAAAATTGGTTATGTAAGTGGTATTAAACTATGTAACAACATAATATTGTAAAGCTAGTTTAAAATGTGCAATCATAAATCGTTTTATTTATTCCAGTCCTCAGTCACTTGAACTAACAGGAGTAAATGAACAAATCTTGATGGATAATTTAGATGTTTATAAAAAGAATGGATTTACATTTGAAATTAATGAAGAGGCATTACCTACAAAGAGAGTTAAATTGTTAACATTGCCTATGTCAAAAAACTGGATCTTTGGGAAAGAAGATATTGAAGAACTTTTGTTTATGCTGAGGGTGTGTTTTTATGCGTCATACCTAACTTCTTAGAGTGAAAACTCTAAACAGCAATTGTTATGTGTCACTCTCTCTGGCTTGGCCACCATCAGGAATTTTAATTTTGATAACACAAAAAAATAGTCGCTAAATAGTCGAAATTAGTCGCCAAATATCAGAAATAGTCGATCTCTAGTTCAAAAGTTATAAGGGTATATAGGTGGCCGAGCTGGGGAGAGTCTCCCCAGCTTGGCCACATGCATATCTCGAAAACTAGGGCACCTTGTGAAGATCTGTTTTTACAAAAAAATAGTCGCTAAATAGTCGAAATTAGTCGCCAAATATCAGAAAATAGTCGTTCACTAGATCAAAAGTTATAAGGGTTTATAGGTGGCCGAGCTGGAGAGAGTCTCCCCAGCTTGGCCACATGAAAACTAGGGCACCTAGTGAAGATCTGTTTTTACAAAAAAATAGTCGCTAAATAGTCGAAATTAGTCGCCAAATATCATAAATAGTCGGGTCTTAGATAAGAAGTTACAATGAGTTCAATTTTTAAAGTATAGTCCAAGAGCTAGACAGAAAAGTCTACGAAAACATTCCAAGAAAAAAGATATTTCTATAAATATGTGTAATATACTTCTAGTTTTATCGATCAAAAGACTTTACAAATGTCAGAGAAAGATAAATTTTCAATTATATACATGTTTCTATGTTTTAAATGACTAGGTTAGAGTGCCGTAAACTTCTATGAAAACGTTAAACCTTGCTCTTGGTCTATTAAGTGTCAAGATGTACAATCGCATGCAACGGTTTTAACAAATTATAACGTTAGAGACTCTAATTTACGTTAGAATAATGAAACTTTTTTTGTTGTCGAAAAAAATACTTTCCGGGCCAGAATTTAAACCCCAATTCATAGATTTCGTGTAACTAAGGCATACTCATATAAGACACTCCAGAGTAGAGATGTGCCGTTCCCGGGAGTATTGCCCGAGGTGGGAATATTGGTGGGAACATTACCGGCAATCTTGTCGGGAGAGGAAATATTTCGGAAAGTAGATTTATATAGGTAAATTGCTAAGTATTTTTGGAATTAAAATATCTCATCAAATGGCATTTTTTCATTAGGTAGGTACGTAATAACTGATTGTTAAAAAGCTGGAATATTTTACTTACTATATTTTTGCGTTCATATCATTTCAAACTTACCCAAAGACTTTTTCTGTTTCTGTTGTTCTTACACACCCAAAATAATAAGGGAAATATATTAAAAGCACACAAATTTATTTAAAAAACCGATCAATTTGACAACTGTCATGTACGCTCTGTACGCTACTTCAAATGCGTGAATAAAGATAAAATATTACTTATTATTTTGGAGTTTGTATAGCTTTTCCTCGGTGGGTTCACATTATAGAATCACTATACTTATATGTTTTGAAAGAAACATTTCACCATATCACATCATAGTTACCTACTGTCAGAAACTACTTAAGTATTTTGTACCTGCTTGTACATGTTGAAATTATATTCTTTAATAACTTTTGATCTAGTGAACGACTATTTCTGATATTTGGCGACTAATTTCGACTATTTAGCGACTATTTTTTTGTAAAAACAGATCTTCACTAGGTGCCCTAGTTTTCATGTGGCCAAGCTGGGGAGACTCTCTCCAGCTCGGCCACCTATAAACCCTTATAACTTTTGATCTAGTGAACGACTATTTCTGATATTTGGCGACTAATTTCGACTATTTAGCGACTATTTTTTTGTAAAAATAGATCTTCACTGGGTGCCCTAGTTTTCATGTGGCCAAGCTGGGGAGACTCTCCAGCTCGGCCACCTATAAACCCTTATAACTTTTGAACTAGAGAACGACTATTTCTGATATTTGGCGACTAATTTCGACTATTTAGCGACTATTTTTTTGTGTTATTAAAATTAAAATCCCTGATGGTGGCCAAGCCAGAGAGTGACACAATTGTTATTCAGACATTTTTTTTTTTATTCCAGGAATCTCCTTCGGAATATTGTAGACCAAGCAGAGTCAGAGCCATGTTTGCGTCTAGGGCTTGTCGAAAATCAGTGATGATAGGCACAGCTCTAAGTAGAGCCGATATGAGGAAACTTGTTGATCACATGGCTGAAATAGATAAACCATGGGTAAGTTATTGTAGAGACACTCACCTGCCGGGAGAAATTGCCTATCATAATATAACGAACGGAAACGGTTCTGGCTCGACAATTAAGAGACTATGCAGACTTATTCAGCTCTATCCAGTTTATGTCCATAGGAAACAAAGATTTTGTATGAAGACGCGTACGCGCTCGTTCAGCTATTTTTTCTATTCAGCTTGACGACTTATGTTGAACACGGCTGTTGGAATCCGAACTGTATAAGTGCGACCAAAGTCCCGTAGTAGTTCCTGAATAACGTAATTACAGGTGAATGCTTCCAGTGAAGAAGTGCCTCTAAAAGCTCGAGTGTTGTAAAGTAACTAACCACAAAAGTATCAGTAAATTATAATGCGGTATTAATCTTTTCAGAATTGTCCACACGGCAGGCCAACAATTCGACATTTGGTGAATTTAGCCATGGTCCACACAAAGGATGAATTTGATAACTGATTTAGTTTTTATATCACAAATCTCTCAATCATGTAACTTAATAATCTACAAGATATTAAATGAAAGCTATGTTTAATTTTACTGTTTTATTTTAAACACTAATAGTTTTGAATATATTGAATCCTGTGTGTGCAGTTGTCACCATGACTCCTGGCATTTGTTTGTGCCAGTGTAATTCTTTTATATCACTCTGTCCTTGATGGATGAATAGTAGCTGAGGTGGAAGGACCTGTAACAAATATTTGAGGTATTAAGTACTATTACTGTTGTGCACACAGAGACAAGAATTGTACAAAAAGCCTGTATAACACCAGACCAGGAAATATACTCATTATTTAAATAAATATAACATACGCTCAATTCCTCATCGCCTGCATTCTCATCATCTCGCTCGACAGCCAAGTCCCAAAGCGCAACTTGATTGTCTTCACCAGCAGATGCCAACACACTTGGCTCCGTCCAGTGCCACTCTACCGAAGTAATGGGCGCCGTGTGGTGCTTGAAAGTTCCTACTGGTGTTTTGCTTGCCAACTGTCTTAGATCCCAAATGTGAAGGAACCCATCGTCACCACCTGTGGTTCACAAAATAGGTGTTACTATAAACTAATTTTAAAATGTGACAGGTTTCGTATTCATTGATTAATATTATGTTGATGTTGTATTTTATTGACTCATTAATTTTATTTTCAAGGAAATAAAATTGGTACGATAATTAAGCCTTGCAGGACACCTACTCTGACTAAAAATTAAGACAATGTTTTTACAGCATTGAGGTAATTTATTTATTTATTTAAACTTCATGCACATGTGTACAAGAGCGGACTTAATGCCTTAGGCATTCTCTACCAGTCAACCCAGAGCTAATGCTCTGCCAGAGGTAATGCTATAATAGGCGAGATGACAAAAAAAAAGTAATTAGTCCGTCAGTTAGATAATCAAAAAATTTGGGACACGTATTTTTTCTTTTTTCTCGTAAACAGAAAATGACGACAATACAGTGCGTTGAAGTTTCGTGAAACGTCACGCCTTTGTATAATTTTTACTCAGAAGTGACGTCACAAGCCCCCTCCGGAACTTTGAGGCTCTTTATCTTTGTATTTTGTTATTAATTAGATCAAGCAAAAAATATGTGTCCAGTATTTTTGGACTGTCTAACAGACGGACTAAACAGTTGTCATTCTTTTGATGTAGTCATCATCCCTATTCAAATTAATGCTAAATAAGATTAATACTTAGTACATCATTTGTAAACCCAAAATAATATAATAATGTTCCCTAATTAGTTATGGTTATGTAATAGTCTATATCAACAGAATGATTCATATAAGTTTTAAATGATGAAAATCCAATGTAATGTAAATGAGTAAATGTAGGAGTTAATTTCATTGTAAATGTTTAGATACTAATAAATCATAAACTTACCACTTGCAATAAAAGGCTCTGTACTGTTCCATGATATAACATTTATATCACTTTGATGAGCATTATCTACTGAGAGCATGCAAGCTTTATTAGGAGCTGCTCTGGTATCCCAAATTCTTATTGATTTATCTACAGAACATGATGCTAAAACATTCCTGCAATAGTCAGATGTTTAATTATTTACAAATTCTTTTAAAGGTTTTGGCAGTTTGTACATTTATTGTTAATACTAGCTAGATCTTTTGTTACTGCTCAGCTCCCATGGTTCATAGCATGGTTAATCAATTATAGATATTTCTTGCGTAAAAGAGCACCAAACATCCATAAATCCTACAAGCTTTGACGTTTATACTATACTTGAGCCAAATTCGATAAAGAATACAGGTAAACAAACCAATATAGGGTTATCACAACTCACTTCTTACAAATCTTCTATTATTTACATGATTATCGCCTTTTACACGCAAACTATTTATTAAGAAATCCTATTGCAGCATATTTCACTAAAATCACTCAAATAACATGCATCATTTTGAAAAACTAAGGAACGGTTTGCATCTTATTTACTATAAAAACTGGCTGTTATATAAAAAAAAAAACAGGTGTTGGTCGTTATCTGTTGAGAAAAAAAAACAAACCGATTTTTTTTATTTAACATAACAGTGTTAACTATGTACTACTATGTAAAACTTATAAAAACACATGCCTTTCATTAGGTGACCACTGTATATCTTCAACAGAACTAGTGTGTCCCACCAGAGGCCGCTGGTCCACTTCCCACGTACCAGCCTGGTTTGGTTTCCATATATGTATGTCTCTTCTACAGTCACCTGTTGCTAGAACCTACAAAGAGCAAAAAGTTTCTATTAAATAAAAGCTTTAAAATGACTAAACACCTGCCTCACCAGTGAGCATTCAAACTCTTGACTTCATGTTAGATTTTCAGCAGTTACACATATGAATTTATTTGCTTCTGGCTCAAGCTAAAAACTGAATCTTAGTAAACTTTTTGTTTTAAGCTCACAACAATATACCTTTGTCTGTTTACCATGATTAGAGCTAACACATTCAACTCTATTCAATAAAATTTTGAAATAAATCACTCACACCAAGCTCTGTTGGACACCAATCAATTCCAAAACCTTCTTGCTGATGTCCATTGAAAGAATAAAGTGGTTTGACTGGATTATTAACAGTATCCAGATTGTAGCGTTCTAGCAATGTAGGATCATCCACTGCTTGCAGTTGCTGAGTAATATTCCAAATGTCCACCCTGCCTAGTTCAGACCAACTTGCAGCTAGAACGGAATTTCTGAAACTGGTGGCCTGTTGAAAGGTGAAATTTTTTACATTAATGTCATTTAAAAAATAGCAACATGTCTGATTCTGAAAATAGAATTTGAGATATTTTTTGTATTGGATAGCCAATGTATTGAGCAAGGTTATTAAAGACTGTAACATCACTACAACCTGCAGGAGTGCAGAGCAGAAACCAAAAACATGGTTGAAACAGCAGCTAGCAGGGGACAGCTAGTTTTAAATAAGGTTTGGTGATAGCTTACTCTTATTCTGTTAACACAGCCTTGGTGCTTGATAAAGGAGAATGTCATCTGTGGCTTCTTCTCTTCATCCTCTTCCTCATCATCATCATCGTCATCTTCATCAGACTCTTCTTCATCCTCTGCTTTCGATGTTTTATGCAGGTTACACATTTTGATGACTAAAAGACTAATAAAGTGCAAAAAATTATGTAAATTATTGTTTACTATTTGATAGGGGAAAACTTTGCAGGTTGGATTACACTGCTAAAGCTTCAAGACATAATTCAACTTTAAAATACATAACATTCGAATCTTACTTGTTTAAATGAGCGCTAGAAGCTTGGGTACCGGCAACTAAATAAGCAGTCATCGGGAAGTCTTTTCTTTCGTCGCCAAGATTGTCAGGAACAATGTCGAAGCTGAGACAAGGGGCGCCGGTCTGGGCTTGATGCAACATCACGTAGGCAGACTGGTCACAAACTAAATGCTCGTCTTCCTTTAGCGGCTGTCCCGGAAGGTAAGTCTTGGGGCGGTCATCGTTTTCATCCTCTCCTTCCATTACTTCATCTTCACTCTCCGATGAACTGCCCTCCATCTGGTCTAGTTCTTCATTAGCTGACATGATCACCTAACTCGTGTGTATTTAAAATATATAAATTTACAACAAGTCAACAACACGACGTGCGCGATTTAGGTTATCTTAGAAATTTTGACATAACACATTATGATTATGACAGTGACAGTTTTTTTTTTGAGGTTTATGGCCTGAGACAGTGACAGTATTACGGCAAAAAAAATGCATTGACGTATACAAAAATGGGACTTGGGAGAATTACGGTTTTTCACGTGCTAGACCCCAGCCTGCCATAGAGTTACAAGATAATAGTTTTAGTTCCAAGCTGGTGTTTTATAGAGAAATTAGAAAACCAACTAGGTTTTTTGACGGGAAAGTTAAATTGAGCGGTGGTGATCAGTAAAGTGACGAGCAACCAGACTTGGTGACCATACCCAGACTTGGCTTAAAGGTCCTAGCAACCAAGCCATAAACTCCAAAAAAAAAAAAACCACCTATCAGTGTCTCACACAAATGTCACTGTCACTGTTATTATTTGTAGGTTATGTTGATTTTGTAATTCAACGTATTTTAAAAGAATAGAGACTTTATAAATAAAAATATAAATAACGATGGCTTTTCGGTGCACGAAATTGTTAAGAATAATGAGAACTACAAACGTAATCCGCCACAATCTCATTACGACTTCGGTAGCACTGCCAGAAGAAAACAAAATTCGTAAGCCAAAGGAATACAAAACAGAAGATAATTTAGTTTATTTAGAGGACCCAGATACCTTCGGAACTCTCTCGAGGTCATTCAACACTCAATCAGACGAACTTGAAGATGAAGGAGATAAAAAAGAACAGGAGTTTATTCAAAATAAACCATTACGTTCACAGAAACTGACTACCAGACAATACGCTGATATTATTAAACAATATCTAAATTACAAGAGACTAAAAGAAGCAATCGATGTGCTAGAAGTGAGAATGTTAAAAGAAGATAGAGTGAAGCCAGAAAACTATATTTATAACATACTGATAGGTGCTTGTGCCAATGTTGGGTACACTAAAAAAGCTTTCAAGTTGTTCAATGACATGAAGAAACGTGCTCTACTGCCTACTGGCGACACCTACACTTGCCTGTTTCATGCTTGTGCAAATAGCCCCTGGCCAGAAGATGGTTTGAAGCGTGCCAAGCATCTGAAGGAACTAATGATTGAGAAGGGATTCGAACCTAATTTAACTAATTATAATGCAATGATCAAAGCATTTGGCAGATGTGGGGACTTACCTGCAGCTTTTAAAATTGTTGATGAAATGATGACTAAGAAGATTAAAATAAGAGTACACACTTTGAACCATCTCTTACACGCTTGTATTACTGATAAACAGAATGGATTGCGTCATGCTCTCATAGTTTGGAGAAAAATGTTAACGATGAAAGAAAAGCCTAATATATTTACTTTTAATTTAATGCTGAAATGTGTAAAAGATTGCAACTTAGGCAGTAAACAAGACATTGAAGAACTTATTGATGCTATACAAATTCAAATACTGTTACAAAGTAAAAATAAGCAACACTTGAAGTTTATAGAATCAAGTTCGGATTTAATATTAGAAACAGATAAACAAATACTAATTGGACCTCCGAATCATCTAAAGACAACATCTCTGGATAAAATAGGTAATGATAATACACATTCAAGTGAATTAAGTATAGTCAACAACAACAATGACATGTTTATAGAATTTGTAAACAAAGTTGATAAAGTAGTCACAAATGAAAGACTTGTTCCGAACCTATTATCCAAAGAGTTGAATATGGAGCATGTAACTGCATTGCAAGAAATTCACACATTGCAAGACAAGTTTGCAGTAGTGGGAGGTCAGGATGACTTCCTAAAGGAAATGCAGGCATACTCAATAAAACCTGATATCAAAACTTTTACTCAAATGCTGCCACTGTTAGATAATACTACAGAAGCTGAAGACAATTTACTAAAGAAAATGAAATCATTGGCAGTCAGAGCTGATATTGATTTTTATAATATGCTGTTGAAGAAGAGATGTTTAAGATCTGACTATGATGCTGCCATTGTAAGTAAAAGTGTATTTTATTTTTAAATGATGTCTGACAAAGGTTTTTCCTTGCCCCTTTTTAGACATATAAACTCACTTAGACAAAGTACAAAACATCAGCAACAACAGTGTACTCTGAGACATGAAATTTTAAAAAAAATTTGGTTATTTAACTTATTTTGTGTTTTGTTGTAGGCTGTAAAAGACCTAATCCAGAAAGAAAGTGAATTTCGGAAGAAAAGGTTTCCATTCTCTAAAAAATTGAAGTTAAAAGTGAATATAATGACATATGGTGTCCTTGCAATGACTTGTAAGACTAAAGAGAGTGCAGAGAAACTCCTGAAGGAAATGGAGGAGAAACAACTGAAGTAAGAATGTACCTAGCTAAAAACCGAAAACTGGTTGTCCGACCCTTCCTTTGTTTAATCATTGCCAGTAATGACCCGGATGCTATAAGCAGAGTAGGATATTAGTTTTACGATGTATGGCGAATCACATGGGTTTCAAGGCTACATTTTGACTAACTTTGATGAAGTGGAAGGTCTTTACTATTTCTGTGACTTAATTTTGTTCCTATTCCACTCAAAACAAAATAAAACTGCAAGTGTTGACTTTAGTGCCAACTAGCAGGAAAATAGCCATAACCCTTAACATCCACCTTAAAGTAAACCATTGTCTTTCAAATATTTGTAGTTATGGCCTGGTCATAAATGATCTTCAATTATTTGCACCATGGATAAGAATACACAACTCAGCTATGAGAAAAAAGAGAAACACTGCTTATTTGATTCTATGATTGTGTAATCATGATTTACCACTACCAGCTCTTATTTTGTGCAGTGACTTTCATGTTACTCTCGTTATTTCTACTATTATATTTCATGACTATTCTCCCATTATCTTTTTGCAGGGTTAACATTGAAATTCTAGGAACTTTGCTGAGGCAGGGAACAGCAAATAGCAACTTTGGCTATGTCTTATACATTATGAATATAGTAAAAAATGAAAATATAAAAGTAAATGACATATTACTGAAACATTTAGAAGTTTTTAATGAGAAATGTATGAACATTGTGAAAAAGGTATGTTGGATTAGCACTTGGAGTGATAGCATAATCAAATACATTTATATTTGATTATGCTATCACTCCAAGTGCTTTTACTAGATCTGCTAAGCTGCATCTGAATAAAATTGTGGGTATGACATTGTATACTTTTGTTTCAGGAAAGCTCTGAAGTATTTAAGAAGGCTTACGAAATTTTCGCCAAGTACTATACAAACAACTGGTTGAAAGAGATAAATGTAGAAGAAGCTTTAAAACCCGAACACCCTTGGCATCAGTTTAGAGAAAACTATCCAGAGACAGTTCAGCATGACAAAGTCCAAATCAAACAACCAAAGAAATTCTTCAAAAGGAATAAAAAATATGTACCATATACTCCAAGAATAGTAGATTAAATGTGTATAAGAAATATCAGTAACTTTATTTATATTGTTACAAAATTCTTTGTATTTGACACTAGATCTTAATGTGGTGGAGTTTACGGTTCAGCTCTTCAAACTTGAGAAGTTTCCGGATGAAGAAGTCGCCGAAGCGGTGGGCCACCTTCGTGTCAGCAATGTGGATCATGTCGTTATCAATGTAGAAGTCCAGCTGAAAACAATAAAACGAATAAACTTAGTTCTTTACTTACTCAAGCAGAGTGCTGTTTTTAATTCTAACATGTATTCCATGTTAGTAATGATCAATGTGTAAAGTTTTAAAGGGTTTAAACGGCGAAACATTTATAGAGAGGCAAACACTTTTACTTTACTAGGGTTTATAGTTCTCTAGTCTCAATTCTATTTTCTGAAACCAATCACTACAAATTCGAAAAAAGCTCTCCCCCTATTCAGTTCACTGTTCAGTGTTCAACATAGATTCTTTAATCATACACAACTTTACTTACTCTGGTCTACATTGCAAATATCTTAGGTTCATCTAACCTATTATACGGCCTTAGCATCTATCAATAAGGTCCTAACAGCTTTAAAAATTAACTAATTCTGACCTCAGACCCACTCTGGAACTTCCCATCAAGACCACTAGGTCCCTTGGTCCAGACGACGTTCTTCATCTTATGCTTGAAGCACAGCAGGTGGATGGCGAGGGCGGCATGTTCCCGCGCCGCGTCGCGGTCGCCGCCGCGCGCAGCCGACATGAAGGCGGCCAGTTTGGATAGGGGCAGGGTCGTGTACAGCTTTAAGTACGAACGAATCGTTGGCAGCATCTTTTGCTGACGGACCTGGGAATTAATATTGTGGCGTTAATTTTTAATAGGTGGTTCTTTAGAAAAAGCATCTAATAGATCTTCATAGAACTTTCACAAAATAATTAAATGTTGCCTCTCTGTCTCTGGTAATGTTTTTGGGGTGTATGCACGTAATATGTCGGTTTCTTCGGTAATACTACTGGCTGTAGGATTTTGTAGTGTGCGGTACCAATATCATCCTCCGAGTGACATAGGCTGTATGTATGGCTTCACGAAAAAACCAATAAAACAAAAATTTTTTTTTCAATCTTCCACTTCTAATTTCTTCCTTGACTTTTTTCTATGTTTACATCCAATAGCTATTGTTAGATTTTCCATAAACTGACCTCATCCATGAACACCTGGGTCTGGTGTTTGACGGCGTCGCGTCCGTAGTTGGAGCCGGGCTCGATGGGCGGCGGGCACGGCGATAAGAACTTAGGGCAAGCGAAAGTAAAGCAGCTCTCAAACTCTCCCAGGTCACCATACTGCATCTTGAACATCTTTTCATGATAGTTCTTTTCACGGAGCACCTGTAATAAAATTTAAACTCTTCTGAAAAAAGGAACCTTATACTCTCTCTCTCTATTGTTCTTAGTCCTGTCAAAATAAGCCAACTTATAACTAACTCAATTTGCTAATTACATTTCAGAAATGTACTGCCCAAACTTATGTTTAGACTGAATCAATAATTAGTATTGAATATTAAAGAATCTTTACAAACTCGAAACTCTTTCTTGCCTTCATGCACACATTCATCATTAAAAACTGTATACCATGGGTTGGGTATATCAACAAACCTGCTGAATAGATTCATCCACACACTGTGGGTGCAGGACCAGGCAGATAGCCAACAGATGGTACATCTGCTCAGTCTGCTTATTGATCTGGTCGTTCTGGTACGAGCGCTGAGAGAACAGCTGTTTAGTGCGCTGCATGTACAGCAGTGCCGAGGACAACGTGCGGATGGCGTCGGCGTAGCGGCGCATCATCATGTACGCGAAGCCCACGTAGTAAGACGTTGAGATCTGACAGGCTGGCACGTGGGAGTACTGAGACTTCTTGTGCAGCTCAATATTCTCCAGGACCTGGAATAATATTGGTTTATTGATTTATGGATTCTTTTTTTTTTTCAATATCGAGCTTCTGTTTGGGTGGCCCAATCAAATTATTATTTTACTTGTCACAAGTTCAACACTTCATTTTATAAGAATTGGGTATTTTACATTATTTACCTTTTATTGGTTTGTGTAGTATTAAGAAATAATTTCTATAAATCCTCTCTTAATTTTAGCCCTAAAAATATGCTTTGAAATCAATAAATAGGAGAATCGCGTTTTAATAGCTTATAAAAAGTTCGTGTAAAAACTAGTTTTAATTTCATGGTTACAAACACCTCACCTTGATGGCCTGGTAGTAATCTCCAAGCAGAGAGTGAAGACGGAGGAGGCCTACTAGAGAGAAGTACCCCAACATTTTGTACAGGGAGTGACGTCCAAACTCTCCCGCTACAGAGTCAGGGTCGCCGCCAGCAGCATACACCTGGAAAGTGAAAATAACGCATGAGAGAACTCAAGAAAACCATCCTGCTATATTTTATTGAGCATTAACTTCTTGATTCAACTAATGAATAAATTGAGCTGTAAAACCTTATGAAAAAATGGGTTGATTTGATTAAAATGTTAAATACTAGGCCTGTCATCTTAGCTGTTTGTAAAATCCTATCAGATGGGAAGAGGTGTAAATTTTATAAATATATAAGTATGAATGGATGCCAGAAGTACATTCTTCAGTATTGTAATTGCCCAGCAACTGGGAAAGTTAGTGTTAATTGAAAATACTAATGTTTACAGCTTACATTACTTACTTCAAGTTGCCTCTTGATGTTGGACTTGTCAACCAACGAGTGCAATACATTGAGAATGCACAGTACATTCCATGCCTTATTTTCAGTATTGAGCGCATCAATCTCAGCAGGGCTCAATTTTGATGTGCGCGATCTAAAAACACATAAAGTATGACTTAGAGTCACCTGATCACCTGAGTTAATATGGTTTTTGTATAGTACTTAACAAGTTGTTGAATAGTTACATCTGTTGTTAAATCCCTTATATGTTTTATTCATGAGATTTAAGAAACCTACATGAAGTTTATATTATTGTTGTTGTCTCTACATAGCATACCTGTATTGTGCGAATGACTGGAATTGATAGACAAACTCGTCAATAAGTTCCCACAGCCACTGGTCAGGCAGCTCCAGGGGAACTGGTGTCTCCGCAGACAGGATATAGTTGAAAAGGTCACAGTAGTTGTAAAACGAGTGGAACCTTTGATCAGGTTTGGGGCCACCAGGCACACGCGCGTAAATGTCGCGGTAATACAGTTCTTTGTAGAGAATCATGAATACCTGCAATATACAAATAAAGAAGAGTAAAGACAAAAGTTCCATTTGGGAAAATACAAATATTTTTATTATATAGTACATATAGTAAACTAGTAATTTTCAAAGCTTTAGTGCAGATGCTAAAATAAAAAAAAAATGTTAAATTCGAAAGTTGATCCTGATTTATATTTCATCATGAATTCCTTACTTACATGGTCACTGTCCACAATAGGTGCCACTTCATTCTCATCAGGCCAAGGAGTGTTCTCAAAGTACTGTTCGGTAAGTTTTGGGAAGGTATTCTCATAGAGGTTCAGGATCTCATATGACACTCCCTCATTGATCATGTTACGGAAGTATACAAGAAATTTCTTAACCTGAAATGGAAATGTTGTAATTCAGACGAGAAATTATTATCTGATGTCAAGGATATGTGTGAATGACAAGGAGTTGGGATGCAAATATCTAGCCATTTTTTTATTCAGTACAATCATGCAGACAATGGTGCAAGTAAAAGTTACTACTATCATATAAGGTATTTTTTTTTGTGTAGAGTAACTGGTCAGTGGGTCGTCTTAAGGGCGGTGTTATTATGCAGTTGATTTGTTGCTAAATTTGAAAGATTTGAACCAACCAATCACGTAAATTAACTATAGAAAAAATACAAAAAGTAACTTACCATGTCAGGCATTTTGTAGAATGATGACCTATCATACTCCAGGTCGTACTGGGGATCTCCTGTGTGAGGTTCATAATCACCATAGGATTCGTATCCTGCCTAAAAGCACCGAAACAAAGTAATTAACAAAAGTTATGAATAAATTTAACTGCTTACGTTTTTGCATGTAAGAGGTTATAATAAAAGTATTTTAGTTATTCCCTGAAACTGTGGATTTTTACTAACAGATACCTCATTATAATCGTCACTGGAATACATTTTGCTGTTTTCTTAACCAATTTATTAGCAAAAATGCAGCTTTTTTACAGAAATCTGTCTTCAAGAATATCCTGATGTCGCCTCAACACGGCAACACCATAGACAAGAGAATACTGTCATTTTTTGCCAGTAAAAATGGAGCCCACACTTGTTTTTTTTTGGCAAAAATCGCTGAGGGTTAGCTCGAACACGCCCAATATTGTGAATGTGACACATAGGTTTTTGAACATATTGGCATTGGCATTGACAGAAAACAACGAGCTGACAGAGTGACAACTGACAGTAGCAGTTTATTATAGACTCGATTTTTCTTCTTTCAGATTTTCTGACTCTGTCGACTGTCTGTTCTTTTCGGTAATATTGCTTGCGGTATTGTCAAATTATCAAGTGGCTCAAAAAAGTAATACGCAAAAATGCTCGCCAAAAATTTTACTAATCTAACTCGCTGTGCTACTGTGGTGAGAACTACTCAAGCTACTCGACTTTTTTCTTGTACGACGGCAAAAGCTGAAATATTTAAAATTCAAAGCACTGATGACTTCAAGGAAAAAGTTATCAATAGCAAAGTCCCGGTCGTAGTGGATTTCTTCGCTACGTAAGTCAATTTTACATTATAGCGATAGGCTAACTCCTATTGTTATTACGACGTAAATCTTATAAATTAAATAGTATTGGTCTTTACTCACCTACAGCACATTGTAATAATCTTTACAGATGGTGCAATCCCTGTCGTCTATTGACACCCAGACTGGAATCCATTATTTCTGAATCTAAAGGAAAGGTGGCTCTGGCTAAAGTTGACATTGATGAACAGACAGACTTAGCTTTGGACTATGAAGTAAGCTCTGTGCCTGTCCTGGTGGCTATTAAGAATGGAAAAGTATTGAACCGGTTGGTGGGGCTCCAAGATACTGACAAGCTACGCAAATGGATTGAAGACTTTTCACCTGATGAAAAGCAAAAAGTTAATGTCTGAGATGTGACTTTTAGTGCCCTAAAGGTCATATCTTGGACATTAACTTTTAAACTTAAATTATTGTTGTTGCATTGTAGTTGGTATTTGAATAAAGCATATTGAAAATAAAACAATTTCTTATTCTTCTAGACATTGTATTAGATCTCTAGCTCTCTTATAAACATTCTCATCAGGTTTCTTGGTTTTAGAGGTGGTTTCAATTTCATCACCATTCTCTTCATCTTCTTTGTCATCATTCTTATTTACATCGCCAGTTTGATTTTCTGTCCATTCATCCATTTGTTTTATAATTTTGTGAGCATCAGTCAATAGCATGTTACGAATATTGCCCTGTGCAGATTCAAAATATTCTAATAGAAGTGGCCATGATGAATCAGGTAACAAATGTGACGAAAACTTGTTCTTGTAAAGCCAGACTTGCTTAGCTTTCATGAATTTCCAGTTTTGTTTATCATGTTTCCACTGTGACAGATAATTAAGACATTGGCTTTTAAGTTGATCTTTAGCCTGTGATTGTGCTTCAGCCTGTCTTTCAGCAAACTTTTCCCTCTTCATTTGCCGAATAGATTTCTTTCCTTTCTTGTCTGTTGTCTCTGTAGCTATAGGTTGCTTCTTCTTTTTCTTTCTTTGAGGTTTTTCTTCATTCTCGGAATCATCATCGTTATCGTGTTGTCTCTTTGTGGAGCTTGATTCGTTAACTGAAGCATCTAAATCACTTCCCTGTTCATCTACTTCCACCTGTTCCTGTTGTTCCTCACCAGCCGCCGCATTTTTAGCTCTTTGAAGTTTTTTCCTTTTATTTTTATTCTTTTTTTTATGATTATTAGCCATATTTAAGTTATTAAACTCGCTTATACATAAATGTGCTTCTATGTATTCAGAATTTTTAGGTTATTCCAGTGGTCTCGAACGTCATAGAGCGAGATCGGTAGAATTGCCAGCTAAAATCGGTATATTTGTACCCAAAATCGGTATTTGACAAAAGAAAAATACAATATTCAATAAAATTCGTTTATTTATTAAAAAAAAACTTACAGACTAATTTGCAACAATCATAATTATTTTTTATACCAATATTCTTTGGCCATAGCCGCGGTCATCTTCGAATTAATTTCAAAATCGTAACAATTAGCTGTATTAATGAGTCGTTTTGAATGTAATAGACCAGTGATTGATTCAGTAGACAACCTATTTCGCTGCTTTGTTTTTAAAAGATTAATATGTGAAAATATGCGTTCAACGTTAGCGGATGAATGGGGAAGTGATAAAATATTAAAGATGAAATTAGACAACAATGGAAACATTTGAGTTTCATCGCCACGCTTTAATAAACTTACTTCATCCCAAAATAGTTCTACATCATCAGGAAATGTTTTGATTTGTTCACAATTTCTTAAAATGCGCCACTCTGTATCAATTTCCTGGAAATCATTGCTGTGAACAATATTGGGAAAGAGCCTACTCACAGGAACTATCGAAGCAGTTTTGCCAATTTTAACATTTTTTGGATCAATTATGTCTAAACCTTTTATTGGGTTATTTTTCAATGGAAACCGCGTGGTTATTTGCTTACAAGCTTCGATATAAAAATCTAGGCATCTGCATTTAAACAAATTTACTTGATCTGAGTTTAGATTTTCTGAACTACTTAGTAGTGTATTAGACGCAGCAGCACCATAGTATACGTCATCAATATCCATAAAATTTCTGGGATTCTTAAAATCAACATTTTCGATTGGAGTGCTAGTTAAATATTCTCTTTTTAAAAAACAATCAAAAATAGTTTTTAATGTTCCAGTTATTTTTTCATATAAATTATGAATTTTCGGGTGTTCTGCTTGCATTTCTTTATTTAAATCGGTAAATAATGGTAATACAAAATCTAAAAATTCCAAAAATAATATCGTAGTAGGATCTTGGAGCTTCTGTAATATATGTTCTGCAGCTAAAAGATGATCATTGTTAGATATTTGGTCTATAAAAAATAGTATAAGAGCAGAGAGTTGTTCCAATATTCTCTTCACTGCTGCATGTACTGATAACCAGCGTGTTTGAGAGGGGTGAAGTATTTTATGTACTTTTAAGTCGCAAAACATTTGAAAGTTTTTAAACTCTGCCACTCTTTTTGGGCTAGAAGAAAAGTAGTTGTAAATGTCTCTTACAAGATCCTCTATAAAACGTGGCAATTTGGTACAAGCATATGACGCGCAAAGGTGAAACGAATGGCAGGCGCATTTAAGTATAAAAATGTTAGGAATTTCATTTTGCAGCAATGTTACAACAGAATTATTACGTCCCATCATTACGTTTGCCCCGTCAGATGCAAAACCTATTAGATTATCTTTATATGGAATATTATTGCTTCTAAAAAAATTTACAATGTGTTCAAATAAGGTTGCTGCATTAGCTTCTTCTAATGGAATAAGAGCTAAAAAACAATCTTTAATACGATTCATTTTCGCATATCTCACAACTAAGCACAAGTGTTTGGTCGTACTAAGATCAGTGGACTCGTCAATAATAAGCGAAAACTTAGTTTGCCCTAGATCTTCACATAAATTATTGAAACTTTCTTTACCTATAATATGATCAATTATGTCATGAGTTTTGGTTGAAGAGCATTTTATTTCTTTTGCTATTTTTGAATCAGGACAAATGGCTTGCATCAACTGCGGTAGGTGCTCCATAATAGTGAATGGTAGATTGTGTTCAGCAACAAACGAAGCTAATCTTATTTCACCTGAAATTAAAAATAAAGAATTAAAATTACGTAGGTATATCAGTATGTCTAGTAGCGATTAGGGTATAATTATATCCACTGCTTCTATAAACCGATAAGTAGAAAACCAAATAATATAACAATGTAAATAGTAAAATAAATAACTAAAAAAATTACCTTGCTTAACCAGTATATCAGATTTATGAGTTTTGGTCACAGTAAATGATGATATCTTCGGTTGTGATTTTATATTCTTTGATGATATTGAGTGTGCTTGTGAAGAACTATGTTTCTTTATAGCGTCTTTTCCTGATGTGATGTTGATATCTTTATTACAACTTTTACAATAGGCATAGCTTTCGCCTTTACGACTATCTTGCAGCCAACCTGGAAATTCTTCTTCCCATTCTTTTCTATAATATTGTAGATATTTTTTTCTTCTTACACTCGCACTTGTGCTTGGCTCCTCGTCAGACGACATTTTAACTTAATTATCTGATTTTGTAGGGACTCTTTCGGTTAGGTACTCACTCTTCAAAGTTAAGAAAATTAATGAAAAAATAAAACTGAATTACTGTTTATATATACTAGACAGGTAAATTCCCGAGCGGGAAGCCCCTTATAACATCGAATTGCAGGACACAAGGGTGTCAAGGGTATTCCCCAAAATATATGAACTACATTCTGCACTAGGTCCATACTATTGAGGGCTTCCCCGTAACATTAAACATAAATGAAAAGGGTTGCCAACTTAAAAGTGTAAAATCGGTAGAAAAATCGGTAGAATTTCCATGTATACTGTGAAATCGTAGAAAAGTCGTTATATTTCGGTATATCGGTAGAACAGAGCCCATATCGGTAGAAATACCGAAAAATCGGTAGGTTCGAGACCACTGGGTTATTCGGATTTCGGATGGAGGTTGACACTTCAGACACTCGTTACATTTATTTATGTCAACAGAACAGTGAATTCACAGATTAATAATGCACAGACGTTAAATCGTCATTTTTTAATTTTGGCTTGTTGCGTATCGTTATCTGAGACTGTGAATCGGGAAGAAAATCGAAGACAGAATAAAGGCGGAACCACATTATCGTGTCGTTATGCGCCAGAAGCATAAATCGGTTTCATACATTTAGTTTGGTTAGGGTTAGAGGTTAGAGACATAATTGTATGCCGTGTCGTGTCGCAACAAGTTTCTGTCAAATGTATAGGAGGAAGTCGGAACCACATAACCACATTGTCGTGTCGTGGCGTATCGTGTGACGCGCCAGAAGCATATCGGTTTCATACATTTAGTATGGTTAGAGACATATTAATTGGTATGCCGTGTCATGTCGCATTTCGCAACACGTTCTGTCAAATGTATGAAAACACACGCCACGACACGATAATGTGGTTCCGCTTTATGAAAACGCGCGCTACGACACGATAATGTGGTTCCGCCTCGTGTATATTGTTATGTTATGTCATTATGTGGTCTCCTTTTTTAGCTTCTTCTAATAAGCTACCATTTAATTAAAACAAATAAAAAAACACAGAAATAAAAGAAAAACGACTTTTACAAAACGGTGGCTTCTTAAGTCTGTTTGTTGTTTTGTATATAACTTACCATCGATTTCCAAAATTGAAATCAAACAGGTCCATAAAAATTTACACGAAATACATTTTTGTAAGTTACAAAATTTACATAACTTGAGTTTTTTTTTTGTTTTACATTACGCTCTCTTGAAAATTATCCATAATAATAATTATTATTTATTTTATGTTTTTGTGGAATAACTGGTAACACAGTTTTGTACTAAATCGCAATTTTTTGGCACGTCACAGCCGCGTCATCATGTCTCCGTGTCTGGTTTTATCACTTTGGAATTAATTTGTTCAGCATTATCACACCTTATCGATAACTTTATATGTGAACTATAAATTTTGGGCGGCTTTTGATTTAGAGGTTTAAGATGGAAATTTTGAGTCAAGTGTCCAACACGCAGTTTATGTTCACCGCTGCGGCTGTGGCTGTTGTTTTAGTATGCGCAGCACTCGTATTCGTGTTCGGGTTCCGCTCAGCAGAACAGCCGCAGTTCGATAAACTGCCCCTGGTTCTGGACGATAGAAAATCGTCCAATAAAAAGAACAAAAAGAAGGACAAGGTGAGTCCAAACAATATGTTACGCACTCCCGCCGTTGTCATCAGTGCGTGCTCATTTTATTTTTAACCTGTAAGCATCTCGTTATTCACCGGGAGATACAAAATTAAAGTTACAAGCATCACTTCTATTTACATACGAAATGTTCTGCTAGATTCCTGTTAGTTCTAAGTTATGAATCTATGTCTTAACGATACCCTGTGCCTAGTGTCGCGTAAATAGAGACAATATTATCATATTTTTTCTTCTAATAGAAGTCTTCACCCAACCGCACTGTGTCTGATGATGTGAAGACGAAGTCCGAAAGCTCCAAAAAGTCTCCAACTAAGGAGAAGAAGGAGGAAAAGGTGAAAGAAGCAGAGAAACCCAAACCTAAGGAGAGACCAGCTGAGCCCAAACCTGCGAAGAGGGAGGCGGCAGCTGACGCCAAGAAGGGCAAGAAGAACAAGGGGGTAGCTGAGGCTGAGAAGCCAGCTGACTTTGATGATGGAGGTTGGCAAGAAGTGCCAAAGAAAAGTGACAAGAAGAAGGAGCGTAAGCCTGCTGAGGAGAAGGAGAAGAAGAAGGAAAGTCCTGCTAAAAAGAATAAGAAAGTAAAAGATGCTGATGTCGAGGCAGCCCGGCCTGTGGAAGAGCCAGTTGTTGAAGAGACTATTAAGGTCCTCAGTGCGGACGGTCCCCAAGTCGATGAGGATGCCGCCCGCGCACTGCAAGCTCAGGTGGAGGAACTCCAGCGTGTGTTGAAAGAGGTAATTTCGAGAAATTACACTTATAGGTGTTGTGAGCTCTTCTCTGGTTCAAATTTTTGTTTTATACCAGAAATTAAATTTCTTTTGTTATCTTCATTTGTTGGACCACATTTATTATGGGACAGACACCTATCTAGGCTTTATTTTTAATTCTTATTCTATAATAATTATTATTAATAGAGATGAAATATGATATACCTAGTACGCAAAGAGTATTCTAAAGAACAAAATAATATTTATTTTATATTGATCTGCAACACATGCCAATTGCGACAAACAATCGAGTCACCTGTTTCTTGTAGTAATAAAAATCTTGAAGACTTTTCACAGATTTGACTAACAGTTTTGTTCATTAACTAACTAGGCGGAGCGTCGTGACCAGGCTGCTCTGGGCAGTGCAGAGGACGAGGAGTCCCCAGATGTTGAGGACTTCACTGATGTCAAGGATCTCAGGAGCAACAAGAAGAAGGAGAATAAAGAGAAGCAGATCAGAAAGAAATCTGTTGAGGTGAGAAAAGTTTTTATGCAATGATCAATTCGGGTGGATAGGGATGCAAGGATGAATTTTGATGAAATTTCAAAAGGTTTTTATTGTTAAATTAATATAGGCAGTTTATTAAGTTAAACTCCTTTAATGTTTTTGAAATATAATTTATCAATAGAAGTCTTTGTTGGTAACACACTACTTAATTAAATTAACAATGAAATCCTTTTTAATTTTCTGGCCCAATTCTTCTGACCATGTATTACTATAATATAATAATAACACTAGGATAAAATACACATTCAAAGTTCTCTCATTGTTTATGCTTAGTATTGTCACACTTTGTTCACCCAACCTGAATGGTAAGAGGTTGTAATTATGTTAAAGGATTTTTTGCTGATATTTTGGTAGGCCTAATAAATACAAGGCAGTTTTCACTTATATAATTTTATTGTAATTACAATATAGGTCCAATTAGAAATGACTTAAATCTATCCTTCATAGTTGATTTATTAAGAACTATTCATGAGACAATAAGAAGACACATTTCATGAAATCTTTGCAGGAAGTGCAAATCTTTAACATCAGTAGCCCAATTCGCATAATCAAAACCGTAGCGATATCGTAGCGACTAAGTCGTTAAGACCATTTTCATATTCACATCATCAATCGAGTTAGAACGACACCGTTTTTAAAGTCGCTCGATCGAAGTGTCGTTACTCGTTGATGCTGTGGCGACATCTATCGCCGAGCATGTGAACTAGAACTGACGATCCTGCATCGCGATATGTGAGTTATCGGCGACATTAGAACGAGTAAAACAATCCCGACTAGAACTGTCGACCATCAGACACAACACCCGTCCGAATTAGTTCTACCAATCTTCAATTCTTGACAAAGATATATCTCTTATTTAATTTTCATTCAGTAGGTCAGATTAAGACTAAAACAATATAAATTTATTGGCCGTGATAATTCATGATCATCAATTATTTATTTATGGATTACTATGAAGCAATAAAAGTATATTTACACAAATGGTCCATTCGTCGCAGTTCTGCCATGTACTTACTATTTAAAGTTTAAAAAAGTGTTGTGTACACGTACAATGGTCCTACCATCAAGAGGACTAAGTTCAGAAACCAAACCTCCCAGAGAGAGGTCCATGATGAAGATGAAGTGTTGTGTACAAGTAGGCTTTGGTGTTTAAAAATACTCACAATCTTGATATTTTTTGTTACAGATTACTGCAGCTAAGAGTGTGCAGAAACAAGAGTCGGTGGAGAAAGATACCTCAGACTCTGAGAAACAAGACAACCAAAATGCATTGGCTTTTGACGAGTTAGGCGGTAAGTTATTAGAGGAGAATCTATATAGAAGAGCTTTGATTAAAAATATTTATAAGATAATCATTCCTCATTAGAAAAACTAATATTAGGTCTAAAATATAATTTAACAACTTTCGTTTTAGAGATTATGCACTTTATACAGTCGCATATTTCTCCACCATCAACCGACTAGGTAAACAATACAATTCCTTAGTCAAGAAAAACACAAGCATTGATATTTTTTCAAACAAATACTCCGTCTTCCGTCGTAACATTTTATCATCGTTCACCACCTAACAATGATTGAGCCTTGTCCTTTAATTCTACGTTCTGCTTAAAATTTACATTCTTGTTGTTTTACCTTTTAATATTATATAAAAAAATATAAATCCGACCACAAAATGATGCATGCTGTGGCAACCTATAATTGAGTCTGCACTTAACATAGGATTTCATATTATTGTAATATATAAATGTAACTAGTGTAAGATTTGTTGGTTGTCCTAAATAAATAAATAAAAAAAATAAAAAATATTTAAAACATATAATTACTATAGCACAAAAGTATTTACTTACATAATGATTATATAACAGCTACAGCTTACTTAATAATGATTTATTTGTTACAGACACTTGGACCGACGCGAAAGTGTCCAAAAAGAGCAAAAAGAAGGTTCGCAAAGACCAGTGAGTGGTGAGTCGTAGTCACAGGGTCCGGCTGGGCGCTCCGCCCCCTTGCTAGCTCAATGCCACTCACACCTGATAAAATTATCTACCTGCTGCTGCTAACATACTCGAAGTGAACACACTATCCTGTTGCCATTCAATAAACCTCAATTGTTAAGTCTAAATTACCACTCAGTTCAGGGTTGTAGTTTTACAGGGTGTGAAAGTTGTTTATATTTAAGTTTAATACCTTCACTTTCTTACACATTCAGTTAACTTTCGTCCATGTTTTTAGTTTCATATTTTATTGTACATTTAGCTCGTTGACTTGTTTTTCATAATAATTTAATTATTGTTTTCAATAATAGAGCATAATATTTTTTTAGTCATAATTTCATTATGTATTTCGAAAACTTTAATGTGAATTTTGGGAATCTGCAATATGTTGCGTGTTATATGATTTGTTATTACGTGAGGAATGCGAATTCGAAAATATGTTGGGGGCTCGTATTCTGACGATAATAGTTGTTACCTGCGCGCGCGACGATTCCAAAATCAAATTTACAACGAAAAATTGTACTATGTAATTAGATTACTGGGCACTCTTACCGTTAACTTATATTTATTGTCCCAGTACGTCTACTACTACTGTCTTTTTTTTATTTTTAGTAATTCAATACCTTTGTAGAATATTTTCTTAAAGTGACCGCTCAACTTTGGTCGCGCGCGTGTATTGTATTTTACTTTATGTATTTCCAACCCTAATGTAGTACTATATTATACCTCTAGTTGTAGAACTGTATATCCGGAAATAATATATTTGAGATCTTCTGGTGCTTGTAGTAAATAAGTCTCTTTTCTCCTTTCATTCCATTTGTGTGCATTTCACCTTCTTCTCTTGTATAGTCGTCCTTAGATGTCATTCCTGCTAAAGATTTTAATATAACATAACGTCATCTTGTTTATATAATTTAGTTGAAAGCCAACTACCTAATTGTTTTATGTCAATAATAATCAGTGTTGTGATTTACCCATGACAAAATATGTGATGAGACCTGAAATTGGACCAATCCGAGTTAATACGCGGTTTTACGTCGTAATGTCTTCGATAATTATATTTAAATTTTAAATGATTGATTGGTTTTATGTTTCCGCATCGTAAGAGTATGTAATGTTAAAACTGTATTCCGTTAAATGCACATTTAGACTATAATACTTAGACTTGGGGATGTTTTCCGTCCGGACACATTGTGCTTTTTCTAAAGCTTGGCACAAACAGTATAAATTTTATTCCTTTAACAATATGTTTCAGTCGAATCAATACTACATATCCATGTTGCTAAATAAATATTTTATCCTATTGTAAAATATCTTAAAGCAGACATTGTTTGTTACGAATGTAACAATACTATTTTATTGCAGATTCCTATTTTGTAAACCTAGTTTTAAGAATAATTCAAGAGTAGCGCCGCTAAACAATCTTTTTAAAATTTTAAATGCAAATATTTATTATTACTATTAAGTAATAGGGTTAAATGCGGGAATGTTTCATTGTGTTTAGGTATTCGCTGTTAACAAAGACAAAAGCTGTGTAAACGCATGGATATCACACTAGTACTCGTTTGTCTTGGACATCGGCTGTGAAATGTTTTATTGGCACATACAGCGTGGATGACGTATATATGCCGATGTATCTGAAATAAAATATCTTCTACGTGTAACTGTCGCGAATGATCTTCGTATCTCCATTTCATTTATCTATAATTTATTTATTTTTGCATGTTCTTGATATTACCTTGTGATATCTACTAGTGTCAGGGCAAGGGTCTGTAGTACTTTCGTTGCAATAGTTAGTGATAGTGTTCTGACTACGACTCCTCTCGTTTTGTTGTTCATTAGGTAAGATTTTTTTCCAGTTGTGGTTCCATATCTTTTTGAGTTTCCTTATAGTCTAATTCAGTACTTAGGGCCTATGTTTATAAGAATTTATCATCTAGTGAACTGTCGAAGATGAATTAAATTCGTATATCGATATAGGAATAATGATGTAAGAGATATTTTTGGCTTCATATTCATAATGTAGTTTGTAGTGACGGGTTCCCGCGCTTGCGCAAGCCAGGTGTGGACAATGCCAACGTATAGAGACATTGTATCTTGATAATGTTGTTGTTTTATAGGCTCTAAAGTAATTAATATAATGAATGTGTAATATAAATATTTTTTTAAAATCAATAAAGAGTGATATTGACATAATTGTATTATTTTTAAAACCACTCTTTCCTAATTTAAGTTCGCCTTTCGGTTAGAACGTCGGATGAAAAATAGGTTTACTTCTACAGTAGGGTTAGCATGTGGAAAAATGAAATATCCGATAGTGCTTCACATAATAATCGTATAATAAAATTACCAGTATAAAATTGAGATTCAAAGTACTCTTGTAAGTATACAATAATTATCTTAGAGCTAGGGTCTGCGATAGACTCGATTGAGAATATAAAACTGTGGTTTATATATTAACGACTAGGGCACAATAGGCGTAGGTGAAGAATAATCTAATCTGCATAAAAATTATCATACCAGTCAGTCGTATTAAGATCTATCTTATGAAGATGTAACTAAGTGAGTGAATATTTGGAAGATTACATTAATATTTATTCGTGTTATCTAGACATAAGATAGTGCGAGGTTATAATAGTTGCCACGAACCATGAAACTTGGCCATAAGGTAAGATAGTATCAAATATAGGCAATAGCCCACGTGTAAGGCCAGTAAGGCGTCGGGATTCACGCTACATTAGTGACAGAAATCTATCACAATATAATTTGTATTAGATTTAAGAATTTATAAAAATGCAAAAAAAAAACAAATGACAATAAGCATTGATATTTTCGGATATATCAATGACAAGAAACGTTATTTTTAGTACAAATTTATAGGTACTTTTGTTATTTTTTTTAGTGATGGCAAATTTTAATGTTGTTTGCTATGGCAAGCGCCTGCGCCACCACGGTCTCAGAGGTCCTTACCTTACAAGAACATTTAGTAAAATAATTTGCATCGTAATTTGGTAGATAGATAAAATACATACATTATTCAGTACAGGCATATTCGCTTAGAATTGATATTATTTGTATGGTCTACCTACCACTTGCCACGCTCAGTTTTATTACACTGCCGGCAATCCGGCATGGACGATCGCAATAGCGATAACATTCTAATATCGGAATTCCGGTGCAATATTTTCCTTGATATCTTATCATGGAAAATATTCCGACCATATCGAGCACATCTAAGGGTCAAAACACATAGGTGCTACTTGCACACAATATGATGTGGCATCGAAAATCGTTCGGCCGAATTTCCTTCAGTATAAAGCTTTCCACAAGGAAATTTATCATAACGTAGGTACCGTGAAAACGACGTGATGCGAAGTCGCGTCACATAACGCGTGTACTTTATATGTTTTGGCCCTTGGACAGGGTGGAAAGTTTTAAAGGGCCCTGGAAGAAAACTAAGTACCTTAAATCGCTATGATAGATACTTTTTATGATGATTTTTAAGGAAACATTCAAAATCAAAACTTCATTTTAAAATTTTTGAAAATGTGTTACACCCAGGGATCGAACTGGCATAAAATGGAAAAATCAATATTCTGTACTTTTATGACTTCAATCGATATGGTCATTCGTAAGTATCAAATCTTTCAAACAAATATGGTAAATTAAGTTAGAAGAAAACCATGAAATTTTAACGTTTAAAATCAAAAGTTATAAATCGTTAACGTTTAAAATAAAGTAGTTTTCTTTCAGGGTCTAGTAAAACTTTCCACCCTCTATAGTTCAGTACCTAATATAGGTAAGGGTCATATTTTTATCAAGACACCATGGTTGCGCCACTTTGTACGAGCGACTAACAAATGTATGTACTTAGTTGTATTTTGAAGGGCTATCACTTAGGGGCGCAACTGGTTTCGCTTGATTTTAGGTTTACAACCAAGGTGTCCTAATGAAATATGACCCTTAGGTCTTAGGGAACGTTGTAAATAAGATAGTGTTAGAAAATTGTTACGTCCGTAATAATACGTTGTGCAGAGAATAAAATAGTTAAAGTTCAGAATCGCTTTTGGCCCCAGACTTCCGTTGTGCTTTGTTTTGCTCGGGAGCAGCGCTTTTACTGCGAAGCTTGCGTTTCGACCGCTTCCGAAGTTTCTTCATCTTGCCAGCACCCTGGGTAGGCGCTGCCTGCGCCCGCGATGCTTTTGTTTCAACTTCCACTTTTAAACGCGCGAACATGTCGTAGTTAGTAATTGCGCACTGTTTTCCTAGAACAAAATAGAGAATCTTTTATAAGCGTAATTAAAATAAAATTATGGCGTAATGGCGTATCTTCTTAGTAACTGCAGTATCAAGCATATTGTAGATAAGATACCCATTACTTTAAATTTAATGTGTTCACCTACCACCCCCTCGAAATAAATAGATGTACGCGTCATGGTCGTTCTTTTAGTTTCTACAATAAATAGGTAATTGTGGCCAGGCCACTGACCGGCAACTGGCCTGGCTGTTAATAAGGCCCACTTGCACAACTTAAAACTAAGCCGATTTAGCGCTAAACAGATTTAGAATATCACTGTATCCCTATCAAATTGTCTAAAGTAGAAAGAGTCAGTCTAATCGTGTTTAGGGGTTTGTGGTGACTGGTGCAAGTAGGCCTGAATGCAGGGCCGTCTTAAGCCTATTCTGCGCCGGGGTGCGGGACTCAGCCTGCGCCCTCGTTTTTTTAGGATACAATTTATATCATCACCTCCCCCTAGCCTTTTCCCAACTATGTTGGGGTCGGCTTCCTGCCTAACCGGATTCAGCTGGATATCAGTGTTTTACGTGGAGCAGCTGCCTATTAGACCTCCATAACCCAGTTACTGGGTGACACGAATACCACTTGGTTAGACTGGCTACGTAACGACTGTCAAAGTTCTAGGAATGACAACCGCGACCAACGGCTTTACGTGCTTTCCGAGGCACGGGATGTCAGTGATGTCCAAGATAAACTTTAGAAAGTACATTATATGAATTGAAAAAGCCGGATTCGAACCCGCAATGGGCAACCTCTTTAACGAAAGGCGGGCGCCTTATCCACGGGGCCATCATGACATCCTGTACATAATTTAAATGATCACCAAAAAAATATTTTTGATTGCCAAAATGGATTAATGATCACCAAATTTTGCTAGGTTACATTAGGTTAGAACTGTGACGTTAGGTGCTGTCGTGAACCGCCACCACCCTCGTCCGGTGCTGTTGCTTGGGGACCTCAACGCTAAGTCTGCCGCGTGGGGGTCTCCGGTCACCGACGCCAAGGGCGAGGCGTTGGAGGAGTGGGTGGTCACGACCGGCTTGACCGCCCTGAATCGGGGTTTCGAATACACGTGCGTTCGGCAGCGAGGAGGTTCTATAGTGGACATCTCGTTCGCTAGCCGCGCAGTCGCGGGCCGAGTCCACGACTGGCGTGTCGCCGTGGAGGGGAAGACATTGTCGGATCACAGATATATCCGTTTCGATGTCTCCCACCAGACCACTAGCGGCCGCAGTCCAGTGGCCCCACGAACGGACGGTCCGCGCTGGGCACGCAAGCATATCGAATGTACCCGTCGACGTCGAAGGGAAGGAGCAGTGGTTCCGCCGGGCAATGATGCAAATTTCCGACGCGTCCATGCCTCGGGTCCTCGGATGTAGGGGTAAGCGCCAGGTGTATTGGTGGTCTGCCGAAATCGCGCAATTGCGAGTCTCGTGCGTTGAGGTCAGGTGCCAGCATACCCGATACCGGAGAAGACGTCGTCGGGTCCCTGACGAGGAAGCCGCGCTGTATGAGGTGTACCGCGCGGCGAAGAGGGCTCTGTGGCTGGCCATTGGCAACGCGAAGACGCGAGCCAGGGAGGAGAGGTTGGAGACACTCTAGATAGGAAACCGTGGGGGCGTCCGCGTCCGTATCGGTCGGTACGAGGAAAACTCGGTCCTTGGGCGCCCCCACTTACGAAGGGTCGAAACCCGAGCTGTTGGATGAGGTGGTTGCAGCCCGCTTCCCACGGCTGTGTGTTGGCCCTTGCTCTGAAGGAGCTTGAGCCTCAACTGAGAGGACTCTACACTGCGTGCCTTGAGCAGGGCAAGTTTCCCGTTTTGTGGAAGTCTGGTCGTATGGTCCTGCTCAGAAAGGTGGGGCGCCCTGCGGACTCACCGTCCGCGTACCGGCCCATAGTGTTGCTGGACGAGGTGGGGAAGTTCTTAGAGCGGATTATCGCAGCCTGCCTCGTCAGTCACTTATGCGGAGAAGGGCCGGACCTAGCCGAATATCAGTTCGGGTTTCGGCACGGGCGCTCCACCATCACCGCAATATCGCGGGCAAGAGTCCTGGCGGAAGATGCGGTGTCTCGGGGCGGAGTGCTGTTGGCGGTGTCCTTGGACATCTCCAACGCCTTCAACACCCTGCCGTGGAGTTGTATTTAGGAGGCACTGCGATATCATCGAGTGCCCCCTTACCTCCGCAGCCTCGTTGGGGCTTACTTGAGGGCGTACGCTGCCCTCCTCCGGCCCTCCTTAATGGTCCAGGGGCGATGGACTTGGGGACGTCCGTTGCCCGTATTCAACTGGACCCGAGGTGGCGGCGCGTAGTGTTCCTGCGCGCCCTTCTTCGATGTTGTGGGGGAGTCATACATATTCTATATCAACATTATGATGAGATGCAAATTGCAAAAATACGTAAGATAATTTGAATTTCGCGGGCTACCTTTAACATCCACCTTAAGTGCGAGCGCCCGGACGGCTATATCAAGTCAATAATAAGCGCCAAAAGTGTAATAGAAGAAAAAAATATTATTGTTGATGACTATTTTTTCTTGCTTGCCCATTCAAATTTGTCCTAAGTAACAAGTACATTAAATTCAATTAAATATCCAAAAATTCAGCGCCCAAAAGGCGCCCCCGGGGCTCCGCGCCCGGGTGCACCGCACCCCTTGCACCCCCTGGTAAAGACGGCCCTGCCTGAATGTTCCAACTCGGGACAACTCGCACACGAACATCTGATTCCAATATTCCAACCTAGGCAGAGTATGTATTTAGTTACTACTAGCTTTTGCCCGCGACTTCGTCTGCGTGCAATAATAGTTCCCGTTCCCAGGGGATTTCCGGGATGAAAACTATCCTATGTCCTTTCTCGGGTCCCGGACTATATCTGTACCAAATTTCATTCAAATCGGTTCAGTGGTTTTGGCGTGAAGAAGAGACAGACAGACAGACAGACAGAAAGACAGACAGACAGACAGACAGAGTTACTTTCGCATTTATAATATTACTAGCTTTTGCCCGCGACTTCGTCCGCGTGGAATAATAGTTCCCGTTCCCGGGGGATTTCCGGGATGAAAACTATCCTATGTCCTTTCTCGGATCCCAGACTATATCTGTACCAAATTTCATTCAAATCGGTTTAGTGGTTTAGGCGTGAAGAACAGACAGACAGACAGACATACAGACAGACAGAAAGACAGACAGACAGACAGACAGAGTTACTTTCGCATTTATAATATTAGTATAAGTAGGAATAATATTAAGTAGGGATGAAAACCAGGCAACTGATACACATTATTTTACAATTTATTAATACTTACACCCAGACGCAGAATAAACAATAATGCTCATCACACAAAGTTTGTCCTGGGTGTAAACCGAACCCACGATCTCCGCATTCTCCGCTAAGCAGTCAGGGTTATTAACGGCTAGACCAACAGGCCTGAAGCATAATATATTGTTTTGAGAATTTAGACTCCAAATCTCGGTGTTTACGGAGTGACTACGGCAAAAAAACACCTGAATAATAAGCGCTCCTGCACACGATGCCGCCACCGCGCCGTCGCCGCGCCGACGCCGCACAACTACACTGTACACACGAGTCGCGCGAAGACCGCCACCGCGCCGCCGCCGCGCCGCCACCGCGCGCGGTCCTCGTCTCGCCACCGCGCATCTATTTGATTCATTCCATTACCGGCCGCATGTTCATACGCAGCCGGCAATGGAATGAATCAGGATAATGAAATAACTGGGAACGCGCGCGGTGGCGGCGCGGCGGCGGCGCGGTGGCGGTCTTCGCGCGACTCGTGTGTACAGTGTAGTTGTGCGGCGTCGGCGCGGCGACGGCGCGGTGGCGGCATCGTGTGCAGGAGCGCTAAGATGGCTAGAAACAGTGTTTTTACTCACCGTTACAGTATTCTTCTCCACACTCGGCACAAGATATGATTCTCGTCTCGGTAACCCCCGAACGATTTTTCGTTTTTCGGAACATGGCGTTCTTAGCGTAATCTCTTTTGTCTTTTGCTTTAGTTTTAAGCTCGGACTTGCCTAATTCTACTAACCTGAAAAGATATTCAGAAAATTTAATGTGAATTACGGAAAAAATATATATTGGTGCCGATTCTCTTATTCACAAACTAACGTAAATTTAAGTTAAGTGCATCATTCTCTTTTCATTTAATTAAGAAAAGGACAGAAGATACTTAAAATATTAGTTAAGTCCTGTCAAATTTAGACACTCCATCGATAATTTAGACGCGATTTAAAAACATGGCGTCAAATTATACGTCAACTAGCTGACCCGACAGACGTTGTCCTGTCAACTATGAATATTGAATTCGAATTGACATACTACCTACCTACTACTACCTACCTACTACCTACCTACCTACTACCTACCTACCTACTACCTACCTACTACCTACCTACTACCTACCTACTACCTACCTACTACCTACCTACTACCTACCTACTACCTACCTACTACCTACCTACTACCTACCTACTACCACAGATTAATAAATAGTTACTACGTAACAGATACTTCACTCCAATTCAAAAACCAAAATACCTACGCTATAATAGCCTACAAAATCATAATAATAATACCAGTTGTTTGCAGCAAGGAGAAATGTACCATAAGTACGCACAAAGAGAGTTGAGATTCTTTTGCCCGCCGCACGGTGGGCTGAAAATCGGCTTTCATAGACTTAGGGATTTCAATTTGCAAGTGCTTGTTTTTATGCCGGATATCGCTTCTATTAGTCATTACTATGTACAAAAATGACACCCGAGTTAATTCTACCCAAAAACGAAGGAAATATAATTTTTTTACGAAAAATTTGTATGAAGCTAGTATGAAAAATCGAATTATCTCCTAAACGGCATGTTTAACCGTAATATCCTTGGAGATGGTCATAGTGCTAATTATTTATGATTTTTTGGTTGGCAATTGGACGAAAAATTTAATGCCGTTTTTTTTTTAAAAATCGTCAAAATATTTTTATTTGTTTTTACGTATGAAACGATTCCTTTTGGTGTTTATGTTGAAGAACACGGACTTTTAACTACACATAACATAAAATAGCATCACTCCTATATTTCCGAAGGAGTTGGCAGAGGTTTATAGTACACCCACACGTAGCCAACTATGTTTGAGCTAGATATTTATCAGCACAAAATGAGTTTTAAAACTTTTCATACAACCAAATTACCAATTGTCTTCTAATGAGTCCAAAAAGAAGTGATTAAGTAACTACACTGATTAGGTCTTCTAATGAGTCTTAATAAGTGATTTAATGATTTTCAATATCTCACGACAATGGATTATATTTAACATTTCCTGATAAGTAAGCTAATTTGTTAATTAGCAGTGCTATGAGTTCTAAGAATAGTTAGTGACAATTATAGATTTTCATTAGCTAATGAGGAGATAACTAATGAGGGTAGTTACCTAATTATTGTCGTTTTGCAATAAAAGGGCTAAAGTTTTGTTTTATAATTTAATTTGTTCACAACTGTGTAACTGCTAACACTAAATCTGCGACTATAAAATCTTAAAATGGAAAGTTTAATCACCAATTTAGACTTGTTTGTTCTTCTACGAAGTGAGAGTACTTCATTTGATCATGAAGTATTGTTTAGTGCAGTTGTATCCCGCATAGGCGATTGCCTGTCTGACGAAGATTATGTTGTTCTCAAAGAATTTTGAGGAGATTTACGCGAGCCGCTTTACAAAGGTGGGGGAAATCCAACCGATTCCTTGATAATTTCAGGAGAAAGTACGAGAATTGGTTGGGAGCAAATATTGATTGGCCGAGTTTTGTGCAAACTTTAGTTAATCAAGAACCAAGTGTAGATGAGATACCAAGAGCGCCCTCAGTCTCTCCAGAACCGTCGACATCAACGTCCATTGGAACAATGACGAAAAGATCCCGTAAACCATTCGAAGACCTGGGAAGTAAACAAAAAAAGAGAAGATCTGATGAACACACAGGCGAAGGTTCCAGTGAATTGGCATATGCAGCTGCAGCACGTTTAAAAGAAGAAGGGCATGGAGATATCGCCTCTGTCATCGAATACATGATGAAAAATCCTGAAGCAGCCGCTAAATTAAATGAAACGCTTAAGAAACCAGCGAAAACAATCATATTTACGCCAGAAAAGGCGCTTGGATTGCTTCTTTCCCTAAAACTCTCAAAGTGGCAATATATTACGTTGCGTGAGGCTGCCATTCGAGAAGGTGCTAAAGATATTTATCCATCTTACTATAAAGTGCAACAAACTAAGCTTGATTGCTACCCTCCGAAGCAATCAGTAACAGTTACTGATTCATCGGCTAGGATTACACTTCAAGCTTTACTTGATATCACGGTTACAAGAATCCTTCAAAGCCTTTCTAACGAAGAGCATAACAAGCAGTTGAAGCTGATATCCAAGTGGGGATTTGACGGTGCTTCTAACCAAAGCCGATACAAGCAGAAAATTGAGGGTGAGGAAGATGATTCAAGCATTTTCATGACCTCCTTGGTGCCACTAAAACTGACAGATGGAGACAACATTTTATGGACGAACCCAAAACCATGCTCAGTTTTGTATTGTCGTCCAGTTCAGTTTACTTTTGTAAAGGAGAGTGAAGCAGTTGTCCTTGGGCTGAAAAAACAAATGGATGAAGAAATTGAGGCCCTTATCCCCACAGAGTGCAATAATAATAATAGGGTGACTCATCAACTAATGATGACGATGATCGACGCTAAAGTCTGTACTTACCTTTCTGAAGCTAGATCAAATGCATCGTGCTACCTGTGCTTAGCAAAGCCTACAGAAATGAACCGCTTAGATGCTGTAACATCAAAAATTGTGTGTTCGGACCTGTATGAGTTTGGCTTGTCATCCCTACACGCCCGTATAAATTGTATGGAATGTCTGTTACACATTGCATACAAACTGGACTTCAAACGGTGGGCAGCGAGAAGTGATGAGCACAAAGAAATGCTACAGACAAGAAAGAAAATAATTCAAAATAAATTCAAAGATGAGCTCAATCTGTTGATTGATATAGTAAAACAAGGCTCGGGAACCACCAATGACGGGAATACTGCAAGAAAATTCTTTGAGTTTTCTAATAAAACCGCAGCTATAACCGGTTTGGATGAAGACCTCATCAAAAGATTTGCTGTAATTTTACAAGCAATTACATCTGGAGAGCAGATCGATATAATAAAATTTAGAGATTATGCTCGCAAAACAGCAGAAAAGTACGTATTACTATACGACTGGTTCTACATGTCGTCAACCGTTCATAAGTTACTAATCCATGGGGCTGACATAATCGAGAAAAATAATATTGTGCCGATTGGGACTCTCTCGGAAGAAGCCTCAGAGTCTCGAAACAAAGATTTTAGGAGGTTTCGAGAACATCATTCGCGGAAAAGAAGCAGGCAGGATTCCAATCAAGACATTTTAAATATGCTTGTTGTTTCTTCGGACCCTTTGCTAAGTGCACAAAGGCCTAAGTTAGATGCCAAGAAAAAGCAGAGCTTTTTTGCTGAAACTCTCGACTTAATTCAATTTCAGGAAACTGAGTTCGAATTTTTGGATATATCCAATCTGGATGCTGACTCAGAATTGGAGTCTGACAACGAGAGTGATTAGGAAAATTTGTAAAAAAGATATATATGTACATATTTGTAAATTTGTATTTGAGTGTGTTTGGGTTTTTTTTGTAATATTTAATGATATGTTTTATTTTTTTTATTTATTTTACTTTATTTTACGAATGCTTAGTATTAATTCCTTAAATTAACTTATTTTGTATAAAATATAACTTCATAATGTTACTTCAATATAAATCTTTTTTTATTTAAATTAATATAAATGTGTCAAAAACAGCAATTTTTTTATTTTATTTTTCTTGTTTCGTGTGTTCTTAATATTTGGGTTAATAACATATCGAACTTTTTAACTTAGACACTAAAAGGGATCGTTTTACATGTAAAAATAAATAAAAATATTTTGACGATTTTTTAAAAAAAAACGGCATTAAATTTTTCGTCCTATCGCCAACCAAAAAATCATAAATAATTAGCACTATGACCATCTCCAAGGATATTACGGTTAAACATGCCGTTTAGGAGATAATTCGATTTTTCATACTAGCTTCATACAAATTTTTCGTAAAAAAATTATATTTCCTTCGTTTTTGGGTAGAATTAACTCGGGTGTCATTTTTGTACATAGTAATGACTAATAGAAGCGATATCCGGCATAAAAACAAGCACTTGCAAATTGAAACCCCTAAGTCTATGAAAGCCGATTTTCAGCCCACCGTGCGCCGCGCGACTTACGTGTGTGCGTGTTGTCTAGCAAATCTGCTAGGGTTATACGTTTGATGATAATGGTAATAAAACGAATGTTTTAGAAAAATAATTATTTTTTTATTTATTGATCAAATATTTTTTAGTTTGATAAAATGACTGATGCATATTTTTCGTTCCTTGAATTCCCGACTTATATATTTTAGTGTCGAAAATATCCAAAACCGCGTGAATAATTTTAATAAATAATCAAAAGGGAAACAGGAGAATTAGGAAACAGGGGAATTGGACAATAATCACGCAATAATTACGTGGTTTCGGCATTTTGATAGTCAGCGCTGTACCCGTGACGCGCGAGCACTCAGCCGGGCGCGCGACAGCCCGGTGTTCGTTGTATCGTCGACGATACGCGAAGCGGTAGGCATAAAACGCGTGGCCTTGAGCGAGTGACGGACGCCTGCTACTACCTACCTACTACCTACCTACTACCTACCTACTACCTACCTACTACCTACCTACTACCTACCTACTACCTACCTACCTACTACCTACCTACCTACTACCTACCTACCTACTACCTACCTACCTACTACCTACCTACCTACTACCTACCTACCTACTACCTACCTACCTACTACCTACCTACCTACTACCTACCTACCTACTACCTACCTACCTACTACCTACCTACTACCTACCTACTACCTACCTACTACCTACCTACTACCTACCTACTACCTACCTACTACCTACTACCTACCTACTACCTACCTACTACCTACCTACTACCTACCTACTACCTACCTACTACCTACCTACTACCTACCTACTACCTACCTACTACCTACTACCTACCTACTACCTACCTACTACCTACCTACTACCTACCTACTACCTACCTACTACCTACCTACTACCTACCTACTACCTACCTACTACCTACCTACTACCTACCTACTACCTACCTACTACCTACCTACTACTGACTGACGTTACATGTCAAGTCACACGGGAATGATGTCGAACGGGATAAAAAGTATCCTATGTCCTTCTCCTGGCTCTAAACTACCTCCCTGCCAATTTTCAGCTAAATCGGTTCAGCCGTTCTTGAGTTATAAGTGAAGTAACTAACACGACTTTCTTTTATATATATAGATTTTCTTCCGGCGCTGTCAAATCTTTTTTGATTAAACTAAAATGTATTTTCTGTCCTTTTCTTTAAGAAATGAAAAGAGAAAGATGCATTTAACTTAAATTTTGTTAAGTTTGTGAACAAGAGAATCAGCACCAATACTTATGATTGTATACCCAGCAACTAATACCAAACTCATACGAAGAAGATAGAATTTTATTAAAAAGTCAGAAAAAATAAACATTCAGAAATATACTGTACAGATTTTAAAGTTATACAAGAACGTGCAGGTAAGAGCGTAATAAAATAAAACACACTTTTTTATATACCAATTACAAAACAAACTCACCTGTTAAAAAATTCTTCATCCATCTTCAACTTTGGTCTGAGAGAAGTAAGCATTCGCCACTCAATGGGAACAATACACAACTCTTCAAACTTTAGCCCTTTCATTTCCACGGGGATGGGATCCATGAATGTAAATTGTTTCTCCTCATATCCTCTCGTTCCCAGTGTCTCGTAAGCTTTTATTTCTTTCTTTGGTGTTTTCGTCTTATTGTCCTCTTTGATTTTGACGTCTTCTGATCTTACCTAATGAATTCCATGTTAAATGTTTGTAAATGAAAGAGTATTAATCGGTCATTCTCCGATTCGGCGTTATTTGCCTAATTACCGTAACCATTTTTATTTTTCACTAATTTTACTTAAACTCATTAAAATATGAAACTAATAAAAAATACGAATTCAATAATCAATGAGGCATGTTTTAATTATTGGTAGTTTTCTAGTTATTGAGACTTAAAAAAATTATGTGTACGGTAATTAGAAAAGTTTAATATCTAATGCCACGGTAATTAGAAAATGCCGTCAATTCTAACTAAAATATGATATAATATAATAAAAATAACACACATTAATAATTTGTATACATCTATTTATATAAAAATGAATCCCTATTTCTCTTTGTCATCTTTGGACCGATTTCACTAATTCTTTGCTGTGTTTGTTATTGTTTGGAGGAAGTTCTTATGAAGAGTAGAATAGAGTAGGGTAGAGTGGGATAGAGTAGGATAGATGATATAAAAAAACATAAACATGTAAAAATATAAAAAAACAGTTAAGTAGCCCAAAGGCATCAGGAACAGGGTCCCAGCTACCGGTGATCAGAGCTCCAGAGGGAGAAACTTCCTAACGATGCGAGCCGTGTCCAAAAGCTTCTGAAAGATCCAGCCATCTAACGAGAGCCTCCAAGAGAGAGGTGTTGGTCGAGACTCTTGGCTATTAAACCATTGGCAGAAACAACTATCGGCACATGACCGCTGAGTCCACATTCCACATGTCAACAATCTCGCTAGCCAAGTTGATATATAGACTTTCTTTAATCTTTCTCGGTCTTCATAAGGTTCCCGTCACGCGGGACCGTCACGATAACGAGCTTTTCGCTCCCCTTCAATTGATCCACCATCACTATATCAGGCTTGTTTGCTACAACAGTCCTGTCAGTGATGATGAATCGACCCCAGTACAATGTGACATTGCCATCTTCAGATTCTACGAGGCCGTATCCCAGAGCAAGTTGCTGATAGATAATCCTGGCTACTAGGTTATATCCATTCAAGTACTCTTCGTTAGCAAGACAAAAACAACCAGTAATAATGTGTCGAATCGTTCTCCCGTCAGGTGACACGCCCGACATAAGTCAACCGTAGCATCTTTCACAATAAATCTCCGATAATTCTTCGTTATGATGACTTTATCCATAATTGTACAGACGAAACCTTCGGTTTCCCAAATAAGTTACCAAATCGTAGCCACTAACCGGACGCTAAACAGTCTACATCGGGCCCATGCAGGGCCCGAAAAAACCGTCCGTGTAACTCCTTACTCTGCCATACTTTCTTACGATCCTTCGTCTTAAGCACTACAGGTTTGCGCCAGTTCTCTTTAGCTAAGGAGAGCGGAGTGAGGTCCTTGTCCACATGTCCACAGTGACCACATCTCGGTGCACCCCCACGTCAGCTTTAAGGAAATATTCCCAGAGGTTGTATGCCTCGTGGTTGTGGAGAGACTTAGCATTGAAATAAAAAGCCTCGTCCTCCACATTTCCGCGGGATATATACAGCCTCATCAACTCACTGATGATTGCGGGTGATGCTCGAGCGCGCTTTGTATGTAGATTGACTTCTGTACCCATCTATTTTGAGACTACAGTTAGTAAATAAGAACTAATTTTTCATACAACGGTAATTATAAACATATGGTAATTAGTATACGGTAATTAGAAATCGATAGATTTTCTTAAAAATTTCGGAAACAACAAAGTATGCAAATATGAGCTTATTACAACATACGGAGGCCAAAATACTGTCTCGATTCACTTGATCAACTTGGGTCTAACTTAAAAATCAAATATTATATTTATGTAAAACGGTAATTAGAAAAGTTTTTAACCAAGGTTACGGTAATTATATACTAGCGTGCTTCATTCGCGGTACACTAACGTTAGAGACGTGCAACTGCTGTTTTGCTGCGGTACCCATTGAGGAGAAGAGACGAGCGCGGTAGTGGTGTGCCGAATACTGTTTTTTAGGGGTGTGCACTCGAGAACAGAATATGTCACGGTAATTATAACTTTCGATCGGACATCCGATAATTTAATGATAATTATTTATAGACTGGTTCTAGCGACTCGATATTTTACTATGCTATACACGTTGTTTAACACTATTTAAAATGTTAAATGGATCAAAGTAAATCTGTTAGTCATAAAAATTACAAGTAAGTTTTAACATTAAGTCAGTGTGCGGACACGTTACGGTAATTAGAGAACAGAGGTTTTTGAACTTAGGTTAAATTATTTTGTCTTAACTACTTAAAACAGACGCCTGTGTTTTTGTTTATGGCTAGATAGGGATGCTATCTAACATATAAAAAATATTGGATGGTTGAATATGATACAAGTGTGGATTATTCAAGCGCGGACACGAAAAATTTGCTTATCGGAGAATGGCCGTAATACGGTTCACTTTATCGGTTATAATGCAACAGTTACCTTCTCTGGTCGAGTTTTAAAGTCTGGCACTTTATCTAAAACTGCTCTATATTCTTCAGCAGTGTTTATCACAGTTTTAGACAAGTCCAACATGGGAGCCTCATCTTTCTTCTTATCGAATAATTCGTCTATTTTAGACATATCTGCTAAGATAAAGTGTGTGGAGTACAGCTAACTTGATACTATCGGAGTATCGATCCAACTGAATACGGCGCCAACTTGGAAACCGTTGAATCGATAGCATCTCCTAAGTAACCTAATTTTTCACTACGTATTGCATGACTAGCCATATTGTGTTATTTCCATAAGGAAATATCTAAATCTAAAACTTGTTTTTTACAAAATTTTCTTGTTCTTCGTGTTTATCAAAAAGTTCTCTTTTGGCAATATTTATTTGGTCTATTATTTTCTTTCGGTTTTCAACATCGAATAAATTAGATTTACCGTTTCTTTCGTTTACATCATCGATCCATAATTTTCGGTTTCCATATTTATCGTTAATAAACTTCTGAGATAATGTCATTCTTTTCATCGGAGAAGTTTTTGGTGACTTTTTATGTTCAGTTAGTTCGTTGGCTGTTAATTGTCCCAAGGGATTATAATCTGATTGTAAATTGTTTATAGATTCAGATATATTAATTGATTTCGACACATTATTATCTTGACTAGACCGTTTACTTCTCCAATACGATTGACTCAATGAGTTGCGATGTTTATTTCCATTTTCGATAGTTTTTTCAGATCTCGTTGGTGGACTTGGAGAACGGCTGTCATCACTGGAATGTGATAAATATTGTCTCGCTTGTGGTCTATATTTCTGACGCATTTTTCTTTTTTGGCTATAAAATGGATCTTTCTCACTTTGTTTTTTATACTGTGCTGCAGGCCTGTTAACACCCCACTTAGGTCTATTTTCTAAATCTTTTTTAAACCTTTCCTCAGATCGGAAACGTCTATCTTTTTTCAGTGTATTGTGATTACTATCCTGTGGAGCATTTTCGTCGATGTTAGGATAATCTTTGTCTATAAATCTTTCGGGCTCATCGGTTTCTATAATTTTATCTGTAGTTTCTATACTTTTAAATATTGAATCAGTTTGAGTTGCTGCGTCTTTCATTCTTAATGTTCGATATTTGTTTGGTGTCAATAGTTTTCCGATGTCCGTTATTTCATTAGTATTGTTTAAAGAGTTTAATGAAACACTATACAAATTGTTGGCCACATTCTGGGGAACTAACACTGCTAGTTGTATATTATTTGGCTGCGTGTTTATAACTTCATTGGTACCATTTAACCCAATCGGCACGATATTAAATTGACCGTCCGCTAAAGCTAATGGAGGTACGCTATGAATAAACAGATTAAGATTCCCTGGACCTACTGATCTAGGAGAATTAAATTCTGTTGTTTGATGAGAATTGCAATCTCTTTTTTGACTTTTTGCGGAATGAATGTCATATGTTCTACTCGTTTTACTTGGACTCGCAGGCTCCGCGTGAGGCGTCGTTTCAGCTACTGGCAGTTCTTCTACATTTGGTTTCGGAACAGTATCAACATTTGTACAAGTGTTTGTGTTTCTCTTGTGAAAACTAAACCTTTTTTCTTTTTCCAGCTTCGCTTTTCTTTCAGCGTCTTCTAGAGCTCTCTTTAACGTATCTAATTTCTTTTGCTCCATCATTTGCTTCTCCTCTAACTTTCGCCTCTCATCTTCTAGTCTTTGTCTGTCTTCTTCTTGTTGTCTTTGTATGCGTAGTTCTTCTAACCTCTCTTCTCGTAATTGTCTTTCCCTTTCTTCTTGACGCCGTTTTTCTCTGTCTTCTAATTGATTCAATATCGCCGATTGCAATTCTAATGCTTTCAGTCGTTTATTTTCTCGTTGAGCTTTAATTTCAGGCTCTATTGGGACGTTTTGTCCTCTTAAAAATGTTCTGAAAAAAAAAGATAACGATGTTCTTATTCAGTGGTATATTAATAGGTAGGTATTTATACTAATTCACGGTAACAAGTTATTTACCTTCCTTCATCGCTCCCGTTACAGGAAGATCTGTCACAGTCTACTCCGGTGCTATTGCTCGAACTTCTTTGATCTATGACTAGAACCTCAGCTGTGTTGTCGATCATATTCAACCCACGTTCCACCCATGAAGGCGTGCCTTTCTTCTGATTTGTCATCTACATAAAGAATAAAAACTAATTATGGTCATTAATAACAGTAATGTAATGAATTGATTTGGTAAGTACCTTTAGTATTATATCTATTCACGAAAATCATCGGTGCATGGATCCTTAATTAGGCTATTATTATTCCTTTTTATTCTATTTGTAGCAAGCACGAAATGAAACCGCTAGGCACTAGCGACTACGACTAGAGCTTCTATACTTAATGGTTCGGGTTTGAATTTCAAATAGAACTTTGAAACATAGATAGAAGCAAAGGATGCTATTGTGTTCACTGTACAAAGGGGCATAGTCACGACGACCGGCACGATTGGCGCAGTGGTTGAGACGCCTGGCTACAACGATGTGTGTCGGAGAATTGATTTCTTCGGAAAAATATTTGTGTATATTATACCTACTGATTAAATTAGTGGTGCACATTGAATAAAGGGCGTGAAAACAAATGAAATAAGGTTGGCAGTAAGGTGTATCTAGTGTCCTAAAGTGTCGTTGCAGAGATATTTTGAGATAAAAATCGCCAGCTTGATTAAACATTTTATTCGAAGCTTGTGAAAACAACTGAAAAAATTGCCTACGACCTATTAACTCGCAATAAACCATTGTTTTGTTGAGGTTAGTCTTACCGCGGTGGTAAACACTGTTTTTCCATATTTCATTGTGTATAATTTAATTTTTTTTATTGTTATATTTCTCATGCGATCTTCACCTTCAAATATCGGCATTTTCCCAGTCGTCTCCATATGGATTACACAAATGACGGAATAAAATATTGGGAATATAGCCAAATAACTATATCGACAACTTTTGTTTCTCTAGGACACCGTGTACTGTTAGGCATTTTTTGTTTACCTAAGTGTTCATAATACCCATACCTATATATGTGAATTTACGAGTTTCCTCGTGTCCCGCGGCTGGCGGCAAACAGACTTATGGAAAATGGTCGCACCACTTTATCTATGACCATGTATACTTATCGCTGATAATCTTACCTGGGGCAGTCTAGCATTGGGAGCCGTGGGTTCCCAAAGCCGTCCGGTGGCGACACCACGGTCGCCCCACCGCAGTCTTCCCTCTTCAGACCGTGGGCTACGAGCAGACCACGCGCCGTCAGACAGGCCTGACTTACCGCCGCTGGAGTCTCTGTTCCTACAATAAATCTTAGGTTAAGTAAAGCACAAAGTGAAAGTACCGGCTCCACTTTGAAGTGGGATCAAAATATTAATCCGTACTAATATTATAAATGCGAAAGTAACTCTGTCTGTCTGTCTGTCTGTCTGTCTTTCTGTCTGTCTGTCTGTCTGTCTGTCTCTTCTTCACGCCTAAACCACTGAACCGATTTGAATAAAATTTGGTTCAGATATAGTCGGGACCCGAGAAAAGACATAGGATAGTTTTCGTCCCGGAAATCCCCCGGGAACGGGAAATACTATTCCACGCGGACGAAGTCGCGGGCAAAAGCTAGTGAATAAATACGGGAATGTGGAAATATACTTAAGTAGCTAGGAGAGGTAGAAGAAATAATCTAGCCAAGCTTTTTTTCAGTCGTGTCGTGTACTTTTTTTATTAACTTAAATAAAAACATCCACCGAGGTTCAAGATAAATTATATCTCACGGGACTGTATACTAATTGAGTTATGCTGACTGTACATATTATAAAAAGTAAGCTTTCTACCACTGGTGTTATTAACAGTAAAAAACAAGTGCCTAAAATATTATAAAGAACTAGTAAGTAGATAATAAAATTCAACATTACTACCAATATTTTTAAATTATACAAGGTGTATTTTTGGTCCTGCACAACCCGCTAGGAGATGATTCTACCCATAAAAACAAACAACTTTTATTATGGCACAAACTCTGAAATCTCGAAAAAAATATCAGCTGTTTTATACATAATGGTCGGGAGGGCATTGAACTTTTGATAGAAACAGCTGATATTTTTTTCGCGTATTCAGAGTTGGTTCTATAATAAAAGTTGTTTGTTTTCATGGGTAGAATCATCTCCTAGCGGGTTGTGCAAGACCAGAAATACACCTAGTTTTATAATAAATTTTGCGATTTAAAAAACACCAGTTGTTGGAACCACCACTAGTGGGAACGAACCCTAATTTGGTTGACTATTATATAAAGGGCACTTTTGAACGTCATTTACGATAAACAAAAGATAATGACCCTTTGTAAACAAAGATCATAGTTGCCTTTTCAAAAAAAACACCTATTTTCGCATAGAGAAAAATGAGCAACGAAATTGATAAAATTTACACCTACAAGAGAATGTTTCGTTATACAATATTTTGTAATTACAGGTTACATACATTATCAATATGTAAATAAGTACAAGTGAATACGATGTACGTTAAATAAAAACATTGTACCAAAATAGGCAGAAAGTATTACGAAAGTTACTACTTAAATATGTTAATAAGTACTTATTAATATTTAACCCATAGCCTACTTCTTACTTTCCCTTATGGTATAAAAAGAAATAGGAAACTGTTACGATTATTTAAATTATTCACACACAAACATGTCAAGGGAGTAAAATATTTTATTATTTAGTTTGTTACAAGAAGAGAATCACTCCTAGAACGAAGTTCTAAACAAAAAGTCATTAAATAATGGCACCGCGTAAACTAGTGGAAACGAATGGCCTCAATTACTGATATATAGCAAATTGTTGGGGACGGAATACCTAGCATACCCAGTATTGATTTCACTTGCGTAGGTATGAGATATCTTCACGCTATGCCGTTATAATGAGAGTAGAACTAGTGCGAGTGTTTCTAATGATTAGGCGATTATTACGCTTCGTCATCTCTTGAAGATAGCATGTTTTAGTAGAAATAGAAATAGAAATAATATTTATTTGCGTAAAACATGGTATGAAAAGGTCGTACAGTACAAAGATAGAGCAGACATGTTTTGCCAAAATTAAACATAGCATGCAAATATTTGTATGACAATAATTTTCTTAAACAATTTTTACTATATTTAAACAACACTATTTTTGTTCTAGGAATTGCTTTATGCTGTAGAAGCTGCTATTTATTAACCATTTATACAATTTAGTCTTAAAAGCATATCTAGAGTTTAACATTTTCAGATCACCAGGTAATTTGTTATAGATGCGTACACACATAGTTAAACAGCTTTTGTTGTACTTAGCAATCCTGGGAGCACTGTTTAGTACGAGCCTGTGTGGGTCTCGTCGACTTCGAGGATTTACATCATTTGCTATTTTAAATAACTCTTTATGTTTCCATACAAACATGCAAATTTCATTAATATACAGACAAGGTAGCGGTAACAAACCAAGTTTCTTAAATATTGGCTGACATGATTCCTCTGGATGAAGTCCGTATAGAGCCCTAATGCATTTTTTTTGCGCTATAAATGTTCTGCTTTGATCGGTACCGTTACCCCATATTATAAGTCCATAACGTAATACGGATTCCACATATGCATGGTAGGTTAATATAGCTGTTTTTAAGTTTGTAGTTTTTTTTTACTTGTTTAAGAGCATACACGAATTTGTTTATCTTGCTTGAAATATTGTCTATATGCACTTTCCAATTTAGATTTTCATCAATAGTAACTCCTAGAAACGTCGTATGTTTTACTGGTTTAATTTTTGGTATATTTAAATTGAAATTAACTTTATGATTATTAGATTTATTAAATTGTATATATACGGATTTGTCAAGGTTTATTTTCAAATTGTGTACATAAAGCCAGTTAATTAAAATGTCAATTGTATTGTTTATGTCAGTTTCGTGGTCGTAAATTGTATTATATTTTCTATTGGATGTCACAACAATAGAGATGTCGTCGGCAAATAATATGCATTTATGCTTCGTTATATTAATAATGTCATTTATATAGATCAAGAATAAGATTGGCCCTAGTATGCTTCCCTGTGGGACACCAACCATATTACATCTATATTTCGATGAATATTGCGTTACTTCTTTGTCTTCATTCATGTTTGTTATGGTAACGCATTGTTGCCTGTTATCAAGATATGATTTTATCCACAGTAAGGTTGGCCCTCTAATCCCAATTGCTTCTAACTTTTGCAAGAGTAGATCGTGTGAAACTAGGTCGAAAGCTTTCGACAAGTCAAAGAATAATCCTGTGGTTAGATTTTTGTCATTAATATTAGTTAATATAACATTTATGAGGGCATAGATTGCTAGCGTCGTGGACTTCCCTTTTTGAAAGCCATGCTGTTCCTTTTTTATAATATTAAACTTTTGACAATAATTAGCAATTCTTTTGTGCATACATTTTTCATATATTTTAGAGAATATGGGTATTAGCGTGATAGGACGGTAATTGTTCAGATCATGTCTGTCTCCTTTTTTGTAAAGTGGTTTAACAACGGAAAGCTTTAAAGCTTCTGGAAACAATCCTTCGTAGAATGACAAGTTGATCAGGTGTGTTAATACTTTTATTATTTCGTTGCCACAGATTTTAATTATTTTTGTGTTAATTTCGTCGTATCCTTCGGAATTTGTATTGTTTAAAAGCATTATTTCCTGCTTGACTTCACTTATCGACATTGGTTTCAAGAACATGGAGCCAACGGTTACGTTATTGCTGGAGTTACCTTTGATGTCCAGAGGTATAGATTTGTTAGTTGAATCAATATAATGGTTATTAAATGCGGACGCTATTTCTACTGGATTGGTAATGAGTGTGTTGTTATATTTGATATTTTCTATATTATATCTGGAGTTTACATTATTTAGCTCGTCCTTTATAACATTCCACGCAGCTTTGCATTTGTTATCGCTTTTAGCTATATAATTGATATTTGCGTTTTTTTTGGAGTTAAAGATGCACTTTTTAAGAAGATTACTATATTTAAGGTATTTAGTCTTATTAATTGCAGTTTTGTTTTTATAAAATTGGTGACGCAGTGATCGTTTTGTTTTACAACTTTTTTTCAAGCCCTTGCTTATCCAGCTTTGTTTCCTTTTGTTGTTTAGATTTACCGTTACTTTTAATTTGGGAAAACAAAGGTTGTAAAATAGGCAAAACATTTTATGAAAATTATTGAATGCTGAGTTTGCGTCGTTAGAAAAGTATATTTCAGTCCAAGAAATACCACCTAAGCATTCTTTAAACTTGTATATGTTATCTGCGCTGTAATCCCTTTTGTATGTATAATGCATTGCTTGATTTTGGGTTTTATGTTTTAGAGGAATAGTTAACATTTGCGCTGTGTCGTGGTCAGATAAGTGGAGAGGCAAAACTGTAGCAGTAGCGTCGTGAATGTTGCTTAGAATGTGATCTATACATGCTGTCTTACGTGTTGGTACATTAATGTGGAATTGCAGATTGTAGTTGTATGCTAGATCTTGTAATTGAGTAGTAATAATGCCTTTTTTAAGGGTGTTAATATTCAGATCACCCGCCAAAACTATTTTCATTCTAGATTTATATTGTTGAAATAAATTATGCATGAGACTATTTAATTTAATTAAGAATTGGTTTGGGTCCGAGTGAGGTGTTCTGTAGACACAAATTATGATTAATTTGTGATCTGTAAGTATAATTCCGCAAACTTCGAAAGTGTTTTGCGTGGCATACGTTTTTGTCAATTGCAAGTCTTTGAATATCAGGTTTCTTTTAGCAAAAATACAGGTCCCACCTCTTTGTTTATCTCTGCAGTAGTTAGAAGCCATTTCATAACCAAAGATTTTAATGTAGCTTTCATAGTCTCTTTTGATAAAGGTTTCGGAAAGGCATATTATGTCAGGGTCGTTATGTTCTTCTTGTAGTTCTTGTAGGGTTAATTCCAGAATTTCTTTTTTTGATTTAATACTGGCAATATTTTGGTGGAGTATTTTAAAGTTATGGGTTACTGGATTTGATGATTTGGGCAAGAAAAAATGTGCTATTTCGTTTTATTTTAGGAAAATAGTATGGAATAGTTCCTCTTTGACTTTTTTCTACGGGATGTATCAAGTTTGGTGTTTGCGGTGTTGAGTTTATGGGTTGAAAATAGAAAGGAATTGTTCCTTTTTTGGGTTCATTTATATTCGATTTTAATTTAAGGTTTGGTTTGATACACGCTATCTTCTTAATAAGTTCTCTTGGATTTAAGTAGTTCTCGGCGTAGTCATTACAGTCTATAAGGTAATTAATTTTTTTACATATGTTGTATGTGTTATCAGTATCACATTCTAAAAATTTACATTTTTTATAGCTTTTACACAAGTTTTTGATACGATAGTTAAGCTTACTTACATCTAAATTCTCATTTTTAAATACATTCAAAACAATTATCATGTTGTTATAAAATGTATCTAATACAATTCGTAGTTGCGATAAGATATAATTTATATTACGATCATTTTCTCCCAAACAAATAACAAGTTTGTCGTTAAGGTTTAATTTAGTATGACGACAGTTCATTATTATTTGGTTACTTAAAGCATTAGGTTTTGTTTCTGATATGATTTTATACCTTTCGTACTGAGTATTTTGTCTTGATTGAATGATAGCTGCTGCTAGGCCAACACATTGTTGAGAGCCGAAGATAAGGACTCTATCAGACAATTCACTTTGTTGTTCTCGGGTACCAGCAGACACTTGTGAGCAGTTTTTGGATACCTGGGATTGATGATGGTTGTTGTTGTTATTGTGTTCGAGTGCCTCTATTTGTTTCCTGAAAGTTATTAGCTGCTGCTGTGCGTTTTCCAATTCTTGTTGTAAGCTTATAATTTTCTGTTGTAGCAACACAATTTTGATGGTTTTGTTATCCCTTACATTACTTTTGCTAGTAAGTGGGGTGGAAGGTGTAGAGAAAGTCTGTTGTAGTAGAGATTGTTTTTTTCCTCCAATAATATCTGCGTTGTTTTCTATGGTGGGAGAATGGCAAAGTGTTTTTAACATTTTTATTTCTGTAGTTAGCTTGTTTAATTGTTGACGAAGATCGTTATTTTCCAATATGGTATTTTCAAGTTCATTTTCGGTGCTATCGAGTTTATGTGTGAGTTCTTTTATTGTGTCTTTCATTTCTAAAATAGTTAACGTTTCAGATATTGTCCCGTCTACGCTTTTGGACAGTTTATTAGGAGTGTTGTACGATTCAGTCGATGTTTCGTATTCGGAGAGTATATGGGAGTCTAGTACTTCGGACATATTTAGAGTGGTTGGTTGTGCAGCTTCAATCTGTTGGTGTTTCTCCACATGTTTGCATATCTGTTCCGGGGAAGAGCGGCTTGTTTGAAGTTTTTTTCTTGTTGTGATGTTAGATATGTAGCTTGTATTAGAGACTTTTTTATTTTTGATGCATGTCGTACATCTCCACTTTTTTTTAGACTCTTGGTCCATAAGCCTGTAGGTTTGTTCCGGATATCCAATGCAATCTAATTCATAGCGGTTGTTACAAGTTGAGCATAATGCTGTTTTTTTAATATCAACAGATTTTTTGCATTTAAAGCAAGTAACTTTCTCTGGAATCTTGCGGTCATTTTTCGTACTCATTTTAGCTGACATTATATTATTGTGCGTATTCTCCCAAATTTAGATTTTTATTTTATTATGGCAACACCTCCATGTACAAGATTTTTTTTTTTTTTTTTTTTTTGTGCCAAAATGCTATGTTCCAAGTCGGTAGAAAGAATGAATGATTTAAACGTAATGTATATATCAACCGTGTTCCGCTACTCGCTGATAGATGTCGCTATTTTCTAATACTGCATTATCGACTTGTTTGAATTTTATAATTAAAATAACGAACTGCTACACTAAGAGATGTTTATCAGTATCACTTTTTTCTAGACACACACCATAAAATGTTTGTAATTATAATAGTTTTGTAGGTTGTTGTCTTAAAATTGGAATGTTTGCACTGGTATAACTTATAGCACTGGGTTTAGAGTTTTTTGGTCAATGTTTACTTATAAATTTAGATCAATGTTTATATGATAAGTGCTTGTTTTTAAATAATGATAACACTGTTCCTGCTTATTTATGAGTCTATCTTCACTTTTATGTAGAATACACTGTTTCAATATTGGGATTTCTATTAAAAAAAAATATTTTCGTAGGCTCACCGTTAACATATCGACCATTTAAAAATTCAATTTAAGAATATGTTAAGAGGAACGTCATGAGCAATATGACCATGTTTTCATAAGGAACTCTAATCTAGTTTATTATAGACTAGTTGTTCCCGAGGTTTCACCCGCGTTATTTTAAAATTATGTTACTGCTTCTCTCCCGTAGACCGTATCCTGAAGTTATATAGCCTATGCAACTCACACATAATATGGATTTTTGTTAAGTAGACGAAACTCACAAACTTTACCTCTTTGTAATATTAGTAACTAGCTTTTGCCCGCGACTTCGTTCGCGTGTAATAATAGTTCCCGTTCCCGGGGGATTTTCAACACTATCCTATGTCCTTTCTCGGGTCCCAGACTATTATATCTGTTTAAAATTTTATTCAAATCGGTTCAGTGGTTTAGGCGTGAAGAAGAGACCGGCAGAGTTACTTTCGCATTTATAATGTTAGTACGGATTAGTATAGATGGATAAGGGACAAGGGTACACATAATGTTATAATTATTTTTACAACACACTTGCTCGTAAAATGTATGATGCAGAGTGCTGCGCAGTCGTGCGTTTTCTTTACGATACAGGCACTGGACGTTATTAATGGTTTCGTCAATCAACCTCGACATAAAACATCTGTCAGGGTAAAAAATATAAATGCAGAAATCCGCACACCATTTCCACAGTTATTTGTCTCTAATTTTTAATAAATCATTTTTTTTCTAACTATTTTCCAAAGGAACAAATGTACCTTGAGAGTAGACCTTATACAATTACTTCGTTTAGCTTGGGTATGTTGTGAGTGCACAGAAAAGCAAATAATTGCAATATTTTTATGTAGGGTATTACGTTAAGTTCCGCGTTATTTCATTTCATTTCAACAGATTTAGTACACGCGTGACAAGCACCGCTTAAGAGTGACAAAACGTTGCAAAATACAAAACAATAAAACGTAAGTTACGTAGACGTAGTTAAATAAAACGCGACTGAACTACCTCCGTAACTTTCCGCGCTCGACATGATCTAATAAATGTTACCTGTCATCTTTTCCTTCTTGCTGCCACGCTACAACGGGGCTGCAGTTGCTGGCCTCGTGCATCGCCCTGTGCCCGCTTCTGTTCATGTGGTTGAGGGTCTCACTACCGTAGCCTGAAGTGTCACCTTCACCGTCTTCGTCGTAAAAAGAGAACCTCTTCGCGCTCGTCATATTCCGGTTGAGCACATTGTTCCTCCGGTCATCCTTCCCGGATCTGTCCTCAATGTTATGTATGGGCGGCAGGCTGGGACTCCGCTGCCGCTGCACAGGCTCCTGGTACTCGTACGACGACTGCTTATGAAGCTCTAATGTACTCGCAAATTGATTCCGCACTTGCAAACGATTCGTGTACCGTTCGCCGGAGCCCCAAGGCAGGTAGAGGTGGGACATTTCCTCTGAAAACAACAAAATTGTTGTTTAAACTATATTCATAATTATAGCACTACAGTTAATTACATAAACACAGCCAAAAACAAAAAAAAACAAACACTAAAAATATCTTCAAAAGGCTACTTTCTATTTTTGTTAGCAAAACTTGATAACTACCGTCCATGACAGCAGTCGTCTCCGAATTAACTGTTCAATTTTTTCGGAAAAGATAAATGAAAAACCTTCCCCTTTATGTGCAAAGGGTTTTAGTTTTATCGATAGCGCACACTGAAAACGTAAGTCATTCATGCGAGCTGCATAATATAATGTTATAGTGATCAAGTGTTGTAAACCACCGCAGCTTTATTTTAGTACGGGGAACACGCAACCATTGAATGACTTTGATATTTTCAGAGTTTATAGCGTCTATAAAAATTGAGGTTTGAAAAACTCAATTGCTTTACAGTTATTACCAGGTAATTCAAAGAAGGCACGTTTAGAACATTTAAAGCTTACGTGTTGGTTATGTGCACTCAAAATAAATCACACTCATTATTGTCATTAGGGTAAGTAGGCTTGCGTATCATCTGCATAATAATATGCAGATGAACAGATAACAATTTACTTCCGAGATTTAAATATGTTAAATATTTCTTATGGTTTCTAGTGTTACATAAACATTAAAACTTTGTAGCGGTAGGCGGGTACGATCACTGTGCGGCTATAGTATATATATCACTGAAGATCACTTTCGTTTGTTCTTGTAATCTTATATGAAACAATAGCATTGTTCTTATGTCTCATATTTATATTTACTCTAATAAGGTCTATTACTAGTAGCGGTGGCGGCGGTGCCGCGCTGAGGCGGACTGGGACTGGGGCTCTACAAATGGGAACGCTAAACTTTACTTATTTGGCCCGACACAAAACACGCAAAGCCATATTATGGAAACAAATGAAAGGAATGTTATAAGGAGGCCTAATCACGTTGTCGTCAACTTTTGATTGAAACATAGGTGTATTTAAGACTTAAACTTAAGACACAATAAAGATAGATACTGTATTAAATAGTAGCAAAGTGCAACTTAATTACTTAAGAAAAATATTTTATACTTTATGCATGGTGTATCAACACTGTAGAATATGCTTATTTCATTCCTTCTGGACTTGAACTGAAATAGTAAGTAAACTAAAACTACGGCAGCTACTGCTACACATATAGATAGATACACTGAACTATGAAAACCGCCCTTAAATTACTACACAATAAAGGCGATATCATTCATGACCGTGCGGCTTACTGTACCACGACGTACTGCGTGCAATAAGCTAGACGTAACAATTTGTGTCGGAAGCGGTGGAAAACCTCAGCAATTTATGTCCCTAAGAAAATATTTACTTCTCTAAAAGCAGGCGGCCAAGGATCTGGGTCATGTAAGCTACGACAATTCGTTGAACTTTAGTGGAAAGTGAAATGTGGCGTTCTGTAGTCACGGCCTGAATAATTCACTATTTTTTAAGTGCGGATCGATTACAGCTATTATCCGTGTGACAATTTTATTACGGCGACTGAATCTTTAAAGATTTCGTAAAAAAGATATTATTCTATTTTCTGTGTCAATGGGTGACTGGTGAATCCGTAGATAAAAAAGGAAAATAACGGATAGTAAATAAAAACAAGTGTTCTAGCTAGTAATTGTATATTTTGTTTGAGCGTCACGCTCTCGTGGAGCGCAGGCGCAGACCGTCTATAGGTATTAACGAGCAGTGAGTGTTTCTGTTACATTATTTAACGCCAGCGCGTTACCTGTCTAATGTAGACTGTAGTACATTGAAACTGTAATAAATCGTCGACTATTTCTATCTAGGAATTCAATTAAAAAAAATATTTTCTCTTGGCGAGACATAAAAATTTACAATTAAAGAATAATGAAGTAGACAGATCATATAATTTTTTTTTAACACACAAGCTTGCTCGTAAATTGACTTCTAATGAACTGTTTTTAGAATAGTAACGCGCACCGTATAACAAAAACGTGCTTTTTACTTTACTTTGCATTACCACACGCAATGCGATAATAGTTGTGTTTTTAGATCTCAGCAAACACCATAATTTTATAATTTTACCATACCTAAATATTTGGTAAAAGGTATACAATACTATTAGATATTAAATGATAATACAATAATAATACATTAATGAGCTACGCCCGCGAGTATTGCAGTCCGAGTCAGAGGCGATAGCGTGATGGAGCCAAGAGTGGGATCTTAGCGGAATAATAAATGCTTTTGCCTGTCATACGTCGTTTTTCAAAATATTGGTAAAGAAATATAAATTAAATTTAAAAACTTTAGTAGGCCGTATCTATGCTTTAAGTATATTAACTTTATTTCATTCAATAATTATTTAAGAGTTATTGCTTTTCTAAAATTTTGACGACCTTAAGCTTTTGTGCTGGCTTCTTTGATCAAATTCTGGGGTGTCGGGCTACAAAGCGCGCGCAAATGTTCTTAATCAAAATTTAGAACATTCGCGCGCCATTTTCACAAATCTGTGTGTAGTTACTGAGGTTATGCTAGCATCGACTACACTTGACAGATCCAGGGGACCGTATCGAGGAAGGATATGCGCGTGGATGTGTTATGTTGTAATGTAATGTAACTAATGGTTATCGATGCAGTTGTTAATTGTGGATTATACAGAGGTCTGTAACAGTCCCGTGTGGTCTTAATGTTTAGGAAAGTTATGAAATAAAATTCTATTACTTAAGTACTTAGCCTACCTAACTAAACATTTATCTCACACTAGCTTTTGCCCGCGACTTCGTCCGCGTGGATTAATAGTTCCCGTTCCCGGGTGATTTCCGAAATGAAAAGTATCCTATGTCCTTTCTTGGGTCCCAAACTATATCTGTACTAAATTTCATTCAAATCGGTTCAGTGGTTTAGGCGTGAAGAAGAGACAGACAGACAGACAAAGTTACTTTCGCGTTTATATACAGGGTGTCCCACGGCTATGCCACATGGAGGGAAAGTACCTTAAATATTGTAGATAGAACATTTTACTGAAAGAAGACATTATATGAATTTTGAAAACATTTTAAACTGCATTCATAGATTTTTAAATAATTAAATGGTTAGGCCGGGAATCGAACTTGTTCCACGAGAAAAAAATATCATCCTGTAGTTTTATCATACTGATCGAAAGGTTTCATCATAAGGATTATTTTTTGCTAAATAACATAGTGTCACAAATAAAAGGAAGACCGTGAATTTTAACATTTGATGTAAAATTTTGTTCTGAAAAGTTAAAAGCTTACATTGCCGTAAGGACATACAATTGACAATCATAACTACTTATTACTAATTAATCTACCCACTTGAGTTATACGCATCATTTAAATAAATAAATATCCATCACAACAAGCCCAAAAATCGTCAGGGAACGAAATAATCAAAAGTTATCACTTTGTATTCAAGAAGAAGGGACTCATTTTGAGCATTTGATAAATTGACTAATTTTGTATCAAAAATGTTAAAATTCATGGTCTTTCTTTGATTTTTGACACTATGTTATTTAGCGAAAAATAATCCTTGCGATGAAGCCTTTCGATCGGTAGGATAAAACTACAGGCTGATTAATTTTCTTGAGTAACAGGTTCGATTCCCGTATCAACTATGTAATTATTTAAATATCTATGAATGCAGTTTAAAATCTTTTCAAAATTCATATAATGTTTTCTTACAGTAAAATGTTCTATCTACAATATTTAAGGTACTTTCCCTCCATGTGGCATTGCCGTGGGACACCCTGTATAGTACGGATAGCATCGGATGTTTTGATTTGGTTCAGATATCAAGCCAATTGATACCCCAAAAAGTTAATATAAATCAATATCTCTTCGCAATAACAAAAGTACACACCTACTATCATAATTCTAATTAAATAATAGGGTTCAGAATTGACGTCATGAAATAAACCATGATAAAGTTGGAGATTTGTAGTACGATAAAGTTTTAAGTAAGTACCTAAGTACTTAAATATTCGTTATTCAGAAATCGGAGCACGTACATTATTATATTTAAGGGCATTATGACATATTACGACTACAAACATATATACATATATGTAGGATAGTTCCTGTTCCCGACATTTTAAAATGATTAAGATTAAGACTTGATTAAGTTATACAAACATAGCATGCACATATTAATCATTATGCAAGCAAATTCTACAAAAAATCAGGCTACTCCGATCTATTTGTAATTAGGTTAATTTAGTCTCAATTAGTGATATCCTTTTGGAGTTTTGGGTCTTTAGACCCGCTGATCTCAGAAATAACGAAAACATCGTTTCGCTGCATACCAAACATCAGCTTAGATTAGACTAACGACTGGAATGGAAACAGTAAACAAATCTATTAAGGGAATGTAAGGAAGGTGATTTGCAACAAAACAAAAATGATTATGCAAATGCCAACGATTTTCGGGAACCATAGGCATTTTATATTTCTTATATTCTCCAAAAACGGTTTATTTGCATAAAGGTCATTTGAGTGCAAATGACCTTTTCTACATTCCCTTAACAGATTGTCGACATACCATTTGTACCTACCTACGTCTGAAAGCCTAGCATGTGGAGGTTATTTATTTCCATTTGTAGGGTGAATGGGGCGATTTCAATCTACGTGTGTGATGAAAGCTCAAAGGTCATTGGTTCCATCAACCTTGAAACGATTGTTAGTCTCGTCAGCTACAGGCCCCAACACAACTTTGTCAATAACAATTGTTGTTTTTCGTTATTGTTATTTGGTAACGCTCCGTTGTCATTTAAAAAGCGAGGAAACAATTTGATGGTTATTCAGCTGTTGTAAACTAAAGTAAGTACTTCCTGCCGTCGGAAACACTGACGACCTAATTTAAGTTTTTTTGTGACTCAATACGGTTTATCTTCTAATAAATAAAAATCAGCGATTGATTGCGTTCGTATTTTATGCGCTGCCGTAACGTAATACTATATTACATCCGATTGCCAAACAATTGAAAACGCACGAAAGTTATTTCCATGAGTATGGTAAAATTTTATCATACAAATAATGTTTGAATTTTCAGTTTTTATTTTCACAATTATTTCTTCTGCAGCAGCAACGCACCGGTGCCAGCTAGTTTAAAATGAGAACCCCAGACAGAAGCGTTCTATGAGCTCTATTTCTTACATAAATTTCTTCTTTCACCGAGCTTACAGACAACTCATGGTTTAGATTTTTCCGAATTTTCTATTCGGACAATTTTCTTGATTGTTTTCTATTTAAAAATCAGTTTTCATCTCCATTTTATAACAGTAACCATTCCGATTGGTTCGTAATCAGAAAATGTGGCTTTTCCATATGTATTAGATACTACTTAATCGCGAAAATGCTTAAACTGCTAAAGCTGACTAGTTCTGACTGTTCTGAGTTCTTACGCGAAGTTAATTACTTTTTATTGTAACTTGTAAGCCATTGAGACAAAATAGATATCGTGTGATACAATATTTTTTACATGGTCACCACTTCGGAAAGTGAAATTAATGTCGGGTGAGTTATGTCTATTTCTAGGCAAAATATAAGAAGCCGGTCTTAGGCGCACCTAGTATTTTAATAATTTTGCATTCCAAGAGGTAGGTATATTTTATTATTACATAGATAAAATTACTATTTTATTGTTTTGTTTATACGTACCGTCTAATGTTGTCGCAATCCAAAATAACTTTAGTAAAACCAACGTGTCTGAAAGTCGCGAATGTTAGCAAATCTCCTTGATGGAATCACGACCGTGAATATGTTTCGAAATGGTAAGGGAGCGTGATGCAGATGCGGTTGTGCACCAGGTGGGCGGCGGCGCACTGGCGGCAGCGCGGGCGGCGGTACCAGCGCGAGTCGCGGACGCACCGCACTACGTAGTACGCACCTCTCTCCCGCGCCCACTGCTGCTTCTTCTGCTGGACTAACGACGCCGGCTTGCTCACTGACAGCATCGCACCACAATATTCATTACACTTTCTAATGGCGCGTATTGCACATACGTTGCGTTTTGTACTGCCGCAGCGCAGTTACGGTGCAGCAGCTAATGAGTGCTTTTTAAAAGCGGACGCTCGCGCACAGCCGGCGAGCGCGCGTTTCGGTTCGCTTCGCGCGTGCACTCATTGTCCACGGCTGCTGGACCCGCACTACCGACACGATTCAATCACCAGGCAGACGGTTTTTTTAAAAATTAACGGCACCACCACGCAAGCATTAACTATCCATGTCGTAGCAATTACAAACGCGATTGTGTAAGGGGTCAGGCGGTAAACAAGTACCGGAGTATCGAACCGATGTCTAGACTTCGGTGCCTTATTGTTTCAGAAGGCGACACGCGAATGAGACTTTCAGGGAAAAGCCTCGGAAAAGCCGCCGATCGATATAATTGTCATGGTAACGTTTGTTTCACGTGTTTGCGAGGAGTCGTGGCATTTTTCACTTATTTGCATTTCAGGCCACGAGGTGACGCGAATGTTGTTATGTGGGACGATTAATAATCACACCGCTTTTAACAATGTGTTAACTACATATAGGTACGTATTATAATAACTGAGCCGCGTGCTCTTGGGAGGTTTACTTGAAAGTTGCAACTTAATATGCATTTCGTGTTCCATAAAAGCGACGAGGAGAGAGCTATTTTGCAATGACATCATATTATCGTAATCATCATATGTAATTCTGCTGCGGTCGCCAAAACAGCCATATGTCTTGGTAGTTTTAACCAGAACCAAAGCTTGTATAGTCCTTTTCTCAAAGGATACGAAAAAAATCAAATACCTATTACCTAAAGGAGTCTATAAGAAAACTAAACTATAAAAAGCTTTATAAAATGCTCCAGTTTTGCGATAATTTTTTTTTCTTCCTAGGTCATCGCAAACAGTTCTGTTGTGTACAGTGTGTGTTGTACCATTTATTAAATTAAGATAGTACTTTTTTAGGATACTTACCTCTATATACCTATTACTTATTCAAATATTAAGACTACCTACGACTACAGAAAAAAAATAGTTCTAGTCTAAATAACACGACATAATATGTTATGAGTTTTCTATGTAAATAATATGTATATGTCACCGGAAAATAACAAGATCCGTAAGTTTATCAATCTACTAGGAAGTTTATAAACTTTCGTAAGATTCTAAACGGGAGATAAATTGTAATATTTTACGTCCACATTTTCGTTAATTTATCAATTTCCGACGTCATACGGTAAATTTATAAACTAACGGATATCTATTCGTAAGATTTTAAATGGTTCGACCAATCACAGAAACTCTTTTAAATATACGCATCTTTGAAATATGTAAAATAACACACTGCTCTCTGATTGGTCAATGTTCATAGTGGCAATGCTTGTGTCCAAAGACTGGTATAATCAGACTTGACAAACTATAAATTGGAAGCAACAATGCCTGGTTCCTCTCTGGCACGGATGTAGTGAGTTGAGTTTTCTTTGAGTTGCAACACAGTTCAACATTAAAAACAAATAAAAACGCACAAGCAAACTGGTTTATTTATGTTCCGTTAGGAACAATGGCGGCTGCGAGGAAGGAGAAGTGACACGTGACAGTCAACCAATCAGATCGCGCGTAGCGTTTGGTTACTGCTTACTTATTATTTTACGAGTGAGTTCAGTAAGTTTATCAATTTACGAAAATGTGAACGTAAAATATTACAATTTATCTCCCGTTTAGAATCTTACGGAAGTTTATAAACTTCCTAGTAGATTGATAAACTTACGGATCTTATTATTTTCCGGTGACATATATATATATTGGCTTGGCCTACCATTTAAGGATTTTCATACTTTGCTTGCCTCACTCGTATGCCTTATTACTCTAATTCAAAACATTTTCCTGTGTTGTAGGACTTGTAGGAATCGTACGACAATACAACCAATAAAATGCATGCAACAGCAACATAAATTACCTCACACGCGTAGTGTAGGGTTCCATAGTATAGTTTTATAGTACCGTGTATCTAATAATGATAAGGCAAGGTAAAGGTAAATAAAACTAAAAATAGACTACCTATTTATTAAGATTTTTTCCCTTTGTGTTTGATTAATAGAAATATCTATGCCAAATTACAGTTTTTTACCGCGTGTATTCTTAAATTCTCTGAGCTAAGCCGCAAAAGCACAGATTAAGAGGTATAACATGACAACAGACGGCGGACATGCCGAATTTATAGGGGGGGTTCCCCTAGCTATAAGGAGAACCGGAACCCTTATAGTGTTCATTTGTTAACTACGGAACCCAAAACCATGATAGCGTGACATGTGATATTTAATTCACTTTGCTCTTAATGATGATAATTATATCACACTAATTCGCCAAGCTACATTATACGAATGTTTGGGTATGCCTATTTAATCCGCGATACGATAAAATTGTGAAAGCGTTTGAGAAAACCGAAAACGACAAAAATTATAAAAGGCAGGTAACGCGAAGTAGAATATGTAATAGCAATTTTTTACGATGCATGTTCTTATGTCCATTATTCAATCGCTATTTCTTTGGGGTGCGTGATTTACTATAGTTCATAGAATAAAATATCAATACATATAGGTCGTATTTTCATACATCAAGTTGAATAATGGAGCTGAACAAGTACCTACAGAGTAAGGCGTTATCTTACACTATTTCTAGTCGACGGGCCTGTTGGTCTAGTGGTTAGTTACCCTGACTGCTAAGCCGGAGGTCGTGGGTTCGATTCCCACCCAGGACAAACTTTGTGTGATGAGCACGAATGTTTGTTCTGTGTCTGGGTGTGATTTATCTATAATATGTATGTATTTAAAAAATATATAAGTATGTTTATCAGCTGTCTGATTACCATAGCACAAGCTCTGCTTAGTTTGGGATCAGATGGCCGTGTGTGAGTTGTCCCAGGATATTTATTTATTTATTTAGCTTCTTATACATATTATGTATAGACATATGGCCGGTTTTTTTTTTACCGGCCAGTTGGCTGTTTTTTTTAATGGTACGTGCAACTATAACTCAGAGGAGAAACAGGCTACAAAATGCTGGAATTAACATTGATTAATAAATATAATGTTATTTATTAAATATTTAGGCTGAAATATCGATGTATATAGGGTGACTGGTAATTAGAATCCTGAAATCGCGAAAATAAATCAGCTGTTCAGTACATTTATGTTTGCCCAATGTACTGAACAGCTGATATTTTTTTCGCGTTCGCTCCCATAATAAAAATTGTTTATTATCATGAGCACAATCACGTGTTTAAGTATCGTACACTAATTAACAGTCACCCTTTATAATATAATACACTGGTGCCGATTCTCTTGTGCACAAACTATCGTAAATTTAAGTTAAGTGCATCTTTCTCTTTCCTTTTAATTAAGAAAAGGACAGAAGATCAAATATTAGTTAAGTCCTGTCAAATTTAGACACTCCATAGATAATTTAGACGCAATTTAAAAACATGGCGTCTAAATATACGTCAATTTTCATCAGGCGCTGTCTAATTTGACAGGATTAAACTAAAATGTATCTTCTGTCCTTTTCTTTAAGAAATGGAAAGAGAAAGATGCACTTAACTTAAATTTACGATAGTTTGTGCACAAGAGTATCGGCACCATTAACCGATATATATCAATATTAACGTATATTATTATGTAAGTATAGTTCAATTATATGAATGTCGTGATGGTCCAATGGATGGTCCGATATTTAAACAGTCCCGCTGCCCCGCTGGGCGGGGCTCCTATTTCTGGGTGGTTTAAAAAAAAATACCACGGAGGCTTAAGCCCGGTTTCCACCGCGAGCGGAACGGACCCATTAATGACTTTGTTAACAAGCGCAAACTGCAAACAACCAATAGTCAAACAAATAAACAACAAATAGTTGAATAATAATTAATAATAAATGCATTTATAATAAAGTATGTATTAAGAATTATAATTTTGTTGGTGGAAATACAAGTATGCAGTTTGCGCTTGCGAGCGAAGTCATTAATGGGGCCGTTCCGCTCGCGGTGGAAACCGGGCTTAAGGCTGGAACTCCGCTCCGCTTCGCGCCCGCCTTAGCCTTCTAACCTAACCTGTCAGAGTCGGGGTGCCCGAGTCGTTATTTTTATCGACCACCTTAACTTTTTAAGTTTTGACGGATACAACCAGTCAAAAACACTTGACGGAATCACTTGCCTAGTCAAAAGTACTTTTAACCAGCTCCATTGGGCAAAAGTACTTTTAACTGTTATTTTAGTCAAAACTACTATTGACTAAATCATACGGTCAAAAGTACTTTTGACTGATTTTGCTAGTCAATAGTATTTTTGACTGGTTAAGAGTCTTGACTGCAACATATCGATATTTTTTTGAAAACCTTGCATCCTAGTTACAACAACTATAATCTCGCCTCTTGTGTTATTAGTGACGACCATGACACGGTTGGTGCAGTGGGCTGCTGTGCAGTCGCGAGTTCAATTCCCGCACGAAATTTGTGTATGCAAGTCTCTTTGTAAACGCACTCACGACATAGGAGAGATTAGATTCTAGCGGGCTAAAGAATGTAGAGACCTGAGGCAGCGACAGATTTGAGTCTTAAAACTGAGTGAAGTTTTTCGGCCATAATAACTTCCGAATACTCAAACGTTCTTAATTTTAAGACTAAGGCCCGAGTCACACCGGCGGGGTTATTACCTATGAAACAGCAATCAGCAATATTTGCGCAGTGATCGCGCGATCGTCAAAAAAAAATCGTATTATAACCCGTGCGAGCTAACATGGCACCTGGCTCGAAAACAAACCTCACCTCGCGACCCCGCGCGGCGCCCCGCTCGCGTCTTACCAGTAGCGTTAGCATCACTATTACATTATAATAAGCATAAGTATAATAACTAAAATGACGGATGTGCAAAAACAGATTTTCAGGCGTGCACGTGGGCTAGAACAATGTACACCAAATAAAATTATATATTTTATATTTTTTAAATGGTGCTAAGTTTACCAGCGTTTCTGTCCTCCGTCCACAGCACTGACAGGTTAACCAGCAAGATCTTATCGTCTTCGCTGGTTGATTTTGAGGTGCCGTGTCTGACTGAAGCTGTAAACGCTTGGAAAATGGCTTGCCCGGGGACGGATCGGCCCGTGAACCCTTCTTCCCAGAGACAGTGGGATGAGCCGCTTTGCAGATTGGTACGGAATAGTCTCATTAATACGTCCACCAATTCTGCTGAGCGTGCCCGCCTACTAGCTGTGGGTAAGTGGGAGTCGGGCCTCTGGCTTCAGGCACTTCCTTCACCCAACTTAGGCACTATGATGGGTGATACGACCTTCCGGCTCGCTACATGCCTTCGCCTAGGCGCTCCTTGCGGAGCTCCGCATCGCTGTCAATGCGGTGAAGCGGTCGACTGCCTCGGACACCATGGCCTTTCATGCAGTAAGAGCGCCGGCCGGATAGCACGACACGCAAGTATTAATGACATTATCCGTCGTGCTTTTGTCTCCGCCGGGGTGCCAGCTGTTTTAGAACCTAATGGTCTGGCACGCGACGATGGGAAAAGACCAGATGGAATGACCATAATGCCTTGGAAGTTGGGTAGGCCTTTGGTGTGGGATGCAACATGTGTTGATACCCTTGCGCCATCTCATCTTCCTAGGTCTGCGTGTTGTGCTGGGGCAGCTGCTGCAAGTGCAGAAAACCTCAAACGGCGCAAATACAGGGTGTCCCACGGCTATGCCACATGGAGGGAAAGTACCTGAAATCTTTTAGATAGAACATTTTACTGAAAGAAGACATTATATGAATTTTAAAAACAATTTAAATTGCATTCATAGATTTTGAAATAATTAAATGGTTGGGCCGGGAATCGAACTTGTTCCACGAGGAAAAATAATCACCCTGTTGTTTAATCATACCGATCGAAAGGTTTCATCATAAGGATTATTTTTTGCTAAATAACATAGTGTCAAAAATAAAAGGAAGACCGTGAATTTTAACATTTAATGTAAAATTTTGTTCTGAAAAGTTAAAAGCTTACATTGCCGTAAGGACATACAATTGACAATCATAACTACTTATTACTAAATAATCTACCCACTTGAGTAGTACACATCATTTAAATAAATAAATATCCACCACAACAAGACCAAAAAATCGTCAGGGAACGAAATAATCAAAAGTTATCACTTTGTATTTAAGAAGAAGTGACTAGTTTTGAGCATTTGAAAAATTGACTAATTTTTTATTATAAATGTTAAAATTCATGGTCTTTCTCTTATTTTTGACACTATGTTATTTAGCAAAAAATAATCCTTGTGATAAAACCTTTCGATCAGTAGGATAAAACTACAGGCTGATTAATTTTCTCGAGTAACAGGTTCGATTCCCGGTTCAACTATGTAATTATTTAAATATCTATGAATGCAGTTTAAAATGTTTTCAAAATTCAAATAATGTCTTCTTTCAGTAAAATGTTCTATCTACAATATTTAGGGTACTTTCCTTCCATGTGGCATTGCCGTGGGACACCCTGTATAATAACCTTATAGGAAATTATATATTTGAGCCGTTTGGGGTTGAAACACTGGGGCCATGGGGTCCGAGTGCTCATCTTGTTTTTCAAGATATCGCCAAGCGGCTGGTTGACTCTTCACGTGACTAGAGGGCTGGCCTTTTTCTGGGACAAAGAATTAGCATTGCCATACAACGTGGCAATGCTGCCAGCCTTTTGGGCACCTGTCCTGTCGACAGCGATGCGGACGAGTTTTTTATGCCCTGTGAGCCCTTCTTTTTATAACTTGTATATATTTATTTTAGTATTATTTATAAGTTTTGTACATATTATGTTTAATTTATTTAATTTAGTTTTATTTCTATTATTAATAATTAATGTTTAATTCCGATTTGGGCGATAATATTCATCAAAACATAAGCTTACAGTTTACAAACCAAGTCGCTTATATCTATACTATAGGTGCTATTCATTTTAATTACATATTATAAGATGTCCTAAAAAATGTCCTAAAAAAAATACAATAATTAAATAATCCAGATAATTCAATCATGATGACTAATTTTAACTAAAAATATATTGTTATTATTAACACGTTCACTGCCACCATATTTGTTTAGAAGTTCATAGCGATGCCGCCCTATAAAGCCACGCGGACACGCCAGGCGTGTCGGCGGCACTGCATTTTGTTAAATATGGACACTCTAGGCGTGTCCAGTGGCACCTCGATAGACTTAAATTCTAAATCTGTCTTTTTTTCGGTTTAGCGATGAGTATTAGTTAGTTTGCCATTCGCTGAGCAAGAATAAAGGTGATTCAAATACGGTAGTGAGATTTAACCTGGAATTATGGCTGAAAATAGATTTTTAGGTAAGTATAATTATCGTAATTTTGTAAGAGATGATAAACATTTTGTGGTTATTTTGAAATATTTTATAATATTAACTTAGATAAGTCAATTATTGCAAGTTTACGGAACGATACCTTCTTTAGTTGAAGATAGCGTACATATTATGTTTATATATATATTGTACGTATTAGTTAAGTTATTATTAACGAGCAAATAAAAGTAAAATACGTACTGTTTTAACAGTACGGTTGTCAATTCAACTAGTTGTTTGTTTACCGATCGTAGGTACCTACCGTAAATTATTTTGTACATTATTGGTCTGACCGAGGCAACGCGAGTTCACACAGTAGTTATCTTTTAGTCCTACTCGCCTTCTTATTTCTTGGGCTTCTACCTACTTGACATTCAATAAATTATCTTCATATTTTATTGATTTTTGTTTATATGTACATTATTTTAGCTGTATTTGACGTCTTAGTACAAAGGTTGTCAATCTATGATTAACTTGTTTAGGTGGACACGCCTGGCGGGTCCTCGGCATTACATAATCACTTTAAAAATAAAATTACAAATTAATAGATTTTTCCGGGAGCCACCTCAAAAATCCTTAGGTTATTGCTAGAGGATTATGTACTGAGAATTCCAAAAGGCAACTTTGCTTAATTTTCGAAATATCACTGGAATATTTAGGACACGACTGGCGTGTTCTAGGCGTAGTAATAGAAATTCGCAAGAACACGCTACGCGTGTCGGCGGCATTGAACGTGTTAATTATTATTTCCAATTCAAATACATTAAAACAATGGTGCTAGCGTATACCTGTCATCTGTCATAGTGTTAGCCCAAAATCGAACGTCTCCTTTTTTGCACTTAGTACTTTAAATGTCACTCATTCAACCCAGGTGCCATGTTATCTCGCCCGGATAGTATGTATGAACCGATTGCTAATCGCTCGCTGATTGTTCTAATGCACTTATTGCTACGATGACGATAAAGTAGCTATCGCTGGTACTAATTAAATATCACCTTTAACAAAAAAAACTTAACTTTGCTATTAAAAACCATACTAAATACGATACGAAACCACCAAACGAAAAATGCATATTTTAGTTAACTGATTGCTCCACAGAGGCAGCACTACCGCTAGATTGCCATTTGACATGACGTGTTTTGAATTGACGTTTCAGCATCAAATATTGCTAAATTATCGCGATCGCTTGGCTATCGCAAGATACGTAATCCCGGTGCGGAATGGCAGCGGCCGCCAGCGTCGCTAGAAACAAGAGGCGCGCGTGTCACTCTCTCTGGCTTGGCCACCATCAGGGATTTTAATTTTGATAACACAAAAAAATAGTCGCTAAATAGTCGAAATTAGTCGGCAAATATCAGAAATAGTCGTTCTCTAGTTCAAAAGTTATAAGGGTTTATAGGTGGCCGAGCTGCAGAGAGTCTCCCCAGCTTGGCCACATGAAAACTAGGGCACCCAGTGAAGATCTGTTTTTACAAAAAAATAGTCGAAATTAGTCGCCAAATATCAGAAATAGTCGTTCACTAGATCAAAAGTTATAAGGGTTTATAGGTGGCCAAGCTGGAGAGAGTCTCACCAGCTTGGCCACATGAAAACTAGGGCACCTAGTGTAGATCTGTTTTTACAAAAAAATAGTCGCTAAATAGTCGAAATTAGTCGCCAAATATCAAAAATAGTCGTTCACTAGATCAAAAGTTATTAAAGAATATAATTTCAACATGTACAAGCAGGTACAAAATACTTAAGTAGTTTCTGACAGTAGGTAACTATGATGTGATATGGTGAAATGTTTCTTTCAAAACATATAAATATAGAGATTCTATAATGTGAACACACCGAGGAAAAGCTATACAAACTCCAAAATAATAAGTAATATTTTATCTTTATTCACGCATTCGAAGTAGCGTACAGAGCGTACATGACAGTTGTCAAATTGATCGGTTTTTTAAATAAATTTGTGTGCTTTTAATATATTTCCCTTATTATCTAGGTGTGTAAGAACAACAGAAACAGAAAAAGTCTTTGGGTAAGTTTGAAATGATATGAACGCAAAAATACAGTAAGTAAAATATTCTAGCTTTTTAACAATCAGTTATTACGTACCTAATGAAAAAATGCCATTTGATGAGATATTTTAATTCCAAAAGTACTTAGCAATTTACCTATATAAATCAACTTTCCGAAATATTTCCTCTCCCGACAAGATTGCCGGTAATGTTCCCACCAATATTCCCACCTCGGGCAATACTCCCGGGAACGGCACATCTCTACTCTGGAGTGTCTTATATGAGTATGCTTTAGTTACACGAAATCTATGAATTGGGGTTTAAATTCTGGCCCGGAAAGTATTTTTGTTTAAGTATTTTTTTCGACAACAAAAAAAGTTTCATTATTCTAACGTAAATTAGAGTCTCTAACGTTATAATTTGTTAAAACCGTTGCATGCGATTGTACATCTTGACACTTAATAGACCAAGAGCAAGGTTTAATGTTTTCATAGAAGTTTACGGCACTCTAACCTAGTCATTTAAAACATAGAAACATATATATAATTGAAAATTTATCTTTCTCTGGCATTTGTAAAGTCTTTTGATCGATAAAACTAGAAGTATATTACACATATTTATTGAAATATCTTTTTTCTTTGAATGTTTTCGTAGACTTTTCTGTCTAGCTCTTGGACTATACTTTAAAAATTGAACTTATTGTAACTTCTTATCTAAGACCCGACTATTTCTGATATTTGGCGTCTAATTTCGACTATTTAGCTACTATTTTTTTGTAAAAACAGATCTTCACTAGGTGCCCTAGTTTTCATGTGGCCAAGCTGGGGAGACTCTCTCCAGCTCGGCCACCTATAAACCCTTATAACTTTTGATCTAGTGAACGACTATTTCTGATATTTGGCGACTAATTTAGACTATTTAGCGACTATTTTTTTGTAAAAACAGATCTTCACAAGGTGCCCTAGTTTTCGAGATATGCATGTGGCCAAGCTGGGGAGACTCTCCCCAGCTCGGCCACCTATATACCCTTATAACTTTTGAACTAGAGAACGACTATTTCTGATATTTGGCGACTAATTTCGACTATTTAGCGACTATTTTTTTGTGTTATCAAAATTAAAATCCCTGATGGTGGCCAAGCCAGAGAGAGTGACACGAGGCGCGCGGCCGCTGGCAGCCTCGCGACCTTTTCAAGCGATACTAGTCTTATAAGTAGGTAGTTAAGCCCGGTTTCCACCGCGAGCGGAACGGCCCCATTAATGACTTCGTTTGCAAGCGCAAACTGCTTACTTGTATTTCCACCAACAAAATTATAATTCTTAATACATAATTGTTTATTAATGCATTTATTATTATTCGACTATTTGTTGTTTATTTGTTTTTCTATTTGTTATTTGCAGTTTGCGCTTGCGAACAAAGTCATTAATGGGTCCGTTCCGCTCGCGGTGGAAACCGGGCTTTAAAGTTTAAAATTATTTCACACTGAAAGGTGCTCGCCGCACCGCTGCCATTCCGGTGTGACTCGGGCCTAAAATCTGGGATAAAATAAGGACAGCAACAGATTTCAGAGCGTCTCGTCGCTTGAGTATTCGGCCAATAGGCTATTTTTGTCTTTTCTAACGCAAGCGAAGCTGCGGGCAAAAGCTAGTGTTATTATATAAATGAAAGCTCGAAATATTTCGTTCTTAATTTTATTTCTTACTCTAATTAATACAATGAATCCTTAATCTAAAACGCATATCTAGTTCTAATATCTTCCAACTTTTTGGACACTTCAGCGGGCGTTCTCTCCAGGTCTCCAGCGATCGCCTTCTGTTTTGCTGGCTCCAATGAGTTGAACTGCTCGCACAAGTCGCCGTCTATCACATTCTGTCAAATAAAAAGAAAATATGTTAAAGAATTTTATTTCTTGATGAAAAGGGTGAGAAAACTAATAATGCGTATTACTAAATATTTTTTAGGGTTGTCCGTTCCAAAACTAAAGTAGCGCTATGAGAAACGCGCCTAACTCTCCGGAACTCGGCGGACGGTGGCGACGAGGCGCAGTCATAACGACAAGCACACAGGCCGCGGAGCGCCCGCCGTGCTCTACCGACAGTGTAACACAGGACACTTCGTGGAGAAGTAAACTGCTGACTAACTGGCGGATACCCTAACTAACACTTAGATATATACTGGAACCTAATAATGTAAAACCAAGCCCAGTAGTAGTAAACATTTTATTTTTTGTAATAATGGCATTTTGCAATAATCACCTTTACTGGGTAATAATAGCTCCTAAACGATAAGTGATCCCGACCACACAGTGGCGAATTTTCACTTCTCATGTGCATCTCCAGATGCTGGAAGAAGTCGTGGTCTTCTCGCGACGTGAACGGCAGAAGCACGCCAAGGGAGCCACTGACGGTGGCATACAGCAGGGCTTCGGAACCCCCAGGAATGAGCGTAGCCCGCTGCAGAGTAGTTACAGTTTCCCCTACATGGAAATTCACCACGACATCACCTTTCTGGGAAGCTCCATTTAGTAGACCTGAAAAAGTATGGGTTAAATTAGCGTTGTTTGCGTTGCGTAAACTTTTCCAATTTGGTGTTATCAGTCAGAATGGAATAAATAATCATTAACTTTCATTAGTCTAGCATGTATATAATTTTGTTTCATCACGCAAGGTTGTGGTTGGTTAGGGAGACGATTTCTAGTAGTTTTACAAGATATAAATAGTAGTTGGTTTCTTTATATTTACCTCTATCCCAGAGAGCTTTGTTTCCTGTTGGGTCTTCATCAACATCATCTGTTACAGATTGTGGCAGTCTCATCACAGCTACGTTGCCGAATTTATCAGACATTGCGACAGTATCGTAATCTAGTATGCAGCTATTTGTTATCCATCTCGGATTGGTGTCATCAGCAAATATGATCAGCTGATTCTCCCTCTTTTTGTACTTGAGACAGAACACAGATTCTTGCACGTCTGATGCAAATATCCTCTGACCAATCGTTTTGATGTCGGCTATAAGGTTGGGAATGTGGCGATTTTCGCATTTGCGTAACAATTTTCTTCTGCCGATGTCATACAGTCTCAACATTCTCCCTACTCCTGCCAACAGCCTTCCGTTGAACGGAGCTAACGCTCCCGGATACTCATCTACTGGTGTTTTGTGGACTAGTTCTAATTTCCCTGTACTGCCATAAATCTGCAAACAAAACAATATTATTAGTGTGTCATTTTGGCTGAATTTCCAGATACAACAAAGAAATAAATCAGGATAGTAAATATTATGCTATATACTGTAGCAGGATAACATAAGAATATTTACCTTATAGACATGTAAACTGCCTTCCGTGCAGGACCGCGGCGACAGGATCATGTCTTTAGCAACTCCTACGACCAAGTGAGCCTGCGCGTGGTCGGCGTGAGCGGCCCAGCGCACGATGCAGCCCGACACGGCCGCCTCGTTCTGCTCCAGCGGCAGCTTAAACAGCGTCGTCGGCTGTCCACCACTGACGCCCATGTCGACCACGCGGATTTGAGACGCCCACATACCTGATAATAAAGCTTTGCTTTAGCAACGAAGTCACGGTAAAGAAAATCTGTTTGTAGTAAATATGTAAGTGTATCCCACACTTGAATCAAATGCCTTATAGGAAGACCATTTGGGATTAACGTTGGGAATTTAATCTTGCCACACCCGATTAGAGTCAGTATGCTCAATGACAATTTCTGCTCTTGCCCAGAGAATGTGGCTTTATAGTGTGTAATTAACATTTTTTTTTTACCTGCTCCAGCTTTAGGTGAAGAGAAGATATTTTCAGGTAGGGTGTCAGAGAGGAAAGCATCAGCCATTTCATTTGCAAGTTGTTGTTCCTCTGGTCCTCCACCCGCAGCTGCCTCTCGCATTTCTTGGGCCATTTGCACCCTGGATGAAAAATGAAAGGGTTAAAAACTGTCACATGCTGGGGAATAATTGAATGAATAAATGTTTAAATTAATTTTAAGTCAGTACTGCAGGGGTCTCTACATTGAGTTCGGTATTTGTGTATTTTTGTCATCACATGAAACAATAAATAGTTGTTTTACAAAATATGTATAGTTTATTATTTTATTTACCTTCTCTGGTTTTTCATATCTTCCGTATACGAGTTGTGATCAGTTTCAAGTATGATAATGTTGTTATTGTCAGTGTTGATAACGAATTTCCTGGGCGTGTATTCAAGAGGCAGGTATGTCTGGTTGAAAACAGCGCCCAACTTCTCTAACGCCAAAATTCTAAGGGTGTTCGAGGATATGGCTACGATGCCTTCAGCGCATTGTTCTGAAAGGGTATAGGTATTGTTAATATTGTTTAAATCTACCCAAGTTTAATGTGATGTTACATTGTTTTAATATATTTGTCCACGGCATGGTTTTGCCGCCTTCATCGCCTGAGCGGCTCCAGCTTGGCTATGGAATATGCCGAGTGCCACTCTCTACCGCAAGCGGGAGAGCGACATGCTCTGCGACGTTGTGGGCCTGTCACTGCATGGGGCAGCTACGCACCACTCTTGCGTGGTCACACCCGAGGGCACGGCCACGCAAACACGTCGGTAATGAAAGGTTTTAGACCAGATATACCAAAAGGCTGCTGTATTCGGTAAGTACAGTCGTTAATTTAAGTTGAACAGAACATCAATTACCAATTTGCTGCACTTTGTGAAAACAATAAAGAAGTCAGCTATTGCTAAACACAAGACAAGTGTTACATAAAATTGGCAGCAGTAAAGACAAAACTAACCAGAACTAAATCCAGCTGCATACTCCAGGCATTCATATGACAATGGTGTAAGGTGGAAACGATTCTGGTAGTGGTAACCCAGCCAAGTCCTTGACGACACTGCAAGGACCGCCTCGGCAGCCTGCACGCGTACTTTGAACAATTTCACTGGCCGCGACCCCAAATACCTAAGGCAACGATTTTTTTATTAGTAAAGAAGAATCAATGCATTATTTTTTTAATATCTATTGTTATCTCAGATCTGGTTAAGTTAATCCTCACTAAAATTCAGATTAAAAAGGAGCGATATGTTTTTTCATCATTGGTAATGGCAACAAAAAATTAAACAAGTCTGAAGTGATATAAATATACCTAGTCCTGGTATCAGCTAAATCGCCACTAACGGAGTCCAAAGTAGTTCTCAGTAGTACTCCATTGCTCAAGCCAATATTCAACTGTAAAGCAGACTTTGCTCCAGACTCGAATGGTTGTTCCACAATGCACAGAGATTCTGCGCCGGCCGGCAAAGCTTGCATGGAACGTGGAGCTAGACAATCCTGCAATAATGTCCTATAGTTAAATATTTGTATAAGAAGAAGTGCGAGTGTTTGCTTCTGAATTGATTATCAGTAGTATTAGAATAACGCATTTTAGGTTTTTGTAATCACAAACATTCAATGGTGTCCTTGTGTCATCATTTAAATCAAAAATCTTACTATGCAAATATTTTAGTCATACAATATCTTACCGATGGATCCAAAGAGATGATCCTGACAGTATTGTCATTTAGCCCGACAGCTAAGAACCACGCCCTCTGTTCGCCGGTCGCCACAGAACCCAGTGCCATACATGATACATCTGATGACAACTTCTTCCTCTCTGTGTATTCATTTAGTTGTCCAGTCTGAAATTGGAGAACTGGTTAGAACACATACATTTTAAAAGTAGACAAAAATAAGAATTTGGTTTTGTTTGTCCACGGCATGGTTTTGCCGCCTTCATCGCCTGAGCGGCTCCAGCTTGGCTATGGAATATGCCGAGTGCCGCTCTCTACCGCAAGCGGGAGAGCGACATGCTCTGCGACGTTGTGGGCCTGTCACTGCATGCGGCAGCTACGCACCACTCTTGCGTGGCCACATCCGAAGACACGGCCACACAAACACGTCGATCTTAATGTTTACTAATTTAAAATTCAACTTACGGGGTCCATTTCAAAATAGACTAATTCGCCTCCCGTCAGAGCGATAACTACTTGTCTCTGATTAACTGCACATTTCACGATAGACTTTTTCCCTGGCGCCTTCCACTCGTTCACACGTTTGTCAGCCCGAATGTGCCTGATGCCATCTGGGTACACTTGAACGAGCGCGTCTGCGCCGAGCGCGTGACAGCTGAGCGTGGGCGTCGTGCCCAAGAACCCAGAGTCCGTCACTTCCTCTACCGTCTCACCAATCGACAGCACAAGCGTGGCATTTACGAATGAGACAATGATGTAAGAATCATACTCCTCTGCAACCAAAAGAAAAATCTAAGATAAAATTAGACCTAACAGTTAGTGAATACTAATGAGTCTTCCTGTGTAGTCAGCTTCCAGTTGCGATTTACGAAGTCGTGGATGCCTACCTTTGAGTGTATGTAGAAACCATCTCTATTTGTTCATCAGCCGAAAGTAGACCCTGAAAAGAAAAACCACTGGTGTTTATGTATGACAAACAACCAGGGTTTTATTAGTAACTTGTTGATAAAGAGGAGCATTCATAAGTGGTTAGGTTGTATCGTCACTGTATGTCGGAAACACGGACCAAAAGATATAATCATTAAGCTCCTTCATTGTACCTGTTATAATTGCAAGTTACCATTTTTTATGAATTTACCGTAGATTGGCTATGACACTTTTTAATATCTTTAAAATAAAAATATATTTTCATCTAAACATACTTCCTGTATGAAATAAATGAGTCACTTACCATCCTTATGTCTTCGAACTGTCCATACAGCATTGGGTGAACCAGGCAGTTCCGAGACAGCCATTTCAGCAACTTCTAAACCATGTCTAAGTGCTCTCAATGATGATCTTGGTCCCCGTCCACAAGCCAGGTATACTTGAGGGGTATCCTCTGCTGCTAAATCAGCCACACGGCATGCTAGTAAACATTATGGATGTTAAAAACCAATCTAAAAACTAGTGGCGTAATTACAGTAATTTCTTAATCTCAGATCTGGTTAAGCATTCGTCAATGTTTTTCAGATGAAACACGGAGCGATATGTTTGACATCATTGTGAACCTACTTTTACATGAAATTTAGGATAAAATTACAAGTTGTCTTACCTAATATGGGTGATAAGGAATCCAATTCATCGACAAGCACGAGATTCCTCAATGGCCTTGGAGCAAAGAAAAATGTGTCTCCCTCTTCCAATGGCATTGCAGAACTGAATTCAGGTTCATCATCTTCATCACCCAAGTGAGCAATTTGGTACAAGTAGCTGCAAGAAGATGACAAATATAAACACAATTTTATAACAAAGTTTATACAAAATAAAACAGTATGGTGTTAGAGAAAATGTACATCTCGCATCAGTGTGCTCTCCCCCATAAAAGTAAGGGAGGACCTTGGTTCGGAGATTACTTCTCTAGCATTACAGATACAAAAGAGAGCACGAAATGTCTCTCATTTATTGTAACATGATGCATATCAACAAACGAGTTAATAAATACTTACTGGTTGCCAAATTCACAAGCTACAAATAGGAAGCCAGTCTTCAGCACACACATTGCTGTAGCCACAGGAACAGTGTCAAAGTATTTGAGTTTTATTTCAGTGACCATGTCCTCATCAGTCTCGATGGTTATTTTGAATATGTCTCCTTGCTCTGTCTGTGCTAAGAAAAAGAACATAGATTTTGTTTTATGTGTTGCTGAACAGACAAAGATCATGCCTCTTTCAGGATCATCCAGGTCGTTTCGCCGACGCGGTATTGGACATCTTATGTCGTGTTGATCACCCAAGTTTTTGTATGTGAGATAGTTTTCTGAACAAATGAGTACTCCAGATGGACCATCGTTGCCTCCTGGCACTGTTATGAGGAAGTTTGCATGCTCTTCAAGTGGCTCCGAGTATTTTCTTACTACATGGTTCAAACCCAAATCTAACTCGTAGAATGTTAGGGTTTGTTGTGTCTTTTGTGCTGCTTCACCTAAAAGATAAAACCTGCATTTAAAACTGTGGTACTTGTAACTAGTTCTCTTTTTGATAGCAAAGTACAAACTCATACATAGAGGATTTTACATCACTGTCAGTCGGAAACACGGACCTCGAAATAATCACTGTGGGAGACCTACTACAAAATTCATTAATAATTAATGCTTACCAGATGGATCAGCATCTGCTTCCTCATAGTCAATCTCCAAGCACGCAAACATAGGGTTCTCAAAGCCTACATCCACTCCGACCATGTGGTACACTAAAGTGTTGGACTTGTGTGCCTCCAGGGGCGAGGAAATTGTAAGTCTGGCTTCCGCATCTCTGTTCAATATGTACACAAGTTTCTGTTTCTCTGTTGCACCTACAAATTGAGATGTTTAAATTATATTGTGAAGAGATTGTAGCAAGGAATTGTTTAGTAGAGAATTCTAAAGTAGAAAAATTACATAAATGCATCACTGATAAAAACTAGTTCATTGACCTTCATAAGTCCAGTGAATACAGATCATTGACCTTTAATTGATTCATTGACTGCAAATGGTTTAATGATCTACTTCCGCAAGGTTAAAAATTTTTACTTACCAATCATAACTGCTCTTCCTTTGGGATCTATTGCTAAGTATTGACCTGGAACAATCCTGCGACATCCCGATTTGCCAAATGTTTCTTGATGAACTTTTTCTAGAATGTTCTTCTTTGGAATATACTCTAATATCACAATGCGTCCAGAATCAGATCCAATTACAATGTAATCTGTAACAATACAGGAAACACTAAATTTATGCAACAAAACAATTCAGGTGATAGAATATTACTTCAAAATTGTCTAGTGTACCAATACGGTACATCTCGACAACCATAACGATTGTAAAGAGCGACGCATTGGCTGGCCATATTCTATGCATCTAGTTATCCCATACACCGTGTGTTATTAGATGCATGGAGCAAGACGATGCAAAATAACACATAACTGCGTATATACTATAAATAAAACAAGCCCTTAAAAATTGCAACTTGAAATCGCAGTTTTTTTGGTTATTTCCGCCATGTCACCCACGTGGTCAAAAAGTTCATTTACCTTTGGTGCCTCCGGTGAGCCGAAATGACATCATGGATCTAATAACGCCAAATATTTCCACTTTCATCAGTGTATGCACTTTGCCGGTGTTTGGATCAGGCCGGAGGAGTTCCAAGGTCTTCCCGCGAGATATCACTATCTCCTGCTGCTTTGTGCCGGAGAAATTGCCGTGAACGGCATGTGTAATAGACGATGAGCCTTGCAAAGTCAAATTGTAGAGATACATCTTTGCGGCTTAACTTATTACACCTGAAAGTAACATTGAATTACAATTATTAATGAAGTTCGATAATTTTGACGCATGGTATTTGGAAGCGCGACAAAAATGTCAAGCTCGTAACTGACGAAAACAGAGAAATACTTGTGTTTTCGAATGGGAGAGCTTATTCAATATAGCACCGATAAAACGACCACGATCGATATGGGATCTACCGTGGAGATACCCAGTGCAAAGAAAATAACAACCCAGATGGGTAAAGGAAACACACATTATTATAATTTTCTACATACCTTTTAGAAAAAAATCCCGATTGCCGCAATGCGGCTTGATATTTACAGTATTTCTATCAACGCCTCTCCCACAGCCAGGCGTTGGCAAAATGGCGGATGTCAAGAATGCCATTATGTCGTATAATTCGTACCGGTTCGATCCACCAATCAAAAAGAAGCATTTTCTATTATAACATTCAGTTTTATATTGCCAGTGTTGCCATTGCATTAAAAATATAATTGATTTCACTGCCCCCTAGTATGGAATAGCTGAAACTTTTTATTTTTTTCTGAACAGCTATCCGTCAATAGATGGCGCTATTTGGTTTTCTACTCTAGCTACATCTATTGAGAAATAGTTGAAACTAAGTTTCTAAATCATGAGTATAGAGGGCAGTAATACTGTAAAACTAATAATATCCACGGATTAAGAGGACATGTTTGGGCAAGGTGCCGGGGGTTGCGGAATGTTTATAATAGTTAGCGTGACCCTGGAACATAAAGGGCAATCGAAGGAACATGAGTGGGTTTTAGTCAGTAAGAGTCTGACACGCCCTCCCGCCGCACCCAGGACGGGAGCAGTCATTGGATGATTTCCCACTCACCAAAAAAAAAAAAAATTTTTTTTGGGCAAGGTAAGTAATCTTTGGTTTCAGACACAAATTGCAAAATAGCTATGGTATTCTGTATTTGCACTCAAAGAAATAGCCGAACAAGCTGACTGCTATGATCGCACAGTAATGTTTTTTTTCTACAGGCATATATGTAAGTATATATTTTTTAATTTTCAGGCAGAAATACTTTTTTATCATTTATTAAAAATATTAAAAAGCTTTTGTTTTTTAAAATGTTAAAATTAATAAAAAATAATAAATTTAATTAAATAAATTAATTTAATGTGAAAATGATCGCAGTGTTTACAAACAGAGAAACAAAAAGACTAAGTTGCACTTATATAGGTACAATAACAGTTCAGTATAAAGACTCAAGTGCGGAAACGAAGGCTTACAGGAGGCCCATAAAAAATAAAAATAAAATATTTGGAGTACTTTATATACCTATATTTGATTTGCGTTTAAATAACGTGATTAATCTTTATAATGCTCGGTTTTTTTTACTTTGACACAAGTTTTATTCACTAAAACCTACCTCATGGAACACTTCTGTCTAGCGGTGAAAACCTGAAAACTTCATGAAATTCCGTTCAGAAGTTTTTGAGTTCATCGCGAAGAGACAGCCAAGCGTAGCAGGGGACTTGTTGTATAATAAAAAGTATTTTAAAATCATCAACATAATTTAATTTTATATTTTCGATTATACGCAATATCTTCTTTCATGAACGAAGGTGTCCGTTATGAACAAATGGAAAACACGGAAATCGCACTAGTCAATCAGTCATTTAGATACAAGTTGATAGAATCATACAACATGTACTGTGAATGTATGACTATGGATTCATTCAACCAAACCTAAAGTTGGTAGATAGTTGATACAACAATAAAATAATGAATAGGTATCGCTACATTCTTCAGAACACCTGAGGTTTATTTCGCTGGGATTTAAAATTCCAATACGTATTTGTGCTCGGTTTGAAAGGGCTTTGGTCCATTGTGGAGTGCCTTTTAATTCTATTTTCTGGCTGAGGCGGCGCGCGGCGTCACAATGTATCTGTGCCGTGACGCGGCGCGGGCGCGCACCTGAGTATTCCGACTCGTTTCACTTTGAGAAGCCGCATCTTTACCTATAACTCCACCAAGCCAGTTTAGGCACCTGGGTTGTATGCGGCTTCTCCGTCCACATGTGCCTAGTTATCTTGGTCTGGTTATTACTTATACCTACACGATCGGTTAAACGGTTATCCCCGCAGCAAGTAAGGAGGTAACTACAGATCACAGTCTATTTTCTATCTCCTGCATTAAGTAGATACTTAATACTTGTTTTTTACATTGTAAAAAGATAAACAATGGATGGATACGTCAGTGTTTATTTAGTTAGTTCGAATTAGGATGCGTTTCAGGATTTGCTTATAGGTAGTTTATTATTAAGGAAAAACTAGCCTTTGTCAGCGACTTCGCCCATGTGAATATTAGTTACCGTGGTTAACTCACAAACGCGAAGTAAGATAAAAAGGCGCCTATCACCTATGAGCTTGTGGTCCAAATCTACAACAAAATCAGTTTTGTTTAAAGACTATCTCTTTCTACAGGCCATATGTATAATTGTCAATTAAAAGTTAAACATTTGATATTAAAGTGGTGTCCGACAATTATACTGGTCAGGTGGTCGAGGTGCGTGCGGGGCGCGGGCGCAGGTCACGATGTGCGCAAGCGCGGGCGGTGAGGTGCACGTGTGCTCCACCACTGAGATAAACAGAAAAAATAAAACTGGTAGATAAAGAAGTATTTTGACTCGCTTGGAAACTTGCCGTTGGACCTAAGTTTTATATAACCGACTTCTTATTTATTTCTTTATATGCTTAATAAGAAATTAGTACCTATATTACTTTAGCAAAAGTTTCCTAAAATTAATATTTATCATAAACTTGCTGTATACTAAAAAACTAATACTTATTTTAAGTTGCAAGCATCTATCCAAAATTCCAAGAAAATTTCCATTTCTAGCTTAATAATGGTTCCTAAGGATAGATTTCGTAGGTAGAACTTCACTTATAATCAAATAGCCTGAAATTACATATTTTGTACCAAGTAATTAGGTATGCTTTATGTTCTTTAGTAGGTGGCTAAGCAGCAGTTACAGCTGTTTATTCGTTAGTTTAAGGATACCGTAAAAAAAGAATGAAAGTACGTTACTTATTCTATCACACTTGTTTTTTTTTCTAATTTCTTGAATGTTATTATCACTTAAGTAAATTAATTGATTACATTTTTTTAATTTATCTATAATATGTAGGTATGTATTTATAAATTATATAAGTATGTATATCAGTTGTCTGGTTGCCATAACACAAGCTCTTGGCAGAGCTTAACCTGGGATCAGATGACCGTGTGTGAGTTGTCCTAGTTGTCCTAGCACATTATTTAAGTTTTTAAATATGAGGTTTGAAAACAAAAGACTATCATGGCATATTTTTCCGAAAGCTTTGAATAAAACTTAGTCCATCCACTTTTGATGCACACAATAATTCGATAAATTCAAAATGTATTCCAATATAAAAATACACAAAGCAGTGCCCACGCTCCGACGGTGCATGTAATCCATGAAGTTGGCAACACCACAACTCACGCGCATACAGCGGTCAATAATTTAAAAGGCGTGAACACTTTATCGATCAACGAGCTGCCGCCCTGGCCACTTTATATACATATAAAGATTCGCTCTTAAGATCTTCTCTTTGTGTAAATGATTTAGTCACCGTGCCGCCGTGCTAACTCAGCTAGCTGGATCTAGATTACTGAAGCTTTGCGGAGCTTACCTACTTGGAGCTAATATAGCTAGTCAAATATGGCAGTCATTGAACCATCTTTGACTGGTGAAAAGTGCCAACAGTTACATTATAACAGTTCCAAAGTATATAATTCGTTAAAAAAAAAAAAACGATTTCCCCACACCAGAAATCTTACCTCAGTGTATGTGGTACAATTTCTGACTAAAAAAAAACAACCTAGCTCGAAATAAAAATTGTTGGTACCTACATAAAACATAAATTGATTGAAGTATTTGTGTTGTTAGGGTTCCGTAGTCAACTAGGAACCCTTATAGTTTCGCCATGTCTGTCTGTCTGTCCGTCCGTCCTCGCTTAATCTCTGTGACCGTTAGCACTAGAAAGCTGAAATTTGGTACCAATATGTATATCAACCACGCCGACAAAGGGGTAAAATAAAAATTGGAATAAAATGTTTTATTAGGGTAGCCCCCCTATATGTAAATAGGGAAGTGTTTTTTTTTTAATTCCTACCCTGACGTGTGATATATTGTTGGATAGGTATTTAAAAATGAAAAGGGGTTTACTAAAATCAGTTTTTGATAATGTCAATAATATCGGAAATAATCGCTCCAAAAGGAAAAATTAAAGCGTCCCCCCCCTCTAACTTTTGACCCGTTGGTTAAAAAAAAATAAAAAAATCTGAAAAGTAGAACTTTATAAGTACTAAGTACTTTCTAGGAAAATTATTTTGAACTTGATAGAAAGAACAGTTTTTGTACAAAAAAAGACAAAAAGGTTGTACAAAATAATTTCTGCGTACTTAGTATGTCAACGTAACAAATAGCCTTTTTTTTAAACTTATATGTGGGAACACTTATTGTGACGGACGGGAAACTACGGAACCCTACATTGTGCGTGGCCCGACACGCTCTTGGCCGGTTTTTTTGTAGGAATGTAATCGCGACACGCAGGACTTTACTTTACCAAACCATTATACCAATATTTGTCACCAACAAGTAGTTGATTTTACAATTGCTGGATTGATACTAAGAACTGATTGAGATTAAAGTTTAGGTGGGGGAGTTTAGGTCAAAGAAAGAGGGAGTAGAAAGCAGAGAGAAAAACAGAGTAAAGTAAAAGTAACGCCTTCATACAGACTGATTATAATTTCTACACAAAATCCTAGCTGGTAAGAGTGTGGGTATTTTCAGTTTATAAAATTGGTAGAGTCGTGAAGTCTGTGGGTTGTGGAGGTGTCAGCCAGCGGGTACTGACTCACCGCAGTGTTTGGACGCGGCGCGTGGCATTGTCTTTGTCTATCATGTTTTGTCAAACAGAGTTTCGAGGAAATTACGGCTATTATAACAGCGAGCATGTTTATTATGCGCCTGCGGCTTGTTGATAGATTCGACATCGTCTATGTGTCACCAGAGCGGTTGGATACACACACCGTTTAGACGTGACACACGATTCGAACCACATTTCACTTTCGTCGTCTTCGTTTGGATTTTTTTCACCTGTACCTACCTAATCATCATGGTATTTCAGACATCGTAACTGCCATAATTAGGCAGCAATATGCGCCAAACCATCATAATACCAGTTAAACTTCGTGAAGTCATCCTTTCACATATTTCCTACTCGCAGGAATTTATTTTCACGATGTGATCGCCCAAGGCAATACCTAACTAATTGCTTCTCAAGAGTTTCGCATTCATATGATGGTATCGTCAGAACAATTTCTTCGGGTGTGTCTGTGAGGCATAGATCGCAATCAGCCAGTTTATTTGACGTTGAGCATGACGTGCAATGCTCGGCTGCGTATAGGAATGCAATATGGCCAGGGCCATCCCTAAATCCCAGTGTAAACATTCCACCCACACCTTGCCGCCGGGAAACTCAATATAAGGCAGACTTTCGTAGGGTTGCGAAATTTAAAATTTAAATCACGGAATTAAAACGATAGAGCGTTTTTTGTTGAATATTTTTAAACTATGATTATTGTGACTTCCAGGTGATGATGGGCAAATAACAGATTGATTGCTTGTGAATAATTTCCTAGGATTAGGATTTATAAAACAAAATAAATCAAATTTAGGTGCTTATACGACGATAGACATCTTCTTTATATGGTTGATTGACTCGGTCTGTGACTTTATGACATTTAAGTATGTTTACTTAGGAGATAACCCTAGTGCTCCCCTTGTCAGACACCGGTCCCTACTTTAATAAAACATCTCGATAATGAAAAGTCAGGCATTCACAGAGGGTGGCGAATTAACCCTCCGTAGCCGCATCCCGTGCTCTGCGAAAGTGAGTCCTCTGACGTCGGCACACTCGCTAAAATCATTCTATAGTTGTATATTCAACGTCGCGCAATAAATATCTTAATGATATGGAATCAGAAAGTATCTTCGCTTTTGTTAGAGGAAAAAAGACCTAAGTGAGTGCGAGGGCGATGCGAAATGTGTTTTACGTTTTTTATGGAAGGTTCTTTGCATGCGATGTGGTTAGTGAAGTGCATAGTGTGCGGTGCGCGAACACATTTGACATTCATTGCGTTTTATTCAAGTCGGCACGTGCGGGGCCACCTGTCGCTGATGCTGCACTTGTTCTAACTTTACCTACAAGCCATTTAATTAATACGTGCTAGCGAAATTGCGCATGGAAATTTAGTACATGGAAAATGGAATTACTGTAATTGCATTTTGGTTTAATAACTTAAAAAAATATGATCATCGGTATCTTTTAATCAACAACTGAAAGTGGTGCCTACTAATAGGGATGGCGTGTGACTGTCTCTAAGCACGTAATTAAAAATCAAGGAAAAGCATTGGCATAGAATATTAGTTTGATTGGAAATAATAGATTCCGTGCTCGTTCGATGCAAATGGCCGGCGCCGGATGGACCTCCCATCACTTCACCACTGCACCGACAATGGGTGACAATACGAATTCAAGATGGCGCCGGCATGGTTTATTGCTTACTCGACATGCTCATACCTTTGGAGTGAGGACCAATAAACGCTTCCGCTGGCTACGTGCTACGATTTATTTGATTGTTTAATGAGTTATATATGTAAATATTTAATTTTTTATTCATCCCGCATGGTCTTCATTAAAGGTTGCTTTGAACGTCACCACTCATTTATGTTGTCAAGTTATATGTACTTACAACAGCGAGAAACAACGGCCTGTACAAAACATTTCGACCAACCACATTTCTAAATCTACATAAGAATATTAGTTCTTATATTTTAGGATAATCTAAAGCAAGAATAAGAAACAATATTTAACTTTAATTCTCGAGCTGCATAAATATATTATTTCGAATGAGGCGTAAAGCTATAGACAAACATAGAGACTAATACATCCATACTTAATATTATAAATGGGAAAGTGTGTCTGTCTGTCTGTATGTTTGTCTTTCTTTCACGGCAAAACGGGGCGACGAATTGACGTGATTTTTTAAGTGGAGATAGTTGAAGGGATGGAGAGTAACATAGGCTACTTTTTGTCTCTTTTTAACACGAGCGAAGCCGCGGTCAAAAGCTAGTTATACTTATACTTTTTATCAATAACGAAAACTTAACCCATTTCAGGAATGGATTTATGCTCGCCGAGCACTGTGTTGTCTCGTTAATGCTTGCTACCTACCTTCGTATTAGATACTGTTGTTGTTTACACTTCCCAATTAGCGTTAAATAACAACGGGGTTACAGAACAGCACTAACAACGGGGTTCAATACAGATCGTGATTTCCGTGTGATTGAACAATACTGCTTGGTTATAACCTAGGTTACTTCGTGACGTGTCCAGACTATCAATTTGCTCATGATCACCGCTCACCTCTCGAGAGCCAGCCTATAGAGAAAATAGATTACTGTATGTAATTCATCGAAATACTCAATTATTGTAATACTGCAGGGCAAAGGATTTTCATACAGAAAAACCACCAGCATTGGCAATTTAATTCGTATTTATAAGTCCAGATTTTCTCTTGACGTTTTTCTTCAACGATATCAGTGATTTCCAAGATAATCCTTAAAAGTATAGCTTCTAAATATAAAAGGTCACATTAATAAGTACTTTCTCGTTCTCGACCAGGTAACTTCATGTATGAGAGCTATGCTCTTCTAAGAAGTGGACTATCACTATATTACATACTCCAAATTATTAAGCTTTACTGTGATTACGGGAGACTACTACACATTCCGTAAGGTTTTCATATATCGCACATTGATAAGAAGGGTGACACTAACCAAAAAAGCATTTTTTTCAGTAGAAGCATTTAAAGTTTTACCAAACAGTAATTACGAGTTTTGCACCAGAAAGTATAGGAAATCGATATGATGTTATAATTTCTGTTGCAGAGAGCATTAAACACGACTGGAATGTATTTTCATTTTTTGAAAAAGTATTTTGTAAGTACCAGATTTTTTCAAAAAACCTTTTTAGTGACGTTATACTATTAATGAAAACGTTCAACATTTCCTACTTCATGACAACCAACCGACACAATAACCATACAAAAAAAATAATTTTGCAAAGAATAAACTGTTTTTATTTATAAAAATAAATTTATTTCAAAGTTTAATACAAAATACTTAAACATTAACTTATTTGCGATGGCACCAGCTAGGTAAATCACATTTTTCATAAATATTTTCAGACTTTAATTTTTTGCTACAAACTTCAACAGACATAAGTGATAAAAAATGAACATAAAAATTGTATTAACAGGACATAGTAAAGATAAATACTAAAATTAAGGGTCTTGTTTTGTTTGTAAAAGGCTTTTTTGCATCAAATAGCCCAGAAAATAAAGTAGGTAGGTAGTCCTTTTAGACCAAAATAACTACCTATCAAAATAGTAAATGAATATCATCAAACTCGACAATGAACTTGATGAGGAAGAAGAACTAGACGAAGAATTACTCGATGATGAATCTGAAGAAGAAGATGAGTCTGACCGTCGATGGTTTGAAGTGGATGGTTTAAATGGTAAGTAACTTGGGTCATCGTCAGAGACAGGGAAAAAATCACGCGGAGATGCACGACTGGTGATAGATAACATGAAATTTCTTCTTTTTACATGAAGTTGTTCCTTTGGACGTAAGTTTGCATCCACATAAAGTTATTTATCCTAAAAAAAGTAAAAGAAATGTATCACTTAACTCAAGCAGTAATAATTTTAGCTGGGTAAATAGGAGAGGAACAAGGAAAAGACAATAAAGGTTTTAGTAACTTAACAGGTTATTAAATCAAACAGTGGTAAGTAGTGTATTTTGAATAGTATTCTTAAAATTAAAAGGTAAGAATCTAATACTGTTTTAGACAAGGTACACCAACCTGTTCAGCTTCCTGGCAATCTCTGGAGATAGGTGACCTAAAATTTCTTTTTTCTACATGAGGTTGTTTATTTTGAGATAAGTTTTCATACACATAAAGTTGTTCATCCTATAATTAGTAATACTTTAATATAACACAAGAAAAAAGACATGCATCTCTTAACTCATGCAGTATAATAATCTTAGTTGGGTGATCAGGAGAAGAACAAGGAAAAGACACTGAATGTTTTACTTATTTAACAGGTTACTGTTTTCGATAGTGAAGTCTGAGTAGCTTAGTTGAGTATTACAGAGTAAGAATCTAATACTATTTTAGATAAGATAATAAGTAACCTGTTCTGTTTCCAGGCGATCTTTAGGTGTAATTTCTTGGGAAGACCCAATATCAAATCCGATATTGTGGCTAGAATTATTTTCATTTACATTTTGGTTAACATCGTCTTCATTGCGGGTTAATTCACAATGAAATTTGGAGGTCTGGTGTGTCGTTGGTATATTATTTGAGCTTTCTAAATGGTCAGGTTTAGTCTGAATACCAAAGCTAGTTGACTATTAGTAAACAAAATTCTTAATTGGTCTCGGTGTTATTTGCGTGCCTCATATTTAGCTTAAAAGAAGAATGACACTAATAAAATAATGAGAATCATCAACTCAAATACTTCAAATTCTGTAACACGAAGAGTGACACTTAATAAAAAAATGTTAGTGCGTCACTCCAATTGAACATAAACCCTCTGTTTAAATAATGGGAAGAATGGCACTAAAGAAATAATGTCAGTCTGAGTCAATCATCAACTGAAATATTTCAAATTCTATAATACAAAGAGTGACACTAAATAAAAAAATGACAGTATGTCGTTCCAATTGTATACAAACCCTCTGTTTGGTTTATAGGAAGAAAGGCACTAAAAAAATAATGACGTTCTGAGTCAATTATCGACTCAAATACTTCAAATTCAGTAACACGAAGAGTGACACTAAATAAAAAATGTCAGTATGTCTTTCTATCAAAGCAATTTTTACAAAATAAAATAGCTTAATACACGACGCTTAACAAAATGTGACGGTATTCGTATTAAAATTAATTCGTACTTACGAAATATGGTCAATCCAAATCGCCTTTAACCGGATAATGTCACTATGGAATACACCAGATGGCACCGTTTTGGTTAGCTTCAAAGTTACGAATGAAAAAATGGCGGTCTGTCATAACAGATCGTGTCAACATTGTCGATAAAGCAGTTCGACACTAACGCCATCTACCGATAAATATTATAGTTACAACGATAGTGTCTTTGGACAAAAATTTTTATCTTCGGGCGCTAAGAGATGGCACTGATAACAAAAAAACATCATTTTTCGTATAGTGACGGTCTTCTTATCAATGTGCGATATTATGTCATGTATCTCGATATAAAGTGACTCGATAAAATTACATTAAGAGGAATAACTCAAAGCACATTAATTGATCTTGCTATCATTACAACCGAAATAAATTAACGTATAAATAATGTCGTAGCCTATAGCAAGTTCGTCGCCCGCTAATTAACTTATGAAATAATTAAATTATCTTGAGAATGTCTGTAGGTGGCAGCACTCGTCATGACGAAAGAATTCTTAACGATAATTTGAAACGTAATTTAAACGCTGCCAGTACCTTCGATACCAATATATTGATTATGAGATGCTTATTTACAATTCAATTAATTAACTTATATCGTTTTAAGCTTTTAATTGGGCCACTTGTATTAAAGTTGATTGCCACTTATCTATGTCTCGATTAAGTTAAATGAGGTATACTTGGAAATATAAGATTAGAGGAAACAGGTGTTGTTGGAATAACAAACATAGCTGTGGCAGCGGAGGATGTCTACGATTGTACTAATTACTCACATTTGCGTGGTCATTAGAAGTCTAATATGGACGGTTAATGTCCACAAATGCCGTTATGTTTAGAACTAGGCTGTGGTGACATTCATTGCTCGTCAACTAAGTATGAAAAAAAAATAAGAACCGTGGGGTCATAATGCCTAGTGGAGTGGGAAGCTTGTAGATTTCTTCGAAATGAGACGATTGGACATCCCTGAACTGGTAGAAGTTATGCTGCGACTTAACGATTGACGTGATCTCATTTGAATATTCCATCAAGTATGTAAGGACTTAAATAACTCCATGAATAATATCAAAATAAAATCTGTGAGATTACGAGACTCCGTGAGAGTTTGTGGGCACAAAGGAGCATTAAGCACGTCTGTGTCCCATGGCCTGTCGGTCTCGGGAATAGTAAATTAGAAGGCGAGTGCACCTGTGTGGCCCGCCGACCAAAAAACGAACCCGCTACCTCTGGACTAAACGAATTATTAACCACTACCTGCGACGCTCACACGTCTCCCACACTAACTATCAAGAAACCTTTACTTTACATCTCATCCATTGAACCATTTTGTCCCCATTAAAATCTCAGAAAGTTCCAGCCACCAGTAATGGACTTCACCGGTGTTGAATCACACATTTCACGGTGATTTGTAATAATCGAAATATTAGTCAAGTGGTCCCGCCTTCATTCTCAGGTGCATTTTTGTATTGAAGAAACGTTTGTGTTTTTTTTCTTGTGTTTTAAAAGATCTTTAAACGTCAAGTTTCCCAAGATTTGTTAATAAGGCAAGTTTTAGAGTTCAATATTGACATTATTTTTCCAGAGAATTATTCTGTAGCAATTTACACGAATTTGGAAAATTTTGGAAGATACAATGTTCAGGAGAAATTCTTAGTTATTTATGGCTTTGTGTTAGTTCAGATTACTCTATTTATATTTTGTTGTTGTATCATTTTGGTATCTTTATTTATAACGAGGTAGATTGTATAACTTAATGGTGAATCTCAACTTATAGAAATAAGTAAAAGTGGACCAATTATTTGAATTGTTCAGAACCTTGAAAAGTTAAACATTGACTCCAGCTTGACCAAATTTTTGACTAGTCATTTCGATCATTATAATTTTCTGGGTTGTTTCGGAATTTTTATTAGGTTAAGACGAGCGGAGGAGGTGACTGTTTTTGTCAATGTTAAAATGTTTTCATACTTTTAAATTATTTGTTAAGCTTAGAAATGGAAATATATTGTAAATACGTATTTCACATTGGTAAGATATCTGAATTATTCAACGCTGATATCACGCCATGCTTAGAAAGAACCAATTGATTTATGGTACTGATTTACAATACAAGACTTTACTGTTTAATGAGTTCAATAGTCCAAGTCAAGTTAACCAATTGTATAGATAGGTTCGTTATCAGATTAACTTTTTGTGGTCAGACACCTGCGAGATGAGAAGTAGTATGAGATGACGTCAGTCAGAAGTCAAGGAGACATCATCGAGTTATTGTGCGGCGTGACTAATGCTCGCAGTATGTGGCAGCAGGTTGATAAGCCCGGCGCCGGCGCGCCGCTGCAGATAACCCTACCACCGCTCAGCACTGACCTGCACCCGTCGCCTGTGCCGGTGCACAATCTATCGCTACTTTGTTTTGCTACCGATGAACAATAAACTAAACTGACCAACATATCCGTACGGAATCAAAATTCCACTTACCTCTGTTAATCACGCCAAGATATTAAGCCTCCGATGTTTTTCGCCCACCTCAGCATGTGATCAATGTCAATAAATTGGATGTCAGCAGGACATTTACGTATGCAAAAAACTTTGATTGATCACTACTACTTTTTCGCCGAATATTGACATATGTACGGATCGGTTTAATGTAAACAAATTGTCAGGAAGAATGCCAATGTGGAACATTCATGCGTTTTTACAGAACGCTTATGGAACACAAGTTCCTCATTATGTAAACTCAAAGCGGCTCTTTCAGCTCACCTGCATCCATAAGAGATTCTTATTCCTTTTATAAAGCAAACATAAAAATGTACATTTTCAGTCCTAATATGGAGGACGGAATGGTCGATGGAAGGCAGTGATTTCTTTTAATAACGAGCTCTCTTGATTTAAGGCGAAGTCAACTTTCCTTGCGCAGTTAGAAACAAAAAGCCCCATCACTTAGCTTTGGTGATCGCCTTACATAGACGAGTGGAGCGCGGCTGAACATTGCTAAGGATGTACGTCGGGCAAGGGAAGGCTTAAAGGCTATACATTTCTTTGCGTTTGGCGATGTGAAGTTTAGTAATGCAATAGCCGCGAAGCTCTGCGTCGTTGATTTGCGTTAGGTACTTGTGTGTAAGGTAATCACAATCACTGTTAACATTGTTGCTTATTTATAACTAAATGGTAATATTAACTCCTACATCAAAATAAACTAACATGACTTGCAGAATTTTCTTTAATCAACAACTACCTGTAGTTTAGTACTCCTCAAATTTTAAAACCTTTGTGTAATACAAAAAGTAGAAGCGTATAGTTTAGAATGTAAAGATCTTGATTCGTGATTCATGCATTGTATTTAGCTTAATAAAGGTATTGGTAAAATGTTAATAGAATCATAGAACGTATGCGCCGGCGCCGTTGTCTGCAGAGTACTATAGAAGGTAATAGGTATGGGTGACGTCACCGGCGGCGCGGTGCGCGGGCGCGGGTGCGTTGGCGAGGTGCGCAGGCTCGCCACCATTGGGTCGCGACCGCGACACCTGCAAATCGCGAGTCAATGATCTCGGCGTCGGTCGTCGCATCGGCGTAGGATTGCTGCACGTGTGTGGGCCCTCCACTAACTAGAAACTCGTTTTAATGTAACTGAATCTGCATAGGTAATGCGCACTCGACGTGAAGTGACAGTACAATTGTAGCAGTCCTCTGTACTATTCTTATTATTCATGACTATTGAGAGCTGAGTTATATCGCCAGCTTCTTGAGCTTTACAGCGCGCTATTCTACCTCACCTGATTGTGAGAGCTGTCCTTTAGGTGGGTGGGTATTTACTTATAATATTATTATGGAAAAAGGTTCAAGTAATTATTTGTCTGTCCAAAGAGAGCTGTTGAAGGCTATTGTTTACAAGCACTTTGTTGAAAGTATTTTTTTGGTGATTGTTAGCGACCAATTACTGCTTGTAAAAATCTTAAACTTTTACATAATAGCTCTTAGGCAGACAACAAAAGACGTTCTTATGTAACCAATACTGATTGCAAGGTCGTTATTGTTATTGCGTCAGAGGCTCATTGTCAAGACTTCGTACCATCACAATCATTCCCCCAAATAGATATAAAGAGAGTCCTTTCTTACACGTTAGTGGATCTTTAACTAAATCATCACGTTTTCATTAAATCTCAAAGGGATGTTGCCAGGTTCAAAACTAAAAGATGTTCCTAAGCCCCGATCTGCACTACAAAGTAGTGTAAAGAGGTGAGTGGTCCAAACCTGGCCCCTTACAGCATGACTCATTTCATTTCACCTACTCTTGCTGTTGACCGTACTTGTTCTTACGTGAGTCACCGATACTCTGCATCAATACGTTATGAGCTCTCAAATGTTACAACAAAATGAGCACACTGAATTACAGCTTTGTGAGGTACACAATCGGTCTGGTTGCAACTTGTACTTAATACTGGTGACAATCGTTCATTGAAATGGACAGTGCACACTATTCAGGGTATTTCCGCTACAGCGGCGCATGACCACCTGAATGTAATGTAACAAGAACGCCGAGAAATACTGCTAACCGATGAATGGGCGATATTGAGGATAGTGTTGTAGGAGCAACGCTCGGGTTTGAATAGCGCATCGACTGTCGGTACGCCCGCCGCCTTATTGCCTATTGTTAGCGAACAAACGCAGGAAACTGTAAAGTCGAAAGTCCGCTGAGAGATTTCGCTGTACAGACAGGTAGGTCGCAGGTGTTTCTATGTCGACGAACACTTGGAGCTGCAAACAACGTTATAAACAATGTCCAACCTCTCCACGAGGTGGCCATGCTTTTGGGTTTTAGAGGATTTTGTTTACACAGATACATTTTGAATGTTTTTGGTTATTAAAAAAAGAGGTGCTTATGATTGGTTTTTTTTTTTTACAATGTTTTCTTAATTATACAAGTTCAAGGTCTATCCTAGGATTCCTAGGGGACTATCTTTTATTCGGTTTTTCTCGGTTTTAGTGATATTTGGAGGTATACAGAATACGTTGTCGCGATAATCACATATACCTACGTGTAGTTTGTTATATCGACTATCAATACTGTGAATACAACAAACATACACCACAAAGCACGAACAAATATTATGGACTGTCTCAGTTATTTTCAACCAAAACCATGGCATCCCTACAGAGACTATACACTCCTTTAATGCGGTTTTGCTAGTCAAAGAAAAGGAAGTTGTTTTGAAGAGTTTTGCGAAAGTATAAAGGGATATATCAATTAGTACAATGCTTACATCGCTAGCGCATTGTGAAGCCGGCAGCGGTGTTGGTACAACACTAGCGAACTGCAAGAAGATACGCTTTTGACTTACAATGCACGTGCAAAGAGAATTTACGGGTATTATTTCACCTCGGGTAAAACACAATAAAGAGATTATTAAAGAATAGAATCTTTAAACGTATTCAATTTGAATAATAGATATTAAAAGTAGGTGGGTACGGGAAAACCCAAAAGTGATGTCAGTATAAACTACCTTCATTAAAATTCCGTTTGGATTGGCTGTGCAAGATTGTTTGTTAAACACTAATAATCTCGCAGGACTATACGCATTACATCACTTCATAAACAATAGAAATAGTCAAATTGCTAGCTTTTATAATCTGAAGAAATTTAAGCTGTACCAAAAGGACGAATACACATACCTACAATATGCAGATGCAAAGTGTATCAAGACAAAAAAATACTAAAACTTTAAAGTTAGTTTTTGGTTATATATATTACTAGCTGTCCCCTGCGGTTTCACCCGCATTTTTCGTTACTGCTCCGCTCCCGTGGGTCGTAGCGTGATGGTACATAGCCTATAGCATTCCTCGATAAATGGGCTATCTAACACTGAAAGAATTTTTCAAATCGGACCAGTAGTTTCAGAGATGACCCCCTACATACAAACTTACAAACCTACAAACTTACAAACTTACAAATTTTACCTCTTTATAATATTAGTATAGATAGTATAGATTATTATTATTATTAGAAATGGTCGCAACGTTCATTTAAAAATGTAACTAAACACTATAAAACGATGCACACAGCACATGTTCATAAAACACAGCTCTTATGTATGCGTTCATATACATCACTATCATAGGTACAATTACAGCTTTGTACCCTACTATAAAACGGCACAGAGCGACTGAAAACCGTCCCCCATCACTTTCCCCTTCGCACAGCACACGGCGTGACGCGTTACCATGGCAACGGCTTTCCATACCTACAGGCATTGGTCGGAAAATCCAACATGGCGCCGAGTATCGATCGCTAGGGGTGGTTGAATAGGGGGAAGGGGAGATGGGGGGACGGAAAATTGTATTCACAACGTTAAAGTTTACATATTCAATTTTATAGTGAGGTACGTGAAATATGATATCTCTGCATACCTTGCAGTGCGTACACCTTATTATCAAGACAAACAATATTGTAATCGAAGGTAAGATTAACATTATCTTTGTTTAACTGACACCTCTGGGCTTGGCCTCAGACTCCGCGCGATAGTTAGAGCTGTTGCCTAATTTCTTCAAATACAGTCATGCTTATTATTAGACCATTTTGGATTGGCTTTTTGATGGTCCATTTCAGATTGTTAAAATAATATGGAAAAAGTTATTAGAAAACTTCTCAGTGAATGAACTATCCAGCTGGTTTCCTTTTTCTAGTCTTCCAAAAGGCACTCTGAATGCAACAATCTAATGATAAATTCATAAGGTAAAAGAAAGCTACTTGACGCCACTACTACATTCCATTCTTAACTATTAAGTACCTATAACAAGTCAATTCAAAGTCGACGATGTTTAATAAATGATTTTATATTAATAAAATATCATTGTTCTGTCTAAGCTAAATATTGTAAAAAGTTGCAAAGCGACATAATACATTGTCGTGGATGATGAACCATTTACTAGAGACATTTTATTAAAAGACAAAGTGGGAGTGAATAAAGAGTCATTGTCTATAAGTAAGTGGCAACAAGGTGCGCACACGTGCGCTTGTGTATATTTTAGAATTAGGAAGAGGCGCCCGTGCATCCGCGCCGCCTGTCTATCGCTGATGGACGCACGAACAATGCGCTAAATGCCACAATACACTGCGTTGTTGTGTGTGTACAATAGAAAGACTTGTGTGCAGTTCACCACTTTAGTTAACTAGTTTTGGGATTTATCAGAATTTGAATTTACCAGACTTTCAACTTACTATATTTTTCTGAATAGGAAACGATGAATTCAGAACCTGAGGTGTTGGGAATCGAATAAGTTGAGAGTCATATTTGGAATGGTATATCGTGAAATTGGTGAACTAAGTATCTTATGAACTGTTCGACTAAGCCTGTAGAACACATATCACGAACACAGCATACGCATCTATAATCTAGGTGACATTTGGGTAGCCCTGCATCCCAAAGGAGTTAACACGTGTGTTTTGACAGACAAACTTCAGGTTCCTAAAAGATAAATAGGTCAATTAACGGAAGAAACGCATACTTTAACTAGCTCGAAAGTTTAGTGAAAATCTTAATTATACGCAGTGTGTTTAATCCAAGAACTGATACCATCGGTATATTGAAATTGTAATTTCGAAATATATTCATATTTTCCACAGAGAAATGCCAAGATAGCAGATAATACTACCAGCATTATCTGTTATCTTGGCATTTCACACTACGCTTTGTGAATATAAATTGTAGAAATTACGTATTCGTCTGTCTCTTACTGTAAATGAACGTATAGATCATTTGGCTACGGACCAATGATGAGATTTTCTGAAAAACGTTTAGTGATTTCCCGGCCAGTTCAACACCTTTGCGCCAGTTTTTTTGTTATTAAGTTAATTAAGGGCTTTTAAAATTTAACCAGTTATTGCAGAACTTCTGAAGTACTGCAGCAGGGTGTCTGACTGCACATTATGTTGTGTTTGTCCATACACTACGTTACGCAACACCCGGACCGATAAATGTTTCTTTGCAACAATAACCTCAACCGTTCAACCTCCACTATGTTGTTGCATTACCACGGCAATAAACGAAATAGCTCTTAATCTTGAGCATAAAGTAATGTTTGCGATAGCACTAGAAATGTACAAACTTTACAATATACACAGGAGCACAAATGTACTAGGAAATAATACGTGGGCGCACATAAAGTCATGTCACCTGATAAAGTGTCAAGTAAGTATTGTGTCAGAAACTGTAACTTATAGCTGACGGAAGCGTTTCGCGCCGGAAGCTCTATCGTCTTTTTGTATCGCTTTTTGAGTGCGAAGACACCGTTTAACACGTGCCGTAGTCTATTTGAGAGTTCAAGGGCCTGTTGCACCATTTTTATGAAAGCACTGTATTTGATCTATTCTTCTTGAATATATCAAATATAGTACTTTAATAGAATATGCTGAAAAAGAATATGTATGAACAGATCTGGTCATTATTTTAATCAGAACTTTATCAAAGTTTTCATGAAAGCTTGGAAAAATCTTGCATAGGGCAGTGTAGTTCAAATGAAAAAAGAAAAGCTACCAAGGGTCGGTCGCATTGATGGTTGTACAGAATGCAATAGACGGTAATTAAAGTACGACAGAATGATTTAAATCATTATTGAAAATATGCAGCCACAGGCAGCAGATACAGATGTGCTGCCAATACATTTACGAGTTTATTCGGCCAAATAACACGCGTATTGGCTTACAATCAAATTATTTATTGGCAGTTTAGTATTAGCGCAAATTTATTTACACAGCGGCAGCAACGTGAACATGAAAGCGTCATGTTGATTGTTGTGCCGGCACCAGATCTGGGCAGATGAGCAGATGTTATGACACCGCGGGCTAACAAATAAACGAGCGATTTTACTGTCGATATAATGTTTGATGTGGTGTTTTATCTGTGCGGTGGGCGTGTCCGCGAGACAATGATCTATTTTTACTTGGGCGCGTAAAGAGGCGGCCACGTGGCGGGCAGCTGCGCCGGCGCACGTGCCACGTATTTATACTGAGACGCCGCCGACGACGCCGCGACGCCCGCCCTTAAGTCGGAGGATGCGTATTCTTGACCGTCAACTCGGCGCAAGCGGTTCAGTATGTTCACTTTGAACTAATTATAGCCAGGTACACTGATTTGCTGCAACAAATGACGTGCCGATTGATTCCCGAAACTGAACTGTCAAGCTTTTGTAATTAAAACTCATTGTCAGTATCAGAATTTTAGCAAAATATTCAGCAGAAGTTTTGTAATATGAAGTAAACATTAGGAAATATACGTCGATTGATATGATACAGTCCGAGAAGAAAAATGGTTGGAAATTGAAGACGACGACGCCATTAGCAGTGATTCACCACTGCCTAGTGGAACCCTGATCTACAATAGGGTTTAGTTGGCGTCAAAAGAAAAGTTAGAAGTGATGAAATTACTCTTCAGATTCAGACATAATATTTGTTCTGCATCTGCATAATATTACATGAGGAATTGTTAATCCGTTAATATTAAAAGTCGTCACGAACACCGAACACAGTCCATCCGCTGCAGGCAACTTTTCTTTCCTTTCTTTTTCACAATTTATATTTAAAAACGTAGCAGAACAGCTGGGCCCGTGGGTGTGATATGACGAGTCGGAAGGAGCGACAGCCGGACGGCGAAATATGAACACCCTCTGGGGTTATTAATCTGCTCAATTATTATGAAACTGACGCACAAGGCGACATGCGTCTTCTTTGTCGCATCCGTTCTAGGTAGGGGTGACACTTCAGTTTCTAGCCGTAGGATTTTACCTAGAATTGTCATCTTATTAAAGGTGATGCATGACGGTTTCCGTGGAAAAGCTAACTTAGTATTAATTATTGTAGTGAAGGGGCTTTTCTTTCAGCTACTGTCTCTTATTTCACGGTGTTATTTGATTTTTCCACATACTATAATATTTCTTAAAATAAACGAATAAAGTTTGGTTCGAGATATCGGGAAATTCAAGTCAATCGGAGCACAGCTTTCTGTCTAACACCTGGGATAACCCACATGACAAAGAAACTCGGATCCTAGCAAAAGCCTAGGCATTTATCAACAAGGAAGCTTTTTCAAGCGGTCTGCCTGTTTAATAGATTACATACTAGATTTTTCAGAGTGAGAGGCATAACAGCCCTGGTTGGTTGGGCGGCGCGCGCTCGGCCGCCCGCTCCAATGTACGCGGACAGGTGTGACCGGCTGCCGCGCATTTTCATACAAAACCAACGTTTCAGATATAAAAGGCACTTCCTTTCATCCCACTACCCACCGTCGGGAATGCCCATTAATTTGCCAACACAATATTTTTAGTGCGCGGCTCGCGTGTAATATATCGTGGCCACGTGTCGCCGTATGTCGCCCGCCGAACGGCTGCGTCAAATTATTTTCGTTCATGTCACAAGATACAGCGTTCATCTGGACCTTTCTTCCTTAAAAATCACATCATTTGTTGGCTTAATGTAGTTACACGCATAATGCATCCGGTGGAAAACGCGCGCCCCTCGCTGTCCGCCTGCCGGGGAAACTGAACACGGCGTCTGCTTAGCTGTGCCCACTACGCATAAAATTGGTCTAGATCTTGTAAATATCGTATTATTTACTTTCATAATTTAACAAGATTTGAGGTTAATGTTATGTTGTCCATTTTATAGTTCGGATTGTCGAGCCTGGATTTTCAAGAATCGAGTTGTTTATGTACGGATCTTGTCGTAAATCAGTATTTTCGAGTCGGTGGTTACCGTAATCATTCGCGTATATCTCATCGTTGTAAAGTTATAATGCAAATCATCTAGCAATTTTCATGGAAACTGACCGTTTCGCAGGATGATGGATGGCGGCCGGCGCCGGCGGCGGTTCGCTCGCGCTACAATTTTTGCATTATCGCACCATTTTATGCTTCTCTCGCCGAAACCATCCATCAAAGTGTATAAGCGACTCGTTACAATGATTTTATGTTTTAACACTAGGCTATTTCAGAGTTCTGTTACCGCGTGAGATTGTCTACTGAGCTTCAGTAAATCTTTTATATGCGTCAGATAGGTATTTTTCACGTGTCAGATAATAGTGCTTTGTGAAATATTATTATGATTTAATACAATCCTTTTTATTACTCTTACGATTTATTAATGGTGACTTTTTCAACGCCGGATTAACATCAAAGAGTATTTGTATATAGAGATATAATGTTCTCGTATTTAAAATTGATATGTTGCGGAAAAAAGGTGTTTTCCTTTGTGCTTGACATTTTATTATTTTTGTTTAAATGTATTTCATCTTTGGTTTTATAAACGTCTAGTTATAAGATGAATAGAGGTGTTTATTGTTGAATATAAATATTCATTATGAAAAGTTTTGGAGCACATTAAACGACAGTGTTGTTTTAAAATGTATTAAGAAAAATAGTTTCAGTAGGAATCAGCTTCGTGACACGTGTAGCGCTGAAATATGTAGACATGACATTCCTAATTCAATTTAGATGTGTAAGTACCTACAAGCATTGAACATACTTAATTAAATACTTTTTTATGTCGTGTTTAAAAGAAAATAATTAGGAATGATTAATCTGGTAATGGTGGTTGTATCGGTTGCGCGCACGCACTGAAGACAAACGCGGTGGACAACTGTTGTCTGCTCGTCTCGACAGCTGCGCTCCACTTGCGCGCTCAGCCGCGGACATAGATCGTGAACAACGCGATTTACAAACACCTATTGCATATATTTAAATGTTCGGGACTTTTTGACAGACAGATACATGACATTGCTACGAACGTGGCGCTGGGTTATCGTAAGCTGCAGGATTGAATTGTTGGTCAGTCTGAACGGGTAAAAATACATACTATAATGCCATTATTTATGGCTTTTCCTTAGACTTTTCTTAATGGGATGAATGTAGCAGCCTAGGTACAGATATCTATAGATGTAATTCAAACAGGAATTCTAATTATCTTTTTCATGAGATGGAAATATATTTATAACTGAGAATTAATATTATTACGTGAAATTAATACAATTTGCCAAAAGTATTGTTATGTCTAATCTATGTTTGAAAAATAATAAAAATTTGTTAAAGGCGCTAAAGGCAAGGACTATTATGGGCGACACATAACAGAAGAAGACCCATGAATTGCAGACTGATCATAATTACTTCACCTTTCTGTAAATATTTGAAACATCCTAACGCTATGTCTAAACGATGTAACCAACACCTTACCGCGAAACGACGCAGAACGAGTACCAACCGTGTTTCTTCTTCAACTTTAAACCTTAAAGCTTAGCACTTAGTATCTCTAGCTATCAAATATAAAGGACACAATTGTTACTAAATGTCGCTGTCAGGAGACCAATGTTCGTATTAGTCATGGAAATCCTTGGCTTTGGTTGTTTAATTAACCGTTACATGCTCATAAATAAATGTACATATCAATATAGAGCAGCTGGATTAGTACCAAATCAATTGCGTGACTGTCTGTCTGATTGAAATGTTTGATAGCAGACAGTATTGACATTAAAAGTGAACTGTGGTTAAGACTGATGAAGCAGTGTCAATTATTTTGATCTGTTAAAGCTGAGGTTAATGATATTGTGGATTCGAAACCTGGCGATTATCAGTGTGTCATTTTTAATTAACATCGTGTAGGCACGCAGTTTTTTTTGGACATTACTGACATTGGTAAAGAAGAATATTGTGAGGAAACCTAGAATAAAAGTCTGAAATCGGCAAATAAAATCTGCCTTGAGTAAGCGTTGTGATTACTTGTGATATGTAGAGAAAGAGGCCTTTGCCCTAAGGAGTCACAATAATAGGCAGATATTTTTATTTCATTCCTTTTATTCTAATAATCATTTATTTCTAATGTTTGTAGCTAGCTGTTAGCTGATCGAAGTTAATTTGTTCTTGTTGGGGACTAGAGGGGTACCTGTCTAACAGGATGCAGGTATATACCAGTATTTTACATGGAGCGAATTCCTAACTCTCATCATCATAACACAGTTACGGGGTAAGACCGCTTGATAAGACTTGCCTTAAGACGTTCGGGTGACTATCCGTTGTGACCGTTGTGACAATGTGGGTTTTGATGTTTTACCAGGCACGGTGATTCCATCTGCAACTTCAAAAATGCGATCATTTTTATGCGACATTTTCCTCAACAGAGTTTAGTTAACCAGAAATTTACAATAAAATATAAATATTATGTTATTATGTATTATATTATGTAAGTATTTAATATTGTATATTTATAGTATGTATATTATATATATCGTATATGTAATTGTTTGTTTAAGAGTTAATATTTATGTTTTATTTGTGCACATAAGCGCATCCCCAAATCTCTCTATTGCTTTTTGGTTTGTTGGTAGAAAACTCATTTTTGGGTTAAGCTCGCCATTGTACATAAGTTTTATTGAAGTTTTGCTTTATGTTTGTATACGTATTTTCTTTTTATGTGCAATAAAGAATATGAATATGAATACAATAGGAGCATGTCACACCCTGGTGAACTGTCGTCAAAGTTTAAACCTTCGAACACACGTGATTCGAGACACATAGAAAGACAATAGCAGCGCGACAGCCGGCTGTAGCTTGGTCGTCAAAAGGTTAAACTACCTGAATCATATCATCAGCATTAATTATTAATCATTCGTATGTCTTAAGTATCTGAAGCTCGTCAAGCGAATGAGTCATCTGGACGTGTGGCAGTCTCCGGAGTACGTCGCGGTGACGCCGACGACGGTGCGCGGGCGCCGTGATTTATTTACTTGGAACTTGTGCGCCGCTCGCATTTGTTATTCATTACTATGAGCAATAGTGTTGCTCACAGGTATGCGAAAGATGAAATTATTGGAGAACCATTCTTTGAGTAGGTAATTTAGCATAAAGGTCACTGATTTGTTAATCATTTTTGTGAAGATTTACAAGAAAATTAAAGTAAAATATTAATTTATATTAGCGGAGTTATATGCAATATTTTTTGGTATCATCATGCCAATTTATGTATCAGCTTCGGCTGCACGGAAACAAAAACAGTGAAAATATTTCGAAAAATTATATTTGCTACGCCTCTGTCTACGACAAAATAAATACGGGTTTAAGAAGCACCTATCTACCTATGCATTATTTTAATTGAGATTCGGGATAAACATGAATTCTGAAGGCATAAAAGAAGATCCAGATAGTCTTCTTATTACCGCAGCATCTTCACAAGTTTGAGGCGCACATGCGTGTTGTTGCGCCCTGCGCACGCGCCACTTCGCTATTAATCACGATCCTCGCGCGATCATAATCTCGCGGTCGGCGCCGCACGCCCTCGCTGTTTGTATAACCGCGTGGTACAAGCACTTGACTGACAGATGAAACACATACCAATAAGATACACTTTATTATTATAAACAACTCTAAGAAATGTTTCAAAAGGCTATTTTGCTTGACTGATTTGAATAAACGAATGTAAGTAGACTTCATTGTGTTTCAAACTAAATAAAGGTTACGAAAAAGCAGAATTGGTGGACGGAAAACGATGACGTCACATGAAGTACTAGTAGAATACTCGAACCACATTTAGAAGTGTTTTCCAAACATTTTATCAAACGCAAACATTATTGTTTGGTTACAAAAGGTGACGTTAATTATTACACCCGCAGCTTGAAAAGTCATCTTGATAAAATACCGGTCCACAAATATCCATTTGGGGTTCCACTTTTTGTTCTCGAACTTTAATTGGCAGACTCACGAGATGCATTCGTCATTCTTCGGATACACCCGATCTAAATTGGTAAACTAAATAAAATTTGAGTTTTCACTTGAACCAACGGTTGCACGTGCATGCTGTGTATATTTTCACAACACGTCGAATTATTCGCCTCGTTTGCTTACAATAATAGTATAAAGAGTATGTTCTATGACGTGTTAAAAAGTTTCCAATGTTATTGTTTACAGTAAGTAGTGTATTAGGAGCGGCGCTGATGAGAGAAGCTTTTAGTATGATCGATAATGAAGAAGGCGCCACGGATAATCTTGGATTACATAACAGTTTTGTTTTATCGATTTTTCCGTCATGATTTCACTTTTTTGTTTAATCTTTCTGTTTTGTGTAGACTGGAAGATTTGAAGCTACGTTCAAAGTCTGTTGCTGAGTTAACCAGAGTAGGTTAAGCAAATATGTAAGAATGTTTTTTATCTGACACGAAACGTGCATTCTAAAAAAGGCAAATATTTACAAAGTCATTGGAGTTGTAACGTGCGTGTTTCTTTACAGTAAACACGACATGTTTTCCTATAAAAACAAGGACTATTTAATTACGGCTAGTAATGTAATTCTGCTGATGGTGTCGTGTCTCGGAGGGCGAAGTCTCCGATACAAATTGGCGCGCGCATGTCACGTAACTTAATCAGCACCCTCTCCTGCCACCCTAGCCGACTATATAGGCAAATACAAGTACCTCCATATTTAATAAAACATGCACATAACTCTAAATTGGAGTAGATGGTACTGTAGACCTTTTTAATGAACTGCATTCATTTGTTTTTGTTTTAATTGCAATGAAAACGTTCGTGAATTGGTAATTCAGCTCCTCACAATTTATACCGTACATGTAATAACATAACTTGAAACGAGTTTCTACTTCATAAAATTTCACAAACGGCTTGTATCTAGGTTGGAATCTTACCATTTATAGATCACGGAAAATAGTTTTCCATACACTCTTGAACAAGACTCATGTTCGACAAACTGACCTGTCTTAATAAAGATACCGCAATGTGTAACAAGCCATCGTCTCCGGTGTTACAGCCACAAAGTGAAACCAAAGAAAGTTGTATCGCACGGTCGCGTCATCGATTGCTATACGCAATAACGCCGCACGTGCATTTCCATCGCTCACACAACGGAGGGGGGAGGGAGGGGTTATTTGTAAACTACGACTAACGTACTCTATGGGAAACCTTTTTATTAAATTGGATTGGCGAGGCAGACAGCTGGCTGACTTGTATGGGCTCGTCCCTATGATTTATGCCGTTGATTTGTTTAAATTAGATTACTTATAACGCGATTCAAGTGAGATTAGGAAAGTCGATGACCTCTTTCTGTCAAACGCAACAAGAAAAATACTGCTCATAAAGAAAATTTTATGTTTGTATCGTGACTCAGTATTAGGTAAATCAATAAATCTATTGTAAAATTTAAATTAGCTAAAATAGACGCTAAAACGTTACAATATTGGGCATGACATGCTCATTCTTATTTTTAGTTGCATCGCATAATATTTGATACCCAATTGCCTATTTCCCAGGTTATTGACTATTGCATTACAAAAACATTTTTCTGGCTTCAAGTTATCCCTCAAAGCAAGAATAGTAAAATTTCTGCGCGTTTATGTAGGAATAAAACACGCTTTTTATTGTGTCGTAAATATTTAAGTCTTTTTTTTAGTCGATTTAAAAGCATCGACGCTGTAATGTAACGTTTTTCAATGAATATGTAGTTACATTTTACGGGTACATAAATGTGTTTTGGTGTAATCTGGGAAGGGGCAGAGCGGATATTTTGTGTATTGCGAGCACGTTTCACGTAATTTAGCCGAGTCGGGCCGTGTCGAGCCGAGTGGAAAACGGTGTAAGCATTTCATGCGCGAATAATGCACGATCGCAAATACCCGACTGTCAATTTGGGATGATACGGAAAATGGCGAACGTGACGTAATCGAAAAAATAAACGTTTTTATTGCTGACTCTTTACGGTTACACAAGTTTTGTTAAATACTTAAGTGTATTAGATATTTTATTTAGTTATGTTTATATTACGTAACTTACATTAGGTACATTTTGTGATTCCGTAACCGAGAGGTGCAGGGTCCTAATACTAAGCCTCCGCTGTCAGTGTGTCTGTCTGTCTTTGCCCCTATATCATTAATCCTTCGAACACACGTGATTTGAGACAAAATAGAAAGACAATAGCAGCCCTACAGCCGGCTGTCGCTTGGTCGTCGAATGGTTAAAACAAAATACGAGAAACGTTTTGAACGGAGTCTGGATCTCTAATGTTGTATGGCGGTAGTAGTAGCACAGAATACTCCGTGAGCAAGACAGACAAATAGTACGGCCGGTAAGTGATCTCTTTGTTTGTTTTCCTTGTAGTACAATATATATAAAATTCTTTGCAACAATTTACCAACTATAGTTGTGTTCAACTGATCAACCCTTCTGTTGCTACGTACGGGCATCCCCGGGGACCGTCGCCCCGCCCGGTCCATCGTAAGCGTCATTGACTTCAGACATGACGTAAAAACATTGCGTGTTTTTTTTACAGTTATTTTGTAGCTGTTATAACTCCCACATTTTTAAACAATCTTCCTTATAAAAATAATTTAATAACATGGACAGACAGAAAAAAAGTGGTAGATTTTAATGTTAATATACGACCTGTAAGATATATGTATAATATTGTATATTACACACTTTACTTAGAAATATTCATGTGCCGATAGAATTATTGCTGCAAAAGCTCAGCAAATTGTTCTTAAAAAATGAAAGAATAGACATATTTTTTTAAAATAGGTGTTATTTGAAGTTTTTTCTTGTTTACATCAAAATAAAAATGTTTCATTAAAATTATCATTCTGATTTTTTATAGCTTCACACAATCAGATTAGGAAAGTCGATAGGATTTTCCCACAAGTCACGGAACACCCCGCGTCTATTCGGCACAAGGCCGGAAGTCCGGAACTTAGTACACGTGCCGCAGCGGAACTTGCGTCAGTTTCCGTTCCGCAATCATAATGTTTCTTGCTGATATATAATGTGTTATGTAGCTAATGTGAGAATGTGTGTGTGTTAGCAATCATATGCCTATATGTTTTGTGCTACATAAAATAAAGGTCCATTCCTATTTATCTTTAATACTTAATGCATAAACATTATCCTCCTATCCTCCTGTCTCCTCTTGGGTCAGTCCGGTAAAAATAAGAAAACACGTTGCCAGTTATTTATAATGTCTATTTTTACCAACCCATTTGCGTAGGTATTGTACCAACTTTAATTTTAAATTTAATTGTTCCAGTTGTTAGCTGGCTTCAGCGTTGACGAACAACGTGCTTTGTTGTGTAACTTCGTAACTAGGCACAACAGTTACAGGAAAAAATGTTAAATAATACTTCCACCAAAAATCGATAGCCAAGAAGCACGTGCTTAAGATAACGATGAGCGTGTCCTGCACGTGTCAGCGGCACGGGAGGGTTGAATATACCTAATGCGTTTGAATTCCGAACAATGTGCTTGTAATGATCTACTGATCTGGGAACTATAGAATTGCGTTTTTTATTTATTTATAAGTCTTACCATTACAGATCTGTGATCCAATGTGATAGAAGGGAATATACATGTATTGTATACTGAATCCTTAATCGATTAAGTTAAACTATACTTAATACATAATATATTTTCAAGTTTCTAGTCAGAAGAAGCTTCACGCTCGCTGTCTATCTACCAAACTGAATACAATTTGGATTCGTGTTATTATGTATAAACTAACTGTTGGTTGTTTCGTACATCAGAACTTTAAGAGTAAGTAGATTAGGTGAGAAAATTTCAGAAAAACTGTCAGGTGTAGCAAAAACATTATCTACGAAACATGTTACAAAACTAGGTTATATTTTGAGCTCGACGATATTAAAACATTTTCAGGTTTATAGTCAGAATAAGCTTCACTGAGATCGCTGGAAGCCGAAAGGAAGAACATAATAAGGCTACGTATTATCGAAGGTCATAAGCTCATTACAGCCACCCGGCAACCACTCCGCACCGCCTCTTGTGATCTAACAATTTTGTTTGACAACTTTTGATATTTGACATGTTTAATAATGTAAACACAATACAATTAATCCCTTGCCAATAAAATACTATTACTACTACTATGACTTTGATGGCGCACGTCTATGCGCGATCTAAATTGTAAAGAAGTAATGATCACAGACTCGTTTGACCCACATTCTCGGGGGACCCTTTTTTTTTTTTTTTTTGGGGAGTGGGAAATCATCCAATGACTGCTCCCGTTCTGGGTGCGACGGGAGGGCGTGTCAGACTCTTACTGACTAAAACCCACTCATGTTCCTTCGATTGCCCTTTATGTTCCAGGGTCACGGTAACTATTATAAACATTCCGCAACTTCTCGGGGGATCCTAGAAACTAGGCGTGGAAGACACCTATATTTTGCTTTTAAAATAAATACATAATTATATTATGTAGAAAAAGAAAACGGAGGCATTTCAATTTCTGGAAACAAGTACTTTGATTATTGAAGCTGTTTTTGAAGTTTTTTTTTATTTGCTTCGACAATTAGCAGTTCAAATGTTTCTCTCAGTCTGTTAAAATACAGCTATCGCTTAGTTTACACTAACAAATAATGAAACCCCTTCTCAATTCCTTATGCAGATAATTATGATATAAAGCGTGACGTTATTATGTATGTTCTTCGTGTCAACCTTTAACGATCTTTTCTCTTTATAATCTGAATCTATTGTCGGAGTCGTGCGCGTGTTGCAAACGTGGCACAGTTCAACTCACGAACTATCCTTACAGCGAACCCGTTGTAGACTTGGAGCTTTTTCGACGGTACATGGATTATGTTCGGTAAGACATGGAGAATCGGCTGTCAAATAGTTGACTAATCATCGATATTTCAGTCGATACTGGTTAGTTCGCTGTTATGGGGTTTGGTCCTTAACTTTTATTTAATCCTTCAGCTTTATACGGGATTTTTCCTGACTGACGTATCATTACAATTAACTGTATTCTCGCTTTCGTGTCTATGGCAATCTAGCTTTTACAATCTTTAATAGCTTGGACATGAATGGTATGTCTTAATATCTAAAACCATTTTATGATTATGTCTTTGTTGCTCTTTATAGTAATAAGCCGTAGCCATAAAATCAGTCATCAAAAACAAATCTCAGATATACACACTACTACTGTTTCATCCCCCTTGAACACTGGCTAAAATGAGGAGAGCCCGTCTCATGATCCATTTTGTAATAAGTTTTAGGTAAATGAGAGGTCTTTTTAAAATGGTCCTGTTATCTTCCCTACTCGGTTTTCCCTTCAAAGGGCGGGCGGAGCGAATCACAACGAGAGTGCAGTGGGTAATGATGACACGCTTGTCCTACTATGAAAGCCATGTCATCTCGTGATGAATATTTTCTTGAGTGCTGTCTGGCAATATTTTGCACACGCTGATTCCTTACATAGTAGGATAAAAAGAAATGTTGATTTTGGTCACTTCGGTATCAAGATATGAAGCTTTGAAACTATGCTTACTGCAATATTAAAAAATAAAAGATACTTGAAATCGTTCAAGACACGGATTTGCAAGTTTTGTCCACATTTTTCCTTGATAAACCTTTTCTGCGTTTTGTATATTTATGAATATAAGTTGACATTCGTCATGGTTATACTCGAGTGTGAACGCTTTATGCAAATCGAATGATTCGCGCATCACCGCTCTTGAGAGTTGAACGGCACTCGATCTGGGGTGCGTCTGCGCCGCGAAACTGAACACTTGCTACCTGTCAGCCTGACACGACACACGCGATTTATGTACACGGTGCAAATGAGTGGATAATGCGTTAATTGCTTAACTTTCTCCTGTTAGACAGATACTAGAAAGCATTGATAACAAGCAGATAATATTTAATTTTCTTCAGCAGTTACTGTAAGCTGCCATTTTTTTTCTGTTAACGAAACCTTCATGAGAGGCAACTAAAGATTAAAGCTAAGCCTCAATCAAACACAACGAGTTTACAGAAGATAGGTACTTATTTAGCACATGTCCGCGATGTCCGTTGGATTGTGACAAACTGACAACAGCTGAGATGGACCAATATTTGAACGTGGCCAGGATGTTTGAGGTACATATAACGCTGTCCGACTAAAAGCTAAGAAAATATTTAGAGACGAAAACTTCACGGACAAATATTCAACAAAAAATTCTGATCTCAACTCGACCTACCAGTGAATGTCATAGGAGTTAATCTGAAGGTACCTATCTTATCATGGGAACACAAAAAGCGGTTATGACAGAAAGCTATGATAATCAATCGGTTATTTTTTGTTATTTAAGGTCAGAAGTAGGTGTTAGGGATGCTGTGACGATTTCGGTTGTGCGTTATCGCGAGTTATCAGCCGGAAGGCGCGCTCTTGACCCCGAATTGATAAAGCTTACACTAAAATAGCTCGGTGGTAGATAACGAATGCGACGTCCGCTTGCTGTGGACTGCTGGTGGAACTTCCAATTTTAATACTCATTCATGGTTTATAGATGTATGACATAACATTAACTTCATTGTAAATAAGTAATGTATCTATTGGTGGATTTTATACTAGAGATGTTAAATAGTTTTCAAATTGCAGTCAATTAATTTAAAATTTAAAATTCCAGTCAATTAATTCTAATCTATTTAATGATAACTATAATTACACCTTATTTTAATGTCATATTAACAATAGTATTTTAATTAAATATAATAATAATGTATTTCAATTTTTTTTTTGTTAAGCGTTTTCACATTTAATCGAAATTATAAATTTTTAATCTTTAATTAATCTTACGTACATATTATATATTTTTTGTCAAGCTTAAGTGCTACATGTATGGAAATTTTCTTGTCTTGCATTGCTGAATAATTAGTCGTGACTCGTGAGCAATGTGACGAAACATTTTTTTTTGTTTTAATATCATTCAATTTTATATTTTTGGTGCAATCAATTGATATTTTTAATATTTGTTTTTTTTGTGAATGTTGTGCATACCTTTAAGTGATGTGTTTACACAGAATTGAAAATTTGTGCTTACATTATATTGATGTACATGTAAATATATCGTTGGTGTGCCTTGTTTAAATAAATAAATAAATAGTACAAAACGCTTTAAATTTTAAATAGGTATCTGTCGTTATTGGAAATTGCTGATAGTCGTGAACTGTTCTCGAAATAATTATGTAAGTATAGTTAATAACTTGCCTACTACCTTTTTTTAAAGATATTTGGCTATAATTGGCCATTTCCCAAAGGAGAACTTATTTTGGGTATAAAAAAAAAGCTCTTGATAGTAACAGTCAAACTGGTAATCTATGAATGATACTAGAAAAAGAAAGATGATGATGATGATGAGTAGAACATCTATCTCCAAAATAAAAACTGTGTTAATTGCAATAAAACATTTCCGCTTCGGTAACTTTTAAGCTTTTTGATAAAGGACATTGACGGTGTTATTAAAAACTAGTGTTGCTTTGAGAACCAGAACTTTTAAAGTTACTAAAGTAGGTGAGAAAATTCCAGAAAAACTGTCAAGTGTAGCAAAAACAGTATCTACGAAATGTGTGAGTCAAGTAGTAGAGGTTATATTTTGAGCTCGACTATCTTTTAAAGTTTGAGCCCATCAAATATTTTGACAGTGAGTGTCGCGAGATAAGCAGTGTCGCAGTAAAGTCATCGTCGACTAACACCACTGACTTTTATCGCCACTAACTTTTTGCGAGCTGTCGTAATATTTTTTCTTTCTGTTTCAAATATATTATGTTATTTTTAGTGCATGTTCCCGCTATAAAACTTGCAGGTGTATTGGTGGTTTTAATGATAATTGATTTTCTATTTTGGGTTTCGGAATGGTACTTTAATGTTTACATTAATTGGATTTATTCAAATGGCAGTTATCATCCATGTTCCCAAACGCTTTCGTTGCGCGTGTAATCGTAAAAAGCAAGATATGAAGCATGAACATAAAATAGTTTATGATTTTTTATAAGAAAACATAATTGAAACTTTGTCAAAATAAGTATTTTTTATTTAGTTCTTCATGTAACAAAATAAAAGGTCCTAATTTGGCTTTATTTTACTGTATGTAGGTTTGCAAAAAAACTGTACAGGTAGCATTCTGCTAGAAGGTCGTCTAACATTTAACAAGAGGTTCGTTATACAGCGGGAAGGGTAGGCTGGGGCGGGACGAGGGACGGACGCCGATCAATAAGTCAAGACGAAGGCATAGACAAGCCAACTACTTAATATGAAAGTAATAAAAATAAACATTCTTAGTATGTTCTTAGTTGATAACAGGATGTAAATACTTATATTCGTAGGGACAGTATAGGAGCGAATACTTTGAATTTTAGAAATAGGTAAATAATATATTGCATCAATTAATAATAAAAATATTGGTTAATACAAAAAATAAAACGACCAAAATGTCAAAAAGATTTTTCGCGACCCTGCCAGGATTCGAACCTGGAATCTTCTGATCCGTAGTCAGACGCGTTATCCGTTGCGCCACAGGGCCAGATATAAAAGTAGGTAAAATTAAACATCGGCTTCTCCTAAAATAATGTTGTTAAAAAAACTTGTTGAATCAAAAATATTTTGATGTCGGTATACATTAATTGGCAAAATTATATATTTTTTGTATTATTATTCAAATTCAATAATGAAAGCATGATATTTTCGAATACATTCAGGTCATTAGTGTGCCCTTATTACTGTAGCTGTATTTCTTTGATCGTTGCATTAAGGGGTTCATTAGATAGCGTACACGTGAACATTTTACTAATTAACGCTAACAGAGAGGTCGTGTGCAGGCCGCGTGCTCGTTAGTGCGCGCGGCGGCCGCGGGGCGGCGCCACTGTACAACCACACGCCTGCTGCCTACGCAACATTTATTCGACTTTTATTCTAATTTGACATGGCAGAGGCATAATAAACAATCTTGTATTGATCATAATACTTTGTTTAAAACTTTATTTGTATGCACACTGACTAGCAATAATATAAATCACAATTTTCATATAGAACAAATTAATTTCCTACGAACATTTCTATTTATTAAGGTGAGTTAACAAGAAAATGAAGATTCAATAAAAACAGATTTTATGAACCACATATCATCATCAAAACATAATATCACTTCAGACTCAGTGGACCCTAAAAAAAGATTTAACACGAGTGATTTTAATATCATTTTATTTTACGATTTCCCTTACCGTTTCTTGCACGTGTGAAGGCGTTGGACTATTTTTCATACTATAAAACATATCAAGAGGAACATTATGCGCATAAATTAGTGCGACAAGGTTCCTCTGTTCCTATGGCTATCAACACTTCGTTGATTTCTGTCGCAACTATACCACACACCACCGTTTCCACTTCCCTCATAAAAATGTGGTTTTATTAAGTTTTATTTTACGAATAAAATAAATAATGATTAAATGCGAGAAACTAACATTTGAAGAACGCACTGTAAAGGTAAAAAGTATAATTGGAATTACGAATAATTGAAGCAGCTATTTCAAAAACGCATGAATATTAATGACATGCAGAGCAGTTTGTTGATAACTTTGAATATTGTGTAACTTGAACTATATGAATTTATGTAATGTGATGTTTTTTAGGATTTCGTGCCTGGAGGACACATCCGGAGCCCTATTGCTACGCCTCCGATGACTGTCCATCCATTTTTAAATCAGCCGTACCGGTTGAGAGCTAAAATTTTTAAAAAATGTGTTAAATAGAGTAAAGGCGTTTGCATACCAGAAACGTGATATTTTTCTCGTTTTTTGCTTCGAAACTCTTTAGCGACCTTACTAGACCAATTTTTTCCTCGGTTATTTCTCAGTGATAATTTCTTTCTACAAGTGATATATCTAGTGACAAACAATTCTCGTAACTCACAGCTGTAAAATGATTAGTGTGAAGAGTGTAGTGTGAAGTGATAACAGCCGTCAGTCTGGAGAGGGCATTTCAACGCTGCGAGAGCTTTTAGCTATGCTGCTTACGTTTATCTAAATCCAAATGAACCACTTGAGATAAGGCGATAGCTACACTGCGCACTCCGCAGGTGCTTGTACTCAATACAGAAAATTGCTAATAAACAATACAGTCCTTGTTTAGTACATTTGTTTAGTACATAGTGTACAGTGAACAAAGTAGATAAGTAAATAGGGCTTACCTTTCTTTTTAAAAGATAGTTTTTGGATCTTTAAAAAGTTTTTTTTAATAATTTTAATTAAAAATAAAAATATATTCGATGATGACCCTGATGTGAGATTACTTATCTATTTTGTTAATTGTACGTAGAAGATAGATGGATTATGTGTACACAAAGGGCTACTGTCTACGATGCGGGTGGCGTGGTCTTTTCTTTGATAATTCCATACAAAAGGTTAAGTAACATTATTATGTGGTTTGACTTTTCTAATAAAAAGTTCTTGTATACTGCTTTACTCCTGTGACCATCTTGGGCATCTTGGATTACATAACCACAAACTAGTTATGTAGCATAAAGGGTTCCCTCGATAAACGGTCTAAACGCAGGATTTTTCACATCTCATTTCAAAACTTAAACTTAGCATAGATCACTTACACGAACTTTTAAACCATCGAACAAGTATCCCAATACGAACAGCTTAAAATACTGCTCATCGCTAGCTTCAACACACACATTTTGTTAAGTAATCCCTCCAAACCGTAGCCTGCTTGTCAGACCTACTTCAGTCGGTTGACTGAAGTATTTAGCTGGTCTAGGAGCTGTCCATATACATCACAGTGTATTTTGAACGCAGTTGCGCGGGCGCCAGTGGTGTGAGCAAATCCCATACATCAACGAACCCGATCCGCTTCCGTTCAAATAAACAAGCTTCATAAAGCTGGCTCGATGACGTCTATATCTACTTCGCACTCATCCATCGCTCTTTATAACACTCTATAAATATGTACGCGTTATTTCAAATGAAACTGCGCGAATTTGTTTGTGTAACTGAAAAATATGACCTACTATGAGCGTCTTTTATGGGATTGTTGAGAAACAATGAAGGTTGGAGCGAATAGTGCGTTTGGGCTGATGACGTATAGCTAGTAGCTGTTGTTTACCAACTTCTTTATCGATAACCTTTCAGCTTCTTTTAAACTCTGAAAGAAAAGGAGTCTTCAGAGACAGGAGAAACAGTATTTAGGGTCCCAGGAAACCGCATTACTTTCAGAATCAGCCCGAGTGTTTCCCGATATCACCCATCCTTAATATTAAAAAAATATAACCCCGTAAATTCTTCTTTACTTTTATATTACAGAAAACCCTTTGGCTGACCCCTGTTTGGCTGGTATTTTTTTTAGTTTTGATGCACTGAACTTGAAATGCCTACGCCGCGAGGTGTCTAACATAGAAGTATGTCCATACATACGTAAAGAGCTGTGCTAGGGTTATTCTTTTATATATGTTTCCACAGGACAGCGTGTGGTAATGTCCTAATAAGGTTACGTTCATCTCTTGTGTTCGAAGCGAGGTGCTAACTGGCAGGCCGTGGGAACTGCAAACAAACTCATTTTACTCAAACACCTCATTCAGAACTAAACTTGCTTCGTAGTTCATTCACGTTTGACGTAAGATTATCTCAAAATGAAAGGAATTTGTTCTTGATACCGATATTTATGTAATTTAAAATGAAATTGATCAATGATATTGGATTTCTAACTACTATCCCCCAATTGCAGACTTGCAAACCCTCGTTGAACCCTCTATGTTGTTAAAAGACCAGTAGGCTCAGAGAGGTAGGGTCCAGTCCACGTTTAGAACAAAATGTTTTATGACCTGATCTCACGCTTATATTGTGTTCTGTTTGCGGAGAAGCCGACTAGCTGGCGGATGTATTTCTAGGCCAACCGAAATTACAGTATAAGGAAATATTTCAAAGTTTTAGGATTCTTATGAAATGTAACCAAGTTGTTAGCTATCCTGATGTTAAGTTGTCACTACCCTATGTAGAAATGTATCGTATGGAGAAATGTCTTATGTGCTATTTCGATTAAGAAACGTTGCTAAACGTTAACGTTACAGGAGCATTTACAAACATACATATATAGTCACATACAGAAACAGCCAGACTTGAAGCACACGTAGACCATATACATATTTGTTCCATGAGGAAATCAAACCAAAGTCCAAAGGAAAAAACTTTAAGAATGCTATGGAAATTATTATCCTTAATTAAAATGTGTGTTGGTGCTGTTTGTTCATCATGTCTATCAACATTGCTGAGCTCAAGACTATTTGACGTCAATTGCAAATATTTTGTTTGTTTGCAAAAATCTATGCCATACTTAAATATTTTTTACCACTGTTACATGTGTAAAAATATTCATTGCAATTCCTTTTACAGAAAAACTGTAAATCTCGCACGGGTATGAAATTGTATTGTATGTTAATGTATGTAACTTCTAAAGTAATTTTAAGGAGCTACTTTGACCATTTCCCCAAATTTTCATAGTCAACTTAATTTAGTTTATATCTGTTAATAATGTTTTACCATTCCTGTTCGTTTCTTCTTAAAAAACATCCATATTTTGGCCTAGTTCTTCACCACGATTAATCTAACAGATCTCCATAAGAAGAAATTTGTTGAATTGCATTGTTTATACACATATTAAATGCCTGGCGCCAGTTGAACGCTATACCTCCGAACATGAGACTGTCCCACGAGAACTCTGTAAAAAGACTATCAATCAGCTTTCCAATCCAATCGATTAAACAACAGTCTTCAAATTACTAATCACCAACTAACAACCTAACAGTGCGCTTCACACCAGATGTTTCCAAGAAGATTGCAATGCATTTATACAAATAACTTTCAAATAAAGTAGGTAATGATGACAGCGGTCTCTAGGAACAAGTGGAAGGTGTCAATGACTGGCGCCAGCCGGACGGTTCACCTCCGAACATGAGACTGTCACATGAGAACTCGTGGAATACCATTATGAATGTAAATGCATTACTGCTGCATACTGAATATTTTTCTCGGCTGACTTGTGGGATAGAGGTAACTGATTGTGTTGTTTAAATTTGGGAGTTAAGCTGATATTGTAGTGATGATGAAATGATGTGTGCTGTTGTTAAGTAGATGATTACTTAGGCAACATATCACTGGTAAAGTTTCTGGCAGCTATAGAACTACTGAATACTAAAGGACAACAGGTACCTAATTATTTAAGTCGTAAGATTTGTATGGGATCGATAGGGACAAAGGTGCACAGTAACGAGTAAAACCATGTACACACTTAGCAAAATCTAAACGCAATTTGGTCTGTTAATTGTTGTACATATAATTATGTTGAGTAAGTTATAGATTCATGAACAAATTCGTGTTCTTAAAGCTCGCTGATCTTTTTGACTCATGTTGTCACTCTAAACGTTCATGTACTTAAGCTGACACCATGGTGCCAGCAGCGACGCAAATCGTTTTTCTTCATACGTCTATCATCCGCTTCAGATATCAACAACCTTTCTTCGCATAAACCTCACTACACTTCGACTACGCAATAATTAACATGACTTAGATACTTTGTTCAAGAATTACGTTCTTGGAAAGAAAACAAACCACAACAATAACATGTGATACCCCCTCTTAGACCTCGTTATAAATGTCATTGTTTGCTAAACACACTGGCACACTGCTCGGACCATAATTCTATAAAGCACGCACTAGCAGTTGTACAAATTAAGTGACTGAACTAGTAATGTCCGAATTGTCTCATCATCCCTAATGCATGCATATGTCGTTGCATCAGCTTTTCCGCCCTAAACTACTAAGGATAATAGACCAGTTTGCCTTGATCCTCTCCACTCCCTTCTGGCTCTGTACAACTGGTACTAGATACGGGGGTTGTATGTGATGTTAGGGGTCATGGGTGTATGGTTGTTTATGCATTGCGCATGGTGTTGCGCCATATGGAGTATTAGGGACACTTGGGAGTTGGATGCGGGATGGCTTGGAATGGAAACAACTGGCTACATTCGCGATCTGATGTGTTATGATATCTTTGTAGACCATTGCCTATCTATATGTAATAAATACTTTACTGATTTTTTACGGTGAGTTTCGCTGCAGTTACACACTTGAATTATGGTAGTGGACGCCTTATTTTGTTAATCATCCACAAAATTAAGGGTTTTTTGGAAATTCCATTTCTAAGAGGGCATTGTAATCAAAGTATAATAATCTACAAAAAGGGATTCGCGACCAACAGCTAGTGTACAAATAATTTCAACACTAGAAAGCTGTAAATTATTTATCTGTCAGTAATCAAATTACTTCATTAAACTAATTGATGTCTCAGCTATCATACATGCATAATCAACTATTTAAAACGAGGCATGCATAATTATAAATCGACTACTTATATGGAACTGCATAATTAACAAGTAATAAAACTCCTAATCCATCAATATCTGCCGTCGACATGAATTCGAGTCATAAATTCATATGGCGGGGTGACTTAATCAAAACGTGCACTTGGCCGGCATCGAACCCCGCGCCCTCGGAGGGCGCACAATGTCGAATATATTCATTTCCTCCGCAATATTTGTACATTAGAGGTCTCGGCTCGCTACGCTCCCCATTGCTCTCTAGTTTGACTCTATAGCTTGAGTTTTCTATAGGGGAAAATATCCCTTACCATAGATTCACTTCACAGTTTTCAGTAAACAATTTTAGAGCCGTAATAAAAACAGCCTATAATTGTCTCACTGCGGAGCAAAGACCCATTCTCCCATTCTCATACAGAGAAGGCACGAGGATTGATCACAAGTCGGATTTGAGATTTTAGACTTCTATTAACAACTTTAGGTTTCCTCATTATGTTTTCATTCATCTATGTCTGTAATGTCCTGAACAAAATTGAAAAGTAAAAACGAATTAAAGAGTTGGGCGCAATAACCACTGAGTTATCACGACCACTCATTCACTAATTTTGAGATTAATAGGCTTATTTTTTTAATACAGTTTCTAACTGCTAAGGTAAATCAAAATCAAATTTCATTAAGTACTAAAATTAAATAAAGAGATAACGTGACGTCAATGCTTTCAGAAATAATTATAAATGGTTGCGATAAAGGTTTTTAACATCATATGATATCACAGACAGATATAATCTCCGATTGGTGTCATCGTTGCACGTGTTCGATATTTGGAGAAGCAGAATTAGTATAATCATTCTTTATCATATGTAAAGTCATCATAACTTCAGCAGCTATACGACAACGTTACCTTTCTCGAAACTCGAAGATCGGGACTATTCGGGACCTGATAATTGTATGTATGTCGTGTATGCTTCGAGTTTCCCGAGTAGGGTTGTGTAGGCATGAGACAAGGGAGACGGCCGCAGCCGGAGTAATGAAACCTTAAATCCCTGGTACGGACTCGTAATCCCATGACGAGAAGTTAGTGCAGGGGTGCCCCGCGCCAGTTGGCCGCACCTAATGCGGTTTAGTGTTTCATTTCCAGCGCAAATTGTGTTTTTATACAATCATCGGGTTGTTTTTTATCTAAATCTCTTTTGCAACTGTTACGGAACTTGCGCTTGAAGAGTTTGAAATGAGGATGGTAAAAAAATCGGAAAGCTCACGGTTTTTATGTGCCGTCATTTACAATGATTGACGTGTAAATATCAAAAGAGTAAATATCAAGAGAATTTATACAGCAGTCAGTACTGGTTGTTGTTTAAACAGTTTTATTCAAACTCCAACAGGGTCATGCTCTGCAGGTTCTATAAATAAATTAATGTATTCAATATTCATTGCTTTGCCTTAACTCCTTGAGCCGTCTTTAGATAAGCTAGTGAAGTCATCAGACCGTTCCATTATTTATGAAGTCAGCTGATTACGTAACTATCACTAACAAATCGGTGTCAGAATACGTAAACAAAAGTGACGAAACGCTACAAATATTTCATTGAGAACAGTATTAGAAGAAAATCACATTAACATTCTGTAGTTTTAACTTATCTGCAGCAGACAGCCTTGACAAGTAGAATCGACCTCGAAGTACCATTTTCCTGTTGTTAATCTTTGTACATTCAATATTTATGTTAAATTTTAATGTTTGAATAACATTGTATGCTTGTTTCCTCAGTTCGAGTTTACGGCGTGCTGTGATACAATCGGTATGATCTTTACTTCTGTGGCGTCGGGTATCAAGATTGCACGATCGGTGGTGTCGCAACCCTGCGCTGGCATGGCGACCAGCGTGCCGTCGGCGTCGCACGTGCACTCCGCTTAATGAGACCCTGCCAGCCATCTTCCGATCGATGTTTACGCTCGTTACTTTCCACGATGCTGGATACTGATTTAAAATAATGACCGCGATAATTAAGGAGGGGGCACAAGGTACTTACAAAGCCTTTTTGCTGGTGCTTTTATTTTCCGCTTTTGATAAGGCTTCTGCATTCTTTATTTTGAAAGAGAAGTTGAATTGGTCCAAGCCATTTCAGCCAAATGCTTTAGAATAGTGTTTGGGATTTAAAAGCGTCTGGCTCACGAAATAAATGTTTCATGGGTTTTTAATAATATCGTATCCCCGTAATCGTATCTGAGTGAAGTATTTCATAATATGAAATTCATAGAAGACTAGTTCACAATTAAAACCGACAAAGATGCGGGTCTTAAAATACTGACATAATAATATTCTTGTCAACATAAAATATTTAACTTGATAATATAACCGCATAAATGAAGCCTTCAAAGTTGTGTTGTTTATTTACTTACGGTTGAATGAACTTAAAACGTTACACAAATACAAAAAAAGTTTTTCGCAGTCGGTAGGATTCGAACCTACGCTCCCAGAGGGAATCTGATTTCTAGTCAGACGCCTTAACCGCTCGGCCACGACTGCACATATCAGCCGTCCGAAATTACATATCTGGTCGCTCAAAGCTATTTATAACAAATTGAACTAGATTAGAAACGGCAAAAAATTCAATACAGCGAGAAGTACTCGCAAGCTATCTAATTATCTTTTGCAGCTGCTTTTAATGAATCTATTAGCATTGATTATTCGCCATTACTTATCTTGCACAAAGATCACGGATCTTGACGCCTTGCTCTTTGAATTACAAGAAGAGAGAACGAGAAACTCAGCGCACCCGCATTCCTAATTAAACATAGATAAACTGATTACGAATTGAAAGTTAAATCGGAAGCGGTGGCAGTAAGTAGAGGTTATTTGTGGAATCATTGTTCAGTGGCCAGTGGCCGCCTATTTACTCAGCTGTAAGTCAAACACTAAAACAAAATAAATGGTGCGAGAAATCCCCGGTCTGTTCACAACACAAGTGCGGTTTTATGATTATGAGATGCGCACGCGCTTGTAACAGCACGAATTAATCAATGCTCGTGAACATCAGCTTTAACTATTTTATGCGTAACAACAGGGAACTTTTTTTTTATTAGCTTGTTCTTCTAAGATTTTTGTTACTCAAATTGTTTGATCGTTTTAAGCCCTATTTGTTGTAAATTCTCGAGTAAAGATTAACGAATGTTTATGTGGTAAAGGACATTGACCACCATACTATAGGACGCCGTTGCGCATAAAAAATAATGTAATCTTAGTGTAAATTGAATATAAAAGAGGGGAGAGGTCGTACTTTCCAAGGAAATAAAAATTATCTACATATTTTTAGGGGTTTTTGTTGAATTTTGATTTATATGTGCAAGTTTTTAGGCTAGTTATGTACCATAACTTCTACCAAAAAAGTACAAATTACAACAATATTATTATTTCTATTCTCATAAAACAAAACGGAATTACGGAATAGTTTTAAACAAACCAAGGAAAGTTCCCAAGTAAATGGTAATTAGGTCATACTAAATCTAAGTGGCTTATAGGCATAAAGAGTAGAAAATAAACAGGCCCCGCATAGAATAGGGTTTTCTATCCCCTTTTTAATTGTTATAATTTATTTTTAAAATGATGTTTACATGATTCGAGACACAATAAAGACAATAGCAGGGCGACAGCCGGCTATCGCTTGGTCACAAAGGGTTAGGTTTAAGGTGGTAAGACGAGGACGGGCGGACATGACGAAACTATAAGGGTTCTTTTTGTAAAAACCATTTGAAACTAATTTATTATTGTAAACAGACAAAATCTTATTTTAGTCATCATTGCAATGCGTGTAATTAAACATTTGAAATATTAATGTGTTTGTGTGGAAATAAAAATATTCAAAAGTCAATGGCATTTATTTCACTTAGATTATTTACAAGCACAACTGAATTGTCAGAGTTGGTCGGTTATTCTAAATACTCTGTATGTTTTAGCTGTTGATGTCCATAAGCTCGTTCAACACACATTACACTTCAAGAGTTTAGAGATGCTCATTCGAGTATAATATAACATTCCTGAGAGAAGAGGATGTTCTTCTGACACCTGAAAATAAATATAATAAATATTATTACATATTGTTGATTGATCTTAGCATTAGTTTAATAGGAAATTCGTCCGCGTGGAAACCGAAAATGATTCTAATAGGATTTTCAAATAGTTTTTTTCGTTATCTGCTGTTACAGTTAGCTGTACAACAAAATACAAATAGTGCTGCCTTGGACCATGCATTGGTGGAGACTTGGACCATCTTTGGTATTATCCATAATAACGTATAATATTGTTCATAATATAACAATAATGCGCTCATTTTCTACTACACTAACGTCAAAAAAAACGTGTAAATGCAATATAATAAGATACTAACCGTTGCCGGATTGATAGAATTGTAACCATTGCATCCGTTGCTTCCCCCTGTTGGCGACGGGGTAGAGGATGTTTCAGAGCAAGGGGGGCACAGTCCGCACAGCGTGTTATTTTTATTTTAACAAAATTGTCGGTACTGCCTAAAGAGAGAAACGATCCGAAGTCGTAAAAACGTCGACGTACGAAAGTTTTGAAAAGATTGCTTGATCGCACAGAAATCGGAAGAGTCTGCTGTACACGAACTAACCGCAATGATTCGTTATCTAATAACGCAAAATAAACTCAATTTTCAATAAAAATATTCGTCGCTTTGTTTTACTTGAAAGTGTCAATTTTGACTGTTAACATTTGAATTTCCGTGGCAGTGCTGCCCACAGCTGATAAAAATCAACCATAAGTGATAACTTAAACACCTAAATACTTTTTGTTAGTAAAATAACATTATTTTAGAAATGGTAATTAAATATAAATTGTTGGTAACGCAAATGAATGTTATATTCGTAATTATTTTTGAGACATCAACGTGTGCTCTTAAAAATAAAATATGTAATACTATCAGTTAAGACTGATTATGGGAAAGTTTATGAAATTGGCAACACCGCTTTTACTTAAGTACGTCATTAAAGGAAGAATGCAACAAAGTCGAATAAATAACTAATTAAATATAAAATATTAACCCCTAAAAAGATTTCCATGAAGTTATTTTAGGAAAGTTAAAATATTATGTTATGATTTATGAGTACATTTTTGTGGCTATTCCCTCTTATTTTAAAGCGATGCTAGATTTGAACATTCTCCTTTAATTACGTCCGAAGTAACCTTCTGGTTTTGTGAATGTAGTAGAATGCAACAGTTTTTGCCAAGGCTTGTCAGGGTTAATGAATTTGGTGATGATGAATAAAACATATGAAACAAAACATGTAAATGTAATCTGTCACAAACAACCACATTGACGTGGTTACAGTATCGTGTCCATAGCGTGACGCAAACAAAGCCAGCGCTGAACCAGCACACACCGGACTAGGGACGCCAACCCAGGGAAAAATTGTAAAAATCAACAAATACTTCTAACACCAGTTATGTTTTATCAAACAAAAGTACATAATTAAGGTCGCTAAAGTCACGTATAAAAGTTATCGTTATTTATGAGCTATTAAAGGTATTATGTGACTTGCGTGAATGACTTGACTTGAGTCAATGCTCTGATAAAAATTGCACCAGCTAAAACTAGAAATAATGTGGATAATAATTCGCAATTTGCAAATTGTTATCCACATTTCTAGTTTGAACTGCACTTGCACTTTGAATTTTAATAGGGTTTAGTAATGTGAAAATATAGGAAAAATAGTCATTGTTTACTTTCAATTACACTAGGCATTTTTTACACCTTTCCTTCAGGAATGGCAATTATGACATTACTAGCTTTTGCCCGCGGCTTCGCTCGCGTTAGAAAGAGACAAAAAGTAGCCTATGTTACTCTCCATCCCTTCAACTATCTCCACTTAAAAAATCACGTCAATTCGTTTCTCCGTTTTGCCGTGAAAGAAAGACAAACATACAGACAGACAGACAGACACACTTTCCCGTTTATGATATTAGTATGGATTGCTCTTTGCACTAAGCAATGACAATACGATATATCACATCATCATTCATTGACATACTTTTTAAAATCTGTCAAAACGCGATTCATACAAAGATTTTGTATGAGCTTCTCAATGGACCAACTTTTTATTGACTCAAACCAACTGAAACCACAATTTTACAGTAGGTCATTGAAAATGAACCGGATTTTTAGGCTTACATTTATTGGTTCATCACGTAAAATACCCAATTATGACATTAATTAAAATTAGCAGCAGTATCACCTGTCTTACAAAGAATATGATCACAAAGTACTTTGACATTGACAAGCGTTGAATGTGTCTATTTACTGCACGGTGACAGCCCTGGAATACAAATGAGTGCGCTTTACTAAACAGTTGAATTCTTTTGCATGTGTATTTAAAATAGTTGCATTGTGCATGTGATTGTGCAGAGACAATGCTGGTCCGTGAGCTAAGCGCTTTATATTTAGCCGGCCGCTAACGCCGTCCATTACCGTTTGTCGCGTATTGTCGCGATTTGTCTCTATTGCTGCAGCGTGTCACATTGAATATGTCCACATTAAGATATGCAACAAGTTAAGTGCTTAGATTGCGCGTTTTGCTGTTTGAACACCTGTATGTTTTTCACCTGTTTTATTAGTAACGTCGTGACATGTTTCTTTGACGAATCGTCTAGAATTTTCCTTAGCATGGTTTGGGAAGATCCTTTTTTCAGAGGATTTTGTAAAATAGTTTTTTATGCAAGACTTTTGATGGGGTGCTGGTCCATAAAGCACAATTGCAAAGAGGCATATTATAGTTGAAGGGTCCTATTAATTTAATAGCTCATAGAAAAAGAGGGAGTAATTACTTTAACACTGCTGGCAAAGAGTAATCTACTATGAGTGGTGTTTACTGCAAATTATGAGCAGCTAGAAGTCTTTGTGTTGTGCCTACAAAAAAGCTATAAATGTAGCTATTTTTAGTTTAATGCTTAAAAAGTAAATTAAACCGTGTTTAATAGACTTCTTTTCAACGTTTCAAATAGAAAAAAACTATAGAAACATTAATTAATACGTTTGATGTGCATTTACTGCTTCCTCGATTGACTACCGAACTATAAACAGTCGATTTTATTGTTATTTAAATTAATTGACTATTTTATAGTGAGCCTTACAATTACTGAACTACACAAGTGACGTAAGCATTCAGTATTCACGATGGAGAGGCGAAACGGCGTTGAATAGAATTACAAATTGCATTTAGCATTATCGTGAATAAGCTATAAATAGAATACTATGTCAGAGAAGGCAGTATGGGCAGGCCCGGTAGCGTGGGTATTTGGTACACAATGCACGAGGTGACTGGGCCATCACTTCCGCTGCAACGACCAAATAGGCAGAGCTATGCACTTGTGTAACCTGGTAACTAATCCACACAGTACAATTTTGCACACGTAGCAGTATACCAGTTATTTGTAAAATTTTCGCATTGTTTAAAGAATATTGTACAATATCTATACAATATATTGTACAATATAATATTCATCTATATATACTCGTATATATGTGAAATGATAATCTATATATACTATGTATAAAATGGTAATCTAACTGACTGTTGATATATCAACGCAATGCCCAATCCGCTGGTCCTAGAGACATGAAAATTGCAGGGTGTGTTCTTTGTAAAGAGTAGGTATCCGTTAAAAAGCATTTTTTTTAAAACTCCAAGCCTAAATGGGTAAAACAGGGGATGGAAGTTGGTATCGATAATTCGATATTCACTCGGGCCAAGCCACGGGCGAAAGTTAGTGTTCATAGGAAAGCTTTTTCTGTGGTTGACAATATTGTCTAACATTATGTTCTGGAATTTATCTTTTTTAGATATTCCATTTCAAGTTATATATTTCCGCTGGCACAAACTATGAATTTAAACCTTTGCACACACGTGATTCGAGACACTATAGAAAGACAATAGCAGCCTGACAGCCGGCTGTCGGTTGGTCGTTGAAAGGTAAAATAAGTTTTAAAACCTTATCTCCCAAGTAAATACGATACAACATGGCGTAGGCAAAACTACAGGCTGAATAAAGTTATGAAATAAAAACAGGGGTAGGCTAAATACGGTGTACCCTGGGGAAATATGCGCCGTGTTGCCCTTTACACCCTTTGAATATTTAAACTCTCCGTCAGTTTCACTCACACGGAACATTACTGCTTTGTTACAACGTTCCTATATTTACTGTGAATAAATATTACATGTATTCGTGGAAGTTGAAGAACTCAAGAAAATCCATTTAATATCCATAAACCTTTTAAATAGAGCCCAATGATTTTTATTAATTTTCTTGCTTTATCTTAAGATTTTGGTGACGATTATAGGCACCTGTTTTTAATTAGTATTTTTAAAGCTGCGAGTATCGGATGTCAGTTAAGTCAATGAACTAATTTGGTAAATAATAAATAGGTGTTAGCACTAATAATTTTATGTATTCTATGTTTTGAATATACATATTTTAAAAGGATAACTGACGCCCCCTGTAAGTGAGCACAAGTTTGTCTACTAAGGCGGTAAAACTTAAGGCAAACTTCTGTATGAAAAAACCGATCTTTATCTTGCATATAAGCGCGAGTGAAGCCGCTGGCTTTAGCTAGTATGTAAACAAGAATTTAAATCATTTCCGTTTTGTAATCTATGTACCTAGCTATATAAAATGATGATAGTAAATTCTTAATGATATTGACTAAAGTACAATAATTAAACAGTCTCAATTGCTTTTAAAGATTGCCTCGGTGCACTGAAGGCTAATTAGTTAAAATTACTGGCAGACAAATAGCTTTACCTATTCATTTGTTTCGATAATGTGACGTCATACCACAATTATTCGTTGTGTGGTTTTCCTCCTCCACTACCAATAAGCGCCTCACTTATTTACTTAAAAACAAGGATAGGGAACCCGAGAATTTACATCGAATACGCTTGAAAAAATAAAGAAAATACGATAAAAATCTTACTACATAATTCATTTTCTGCCAGATGTTGTTTGATATTTCAAAAGTTATGTAAAACAGTGTCCTAAACTTATGGGCCTCCGTTCAGAATTTCAATTTTTAATGAAAAATGTATAAGTTTACACAAAAATCTGTTGTTCCGCCTACTATCATTAAAATGTATGTAAACGACTTCCTATTATCCTAGGTGAATAAGTTTCAATTTGGCACCTGTACTCGTCGAACCTCAGTGTGTGTGTGTGGGTAGAATTCGACTCTATTTTGAAGAATTCGTAAGTTGATTTCAATTATGCCATGAATAATATATGATGTCGGGATTGTCGGGTATTCGTGAAAGGTTAACGAGTTGCCGTGCCCTCGTCGACTGTTACATACAATACGAATACTTTGTACTGTGCCTCTTGTGTTCATTTTTATAGGTGACTGTTATTTGCGTTTCTGACATATGTAGAAGGAAAGAGAATAAAATATAATGTTGTGAGATTTACATTTTGTACAGAATTCAGGTAGTAGTGCAGAAGTCGTCTTTACTGTACCGACTCATTCTTTATATTTTACGTTAACAATATTTAATTTAATTCATTCTATTTTTGAACGTCATCGTCAAATCTTAGTTTGCGACATACATCATTTTTATCGACTTCAAAAAGAATCTGATTATTTATGTTGCTCGATTTCTCTCTCGCATACGCCTGGACTAATTTGGAATGTTCTTCTTTGTTTCAAAGGATATACTTTGCAGGTGGTCCCTAATCACCAGGGATCTGATGATGGGATCCTGGAGAAATCGAGGAAACTCTCCAAATTTTATAGGCATACACACAGTGATCCGTGATCAGTGTGTGTATGATTCATCAATCAGGTATAGTTATATTCAGCAACATACTAAGCGTTTCAATTCGTAAAGAATTATTTGGTGAAGTAGGGTTGATGAGGAAAAAGAGTATTAAATTAAAACATAATCTATCAAAATAATAATATACGCCTAACAGTTTGTATACTCATAAGACAAACAAAATAGGCATAATCAGTGCAAAGGTAATCTGTTTATTGTTTATGTTTTTTCATACATTTGCGCAGTAGAATTTTTATTTTTCTTGTTGTTAATTAACATAATCAGACCTTCTAATCGTAATCCTTCATTACCTAATCTTCAACACCTTGACTTACATTGATACCTAAGCGTTTGTATACATAGGATTATTTTAAAAGTACCGTACCAAATAGGTGTATTCTATCGGCTACGCGCGGGTGATTCAAATCTTCGCATATACATTTGAAACTGATTTCTATATGTCGATGAAAAGCCTCCTAAAAACCGTTTCATGTCTCCAAAGACCTAAGCATACATATACAGACATGAAACATCAGTACTATGTATAGAATTGCAGCTTGAAAACAATTGAAAGATTTTCTCGAACATTCTCATGTCCTTCAAACATCACTTGTCTGTTTATTCACTTAAACCTGCGGCTTCAGAGCAATATGTCCATGTTATTTAGGAGCTCCTTAGAGTATATATGTTCTGTGTTTAGGAGTGCCAGCTTCAGTGCATCAAGTGCGAGTTCGGTTCAAACACCTGTAGTCCGATAACCGTTATCGCTATCGCATGCGGACTTTGCCGAAGTATTTCACTAAGTGCCGTGATACGAGAGATAACATTTAATTTTACGGCAATCGTTACATCGCAGATTTTATTGGGGTGTTTCGCTACTTACAAATAAACAAGATTATTGAAGAATTATTCGGGGAGCTTAAGGTTCGGTACAAAGTTATATTTGTACTGTTTTTAAGGCGTAATTCGAATCGATGTTATCTGTCAAGCACCAAAGTTACATAGCCACTCGAATCAGCAAACTAATACGCAGTGGTTACGTTTGTCGCAAAATCGACTAGTCTTAAATTATGTTTTTTGCAGTAGAAAGGCAAACGTTTAGTGAAATGGCGTAGTACTTATTATAATTTGTGGTTTAGCATGATAAAATTCTGACGAAAAACGTGTTTGAATTGAAGAATAGTATAAATATTAAATCTCTTTATCAAATATTCACTAGCTATATATGTAAGTGGATAAATAAATTGAAAAAAAAAGTAGGAGTACTACGCTTTTCAGGCTTACTATATCATAAGTATACGACGGCGACGCCTAACATTGTTTAGGAGCTTTGACCATGAAGAAGTCACTCTTTTTAGGTAAATGAAGACATGTATATGACCCATCACAAACCACTTGCAGATCTATGGTAGTTTTCTCACTTATCGGTTGACAAATCAACTCCATAATTATATGGAGTACGTACCTTATGTTATTGACACATGTACTATCTACATAATATCCGACAGCCGACATTTGTATTCTGTTCAGCCGTTACGATAAGCTGGCCTTATAATATACCATGATTCCCTTTGCGGATCCGTTGGTTAAATTTAATAAATAAACAATAATAAATATACTGGAACAACTCACATACGGTCATCTGATGCCAAGTTAAGCTCTGCTTAGAGCTTGTGTTATGGTAACCAGACAACTGATATACATACTTATAAAATTTATAAATACATACATATTATATAGATAAATTACACCCAGACATAGAACAAACAATGATGCTCATCACACAAAGTTTGTTCTGGGTGGGAATCGAACCCACGACCTCCGGCTTAGCAGTCAGGGCTTCTAACCATTACACCAACAGGCCCGTCTGTTTCTGTCAGTGTGATCTGGTTGTGTCTTAGATGCATTAGCCATTTGTATAATAATTATTTGTGTTATTATTGTAATTATATTTTACATTTTTCTTACACTGTATGATGGTAATGGCACTTAGGTTTAACATTAATCGTAACCTCCTTAGCCTTTATATACTAGTTTAAAATCAGTGTTTTCCAGTAAGTGACTGTAATGTCTTTCAGGCTTTCACTACCCAGTTACTGGGTAACTCGATTTGGGTACGGAATAAAATACAAGCACCACATTACTGACGCCATTTATAATTCCGTGTATTTTCCTTATATTTATCACAATATATTTCAGTTAATCGTTTAATTTGCTATGTTACCTCCTTCCTATTATTTGCTATATTAGTTCCTTATTATTAGCTATATTACAACAAGTAATGAATATAAATGATGTGGCCAGTAAGGGACTACACACACTTGATTTTGGTCACACTCATACAGTTCTATTTCTATCAGCCGCGTTACGCGTCGTAAGAATGAGAAAAGCCGTCAAGCTTAAGAGAATAAGCACAGTGATTAAATTCTATTCAGCTTATGTCCATGGAAAACGATGACTTTATACAAAAGCGAAACACTTTATACAAAACAGACGCGGAAAGCTGAACGGACGCGTACGCATTTTCATACAAAAGCGTAGTTTTCTATGAACATAAGCTGAATAGAGCTGAATAAATGTGCTTAGTTCCTTAAGCTTGATTGCTTTTCTCATTCTTATGACGCGGAACGCGGCTGATAGAAGTAGAATTGTGTAAGTGTGGCCAAAATCGTTTTGTAAAACGCGAATGGAGGTGAATAAGTGTGCGTAGTCCCTAAAACTGGCATATACGATATTGTTGTAACACGTGTCCCGCAGTAGTGCTGACGGCTGAAACACCTGCTGAAGTTCGCTCGCTGAACGTTGCAATAATAATTACTTAGCTTGAGGAAAATTTACAGTTAGTACAGTCATGGACAACGAAAAGAAAATCTACACTGAAAAACATATACGTAGTAAAGCTAAATAGAATTTTAGTTCTTGTTAGTTTAAACGCACTTTTCTTAGGAGCTGCCCGTCGGTACACCCTTTTTAGTGCTACTACGGTGCCACAAACGGATAGACAGACAAACAGACACATACATAGCGGTCAGACTACATCTAACTTATAGCGTTTAAAATACTAAATAAGAAGAAAGACAGATAAACCGTGCTGCTAAGTTTTACTACACAACTCGTCCTCCTACACTTCTGTGTATCGGAGCCTTTTCAAGGTAAAATATCTTTGCTTTTTGGGCGTGAAAAATATGTCCATAAGGAATCATAAAAGATAAAAATAACGCACAGGTATGCTAGATATTATTTCATGTTGTCAAAGAAAAACAAACACATAAAATGGCGTACGTGAAGTGGTTATCTGCTTGTGTAAGTTATAACACTCAACTGAGGAAAATTACTTAGTGGTTTTGTTCGAGATGCTATATTTACATCGCGAGTAGGTATGATATGGCTCAACATTTATTATTATTGCCTTTATGTACTTGTCTCATTGTTGTAGTTATTAAAAGAAGTAAAGGCTAAGATTATTTATGGATTCTAGAATAAGGAAAACGGCTTTGGCTCAAAACAGAGATGTAATAGTAATGGTAATATTTATTCACCTGATCAATACTCAACCTACCAAAAACAGCCTAAGCACTATTACAGTACAGACTAGCTTCAAACTAGACTAGTAAACTATGCAACAAGATTTTTTTGAAAGCGGATCAATGTGTACAGATATTGCCTTTCAAATAAACAATTTACTTCTACATATATTATACTAGCTTCTGCCCGCGGCTTCGCTCGCATTAGAAAGAGACAAAAAGTAGCCTATGTTACTCGTCATCCCTTCAACTATATCCACTTAAAAAATCACGTATATCCGTCGCTCCGTTTTGCCGTGAAAGAAAGACAAACAGACAGACAGACAGACACACTTTCCCATTTATAATATTAGTAGGATTGTTAGATTCCTGAATTGCAAGACTAACCAGATTGTCACTTAAATATTGCGATCATCTTACAAGAAGTCAAGCCTCGTCTGCAAAGTCCGATTTGTATCGTCATACGGGATATCGCCATCGGCTACAACAACACGACAGACGAACTGCGGAGTAAAAAAGCGTGGTTATAATATCATCTCCGGTACATTACCTCGAGGTCGGTTCTTCGATGAGTCGCTTTGACATTGATGTATAAAGCGGACAATCAAGTTCTTTGTTCTACCAAGTCGTGTAGGACGTAAACTTTAAGTTGTAAATCCGACATTGTGCAAGTTGTTCGGCCGTTACGACGCATTCAGTATTACGGAGTATTGTTTGGCCAGAGATTGCGTGTGTAAACTTATGTAGCCAACCGTATCGTCGGCTAACAACGGCTTATTGTTATGGTTAGCATAACCGCGTTGCCTAGTTACGCCTCTCGTTGCAATAATTCGTGGTTCGTGCGGTATTTTGCTTGCAAAAACCGTGTTGTTGATACGTTACAGGAAAACCTTATCTGTCTAAAAATAGAAGTGATTTTCATTTGTACGGCTATTAATATTAGTTTGTAATACTGAATACCTAAAACAATTTGACGCGACAAGCAGTCTTTGTGTTGACTTGTTTACACTGCTTGGCACACTGTAGGAATTTTGTTTGAATGGTCATATATCAGTCGTGAGTCAATAAATATTAGGGACAATGCCTTAAATCAGTGCCTATTATCTCTACTATCTATTAGCTTAGTAGGACATTTAAGACTGATATTGAATTTCAGTAAAAAAACTAAGTGATGAGTAACAGTTACATGTTATGTTAGCCAGAACCAGAACAAGGAAAATATTTTAAGTAAGTGTGTACCGTTTGGTCTCATATGTATTTCGTGAAATGTTTTTCTAATTTATGTAAACTAAACCCATGCAAAATCATGATGGTACTGTTAGTAAAAACCAAGCTGTTTAGCATTTTAGATTCATAAAATCTATTTATTGGGGAAAGGAAATACGAAGTAGTGTCATTCGGTGTCTCCTTATATTGCAAAACTAACAATCACGGATCACCTGTACTGTTAAAACCGAGAAATCGCAATTTTTCCATCCCCTATTTACGCGTAAGAAACCGTTCTACTTTAATTGATTAGCAGAACCAACATTGTACAATAAACAGCATAGGTACACCAGTACCTACGTTACGGTGCTTCAGTGTGTTATCAGTAACGTTATCAGCGCGGTGCGGGCACACCGAGCAAGTGCAAACACCTGCCCGCCCACCTGTCACATACTATCACTGATTGTGAATAGATACCTATCAGATTATCACGTACTTACATATCTTTATGCTATTTCCGTGATACCTAGCTTTTGGCTGAGACTTCGAGAGTCCACGTTATATCGGTTATCGCTAATGAATTATTATTCACGAATTAAAGAGTAGCATATGTCTTTTCTAATTATAGTAAGTTTAGTTAAGTTGGTACCAAATGTCATCAAAATCCATACAGTGGTTATGCCGTGAAAGCGGATTCGAGTGACGGAGTTATTTTCGCATTTATAACATCCTGACGTAATGATTTTGAAGACTGAAAAGGCTGATGTCGTTATCGTGGATACCGTGATGAAATAATGGGATTTATTACCCTCACCAATATAAATGCGAAAGTAAAAGCAAACAACTATGCAACTGATCCGAGATAAATGATAAGAGATAAATGGACTGTCGAACACTGAAAGATTTCTTTACTTCGATCTAGTTGTTTTTGAGATTTTTGCGTTGAACCAAGCAAACTCTTCAGCTTTATTATATAAAAATTATAGGTAAGATTTACTCTTTAGAAATTCAAGACTATATGCTAAAATGCCAGTAATAAAAGGGCATTTTGTAAAAAATCCTAATAAACATCCAATTTTCCCCAGGGATTTTTTTTTTCAATTTGCCCATCAATGTTTGAAGCATTCTTAAGTGTTAAGGAAGTACTAAACAGGACACTTTTATATCTGATTTACAGCCTAGTTTCCCGCGGACTAAATTGCTATCATAATCTAGCTTTAAACTAGACAGACATATTGAAATACTTACTTTCGCATTTATAGCGCTTTTAATTACATAGTAGAAATAGTAATTACATTCACGGTTGTGATTGTCACAAACACACTAGCCCATTTTATACTTTAATTAAAATTTCAATAGTAATAGTATGCTTATATAAAGCTTGGTTTATTAAATTATGTAGCCTACATTTCGTATAGTGCAAAACTAATTATAATTTTGAACGATTCTATTCATAATTATATTTATGAGTAGTGAAGGAATCCGTACTAATATTATAAATGCGAAACTCTGTCTGTCTGTCTGTCTCTTCTTCACCAATTAACCGATTTGGATGAAATTTGGTACAAATATAGTCTGGGACCCGCGAAAGGACATAGGATAGTTATCATCCCGGAAAGCCCCCGGGAACAGGAACTATTATTCCACGCGGACGAAGTCGCGGGCAAAAGCTAGAAGTTTTGCATCACTGTATAGGTTTAAGAACCTACTTTTTAAAATGAAAAAGATTACTTTCGTTTATTTTTCTGTATTAAAAAAAATTGAGGGGTATGATTTTAGCAAAATAGCAAGCTATGTAGTTTTTATTCAATACTATCAGCTAGTGTAAAAAATACAAAGGTACGTCGAGAGACCTTGCCCAGTAGAATAAAATATGGCCTTGCTTGCATATAAAAATCACGAAGACAAAATGATTTTTAGTTATTTCCTAACTTGAAAATTATGCAAAGAATTAAAAAAAAAAAGAACTAGGTCTTCCTAAGTTTTATGTTAAAAAGCATTTTAAATAGATTTTACTCAACTAAGTATAGTGCGTAATTTTTTATAAGTGGATTTTAAGAAGTTGAAGTTGGACAAGGATTTTCTTTTCTAAACGTTTTGTAAAGACCTTCATTATTTTTACCTACATAAAACAATTGGTCAATGAATAGAAATATTGATTGTTTCAAAAGATTAAATAAATACCTTAACAAACACTAACATGCGAAGGCGCAGCATAGTCGTTATCAAGAGGCTTCGCGGTAGATTCCCGACGGTAACGCGTGTGACTACGTTTTCCACGGCTCCATACAGCTGCGGACCAATCAACTCACGTAACGTTCACCACAAGTCAGTGCTCCGACGCCAGTCGCCATTTTCTTTTTTCTATATTTAAAAGTTTTCCGTTACGTCATCGGATTTTACTTTAAGTACCTATTTAACATTGGAGTAATGATAGAGAATTATTTGCATTCAATTTTTTTTATGACTAATTATTGAAATAATATTTTGTTCATTTTTCACACTGATGACGAAGTAGGTATAACAAAAGTTGACAGCATTTTTGTGTAAGAGGTAATATTAATTTTGCTAATTGAGGCAGACTAGAGGTTCTCGAAAAATTAGCAGTATTGTCAAAAATCATCTTTAGCTGGATGTAAAGACATCGGGTTTTATTGTCGTCATTAAGATATGTGCATTAATTATGCTCTTAGAAGTATGGGGTTTTTTGCCCATTCTTCTGCATACAAAACTACCATGTGTAATGGCGACTAAAAAGTGTGACTTGTAATGAACCATTAATGCGTAGCAAATTTTTATACCTACTTAAGAAAGTAAAAGACAAATTACCGAGTAAGTATTCTTGTTTCGTTTCTTGGGATAAACGTCTTCCTTATTATAATGAAGCAATAATAACTTTTTTCTCTAGGCCGAAAAGAGATGTTTGTCACGGGTTGTACTAAAGACAATAAACGTGCACCGAGCGAAGGTCGCCGCCATCGGCGCGAGCGCACCTGCGTGAATAATCGCCACTTGGTTATCGGCGTGATAGCGTGTCGCCTGAAAAACCCGTTAACGGAACCGAGCGATAGCTATAGGCGCGTTGGTGACGAAGTCACAGTTTTTTACACTCAGGCATTTACAGTTCCATTAGCCTGCGTCACTCTGTCGAACTTCCATGCACTATTTTACCCTTTTTGGAGACGGATTTCGAAATATCCTTTATTAGTGACTACCTACTCTTCATAAAGAACACACTCTTCAAGTTTCATATCTCTAGGTCCAGCGGTTTGAACTTGCGTTGACGTTGATATATCAACAATCAGTCAGTCAGTTTACTTTATATAAATAGAAAACGTTGGAAGCAAGCCTAATAATGTTCGAAGAAAAATGAGGTGTCTCAACTTACTGTCACGACAAATCGTCTTCCAAATTGACACTTTAGACGACTGTTTTTATTAAATAAAGACGAAGAGATTATCATAACTCAACTTGTTGATGTACGTAAGCAACATTTTCATTATGTTTATTCTCAACAATCTGGTTGAATGAGTGTCCGGCTTATGAAAATATCGGAAAATTAAGAAAAGGGATTGCTTATATACCGCTTGATTGCGGATTTTTCATCGGAAGATTTATCATTATTGGCAAGTATGTAGTAATGGAAATAAACGTTAGTTTATTATACTCTATGCTGTCACACTGCAGCGCAAAGGACTCCAGGATCTCCAAGAAATTTACATTCTCCTTGGGTACTAAGAAAAAACTTGTTTTTTTTTACTGATAATAAATAATAAAAATAAAATAATGTGTAAAAAATAAAGGAAGTCGCCATATAAGAAACGCGTTTTTACTACGGACTTTTTTTGCTAGAACTTAATTAATGTACGCATTAGGCATCTTACCTGGTATATACTTAGCGCCTTACTAATAAACGCTGCATAAAGTTATGACAGGTTTATACGTCAAAAAATGTATGGTTACACAGACTTTATTTATTGCATAACTTTACACAGTGATTATTAGTAAGGGCATTAGATTATACCTTGAAACGGGCCTATACATAAGTATATATGTAACAGCAGATACGTTTACAAAGTTGCTCGTCATCCCACGCTCCACATCGAGTCAGGGCATTTCCTCAGCTCAAAGTTACTAAGAGCTAGTTCACATTAGGTCGGGCCGACAATTTCCTCGGACCGACAAACGTGTTGGATGCATATTGGCATACTTATTTTAATAACGCCGTTCATATTAGGGCGATCGATGAAACTAACAAAGACGACATTATTGACACTTTTTTTTCTCTCTTCTAATATTATACATTGCGCTGGCTCACACATTATTTTCATTGTTTGAGGAATGCTGTTTATTTGTAAACTTGTGAACACTATGCTCGCTGACATTATGTAGCTTCCATTTCCTAATATAAATTAGTAGTTGCTTTTTTATTATATACATGTAATTTTTGAGGGAAATGGTTTTTGGATTATATTCATTCTAATTAACATTTAACCATGTAAAAAAAAACTACATTTTGGAATGGGCAACTAGAATCACTTTTGTAAATGACGTTTCAAAGTGCCTTTTTTTGGCCTAATGAAAATAAACGATTTGACTATATATTGACTATTGACACTTTTACCGGACGTGTAGCCACGATTTATGCCAGATTAGACATAACATTAGCGCACTGGCTATAGTACGTGTAGTATAAATCGGTTGGACAACTTCTAGTGAGAACAGCAACAATCGATAGCCGGCCAACAATAAATCTGTCGGTCCTACTTAGTGTGAACCAGCTCTTAGCTTACAACCTGTCAGGCGCAGCTGTGATCTCTGACCTTACCGTCTGCCTATACAGCTAAAGTGCTGGAAGAGACTGCGAATGACGACAATGCATTTATTGCATGTATGTTTTGTACTGGCTGGTCGGATTAGCGATGTTCATTTATTTTTACTAATGCTCGGTAAGTCGGTACACACGACAACGATATATCGTTACGATTAGACTGCGCCGTTGGTTGTGCTGTATATCGAACAGCTATGGAGTTACCACACGACCACAATATCTGCGTCGATTTTCCTCTACACATTCGATAAAACTACACAAACGATAAATCGTTCTTATTGAGTTCAGAGCATTACAACCTGCCAGACGCAGCTGTGATCTTTGACCTTACCGTCTGCCCACACAACTAAAGTGCTGGACGTGACTGCGAATGACGACAATACTCCTATTGTATGGATGTATTGTACTGGGTTGTCGGTTTAGCGATTGTCAGTTATGTTTATAAACCTAGTTTATTAAAAAAAAGGATGTTAAGAATTAAGATACACCACATATTGCCGTGCTGTGGCTTTGCTCCTATGGACCAAAGTAGAGAGGTTATAGGTATTGTAATCCATCCATACTAGTCCATCCATACTTTATATTATAAATGCGAAAGTAACTCTGTCTGTCTCTCTGTCTGTCTGTCTGTCTTTCTGTCTGTCTCTCTGCCTGTCTGTCTGTCTGTTACGCTTTCCCGCTTAAACTACGGAACCGATTTTAATGAAATTTGGCACAGATATAGTCTGGGACCCGAGAAAGAACATAGGATAGTTTTCATCCCGGAAATCCCGCGGGAATGGGGACTATTCCACGCGGACAAAGTCGCGGGCAGAAGCTAGTAATGAATAAATAATAATTATTAACTTTATATATTTATAATCGAACTTGCTTTCGTCTGCTCATCAAAGATTTGTAACGTAACAAAAAACTAACGTACTCTTTATTATAAATGTGTTTATTTATTTAATAGCGACCAGCCCCGGCTTCCTACGGGTGCAATGTATACCTTTCTTTTGAATCACTCTATCTATTAAAAAAACCGCATCTGAATCCTCTGCATAATTTTAATGATCTAAGCATACATAGGAACAGACTGCGAAAAGCGACTTGCATTTTATACTATGTATTTATCCTAGGGTTCCACTATTATCGACTACTGAACACCAATGTTACATTGAGCGACTGCTTATCAGACTTTCCAACCCAGTTACTGGGTGCCTGGGTATCATGCAATTACTGTAAACAGCTTTAGGAATGGCGTACGACATTAAATGTGTCTTAATGTTGAATTTACTGCATTTAATAAGTATATTTTTTTTATTTACAATGTACTTTATCTTTAGTATGAAATAAAGGAGTTTAATAAACGACAACATTAAAATAACAATATATCTATATAATCTTTTTGTCCACTGTTATAAATTAAACAAGGAGACTTAAAATTGGAGAATATTACGACTTGTATACGCGAATAAAGTTTAATATCGTTTGCACTTTCATACATTTTTACTTCTTTGCGACGTTATTGTTAAACCTGTAGTACATTTTAGTACGTTAAGATGAAAATTTAAAAATAGGCGTAACGAACAGATCGACACGCAACACTCTATTTCGATCGACACCGCAACTGGCCCTGTGGCGCAATGGATAACGCGTCTGACTACGGATCAGAAGATTCCAGGTTCGAATCCTGGCAGGGTCGCAGTAGAATAATTTTGTTTGTTGTTATTTTTGCTTGTTTACCTCGTGTTAGTAATTAGCCGCATTGTTCGAATGACGGCATCGAGCTAATGTTTGCGAACAAACGCTCACGAAACCAATTATGTATTGTGTTTTCAGTGTACCGTATTCAACTTAATGCTATCGCATCACGGTACAAATTGCTTTGTTAATAACGTAGGCACGTAGCCATAGGAATTTGAGCTTTAAAATGACGAATCAAAGTGGAATTTTGTATGACTATGGTTTGTTGTTGAAGTTCGTAGTACATTATGTACGCAGCTGACCAAATATTGTAGTTGCGATAATTGGTCGTGATGCAATCGCGTGATCTTGCCGGATCCGTGCTGGTATGAAACTTTTTAGAAAAGTGGAAGTAAACGTTGTTATTGAAACCATTTTCCTTGGTTAAATGGAGTTTGTTGTCCATTTAAACTGTTTTTAGGCAATTAACTGTACTCATTTTGAGTCATCTTAAAATAACGGTATGAGTAAACGAGTACACTGCTTTTTTACTTCAAATATCAAGTCACATGGTAAGTGGTATTAGTTTCTACCTGCTAAATTAACTAATGCTAAAAGCGCTTTGTTTTATCTTCACAACTCAAGATATAAAAACACTGCATTTGGTAAACTACGCGATTGTATTATACGGGATAGGTATCCCTAGCCAGGCTATTGCAAACAATACCTTTTCTTAATCGTAAATCAGCGCGTAGGCGCCCCGTAATCCGCTACGAAATTTAGGGATTACGTCGTAGCAGCTTTGGTCAGCGTAGGCACCTACTCTTGAGCTAGTGTAGGCAGTAACTATTCACCTAACGTAGCATCCGTGTTCAGTCTGGAATGATAAACTTCTCGAAATCTAGAGAGTTACCGACTGTGATACGATAATTGCCTAAGTCAAGATTCTTCGTAGCTTCGGCCTACGCGTGCTACGCACTTTTTGTTTTTGTCTTATCAGGTAATTTCGTCGTCATATTGGGTTGAAACTTATGAGTGACATATAATTTTGTGAGTCTTGAAGAGACGCAGTATATTGGAAATCAAAGAAATTGATTTGATTTGTGTTCAAATTAGGTAAGTTCTGAATTGAAGTTAGATAATTTAATATTCTTATATTTTTGATTTTAACAATGAATATTTGTTACTGTGGTTGAGTAGGGAAATAAAAGAGTTCATATAGCCTTAATATTTTTTTTATTTTCCGTTTCATTGTACTGGTACTTAATAAAAAATCAGTGCACAATTTATAAAACTAAATAATAAAGGAAAATGTGGGTGATTAACATCGTGAAATGCAATCAAGACAGATACAATTTGTGACACAAAGTTGTAACTTTAGCTGCCCGAGTGTGCGGCCGCCAGCGGATCAGATTCAGTGCAGATCTGCACACACGTACCACACAACTACTAACAACGCATATTTGATCATTATTAACGCACCTCAACTAAAACTATAACAGTCTGTTTAAAATTATAATACACCATAAGTAATAATTATGTATATAAAGATAATTAAAGCATCTTCACCTTATAATCGAAATAAAATCATAAAATGTATTAAATCGATAATTTTCAGTTAAATTTTTATATTCATTTAGTTTTTATTACATACATTATTTACATATAGTAATGTGCTAAACACAAATCATAAGTTAATAATAGAAAATTTGCGTGAAGCACTCACAAAATAATATTTATTAGAAACAAAATCGCCATGCAAAATCACACTCAAGAAGTAATAACTTAAAATAATAAAATTATATACGCGGGCCGACTTTCAATCGACCCACTTCTTTGATATAAATGGAAGCATTAGTTTTATAACTAAAAGATAGTAGTGACATTTTCTAAGAAAAAATGATTTTTACAAAATTGAAAGACTACGGCATTTTGTACGCGAAGTGTTCTGAACGGTGTTAAGAGTTTATTTATTACAAAATATATTATCTGTTGACAGACAGTATGTCCCTCAGGTGTACCACAAAACCACTCAACATACCTATTTACAAACATGGAACATTTACATTCATTACACTACTAACTACCTAGTAAAGCTTTTTACACAAAACATTATAACAAAACAATCCGCGGCGCTCTGGGGCCGCGGTGGATTGCATTGCAATGCTCAAGTCTTCTGCGTGTAATGCCACAAAACAATTACATTAAAGTAGTTTACTGATCGTAACGAGATCGTGCATAGGATATCATCGCCATGATGACGTTCACTGGAACTGGAGGCTCCTGCGGCCAGGGTCTCCCTCCCGCGGCGACCTCCGTCGCCACCGAGGTATTTAACATTACCATAAATTATATTGTCTCTCTTAACTTAACCACCACTTAGCATGAGGGCCTGTCAAGCTGATTCTGCTTTTCTGGTGTCTGTAACAAACAAAAAAAAACACATGAGTAAAGCTTTGCCAATGCATCAAGATCTGTTGTAAGATTTAAAAGTCAATTTGATATGAGGACAGAAGGAAAGCCCATGTAATCACTAGCGAGGGTGCGGCTACCAATCATTGCACAGATGCGCGCGCATACCCCTAGCATCTGACACGATCGCAGCGCAATAATTATGATATGAAACTAAAGCTTGTTTAGTAGAGTTATTACATGTAAGCGATAGGAACAATTTTTATTTATTATGTCCAATAAAGGCTCCCTCATCGTTTTAGTGTTATTAGTGATTGCGACAAATAGTATCGTGTGGCACATGCGCATCCCGCGCGCCCGCGTCCGGCCATCTGTCACCGCATATGCGCCCGTTTCAACACTGTTTTAATTCATTAGTGCGGACAATGGACCTCCTGTTATTTGGTTGTTCTAATGTAAACGTATATGAATACGTTTGGAAAAGGGCGAGTAAAATGCATGAAATACGGAAGGAAAGGTTAGTTGAATACGATTTTTTCCAGATAGAGGTCGGTGGCAATTTCAGTGTGACTTTCCGAGTATCAGCGAGTGTTAGATTACGGCTTCCCGTCCGCGTACATCCGCGACACAGCTGAACGGCCGCACGTGGCCACACCCTATTTACGGACACATACCGAAGGGAGAGCACACATGTCCCGAACGGATCGAGACTTTGCGAGTGCGCACACGTGAAATCCCTTTATGAGACGAGCATTGTCGGCCGGATAATGAATAGGTATGTTCAGTGTTCGTCGCATTTATTTAGCTATCCGGCCACCGGCGCCGTCACGTGTGTTCACACGCAGCTGCGAGCGACCGTTACCCGCACAATGCCCTCGATCGATCCGTCGTCGATGGAATCCAAGCGATCGGCGAAATCGTGCACGTGTGCAGGCGCTGCCGAGACATTTCGCGGTGAAGTTGCATTGTCTACTCGCCGAAGTCGCGCGGTTTATTAGTTCGGAGAAGCGTAAAGGTGCTCGTAAAACTTTCACGTGCGCGATTTATGCGCGAGGTGCGCGGAGACAAAGATATTCCGAGGAGCGGAGCAGCGTGGGCGCAGCCGCGGACACCTGGCGGCTCGTTAGTGTCGCCTGTCGGACGGACTTGCGCGTGGGCGACCGCATCCACACACATCTAGCTAGCTTGTACCACAAGCGCGAACACTTGTTCGCTCAATGCGCAGTTATTATTTACTTGCTTTAAATTGGCTTAAGCACAAGATAAATATTAATGTTCAATAGCTTGGTTAACGGTAGGGGGTTTTTAAATTGGTAACGAAAGGCAACATGCGGGCCAGTAATTGGATGATTAACTGATATTGACAAACTATAGTCCAGTAGTCTAGGAAATATACCGCCTCTTGTAAACAATGAATGGGAAAGACCATTGATAATGTGTTCCTTTATGTTGTATCAGATATGATTATTATGAATAGGGTTGCGCCCTTTATATGAAATAAAGCGGGGGTGCAGCCGCAGCGGATTACACGCCTAACAATCGTCATTACGGTACTTAGCAGCTTATTATGGTTGAAGTGTAAAGTCAAACAAGAACATGAAAGGGCAATTGGGGTAACTTGGTCGATACAACAGACAACGCTGACTGAGACAACGATAATGACGGTGATTTTAGAGAGCAGTATCAAAGAGCAGAGTGGATGATCTCACGGCCTTTCGAGCGCCGGCGGCGGCAGCTGCAGGCTACAATTACGGTCGCCGAGGCAGAGCGTGGCGTATGCTCGTGACCGGAGGTTTGTGGCACACGGCGCCCGATGGCCCGCGAGATACCGTCGTGAAATGCCGCCTCACGACGACCACGACGGAGATACGAATTCCAGCACGATCGCTCCGAGCCGCGCTTTTTTCTAGGCTTCGTGAACCACTCGTTCGTGTTTTAGGAAAAGATGATCGAGTTGTTTGTGATAAATGTCCTTGTGCGAATGAATATTCCACATTTTGTATTCAAGAATGCGGCCCGATTAGTCGACATTCCAATATTATAGTAGGCGGTATATTAGTAAATATCTGTGGATATCGCGATACTGCCGGCGCCCGACACTAATTAATAGTGTTGTTGTTTGTTGTTTCTGCTTCCATGTTTAGCTTATTGCCGTTTAATAACAATCGTTGTTTTCAAAAGTGGCATGGTAACAAGAATGAACTCCAATGAAAGTAATAATTTTTAATAGTGGCTAAATGAGCTCTTGGCGCCACCGAATCGTAATGCCACGATAACGTTACATAAAAAGAGAGATTTATCTTTTATGGTTGTTCAAAATCACGACGTATTGCGAAGTTTTACTATTCTAAGTACCTATGTGAACGTGGTCGTACATTAAACGCCAAATATATTGTTTTGTCTATATATTGTCTGCCGAGAGGGTAATAGGAATGTGATCGTGTTAGAGGTATATATATTTTGAGGTAGTGTATGTATATAGTGCAGTTGTCGTGTTCTACGTGGCAGTTGCGTCGCCGTAAATACAACAGCACGTTGCGTCTCTTAAATCACGCTTGTTTTGAACATTTCCCTCGGTTCCAACAACTGGCAGTGATTAAAATTTACGTGGCGCGACCAAGTATTAACGAGCGCGCATTGCGCCTGGGGCTCGTAATCGCAAAGCGCACGAATAAATCCTTCGCGATGCACCTGCCGTGTGCCGCGACCAGACATCACAACACGCTCAATGCGACCTGCTGCATTTTTAGTTGTCGTACACCGACCAACGTCTAATTACGTACCTACGGACATTAGCTGCGACCAACTTTGTTAATGTTCTGTCACGGTAAATGGGAATGACGAAATGGCAATCACACACAGGTGTCAGGCGGAATGTTAAACGACCAAGATAAATATGTGTTGAATATTCAGATTGTATGTCAGTACACGGTCGTTTACGCGGCGCCGGCGCAGGTGGCCGCGCTTCAAGGCTGAAATTCAAAACAGCAGTCACGCATGCGTGAACAGCGGTTTACACTGAGAATGCTTATTTACCGAATCTATGATTTCATAATGAAACTCAGTTGATCCTACGGTTAGTCGCGATGTTTATTTGACGACGTTTATATGAACATAGATAATTAGGGCCGCAATAAATATTCTGAAGCGATTATAGATAGTATGTGAGATGAAAGGTTTACGGCTAGATTGAGAATTGGCATGTTATTTCGTTTGAAATAGCGCTGTGGTGACAATTTATACTAATAATTGTAATAGTGATGCGTGCCGGTGTTGTGAAACTTTGCATCTCCGCTTTTACCTTCCCGCGCTTGCGAAACACGCAGGTGCGCGCGCGCCGCAAAAACAGCGACACGGCCGATTTCATTTACTTTTTATGCAATAGCAGGTATCTGTCGTACTAACTAGTGCACGGCTACATTATCTCGCTGAAAGCCGCTAATAGCCGCCGCACGTGATCTTTGAATTAGATGCATTTGTTATTGTCAACTAACTTTCTACTTAGGAAACAACGATTATGTTAAGCGTTAGTTCGTTTAGTTTATTGTAAAATTGAAGAGAGCTTAGATATGTTTTAGTATTTATAATTTTACCAACAAATGTGGTAATTAGTCGCCTAGTGATTACATGGTAAGTTTAGATTAATTGGGCTTTTTTAGTAAAGATGGTTTTTTACAAGCTAGTACTACTAGGTACTATGTGGTTAGGAAATGACATAAATAAAAACTTACGGTTTGAGTTCTGTGCTGGGTGTCTTGACTGGGGGCTGTTTTGCGCAGGATGGTGTTGGGCGCGGCGCGGGGTCCGAGCGGGCGCCGCAGGGGGCGCGCGGGCGCCGTGCACGCCGGGGTCGCCAGGGCGCCCTCCGCGTCGAACTGATCCATGGCGGGGTGGTTCTCCAGCGCCGACTGCAGGTCGCAGATGTAGTCGATGACGTGCTGGATCACCTCCAGCTTGGAGATCTTCCTGTTCTTGGGCATGAAGGGCACCAGGTCCTGCAGCTTGGACAGGTACATCTGGATCTCGGCGTTCTCGCCCTCGCGGTGCCGCTGCACGCGGCCGCTGGCGATGGCGGGCACGGAGGCGCCGGTCGCGCACACTGCTGTTATCGCTTTCATTGTGACTGTCACTGAACACGAACACTGGGTTGGAACTAAACACGGGCGCGTACGTGCGTCGGGCGCGGGTTGCGAGCGAGGAATGAGGAGATGCGCGCAGCCGTGCAGTATTTATGGGCGCTGGTGGGGCGCGGGGCGGCGCCGGGCGGCCCAATGGGCGCGCGGGGCGGGGGCGGGGGCGGCGAAGCCTGATTTTTCCCATGGCGGGCGGTGGGCGCCGCGTCTGCCGCGCTGGGCGGCCCTGAGTAAGGCCGTTGCGCTCGTGACATGCACTTTGTCCTGGCTGTTATATTGTTTATTTCTGAGTTCTTAATTATTATGTTGTTTGTTTCGTTTACTTAGGATTTAGTACGAAAATAACTTATTCAGCCTTCCTAAGTTGTTACTGCTAGTAGATTAAGAACCATTTGCCAAAGTGTATAAAACTAACTCAGACTCATTAAAAACCAAGTGTAAATAAAAAGAACATTGTTTTTAGACATAACCCTATCCCTATAGTTATAAACTATGAATGTATGATTGTTTTAGTATACGCATGTTACAATAGTAACAATAGTATTAAAGACTATCTGTATTTAAAAAATAGTAACATGTATTAAATACAAAATTCACGCATATTTTTCACACATGAAAATATTTTTCACCACGAATGAGAACATAACTCTGACATAGTAACTAACAGTATCCTTCAGGATGGGGGGGTGTTTATGACCACGGGACGGGCGGGGGAGGGGTGAATAGGTTGCAGGGGTGACGAACAATGGGAGAACGTGAAGGCATCCACTTGTCGCGCTCTCACGGCGACAGGTCCCGGAGGCTGCGTCTGCGCAGAAAAACCTTTTGAGCCTTACTGAGCCTTTCAATTTGAATTGTAAAAACATAAATATCGGTTTATTAAATAAAAGCTTTTGAACCTAATTGTTTTCGAAGGAACCGACGTGTTAAATTGTTGAATGATCATTGAATATTCAGATGGATTGTTTTATTAGTTTATATGTATTGATGAATTCAGTAAAAGTAGACCAGTTCCGTGATCTTAATGCAAGCTGAATAGCCCTTAAAAAAATAACATGAGCCAACAAAAACATTAAAATAAAAAAAATTCAGAGTTAAAAACTATTAGTTTTCTGAATCGTAAATATATGTTGGGCTTGTATTAATTTTGACCCCCAGGTACTCTTGTAGTAGAACTCTTATTCCACTAAGCAAGTATAATTATTAGTAAATAAAAAATTATAAAACGGACGCTTTGTGACGGAACCGTCCACAAAGTATAGTGAATAAAAAATAAAAGAATGTCGATTTTTTTTTACGTAATTCAGATCCTGCTTGACGAGGTAGTAAACTGACTCGAGTATAATTAATCAATATGTTTTTAATATACGAATAATATTAATAAACGCCATGCGCCAATTAATTAAAGTAAAAAAACACCACTAAACAGCACTAACGGCAAAATTACGTATTTATACAGATTAGGCATGTATTAGGTATTCGATAAAAACAGTAGTATTAGAATAAACATTTTACTACAGAAAACTAAAAAAATGATGACTGGGCCCTGTTTAATAAAGCTGACAATGCGACATATACCTATGTCAAAAAATTACAAAATTGTAGAATTGTCGGGCTTAGGCTGTTTAATAAAAGTGACAAATATGACAAAAATCAACAGGTGAAATCTTGACATATTTGTCATTTATAAACGCGTTAAAAGAACTCATATTTGTGAATTTTCCACCATGACAATTTTGTTGCCTGTAAGTTTTATTAAACAGAAAAATTGTCGAATTGTCACTTTTTGACATATGTCAGACTTGTCGAATTGTCAGCTTTATTATACAGGGCCCTGATATACTTTTTGTACTAATGCGTAATTTTGTTATTATATTTTCACACCTCTAAAATACTATATAACAAAATATTATTAACAACGTCAAAACGAACTAAAGCAAGTCCATATGATACATTCAGTAAGTGGAAGTAAAACTTCTTTAGACATTTTAAATAAAGAACATCTACATTTATTTACGTCGAACCATTTCACACTGACATCGAGAATTTTTTACTGAAATTGATGACCTGAAGCCGAGTTTGTCACAATTCCGACGTAAACGACTATAAGTAATGGTGCAAGATTTATGTTTTACTACGAATTAATTAACTTACGGCGCTACTAATGGCTTAGGTATATATAACAGCTTTATCGTTCGACCACACAGAGGTCCAAATCGCAATAACACTGGGCATAAAAAACAACGGGCAAAAACTCACGAGTCACCTTGGAGGCGGGAGTAAGGAACTCAGGTAGTGAATTGCTTCATTTTGAGTTATTTGGACCGCCATTTAACGTTATAATGTGATTCGATAAATTGGAACGTACGCTTGGACGTGACGAACAGTAAATGTATTGTTGTTGAGTTTTTAATGGCTGTTGCAACGAGTCTTGTTTGTTACAGACGTTTTATTACGTAAAATAAGTATTGATAACTCTATGTAATTTTCTTTGGACATCATTGAATAGTTCCAGGCATTTTAAGTTCTTTCGATGTCAGTTTTCATTGATTTTCACTTTTGTCAAAAGTGTAATGAATGCGTTTTAATTGAAGGTGTTATATCTTATCGAAACTAATCTTATATAAAAAATAAAACCAAGCTGTAAAATCAACGAACTCTTAATTTCCCACCGAGATAAAGCTACTTTAAAAACACAACAGTGTTAATATAATCAATAGCACATAAACGTGTCGTCACGGCTACCTGTGAAATTAGTCGCCGCGCCGTAGAAATTTATTTGTGCCGAGTGGATGTATTGTGTCCTCACGTTTCGGACTATTGTCCACTGGGCGCTGATCAATTTGCGTTTTGCCTGCATTAGACACCTTGCCGTGCAATTGACAGAATATTGTTTTAGTTGTACAGGTATCTTTTGGGAGATTAAGAGAAAAAAGTTTTTGAAAAAATATTTAAGTGCCAGGTTGATTCGGTTTTGGGCCTGTGGGTTCTGTTGATTTGTTATTTTTAATGTTATCAAGCGATGTTATTATTGTATGGTGTCCAAGTATCTTTTAGATACCGTAGATTTCTCCATCAAATTTTTTAATTGTAGTAAATTTGCTAATAGGTTACAATAAAATTGTGTATAAATATAAATAAAATGCATGACTATCTCGGTAAACAAAGTTTGGTCGTAATTAAATTCCAACAAAAAACAGTTTTCTTTTCAGGATTTCGAATCAAAATCAGATTTTAACCAATATTATATAGAAAGAGAGAAGTTCTGAACGTTGCAACTTAAATGCGGAATCCTAAGCATCGAGACGACAAAAAAAATAATAATACAAGAGTAGACGGACGGACATAAACACCTCGAGTCCGAAACGATGACAATGCGTGATTTTATAACTCCGTAAATATTAAGTGTTCCTAACAAAAAAGGCTTTGTTTGCAGGTGTCGCGTATTCTCTAAAACATCTTTTCAATATTAGGGTGTGAAATTAGTAATATCGGAAATGCATGGTTTTGTAATGACATTTTCTCTGCAGTTGTCCGCGACAATAGAAATTACATAAAAGGTATTTGTGTAGTTAGGTTTATCTATTGATTGGAAAACAAACAGGCTATTGAGTTGGTAAGGACACCTGAGCCCCCCCCTGGTATGAGGTTCCCATAGCTGTTAACTGAACTATTGAGGACTTTTGTCATAATCTGTATCTAGGTACGCCACTGTGTATAGATTCACCTCTATGTCATTATGTTATTGGATGGTAAACAAGCTGACGGTTCACGTTGTGTTGTTACGTGGTTACCGCAGCCTATGTTACCAGAAGCTATGCAGATGTCAACAACCTAAAGGCTAAAAAGTCTCATGAGTTTGTTACACTAGCACTTCTAAGGCGGAGGCTACACTAGCCTGCGACGCGAGCTGCGACACATGAGCGATTGAAACAAATACATGGATACTCACCGTGTATGGTTACACCGTTCATCAGATATTACTAGCGATCTTTGATTTCTTTATGCGACAGGAGCTACAAACGGCGAACGAAATTGAATCGAATATACGCCAGATTTTCGCTTATAATGTAGCCATTCCACGTTTATCTCGTTTCGCTCTTCCAGTCGCATCGCAAATCGCTGCCTACTGTAGCCTCAGCCTTAGACTGCTTATACTCTTCAAGCCGTGCACGGATACACACTTTTACTCTCTCCACTAACTACTACTGCTGCAAGTCAGATACTCTTCTTATCACTATACATTTTTTTTAATATTATCCTTTTATTATTCACTAGCTTTTGCCCGCGACTTCGTCCGCGTGGAATAATAGTTCCCGTTTCCGGAGGATTTCCGGGATGAAAACTATCCTATGTCCTTTCTCGGGTTCCAGACTATGTCTGTACCAAATTTCATTCAAAATTGGTTTAGTAGTTTAGGCGTGAAGAAGAGACAGACAGACAGACTGGCAGAGTTACTTTCGCATTTATAATATTAGTACGGATCTGTGGAACTATCTTGAGCGTACACAAAAAGATTATTGGGGTTGTATAAGCGTGAAAGAGCTACATTGACCATGGTAAAAGCATCCAAAACATATCCAATGGCGTTTTTTTTTTGATGGATAGGAAATCATCAAATTACTTCTCCAGCCCCTGAAGAGGGAAGGAGGGTCAGACTTTTATTGACTAAAATCCAATAATGTCCCTTCGGTTACCCTTATATATTCTGGGGCCGCGGTAACTATTAGAAGCATCGACACGCCGTCGACACGGGTCTGTTCCTAGTCGGGCGGCGAGCTACCTACCGCTCGCCTTCCGCAGGCCCACGCCTCCAGTGGCCATCATCTTGTGACTCTCGACAACTAAGCCTGGGTCTCTGTCCGGGGCGTGAAGCTTGACGCTCCCTCACGCGCCCCACCGCTTTCGTCTCCAGCGTGTCTGCTTCGCAGGAGGCGACGGCTTCATATTCAGTCTCGCCCCGAAGCATGGCCTGAACCAGCGCCAGACACGGTGGTGGTTCGCCCAAACGGGGCCTACCTCCACCGTATCTACACCGTGTCACGCAGGCGTCACTTCCGCCTGAATCCGACATAGGAACCTCCTGAAATGTCCGTGTGCGGTGAAGAAGGTCATCATCTCCCTAGCCTTTTCCCAACTATGTTGGGGTCGGCTTACAGCCGAACCGGATTCAGCTGGATACCAGTGTTTCACGTGAAGCGTCTGCCTATCAGACCTCCACAACCCAGTAACTGGGCGACGATACCCTTTGGTTCGACAGGTCAGACTTTCTGGCTTCTGAATACCCCTAGCGTCAAAGTTCTACGAATGACAACCGGGACTTAACATGCTTTCCGAGGCACGGGATGTCAGTGATGTACAAGATAAACTATAGAAAGTACATATGAATTGGAAAAGTCACATTGGTACTTGCCCGGTACGTTTGCGTTTTAATAATTTTATAATATCTCCGGAACTATATGACCAATTGACATACTGTAAATGGCAAATCTTATCTGTATGATGTTCTTGTGATACTGAAATAATTTATTGTCATAAGAATTAATATTTTGGTGCCAAAATAATCAACCAAACGTAAGTATGCCGAAAAATCATTTTTTTAATGCAATAAAAGAAGTATAAAAGAAAAAATATAAAAGATAAACATATGGTATCGCGGACTTTTTTGTAGAAATAATTAAGACAAACCAAGTTGCCATACATTGTTTTTAATTTTAAGCAACTGTTTAGGCAGCGCACGCAAATAATTCTGTTTTATGAGGTAATTTTTTCCGACTTGCTAGACAAAAGTTGCGATAGCTCGGTTAATATACATGTTATAAAAATAATTTATAGCCTATAGCACTCAGGAATAATGTAACTTTCAGCCAGTGAAACAATTTTTGGAATTGGTTCATTAGTTCCAGAGATTACCCCAAACATACAAACTTACAAACATACAAACTTACAAACTTACAAACTTACAAACTTACAAACTTACAAATTTTACCTCTTTATAATATTAGTATAGAAGTATAGATATAGATTTACTGATAGGCTCGTGTCTTCTATTTGACCGACCTTTTCAGTTGGGAAAAGGCTGATGGGAGATGACGATAATAGTTTCCACAAGTTTTTGTTTTTGTGAGTCAATTGTTTATGCAGTCTTGATTTCCTTACAGGCATTTGTTTTTTATTATTTACATATTGACTTACGTTACTTATGAATTATGATCATAACCTTAGACGCAGCACCAAAGTATAAATAATTCATAGACAAACTAGGAAAATAAAAAGGTATTGCAATCTCAATGTTTCTCAATAAACGACAGTCAGCATTCCATTTATTTGACATCATTGTTCTTGCTGTATGGAGTGATTCCATTAAGGTCTGCGCTTTAGGTCGGGGTGGAGCGTTTACCCTCGCGCGTGGCGTGGGAGTGCCGGACGCGTGCCGCTCCCATCACGCGATACACCCCGATTGATCAGTGTTATTTGTTGCGATATTACTGATATTAGTACACTCATTGTGTACATGCGGTTAAGTGCCGTTCAAAACAATAGTTTTAAGTCCTCTATAAACCCATCGTGTTTCTGTTCAAAATGGAGGGTTACGTTGGAATTGTTAGCCGTAATTAAATTCGTAATAAGCATTATTAATTAAGAAATTTTATGATAGGATTAAGTTACGGAAACTATAAAATCTTTTAATTAATGATTAGCTAGTTAACCGCAATGCAGCAGGAATATACGGTAGTTCGATACTGGCGTCTAATATCATTAAATTGCAAGTTAGGAAACCCAATATCCTCGCTAGAAGCTATAATCAGCCCTCATACAATATTGGCTTGCCGTTATTGTTCCTCAGCGTGTGCTTATTGACAGAACAAACAGTTCGATTCGTCTGATACCCTCCGCTCCCACGGGAGGGCGCGAGAAATCCCTTAATTCGGACAGTGCAGGTGCGGGCTCATTACTCGCTTTTCCGGCACGTGGCGGCGCGTGTACTGTGCACATATCGCTTTAGTTTTAGGTCGAATGCGCTGCACGCACTTAGAACATTACTTTGATCGACAATTTTATATTATGTGTTGGCGCCTGTTATGTAGTAAATATAGAGTTACATGGTTGTCGTTCCACGTCTTTTGAATTACATGTTGAATAAGTTATGGAAATTAAGCTTTAGTTTTATCAATGTCTTAGTTTAGTTATATTTCTTGAGAATTTTTATACTAAAACTGATATAACACTAGATATGTATAGGCATTACATTGTCTGTTTAACCCATTAATACTTTGCATACTTACATAGGCCGTATTCATGCCATGATTTTGTATAAGGCCTTAATATATTGAATGTATAATAAGCACTTCACAGTCTGACTCACCCCGCTTCTCACGTTGCTTGCCGAAGCCACAAAATTCCGAATAAGCCTGGAAAACTCGAAAGTTCCGATGGGAAGCGGTGATTTCTCGTGTGAACAGTGCGGCGTGGGAAGGTTGGTCGGGTGGCTCGGGTCACAGGTCGGGATAATTACGAGCGAAGCCGACTCGACGCACGCGCATCTCTACGGGGTGCAAGGATTTCCATACACCGGTACTGCCCTGCTGATTACACATTTAATTATTGGATATTGTTGTGCAGCAAAGTCTATTTTAAGCTTCCTTTTGTTGTGAAGCTGCTTTGCTGAGCGCCGTTCTTTCGTTTTGTGTTACATCTTACTGTGCTTGGATATATGTAATGATACTGTGCAGAAATGTGACATGGTTTTGTTAGCATTGCTTTAACTAAATCTTACTGTTACTTAATATTTTGTTTTACCTAAAGTAATTTAATGTAGTCTAGAGTTACGTCTTTTATGAGCCTAAACTATTCATTTTGATTATAATAGACCGAATTAGAGCAATTGTCCCAAACTACATGCTGTGAAAACTATGAACTATAATATTTACTAACTTAACTATTAAATAATACATTGGAATGCTACAGTCGTGAGAGTGATGTTGTTCCCAAAGTAAATCGCGGTATAATTTAGTTGCGAGCATGCGCAAGCGTAGCCCGTGAGACTGTAGGTGTTCCTGTGTGAACTGCCCAGACGCACCGAGAGGTCACGAAACACACACGAACATGAGTGAAATATACCACGAGTTATTATTGGTAATGAGCCAAGAATTACGAGCCGCTTCTACTTAATGCCCATTAACACGCATCTAATCCTTGGAGCGCAGGTATGGCCCAAGATTTAAGAGCTAATGATAGCGTGCGAGAAGCACTTATAGCCGTTGGTTAGGTTGTCATTCGTTGATCTTTGGAGGTTTTTACAAGCAGTCAGCCAAAAAGTCTGCTATTCAGTCTTAGGTTGTCGTATCTGTCAGACGGTCAGATAAATGGTCCTTTTGGGTAAGTAGGCTATGGTGGTCAGATTGCGGTCTATGTAAGACACTATATTTAGCACTATTCGGTAAAACTGGAAGCCAACCCTCAAATAACTAGGAAAAGACTAGGAAGTTGATGACAGCGTTTTAACAAGTCGTTTGTAGAAACATGACAAAGCTCTACTTATCAACGTAACAACTACCCTACTTCAGATGGGGTATAATTTCGTCTCTAAGCTGCTCTTTTATAAATCAATGGTAACATCAATTTGATATAGCCGTCTCGCTTAACAACCCTGCGTAAAGATTAATAACATTGCTTCTAACATAGGCGAGGGGTTTTAATTCGCAATAAGCGTAAAAGGCATTTAATAATGCAGACGTCTGTCCACGTGCGTGTATTGTGAACAAATACCTAGCAATCGCAGTAATGAAGGCGCGGGGGTGGGGGGCGGTGGGTGGAGGGGGTGCACGCGTGGCCGCCACGTGACAGTTTTACATCACCGCCCGCCGCTAGGGGTGATTTACATTCGGTAACATTTCTACTGATTAAAAGACAACATACAAAAAATGATAGCGAAAGTTATTGATGGTAGTAGTCTTTAAAAGTTATGAAATGGGTAATCAAGAAAAATGCATGTAATAATGATTAAATGGAGTCTTGGATCGTCATATTGCTAGTTTAATCGAAAGGTTGAGCAGCATAGGTTACATTATAGGCGGAGGCTCTCCACCGTGCAGAGCCTGCTGGAAGAAAACGAGACAGCATTCCATGTGCTCCTCCTGCGGACTTGACGTCAAAAAATACAGGGCAATATGCATAGAAAACTTAGGTATTATGTCTAATCTCTAGCATTGTTCAGGTGCTGTTTGGATTTCATGTGGAATTTCGATGGAACGACCGACTAATTTCCATTCGTATGTAAAATACGCACTTCATTTATACATTTACAAGGTAGAGCTGGAGCATTAATGAAAACTGAAACCATAATTATAAATAACTCAAAAAAAACGAAAATCCCTGAACTGTTCAAATTTTTTTATATTTGAGAAACAGCGTGAATCCTGACGCTGCCTTACACAATAAAGTTGTTCGCAATTACGATGGTAGGCCAAAACAACCTCGTTTATTTTAGTACTAGCTTTTGCCCGCGACTTCGTCCGCGTGGAGTAATAATTCCCGTTCCCGGGGGATTTCCGGGATAAAAACTATCCTATGTCCTTTCTCGGGTCCCAGACTATATCTGTACCAAATTTCATTCAAATCGGTTCAGTGGTTTAGGCGTGAAGAAGAGAAAGACAGACAGACAGACAGACAGACAGAAAGACAGACAGACAGACAGACAGACAGAGTTACTTTCGCATTTATAATATTAGTAAGGAAGGATGTTTGTCGCAACATTAAACGAAAGCATACCGTTAAAAGGCTTCTGTTAAAAGTAACTTTGAGATGAAAATAAATTGGTTTTTTATTTAATAAACAAAAGGTTGTGTTGTATTGTAATGGCCTTTCCAGAATCGGCTGAAAATCTTCTTCGTTACTGTTATACAAATTTAAGAAACAACGTGACTCTAGAAATAATTCAATTATAAATAAAACAGGCTTTAATATAAAAGAAAAAGCTGTTTTTTTTCATAAGTTATTAATAATTGTGGCTGTTAATGGTTACCTAAATGGAGTGTACGTCAAAGTTATAGAATAAATAAACAACGTGAATTCTGAAAAACACAAACATAAAACAGGCAGTTGTTGTATAATTAAGTTTTTTGTAACTTTACATCGGCGAGCTAAAATATACCCATTTACGTATATATGTCGTATCAAAAGGCTTCTTCAGTTAAAAGTTCAACTTTGAGGTTGAATAAACTAAAATATAATAATTTTCTTCTTTGAAAGACTATGCGTAAAGAATTCATGAAATATCAACTCATAAGTTGTGAATTTCTCCTGTGAACGCAAGTTCCTGAACAAATCTTTTTTTATTTATTGTTCAACTAGCTTCTGCCCGCGGCTTCGCTCGCGTTAGAAAGAGACAAAAAGTAGCCTATGTTACTCTCCATCCCTTCAACTATCTCCACTTAAAAAATCACGTCAATCCGTCGCTCCGTTTTGCCGTGAAAGAAAGACAAACAGACAGACAGACAGACTTTCCCATTTATAATATTAGTATGGGTTATAACAAAGTGACCTGAAGCTGCCTCTTGTATAATTGTACGTAACAAGAAAGTTGGAAAGCCAAAATATCCCGTTAAAAGTATATTTTGTCGCAAAATGAAACAAAAGCATGCCGTTAGACGGCTTCTGTTAAAAGTAACTTTGAGATGAAAATAATTTCGAACTTTTCTTAAAAAAATAAAAGTTGTGTCGTAATTTGGAAATGGTATTTCCAGTGGCTAAAAAACTTCGAGCACATGTAAGGATACCGCATGGACGAAGTTATAAATAATTGTGGCAGCTGAATCAAGAAACCACGTGAATTCTAAAATAACAAGCAGCCTATTGTACGATTGAGTTTGTAACTTTTACTTCGTCGAGCTAAAATAGGACCATTTACGTATATTTTGTCGTAACATCAAACAATGCACGGCTCTGAAAGGCCTTTCCTGTTAAAGTTCAACTTTGAGGTGAAAATAATTTTCCCCTTTATTTTCGAAACAAAAACTGTGCTTCAATGGTCATATTTTTCACTGAACGTTGACATTCTTTATGTAATAAGTGATTATGTACATTTATAAATGCCTAGACTAGAAACTCAATTGTTCCCCACATTGAAATCGCAACTGTACGTGAACCATTAAACAAAGAACCCACATTGCGATGTTAAAACGAAACTCCCACAGATTTATAACAAAAACTGTGTCGATTTTCCCACAATCGTTGTTATAATGAATACTGGGGATCAAACGGATTGGATCACCCTGAGCGCGTGGACTGACGTCACCCCGCGAATGCAAACCAATTTACAAAAACCTTCAATTACATACAACCGGGCTCTACAAAACTAGAACAGCGAGAGGTCTAAGTATGCTGGTGGGGCTGTAATGTTCGTATGGGGTGTTTTGACATGGCGTGGGAGCCGCCTCTATTGTGAAGGTACTTAACTCTGATAAAGGAACTATAGGACCATTAGCCGGATTCGTTTTGCTCATTCGTTGTCGCTGATGAATGGACATTGGATTATGATACGTAAAGAGATTTCGATAGAGGCACGAAGCTGGAACGAAAGCAAACCGACTCGGCAAGATTAATGTTAGCGAATATGATAAGTTAGTTTGTTATTGTGGTTTATGTCATTATTTACTGTCTCTGTTAGTAGTTATAACCAGATTTCTAAAATTCTATTACATAATCGCAAACATTATGTAGTATACTTGTACTTAATTTCTTACAGTTATCGTCGAAATAATAATATTTACGTGTAAGTTTTTATTATTTTGTTTTTAAAAACATGAGATCTCATTCTAGATAGCGCGCGTGGTTAACAAAAACAGCTGAAGATCGCTATCAAAGCTAAAAATTCGCAATACACGTCGCCGTGTTCACAAGACTATTGCCCCATTCACGAAACCAATGAGCCGTGGAAAGTATTATTGAAATTTTTCGAGCACCTTTAAGCGATAATAGAATAGGCCAGTCCCGGGGTGAAAGCCAGGTGTATCGGGGTACGATATCTTGATTCACTTATGAGGGCTTTATGAATGTCGGTTTTTTTGGTGAAAGAACCGCCCTTAAACCTTTGGCGTCAATTATTCGTGACCCTAATTGCAGATGATGTGATATGAGCGTATTGTGATGTAGTTGACGGCGCTATTGCTTTATTTGAGAACTTTTTTTCATCCCCGGCTGCTGTATAAAGCAGTTGTTTGGGGTTTTTAACTTTGTTTGCTATTGTTGACTTTCTTAGTCGTTACCCACATTGTTGTTACGTTGTTTTCTTATGTTGGTCCATTGAACAGACTGATGTTCGTTAATAATTGCTGGCTTTAGTTTTGTGTTGAAGCTATTTTAAATTTCGCCATTTTTAATGCGTCACCGTGACTTTTTGTTCTAATTTTATAATTTGGTTGAAGGACGTTAAATTGTGGTTTAAAGAACTACCAGTTAACAACGTTACACAAGGGTTTACCTTCAAGTTGACAGCAAAAACGTTTATTTAGGTAAACCCTTTTTTTTTTGGTGAGTGTGATATCATCACATGACCTATCCCGTCCTGGGTGCGGTGGGAGGGCGTGTCAGACTTTTACTGACTAAAACCCACTCATGTTCCTTCGATTGCCCTTTATGTTCCAGGGTCACGGTAACTATTATAAACATCCCGCAACCCCGGCAGGCGTTGGCCCTGTTGGGCCCATTCGTGTGCTGACTTCTCTTTGAGGCGCGCGTGGAACACTAACGCGCCTCCGTCGACGCGGTCCTGGTCCGGTAAACCCTTTGCTCGGCGGTCTTCTTCGGCGAAAGATGTTTTCGTAAAAGCAGCCTTCGACGAAGATTACATTCGATGAAGCGTTATATAAGCTGAATATTTTGGTGTGTACAGTTCATTGTAGACATCCACGGTTTGTTATGAATGACATCATAAGTACTTGAAAATCATTGAGCCTATGATAATAAATTGGCCAGCTGAAGATGTGAACTAAAAATAGTAAATAGCACTGTTCATTAATTGTCTTACTTGTTGTACTGAGTCACCAATTTATCTCAGTTTTGGCCACTATTAGCTAGGATTATAATTGTGTGACATAAGTCTATTCATTCTTTTATCTTTAGCGCAGTCTTGTTATTGGAGCTCTCAAAGTCTGTTGTAGACTAAAGTTCGGGTCATCTTAGGTCATCTAATATAGGATAAACGTTCATGAACCGTCATTACTTGAGTCCACTTATAGTTCCGTTCTATTCAGTATGATTGTGTGTTGACCTTTTAGCCATTAGCTCTCGGACAAAAAATTGTGTTAATATGTTTTTTATTGTTACAGGAAAGCCAAAAGTTTGCTCAGTTGCATATGTTTAGGCAAGGTGCTAGTACAGCTCCCCTATAAAATCACTAGCCCAGTTGGTCCGTATGTGAAACGCGGTGCGTTGCTTTTCACACCGCGCGGCAAATCGCAGCTGCGACGGACAGTCGCGCGTCGCGCATACAGCTGCCGTCGCGTTGTATGCAAACGCCCTAATAAACTAACAGTTTTTATTACTTGGCGCACTATAGGCGTGTTATGACCTCGTAGATTACAGCGCTAATCCCGATAGATAAGACGCCTCCCGGTCTTGAAGAATAAAAGACACTGAGAAAGATGACGGGTATCTTTTAAAATTCCCATGGAGTTATAATATATTTTTTACTATTAGCCAAGACTACTGAAATAATATATTACGGCAAATACTTTATGTCTTTTCGGGGCGAAACTATTGCCATAGGAAGTAATATTGGAACTCCCAATGTAAGCATTTGTGGCAGTTAGTGGTTACTCAAGTGTACGGCACTGTAATGGAATTAAGAAACAACGTGAATTCAGATATAGCACAATTGAGTTATTCGTAACTTTTACGTCGACGAGCAATTTAAAATAGACCCATTTACGTACATATTTTCGACGTCAAACAATACGCGGCGCGGCGTTTTAAGGCTTCTTCAGTTAAAGTTCAACTCAAATATTTTGCCTCTTTACGGTGAGAAGCAATTGCTTTAGGTAAAATAATATTAGAACTCCTGTGTAGGCCCATGCGTCTTGTGGAAAGCGCCATAGGAATGAACTCCAAACTCTGAAAGAAAAATAGCAAACAAAGAAGTACTAGTATATTATGTATTTAATATTGCAATTAGATATTAGTTAAGAGTTAATAATTATGTTTTATTCGTGCACATAAGCACATCCCCCGTTGCAAATCTCTCTATAGCATTTTGGTTTGCTGGTAGAAAACTCATTTCTGGGTTAAGCTCGCCATTGTACATAAGTTATTATTTTAGTTTTGCTGATGTTTGTACTTTTTTTTTTTATGTGCAATAAAGAATATGAATATGAATATGAATACTACCAATTTTCATCGCTGTAGTCTTTATCTGTAGTGCAGAGCAGAATCACAGATGAACACATTAAACAATATGTTTCAGCTGCGGGGCATGTGCCGCTCGGACGAGGTCCACATGGCTGGCTGCAGGCGCAGATGACAGAGCTCCGTTGTTGAGCTATATCTGTGCGCGCACGTGGCCTAAGCAGGGCGGCCCGCCCTTACCGAGCATGACATATGTACTCGTGAGCAGTTCAGTATTTTGTAGCAATTGGGTGTTTAGCACCATTTACTAATATTACACTTAGGAAAATAAGTGATGTATGCGTTAAGTTGCAATGCAAAATCTATGTAGAATTGCAGTTTGACAGGTCGTAAAAAGTATTTCAATTAATTTGTGGCGTCAAATACTTCAATTTCGAAAAAATACTAGCTGTTTAAACCTTCGAACACACGTGATTCGAGATACAATAGCAGCTCGACAGCCGGCTGTCGGTTGGTCGTTGAAAGGTTAAATTGTGTAGATTAAAAGGCTTTTATGCTGGCAGAATAGATCCAGTTATTTTTTTCTTATTTGTAAGGTTTATGTTTGTATACTGATCACTGATCAAACATTACAATCTTGTGACTAGAGAAAACCACGCTGCATTACGAGACAATGTCGTAAAGGTGATCACGATCATATAATTTTATGGCGGCTCTACGAGTTGTTGCCTTTGCTTAAGTTTATCAAAAATAGATTCTAATTCCAAATGTTATTAAAGCTGGCCAGTTTTATAGTGTTATTTTTAACGGTATCTAGCCATTTTAAAATAGGGTTTAAGTTAATAACGAAATGAATAAAAAAATGGTAATATTTAACGTACTTTTTACCACCTTTATATGCTTATTATATTTTGAAAAGAGCCACGATTTCATGCAAGCCACGATTGAATCAAATGGTAGCTCAATTATACAATTAGATATTTTTTTAAATGTGATAAGTATTAATAAGTAGGTGAAAATGTATAGACAAACAAGATATGATAAAAAGCCCAATGAGTCAAATCAGCTCAAAATTTATTTTATACCAAGTCATATTCCTTTGCTTTAACCTTTCAATGACCAAGCAACAGCCGGCTGTCGGGCTGTTATTGTCTTTCTATTGTGTCTAGAAACATGTGGGTTCGAAGGTTTATTGGTCTAATCTTGGAAACCAAGTATTATTATATGAAAAATTGCTTGCTATTATCCAACCTACATAACATCAATTTAGAACTTCAGATACAGCTCTAGACATAGTGACATAACGACAGTGAAACACGCGGTTATAGCTTTAGTGTTGTGTGTTGCAGTTGAAGGAAAATATAACAAACAAAAAAATACCCCAATATTCTTTGAATTCACCTAACTACATATTCCAAGCATTTGGTCTGCCTGCTTAGAATGGAGATTTAACTAAAGATAACTCTCAGAACAGAGGAGCGACTGGAAATCTGCGACACATATGCGCTCTCTTCGACGTTTTTTTATATCCACTATCCGTAAATATTGTGATTCCTTTACTTAAATAGGTATGGCTTGTTAGTTACGGTAGCCGATTTTTTTGAGTATTCCTGTTTGAGCATAAATTTTTTGAGCACCAATTTCATACATTAAAATAATGGAATTTATTGTATATATTAATAAATGGAATTTATTGTATTTATTAATAAATGTAATTTATTGTTCAATGCATAGGTGGTCAAACGGAAATATTCCGATTTATTACTATAGTCACTACAGTACTAATTAAACATATCTGTAGAATACGAAGTTCCATATGCTCAGCGCTAGTACATAAGAACATTATGTGCAAATCTGATAAGAATTTTACTGCCGCAATAAAGTTCGCTTAAATTATGATAAAGTATGTATTTATGTATGTACTTGACAGACGTGTAGCCAGTACACCGTTATTTTATTACCTAAAATGTTTTGTCATAAATCTTTATAAATGCACATTATAAAGAGATGATGTTTGTTTTGTAGGAGGTAACCTTTAGAACTAATGATTCAATTCTAAAAAAAAAACAGCGATAGGGCGCTTGAATTCACGTACGGACGAAGGCACGATGAGCAAAGGCTAGTAAAACCAAGTAAACAAACGACAATCTACGTCAACCTAAATTTAAAAAAACCGGCAAAGATCTTGTCGGGCCACGCTCAATGTAGGGTTCCGTAGTTTCCCGTCCGTCACAATAAGTGTTCCCACTTATAAGTTTAAAAAAAGGTTTTGTTACGTTGACATACTAAGTACGCAGAAATTATTTTGTACAACCTTTTTGTCTTTTTTGTACAAAAACTGTTCTTTCTATCCAGTTCAAAATAATTTTCCTACAAAGTCCTTATAAAGTTCTACTTTTCAGATTTTTTTCATATTTTTTAAACCTACGGGTCAAAAGTTAGAGGGGGGGGGGGGACGCTTTGATTTTTCCTTTTGGAGCGATTATTTCCGAAATTATTGACTTTATCAAAAAATAATTTTAGTAAACCCTTATTCATTTTTCAATACCTATCTAACATTATATCACACGAAAGGGTTGAAATTAATAAAAAAATCACTTCCCTCTTTACATATAGGGAGGATACCCTAATAAAACATTTTTTTCCAATTTTTATTTTACCACTTTGTCGGCGTGATTGATATACATATTGGTACCAAATTTCAGTTTTCTAGTGCTAACGGTCACAGAGATTAAGCGAGGACGGACGGACAGACAGACAGACATGGCGAAACTATAAGGGTTCCTAGTTGACTACGGAACCCTAAAAAGGTTACCGTTCTTTTTGGAACAATTACTATTGAATCTTCCTATTTTAGTTTTACTTTTACTATACACACTTCTCCCTAACATTTCTTTAAATAATAACATTGTAACGAACAAGAAGTTGGACTATAAATGGCTTGATTGATATCACCTAACAAAGTACGCACGTGAAACATTTCACATCTGGGCACATTCAGCTCATTGTCGGGCCCTCGGCATTCCGCCTGATTAATGATAGCAACACTGTGTCAATATTTGCATAAGAAACGGACAAGAAAGGAACTTATCATCCCGCAGATCTGGCCCGTGTACATTTGATGACTTTCGAGCTGAATTACGTTTAAGTTTACAGATATTTTGAATTTTGAATCCTATTTCGTTGTTCGTAACAACCACTTTTATTTGCCAATCTATCCTTTCACACTTTTGATTGAAAAAGGATCTTAGTTTGACCCAATAAGATCTAAATTAGAAAGAGTGGTTGCAAGTCCAAGATGCGACGCAGACGTCACGAGCCGGTGTAAACTCGTCAGGCGCGTCAATAAAAATATTCATTGGCTCACACTCTATTTAACAGTTGATGAGACAACCCTGCGAGATTTACCAAGGATGTGCCAGATAGTGTTTCTTAAAACCCACAATACTAAACACGTACACACTTACAATTTTACTAGTTTACGTGGAGATGTTATCTAACTGTACACCGTGCCTTGTTTGCATAACAAGTGCCTCAGAAATAACTTTTGTCATTTGATATTTAAAGGAGGAAACATTACCCATAAAACTCAAACTCAACAAGCTCATATAATCCTTACAGCTCAATGTCGTTACTTTGTTAGACTTATCAATAGACCTAATATTTTGTAGTGACATGAATCATAGATAGTGGCATGATTTATTCTTTTGTTTTTAATTTTAGGCTATCGTATACATACATATGTAATGTATATGCAGAACTTTAGTGCATATTTGGTGCAAATAAAAAAAAGCGAGAAATAAATAATTCTCGCGCGACATCCCTGAACATCGCGGGAGCGCTCTACATAAGCGGGCTGATTGATGCAATGAAAAATGACGCGACAATGTTTTGAGAAATTGCGTGCTTGAGAGGGACAGCTTTGTAGCGAACACAGAATAGGATTTTATTACTTGCATAATTTAATATGAACCGGACCGCGGGAATACTTTGTATGCCTTTTGTACAACACTTGATTAGGGAGATCACCTTTGCTTTCCGTTTATTGTGTCTGAAAAGGTCGTCATTAATCTGCGTCTTATTTTTAGGAGTCATTTCGTTAATGTCATTCATGGACCTTGTCGATGAGTACATACGCTTACTATACAGCATGTTAATACGATGTTCTTTTATTTTATTGTTGACATTTAGTACTGTGCGAACAGCGATCACGATTTTAACATTCAGGTGTTCAAATTGAGAAGCAAACTTTAAACGAGGTCTTATGCAAGATTTTCGTAAGTCGTGTTATATTGGAGATTGATACTCAAACCAGACAGAATGAGCGGTTAGCGTGCGGTCATTTGCTATTGACTCACTAATAAGCTTGTGGCGACGTAATGACGTAGCGAACATTCGTCACCGCGCATGGTTTGACCGACTCCCGCGCAGGTGTACAGCCTCCTGTCTATCCTCCACTCATTTGTTAGCGTCAAACGACTTATTTTCGACCAGCTCGTTTTACACGCGCTCCACATTTTCAATCTATTATAAGTTTTCTTTTTCAGTTCAATAATAAGTCTGAATGATTGAGTTATCTGAAGAAACATTTATTATGTCGTACGGAAATCTTCAAGATTGAAAAATAAATTAGGATCTTTCGTTAAATAGCTCGTTGATGACAAGGTTTTTCTCATAAAAGGTTATTTAGTAGTGGTTTACGGCGCTGGTCGTGGCTCACATTTATTTAGTTAAACGTCCTTTCACGCTGCGCTGATGGATTTGCTCGTTTAACCTTTAACGCAAGTAAGAGTTCAAGCAAAACATTCTGCGCTTGATTTTCACCTGAGTTGAAGGTGTGGTAAAGACAAAGAGCTACTGACAAAGACATCCGTATTTCGCAGTAAAGAGTGGACTCTAGACACACGTGTACAACACTGCGCAGATGCGAATAATAACCACCACCTAACAATTATGAGGAATAAGGAAACAATGTTTATTGGTGGCCGCCCGCGCTGTTCCGTTTGACGGAAACGCTGGCCACATTTGGCGATCACCTTTCTTTAGAAAGCTATAAGCGCTAGTTGTAAAACATTTCATAAAACAGTCGTTATCTCGCCATGTGCGCGGCAACTGGCTCCTGTTCCCATACCGGTGCACGTGTAAGGAAGCTAGCTCGCAAATCTGTGCGACACATTGGCGGCGCAGGCGCAGTTATCAGCCTGGAACTGCACATGGGGCGCTGATAACATTCACAGGGTTTGTTTTGAGTTAAAGGTTTAGGTAGTCCAAGCCACTGACTTTAGTTGAGCTTCCGCAAAAGGCTTCGTTTAATTGTCTTCATGAGCAAAATTTGGAGGCTTAGGAAATTCCCTTATTTAGTTCCTGCTACCTAACAGAAAACGATAAGATTTGAACGATGAAACCAATAAACATAGTTTGGAAAATCCGTTGCATAAATTAATTAACTTATCACAGGAAAACTCCCAAACGAAAATAAATAATCCAACGTCGTAAAAATTATACAAATAAATATTTTCAAACAATAGCCTTATCTAATTATTTTTATCGAATGTACCGGTTGTAATCGTAAAACTACGTGGCAATGTCCTGACGATCGCACCATGTGACCCGAATTCGTTAGTACATTCAGGTGCACCTTATATTGTGCCTATTGCTGCTAATCAGGCTTAAGATAATAAGATAATTACCTGATCTAATGAGTAAACATCCTTATCGGCGGCCCCGCGTGTGATTCTAGGTACGAGTTAGGTACCAGATGTGTCATACTGTGCACCTGCCTAATTATGTTATTTGTTTCTGTGAATTAGGTATGTTTGGCAAGTGATAACGATTTGTGATAAGGATAAGGTCAGTCACTTGTAGGTAATCGAGTACATTATTGGTTATTTAGTGCGCTAAAGGCAATTTATTTATTTGGTGCATTCGGTGCAAAGTTGGCTTTGATACATTTGGGAAAGTATTTATTTTAACTTTCATTACGTATAATTTAGTTATAATTTAAGCTGTGTTTTATGTATGATGCGCAAGCGCCGCTGATTCGGGAAAGAATTAATGATGAAAGTTACTTGCACAGCTGTGAGTCTGTCTTCAGTATTTCCAGTTTAGTTATTTCATCTGAATAATGTATATTTTTGTGTTATGGCTGAATTGAAACTTCCTTATATTGAATGCAGGGTGTTCCTTAGATTAGTATTCTACAGGATACGACTAATAAAAATCATAAGTAGTTAATTCCGGTATGTAATTGTGTACTTATTGTAACATTAATTAAGGAAAATGTTCAGTGCGTCATACAGCATCACAATTGTTTATATTTACGTATAAAATATATACTACTAGAGCTCTTGAAAGTAATACCACTATGTACTTATTTCTGCTTCAAAACAGCGTTACGTGTTCCGGTTTGGGGAGTATGGGTGCCGACGCCCGCCGGTAAAATTACAGGCACACTGTGCCGTATCATCTTTGCTCTTAGATTACATCACATCTGCGAAGCTTATGGTATTGCTGATTTCTAAATTATCAGCGGTGACCGCTTAAGGCCAAAGCGGTCAGGCTGTACATTGAACAAAATTGATTTGCGGCTGTAATAAATATTTAGTTACAGAATTATAATCATTAATGTCATTAATACAACCCTCACAGTGCATACAACTCGATTCAATTACTTTTTCATGAAATAGACAATTAATCGAGTTGTATTCACTTTGAGGGATGTTCTGATGAAATGAGTGATTATATGATGTGATATCAACACACACCCAGACACTAAGCTGCAAATTGCAAAAATATGTAAGAAAATTTGAACCTTGAGCTTCCATCTTAATATGGAGGAAAAAAATAATTTAAGTGAAATATAAAAGTATGAATAAGTTCACTTTAGGATACATAATATTTAAGATCCTACTAAATATTGAAAATCGATTTACCAAAACTAAGTGAAAGTCATCATTTCATCAATGACTATAAGTATGATACCAATCAAAATGACTAATAAGAAGATGGGTCATTGAACTCACATAGAAGGCTTCATCTCTACAAACATGACACATGCCACAACAATAACAGAGGTTGACGCACCAAAATGGCATACATTACCTTTATCCAGCCTTTATCCTACGGTGTAATATCCACGAGCCTAGTCGACAGATGTGCAGAGATAGCGTATCAACGTAATAAGAACCGCAACTGTCGCGATACGCCCTAATTGGTATACCATAGTGTTGAAATAGTACTCGACACGTTATCAATCAGTGCAGGTAACTCTTGCGCCTAATTATGTGGCTAGTTGATCCCGAAACATATTGATTACATTGATAAGAGAACATTTATGACATAACGCAACCAATATGGATCAGGATTTTAGTTTATTGGTTATAATAAGGAAATGTCCTAGTCGTAGCCACAACTGCATAATGTGGTAAATCGTGAATAGCCAGCGATAAAATTTAGATGGGAAATTGTAAGCCATTTACTGATATATATTTCCTTCTAGAGATCTGTTTGAGGATATTATTCATGCGATTTGCTATTGATAGTTATCTATTTTCTTATAATTATAGAATGAGTATCAAAACATAGGTACGTAGTAATAAACATATGAGTCGTCAACAATTTGAGTAGAACATTTTTCTTTCACAATAATTACCTATTTACTTGGAGCGATTAACAATGACTGCAAATCGTCTGATGGATAATCATCGTCTTTTGGCGAACAATAAACATTTGAACAATAAGGCATTATTGTACTAGGAGCGCATAAATTCAAGGATATTGAGTCCCACACGTGCGATCATGCGTACAGCTGTGGCCACGTGTGCTGTGTATCATCTGGTGAATCCTACGCATCTACCCAGGTGGCTGGAGTTCTATAATAATATGTATTCGTTCGGGGCTAAAATATACAATTCATTATGTGATAATTCAATGGTAGGAGAGCGTAAATTAAATTTAATTTATAAAGTCCTTTGAAAGTTCCAGAAATACACTAAAACGTAAAAACAAGATATTGAATAATAATTTACATTCTACTCAATAAAAAAATAAGAAAAATCCAAACAATCTTTTCAACTCAACATATTTTCCATTTCAAGAAAGCAGATGTTTAGCAATAAAGCCATCTGACTTTACAAGCGCTCATTTGTAAAACAATTGGGAATACCCAATAAGGTCTGCTAGGCCGCTACAAATCCCCCATATGTTTCCGTAGTAGGTGCGTATCGTAAAATGTATAAAAGAATATTTCTTTCACCAACAAATGTTTCTCCGGTTCTCACGTCCATGTGGACTGCAGGATTTTGGGCAATCGGCATGGAACACGAAGAATCTGCTTTGCAGATGGTGACGAGGGCGGCTCGTTAAAAGTTTCGACTTCCAGTAATTTCCAAATTGAATGTGCTTAAAATTGTTCTCAGATGACTAATAAGTGTCTGAAGTCTAAAGACTGAGCAGCTTTTTGTAATTTTTCAATATGAACAAAAGAACACCAGCAGACAAAAAAATGTAGGACAATCTATAACAAAATTAAATTAATTTTGTTATTGATGTGCATTCTTTGAATTCCGAACCACCTATTAAAATGTAAAGCGCTTTTCAGCTAATGTATTTTCCAGCTAATTATGAAGAATAGCTGAAGTGTCGCCTGCCACCTATAAATATATCCGATCATATTTTCGAGTTCACCTAAAAACGTCGGAATTGGCGGCGGCGGCGGCTTTGGAGACAGGGCCACGGAGCGACAGGGCGAAACTTTATATCTTCGAGACTGGACGTATCGCCGACGTGACAAAGTGGACAGTTTTTACACGTTCTAAATAGACTTTCGAGGTGTCAACATACTTTGATACTTTCTCGTTTACAATTTTACCAGCCGTCAGTCTTATAGTCCGTTGAAGTAGCTCACCTATTATATTGTAATTTTCATTAAAATCCTCATTAGCCTCATTAATGTCCAATGCGCAGTATTTATCGCTTTTATCAAAGCACCTGATTCTAAATGTCGATGGATTGATTGAACAAAAAAAATTAATATATTAGCACTCCGAGATTGAATTATATGGATAGGTATTCTTATTAATTACACGTATATCTGTTTTGAGCGAACACTTCGTTTTAAAGTATGACATTTGTATGATAATGTCAAGTATATTAATGGGTGTCTATTGTCGTTAAAAATAATTCATTTGGTACATAATGATATTCATTTACATCCGGCCGTACGAATCCGGGCTTTGTATTGGATGCGTGTCCAGTTTGCATAAGAGTGTCGTGACTCGCGAATATGTTTTTATTTGATTTAATTAATAATTATTATGTCTGACATCATTATTTGCTGCGGCCAAACACTAATCATGTGAATGTAAAGTTGTGTTTCTTTATTTAATGTGCGTACATCCTTGTTTTACTACGTACTCAAGTTATTTAACACTGTCCATGACTAAACCGCTCATATACTTCGGTGTGGTGTTTGTTTGACACGGCTATGATTCATCTTGCAGTTAAAAAGTTAATGGTTCTTGAGATTTATATCCTTTAGAGTTATCATGAGCCATCTAGGGTCGTAAATAATTTGCGTGTTTCATTTGTTATAGACGAAGAACACCAAGAAGTATGTATTCACGAATCTGATTCGGAGTACCAAAATATTGGCGCATGTGGGCATCGCATGTGCGTGCAAGACAAGGGCGCATTGAGCGGCGCAGGCGCAGGCGGCGACAGCCACGTGCTGTCCAGATTGATCATCACATGTGCTCACACCGAACATACGAGCACTGTCTAGTGTTTGCTTTGATTCGCTATCTATTATGTTGTTTCAGGTCAGATGAGTAATAAAGCTCGGGACTTAATTATAACAAAATTAAATGGAGTTATAAAAGATTATTGATATTGATGTTAACAGAAGCAGTTTTGAATAGATGCTAAGCATAGTAAGAAAGGTGGACATTACTGGGATAAAGCTTGGTATACGAAAGAAAGAAAAAGACGATAGCGCCCATCTAAATTGACAAACATGCAGATGAGAGATGATGATGGAAAATCTATTTCCTTCAAAAATCTACCTGAATGCATCATAAAACATTCCTCTTTGTAAGTTGACTTGAAGGAGTTCGACTACGAAATTGGAAAGTCTTAATATCGACCATACTTATATCAACACTTTATAGTCACATTTAATCCGAAACCAGTAAACTGTAATAATCTAAAATGTCTGCCGAGATCTTAACGTTACTATTATCTAAACGTTTTCTATCAATAAAATATAAACGATTTTCAATATCGTAACATAAAATATAATGGCAACAATTTCTGTGCCTGAAGAAGTGTTGCTCCAAACCGGTTATAACGGACTCTCGAAGATATTGGTATATGAGAGCTTTATTGAAAAATCTGAACGGACAATAATGATGTCATGGGTGTAATCTCGCGATCTGCGTCACGTCGCAGTAACAAGCAATCGCAGATAGCGCACGCGCATCGTAGGAGACAATGGCGTCGCGATGCGCGATACCGGCCCTTTGTACATGCCGACTGTTCACTGGCAATTTTAACAGATGGTAACAATAGGCGGGATTCAATTGTACACTAGCATATGTGTAATCCTACATAATAGCAACATATTAACTGTCTAAGGCGTTGCTAAGTTATCCTTTTCGTATCTTCTTCAAGTTTCGGATTATCAAAACGTTGAAGGGTACAAACCAAACACATTACCCTCCTTTGCGTCGCGCAGTCGGGTAAAAAAGACTTATAAGTATAGTCTGCCATGCTGCCCTAATCACTGTAAAAAGTTCGATAGCAGGGGATAATATACAATGACGTCACAACAATTGACCTAGTTGAATCAGTGTCAAGCACAACAATGCTATTGAAAAGATAGGCTCACTTCAGATACCGTGATACGGGTATTATTTCAGTACTCATAAATATTTATTTGAGTACGTCATGCAAAATGCATCATTTTATCCAATATTTTTTTCAGTGTAAATAAAGTGGAAACCGTTTAATCTACTCAGAACCCTTATACATATGTTATAAAGGTGAAGGTTTACTAGCAAAAATATGGACACTGTTAAAGCTTTAATTTCGTTTACACCTGGAACCATACAACAGTTGTGTCTATGACGCAATCGGCCAACTGGACAATGATCCACCATTGTTGTATGCAAAGGAGGAAACGTGCTTCCGGGGCCAAGGTCTGATGGCGTGCAAATTAACTAGCTAAGTACTTTTTATAAGTTAGAATTCTTGGAAGTTCATGGCCAAAGTGGACGCAATGCCTACATGTTTTTTGTAGACGAAATGGCTGCGGATGGAATGATTGTACAGAAAAGATAGGCAGATTATACAGACAGACATGACATGCGTTGTCAGGTAGATAATATGATTTTACTCAGATGCTAGCATAAAATGACCACTGAAAGCTCCATGTCAAATTTATGTCTAAGCTATGTTCAAGTTTTGTTTAACAGATGTCTGTTATTCAGTCTTTCAGCACAAGTACAGGGCAACAAATAATCGCTGTACAACATCACGGTATGACAAGCGCTGAATATAAATAGTAGTTCTGGTTACTGTTAGGGGTGTCAGGCACACGTGCCCTGAAGCGGCGCAGGCGCAGCCCTCGGACGCTGTCAGTGTTTGTAAACATCTGCTGCACTCACTTTACTTGTTTTACAGACTGAAATATTCATGCTCGTTGACTATTTGACGTAAAAGCAGAATAAAAGCTCTGACTACTCTTGTAACGTGTCAGCTATTTTCTTTTTTAATACGGGAACTGATAAATTCCGTTTAAACATTTTATTATACGCATATAATGTTTTGATCACATAACAAGATTGAATAAAATAAATAAATTTTTCATCAGGTGGTAAATGTATGTAAATGTGCTGTGTATGAATGGGTGTGAAATTCAAATGTTGGTATTATTCCGGATAAAAAAGGGCCACGGTTGTTTTGCGAGCGGCCAGCTGGCCACTGGCGTGAATTAGCAAGTTGATAGAGTGACGCAGGCGCCGCGCGGCCCCAACCTCCGACCTGCGCCCGCGCACTTCAACATGCTACCTAATGATATTGATGTGGAATGTTTTAGCGAAGTTGTTGTTATGACTAGAAAGTAAAAGCATAATTACATATCCCTTCATTAATAGAAATTATTCTCATATTTTAAAATTAATGCTCAAGGATTAAGGAAGGCTCAAGGATATTTTCGAATCATTAAATGGTAAAGACTTTTTATACTTAGTTTATCAAAAGAATTTTCGAATGACACACATACAGAGAACATTTTATTATGAAAACCTTGCCCTTATATAAAAACTCCTTATACCAAACTCTTATTTCAGTGGTCACAAAAGTCACCTGACAAAATAAAACCGCGCATCCTTCCTTTTTATTACACAAGATCTGAATGCACGATTCTTAAAAAAAGTAAAGCAACTGCTGAATATTAAGTGTCTGTGGTCGTGATATCACGGTCCGTGAGGGACCCATGTCTCGATCGTGACCATCGCACGTGTACTGCAGCTGCACTGGCCACTGCTGATCCAATTTATTGTCATTGAAATGTCACTGGATACCTACTTATTGAGATTCGGGAGATATCGGTTTGTTTGAGCAAAAACATTGATGGATTGAGGTAGGTGGTACGTAAAGAAACTGAAGTACATTATACAGCGTTCGAAAAACTTAAGACGCATTTCCAAACTTCCCATAAAAGATTTCTCCTAAAGTATTCAAAGGAAAAAAGTCGTCCCAATACATAGTAACAGAAATATTTGAGCAAGTCAGTTAAGCGTGTTTGGACGAGAAATTCTCACACCGAACAGCTCTCGTGTAAAAGTAATCTTTTATTTAAGTGGCTTCGTCACATTTTGAATGTGTCAACAATTTGTTTGACATGTGTGTTGGGATGTTTGCTCGTAAAATTGGTTATTTATGGCAAAATATATTGAATTTTAAACGGCATGCAGTTGCCGGACCGAAATATCGACGCAGATTAGGGGACCCGTTAATATAATTGGTTCGAAAACTAATTAATTGGCGACAAGGACTGACAGCTAAAATAACGACAAATGACTTACGCTGATTGTAGTATTGCACAGTTGTCAATAAATTAATTACTAATTGTTACAGATGTGATACAATCGTCGTCAAATTATCTCGAACTCCCTGAGCATTATAATAAAGACGATAGACACTGTTTGTTATTCGATCTCTTTCGAATGCACTTCTTAAATTAAACTTTATGCATTAAGGCTGCTGCTGTAGTCATGGGAGGTTATAAATCTGACTTCGTGAATGTCCCCTCCGGTGTTCCCCAGGGATCTTTACTCGGTCCTCTTTTCTACTGCGCATACCTGCATGACATTCAGTCCTGTTTCAAAACCGCTAAACATCTAATGTACGCTGATGACATGAAAATATACATGTGCGTTAAATCCAGACTTGACTGTGAAATGATACAGCGTGATCTTGATGCTTTGTACAGGTATTATCAACAAAACAATATCATTGTCAATGTATCTAAATGTCAATGCATTAGCTTTACCCGTTCCAAACACCCAATTATATATCCTTATGGTTTTAATAGCAGTGCGGTCGAAAGAGTTGATGTAGTCAGAGATCTTGGTATAATGTTAGATTCCAAATTGCTCTTTGACCGACATATCGATACCATCACCAATAGAGCCTCTCGTAACCTGGGTTTTGTAATGCGTACTTGTAAGCCTTTTAGAAACTGCCACAGTCTTAAGATCATTTACTTTGCATATGTGCGTAGTATTTTGGAGTACTGTAGCCCAATCTGGTCACCCCAGTATGACATTTATATTAGGAGAACCGAAAGTCTACAGAAAAAGTTCATAAAATTTTTAAATTTCAAATCCCAAAGGCGTCATGATTCCTATGCCCGTGACTGTAAACACTATGATATGCTTCCCCTTGTGGATAGGCGTAAGATGTTGGATATGCTTTTGCTCTTTGATATCTTACGGGGTCGTTTAGATAGCAGTGACCTGCTATCATGTATAAATTTCTGTGCCCCAAAAACACGAACGAGGCACGCAAAATTATTTAGTATCCCTGGCTACCGTACCAAATACGGAAGAAATGCAATTATGACGCGTCTGCCTCGCATCTACTCTGAGAGTTTTGAGAATGTTGATATCTTTCATTTGTCCAAACAATCATACCGGAGGCAAGTCAAACAGATATTGTTTGATAAATTATAGAAACAAACATTGCTACGGAAATCCATGACATTAAGTGCTGTGAGGGATATCTAGTTTTGATTCCGCGACAGAGTTTATTCGTTTGAAGTTTTGTCGCGCAGTTTTTTCTTGCGGAGTTGGGACGGGATCTTCTTCAAAGCACTAATTAATTAATGGATTTTATTTCGCTGACATGTTGCACCATGATTCATTTTTAACTCATTTTTAACTGATTCCTTTTTAACTGATTCATTTTTAACCGATTTTTTAACCGATTTATTTTTAACCGATTTATTTTTAACCGACCTTAAAAAGGAGGAGGTTTTATCATCTGAAGCGGGTGTGAAGGTAACCGTATTCCAGTTCGTTCTTGATTTATAACTTTTTGCCTTTGTCTCAATATCCTACAAACCTAATAATTCTGACTTGCGAATGTAAGCATATTGGTCAACAATTCCGTATCATGCAATATTAGCGGCATTGTGTAGATTTTTCACCACTTCTAGTTACATTTATCCTCTTTAATGTCGTGAGACTCTGTTATTGGCTTAAGAGATAATATTGTCATCATCTTGCTGTCACTGTTCAGCATAGGTAGTTATGCGGACCGCTAGACGCTTGTAAAATATTCGCAACTACTTTAGGCTGTTCATTGATAGTAAGGTGAACACTCAGAACTCATGTAATTTAATAATTAGCTGATGAGTTTCCATTAAATAAATAAATAAATAAATAAATAAAGGCACAAAGGTGTGGACTTAATAATGATTAAATAGTATTTTCAGCTGTATCGTTCAGCACTTGGCTACTAGACTAGCACAATTATACATCTAGTATATTATAGTAATTCAAAATTTTGTGTAATATTAGTACTATTGGTATTGTTTCAATTTCGCCTCAGCGACCATCAATATAAAATCGACGAAACGAAAAAGTTTTAAATAAAACGATCGCCCAAAAGCAGGAAATTCTCTTACGATGTGTTGATATGGCAAAAACGAAGTGGGAATAGATTTTGATATAAGCACTTCAATCTTACAACTAACACTTTCACACTTAGGTTTTCATTGTGTCTGTTACATAAAAAGTATAACTAGGAAAAAAATATCAATACACACGAAGGAGCAGACTTAGAGTGGATGGATGGAGAACAGGCAGTTAATTACAACGAATTATTTTTACAACCCAAACGAGCAGAAAAACGGTCGCGAAACTAATTCATCAACAAAGAGTTATACAAGAAACACCCATAAAGTTTCTGTATGAACACCATTATAATGTGACCACAAACAATCGGCTCGTCGTGTCCTAGTCTCACAGAGGAAACCTCGTAATTAGAACAGGGTAGTAAAATAACCATCAAACATATTCGAGAGGAGTGTGTCGCTGTTAAATCCTTGCCACCCTATTTACTGTCCACAAAACATTAGCAAACCTTTAGCTTCATGTAAATAAGGGTAAAAATCCTGTGCTAAATGGTTTTTGAGCTGTAATTCTCTGGTTGTTAGGTTTGGCTGCTCCATAAATTAGATTGTGTATGACAGAGCGCGTTGTTGCAAGTTTTTACGATCGGAAACATCGGCGGTGGTGGGATTACCTTACTCATATGTAAGGCCAGGTATTTAACTGCGCTCATAATTGTATCCTTAGTATTATGTTTATGTTGTGGTTGTTTTTTGTTATGTATTAGAGCTTTATATGTATTTATTTATTGTGTAGAAAATAAAATTCTGCTAAAAAGTGGAATCACATCATCATCTCCTTATTTTCAACTTTATTGGGGTCGGCTTCAAACCTAACCGGATTCAGCTTGACACCAATGTTTAACATGAAGCGCCTATATTAAATCTTCACAACATTATTGGCGACACAATACCCCTTACACTGGTCAGACTTTCTGACTTCTGAATACCCGTAAAGATTTTCAAAGTTCTACGAATGACAACCGGAAACAGCGGTTTTACGTCCTTTCTGAGTCACATTGGTACTTGCCCGGATTCGAACCCCAACCTCTCACTGCTCACATGAGAGGCCGTCTTAACCACTGGGCCGATACGACATAACAAAAAGTCGAATCACATTAGCGACTAATTCTGGTTCAAGTTTCTGGCAGTTGCAAAGCAATTCAAGAACAATAAGTATTAAATGTCATGTATTTATCTTGGTTTTATTCCCATCATAACTTTGCTGAGATGTCTTTTAACAAATTTGTAAGTAAATAATATCAAATCTTTAAGATAAGAAAAGCAACGAAAGTAATAAAGCTGTTGCTGAGCACATTTTTTAATGTCGCGATAAGAACTTGCCTTGAATTTGTAAATACGTAACGTAACTTGGCAAAATAAGAGGGAAAATAAACTATGGCGCTAAATTAGTTGCTATGACACAAATATAACAAACTAGCTGTCCCTCGCGGTTCCCGTTCCTGTGGGATTTTTGGGATAAAAACTATTCTATGTCCTTTCATAGCTATGGTCTATCTTTGTTGTAGGTGTTTTTAAATTTCATTTAAACCGGTTCAGTAGTTTTGGCGTGAAAGCGAGACAGACAGACAGAGTTACTTAATTCGCATTTATATTATTAGCAAGCATGGATAGGTAGAAAAGTCTAAATAAATTAGATAGGTAGAAAGTATTTTAAAGAACTTAGTATCAAATAAGTTATAAGAATTTATTGCGTTCCACAATGTTACATTTACATACAGGTGGTGAATATATAATAGAATCAATCATGGACCCTGTCGGGCACAGCAACACAATAATTAAGAAGAGGAGATAGCGCTTTACAACTATGTAAAGTCACGGTCTGAAAAGGTTTACCAATTTTGAAAGTACATTCTATATCACACTTTTTTCATTAAAATCTAAAATGCCATATCATGTGACTTGTTACCTTTTAGAAGTTATTATGCAAAATGAGACAACGAGAATAACAAAGACGTTACTAAGCAACGGCGTCGGCTTAGCCATGTTTCGTCTCTATCGTGCACTTGACGTTTGGCAGTTGTGTAACAGTGACAGGTATAGTGCCAAAGTAAGTGCTTTGAAACTCTTTTCTTAATTTCTTGAATTGTCATTTGTCAAAAAATTTTGTTTGAACGTCGTTTAGACAAGAGTAAAATTTTACGAAATATTTTTTTTCATATCGAAATAAAATGGCAAGTTTAACCCTGGAGCAAGGGACAATCTTTGAACATGGACATAGTTTATATCATTAGTGCCTTATCACGAAATTCATTATAACTATTGTGATTTACTGTGAGGTTTGAATAAGATGTCACGGCGAAGAAGACCAAATAATAGATCATGGAAATGATTCAGGAAGAAGTGATGATGCCTACTACGAGATAGATCACGCTGTGCTCGAGTGATACCAGAAAATGATACCAGAAATACTGATCTATGCGCGTGTCTTGTTGCATCTATGCACTGGTCGTAACTGCGGAGTAATGTTATACTTGATATTGAATAAAGATTTTTTAAGATTTGATTTATTATTTCCTTATATTCTTATTTAAAAAAGCTAAATTGGTCGTAGCTGTGGATCCGTACTAGTTCATACTACTATTATAGTAGTAGTAACTGTCTGTCTGTCTCGCTTTCGCGTCAAAACTACCGAAACGATTTAAATGAAATTTGGTACTTAGTTAGTCTATAGCCTGAGCAAGGGCATAGGAAAGTCTTTTTTTAATTCCAAGGGAACGGGAACTACGCGGCTAAAACCGCGGGGGTCAGATAGTATTTACCAAAGATTTTATTCAGTGCTTTTTTTCTTCATATTCTTATTCAAAAAACTAAATTAGTCATAGCTGCGGAGTGATGTTATACCAGATATTGAATAAAGATTTTTTTAAACTTTTATTTATTATTTCTTCATATTCTTATTAAAAAAAATGTTTTTCAAAGTAGGTTTTCTGTATATCAAACCTTTTTAGTAGTCAGTCCATCACCTAAAGCGATTGATTGTCATATCATTAGAAAAAAATAATCTATGATCAATCGAATTATCATGAAATAGACATTTAGAACTTGTGGCCTTAATGTGTGCATGCAATTGTGATCCTTATGATGGTAACCACTTTCAGACCGCGACTGTATATTATTTAAGTATTTATTTTTAATTTACAAATATATGGAGTAATGCTTTAATTTCAGCATTTTCTCGGGAATATATCGATAATTATTATTTAGATAATTTGTGATTCTGTTGGTTTTCTTACATTTAAATTTCTTGTAATGTTGGCTACTTGGTTTCCTTATTGATAAGATTTTTTTGCTGTATTTTAGTTACTACGTAAACAATGAATTTAGTACAAAGATGATTATAAAAACGGTCATGAAGTTTCAAAACAATTCAACTAACACATACAAGGTATTAAGACTAGCCACAGACGATAGATGAACGGAGAGCTCAGTCTAGACTGCAGCTATCGCATTCCAGGTCGTGACCATAATGTAGGGTCAAAGATTTGCACAACAAAGACCTAGATTCAACAGCAACATTCTTGAATAAATATTTGTTTTTTTTCTATTTTTAGTTCTACATATTTTGTCAACTTTATTAGCGTGCGACTTTTTACACATACGAAGTTCAGGCTTTCCCTATAGACGTCAAATGGTTGATTTTCGGAATAGCTTTTAGCCTCTATTGCCAACGGGCTATTAGTTTTAGGTTTGGTTACGAACCAGCATCAAGACCCGAGAACCCTTTGTTACTTTTTTGTTTCACCTTTTGCTTGCTTGCTGTGTTATATAAAAAATATTTAAGAGGCCTCTTAAATATTTTTTTTAAGAAAAAGTGAATATTATTTATATGTTCAGACATACAAATATAATTAGTCACTCACCTTAAGACCTGTCATAAGCAAGTTGATATAGGCACTAACAAAAACAAACTCTTCGAAAGATAAGTTTGAGAAATGAAAAGATGATATTCTAAACTGATTAAAATCTTAAGTCATTAGCATAAATCATAAAAGCCTATTTATATAAATTAACTGCACAAACAAAAACCAGCTGCGGAGCAAACGACATAGCACCTCACTCGATTAGTTCTAACAATGTTGTTTTAATACATAATCGAATCAAATGACATCATTTTATTGCTATATTCGTAATGTGGGTATTTCCCAACTTCTTGTCTTTCTCTTTTTATCCAAACACTTGTATAAAGTAGAAGATGGCCATATTCTTTTGTTTTGCCCGCCCTGGGGTGTCCTTATTTTTCCCTAAGCTAATGGCGTTAAATTGACTTCAGCAAACAACTTCGGAGGTTGACCTACAATACAAAAAAAAACTCTAATTACATAATATTCTTATTTCAAAATTCATTTCCTTTTCTTCCTAACATGAAAGGCGATCCATAATTTGTTATTCTCAGAGACCCGTGAACTTGAGATTTAATACCTCAAATTACGAGTTTCTTCAGTTGCTAGTGTGCTGTGCAGAAAACGTTACTTTCTACACAACGGCTTTAATGTAACACGGTAAAAATGTGAAGTCACGTGGAAGCTGTAAAAAGTTAAGCACTAGAGCTAGTGATGTCAGCCGTGGCCAGTTCCGGGTGCCAGCGGCAAGTCGAGTGGCAAGTCGGTCGAGCTAGCGCCAGCAAGACGCCAGGTGCAAGGCCACAAGAAACAAAATATGTGACCTCATAAAAGTATTAATTATTCATTAGATGAATTCCACTTCAAAATACTACCTATAATTTAATCTTATGATCCTGCGAACTCGATCCGCCCAATTCTTCACACCTGAGTATTCGCGCTATCTGCTCGACAATCCGGCCTGTTTTATGTGAATTTAAATTAGCATGTGATCGGTATGCTCTAGGTGTATATGGGGCAGGTATTCTTCGAAGATCCTTAAGACAGATTAACACCTGAGCTCGCGTTTTTTATTATTCGTCACGCGCCATAAATTAAGGTATTAATTTAATCCTATAGGTGTGTTAGTCTAGCTATCATTATCATAAAAGTCATTCACGTTTTTCAAATCATTTTACGTAACCGATGTGGCGTCAAAGAAAGCTTATTTGAGTTGTCCAAACTAAACCAGTAAAATCCTCTCAGATTGTAAACATTCCACAGAAACGATAATGCTGTCGCGGCGTTTTTGCATAATATCTACATTATGAAGCTAAGATATTCATCTTAATCATCGTGTCATTTGTAAGCTGCAATGACCAAGATGCAATCGTTGTCGAGTGCGCCAAGTGCTCGTAAAACTAACATTCGTACGTAAACAAGACCTGTTCATCTCCACATCCGCGTACAAATGGGCATTGGCACAGCTGAGGTAGCCACGAAAACACATTAAAGTTGCAAAATATTTTTATTGATAAACAAAATTGATACCTATATGTAACGAAACAGCTGTGGCATAGATGAGATTCACGAAATGTCGATTTACATAATGACTCGGGTTATTCCGACCCGACTCACCACGGAACAGTTAGACGACAAGGCCGTTCCGAGCTGTACCACAATTATTCGTCACGTATTATACCTATTTGATTTAATTAATTGGTTTATTTGAGTGGTTGCTAAGGACTTTATTTTTAAGTTGTTTGTCTTTAATCTAAGCTATTTTTAGAGAAGGATTCATGGTCTGAGATCCGTGGTGTACAATAGCACGCGGCGTTAACTTAATGAGAAGTTTAGCTTTCAATGGCTTTAGCATTTTCTTGGAACTATGTAACAGTCTAGCCTTTTTTGTCGGCCTAGCAAATGTATACTGTTGGCCCCCAAATATCAGTAAATGTATACTACACAGCCACCTTAAGAAGAAAATACTTAAACTAACTCCATTTGTAGGGAAATAAAGAATGCCAAAAACCTTAGCAAACTGTGTTTTCAGTAAAAGACTTTTTATATCATCAGCAATGAATAAATGATTTAATTAATACTGATTTAAATAAAGTATTTCCAAAAAATATTACTAGCAAAAATCTTCTTGATAACATGACTTCAGTTAGTTAAAGTTTTATTTATTCTTAAATGATACCTACATGCAAACATCTCGATTTTGCTTGTAGATATTATTGCAAGCTGTCGTGTTTTTGCAGTTTGCCCAGAATTTGAATACCTGTGTAATTATTTGGCATTGCCACTTAAACCTAACCTAAATGTTTTGCAGGTGGTGCAATAACAGTAAAGCATCATTATCGCATTGACCTATCTATACGGCTGTTACACTTTAATTGGGGAATTATTAACACTGATAGGATCTTGATAGTCTCAATTACATTTAAAAATATCTTCCAAGGCTCTTGAGCATCCCAAACAAAAAGAAGAAACCTTTTAGGGTCGAGGTAAGTTTTAAATAAAAATAGTTTCGTTTTGTAAATCAAAATGAGATGTTGCCAATGTTCCTTAAGGTTTTTATGTATCAGTGGTTCCCAAAATTAGATTGGGTTAAATGTTTACTTTGTTTATCAAATGAATGCGTTAGAATTAAGAATTTTATCTGTTAAGAACTTCTTAACTTAGGAATTGGTTATGATAGAGGACAATGCTCGTGTGTCCTCCATGACAACCTATGATGAACAAAGTAACTAGAATACAACATTCAGTTACTATCAAAAATATTAGTTTCATTTGGTACAAGAAGTGTAGTTTCAATGAGAAGGTTGTACTTTTTAACTATTTTTAATGACTTAATCATTATATTGTAGAGAAGAAGTCAGCACAGGAAGGGGCCCAACAGGGCCAACGTCTGCCGGGGTTGAGGAGTGTTTATAATAGTTACCGTGACCCTGGAACATAAAGGGCAATCGAAGGAACATAAGTGGGTTTTAGTCAGTAAAAGTCTGACACGCCCGCCGCACTCAGGACGGGAGCAGTAATTTGATGATTTCCCATTCACCAAAAAAAATCATTATATTGAAAGTTTCAGCCATATTAGTTACTAGTGAGTTGCTACAAATAATATAAGAAATCGTTCGTACTTTTACTTTTTATACACTTCTGTAATTCTGATAGGTTTGTATTTATATTTAAACTACATTGTAATTTAGACATTTCTAAAAGCGATTACAGTCGTTACAACATAGTAACCAACTCCATTACGCCCATATCGGCAACGGAAACGTAAATACGAATATAAATCGAACTTCACCGATTCAAAATAATCGATTAAAATAACGTTTTAAATTGGAAACTCGTTATCGGAACCGAGCACTGAGAACTTAGAATGTTTGTTGTCAGTTGGTTTTAGTACAATGTGGTTTGACTAGCCTTGCAAGGCCGAATGTTTCTGTAATTATTTAATAAAGCAGATATGCTCACAAAAGCATATTACGAACATGATAAATGAGATATTTTGTTTAACATTTCAACGAACAACCGAGAGCCGGCTGTCGGGCTGCTATTGTTTTCTAATGTGTCTCAAATCACGTGTGTTTGAAGGATTAATGTGTTTGTAAACTTAGTAATAATCAAATGAAGTAATTATAGAGATGTATTGAACTTAGTCTTTGTTTCACAATAACATTATTAGTAAGGAGGGAATACTAAATCAGCACAAAACCTAATCAACTAATGAATAAGTCAATAATTTCTACTCAATTTAAACGACAGTAGCACAAACAATCATTATCACCATCGTGAATAACTAAGCCCATTAGAGTAGTATTTATCACTTATTACCAGTAACAATAAGCGGAATGCACGGAATAATATCCCACAATTATTAGCTAGTGTCTGAAGTGAACACGTGCAGGGTTCCAGTAAACAGTCCGTTGTGATGGAGCTGGCCACCACGTAATGAGGGGCAGAATACCCGCTTCTATTAACCAGCATTCATGAATTACTAAGTACAATATCATAATAGAATAAATGACATTGACGTATCAAGATCTCGTTAATCTATGCGAAATAAAAAATAAATTGCCGAGTCAACAGCGCTTTCAAATAGTTTTTTAATTGTGTATTAGTTTACAGTATTGAAAATTGTATGCTGTGTACTTTTTTTATGAGTTTTAGTAGCCTGAAATTAATAAATTAAAGAAAAGTTCAGAATTCTTGCCAAGTCCCAGCAGAGAAGGGGACGGTTTTGTTAGCTTGTACTTTACAATATTTTAATGTTTTTACAAGGAAAGTTCGAGTATTTTAAAGAAACAAACAAAAATATTGACATAGACGACCCTATCAAAATGAATGTAATAAATAAGAATGCGTTTCCATTGACATCTTACAAATAAATGTACGCGTAGCAACCGCTACGAAGGTGCTACGAGAAATCTATAAATTATAAAAATATGTTTTTGTATGAATATTTCTTGTATATATTTTTAGTCCCCTTTTACAATACGTGCAATTGAAGTGAAACCATATAGTTCTCATGCATTGGATGAATTAAAGCTTCTGGCTGACTTTTCTGTACTCGGCCCTGCGCTGGCGCAGATCTGTGGTCGCTGTCTCTTGATCCAAGCCGGTGACAGCCATTGTAGTTTAATTATAACAACCAACACTTCCTGCTGTTCAGATAAGCACTACTGCTCCACTGATTAGCTGGAACTGATATATTTTGGTATGGAATGTTTAAGTGAAACCCGAAACAGAGCGTCGTTACTATTTGGTTCGTAATCTGACTACTGATAAGACGACTCACAGTGAACCTTCATAATTTGTATGTAGAAAATAATCTTTTTGAATTCTTAGTTCCGTCATCTCCCTGAAACTCGGTCAAGAGAACAGTTTAACGGTAGCACTGTTATTGCGCGAGTGATGTCCAGTGCCCACGTATTTACGCGATCCGATATTCGTTTCCGCAAATAGTTGCGCTTGCGCAGCTGTGCGCTTGTTTTGGCGCCATCCTGTCGAGAAACTTGACCTGCTTATTGTGCTAGAACGTGCACCTACGTCGATCTAGCCAAGCGGAGTATAAATTCATTCATTTTTAAATTCCTACTACGATAAAGTCTAGTCTTTTAATTGGGAGAGAATTGTCTGAATGGCGTTCGAATACCAGTCTGTCAGTAGCGCAGAGGGCTTTGGGGAGTGGGAAATCTTCAAATTACTGCTCCCGTCCTGGGTGCGGCAGGAGGGCGTGTCAGACTTTTACTGACCAAAACCCACTCATGGTTCTTCGGTTGCCATTTATGTTCCGGGGTCACGGTAACTAACTATTATAAACATTCCGCAACCCCGGTTCGTTCATGTAATTGTGTAATCTTTATTTGGCTTTTTACATTTTGTTTCTTATATTTGGTTTCTTACATTTTAGGTACACATTTTCTTTCAAAGAATCAATGGCGTATTCCAGCGCTCTCTTATTGGAATCATTTTGTGAGTCACACAATTTTACAAAGTCGTTCCATTTAAGGTCGGAGCAGTCTGGAAACCAGTTTTGTAAAGTCTAAGCGCTCCGGTCAGCACTTTGGGAATGCAACAAGAAAAAGTATTATAAACGAAAAAGTATAAACTGCAGGGTCGCTGCCGGAGCCGCTGCCGTCGAAACAAAAGGCTTTGTTAGGTTCCACGTATCCAGTCGGTGTTGTGTTGCGGAATTCTATAACCAATCGAATGGATTGTTTGGTGAAATCTGATTAACGCGTGTATGCTTACTGGCCCGTCGATTTGATTAGGAGTTTCGAAACCTGAATTCTAAATGTTTGTTTGGTCTGGCTGCGAATGCGATCTTAATGTCTCAACGGGTATTTGATCTTGGGCACCTTTAGTAACTATAGAGAAGCTTGCGTTGTAAACTTTATAGTTGCGTTGTAAAAGAAACGATAAAGTTAACTTTTGATTTCTGTATTTCTGTTGTGATGTGGTTTTATGAGTTGTTTTTTGTTTCAACCCACGTAGTTTTCAAAAGTTTACAGATCTCCATACAAGTTGCACCATGTAAGCCGCCAACAAATTCAATTGAATAAATTGAAATCATTTTCAGACTGCTAGTTTTCGTTTCTAGATTGACCTACTCTACCAGACTTCATGACAATAAATGCAGTATGCGTCTGACATTATTTAACACTCATAAAATAAATTAACTAAACGGTGATCAAGACTTAATTGCGATGTGACTAATCAAGCTGACCGTTGTATTTATGATAATTACTAAGAATATTCATACATTTAATTGTGAAACTGTAAGAACAATAATTTATACAAGAAATTCATTACGATTCTACACACTGTGCCGTAGATTTACAACAATTAATGTTATTGTCATTCGAGCCAGCAATTAAACTCAGCGCTAACAGTAACACTATCTTTATTAAGGTCTTATTGCAAAAGCGGGCGTTCATAGAAACGCGTGATAGCGCACAATTAAGACTAATCGCGTCGCAAGCGCAGCTAACAGCTGTTATTAGGTATCGCAATAATATGAGATGAATGGGGAGCAGGCGCGGACGTGGCGCGCCGGCGCCTCGCGGGTTATCGCGGGTCAGCACAGCTGCGCACGCCGCCATCAATGGACCGCAGCTGGCTTTGCACAACATACTCGCTAATATTCCATTGATATCTATTTGTCAGTTACTGTGTTTGATAATAGCTTCCTGTTGTTCACAAGCTGAAGTTAAAAACAGGACCTCTGCTTATGAGATAAGTCTGGTCACGTCACTGTTTAATGCAACACACAACTAAGTAAGACATTATCGATGCAGCGGTTACATCATTATGGCAATCGACTCTTTTTGAAGTCAAAGCCAGTCGTATGTACGGTATGGGACTTGTTACAGCGACTTTAAACAATAATAAAAATATCATTCCCTGCACGTATCTTGTAATATGTCATTTTAAACAATGCGAGTGGCTTCACATTTCTGCATGCGCGTGAGTTGCACCGCGCCGCCGCCGGCGCCGGCGTCGCGACCTGACCCGATAGCAATGCTACGTATGTTATAATTCTTGCTGCAACCGTATTGGGCACGGCCACTTACAATGAATAACAGCTCCTGTGTAAACGGAGCATGTATTGTTGAATCATCTATGAATACGACACCCGTTCGTTATGTGTAGGTTTATGTCATACAAGGAGATACTGAGCTATAGAAATAGATTATCTATGTAAAGAAACATCCGACTATACAGTCGGAACTATACATGGTCCAACTTTTAAAACGTTTATGTACGGTCTTACCTTTTAATACTTTTAAGAGATAAATCATATTTAGAGGATAGAAAGTTTTCTGAGAATTGAATAGCTTCGATGATGACGTGGTTTATGATTATGATAGCTCAATAAAAAGTAATAATGTTTTCAGGCTTATGGTTTTCGATTTTAAATACCTGGAATTAGAAATACTAAGTTTGTTTCGGCGTTTCTTCTCAGAGGTCTTATATAGGAAGTGGTTTTAGTAAATGCCGACTCCAGTTAATATAAATAAAAAATTGCGTGTAAAAGTGATTCTGATATCTTACTTGCATTATAAATTATTTCATATAATTTTACTCTTTGTAACTTGTTAAAGAAAGAGGTACAAAACTTTTACTTAATCCAAGCAAAATTCAACTTACTTCGAATTATCTTCATCGCTATCGCTTCGCTCTACTCAACACATAGTGCAACCAATTCTAATTATTTGTCAACCACGTCGTGTTTTATAGACGCAGCACTATTGCGACTATTGAATATTTCATAATGACATACAAATAACAATTTTAAACACGGATTCGTCGCCATTATGGGTGGCCACGCACACGACGAAGTTATGGACGTCGTAATCACTGCATCAGATATTATCGTGCTCATACTACTTGTGATTATTTTGTTTTTGGCGGGAGTATATCTTATGAAGCGGCTGAAAGCGTTATGTATTAAGAGCATCGTGAAAGAGATACAGAAGGCCGACGCTGCGGTAACTAATCGGGAAGCTGTGAAGGTTTAATCTTTATAATTGAGTGAAATATATCATTGTGTAAGTTTTTCTGTGTTTTATTTCTATTTAATAAGTACCTGTAAAATCGTTTCCATGGAAAGCTGTTGTGAATGTTTTAGTATTTTGAATTATAAATGTAGTTCTTCCTCTGTTTGTTGCTTACTCTTTTGTTTAGAATTGAAGGTCCTCTGAGAGGTTTTGTTAAAGATTTTTATGTGCTGTTGTTTGACAGTTTATTCGTAAAATTAAAGACTAAGTAATACTAAGTATAAATAACATCTAATTCAGAACATTATAAGTATATAAGTCAAACGTTTCATCACTCTAGCGGTAGCAAGCAATAGGTTAATGACTATTCCAAAACTATGAAAAGAATTCACTTTATTATATGCAGTCATTGCAATTACTTCGCAAAATAGGTCATGTGTTTTAGCATTTTTTTTTTGGTGACAATCCCACCACACTATTCCCAACCACTGCAACTCCTGAAAGCCAGAATCAACAGTGGAGTCCGCCAGAAAAGCGCCGAAGCAATGAAGCTCGACGAGTCCCGGAGAAACGATTCAACTGTCTTGGATCCCGCAACGAAATTAATCAGAAAGAACTGCGGAGGAGTAAGAAAAATAAGTATTTCCACTTCCCTCCATAATAAGCAGGAGACAGAACAGATCTAGGCCAATAGGCACAAAGGGGCAATCACAACTGGGAGAAGCCCAGATTGTCTAGCACCACGGAATACAGTTTGTAGTAAAATTACTGGGTCCTAAAACTGTGAGCTGTTAGTTACAATTGATTCCAATAATAGGTATGGCAAAAGCGCTTGAACGCACGGAAATTGGTTTTAGTTTCCACAAGGTCCGCATAGTAAACGACACCAGATGTAACCTGTATACTATCCAACATTATATTGCGCTCATTCTGCCAAAGAACACACTCCCATAAGATGTGATGTGCAGATTGTTCGTATTCACAGCCCAATGCAGAACATTGACACAAAGGCGAAGCAACTAGTTTAAAGGAATATAATTTACTCTTAAAATTGCCATGACCGGTGAGAAATTGGGCAACACAGTGATCCACCTCCAGCCAAGTCCTAGCCAGCCGCTCACGAACGGATGGAAAGAACAGATGGAGGTGTCGGCCCTTAGTGGAATTATCCCACCTACTTTGCCATTCGGATAAAAGTTCCTCCCAGACTTCAGTCTGCGGTTTAAGTAATCTAGAAATTCTATTAAGGTCACGCTGTGTTACAAAGTTAGTGTCCATGGCCTCCCGCGCGGAGTAGTACATTGCAGCACGTCGCTGCACCTCAAGATCTACTGGAAGCACACCTGCAAGTACCGGTAGGGCCTCAGTACTAACCGTCCTATACGCTTTACATAAAAATATCAAAGCCAAGCGTTGACTTTGAAGCAATTTCCGACGTGCCGCCCCTATAGTAGCTCTATCGGCCCAAGCAGGTGCACCGTAGCACAAACAACCCAAGTAGGTAGCCCCATAAATAGTTTTGAGGGTTAAGAATGAAAGACCCCAAGTAGATTTAGATATCCTCGTCAAGGCATAAAAGTTTCTTTTAGCTTTCTCGCCTACTGTTTTAATATGCTCAATAAATGAAAAGTCCTTTTCTAACACCAGACCAAGGTAGCATACCGATTGTTGTTTTTTAACCGGGACGTTATTAAATTTTATACTGGGCCACGATTTGAGATTACCTTTTAATATAAGTTGATAGGTTTTTTGTGGTGCGAAGGTGAGACGATTGCGAGTACCCCACTGAGATATTAAACGTAGGCTAGCGTCAGCCAAGTTCTCAAGACCAGCTCGAGTACTAGACTGATTTTTTTTGGTGAGTGGGAAATCATCCAATGACTGCTCCCGTCCTGGGTGCGGCGGGAGGGCGTGCCAGACTCTTACTGACTAAAACCCACTCATGTTCCTTCGATTGCCCTTTATGTTCCAGGGTCCCAGTAACCGTTATAAACATTCCGCAACCCCGGCAGGCGTTGGCCCAATAAGAGTAAAATATGAACATAAATATGTTGGTAAAGAATTAAAGACGTTGAAAATGCTCTTCCGAGAGGAAAATGCTCTTCCGAGAGGAAAACGTACTCAAATAACTAGATACCTAGGTATGGAAGGGTATATAAGGTATATTTTACCTACTTACTCTAGACTTGTCTATGTGGCAGTTAATAACAAGGCATGACGTGTCTCATTATGAATGGCGTTTTACTAGACACAAAACATAACAGAACATACAATACTTTATCTACAACAGTGCTACAGTAATGTGCCTTTTCATGTGAATTAAAAATGTTCCTGTTATCATTTAACAAATAAAATGTTCATAATTTTGACATAAACAGTTACCCATTATGTTAATAACAATACAATAACCAACAATAACAGTAAACAGTAACAATGGAGATTGCGTTGCGGTGCGCGCGCGCAGATGTCATGAAATCCCGAGTACACCTGGAGGTCAACGAGATTGGATTCATTATTGATAATCAGAAATTATTATTTATGATTCGAATATATTGATGAATCCAATCCACTAAGAACATTTGAGGTTATTGGTGCGTACTGTCAGTAAAGTACACAAAGGTAGATCGACGTGTAAGCGCAAAAGAAATCTGCAATTTAAGTGATTTGAGGTTACGAGCAGGACAAAACGTGCTTCGATTGCTATTTTTCATGTTGCCTCATATTTTTACACATACCTACATAAACTATCATAATAATCATGATATTTTATGATAATGTCGCAAATTGATTATTAATCATTAATTTATAACAGATTCAATAAAACTAAAGCTTATTAAATTAATAAAACTACACAATCAAATCAGGGATTGAAAGTAACTAATAAAAATCTTTCAGCACACTCAATGATCGTAACAATAAAAATCGATGTCAGCACCAACGTATTTTAGCATCTGTCGGTAGCAGCCGCTGTGACATGTGTGAGCTCACCAACTACCCCTAGATGAGGGGCGAGTTCCACCACCAGGTGAGCCAGCCACGTGTGGGGAACCCCTCTACAGGTGCCCGCCATCAATGGCCCATTGTTGGCCACTCCATTGACAAATGTTTGACATTTGGCGCGCAATTTTGGCGGGATTACGGCGCGCACAAAAGGGTTGTTTACTCTGACGGGTCAACAAGTCTTGGTTGTCTGTTTTGGAGATATTGGTTACTTTTGTAATGCCACTTCGGTTGCCAATCTGTTGTAGGGTGTACGAAAAATTGTCTCGAATCAATAAGTCTATTTCCCCTACTTTAACTGCGCAGATGTTTTTTGTACTTTTTGCCCATTGAACTTTACCAACCCCACAATGCAAATTTCTTTCAAGAAACGGTTCTTTCTTATGAACATTGTCCCCTGAGCCAACTGGCACAATTCCCATGATTAAGATTCCCCAAGGAGCCCTCACACAGGTGTCCGTTGATTAAGGTCAAGGTGTTCCCAGCGCGCCGGGTCACTGGCCACGTCTTCGTCAGACCATGGATGACCGTTTGCTCTTTAATATGCGTAGATTTTTTCGTCTCTATTCAAAATGGGAAGGCAAACATTTGTGCATCCGGTTATTTGAAGGGTTTATTATTTCTTGCGTATGTTACTATGAGACATCGTGCTATCTCATTGTGTCTACAGTCTGTGTTGCTATTATTTGCAAATTAATTCTATCATGCTATATGCATATATCATTCTGGCCAACATCTTATATTCAGTACGCAAAGAAAATCAGTAATCAAGGTTAATGAATATTCTCTATTTCCCAAAAACCGATGAATACTATTCACATACACATTTTAATGAAACTAAAAATATATTAGTTTTTGTAATTCGTTTTTTTACACACATTAAATATTACACATAATTATTACACACAAAATGTACACACATTACACGTATTATTTGTTTCTTAGGTTACAAATATTCGACATTTGCAATGAGGAGTTTTTGAAGAAAAAGGTCTCTAAAGCATAAAACGCAAATTTCAAAATATATCTGGCGGCCCTGTACACTTATCTTCTTTGCTGACTGTACAGTCAGAGACAACTCTATTTTGGAACAAAATTGGATATCAAAAGGTCATATCTAATTAAGAGTTAGTGTCAAATTTTCTATTAGACCCGAAGTTAGTGTAACTCAGTCACAATAGGAGCCAGCACCACAGCACAACGACACATATCCTGCGCAGGATTGCCCGGCGCATGCGCACAACGACTGCTTCCTCATTAGCAGCCAGTAATCACCGCTTCCGCTTACATCGTACGACAAATAACTTGGAGTTTAACTTGCAGTTTTATCTTGTAGCGTTTGTTAGGAATTTCATCTGCATGGAAATGAGAAGTTTGGAAGTGTTGACTTAATAAATATGTATTTTTTACTCAGGCATTTACATTTTAAGGTGGATATTCAAGGTAGCCTGCGAAATTCAAATTTTCTTTCGTTTTTTTGCAATTTGCAGCTCAGTGTCTGGGTGTATGTCGATATAGAATGATGTCGATTGTAATAGGCACTTAGTTACTGAATTATAATCGTGTGCATATAGCGCGATTGGTTGCCTATTTCATGAAAAAGTCATTCAATAGCGTTGTATGCACTCTGAGGGTTGTATTGATGATTTTAATGATAATAATTCTGTAACTAATAGCCTATTACAGTTGCAAATCATCTGAGCAGCAAATTACAAAAAACGGTCAAAAATTTGAATTTCGTGAGCTACCTTGAAGCATCCCTCTTAAAGAGTCTAGGCTGTATTGTCACATGGCCGGCCAAAGACCTCTAAAGCATAATGTGGCATAATACTGCGATATATGAATGGTAATTCTTATTTCAAATGTAATCCCTGGTTATATAGTGAGTCATGATCATTTTATTTACTGGAGGCTGTCCAGTATATAAAATGATCATGACTATTATGTAAGTTCGAAAAACCATATTCTCTTGAATAAACACAACATAATTGGTTTCCAAACATAATAATATTTATTTGGCTTCTTCATGTTGATTGTAACTAAATTGTGCAAACATGTTTCCAAACTGCAGAATAAGGTTACCTACTTGCCATATAAGAACATGATCAAAGTAATTAAAATGTGGGTTTTATAATCTATCAAGTACGTATTCGGAGATCCTTAATTTGCTTATAACTTAGACAACCAATCAAGTTGGCAGAGTGCCCATATACGTGTAAGTATAAATGTTATGTGATACTGTTGTATAAAAGTGGAAACATATGCGTTCATTGCCGTTTTGCAACACGCTATTAACAATGACCTCAATCGTTAGAAATTTACGTAATAATAACAACAATGTGCTTTTACATCGAAACGATTTACGATCAAAGTACGCGCGTGACCATAGGAATCGTGAGCCAGGTGCGCGCGCAGCGACACCTAATTGGCGCATACCGAGACGCCTTCGTGTAATTGGACGTCATTTACAGAAATTGCTCCCTGATTGGCTGATATAAATGTCATGTGAACATCCACACTTGCCGTTAAGAAATTAATATTTGAATGCAACACTTGTAGGAACATTTCGTAAGCGGTTTTTAATAGCACCCTTAGAATCTGACAGTTGAAGAAAATCAGTTAGCCGTTGCATCGTGTTTAGACACCGTGATTCCTGTGATTCACTTTTTCAACTCTCGCCGGTCATTCACCAAAGCGCATCAGAGCAAAACGAAGAATTATGAATAAAAAGGTGTGTCGAGGAATCACGCTGTGTAGACACCCTAGTGGAAGGAAACGACTGGAAGATAATCACAGTAAGGAGTCGGTAATGTACGTCGCAATTGGGCGAAGACGTGGTCACCCCCCGCAGGAAGTCCAATTTGTGTGATTACTGTCCTGATATCGTGAGCGAGATTTACCGTGCAGCGTAAGTGCACATTACATGTCATTGTTCCTCGTATAATTTAATTTCAAGAAATTGTTGTGTATGCGGTTTATAATTGAGTAATTTTAAGATCAGCCTGTTTCGGTGTAATTTCTGAGCGAGTCATGCAAGCAAAGATAAGCTCTAGGAACACAGAAGTTCATCAAAGCTTTCTTACGCACACCCACAATACTATAGCTTAGCATTAACGGTACATACCGAGTAACTGTATGAGAAACAATCTATATTAATTGATTTTCGTTCGATTCGTACCTATGGATGTCATTTCGATTGATTTGAACACAATACAAATGATTGATAGAACACGATTTATGGAGCTCTAATAACATTGCTCTACAGAGTCGGATTTCTTTTATTTATGTTAGTATACCAAAGTAAAGATGTTTTGCAATTTTTATTTAACCCTCTAACCGGATTCGGTCATGACTCATGACTGCCAATATATAAATAAATAAACATATATAATTGTAAACTGACTGACTGTTAGTATTGATATACATATTAACGCACAGCCCAAACCGCTGGTTCTAAGTATTGCCCAACTTGAAGGGTATGTTCTTTGTGAAGAGAAGGCATCTACTAACAAAGAATTTTTGGAAAATACAACCCTTACAGATTAAAATAGGGGAAGGAAGTTTTAACATCTACGCGGGCAAAACCGCAGTCGAAAGCTAGTTGATTATATTGCGCACGCACAAGAACTCGTCCTTTTCCCCAATCTGAGTCAACAGGACAGAGATCAACAACTTTACGTGCTCTTCGAGTCCCGGAAGACGCAATATCAACTTCCAATCACCCAGAGGTTACAGTCACGATCAAACTCTAATTTTAGCCAAAAATATCCACTATTGTCAAGTATTGTGTGTAGTGTACATTTTGTGAACCCCAATTTTCAGTTTTTAATGACCGGGCTTTGCAATTTAGCGCTAATTTCCGGAGACAGCTTTAGACCCATTTGAGTTGATACTCAAAGTGGCCTATAGTCTAAAGGTTACACAGTAACGCAACCGTGACGATAGAGGTTACAAAAACTATTATCCTTTTTCACAGGAGCCTTTCCATGTAGAAAAAATGAATCCTTGTAAGGAACTGCGGTCAGTGGGCGCAACGACTTTATACGTAAGCAAAAGGCATAACGCACCCTCTTACAAGTTGGTCACGGGGTGAGCACAGTGATTGCTATGCTCCTTGCACTCCTGCGCAGCCTTGCTTCGATGCACACGCCAGCTCAGACGGAACCGAAGGTAGATTGTAACCGACGATGATTTCATTGCCCTTATTATTGTGTCAAGTTGGTTTACGAGTATGTTAGTTTTTAAGTTCTGTAAGTCATAAAGAAAAATGGAACCCTTACTTGCATGAAAAGGAATCTTGTAGAAGATTCCTCGGTGAGCCAGAATCATGAAAGGAGAAACCCCATTTTGGCCCTGATTCGTTACACGAATGAAATATATACCAAATAAATCGCCTATTTGGCTATTTTGGCCAAGTGTAGAAAATAAATAGATTTCGAATTGTTAGTTTTTTTGACCAACCCTCGCTTGAACATAGGACGCTTTACTCTGCTGAACTGTACTAGAGACCGGATCTATAAACATTGCTTTATTTTACCAATTTGATCAATCCTGAGGATCGTGATACTTCGACTCGTGAAACCTAACCTATATACTCTGGTTTATGGCCAAATTCTAGCCCTGAAACTGTCAGGCCCAAGTATGTATGGAGTTTGGTTTTGTCCTTTGGCAGAAGTAATGTCTTAATAGAATAGGGTATTACACTGTATAAGAGAAAAAATCAAAAAATATATTATTGAGGTAGCTTATGCAAAAAGCAGCCGAACAGTGTTAGTTTTAGTTCATAAAACTAGAAAATATTTTTTTAAATTCAATTCAAAGTTTTCAGTTTTTTTTATCTGTTCTTGAACACACCGAAATACAGACCACAGACAGTGACAGTTGTCGACTGTCAACAGTGTCAACTAGACGTCACTATTTGTTTTATTTATAACCTCCTAATACGATCTTTATTATAAAAATATACTTTTTCATGGAAGTTATTGTGAAAGATACTTTAGATGGCTAAAGCACATAGGTACTTACATCAAAGTAATATTTACTAAAGTACAAACGGGTTTTTATGGTGTAATAGTTGGAATACTCTTCCCACAACTTTTAACTAAGTTTTTCTTAAATTTGAATCAGTTAACACTAGAATTCACAATTATTCCGATGTTTTCACACTTGTGTTCTTGCATTCCGGAACGCACACCAACGGTAAGTCGAACAGTAACTAATTTTTTTAGATAAAAACAATAATAATGATGTAAAATATGATGTCATAAAACATAATTTAACTGTACTTTTATAAGTAGGTAACTTTGTACGAAACCTTCAGTACGCGAATCAGAAAAAAAAGAAAGTAAAATATCACAGCACATTTGTTTATTTACACGACGTGAGGACGTCATATCGCCAAAGCAAAACCACGCCCACGGCGTTTTCCGTTTTTGGAAATTTCCGCGCGAAATTTGAAAATACAATTTTTAAAAGCGTTTTTAGGGTACTTAGCGTTTAAATAAAAATTTAGGATTTTTTTTAGTGGTTTCTTAGTACTGTAGGAGTTATTTGAACAACTTTAAAAAAAAGAGTGTAATACCCTCAATTGTATATGCAATAAGTACGAATTTGTCAGATTGTAACGATTGTTTTTTTTGTTTGATGCTATTAAGTGCACTAAAACATTTCACAATATAGTTTCCCAAACATCAAAGGTTTTGTAACAGTAACGGGAACCCACACAAAACAATTTTATTGAAGCTTTGATGTGGTATCTTCAACTCGATACTATTTTAGTTTTACATCAAATTCCATTAAAACAGGACGACAGTATCATTTATATTACGCCTGATTACGTATTAGTATTCCCACGACCTTGTTCAGGGGTATAGTAAAGGATATCCTGGATCCACCTGACCGTGACATTAGCTCCTCAAAACGCTTCATTTGTGGCACCACTCAACCGTGTAATACCCTTGTTGTCTATAAATTATAAAACAAGTTTATTTTTGTTTTTTTATCTACGTAGTTGTAAAATAATTTGGTAACACCAATTATTAGGTAACTTATTTTCAGGAACCAACCTTCACCTATCACTGCCATTCAGCTTAGGTCTACAATCTTTAGAAGCTGCGAAATTATACTACTAGAGTCGATGCAATCAAATGGCTGTATATTCCACACCAGGCAATAAAACCTACCTAGAGACTTCAAACGACGTCATAAAGCATAATTCAACTGTACTTTTATACGTAGGTAACTTTGTACGAAACCTTCAGTACGCGAATCCGCCATATGAAGAGTTGTTATTCATATTTAACTTAACATATAATGAGACTAGCTGAAATGCAGTCGGTGGCAGTTTTGTGTTGTAAACATTTTTATTTTAAGTTAAACTGAATCAAACTTGAAACAGATACTTCCAATGCCTGTTCAAACATAGTAACAATTAACCACAAAAGTAACACGCCCACCAAAAGTTAAACATGATCTGCTGTAATTCGTAACACACATGTTTTTCCGCCATTAAAACGGTTCGATCTGTCTGATCGAGTAAATGTATTTTCAGAACAAATAAATAGTGTTTAAACTGTGAAGCTATGGAAATTAAGCGTGGACGCATGCGCGGACCGAGCCTGCGCCGTGAAAATCGTTTGTACTGCGTTCCAAGCATGTATTAATAGTAGAGGTAACAATACACAGATCGTCGTTGCACGCGCTGCGTGTGGCCGACGCTTCCACATGAAGAGAAAAGGCTATTGTGAATGTTCGTGATGTTTATAGCCGTTTTCATTGTTTGGAACTTAGTCTGATCTTAAAGATAACCTGAAATCATCAAAGCGAACATATCAGCAGAAGGGGCTGAACGTTTAAAAAACCATCGCAAAATTCCAGCGATATAAAGTTAGCGATGTAATTTGATTACTTTATAATCGTTTACTCGAAATTCTGGACATCGGTACATCAATTTGATGACGATGATGTTCAAAATGTGCGTACTAATAAGTATCAGGTGCATATTTATAAAACGATTGCTTAAAGTTAGCGGCGTCCATTAAACTCACGTTATAAGGTAATTACTCGTGTCTAGAGGTTTGCACACAAATGAGTTTTCGTGATGTGAGAGATTAATCTTGTTGCAAAAGTTTGGGAAGCCGCGGTGTGAAACATATTCTTGATAATGATGGTATCGTGTGCCTAATTTGTTTGTGGTAATTTTGATACTTTGCAGGTTCCTTAAATCTGTGAGCTATTCAACCAATCATCAACCATCATCTGTGTTGTTAGTAAAACATATTTTTTCTAAAGGTGTTTAAATAAAGAAGTTGAGAAACAACACTTGCTAAGAAACGTTGAGTTATTTCTGTCGAGCAGAAAGTGCGCGAACTTTTTCACCTTCCATACCATTTCAATTGTAGCCTTCCAGTATGACAGTATAAAGCTAAACATCTGTGTTATAAAGACGGACGCGTTGGACAAATCCGACGCTTCGATAATGAGTGGAATACCAGATTCGAAGCCAAGAATCATTTAATTATAACACCTTAAAGGAACAATCAAGTACGCAAGTGATATTACATTAAGGCTAGTTAGCAAGAGATCTTTTTATAGTGTTCCTAGAAAACCCAAGTAGGTGGGAAACCAATAAAATTCCTGAAGTTAGATCGATAATTATAAAAAAGTTCTCGCAATAAATTCTATTAGTCATAATGGTGGTACAAGTATTTAATAGCACCAGGATCGGATATTTTAACGAGATGAATCTCAGTAAAAAAGTTATGACGATTCCTGCCGGACCTGATATGTAAGTAACTTTCTTATGTTTGTAGGGTGACCAACAGGGCCACCCTTGACATTCAATATCCAAACATATAAGCAGCTTCAAGGTATAAGCTAGAGGATTAGATGCTAGGATTATTTTGGTACTCCTGTTCTAGAGTTTTGTAATATCGACGACAGACATATACATACAACAACCAACACTTAGCTTGCAAACAGCTGTATTTCAGGTTCTTTAGTCACTCTGTGCTTCCGTTAATCGTACCATGATATTATAAATTTCCGAAACTATTCCTCATGAATCTGTCTAACATACACAAAACAGATTTTCATCCAATCCGACTGATAGTTTCAGAGATAAGCAATTAATTAATTTTTAGTTTGCCGACAAACTGTAATGCAGTTTGGCAGCCTTCAATTTATTTTATTGTTAATGCAGATTTTGAATAAATATGAATAAAAAAAAAAACTTTCAACTTAATTATGTGAACCACAGATCTCATTTTGATTTAGCAAATGATGGTCACCGTCGTGATTACAGCCTAGCTAGCATACATGAGGTGGAAGCTCATCACCTGCGCAGCTTCCCACGGTGACGCATACATCCTTGCGGTCTGCATCGCATACTATCCTTCCTCTCGCGGTTGTGCTTGCGGTTTTACAGCGGATCCACCTGCGAATTTGTAATCATTATGATTTGTGTGGATTCCGTTGTAGACCAATTACTTGGGGTTTTCTATACTGGTTTAAGAACGAAACACTTTGGATTAATGTGGAGATTAAATGATTTAATTTTAATAAGAATATCAATACACTCACAACTTTGATAACACGAATGGACGTTCAGTCATTGTATTTATTGCAATACACAAATCCGGGCTCTAGTGAGTACTATGACAACATGGCTATCGCCCTTTCACAAATAGTCGGCTATCAGTCTTCACTTCTTCCTGTTGCTCATCAGAAATCCATGACAAAAAGCGTCTGCCAGAGAGCCTAGTCTCTGGTGGATGCTGTTACAGCTGTTCTCACTGCAATACCCATAACGACCCTGCTCCGAATTTCTGTACCTTGAGAAGCTTATCAATGGTCATGACTAAAGAGATTTCTGAAAGTCGCGCCAGGGGCGGAATAAATTAAAGAGAATCGTTTTTCTGGTACAGAAATGTTATTAGTAAAGTGAAAAGTATATATAACTAAGAGAGTTGTGTGAAAGGATGCAGAAAAGTAAGAAGAAATGATTATAAAAGAAAAGAATGACATTTCATTTATATATTTTTAACATTTTCATTTACAACATGGACCAACCAGTTCAATACAATATAGGTAGTTAGTACATTTATCAATACCGCAATTATTGACTCAGTTGTCTTGTTAAATAGTTGTTAGTACTTAATTATTGCCATTAATCGGATCAGTATAAGACAGAAAGAATGTACTTAAGAAGACGTGTCACTTAGCGCACATAACGAAGGAGACAAACAAAAAGACTATTTTATAATTCCTTGCATACTTGATACACCTGTCAGTTGTTCCCACGACATCTTCTGTTCCATTGATAATCATGGGAATTATCTCTGTCTATCTTTATTAAGCATTGATTTGAGAACAAAATAAGCTTTTGTTTTAATTGTTTATGTAATAAAAAGTAATATGGATTCGTCATTTCATCGTTGTGATTGATGAAAAAAGCGCTTATGCACAAGGTCTAAATATCAGCATTTATATAACGAATCTGATGCGTTAAGAAAAATATTTTATCTAAATTATTTATGCATTTATGTATTTTTTATCTAAAGAATAAATGTAAGAGATAAATATTTCTATAAAAAACATTTATTACCCCGTCAAGTTGTCTGGTGATTGAAAAATCGGCACTCAATGTGCTAATCTACGGATCATTAATCCTTACGTGTATAAAATACATCGTATAATAAGTAAGGTGATTTTTGTTATGCTAATTCCTTAGATGTTGTTTGAGTTCGCTAATCAAAGCGCTCATTTGATAAAGGGAGTAAGTAGTCGTAGAAGTTAGTTAACCTCAATTCTGTTAATTTGACTAACCAACCGACTCTTTTACTTTTACTTCCTTCAGTGCCTGTAAATAGTTTAAGTGTATTTAATTTAATTTGATTTTACTTTATTGATTTTACGTGATTTAATACCTTTTACCAGTCCACTCCCAGTCTTCCTTAGGATAATACAAAACAAAAATAAAAAAACTTTGTTTCAATCATATTCCCATAATTATTACGAGATAGATAACCAACAAGTTATTAGTGACATTGCTAACTAACAAGTCTGGCGTATCTTTTACCTCATAATTATGAGAACTTAGATATAAAACAGGATACGTAATGATTGCTCTGTGTAAATGATTATATCAGTCCCTATCATTACATAAATGTAGAGAGATTAAAAACTTGTCTCAGTAAATTATTAATTAAACTCATTATTAGATTCCTTTGATCCTTCTTAACTGAATTTTGTGAATGAAACTACCTCTGACTTTGAAATGTACTATATTTAAGAAATACTGTTGTATTAAGTGTTTTTGTTTAAATAGGTATAATTGTTTCGCAAAGGAATAAATAACTTCTAAAGTAAAAGTCAAGGAGTGTTAATGTCGTAAATGGGGGATGAACTCTGGGGCAAAGAAGTGCTGTATACATTCCCCTCCCTAAGCCCTCTATCGAAGTAAATTCCTGCGAGATATCTAATGCTTATTTACACAAAGCAACCAACAGCAAAACCAAAACCATGTACCCAACAAATAATCAAACAACAAAAAGCAACACCTAGCTATCACACTATAAATAGATAATATGTCCAGTATGATACGCTCGCAATAAATAATCATGGCTACTTCCAGTTGCCGATACCAGGTACCCAGGAGCTGGTAGTGATTTCCTGAGGCAGTAAGGCAAGCGCACCTGTCCAGCGTTCCCACACGTCTGTTACACAATGAGCGAGTTTTTTATCCGTTCGCGATGTTTTTACAGCGAGCGAGGATGTGGCTAAGGGTCGGCTGGTACTGAGGTTTGAGCTTTTGAAGTGCGATATCTATCTAAGACAGCGAATTTGTCTATTTATTTATTTACAAACATACAATTAAGGTGAACCGGGGCGTTTGTGACTATGGGGTGTATGCGACTAATCCATTTATCTTTTAAACTAACGGTTATTGATAAGCACACCATCTATTGGTAAACAGGGAAATTAGTATTTTTCCCAAATAATAACAGATGTCGCTACTACCTGTTAAACTGTTTGATCGACAGCGTTTTTTTTGGTAGTCGCCATTTTGAATCAGAGTATGTTGACAACCCGCGCACAGGTTTTTGGCAAAAAAAATAGTAAAAGTAGTTTTTGTGCAGTTTTGAGAGAAGAAAAGAAGAAATACTAAACGTAAGTATCTGTTAGTATAATATTTGTAATCCTATGACTTATATTTCTTACGATATTCCCATGGTTACTTTCGCCTCATTTTTCTGTATTGCGGGGTGTTTGTAACTATTTTGAAATATTTGTGGTAGTTGCAATAGCCTCTTTGTTTTTGTATGGAAAATGTGAATCGCTAGTGATGTTCAGTATTGATAGTAAGTATGTCGATATTTTATAAATAAAGTGAAGTATTTTGATGGAGGCATCGGAAATATAAGATTGCTATAGATAGATTCTACCTACCAAAATTAACGGTCTTAAGTCAACGTAATCGACCAATTTTCTGCAATCTCAAAATATTACCTACTTCATGTCTTCCAATGTACCACTTATTTAGTCCAAAGTTATGTTGGTTTATATAGTTTTAGTTCGTTTTAGAGGCTTTTATGTTTTTTTTAAATTATTAAAAAAAAACCTGATATAGATGTTAAGTTTTTAATATTATTAATAAAATTATAAAAAAGAAGATTTGTTTTATTTTCTAAACCCATTACAGCCGGTTCATCAGGCAGGAAATGTTATCGATGAATTTATTCCCAACACTAACGCTATGGAGAGTAGTTGCATTCACCCCAGAAAAAACTAAAAGCATTTTTAGGGTTCCGTACCTCAAAAGGTAAAAACGGAACCCTTATAGGATCACTTTGTTGTCCGTCTGTCCGTCCGTCCGTCCGTCTGTCAAGACCCTTTTTCTCAGAAACGCGTCGAGATATCAAGCTGAAATTAATATCACATACTCAAGTCTGCTATCTCTATATAAAAGCCTTTCAAATGTATGGACTGGTAATGAGATTTTCAAGTAGCTTTGTGCGACCCTCTACATTCTTAATATTATATAAAACCCTAATTCGGCCTCAAGTAGAATACGCTGTCCAAATTTGGGATCCTCTATATGATAAATACAAAAATAGGCTTGAAACTGTTCAGAAAAAGTACTTGCGCACTATGAATTATAAGTGTCATCGTCCTAAAGCCTCTTATAAACAATTATTGATACAGTATGATCTTCTTAGTTTAGAGTCTAGACGATTTCTTCTCGGTGTAATGATGCTGCATGGCATATGTAATAATAAATTAGATTGCATTCCTCTATCCAATAGTCTACATTACACAGTACCTAGAACTGTCATGCTCCGTGGGGTGCGTGTGCCTCGACTATTTCACACGAATTCGTGCAAGACTAACGCAGGAGAGCGCGTACCTCTTCGTCGCCTCGTTGATTCGTACAACACTCACTTTATGGAGCTTGATATATTTACTCTTTCTAAAAATCGCTTTAAGGCAAGAGCAATAGAACTGCTAAATTCATTAGTATAGGATATTTTGTTTTTTCTTTCATCTTACTAGTATTTTAGGATGCACACTATTTGTCTGTTTTCTTTTAACTTTTTCATTGTGAACTCGTGGACAATGTAGTGGGTTACATGTGTAATAACATGGACATGATGTAGATTTAGCATAAAATTATTCTTAAGTATTGCATTATTTTAAGATTCTTTAGTTAAGCTTGGCATGTAACTGTTTTTTGTCCCTAACAAATAAAATAAAATAAAATAAAATCTCTCAAAGCAGTGAAAAAATCAAGTTTCTAAATCAACGCAATAAAAAGATACGGTGGTTTATATTGCATATTTGGATTATTCCGATCTGTCACCCCGTTTTGTCCCCACGGGTAATAGATAGGATAAAAAAGTTCGATTTGTGCCCCAGTTAGTAATGTGTGGAACACATTTTCTATTAACCTCTTCATGCTACTGCGCGCCTAGTACTTTTGATTGATTTAAATACTAAGTATCTCAGTATTTTCAGTATTTTACCAACCCATGGGGACAAAACGGGGTGACAGATCGGAATAAACCGCATATTTGGACATTTACAAGGAAATCAAAACCTATAGGGTACTTCCAATTGACCTAGAATCATTAAATTTGGCAAGGAGCAAGGTCATGTAGCAGAAGTAAAGGGAAAACTCCGAAAACCGTAAATTTGTAGTTAGTTCACATCAGGCGACCGCCTATCCGTCCGTCTGTCAAGAACCTTTTTCTCAGGAACGCGTCGAGATATCAAGCTGAAATTAACATCACATACTAAAGTCTGCTATCTCTCAAAGCAGTGAAAAAATCAAGTTTCTAAATCCCCGCAATAAAAAGATACGGCGGTTTATATTGCATATTTAGACATTTTCAAGGGAATCAAAACCTATAGGGTACTTCCCATTGACCTAGAATCATGACATTTGGCATGAAGCAAGGTCATGTAGCACAAGTAAAGGGAAAACTCCGAAAACCGTAAATTTGTAGTTAGTTCACATCAGGCGTTCGTTTGTCCATCCGTCTGTCAAGAACCTTTTTCTCAGGAACGCGTCGAGATATCAAGCTGAAATTAATATCACATTCTCAGGTCTGCTATCTCTCAAATCAATGAAAAAATCAAGTTTTTAAATCAACGCTATAAAAAGATACGGCGGTTTATATTGCATTTAGACATTTGCGAGGGATTCAAAACCTATAGGGTACTTTCCATTAACCAAGAATCATGAAATTGGGCAAGAAGCAAGGTCATGTATCACAAGTAAAAGAAAAACTCCGAAAACCGTAAATTTGTAGTTATTTCATAAAAAATATTAGTTTTTTTAGGCTATGCAACTGTGTTTTAGAACGTTTCGATATCATTTATACGTAAAAAAATGTTCAAAGTAGGTGCTATGCAATTATAAGCTTTGAAGCCATAAGCACAAACAAGTTTTACTAAAAAGTCACATTCACCCCAAAGTGAGGCCAATGTAACTTTTTCGGTTTCACAGTGGTTATATTATTTATTTTATTTTAAATTTACAATTATTCAACGTTATTTTAATATGAAAACGTTCATAGATATATGCTTAACTATCTGAGATTATTAGAATGTCAATTTAAACTAAGTGGATGGTTATGGCAAAAGGTAAAGTTTAAATTTCAAAGTTGATAGTCACAATAGCCTCGGTTCACCTTATAGCACTATTACAGAGCATTCCAATTCAATGCTATAAGTAAGAATAAAAACTATACATGAAAAAAAAAACGTAACATACATAAACTCAGAATAATTAAAGAAACATTAATTTGTCTATATAAGTATGTATATATAAAGGTAAACTGACTGACTGACTGACTGTTCATATTATTATAATATATCAAAGCACAGCCCAAACCGTTGGTCAGAGAGACATGAAATTAAGAGGTTGTGTTCTTTGTAGTAGGTAGCCAGTAAGAAAGGAATTTCGGAAATTTCATGCCCAAAGGGGTAAAATAGGGGATGAAAGTTTTGACATCCACGCGGAGCAAGTTGCGGGCGAAAAGCTAGTTAATATTATTATGTTGTACACACGAAAGTGCCAAAAATGCTACTTCAAGCTTTTTTCAAACTTCAATGCATTTCATTTGTATTAAAATTAGGCCAAACCAGAAAGGATTTTCAAGATTAAAAAAAAACAGCAGCCTTTTAGATTGTTTTTTAATAAAAAAGTTACTGAAAAAGTAACAAAATTTTTTTTAATTAATTTTATAGTAATTGTTTGCTAATAAGCTCATATTATGGTCTTATCATTGCAAGCCGAGTTTATCGGCTTGTTCAAAGGGCACGCCACTTGTCCATTGGGTTTTTTATCGTGTCTAATACAGTACACGTATTAAACCTTTGAACACACGTGATTCGAGACACAATAGAAAGACAATAGCAGTTCGACAGCCTGCTGTCACTTTGGTCGTCGAAATGTTAAAATGTTGCGTAGCGTCTTAGTGTAAGTTGACCCTAACGCCGAGACGATTGCGTCTCGCGACAACAACCGAGTAATGAGTTGTATCAGTTCGGAATTATTAGATGGGTGGATGATATGATTGTAGTAGTCTATTTTGAGGTTTTTTAATAGTTACAGCTAAGTATGTTTTGATGACAGAGTATATATAGATGAGGATAGACTTTGGCTTGTCTTCTGATAAAGAACCCATTAAATATCTTCCCTCCAATCGACGAAATAATAGTATAACACGTTAATTCACAATCCTTTCTCCAATGGAACTATAAAGTTACTCCTACTTTGGAAAACATAGTAAAGAGACTTTTGCTATATTCTTACAAACAGTCACAACTAATAAATCTAACTATACAAACAAAACCAGCAACTAAATCAATACAACTATAAAGTTATTAGCTAAAAGCCCACACTTTTATAGACCACAATATTAATATTCTTAACTCGTAAAATGATCAACAACGGACCTATAATTACGTCGCAAGCGCAGTATACAAATGATTACGACGCCAAGTAATTGTGATTGGAAATTATTCCGTCAGTTGGTCTGTTCGTCTCAATGATTCAAGGCGCGTCGCGATGACGGTTCCTTACACCTGTCCAAGATTCTCACGTTCAATGGATCTGGATTATGGGCCTGGTCGACTTAACTACTTAATATAATGGTGGCGGGCTGTATCGTCACGTTCGTTTTACGCTTAGTCTGAAACAATTGCTTGAGGCTCTATGTTGTAGCAGGCCACTTAAACAATAAAAAAGAAAATTTCTAAAATTACTTCTTTCTTTCCCTATCAAATAATATTCGTAACGTTTTGTAAAGATCAGAACATTGAATACTTAGTTTTATTTTGCGCAAGTTTCAAATGTCATTCGCGATTTCTAAGATTTTTAGCTCACCATACAGTTTTTGCGACACGAATGACAACATCCAAAGATTGTATCTAGAAATTCAACAGCCAACTTCCTGAATTTATGTTCTTAGGACACAGGTGCATGTGTTGCGCCGACACATAATGACAGTATACCTAAATCAAACGAGCACCTATAAATGACTCATTTGCTGCAGATGTAGGAGGCTGCTAAACAGGAAACTCAATCATATTCGCATTATCTAAACCAGAATAACAATCTATGAATCTAGACAAACACTTAAACCGACTTTGTCGTTAAGTCAACGAGGTATCAAATAGGTACTTAATAATGCATTCAGCTGTAACAAGCGGATTTATTGTCTAAGGCTCTACAGACTAATTTGCTTTGTCAGATGGACTTAGTACATCATAATTGTTTTTCATGCTACAATGTATCTCGGGCAAGACATAATTGAAGACTGCTCGCATATTATTTGCTCGACTCTGTCGCAAATGAGTTTCTGCGACGCAATCAATGCGTGAAGCTCACTTAAAAGTTAATTACCTACACTTCATGAGAATAATCTGATTATCCTCGCTTCGAGTAGTAACCATTTATTTTCTTACAAGCGCAAATGTAAATTATACTTAATTTTACTATATTTTTTCTCAAGGCGGCCGCGAACCTGTAAATGTAATGAGTACCTGCAAATGTAATGTAGGTACATTTTTTACAGATATCTTGTCATCTTTAACGTGTTGAGAATGGGACTGGTTCCAGCGAAAGAGAGTGGCTATTACGTGTAAATGGAGATTTTATTACTTTCAGAAATCTCAGAATGCTACCAACCGATTTGACATCGAACGGACTGGTTTGACTTGCAGAAGTGGTCCAATTTCATTCCTTCATAAATACGCCAATCATTTTCACTTTGAGAGCGTAAACAAGTAAACACCGGATTGTAATTAAAGAGCAAGTTTACATTGAATATCTTTTAGTTAGATATATATTATAGAGACGTCTGCTTAAGCAAACATAAACACAAGTTTATCCGACATCTCAAAGTCAGATAGACTGAAGTGGGGCTGCCAACGCTGGACAAACGACGCAACCTTGAGACGCAGACACAGCTCAACTTGTTCGAACTTGAGCCCGCAATTGGATAAGCACTTTAACGACATTGTCCTTTTGTCGCGGTGTGATGCAGTGCAGGTGCACGTGACGTCACCCGACCATGAGAATATCCCGCGACTTGCCATTCTCACGCCTCCGCAGGACGACAATCGCGAAACCAGTTCCTCCATTAAAAGTGCCGTTAATGTAACTGCATGCTCGTTTTAGCGGACCTGATCCACCGAGGCCTACAGATCATTTCAACAGGCTTAACTGATAGGCTTAATGTTTGCACCCACATTAACATAAAGGGCTCGTAGAGGAAACATAAAAGTTAAATCTTTAGATAGGTAGTAAAATTGAGTCTCGATATCGACATAAAATTAACTGTCGCTTCAAACTGCTGTCGACCCTTATTGCCATCATTACAATAAAAGATTCATTGCCATTTGGGAATTACCAAATGGAGGGATCAGAAGTAAAGTAATGGAATTTTAATTTCACACGATAGAGGAAGCGTGTCCGGGTTTTGATTGCAATTACAAAGTCAAATCAATAATGAAACAAAGTTACCCTTGTTCAATACGGAAATTACCATAAAATCAGTCCCACGCCGCTCTAATTGTCAGCGGCGTGGCGGGGGTGTCGCCGTGTGACTGGCCGGCCGGAAGCCGCGGTGATGCGTGAAAACTATTCTAATTCCGAAACAGTGCAGCACTGCTTTTGTCTTCTGTACGCGATGCGTTTCCGCCGTGAATGGGAAAATAAACATGAATGGTGGGCACTCATACAGGCACACTCTGTAAAATAATGTTCGTTTCAAAGCCAGCAGTTTTACAATTTGCAATTTTATGTCTTAAAAGTTATATATCTTAAAATACACAACAATTATTTCACTCACTATTCTTATTGGAGTCTCATAAGCTCAGTATTGTTCAGGTAAGATAAATCGATTAGGCGCATCGACAATGCGCAGACGCAGTGTTTAAAACAACGATTGCATCGAATCGTTTAATTGGTTACGACTTTCGTTTGTTATGTGAAACTGTGCTGGTCTGCGAATCGTCTTAAATGCTTGAGATAGAGTGATATTTTATAGTCAATTTCAAGTTATGTGTGCACTGACCTATTTGCTTTAGTACGGCGTCTGTTGCTTTGTTCTTGATGGTACCGTTCTAGATAATGTTCTATCGGTTACCAAAATGCAACACTTCACTAGTTTAGTCTTTTTTACCTTTGTTTGCATTTTAAAGAACTTGATTTCATTTGAGTTTCCAAATTCCATTCAAGCCTTAAAGGCATGTTCGTTATCGTGTGTTAAAAGAATTAAGAAGCTAAAAAGCCATAGCGGCTTTTCTGTCAAACTACAAAGCGGTTTAGCAGTATTGTTTCGCGATGCGTCACAAAATTATCACGGCATGCGTCTGAGTATATCAAGTGTAGGACGTAGAGAGAGCGGGTAAGCCGATACGGCGTCAGGCGGTAACCGAACCACGGCCCTCACGGTACTGGGCACGTCTCACCGCGGACTGCGCTCTACTGGACAGACGGACAGACCGCCGAGACCTCGACTCACCATGTCATGAGTTGGTGTCAAGTGATAGCAGATTGACACGCCTTGGCCAATATTGGATGTTCTTGAACTAATTTGAAGGTAGCCAAAGTGAAGGTGTACCTGAAACTCGTAATTCTTCAGCATCTTCAACAAAAGTTCCAAATGCTTATCAATTAAGCAGTTGTGGAGCAGGACCAGCAGTCAGCCAAGCATTTTGACCATTTATGTAATTCTCTAATTTATAATAAGCTCGACTACATAATGTGCGTTTTATATAATATGATTTAAATTTACTTTCGGTTAATTGAATGATGTGGGGAGGTGTTTTATTGTACCACTTTAAACAGTATCTCATAAAGGTAGAATCTACCATAGCCAGCCTAAAACCGGGTTGAACTAATTGGTCCTTATTTCTTGTACTATAATTGTGTCTATCGCCTCTTTTACCAAAAAGATGGAGATTTTTTTAACATACATTATGTTTTCATAAATGTATTGACATGGTACCGTCATTATGTTAATTTTCTTAAAAAGGTCCCTTAGAAAATCGCGCATACAAAGATTGTAAATGGCTCTGACCGCTCTTTTCTGCAGAATAAAAATAGACTCGATGTCTGCAGCTCGTCCCCATAGTAAAATCCCGTAAGACATAACACTGTGAAAATAACTAAAGTAAACTAACTTCGTGGTGTCTACATCAGTATATTGCCGGATTTTCATAATAGCATATGCTGCCGAACTTAGGCGTCCTGCGAGAGATGTTAAGTTAGGACTCCATAGTAACCTTTGAGTCAAGCGTGATCATTAGGAAAACCGTTTCATTGACGAATTCCATTTTCTCTCAGTTCAATACTATGTCTCCATCATTGCTTCTAACATTTGGCAAAGAAAATCTAATGCACTTAGTTTTTCTTCCCTTTACTACTAAATTATTGGCCGTGAACCAATTTTGCACTTGAAGTAACGCGTTATTTATTGACTATTATTGTTATTTATTGACCAAGATTATTGGCCTGCCTACTCACTTTAAAAATTAAAGATGGGTCATCAGCAAGTAACACCATTTGTAGTTGGCTTTTTAATATATATATTATATAATAACCTTCATAATCAGGCAACTGAGGCCCATAGAAAAATACACAAATACTTAAAAAATCATAAACTAATACATAAAGAAACTGTAAAGCCACTGCACACGAAGTGACGGCGCCGTGCCTTGCCGCGAGGTCGGCATACCTCCACGATAACGTCGACACACGACACCCCTCGGTCAAAACTCTCCCTTGAGGAAGGTCTCCAAATGACCAGTCGACACCCGCACCACGAACGACCCAAAACCAGTATTATGGCGCGACTCCAACTGCACAACCCTCAAAGTCCAGTTGGTCTTCACACGTACATATTCCACAATTTCCTCAACCTTCGTGGAATGATGTAGCCTCGAAACATACAGCTGCGTCGTGGGTATTGCTGGACGCTGCAGCATGTACCATGTGAACCAGCGCGGTGCCGCACTGGTTCAGACAAGGTGGCTTCTTTTTCTTCTTCTTCTCTACCTTAATGAAGCCATCCTTATCGCTCTGCTTATCCTCTTTATTTTTACTAACTTAATAAATGAGGGAGGTCATTTATGCACACTAGAAAGAGAAAGGGACCTATTATAGACCCTTGTGAAACCCCCATTTCTACCTTTAAGCCATCTGAATTTATCCCATTTATCTGAACTTTTTGCAGACTGTTATTCAAATATGAGTTTACTAAACTTAGCGCAAGTTTGCCAAGTCCGTAATTTTCCCAGTTTTAAAATTAATGTGTTGTAATGCTTTGGAAAGGTCGCAGAAGATCCCTACGGCATCATGTGCTTCTTCCCATGCGGTATATGGGTTTTAATAAAGTAACACCAGCGTCGGTTGTGCAATGTCCTAACTGTTTATCATGTAAAATTTTATTTGTGTTAAAATGAATGAGCATTTGATTAAGCATGACCTTCTCAAACACCCTGCTTAGAGCCGGTAATACAGATACGGGTCTATAATTATTGGCATCTTTACCGTCCCCAGATTTAAAAAATGAGCCGTCACGGGACGCCTGGCAGATGTTAAACATCGACATTATTTTGTAACAAGACTGTGACTGTATATATACACCATCATATAGCGAAATTTTGAAAAATGTTAGCCGCCATCTTGGATTCTGAAATGGACCTCATTTTCGGCATTAGTGTCCCCGAAAACCACGGAAACGATACCCATGACCGAAATGTTGAAAAATGTTAGCCGCCATCTTGGATTCTGAAATGGACCTCATTTTCGGCATCAGTGTCCCCGAAAACCACGGAAACGATACCCATGACCGAAATTTTGAAAAATGTTAGCCGCCATCTTGGTTTCTGCCACGCCAGAAATTTGTTTTACGTGCGGCTATAGATGTTTCACATCAAAAGTGGTATAACCTTACTAAATTTCATTAAATCTGGGAGGGAGTATTCCCAGATTCTTCTTCTTAATCGTGCACTCTTGTCAGAGAGGTCGTGATCATGGAAAGTCTTTATTCCCAGATTAAGCACAATTGCACAATTGATTATCTCTAATGTTAACTCAGTGTTACGTTCTTTTTTTTTTTAGTTTCGTTATTTATGACTTTCCAAACCGTTTTAATTTTATCGTCTGCTACCAATCAACCAATCATTTATTTGCGTAATATAGGTTTACAGAAGATGTTTAACACATTTATAGTTTCACCATATTCAGCTTATGATAGCATGGAATTTTTTTTTTTTTAACAGTGTCATAGTGGGAATAATTATAATGGTCATCTTTAGTAAAATAACATAAATAATAATAATTAAGAGAGTACATTGCTATAGTCAATCCATTACTAATAGTCAAATTCAATAGTCATGATATCTAAATAAAGTCAAATTTAATCATATTAAACTGAGATATTAAAATTAATTTGATTAAATTATTTTTGGGCCATTATTAATTAATTAATTTGTTATTAACAATAATTGCATTCCAATTTATCATCAAAGTACTCCTTAATTGAAAAAATAAGCCTTTTCTATAAGGAAAGGAAAAGGAAATTGGCCTTACTTGAACTACGTATAACTGAGGGTAGCTTATTAAATATCTTTGGGCCCATCCAAACGAAGCTTTTTGAAAGAAGAGCGGTTTTACAAGATGGAACGCATAATTTATCTGCGTGACGCTTTCTCGTACGATACTCAAACAGATCCAGATTGGAAAGAACAAATAGTGCTGACTCATAAATGTAGATTTATTTATTATTTATTTATTAGATGCTGGGCAGTGTCAGTGTCTACTTTAATCTTATCGCTTATGAGTAGGGCCTTAGCTACCTTGCAGGTGTTTCTAAAAGTTTCTGAATAAGTAGCAACATACTTGTCAAAAGACTCCGTGTTTCCATAGGGTTTAAGGCCATACAGCTCAAACAGCTTTTCCCTACGTTTTCTAATTCCTTTTGTTGCCCAGCTACTGAACATTAACTTGGAGCAGATTTTTTCTTATTTTCAAAAATATTAAATTCTAGTTGTATTGAAAAGAGGTCATTATACAATATATTTTCATCATTGTTACAAGGCAGAACACTTAATTTTCATTTAGGGCACTATTGAATTTGTCGAGTTTGTCAGTTGACATTGGTCTATAATGAATTTGGATTTGAAGCACTGGCATTTGAAATTTAAAACACGCCGTTTGCCCACTATGGTCCGATGGTAGATAATTCACAATAGCTTTATCCATATATTCACACTCAACAAAAATGTTGTCGATACAATGTGGCAAACGTTGGAGTTACTCTAGTCAATTCCATCAAAACATTGGGTAAATTAAATGACTAAAAAAAAGGTTTAACATCCTAATACTATTTAAATTGATACACAAATAATTGGAGATATATTACACACTACAGTTTCGATAGTACATCTTGAATTACAGACTCAAACAAGAAATAGTTCTGAGGGGGTCTGTACACGCACAATAAGTATAACATGCTTATCCAGCTCGACACATGACAGTTCAACACAATGATTAATAATTGTTAGGCTTATTATATGTCATTCCTTTGTTTACATTTAAAACGTTTTTTTTATTAATATCAAAGAATCTCCACGCAACATAGTCTTGCGGGTAAAACAACTGCCTACATTATAACTTTCATAATTAATTGGCATTTGGCAATCCTTCAACCAATGTTCAGTAAAACACACAATGTCGAACTTGGTTTTTTTTTTAAATAATTCGATTTATAATAATTTTGAAGATATACCTTGTATGTTTTGATGAAACAACGTTAAGGTATTCTGATGGCTTTGCATCTTAACTTTTTAGCTAAAAGGTACCTCGTTGATTGTAGCCATGGTTATACTATTGTTATGTGGACCTTCTATTGTCTTACAGTCCAGTTTAGATGATTTGAAAAAATATTTATAGCTTCAGTGCTACATTCGTTTGTGGCCACAATTTTATGATTAGTACTATTACTAACTATTGTGGTGTTAATTATTATACATGACTTCGACATAGTACTTATGTCTGAGTGAATAATAAACGCTATTTATTGTCTAAATTTAATAGGCCTTGTCTACCTTAATTTTCCAACAAAACTGTTGGTGTCAAAATATACAAGCTTGTCACTATAGTGACTAACTAGGAAATGTACATGCCTATTTAGCATATGAATATAATTTTTTTGTCTTTTTGATAAAATGTTAAAATAAGGAAATGCACACAAAATAATTTTAGTACATTTGATATTTGAAGAGACATATCTTGACTAGGGATACAGCCCTCAATACTCACAGCAATCAAACAAGGTCCTCTGATGTTTAAGGCTGAAGCCTTACAGGGCTAAACTCCCTTCGACAAGAATACTGAGAATTGCTTAGAACGATGGTGTTTACCCTGTCTTCAGTGCAAGTGCACATATCTACTAACTCATTGGCTGCCAGTATATATAATTTCTCACTTGTTTTGTTGACATTATAATTATATATATATTGTATGCATAATTATTTAACTTAGGCAATAATCTTAATTGTTAATAATCTCTGTTTTGTTTAGGTGACATGTTAACATATTTTAATATATATAATAATTTGCACACCGTAAGGTAGACTGTAGCCGATCTTATTAATTTGTATAACATCCTATACCTGTACCTACTCTCTTAGCAAATAAAGTTCTGATTCTGATTCTTTTATTTGATTTTGTGAAGTAACATATTTACTGTACAGTGATTTCAGTGAGTCATTAAGCTCCTGTATTTCAGACTGCAAGCGCTGAGTGTCTATTTGGTAAATGTTCTTGCAGTCTTCTAATTTGATTTCATAATTATTTAGCTTATTAAGAAGACCTATACGTTCTCATCTGACCGAATCATGGTATGTATTCAAACTATGCTTAAGTTACTAAGCATCCTAATCATAGGTAGGTATAGGTAGGTGAAGTGAGCCGGTTAGTTTTTATTTTTTTAAATTGTTATTTACTAGACCAACTTGAGGAATTTAACTGATTTACTACTCAGATAAAGTAGTAAGATAATCTGCTTAACTTTTCAAACCAATTAACAGGGAACATAGTTGCCTAATATATATTTAAATGTTCACCCTTTTGTTTACTATATTTTTTTTAATTCGGTTGCAACTTGTAAACAAAATATTTCCAGTAGTTCATATGCCATAACAATTGCTTACAGTTGCTTGCTTGGTTGTAACTAGCTAAGTACAAGGTGCATGCATGTAACCCGATATTAAATAATAACTAGTTAGGTAATAAAGGTTAAAGATGTAGATGATTCGATTTCAAAGTTCATGAGTTTATAGTAAAGTATTTACTAATTTGCGTATTGTCTGGAATTACGCCTTCTACATTTAAATAGTGGCGAGTAATCAAACTAAATCATACAACGCCATCTATTGGCGGAAAGCTACAGCGGCGCCACGTACTAGTATAAAAAAGATGGTGTTTTAACAAAACTGTACATTACATGATATACACTGTATTTTACCTTTAAGTAAATATGTTTCGTACATTGAAGCAGGATTGGACGAGTTACGTCCCAAAGAACATACCTTTCAAGCCTTTTGTTGAAGCGTGTATAACTTACCACTTCTGACTGTAAAATATTCCTGTCCGGTGATCAAATTAAATAACTGCTTTGTGATAACAATACTTTTAATCACTGGTTTTACTTCAAATACAATTAACAACAGATTTATAATAGTTTTCCAATAATTAACAAATGACAATCAAACGCCGCTGTTCGTTCGTCTCGAATGACAAGACCTGTCCAAAAACTGCCCAATATGGCCGGCGACGGTGTTGCCAGTCCACAAAATATTGACGACAATTCTCTTAAGGACGTAGTTGTTAACAGTTGTTTTTGTTGAGTATAGTGTTGAGGTCCTGGCTGGTTTAGTAATGGTAACTAATTTTTTTTTTAACTTTGTATCATAATTATTATTCCAAAGTATAGCAATCTAAAGATCAGCCTGTACAACTGAAAGGAGGATTATTGTCTCTAATAGTCCAATAATGTTATTATATTCTGTGGACATTCAATTTCTGAGTAAAATTGAAGATAATCTATCCCAAACTGAAGTCATCATTATCATCATGTTATTCTTAGTACATATCATATTTGTTAACTACCAAAACTTTATTAAACCATACTTACATTTATCAATATATTGATAGCATAAACAAACAACAGGTAGAATAAGCGATTAGTGTTTAACATAACTGTCACAGTCAAATAATAATAACATATGTTTACATTAGTTAAATTATTTATTATCTTCTACAAGAACAGACGTACTTAACTACACCTAAGTTTGCACAGATTTATCGTAGCTTTATTGATGCAAATGCAAGCATTTAAATAAATTATGACGGGCGCCCAGTCTAGACAGACTTCGTCACTATGTAGCTTTCAATTCCAAAGGTTCAATTCAATGTAGAATTTAACTAAGAATGTTTTGAACAGCGTTGGTTTCATAATACAAAGGTTGACAACATTTTATCAAGCTATTTCATAATGATATCATCAATGGGCGCCAGCAAAATAAAGTAAAGAAAACACTGCTTGCTCAAAGTTTTGCAGTTTAGATCAGCCAAAATAAACGTAATTCTAAGTAAGTAGAATAGCTATCCCGCCAGCCACCATACTATTCCCAACTACTGCAACTCCCGAAAGTCAGAATCAACCGTGGAGTCCACCAGAAAAGCGCCGAGTAATGAAGCTCGACGAGTCCCGGAGAAACGATTAAGCTGTCTTGGATCCCTTGGATAGAATAACCACAGAAGAGAAATTTGTTCTGTGAGATAGCTATTCTCACAGAACAAATTTCTCTTCTGTTCCTAACTGCTTCCAAAATAGCTGATTAATATTAATGAATAGATAATTAAATGTTAGTAGTCTTCTTTTAACGACTATCGCAAGCTAATATTGTAAAAAAGGAATTAATTGTTTAAAAAAATTAGGTATACCAACAAACTTACATTCGCAATAACCCTGTCACTAGTTTATCTGAACAGATTAGAACGCAACGGTAGCGACCGACCGCGGTCGAGCTAAATCCATCGGCGATCACTACGACCTATCGATTCCGTCAGTTAACCGGTACGCAAGTACACAATCGGTTACGTATTTAGTTACACGTCAAGCCGTGTAAGATATTGCTTCCTTGTGTCCACGACATTAGTCAGACACATTTATAATAGAACATAATAAGCCTAGAGGTTGGCAGTAGCCTTAGTGTATTTTTCCTTAGCCGTCTGATTTGTCGACATTGAATTAAGAGTATAACTTTGCATCAATCGCACACTTCAAGTTAGATTTGAGTAAGTTAGGGTGCGTTTTATAAGCAAATCCACCCACTAATAATAATAACCAGACTCGAAACAAATGGCTGTAGGTACTAAGTTCAGAAATTCAAAACTAAGTTCGAAAAAGAAATCGTGCTGAAATCGAACTTGAAATCGGCACAAAGCACAGCAGTCAAGCACCTAATACTTTCAGTTCACGTGTATGTGTAGTAGATGGTCGACTACAGCGCCAAATAAGCGTCCCTTAATATTACAAAGAAAAATAAAGCAGTTTAATAGTGTAACCAGAGACTTGCAATTAAAATCACCATGCAGATACGTGATTCGATCAAAACACAATAATAATACATACTTTAGTACTCTTAAAATTTTATAGTCAAGTACGGTGCAATCGTAAAATATCAAGAAATAGTGTTTTCAATAAAAACAGAGCAGTTTAATTTAAGTATCAAATTACATCTCTGGATCTTTATCAGTTTACAATAAAGAAGAAGAGAAGTTATGAGTTTCAATGTAATTTTTTACCCCTGACGCAAAAATATGGATGTTGTAAGTTTGCATGCAATGTGTGTATCTATTTGTTTGACCTTTTGCCTATCTGCGGCCACGTAGTTCTTAATTATTGAAGAATGTTCCGACTGGCGTAGGGAATTTTTTGAAGAATGTTCCGACTGGCGAGAGGTTAAACGGGTGATAGTTTTTAGACAAGTTCTATCAAAATAGTAGGTTCAGCCGTTTCGAAGTTATCATCTTTTATGTTAGTTATGTCGCGAACTTAATAATTTTGGAAGCGGGTTTTTAATTTTTTATTTACTTTAGTAATATCACAGGATACTCCTTCAAAGTAGAACAAGTAGAACCTATCCATGATAATGATAGCAACATTAACAGTAGTTAATGTTTCAGATACATTAAGTGCTTCCTTCATAAACTGGGCATTTCCTGTGTTTAGTAAACTGACCTCTTATGGACACAAGTTTTTACGCAGGAACATGCCAATTAAGATATATTATTTATACTAGAGTCAACATGAATTATGAGGCTCCAATATTTGTAAGTTAGCTAGTAGTAGATACAGAATAAACTTTTTACGAAAGAAATTAAACAAATGTCTATATTATATACTAATAATATAAAGCTGGAAAGTTAGTTAGCTTGGTTGAACATGCTAATCTTTGGAGCTACTGCTTCGAAATACCCAAATATCGAAGAAGGCTATACTCATGCAACCAAATAAAAGGATACGAGGGACAGCTAATCTGTCGGGTAACGGAAGTTGGTGACTAATACTTACTATTAATTTTTATCATGTTACTGTTTACAAGGTTTTTAGTTTGTCCTTTAATACTGCATCAGACTTTAAAAGATTGTATACTAAACCACCAGAATATATTTATTAATCTTTATTTATGACAATTACATTCATAGTTTATTATGCCTATAACCTTATGATAAGTGTAGATCTAATTCTAGGTGAGTTGAGATATAAACGACTTATAAAAGTAGTTATACAATTAGTGCTGGTAGTTATAGATATATTCCACCTTTTTGAAGCAGATTAAAAATCACATATAACTCTAGAATACTCACTTATAATAAGAGATATCATTTGCACATCAATAAAACCTTATCTAAAAGTCTTAACAAGCAGGACAAAGCGCTTGGGTCTAAGTTACACGTACAAAGATTCCATACAAACAAAAGTCGGTCAAAACGCACATTTATGTGTACAAGTCATAGTCATAGACCAATAATAAATGTAACCTCTCCGCAAAATTATTTTTAAGCAGGGTTTGACTAACGGCTAATGGCAAATTTCAAAACAATTCACGATTTAACTTTGGCCATTTGGCTAGCGTATTGTTAGACAAACTTAATCAGAAACTTATGTAGTTAAACGTAAATGCGAACTAGGTTTTCTGTTTAGTACTTTCTTTAGACTACCTTCCTAGAAGCGATTAGATCAGACTAAGTGAACTCAAACTCAAAACTATTTTATTCAAATAAACCATTTACAGGTACTTTCGAATCGTAAAGAAACAAATCATTAACATTGTAAATGGATGTTCTCAAATCTTATGGAATAATGGTTAATTATGGTTAAACAGTGATCATTCATCGATCGCTTCTATTGTTGGTGAATCATTTGGTTAACCCCGGCTGGTCAAACGCTGATTAGTTTGTATTTAGTTTCGGAATTTAACTGTCCATAATTTGGACAGTCACATCTAGGATAAGACAAAAGTTCGTTAGTCAAATGTAGAAAAATGCTAATGGTTTGGACTTTGATTTGATTAAGAATTTATGGGAGATCTCAGGTTTGACTAACCAAACCTGGGAGCGCAGTAGCTTCCATGTATGTATATAACCAATTTTATAAAAAAATGACCCATAATATTAAGCAAATGTAGAACATTAACTTTCGATTTTACGTTATTGGATATACATTACACGACGGCAACATTACAGTTAATCGGGTAACCGGAGGCTTGCTCGCAGAGTTCAGGAACCCAGGCCGCGCTCCAATTTTTATGGTCTAAGATGCTGGTAAAACGTAAATTATGCCGAAATGCTTTCTATTCTGTTAAAGAGTATATTGAGGACTCAAATGCTTGGAATTGAGCTGCTTCAATGATAATCATGGGCCTATATTGACATTTATGTTTACATAATTTCCTTCATTGACATTGATATTTTCATTATTTGACATTGATGTGTACTTTTATAAGTATATTATTTTGTATACCATATTTTTTTTTTCCCTATTTGACATGTTAATTATTGAATCTGACATTTGTGTACTTTTATAAGTATATTATATTTTTTTTTACACTATATTTATTGTGAGTGTGAGGACTATGTGGGCTGTTAGGTTACTAGTATGTTTTACAACTACTGACGGTTTGAGTATCTAATGCGGCCTACCCGAATGTCCCTACTTTGGTATTGTTCGTCAAGACGTTAGGCTCCTTACGTTTTAGTTGAGCTAAACGACTTTTGACAAATGCTTGCACTGTTTGGACAGGTCCACTCAAATCTGTGTGCTTCTCTCATCAAGAGATCACTTCAGTTATTACCTTCATGGTCCTCGCATAATTTGACCAATACAATATTGTATGGACTTTAAAAGAGACTTTGACCTCTGAGTTTGTTTCGGTTGTTTCTTCTCAGAGTAGTCCAGCTAGGAAACACCGGCCCCACCGTTCGATTAAAATAAGAAAAAAATGACGTGTAAAAGTGTAATTTTTTACCTATTTACAAAAATAAATCATTCTATTCATTCTATTCTATTCTATTCTGGTGCCGACAGAAATACGTCATGTTAACATGGCTGAAATATTGACATTAAATGGAGGAATATTTAGGTATGCGTAATTATATGCTAGTTTCTGTCTGCGCTATTTTTCACGGTTTATGTCCAAAAGGTATTTCTGTTACGTTCAAGTTTGGTTTAAGGCCTAAGAAAATTAGCGATTGATTACTAATTTGAAGTAAAATACAGTAAATATGAACAACATACAAACATTTCCACAAACGGAAATTATATACGATACCTTATACAGTACCACATATTGAATTGCAGGTAGGTTTATTTTCTACGAATTAATATAGCTAAGTGTATAAATTATTATATTTTCTGATAACTTAATTATACCTCAATAATGTACACATAAAAACCAACGCTTCCCTTTTTGTACCTACTATTTCCCCTTTTATACCAAACAGAGCCAGAGGCTCCATACTTGTCTCATTATATAAAATTTTAAGTACACGCTGCATAAAGCTATAAACAATTGAACATTGAAAAGCACAATTCAGTTTCCAAGAAATCTTCACGCAATTGTACCGAAATGCCTGTGTGCCTTGGGCACTGATAAAAACAGTATAGCACAGGCCACTGAACCTTAAAAATCAAGAGCACCGAGCACGTTACCGGTACGTTATAGTAAATTATTGGTTTCGGACTTTGCGGTATAGTGGACGTGCCGCCGGCGCAGACGCAGCCATAAGCGCTCAACGTAATGATGGCCAATTTCCGAACCGACGCAATTCACCGATAGGTGCTTTATTAACGTTGTGCCATACTGCCATACCTCGGTGAAAGCTCTTGCTACCAATTTCCATGAACCCTATAGGGTTACGGTACTTTTATACTTTTTAGATGGCGCCCATTGTCGTTAAAGATATCATTTCAGAAATACTTAGATGGCGGCATTTATCTGCAATAAACTAAATTGTTTTTTTTTATGGAATTACATAAACATTCGATGTTTTACTAAACGAATCGATGTGTGGGTATAAGTTTTATATTGATTTTAAATAACGATTTAGAAATAGTAAAATGTTTCGATAAACTACTCTAACGGTATTTACATGATGACTACACAGTAAATACGTCTAAGCACGTTGCAGCAACATCATATTTTCTCAATCAAATTAATTCAATAAAGGAACTACAAATAATGTTCATATTTCCAATTTGGTGAACCGAGTATCAAACGACTACTGTAGTAGCTTTGACCTCCGCCATCACTCGTACCACAGTTACCAGAAATGTTTATTTCGTCGAAACGAGTTTATTTTATTATATTGGCAATTTGCGATTACACGCACAATTTCAGTGGTAATGAATAAGATGGGATTGTGAAAGATGAGAACAATTTAGCAATTAAATAGATGCTAGTAGCGCCGCACGCGCAGCTCAATGCACGCGATTTACCGTAACACTTTAGTAATATGACTGGGCGAAATACTTTTTGGTACATTCAAGTACGAACACCTGCAGTAATTGATTACAGATTACCTCTCGTTTCTGAGGTATTTATGTTGTCTTCCAATTAATGCTGTAGTTTCTTACGTACCTAGACGTAATTTTTTGTTTTTCGGTAAAATGTATAGGTATTAATAAAATTTTGAAATCTTTAGATCTTCACTGTTTGGCCACGTTTGGCTCTCGTAAGACATAACGTGATATTATAGCTTATATTACTCGCTGATAACGTAGCTTTATATAGTGGTGAAAGAATTTTTACTATTGGTTCAGCACTTTTAGAGTTTAACCATTATAAACAAACAATCAAATATTAATATTGGGAAATCCATTATATTTATGTATATGTCACCGGAAAATAACAAGATCCGTAAGTTTATCAATTTACTAGGAAATTTATAAACTTTCGTAGGATTCTAAACGAGAGATAAATAGGGAAGATGCAATATTTTTATTTTTGTTTTGATTTTAAAGAATTCCATGTAAAATAGACCACTAATATATTATAAAGTTAAAATGTTGTAATTTATTGTAAAAAAAAGCGGTTTTAAATTGACAGTTTAAACGTCCGCGCGAAAACGGACCAATAGTTCCGATGACGTCACTTCAGTGACACTGTATCTCTGGTTGTATTGTTCTTCTCTAATTTTTATAACTTTTTATTATTTTTCGCCATTCCAGATACTTTTATTGCTAAAATTTGAAAAGAAACTATCAATCAACATCTCGTGATCATAATAATACCGCATGAAAGCATGTATGCAATGCTTTTTTATGCAAAAAAGCATGTTGATTCATATTGATATCTCCAATACCAGACGGGGTTACAAACTTTGTATCAGATAGTTTTGGTGGCTGAACTTCTGATTTTAAATATTTGAAGAATTTGGATTTATGGAATCTTTACCTCCTGGACCTTGGCATCATGGTAGACAGAGGCTTCAAGCATATCGAAGGTGTGTTATTTCTGTTGATTAGACCATTAGTGAACAACACTAAGAAAAGTTCAAAAGATGAAGTACTACAGTCGAAGAAAATTGCATGCCTTTGAAATCATATTCAAAGAGTCATTAGAAAACTGCGCGAATTTGCTTTTCTAAAGTTAATTTTATTCCTACAAAACTATTTCTGTTTATTTTGACAAGTGACAACTAACTGCGGGGGTGCGTTCCAAAAAGGGTAATGGTACGTTTACACGCTTGGCAAGTCTCGACAATCATTCACAAACACAAGCGTGTAACAGGGGTGTTTGGCTTGGCTTGCGTAAGCTTGCAAGAGCTTGTTGACGACCCGGGCCTGTGTCGGTTTTTGAACACAGATCAAAGGAAGCTTGCGGCAAGCGCTTGCGGCGTATTTACATGTTGGCGCGTGAAATTCTCCCGATGGTTCATACAAAAGCTCATTAATCTTTTCTTCCATAAATTCTCTGTAAAAAAATGATAAAAACAGGATAAAGGGTGTTTCCTTCCGACTGCGACTTCAGCCGATACGGAAATAATACTTTATACAGTATTTAATCTATGTTAAAGACTTCGACGTCTACGTCTGCCATGTTTGCCTGTCCGGAACACACTAACACACTCGCAAGCGTGTAAATGGCATTCAAGGGTTTGTAAAGGCTTGGAGCTTGTGGACGATTGCCCAGTCATGGCAAGCGTGTAAACCTAGCATAAGAGTTACACGGAGTAGCGCGAAAGTTACTCTAAAGCGTTCCGCTGGCTTATTACCTATGAAACAGCAATCAGCAATATTTGCGCAGTGATCGCGCGATTAATCGCTTAACGTCAAAAAATGCTTTGTTTTATTAGGTACCAAAGCGTTTTATTATTGTAAATATTGAATACATACCATATTAAATAAAATAATTTTAGAAATATGGACCTTACCAAAAACAAATAATATATAACAGTTGTTTTATGTAATATTAAATTACCTACCGTGTATGTCTTCTATTTAATAACCGTAAATTACATGTAATATTTTTTTATATAATCAAAGGCAATTTGATATTAATAAATATATAAATATCCTTGGACATCTTACACACGGCCATCTGATCCCAAGCTAAGCAGAGCTTGTGTTATGGTAATCAGACAAGTGATATACATACTTATATAATTTTTAAATACATATATATTACAGATAAATAACACCCATAAATAATACTGAATTAAAAAAAAATCTCGATTAAGATTTCATTGTAAAAACTCGATTGTATCACATCACTATTTATGTGGAACAAAAAACCTGCAACACTGGAAATGTCATTTTTCTGACCCGAATTAAAAATCGTACTAAAACCTCTTTTTAATTTTCGAGTGAATTCCTCGCACGTTTTGGAACGTGCCAGTGACGTCATTCCAGTCGCTTAACGCTGATTGGTGTTTTAAATTACGTTTCATTTCATGTAATTTTAAATTCATATTTTATTGATAAAAATAAACATTATGCAAAAAAAAATGTTGCAGAGGCCCTTCATTTACATTTTTTCAACATTTTATTAATAAATTTTCAATAAATACTATGTTTGCATCTTCCCTATTGTAATATTTTACGTCCACTTTTTCGTAAATTGATAAACTTACTGAACTCACTCGTAAATTAATAAGTAAGCAGTAACCAAACGCTACGCGCGATCTGATTGGTTGACTGTCACGTGTCACTTCTCCTTCCTCGCGGCCGCCATTGTTCGCCACGGAACATAAATAAACCAGTTTGCTTGTGCGTTTTTATTAGTTTTAAATGTTGAACTGTGTTGCAACTCAAAGAAAACTCAACTCACTACATCCGTGCCAGAGAGGAACCAGGCATTGTTGCTTCCAATTTATAGTTTGCCAAGTCTGATTATACCAGTATCTGGACACAAGCATTGCCACTATGAACATTGACCAATCAGAGAGCAATGTGTTATTTTACGTTTATCAAAGATGCGGATATTTAAAAGTGTTTCTGTGATTGGTCAAACCGTTTAAAATCTTACGAATAGATAACCGTTAGTTTATAAATTTACCGTATGACGTCGGAAATTGATAAATTTACGAAAATGTGAACGTAAAATATTACAATTTATCTCCCGTTTAGAATCCTACGGAAGTTTATAAACTTCCTAGTAGATTGATAAACTTACGGATCTTGTTATTTTCCGGTGACATATATATAGTGATTTACTCGTTTATTGAATTTATTAGTTACATTTCTGAACTGCAATTACAGATGCGTGATTCTATTTCCTGATCGAATCGTTAGCTTATGATCTACCTAGCTAGACTTATACTTACAAATACTCTTGTAACTCAGCGGTAATTCCTAAGCATCGAATTCAATCAAACTGATTACCTCTCAAACTTGATCGATGTGGAAGTCAATACTATCAATATTTTAGAACCATAACCGATCATTACTTCTGTTTTCGTGTCGATAAACTAGCTCCATACATTACAACGTTTCTAAGCTTGACAAATGAAAAACTGTTCAACATTACTTATTCCCGTGTATGGTATAAGTAACAATAATCAATATAATAGTCTTGCTTCAGGACCTAGATGTGGTAAATGTTCTATTTCCTTTTTTATATCGTGAAGAACGGTAATCAATGATTTGCTGCTCCCCATGTAAGGCAGGATAATGAAAACTCAACTAATGGTTCTAATCTGATTTTTCTGTCTTGTGATGGTGGACTGGGTTCTTGAATTACCACGGAGTTTGAGATTTAGTATAGTTTAGTTCTTAATGACGGTTTTGAGCAAAATAGAAATACTAAATAATCCTAGTCCGATTCGATGTTGATTGAGATGTAGAAGAGGTCTCCATGGGCAGCAAATTGGCTTTGATGATGTCAACTGTGTGCAACCTGCATACAAATATTGCCGCTCGGTGTCAAACGATGAATGTTGTTACATTAACCAAGGCATAATAAAATGTTTAATAAACCAGTTCTCGTAATTTAAAATATCATAATCCCATTATCTAAAAAATGCAAATAAACTATCAAAAAGGCATTGTTGACACATTACACAGCGAGCGACTTTTAAAGTTACAAGAATCAATCCTTCCTTTGAAAACCTAGATCGCTATGGAAGAACATCGTTGTAGAAGCTATCATTTCTCTATTCGTCAGCGACAATAATTGTCAAAAATGCAAGTAAACTAAGTTAAGGCATTTTAGCACATTACTCTGCGGTCTGCGAACGACCATTAAGAATCACCAGTTCCTCTGAAAACCTAGATCGCTTTGGTATTTGCAACAAAACTTTTTATTTCTCTATCCATCTCGTAAATAAAGCACTAGGCACTAGTAGGGGACTCGGCTGTTGCCATTTTAGGTGGCAGTATGCAAAGTGGCTTACAAGTTATAACTCAGCTTGGCGTTGCTTGCTCCAGTTCACCGGATTTGGCCCGTGTCCGCCTGACATCTGGCGATCTGCGAAATGGCACGCATCGGTGACAAGCTCACATGTGTTCCACTCAAACCTCACCTGAACGGATTTAACAGTTTTGCTACGTTTTTTGTAAAACATCCTTTGGTAACGTGAGAGGTTACGGGAAGTGGTAATTGCCATTTTTTAGAGCGTGGTTCTGTGATTACAATATGGCACATTGTGGGTTTACCGTAGAATTTAATTTAAGCCTGGCAATATGTCTACCATATTCTTTCCCACATAATTATTTGTGTTAGTAACGCTTAATATAAATCGATTGTAAACATACGAATAAGATTGCTCGGTAGTATTTAGATAATGAAACAAGTTTGGCGAATTGAGGACAAAAAATTATGAATACAAAAAAAATATTTGACATTAATTTTAAATACTGATTACTAAGTAGTTTAACGTAAAAATAATTTAAACAATTTTTGTTCTTTATTTTTTGTTCTCTATTTAGCGGACGTAACCTTTGTTAATTAATATTTTATTATGGTCTTCAAAGGACCTAGTAAAGACAGAGTATGAATTAGCGCGTTCTACTTAACAAACAATTTCTGCAGCTTTATAATATTAATATAGTCAGATTTAAAAAAAAACTTTTTTGTGTATATTATTCGTCAAAGTTCCGTTTAAAGTTTCATGTCAGTTCACCCTGGCATTCCTCTTCATCCTGTTTAAAGGAAATACTAATACCGTAAGTAATCGTATAAAGGAATTTAATCGTAAATGACAAAGTTATAGGTACCGTTGAAAGCCGGGTTTTGAACGTAACTTTCACATTTTGTCAGGAAATGACGTGATATCCAGCTCGTGTAAATTACCGTTTAACTAGCGTTAATGTATTGGCATTAATTTATTCCTGATAGAGATAAGGAATCTTATCATCCGGTTAACGATTGATAGATAACATCTTATCATAAGTTTTGTGTGAGTACCTGTACAGTGACAGTTAAACGTACTAAAAAACGTAAAAAAAAACTTTAAAATTTATTTATTTTTATTAACGTTTTGACGACCAAGCGACAGCCGGCTGCCGCGTTGCTATTGTGTCTCGAATCACGTGTGTTCGAAGGATTAAGGTTTTCCAACAGCTTTTTTAAAACGCGCAATCAATATCGGACTGATACAGTGCCTAATTACAAGCCAATCAGCATGTTAGAAATAAAACACAACATAAATCCAAAGGATGACAAAATAAATTAGGTAAAGCACTTATAAAACACAAATAACTGAAAAAATAACACTGAAAATTATATTAGTAAACTAAGACGTTTATTAAAACAATTAAATACACAAGATTCGTACCCAAATAACTATGACAAAGGTAAGGCAAAGAATTACAAAAAAAATCGATAATTAACAGGTTGTTTTCCGGACCCCACGGTTTTTTTAACGTAATCATGGCTGTCTCGTACAGATTTTTATGGAATCATGGCATATGTCATGTCTCGTATTGATTTAATGAAAGCGTTAATTTTTCAGCTTCTTTAAGCCCGAATTGTAGTACAAGGCTGTAAAAATTGCCCGTATTTACTAACACTAAAAGCGAAATTTCAATGCACTGCCACATGTTATGCATTCATGTAATTGTTTAAAGTTAACAGTTGAGCTCCTTGTAAACACCATACTAATTTCTGCCAGAAAGCAGCATTGCTGAGTACCAGTTTGAAGGATATATACTGAATTAAAAACAGGCACATGAATCCTTTCAGCTTTGTCTCTGTGATAGCAACGAATGCTGGAAGCTTTTTGCCTGGAGATGATTACTTAACAGCAAATGGGCCGCCAGGTTCCTTGATATTTATTTTATTAAAAAATGCGCAAAAAAACATATTACAAACTAGATGAGTCACCTAATATTACAACATAAAAGGAATGATGCGTAAACATTAGGTGTGAGGCCTAAATCTTTAGTTGACTTAACTAAAGCATTGACAGACATTGAACTAATTATTAAAACATAGATATCAGTCATTCAGTGAGACGGAGGTGCTCTTTAAATTAGACATCACCTAACTAGGCTATGCTTTAGTTATGTTCAGTAAATACAGGATATTGGTGCCGATTCTCTTGTGCACAAACTATCGTAAATTTAAGTTAAGTGCATCTTTCTCTTTCCTTTTAATTAAGAAAAGGACAGAAGATCAAATATTAGTTAAGTCCTGTCAAATTTAGACACTCCATAGATAATTTAGACGCAATTTAAAAACATGGCGTCTAATTATACGTCAATTTTTATCAGGCGCTGTCTAATTTGACAGGATTAAACTAAAATGTATCTTCTGTCCTTTTCTTTAAGAAATGGAAAGAGAAAGATGCACTTAACTTAAATTTACGATAGTTTGTGCACAAGAGAATCGGCACCATTATTTAATAATAATAAACAATATACATACATAGGTATAATTTTTTGTAAATCATATGTATGGTCTACTATAATTTTAAACGTTTCTTGGTGACGTTCCACATAATTTTATTATTCAGCAGGAAACCAATAAATAAAGTGCGAAATGGGGCTACAAAATTGCCAGTACACTCACCTACATTAAAGTTTATGAGCAAAGATAACAATTATAAATTAATAACATTTTATTTAAAGAAAAGTAATTTTCATTTAGTCACTATCAATGTTACAACTTTATTTACACACCTTTTGTTTTTGTGAGCGAGCATTGTGTACACAACTGTACCCTTCGCTGCATGTTTGAAGGCAAACGCAAATTATGACCATCTTGTTGTAGCCTCCATAGCTCAGGGGTTAGAGCACTGGTCTTGTAAACCAGGGGTCGAGAGTTCAAATCTCTCTGGAGGCATTTTTATATTCGGCCATAATTTAAAATTTCTGTGAAAAACTCGTTAAATTACACTTAATTATGGTAATGACTACATTTTGTTAGGCAAATTAGTTCTAATCTGGGCAGAAAAGACAAGTATTGAAATGAATTGCTTCTATTTTGGAAAACTTATTGCTTATTGTGATTACTGGGAATTGAGATTAATGAAAATGTTAATTTAAGTGCATAATAATTTAAATAAATAAGTTCACGCAGTCTTAATAACTCAGTCAAAAGTTTCTACACCAATCCTGATTTGATTAGGCTGAACGAAGCTATGTTCTAGTGATGTAGTAAAAAAGGTTCCTGGCCGAGTAAGCCCCATTTGGTTAGGCTGAGCAGCCTTGTCAACATTATCTGTGCTCTGAGCAATGTTTACGAGTTTCGGTCTCGCACAGGTACCTTCCCTACGAGCCCGACCCGCCCTCCACCATCACGGTGTGACGCTTTCCGCCCTATCTCCGGGGACTTTCCACAGGGTAATGTGAGTTACAAGAACTCTGTAAGTGACCCCGATGACTGAACTGGTCGGAACCCTCAGTAAAATTCACGAAATTACGTCCATGTGTTTAGGTGCCAGAAAAGTTTAATAGCGCGATTTAGGGAATTTTCTCGTAAAGTTAAAACCACGGAGTTAAAATATACATAAATGTAAACATATTTTTTTGAACCACATTTATTTCATGAGGATTAAATTTTACAGTGTATTAAAGTTAAGTTAAATGTATCTCAAGAAAACTAACTTGTAACGAAGCATTTCAACCGACAGCGCCATCTAGTAACAACCTCCAACACAAAAAATAAAGTTTGTAACAATTCTATTTTTATGCCACGACATTAATATGCTAAACTCATAAAGTGCCTTTAATGTTATTGAAAAGCCATGCCCTCGTCTGTCTAAGTTAATAAGGCTCAAAAAGAATAAAGCCTCCTTTGTTTAAGTTGGTTGGCTTCTCGTTAACTTTTACTTGAAATAAAAAATGACCATATTTCTCCGGCAAAGGAATCTTTATAGTCATGCATTGACCGTAAAATCCAACTTTGCTGTAAAGGTAGAGACTACAGTGTTTTGTATAGTTTGTTTGTTACATCCGTGATTCGTAATGAGGGATTTGAGTGCGTGCAGTGGATTTTGAAGCTTGTTCCTCACCAATAAGGTGTATGTTTTGTTGTGTTAGCTAAGATGCGCAGACGCAGGTGTGCGGCCGCCTGGTCGTCGCCGCGGCTACTGCTCTCGGATATGGTATTCATTTATTAATTTGCTTGCGTTGACCGACGCGCCAATACATTTAGTTTAGATGACCAATTGTACTAGTATCTTATGATATTGCAACTAACAAAAAAAGTTTGATAAAAAAATTAAGCACTTACCGATTTAGAAAAAAAAAACAACTAGTCACATAGGGTTTGCATTTTTATTAGACTTTTATTTTTTGTTTCAGTGTAACCATAACACATACACAACAATTTTATATTATAACAATTAGTGCCCATTCTTCTCCATGATACGAAATAAACTCTTGAATTGGGCAATTAGATTAATATCTTGTAATGACATTCCAAAATGTCTTTTCAAAGTTATAATGGAAATAAAATAATGCGTTTGAGTTGAATTAAAAAAAAACAATAATTTTAAAAGTATAACTACATCCATCAATTTATGTCAACATCATCAATATGCTAATGATTATAATTGCTCACAGTTTTGTCACAGGCGTTTAGTGTGTTAATGAAAGAATTAAATAACCATAAACACGGTTCATTAAGAATCTTAATTTATATTTTAAAGATTTATGTATTTTTATTGTTAAGCGCATTTTAAGCTATGAATAGCTACGAATGCTTTCTTAATTTACATTTGTTAAGTATTGTAAATTACGCGATATAGATACCTGCAAAATTTGTTTTGTCACGAATTCTGTTTTTGTTGATACATTGCTAAGCAGTTAGCACACCATTAACTCAAGTGTTTACCTTATAGATTCTATAAACAGTTACGTAAATAGGATTTTAGATTTTTTTTTTCTAATTCAACAGAGAACATATTTTCTTGTACCTTCAATCTCCTATCACAAGTATGAAGTATCCTTGCAGTTTTCTCCAAAGATTTGCATTACTTTAAAGGAATTAGGTCCTTTCTTTTTAAATAAGGAATTTGTTTATGTAAACAGATGTTACTTAGTACAGACAGGATCTTCGGGACCTTGCGATGTCTGTATATTGACGGTAGATGCGTTACCCGCAATTTGCAATATTTATCTGTTTAACGTAAATATTGTATCTTGTAAAGGGGAAACAACAACTATGTTTTTTTTTCAGAAATAGGTATAGTTCGTAGTACCTATTTCCCCGGAAGAGCTACTTCACAAGTTTTTCCTTCTTGCAAATCTTCCCCCAATTAATATCGAAACCAAAACATACCTAATTTAAACCGTCACTCGACGCTCATAAAACAAATCTAAAACATAATAAAAGATTGGAATGCGAAACGGCCATTAGGTGTAATTTGCAATATAAATAAAGCCGTCGATAGCGGAGCGTTTTGTCTGAGTAAATAGTGGATAAGGCCGGGTCCACATAAATCATGGTTGAATTAATGCAGGTTAGCTGCATTCCTGAGCCGGCCGGCGAGTCGTGGCCCCAGCCAGTGTTGCCAACTATTATGAGACAAATTCGGGATCCGGATATTCGATTGTTACGATAATACAGTGGCTGTTAATGTGATATGCTTGTTTAAGCGTAGTAATCTAATGGTGTAATTTGGACGTGTTGACATCTTGGTTCAGTTTTAAAGGTTGCTATTGTTGTTACGTTTTATAGTAGGTGCTTGAAAAAAGTGACTGCCGATGCCGCATTGGTCTCATCATTATAAAGACAGTAAGGCGACTGCTAAGCGTGGGTCTTAAGTTCGTTTCTCAGGTCGGGCAGTGTTATTAAGCTTTTTCAATAGAAATTTCTCTGCTGTGCTCGTAACAGACAGATGGAGTTAGTTCGTTATTCAAGTTTGTTTGTAAGTAGTTGTTTTAAACACACGTCTGTGAAATCCAGCAGCCGCCATCTTTTAAAATCAGGACATTCCTTAGATATCTGGAGACATAGCAACAGTCTAGTGGACCAAAACGGAACTCGAAGCCTCCAGCGATGAATGCCGATCGTTGTTTTTGCAGAAACCAGTCACTATGGAAAAACCCAAACGTCCTCGAGACTGCCAAAATTTTTACCAAAATAGTTGTGGCGCCAAGCTCTATTTGTTATTTAGATATGTTATTCCGTAGCTATCTGACACAATAATTAATTGTAGGTAGGTATCGATGTTACTGATGGTAGCGGTTTTTTTTACATAGCATCGACATCTATGGAGAAAAAATGAGAATTACTGTATCGGATCATATTAAAAACGTTTAATCACAACAACCATTTTTTTTACTTTTAGAGGTATATGTGTAACTGATTGAAAAATCACCAACAAAGAAAGGGTTCACCAACCAGATGGGTATTGTCTGGTGGTTAAAAAGCCCATTTAACGAGGACGTATAAATAACATCACGGTACGACCTACGGTAGCGAAGTAGTAACCAAAGATGCAGGTTTACTTGTCGCCACAAACAAATTATTTGTCAGTAATTTGTACCATCCTTGTTCTAAGATGGCTTCAAAAGTGTAATCATTCCTGTCAACATCAATTATCTAGATACTTACCCACGCAATTAAAAATGCAATAGATTTATCAGCATCAAACCCAATAAAAAGCTTCATAATTATATAATGTGATTTTCAACCTTATTCAATTAAAAACTAAGCAAAAAACTTGCAATAAAAAGCCCCGACTATCCAAACAGGAACAGGTTGGCAACCAACGCCCATAAACCATTAAATAACCGGGTTCCTTCGATAAGCGAGCGATAAGCCATCGCCACCTATATCGCTTTTTTGACAACAACAAATTATAGATATAAACTTAACTTGCTTACGATTATATTTAACGGTTCAGTTACTCAATGATCCGTAGGATGTTCTTTAGGTTAAGTTGTTGTAAGAAAGTATAGCGATCACCGCTCCAAACAAAAAATTTGCCTTGGTGATTGGGCCAAGGCGGTGAGATCCGGTATGGTCTAGTGTCTAGGATACCTAGCTCTCATACCTTAATGCTACAAACAATAGAAATTAGACTAATTATAAGATTTAGGTGTGCCTTTCATACAAACCAAGAACTAAAACATTTTAAGTTGTAGAGGAGTATGCAATCGATTTGCTTGATTTTGCACGCTTTTCACTCATGTTGAGCATAATTTTAATATAGAAATTGAACTTATCTACGAAGGTCTAAATTCGCCGAGAGCTGTTTTACAGGTCGTCTGAGTGGAGTTCAAAACATGGGATGGGCAAAAGCAACTGACAAATCAGGCCTATACCAAATATAGGCCTGATTTGTCAGTTACTCCGCTCAATTAATATCAACTATAAATAATCAAAGATTTCTTTGTTCCCCAATAAAAACATTCCACCTCACTGTCACTATCATCCCAAAACTCAAAAGAAATGTATATTTTCCTCTGACAAACATATAGGTATGTATTTCTTGTTCTGGAATACTCAATGAACTGTAGAGAGAGAGAACTGCAATGATTAAACTCAACTGTTCCAATTTAATAAACCCGGAAAACATATCGATGAAAAACGACCGTCAATGACACCGTCTCTAAAAAAGAAGAATGTATGGAATGGTCATAACTCCAGTACAGGTGTGATCGCACGCGGAGAAGTAATGGCTGCCATCATAAAGTTAAGCCTAGTTCTGCTTTCATCATTAAATTAGGAGCTCTGCATGTCGCTGTGGAGCTGTGGGGAGCCACAAAAAATGGTCCAAGTACGTCTTGGGACACGTGCAGTGTAGGGTTCCGTAGTTTTCTAAAATGGTTGATTATTACTCTTGAACCTCAAATACTAACTTAGCTGTGATAGATTTCCTTTTAACTTTAATAATACATATTATCTATGGGTGTTTATCACCAAATTTCTCCAAAATTCCGACGGTTTTGTTGTGTAGTTTCAATGTTCGAAAATCTATGAATAAAACCCGGTACGTTGTACGTTACAGTGCCGTCTGTATGTTATCCATATTTAATTGAGGCGACGCTTTTCCGGGCACTGTATACCGTGTCTGCTAGAATTTATCTACATCTCCACTTCATTCCAATCCGACAAATTTTGGACATTATTGATTTGACACCTCTAAACACAGGTTCCGCAGTAGCAACCAAATCAAATCCTAAGGATGCCACAATAAACATTATATTAGAGTCGGCCAACATCCCAATAACTTGTACAATCCAAGTGAAATAACATGCAAATGTTAACAGACCACATACGGCCGCGCTAAGTGCTTTCAGAGCGTCTCAGTGAATGGAAACAACGCTCATGGAATACTAATTTGTTTAATCAATAATGTATAGTATACATAAATTGTTTTTTCCCACTTCCCTGCTTTTAATTGTTGGAGATAAACGGCTTGACGATTGCATTTATTCGTTTAAACCTGGCGTTTTATCTTATTCTTTCCTCAGTTGTTTAACCTGCCTGCATGGTGTACGGGTTGCTTTGCTTAGAGGAACCAGTTGTACTCATTAGCACAGGATTGACCACTTCCTATGGTGATATCCTGTGGTAATGATTCCTGTGCTTAGGAAAATGCTTTCTGAAGTTACTAGAGAACTGGTCGGCTGTTGTCGGTGATTTTATACAGTGGTGTGCCTAGGGCTCAAAATTAGTGCAAGCCTCATGGATTTTTACGGCGCAAGTCGCTATGACACGTCTCCAATAGTTACCACCATTTTAATATTATATTTTTTATAAAATTACTCACATGCTAATTATTTCCTAATAAGTGTTAGCCAGGCTTTTATATTCGTCCTAAATGTATTTATAGCCCTCAGGGATAAAAAGAAAAACCAAAATTTTAATTACCCGCCGCAGATAAAGAAAGTGCTCAATTTATAGCAACAGCAAGACAAACGAGTAAGAGCACAATCTTAATCGTTTCGCGAAACTAAGTGCGTATTTCCAAAGCTTTTAAACCGAACGAAAAACGAAGAAAGCAAGATCAGCCCGATACCTCGTGCCTCTTAAAGTAACGCATCTTTATTTCAAAGAGTTGTTTTAGCATCGCGTGTGGACGACTCGACAAATTAGTCGCAGGTGGGAAATGACACCGCGCCCGCACCTCGTATAACATTTTAATTTATTTTACGCGTTCACTGAATTATCGTCCCAACTGTTCGTGTACAGAGCAATCACTGTACTAAATCGCTACTTTACTGCGAGTAAAAGCAGTGAAAATCATGTGAATAGCCGTTCGCTTTAAATTATTATGTTATTTGGATTAAATGGTTTGAGTCATGTCAGCTGAATTAGTTTAACCTTTCTTGCTTAGGAATTCGATTATTTCGTTTGGTTTTTTACTGAGACACTGATAGAATTCCTCTAAAGTTAAACCTCTGACTTTACATTGTTCTTATTTTTTCAGGATTTTCCTGGGCGGCAATTATGGAGATTCAATATTATACAGGAGACAGTGCACAAGTGCTCCGTTCTCACTCTGAAAATCCGATGTTATTTGTGTTACGACAATATGACCCGGTATAGGGAACAAATCGATCTTAGTACCAACGGTTTTACTTTCCAAGGCACAGAAAATATAACATAACCAGTGAATAACGAGATACAGATGCAGATGATACAGAGCTGCTAAGCATGGTGTGTTTTAAAGTCTATGCTAAGCACTGCTCTAGTCTCATCTAACGACGAAGCCGAAGCCAAACCTAAATAGACCGCTCCAAACCTTTTTTCACACGTCATTAGAGTTCCCAACAAAAAACAAAGTAAACAAGTAACCCCAAACGTTAAACATCTACCGCTAATATATAATTTAGTCTACACATTAATAACATTACATAAATTGGCCTTTAATCAGCCGTTATTACGTGTGATATGTCGGCGTTGTAATAATCCGTCGGCGCACACCCCGCTCTTTGACTTCGCCGTTCTCAGAAATGAAGCCTTAATGAAAAAGTGTATTTTGTACCCGCAGCTTTGTTCGCCTAGAAATAAAGCCGCCATAATAAAATGGTAGCCTTTGATTAAGACTAGGTAGCGTTGTAGTAGGCACAGATGCAGTAGAGTAAAAAGTTTCATATATCAAAATTTCAGCAAAATTTGTTACGCGGCTGAAGAGTGATAATGTATTACCAACAAACAATGTACCTTTCTCAAGCGATGGTTCAGTAGCACATAAAGTTTTAATTCCCCGGCGGCGATTATAATATATGAAGTTCTAACTAGAGAAATAGAGTCCTCCTGGTGGTTTTCTACTCTTAATAAGAAATATAACCTTGTAACTGAAAGCAATACAATTGAAGTTTCTTCTTTACAATGATAAGGTGTCCACCCACGCATTTGCATAGAGGTTGTGTTATTTCCTCCCTGGTCAACTCGTGTCTCAATCAAAGATAGACTCGTAAGCTAACCAGCCAACCACGAACATTCCTGCCAGTTGCCAGTGTTGCCGCCATAACGATAATATTTAAATGAAGCTATAATCGCCAACAGCTCAGCCATTAGCTCAGATTTAGATATGAGGAAAGGTATAGAGTTGTCGGTGTCTTTGTCAGAAAACATTCGAAAGGGCTGAATAGGAGTGCTTACAAATTGCAAGGTAACTTTGGAACCAATTATTGGTAGCTTGTTGCCCAAAAAAACTTGTGTCATAAGGACCATGCGACATATTACGGCGTTGTCTAATAGTGGTTGACCTTTGTCATATGTTAGCTCTTGAGGTATACTTCATTTCATTGTATGGCCGGTAATCTAGATTTTAATGTGTAAGTGGTTTTAACAAAATTAACAAATACACTATGTACGAAAATGTGTGAATTATAAGCATTTTCACACTTAATGACAACGACACCTCAAGAACTTTCATATGACATGGGTCTCATAACAGTTGGACAATGGACCCAGGGTTCATACTACATTGCCCATGGACTTTTGTGATATAAATAATATTATGGGTCCTTCTTGACAACAAATAATATTATTTCAAAAAATTGCGGTTATCTATTGAACCCAATAAGGTCTTTTTTCCCTTAATTAAATCTAATGTAATTTATCATATAAGTCTTCTGCAACTCCCTTTACAAAGTCAATGCTAATAAAAACTGCAAAGTAATCCCAGCTCACGTTGTTCACGTTACAGTTGTCAATGCCACCTCATTATCGAGATGCTTGCAAGCATTTAAATTAAATCATTAATACTTATAATTTTATTACAAAGCAAAAACGAGGAAAATGTCATTAATATTCTATTACAATGCATGAATGCAACTCTATGTAGATCCGTGCGTATTAAGGAGTAATTAGATTCAGTGCGCGGCGCTTGCGCAGCCAGCGCAGGATGTGGCAGTGTCGCCGTGCTACCTACCCGACACTTAACTACCACTTGTAATTGCTCCTACTATTAACTGATATTTTTGAAACGCAAACCTTCAATGACGTAGATCATACAAATATATGCTTGCACTTTCTAGGCAGGTCCACTCATATCTGTGTGCTTCTATCGTCAAGAGAATGCCTCAGACATTAACCTTCATAGTCCTCACATAATTTGACCAATACAATATTGTATGGACTTTAAAAGAGACTTTGACCTGTGAGTTTGTTTCGAATGTAGTATTTTTTTCTCAGAGTAGTCCAGCTAGGAAACACCGGCTCCATCGTTCTATTAATATAAGAAAAATATAATGACGTATAAAAGTGTAACTTTTTACCTATTTACTAAAATAAAATCATTTTAATTCATTTTTTTTTAATTTTGATACGCAAACCTTCAATGACGTAAATCATACAAATATTTGCACAAAATTTCTGAAGATATCGCTAAAATCTTCAGATAAGCCATAAATTGTTGTTAAATTAAGATTTTTTTAATGACGCAATATTGATTCAGATATGGCCCGAATGCAAATATGGGCATTTTTAGCCGCTCTCGCTACGATAAGATACTCCCTATTTATATCTATACTAGCTTCTGCCCGCGGCTTCGCTCGCGTTAGAAAGAGACAAAAAGTAGCCTATGTTACTCTCCAACCCTTCAACTATCTCCACTTAAAAAATCACGTCAATCCGTCGCTCCGTTTTGCCGTGAAAGAAAGACAAACAGACAGACAGACAGACAGACACACTTTCCCATTTATAATATTAGTATGGATGAATATCTTTATGATATTTATAGGTCTAAGTTCTATGCTAAGCAATGTCCATGAACTTTGTTGCAGTGGCTTTCGCGTGCACTTTTATTTGAATGATTTTGTAAAAACATAAAAATCAATATAGGAACTACTAACTAACACGTACTAGATATATTGGGTTTGTTCAAAACACATCAGCTCAATTAATAAATTCATATATTTCAACCCTTTTTCCGATTTGCTTTTAATTAACTAAATAAATAATTGTGTTGGCTAAAAAGTGACGTTACGTCACTCTTCGTTCTCCACTGAGACATCAAACTTAAAGTGAGCATCCATTAAGGCCCGTAATAAACGTTACTCAGATCAAAACTCGTACTTGATGCCTAGCTTAAGATCTTGTTCGTATTTAATAAACGAATCCCAAGTTCCGGATTAAGTGTACGTCATCAACTGAGTGTAAACTGATTAATAAACGAAACTTGACACTTAAGTATTGTACTCATGTGACGTATTCGTTCACATAAAGTATAGATGATCCAAGCTTATCTTGGTAACTGAGACGCATTTATTAATTAGTGACGATCTTGAGCTCCTGTCATCGTAATAATCCGGTATCAAATGATATCTCACTTAAGATCGTATTTGAGAAAAGATTTTTAGAAATCCCTACCCTATAAGGGTAAAAAAGAAGTTTCAATATAAACGCGGATGAGGTCGCGGGCAATAATAAAAACACAAAATCTATAGAAAAATCATGCCTTGATAGGTTTGACAGTCAATTGATTGATGGTGTGAAATATTCAACAATCAATTGACTCAAACATTTTAATTTGTGCAGGACAAATTAAAATTACTGGACATAAAGCTATAACAAATAGGATATCAAATGAAGCGATCCATAGGTTTTAGTCAGTAAGAGTCTGACACGCCCTCCCGCCGCACCCAGGACGGGAGCAGTCATTGGATGATTTCCCACTCAACAAAAAAAAAAGCGATTTATACTTAAATACTACTTATCCATACTAATATTATAAATGAGAAAGTAACTCTGTCTGTCTGTCTGTCTGTTACGCTTTCCCGCTTAACCTACTGAACCGATTTGAATGAAATTTGGAACAGATATAGTCTGGGACCCGAGAAAGAACATAGGATAGTTTTTATCCCGGAAATCCCGCGGGAACGGTAACTATTCCATGCGGACGAAGTCGCGGGCAGCAGCTAGTAACAAATAAATACAAACACCATTTATTCATCATTGGTACAGGTATCTATCGTTACCGCTTCCAACTATTGTAATACATGCATGCACCACACGTAGCTGCTAAGCAGGCATGCATATTTTAAAATCTCATCACGTAAAATGCAATTAAAATAATCCCGGATTATCCCCAATCACACGCACCGACTCGTAAATAGCACCTAATCGAAAACCATTATAGCTACATTACATTCCGTAATAGAACTGAGAACACATTTAACATATTAGCCGATAATTTATAGCCGGATCGAAACGACTTTTTCATAAATAAAATAAAAGGAAAAAAGAACCAGAGACTCAAAACAAATTCTCTTTTTAAAGAAGCATTTATCACGTACAAAATTTGAAAGAAAAAGTGAACAAAAATGAGTTTTATCTCAGTTCAAAGGAACATAATATGTATGATCCTTTTCCTGTGATAAAATTCAAAGTAAACATGAAGCATTAGACGGCAGTACGTACAGGTGCGTCGTATAATCAGTGCTAGGAATGCAGGGGCAGGTGACAGGACGGGCGTGTTTCACGTACGTACTCGCACACCGCTCTATGCTCTATGCCCGCAGCGTTAGAGCGCTCAAATCACGTCCATTAACCGCAGGACTATGACCGACCATACGCTTACGAAGGTTTAGACAGAACAAGTGTTTAAAGGACCTGGCTATTTCCGCAATTTCCTGATTAGCGAGCCTCTAGTTGCGTTGCTAAGCTGCTCCTGTAGTGATTTTCTCCATCTTTGGAAAGCCAGACATCAAGTCAATTATAATACAGGGGTGAATAGCAAATTTCCGAGCCATTTATACATCTCTCTCTACAGTCTCTCCAGAATAAAAAAAAATGGCTTTTTATAGATACAGATAGTTTGGTTACCGGGATTATTAAATCACTAGGACCAGTCCATTGATGACAATGCTGAAAATATTCCAGTTTTTATTTTTAACAAGGAATATTTATTAGATTTGCAGCCGATTGAGTTATCATGTATTCATGCGATAATCATTTACAATGTTGTAACGATTATGTCGAGATAAACATAGTAACGCATGTATGTTAGCACGTACTTTGGCTTAGCTGTTCTCAGTTATGTGGAGTCCCCATTCTTAATTCATGTTCAAAAGTGCCAGCCAATACGAACAATAAGCGATATAGAATGAGCGATGAGCTCTACACTTACAATGATACTAGCTTCTGCCCGCGACTTCGTCTGCGTGGATTTTTCCTGAATTTTCTTTGCTATAAACCTCACGGAGCTCGAGACCTTTCCAACGAATGCAAAACCGTGGAAATCGGTTCGTGCGTTCTGGAGTTATATCGTCAGGAAGGAAAACCCGACTTATTTTTATATAGTAGATTTACACTACAATAAACAAAACAAAAATGAAGGAACGCGTGACATGTGAGACGATGTAAACTTTGCAAAAATACAGAGACACTTCTATAAGCCACAAAGTCTATGGCGGGTATAATAGCGTAATTCTAGACGGACGCTTATAAGGTATAGTGAGTAACAAGATTAAAAAGCTACGCCAGCTGACACCTGGTGTTAGAACCGCATTAGTTACAGGCTTCATGCTACCACTCATAGTTACTACCGCCTTGTGGTGCTACATCATATTGTGTGTGTTTAGTAGGCGCTAGAGGCTGGGGTGCAAAAACTAAATACATCAAAGAAAAAATATGCTTTGAATATTCTTAATAAATCTTCAGTTGAATTTATTGAAACGACTGAAGGCGTGTAACAGGCTTGAATTATATTTTAACATGGCATTTCATGACCATTGATGTCTGTCTACATCTAGTTACTACATAACGTATACCTATTGGGAATCCCTCCCTAGATACATCAACAAAAGAACATTCACACAAGAACATCAGTTTTGAACAGTAAGCTACAATACCATTCATATACATTATACGGAAACTGTTAACTCGTTTTTCAATAGGTATACTATTTTCATCATCATACGGAAAATTACATAAATTAGCATCATGCTGAGATAGGGACCGTTTTTGGCCTCGCACAGCTATTTTTTTTTTTTTGTTTTTGATAGTTTCATGATGTTTTTTGTTTGTGTTATTTTTCTTTTCCTGTGTGTGACCAAATAAATGTTTTTCTTTTTTTTCTTTCTTTCTTTCAATTACTTCATGAAATAATTTATTTTCAGATATGAGTTTTCCAATTAGTGGCTTTAGATTTCTCTACGTTTTTGGATATTCAAAAATACTGAAAACATAAAGGTTTAACGACCCCCTACCATCTGAAAAATTTCTTTGGTTGTTGAAAGTTGACAAGAAACTTGACGAAAGTGTATACGAAAACAGGGGTTGAGGAAAACTGCATGAAGGCTTAGATTTGAATCAATATTTACAATCATTGGTAAATTATTACTATCAAACGATCACAATAATCTCAACCTATGTAAACCACATAAGCACATAGGATACTATGTATAAGTGTAGGGCTACGTACATTAAAACCATTTCGCCAGTCATTGAACCCTTCAAAAACAGACAGAACAAATTCCTTAAATATTTGTTAAGGTGCATCTCTGTATGAGATTTGTTAGGCAACAAAACACCGAGAAGTGTGCTGCACCAAGCCGCAAGCCTCTCAGCATCTCAAGTGTTACATCTAACACCTGCGCAGGCACAGCGGTGACGTCTAATAAATAAAGAGTTAAGACTTAAGTTACCGACTTTGTTATGATGAGATATTATTATTCCATTTTCAACTGTTCGTTGTTAGTGAGCGGAGGAGGTTCTTATGGTTTCCCACTTTCATTTCAACTTATGTTTTTGTGTGTTGGTTAACACTGTGGTCGTGTGTTTGGATCTTCACTAGAACTATTTTGTTCTGCATAAACTCTAACGAGTAAATTGAATGCATGGCCAACAAAACTAAACGTCGTTTATCAAGAAAAGCTTTCAATGCCGAGCAAATGCACGTCGCGCTACATTCTGCAGCATTTTACTTACAAGGCACTTTTTAATCGTACACGGAATATGAAGATTGATTGATTTATTGACTTTTACTGTGAGTGTAGATCTCACTTAAGATTTTAATTCTCAATTAATATTTTTTTGATTTTTAAACTCTTAAATATTTTATATTCCTTTTCCCAGTTTTATCCTTATCTTAGTATCCTTTCCAATTTAAAGAGCTAGAAAATTCTTTATTTTATCCATTTGCAGGTTTTTTATTATATTTCGTGTGTATGCAGGTTGATGTCTACCTGTCTTAAGATACAGAATACCTTAGGTGATAGAGTTTTGATCTATTATCCTACATATTTCTGCAGCACCCAAAAGTTTAATAAAAAATGTCTAAGATGAACTGAAAACATAATATAATAACAATGTGTTGGCAAATAAAGACATTTATTATCGTTTTTATTTTAGGTGTCCTTGTTTAATAACTTCTAAAGTTCATGAGAGACTATCATTCTTGATAAGTTAGTATTAAAACATACAGTGATTGCTTCAAGTTAACCAAAACAGGATCTAACCAAACGAGAAATCATTTAAGCGCAAAACAGATATTAAAGTAAATTACAGCGAAACAAAAATATATGGATATCCGTTATCTAGCGAGTAGATAAGAAAGTACGTGGAACCACCTGCCGTCCAGTAATTACGGAATGGAGTCTCTAACACGAATCTAATAGGAAATGTGGAGACCGAAGTGGCCTCGCCGACCACCTGCCTCACTTCTCCAATCATACGCCGTTCATTAAATATAACGCAAGAACACATAGGATACACGTGTCACTTTTGAATTTGAAATCTCTTCAATGATTGCCGATTGGACGATTGGATTTTGAATAAGTCGTTATGCGTTTTATGTGTCGCTTCTAACTGATTCGATTTGAAGTATTTTTATTGGATTGAACCTTTGAATGAACAGTTACATGAACACATTAACTTAACAAGACTTAAGTTACGCGGTACTAAAATAGTTTAAAGAATTATAGGTACATTAACATTATTATCAAAAGAGGAACTTAAACAGATTTCGTAATTAGCGGCTCCGACTGTATCGTTATCATTGTAATTAAAATGTAAGTAGAAATCAGTTGAGTCCGTATTGAACTTTAGATAAATGGATTACACAAATCACGTCTAATACTGTACAAATATCAATATTAATAAATTGTATCTCACGCAAGTCATTAAGCTTGTCTAAGACAGGAAATCCTCAATGTTATTATGATGCAAAAACTGTTGTAAAATCAGTACTTGAGGTTTATTTAGATAGTAATAAAGCGAGCAGGTGTGCTCATTAGACGTAGAAAATTTGCAGCGTACGCCACCTGCCGGCAGGAAAATGACAATTTTCTCGAGACATGCGCCCGCGTCGCCCACTCAGTGCCCCGACAGCATTTAAAATACGATGAAACTACAATCACGCAACTTATATCCGTTCTGGGATGAGCAGAGGTATTTCATTAGTTAGTGCTTAAGTATCACTAAGAATGTGCCTCGAATGAATGGGCAACACCGTAACAGTGGATTTTGTGTTGCAAGAGTTGATTAATCTGACTTCTAATTGTGAGCTCTTTGGGTTTTCAATTATCTAGTGGGTATATATAGGCTATGTAAATTTGGCTACCCCACTAGTGTTGTGTTGTAAAGCGATGTAGTTGTAGTAATTTCTGAATTGTAGCCCGGAGTTATGAAATGGTGTTGTGCGTTGGACCTATTGGACTGAGGCTTGCCAGATGTCTGGGAAATCAGGGGTTGTCCCAAGAATTTAACGTCTTGTCCCGTGTCCAGTAATTACACTCCCGGATTCGGAAAATCTTTTATTTTTTTTAAGAAAACATACTGTATATTGTATATGATTATCTGCCAAAGATTACATTGAATACGTAAAATTTAAGTGCTCCGTTCCTTTATTAGCGTGATGTTATACAGAATTATCCCGGATATGAAAGGTTTCTATCTGGTAACTAGTTGGACCACGCCTGATCTCTCTCCGGTTGTAATTGCAGTTTTATCAGACTGAGAGTGAGGAAAAACAGAGTGCACCTGTGTTCGCGCTCGTACTTAGACGTTTTATTATATCTTTACTCATCATCTCCCTAGCCTCAACTATGTTGGGGTCGGCTTCCAGCCTAACCGGATTCGACTGGGTACCAGTGTTTTACGTGAAGCGACTGCCTATCAGACCCCCACAACCCAGTAACTAGGCGACACCATACCGCTTGGATAGACTGGTCAGACTTTCTGCCTTTTGACCACTCGTAACGACTGTCAAAGTTCTACGAATGACAACCGGGACCAACGCCTTAACGTGCTTTCCGAGGCACGGGATGTCAGTGATGTCCAAGATAAACTTTAGAAAGTAGAATTGAATTGAAAACATCAGATTGGCACTTGCCCGGGTTCGAACCCACAACCTCTTACACGAGAGGCGGCGCCTTATCCACTGGGGCATCACGACACTCGACTCGATCTGTTTATTATATCTTTAGTAATATAAAAAAAGATATATTCTTTAAGACTGGGGCTTTTTTTTTTGGTGAGTGCGAAATCATCCAATGACTGCTCCCGTCCTGGGTGCGGCGGGAGGGCGTGTCAGACTCTTACTGACTAAAACCCACTCATGTTCCTTCGATTGCCCTTTTTGTTCCAGGGTCACGGTGACTACTAAAAACATTCCGCAACCCCGGCAGGAAGACTGGGGCTAGTCTGGGTTAAATGCCACTTGTATTACTTACTCAGTAGGACCGCACTAATAAGAGTATTTAAATTAAAGTATCTTTGTCATAAATTGACCCCAGACCTCAATGATGGACTCTATATTGAGCGAGAGCGGATGGCGTTATCGGTAAGAACGCACATTTCTACAGTTTGTATTGAACAAGATAATCGAACTTATTTCAGGAAGTTCAAGTTAAAATGAAAACTCCTTTTCATGTTGGATAACAAAATCATCGAGTTCTCACATCACGCTAGGATCTTCGGAAACGGAGTAGTTAGTAATCAAAGATAGCGAGTAAGGTATTCACATACTAGGTGAATTTTTAGTCCCATACCACCCGCTAGGAGATGATTGTACCCATGAAAACAAACAACTTTTTTTATGGAACCAACTCTGAAATCGCGAAAAAAATATCAGCTGTTTCATATATTACGGTCGGAGGGCATTGAACTTTTGTTAGGAACAGCTGATATTTTTTTCGCGATTTCAGAGTTGGTTCCATAAAAAAAGTTGTTTGTTTTCATGGGTAGAATTATCTCCTAGCGGGTGGTACAGGACTAAAAATTCACCTAGTATAAAATCTCCTCCGTACATATGTAGTTTCATATTCAGTGTTAACTAATTCTATAATTAATTTATTGGATTACAGTAATTTAATAGAATTAATGTACTAAAATTTAAGATGCGGGTGTATATTGCGATGATGATGGACAAAGCTAAATATAGGAATTACATGTCATACCCCCTCTGTGTTTTCAAACGCGTGCAAAACTGATAACATTGTAGGTACTTATCTGAGTAGAGTACCAACGACTGTTATCAAATATTTCCATTAACAAATAAAATATTCCATATCTGAAACCAACCTTTGATTATCTTTGCTACTATAACATGATATTTGTCACATTCTAACCTTCGACGTAGATTTTCTTCTCAGATATTTTTTTTTTTTTACTATAACCGAATGTTCGCAGGTGTTTCCTGTAAGTGGCCAATAAACTTTAAATTCAGGTATTTCGTGTACTTTACTCGTGTTTATTTTATTTTTTAACTTTTTAACAGCGAGCTCTTGTACAGGGTGCTCTGTATTTGGGTTATATTATAACGCATTGTAACGATTTCTAAAGAGAAAAATTGTATGACATCGTCGTCATATGAAAGTACATATGGAAAAAAAAACATGGCTACTTGTTCGGTTTCTAAACCGCAACCTCATGAATATGGCTATTATTACCACGCATCACGATGCATGTTGCGTATCAACACACCTACGCACATACTTACGGGAGTGCAGATCTGCATCGACGTGAGAGATTTTTACGCACCCACGCGCGTAGTTAGGTTTAGTGTGAAGCTTACGCGAAGTACGCTCAGGTCAGCCGTATACCAAGCGTATAATGACAAATACGCGTCTATGCAGCTAAGTCTCCGTGGACAGTGGCACTTAGTCGTATGACATCCTGTAGCCCAAAGGGTCCAATAGCATCCGGCTACTAGATACTCACGTCAATCGCTAACATTGTCATGAACATATATTGAGATAACCAAGTAGAAGTTCCGTCAGCAGGCTCTAACAATGAGATTAGATATAAACATAAAATATCTCATCTCAACGACAAGTAGGTAGTTTTTTTTACATATTCAGTATGAGATAAGATACGAACCTTCATAACAATACGGAAATTACCCCCTTATCGCTTAAAGGTTTAAATAGCATTTACATAATAGAGTAAGAATGAATTTGCTATCAATCAGCATGGTCGGAAAATAACACAATACCCGGTAATAACCGGATTAAAACACAAATACCTTTTAATCGCACCACGTAACAACATAATATTATGAATTAAAAAAAAAAATACGTAAACAAGATTACAGGCACATGCAGTAAGAAAAGAAACCAAATTGATAACTTGACCTACGATAAGTACTGATAATAAAATAAAATAATTACCAAACAAAAGCTCATTTTACATACCTCTAATCTTTATTATTAAGGCTTTACCACTCAGAAGAGCAAAAAAAACGAAGATCATGAAAGCTTTAAACAATCGCTCTACGTATTTTTTATATTTTGTAATTTACTTGTGTACAAATTACAGGCTGCTACATAACATTTAACAGTTCTTTGGACTCCGCACTAGAATTTCCAATATTGTGAAATCTAGTATCTAATAATAAAAGTTTAATGTCATTAATTCCTTCCTATATATCTACTGCCATTTGTTCTTTATAACTATCTTCCTCACTGTCCAAGCCTATATAGTGACTAAAAAGACAGTTTTTTTACTTTTTCATATATAATCTTACAACAAACAAAACATCCTGTAGGTCGGTTAAGAAAGCCCACCTGTGCACACGGCGCGGTTCCCACAACGCCTCCGCGTCAATATTGACACAGATTAAATCAATTCCGTGGATGCGCGCTATCTTACGTCAACCGCTGCGCAGGCGCACCGACTGCTTTTCTCGTAACTACTCAAGACAAGACCTAGGTAAAGAACCTGAGTTGTCGTTTTATCATTATGGCTTTTAGCACAACAGAATACATCATTTTTCTAGTGTTTTGCAAACTATGCTAGGTCAGTTTCCAATTTAACCAGATTTCTAACTGAATAGGCGAGACTTTTTTTGATTTCTCAAGTAGTCAGTCAATCAGAAAGTTGATGCATAGTGCTAATTCCCAGCGCTACTTTCCCATGGAGTTCTTGGGGAACAATGACCTAAAAACTTCATAAACTATCTTTTAATCCTTCGAACACACGTGATTTAATACACAATAGAATGATAGAATAGAATAGAATAGAATAGAATAGAATAGAATAGAATAGAATAGAATAGAATAGAATAGAATAGAATAGAATAGAATAGAATAGAATAGAATAGAATAGAATAGAATAGAATAGAATAGAATAGAATAGAATAGAATAGAATAGAATAGAATAGAATAGAATAGAATAGAATAGAATAGAATAGAATAGAATAGAATAGAATAGAATAGAATAGAATAGAATAGAATAGAATAGAATAGAATAGAATAGAATAGAATAGAATAGAATAGAATAGAATAGAATAGAATAGAATAGAATAGAATAGAATAGAATAGAATAGAATAGAATAGAATAGAATAGAATAGAATAGAATAGAATAGAATAGAATAGAATAGAATAGAATAGAATAGAATAGAATAGAATAGAATAGAATAGAATAGAATAGAATAGAATAGAATAGAATAGAATAGAATAGAATAGAATAGAATAGAATAGAATAGAATGATAGAATGATTTATTTTTGTAAATAGGTAAAAAATTACACTTTTACACGTCATTTTTTTTCTTATTTTAATCGAACGATGGGGCCGGTGTTTCCTAGCTGGACTACTCTGAAAAGAAACAACCGAAACAAACTCAGAGGTCAAAGTCTCTTTTAAAGTCCATACAATATTGTATTGGTCCAATAGAAAGACACTTGCAGCACGACAGCCGGTTGTCGGTTGAACGTTGAAAGGTAAAAATCTTTTTTTAGGTTTATATGATTATATTGTATTCATGCTGCCAACCCCATGCTGTAAACACACTAAAAACGTATATATGGTAGAGGATAACTTCCAGGCTAACCTGCGTCATAAACACGGAGAAAAAATATACTTGAAAATAACGTAGGGAAATGTTTTTGAAACATAAGGGGCGGGGCGATACTTCTTGGGTTGGTGTTCAGTTTTGGATAGATCCAAAACAAGCCGAGTTTACAAGAAAAAATTTTTTTTGGAAATCTCTGTCATTATTGGGTTCTCTCAAAGAGTGAATGCGAAGGGCAGTTGCTCTCATCTGCCTTTCACGCATAAGCTAGCGTATTGTGGGATGCCTCACAATACGATAGCTTAAGCGTGGTCTCCACTACAGAATACTGTTACGAGCTAGGCGTTCGGGATAAATAAATGACACCAATTTTCTAGTAAATGTGTCCGGCACATTTGGCATTTGCGTAACCTTTTCTTCTATAAGTAACAATAGGTACACTTACTTCGACGACTATCAGTTCTGCGAAATATGACCAGACCACTGCCTCTTCTGTTTGCTGATTCGCTGAGCTTGTTGGTAACCCTTGTTTTGAGATATTGAAACTTCGGTCTGGATCATTCAGGGAGTGGATAAGGTAATGGCTACCGTAGTTTTATCTGCCTTTTTGGAACAGGCAGTCACGCAGGCGAAGTCGAAGGCAAAAGCTAGTAAAATATACAGGGTAACAATTATAAGTACATGTATGTACTATACATATATTATTATTCTGCGTCATATTATACATATGTATTTAGCATCTTTAGTGCAGTGATGCATGCAAGTCTTACAATGCGTTTCAGGAAAATATGCAGGTACCAATTAAGTAAGTAAAAGTAGGTCATCGTTGTTGACTTGTAAAACAATTGCAAGTCATTAATACATGTAATTATTTTTACATCATATACCTGTATTGGATAAAACCCTAATGCAAATACATAATTATGAAATTATGAAAAAAGTGTTTCATCGTGAGCTGCGTAGCATTTTCCCAACTATGTTAGGGCCGTTTTCCAGTCCAACAAGGTCAAGCTGAATACCAAAGTTTTATACAAATACTCAAAAAAACCCGTCAAGATAACATAATACCCTTTGATATAGATTTTACGCCGTAAAGACTGTCTATATGTACCTTTAAGGCTTTACTTACTTTCTGCTTTGAACAATGATAGTACATTACGTATTGTAAGAGTCACATCGGTACCTCTGCGATTTCGAACTCATAAACTTATAAGTGGCCCTTAACAACTGAGCCATCGCGATATTTATCTATTTATTTAAACATACGCCTCGTCACATGATTATCCACAGCGTAGATAAAATCAAAGACCACAGCATTCTATATTTTGTTTACGGTTGATAATAAACACGTGCCGCAAGGCTATCTAGAATGGCTCTACATGCAAAAAACCCAAAGAAACAACCAAAACAATAAAATTGAAGAGTCAGTCTGTAAAAAAAGTAAAAAAGAATATTTTTACAAAATATACACATAAGATTGATGCTTAAAGGATTAATAAGTTAGGCACACAAAAATAGGAACGCATTAAATTTTCCGGCTTTACGCAGACGAAATCACGGACACACCCGAGTCTCACATAAACATTATCTTAGAAAAGATTTTATAGTTTATGGCGGCAGCTGTAAACACGCTAATGAACTTCACAAGTGCTAATCATGACAATTATTTTATCTAACAAACGCTAGGAGAACAACAATAATATTTATAAAACAAACACAGTCAGTCAATATATTTGCAGGCTTAACGTAATGGCGATATCTTTGCTAAACTCTGGGGAGGCGCTTCGGGCACGATCACAAACATTTGTACAATCTAGGAAAATACCCATTAAACGACTCACGTCACTGGTCAACAGATATATCGCCAAACAAACATTGAACCGAACACAAATAGTATCAAACCTTTATTGGACCTTTTTTTGCTGATCATTTATTTTGGTAACCTTAAAAAAATATTAAATAAAATATGTATGTTCAAAAAAATTAAAGCTTTTCTTATCTTGATCTTTTTTACAATGGTAATTTTAGATGTTATTTAATTTAAATTGTAAGAGATTGCTGTTGGTGTGTTTGTTGTAAATTTATAAAAATACTAGCTTCTGCCCGCGGCTTCGCTCGCGTTAGAAAGAGACAAAAAGTAGCCTATGTTACTCTCCATCCCTTCAACTATCTCCACATAAAAAATCACATCAATCAGTCGCTTCGTTTTGCCGTGAAAGACAAACATACAGACAGACAGACACACTTTCCCATCTATACTAATATTATAAAGAGGTAAAATTTGTAAGTTTGTAAGTTTGTAGGTTTGTAAGTTTGTATGTAGAGGGTAAACTCCGAAATTACTGGTCCGATTTGAAAAACTCAGTGTTAGATAGCCCATTTATCGAGGAATGCTATAGGCTATATACCATCACGCTACGACCCACGGGAGCGGAGCAGTAACGAAAAATGCGGGTGTAACCGCAGGGAACAGCTAGTATCAAATATATAGAAAGATGAGTATTTTTGGAAATTTCCTCCATTAAAAAAAAATGGGTTATTTTAAATGAAGAGTGTTTTATTTTGTTAACATTTAAAGTCAGTTTTAAAAACCCCACACAAGATACATTATTTTACTGTTACTTGTTTAAAGATAAAGATAAATTTATTCGAGTGAGTTCTAGCTCTGTACAATTTATTTTTGGCTGCCAATCTGAGTTGAGTTGAGTAATGTCGTGATGGCCTAGTGGTTAAGGCGCCCGCCACTCATGCAAGAGATTGTGGGTTCGAATCCGGGCAAGTACCAATGTGACATTTTCAATTCATATGTACTTTCTAAAATTTTATCTTAGACATCACAGACGTCGGTGAAGGAAAACATCGTGAGGAAACCTGGACTTGTACTAATATGAGTCCGAAATCGCCAACCCGCATTGAGCAAGCGTGGTGATCAATGCTCCTGCCTTCTCTGTATGAGAAGAGGCCTTTGCCCTGCAGTGGGACAGTAATAGGCTGGTTTATTTATTTATTACTAGCTTTTGCCCGCGGCTTCGCTCGCGTAGATGTCGAACTTCCATCCACAATTTTGACCCTTTTAAAGGTAGAATTAAAAAAACAAAACTTTCTAAGTGGCTAAGGCTTACCCTTCACAAAGAATAATTCCTCTAAGTTTCATGTCTAGTTAGTTATTGTTAATATCAACAAACGCGATAATATTAGCCAGTGAGTTTACTTCCGGGGCAGCGATAGAATTAATCCGTAACCCGTGCTGACTGCTCTTTGAAGCGCGAGTGGAACAAATGGTCCTTATCTACTTTATAAAAATAAGTCGGGTTTTCCTTCCTGACGCTACAACTCCAAAACGGACAAACCGATTTCCACGGTTTTGCATTCGTTGGAAAGGTCTCGGGCTCCGTGAGGTATATAGCAAAAAAAAATTCATACTAAAAAAAATTTTCTTCATCTTTTAATCACCAAACGAAATGTTACATAAAACGAAGCCATCTGGTGGCGAAACGTAGTTCGCCGGGTTTGCTAGTCGGGTTTTTATTACCCATCGTTCGCCATTCGCAGTCCCGCGCCTATGGCGGCTGGTAGTCGTCTTGCGACTCTCGACGTCTACGCCTGGGTCACTGTCCCGGGCGTGAAGCTTGAGGCTGCGTAATGCGCGCCGCCGCTTTCTTTTCCAGCATGACCGCTTCGCAAAAGGGTACGACGGCTTCCCATCCAGTCACCCCCGCCGATCCCCTATGCAAGAACACGGCGGTTGCCCACCCAATCGGGCATACTACCACCGTATGCTCCACCGTGTTCTCTTGGCGACCAATGTCGCAGTGGTGTCACCACCCAGGCTTCCGCTCGAATCCGACACAGTAGGAACCTCCCGAAATTTTCGTGTCTGGTGAGGACCGGCTTCTAGCGATACGTGAGAATGCCGTAACGCCTCTCCAGACACTCCTCAAAGAGGCGTGTCCACTGGGTTGCGACAGTCACAGTCTCCATTTCGCCATGAGATCCCGCCGGAGCTCTGTGCCTCGCGCTGCGATTTGCCGCGGCAGCGGAGTTAGGTTTTTGGTTCCTGATCGGCTCCCATGGCTCATGGTGCAATGTTATGTAGCACAATATTATGTATTATTCTGATTTATATGCTACGAATATCTTGCAAAGCCATCGGCCAGCCTGGCTACTGCCCGTACGTTACTGCGGAGTAATTTTAAAACTCTGTGATATCTCTAAAGATATTACTGAAATTAAATTTAATAATGTAAACGGCAATGTTGTACAAAATTAAAAACTTGTATCGGATACCGTATTAATATTGATAAAGATTAATACTTTAATCATGAAAACACCCTGGCAAGTCATGTATTTTTATAGAACTAATTTTATTGCCATAAAAATGGTTATAGTGAGTGAACTATAAATAATAGACATATGTTGTTGTAGACTTTTTAACAACATTTTAAGAGGAACAATTCTTTGTTGCATATTTTTTGCGTAACTTCAACCATTTACGCAGCGCACGCAATAGAATCTCTCAAAAGGGATATTTTTCCCTCGTTTTTGTCACACTTTTCATTACTACTCGGCTACTATGTGTCTCAGCGTTATGCTATATAACCTATAACCTGCCCAGGAGTATAGATTACAATCGTACCAAGTTTGGTTAAAATCCCTTCAGTAGTTTTTAACTTATACGTTCACATACAGACAGATAGATAGACAGGCAAAAAAAATTATACTGATTGCATTTTTGGCATCAGTATCGATCACCAATTATCCTCAAATTTTAATTTTTAATATTATATTCAATGTACAGAATTGACCTCTTTACAGTTTTATTATAAGTACCTATAAGTATATAGATTATAATTTACGATACCCACTCACTGTTTACAGCATGCGAAACGACTACCACATACAGTTCGATTGCATAACCAAACATAACCAAACACTTTTTGCAACAGGAATAGGACCTGCACAAAGAAAAGCTGCCTGGGAGGGTCATTTTTTTCACAAAAATGTAAACACCGCGTTTTAAGAATTGTGACAGAAGGTACAGCGCCATCTAGCGAAATAAAACGGAAACTACGAAGAAATTCAAACCGTTGCGCTTTGGGCTTAATATCTTTTGAATGGAATTTCCGATTTGAGTAATTCAAAAAGTAATTAGTAGGTGTTGAAACAGACTTGAATATGGAATAATGTATTACGGTGAGGATGAATACAATTTTGTGGCATTTTATGTTTTGATTGCGATTCTTTAGACTGACATAACTTTTTTATTTATGAACCGATTGAAACAAAACAAAGACTAAATGTTAATCCCGGCAAACCGCAACGCAATAGTGAAAACCGCATCCAAATAGGTTAAGCTGTTTTTGAGATTAGCCTGCACAAACGTACAGACAAACAGACATACAGACAAAAATTCTAAAAATCATAGTTTTGGGTTCTATTGCGTATATAAAGTTCCCCTAATAAAGTTTTTCTTATTTATCTTCCATGTACAGACACCGACCTTTAAGATTTTTATTATATGTATAGATAAATATTAACTAGCTACACACCCACAGCTTCGCACGGGTGTTACTAATCTTTGAAGTTCTTGCCTTTTCTCTACTATAATATGCATGTATTTTCATTAGTATCCTATACCCTTCATTAGTATTACTTTGTCTTTTAGTAAATACTACGAAAATTCTATTCTACAGGATTCGTTAAATATTGCATTTTACTTATTTTTAGCAATGTCAATAAATAATTTTGAAAAAAAAACCCAGGGGTCATATAATCTCTACAATCGTATTGGCCAAATCATGTGAGATATCTTTAAGTAGACCCGAAATCAAAACACTACCTTGAATCATCTATCCTAAATAATTCAACCAAAAATAAAAGCCAGTAAGGAGTCCGCAGTCTGCCCTTGTCTAGAGGCGATGTAAAAATTAAACAATTTGGCAGCGTTTACCAAATACACCGAGCGGCGTTTAGTTAAGAAAAAAAGGTTTGAGTCACGCCCACATAACAAGCCCAGACAGCTTTAGTAGACGATAACTGCTGCCAAGACGTATCACATGTCCGAATTACTGACAAACATTATAGTTAAGAAAATCAACGACTCTAAATTACAGTTTTGAAGGGATATCAAAGACATGCCGATTTTGATGTTGATTGTTCAAAGCACGGTCAGGTATTCCATATTTGGCGTACAAAGAAACACCTGTCTCACGATCGGTCCTTACTAGGTCGCAAAGGAAATCGATCGTCAATTGCACAATTCTCTTCCGTCTTCCGTTTTTATAAATAAAAAAATCTTTATAAGTGAAATAAAATTTTGCAGCCTTGATGATGTAGTGGTTTAGGCCTTTCATGTATGAAGATGCCAGGCAAAGCAATGTGACTTTTTATTCATAACTACTTTCTAAGCTGTTCCAGTCTAATTTAGAAACTCTTAAAAAATAAGCAATTTAATAAACATGAAGAGTCTTCAAATGTTTAAATTTCCGTCTCCAAACTCTCCGTAAAGCAACACACCATTGCATTATTCAGTTCTAAATGTGTCAAGTAAATATTACTTATGTATATTGTTTGATTAAATCAAATACGCAATAGTTATGTACTGTTTGTAGCTAAGATTTACATACGTACGTATGTATGCATACAATATGTTAAGGAAGTTAGCTTTGGATTTCATCTTGCTACTCTGTTTTGACATGTGTGCCATATAGTATCTGCAATATGTGTGCCATAATAAGAACACGATGCCAGAAGGACAAGGTTAAAATATGTTGTTTTTTTTTTATTAGAAGCCAAACAAGCTGATGTAAACAGTCTACCTGATAAAAATTGATCACCGCGGGCTTTTTTTGGAACAACCCCGTCAGACTTTTCCTTACTACTGCTACTTTTGAAAGCCAGAATCAACGTCCTAAAGCTATGAAGCTTGACGATATTAATCTGAAAATAATCGCGTAGAAATAAGAAAAAAACATAATTTCCACTTCCCTCCATATCAAGCATGATACAGAACGGCGGAGCAAAAATGGCTAAGCCTCAGAGATGCTTTACTATCCTAGAGACAAAATGATATATCCCGGTGACTTATAATAACAGCGGCAGCATATGACTGAGCCACAGAATTGCTGCTGTATGGCAGACAGAGGTAAGGCAGAACTTCTTCGCCAATAAGGTCCTTTACGATCTCTACTATTATTAAAACCAACCTATGAAACCTTCGGACATACGTGATTCGAGACACAACAGACAGATAATACTAGCGCGACAGCCGGCTGTCGCTTGGTCGTTGTAAGGTTAGAACCACTTAATAAGTGGTGCATGACCCTGGAACATAAAGGACAATCGAAGGAACATGAGTGGGTTTTAGTCAGTAAAAGTCTGACACGCCCTCCCGCCGCACCCAGGACGGGAGCAGTCATTTGATGATTTCCCACTCACCAAAAAAAAAAAATATGTCAAAAGTTCGTTTCAGTTTAAAACACGCCGGTAAAATTATAAGGTGTTATGGCTATGTAAATAATAAGGTGGCAATTCCTCGCATGAAAGACTTTGACAAAAAATTACTTTGCCGGCCACTACAGGTATATTTTTGGACAGGAGGTTTTAGTGAGAACCTCGATTTTTTTACTTCAAATTCATCGAAAATACATTCAATTTTTTAAATTCAACAATAACAATACCAAGTTTTTGACAGATATTTGTGTCGTTGGTGTACAGGGCGCCGGCGGCGGCGTGTCACTTATACGTGACATAGCATTCGAAAAGTAAAAAATAATGAACGAATACGCATATTTAAGAATAAAATATGCTTGGAATATGCTTATTACCTATAGGCTTATTTAAATATGGCACCGTAAAATAAACAAGCAGATAAACTATAATAAAATCTTGATAGAGTCAGAATCAACAGGTCTTACACTATCAATGGAGGAAGCATATAATGCGTTAGCATTATCTATTACTTGATGACGTATACATTGAGACGTGCTTGTCTTGATTCATATACTTTTAACTAAAATACATAAATCCAGTATCAAAGATACCGCCAAGCATGTGTTCACTTATACATACATATGTATAAGTAGGTAGGTATGTAAATAGGCAAAAAAATTTAATAAAGTATTTATGATGTGGCACCAATGTTTTTTACAACAGTTGTAAATAACCTACTACGCCTTTTAGCATCATTATTTCGAAATAATAAAAACGAACTACTTTTTTTATTAGATCTTTGAATTTAAAGGTCATCTTAGGATAAAACGTACGTTCAACTTGTGACCATTTTTTACTTGAGAGTGCTCGCAAAAAAAATGTCGTGATGGCCTAGTGGTTAAGGCGCCCGCCTCTCATGCAAGAGGTTGTGGGTTCGAATTCGGGCAAGTGCCAATGTGACTTTTTCAATTAATATCATGTACTTTCTAAAGTTTATATTGGACATCGGTGAAGGAAACCATAGTGCGGAAACCTGGTCTTGTGAATACAAGTCCGAAATCGCCAATCTGCCTTGAGCAAGCTTGGTGATCAATGCTCGTGCCTTCTTTTAATAATAAGAGGCCTTTGCCCTGCAGTGGGACAGTAACAGGCTGGCTATTATTATTATTAGTGCTCGCGAAAGCAGCAAAATGTCATAGGCCCTGCAACGTGGCAGCTACAGGGGCCCCAAAACGATATAAAGCAGGGTCGAATCTTGAAGATAGGTACTGCAAACGGCAGACTGTGGGCGGTGCACCGGGGGCCCCAATGAACTTTGAATAACTATTTTTACTACAGTGTGTACAGGGAGCGTTGCACTCATGTATTTTAAATAACCTTTTATCCAGACACTCGATAAATGAATGTGAAAAAAATACTAATGTCCTAAACCTATTGTATTGTAAGTTCTTATGTTTTGAATATAAATCGAAAAAAATCATGGACCATCTAAACATCTGACTTGTGTTGCAATCATAATCTCTACTAATATTTAGCTGAAGTGTTTGTTTGTTGGACGCTCAAATCCTAGGAACTACGGTACGGAGTCGAATCGAAAAATTAATTTAGTGTGTGATAGTCCATTTATCTAGGAAGGCTTAAAAGAATTATGTTGCAGATGATGAATAATGGCTGATGGAGTAAGATGTAAAAGCACGCTACGACCTATAGGAGCGGAGCAGTAACCAAAAATACAGGTTCGGATCAGATAGACATTCGGATCGGATCGTGCACTTGAATCCGCGGGGAATAGCTTCGACATATTTATCTGTTCTCGACTTTCACGACCAAAGTGCGTTGTCTGCCAACATGACGTACTATTCACATATTAATTTAGTTGCCATCACACACCAGACAGTTAGCCCGATCTGAACTTGAACCAAAAAATTATACATCCAGGCGAAGAACATTCTTTTAATGTTGTTGTTGTTGTCCTAAGGCACCCCGCTGGTGCAGAGGGCCCCAACAAGTTTTTTCCAAGCCCGCCGGTCCCGCGCGATTCTACGAGCGTCTTCCCATTTAAGTCCCCCCTTCCCGAGCTCCTTGTCCACTGATCTCCTCCATGTATGTACTGGCCGTCCGCGTCTTCGCCTACCCTCTGGCTGCCACTCAAAGGCGATTTCAGCGGTATTAGCATCTTCCCTACGAAGAGTGTGGCCAATCCACTTCCATTTACGCTGGGCAATTTCTTGTAAAATTGGCTTTTGACGGCATATAGACCACAACTCTTTGTTGGAGATGGTTTTAGGCCAGAAGATACGAAGGATGGATCGAAGTGACTTATTCACGAAGAGCTGTAGCTTACTCGTTAAGCCTTTCGTAACTCTCCAGGTTTCACAGCCATAGAGAAGCACCGACTTTACGATGGACTCGAAAAGGGAGAGCTTAATGCGCCTAGTTAGAACATTGGATTGCCACACTGGTCTAAGTTGGGCATACGCTGCTTTGGCTTTTTTAATACGAGCTTCAATGTCCTCGTCTGAGCCTCCTGTGCCTGTCATGATGCTTCCGAGGTAGGTGAAATTTGTGACAGTGGTCAAAGGCTGGTCTTCCAACTTCAATGGAAGAAAAGAATTCTTTTATTGCCGAGCATTAAAACGAAAATACTCAGTTATCTTTAGAGTTTAGTGTATCTCTAGTTAATTTATAAAAACTAAAGGATCACATGTGAATATTACGAAAAAATTATTAAATAGAAGATATGAGTGATTGAATGATTGATTGATTATAGATATTGTGAACGGCTTGAACGAAGGTCCTGAGATAAACTTTAGATGGTTTCGATAAAGTGATTTTAGTGTATTTGTGAATCAATAAAGATTGAATAGATGAACTCTCGTTAAAAACCGCCGAGGCCGAACAATCAACCCATAAAAAGATATTATTCCTATGTTCCAGAAAACCCCCCAAAAATTGTTTTTCGCCACATGTAAACTCACTCAAAATTGGAATCGCCTATCTTAGAACACTAAGAAGCTGGTCACTTTTACAGTTAAGATACAAGAGCAACACGTAATGAGCACAATAAGAACCTGTTAAACGTAAGTACTGTGTACTAAATACTTTCTCAATGTTGCAGCCTTGACATCGGTTTTGACTTGATAACTGATAACTCGTTTAAACATTCTTTGTTTAATGAAATGATGATAGCGTTCAATTAATCTCTTTTAAAGAAAGAGTCTTAGAGAAAATAAATTGATATAAGTATTAATATACTACATGTTCAGTGATGTTTGCTAAGTGAGTTTTTACCAAATAATGTGTTATGTTAGGTCAACTTTTCCGAGGAGAAAAATTATAAGTCACAGATATATCACAATAATAATTTAATTATTATCAAGAAATATAAAATATTATTTATAAGTAATAATATCATTTTTTATTACATAAGAACTTAACTTACAAAGATATTGCACCGAAAGTAATCGTATGTATACACTTAAATAAAGTTAAAGCTCATGATGCAACTTAACATAATCACAATCTTAAAATTAAGACTACCCGTCTTTAAAACTACGTCTTCATTCTTCAAAAATAAACATTACATTAAAGATAGAAATTCTGAAATAAACATTACAATAGAGATAAATACTTTACTTTAGTTCGTCAGGCACGGGCGTGTACTTGAGACCGGTGTCGTTGAGTAACGTGACGACCCACGAGTCCTCGGGGATCAGTCCTGACTGGAGCAGCTTGACAGCAGCCGCCACATTCGCCCCACTGGTATACCCCACGTACAGACCCTCCTTCTCACCAATCAAGTTCTTGTACTTTACAGCCTCCTCGTCAGTCACCGCCAGCGTCCCGTCCATGTCTTCGCGATTAAGCAGGTCGGGAATCCATCCGTAGCCCGAGCCTTGAAGCAAGTGAAGAGGCTTCGTGATCTTCTCACCCTTGATGGCCTCAGCTCCGGCAGGCTCCACGACGTAGGTCTTAATATCAGGGTTCTGTTCCTTTAAATACTTTGAGGTACCAGCAAACGTTCCGCATGTACCCACTGTTGCTACGAAGGCATCCACGTGATGTCCAGTCTGCCTCCAGATCTCGGGTCCCGTGCTATCGTAATGAGCACCCGCATTTGCTGGATTTCTGAACTGATTGACGTAGTATGCATTTTGCTCTTCGACTAACTTCAGACCAGTTTGTTCAACAACTTCCACGTCAGCGAATGTTACGTTTCCGTAAGTTCCTTCCACTTGATCAACTCGAACACATTTTGCACCTAATGCTTCCATGTGGATGGCCCTCTGAACGCTGTTACCTTTGGACATGGTGAGCGTTAGTGGGTGTCCCAGCACTGCGCAAACTACAGCCAACCCGCAGCCTTGGTTGCCGGAGGTCACTTCCACCACAGGTGCACCAGGTTTCAGCTCACCATTATTAATAGCCCGGTTAATCATGCTCAACGATGAGCGATCTTTAATCGAAGCTCCAGGATTCATGAACTCACATTTGGCCAATATGCGTCCAGGTCCAGTGTAGGCACGGTCCAGCGCCACGATGGGTGTGTTGCCAATTAACTCAAGAGCCGATGACTTGATCTCGTCCTTTACGTACTTGATGTCGTTGTTAGCGATGGGAGCCATTTTGCACAGTTGATGTTGGTTGGTAATGTTGGTTTAAAGCACTTTGTAGTTTACAAATATCGGTTGGATACTGGCTTGTTTAGCTGCGGGTCGGTTGTTATAAGCGGCGAGGAGATCGCGGTACGTGTGCACGCGTGGCCGTGCGCGCTGTCGACTTGTGTCGGGACGAGCGCAAAGATACTCGCTGTGTGCAGCACGCTAACGAGACGCTATTGATAAACGGACTGACTTCAGAGCTAGTTGAAATTCAAGGCCCGAACCGTTTATTTACATCTTCATTAGTGATAACCGTAGTTATGATTGGATAATAGTAATAGTATCAATCGTAGAATTATCGCATTGGTTGTATTTATTTTATTTGAACTATGTCAATTGTTCGTAACGTTGCGTATAAATTATATTACATGATACACTAAATATAAAGAACCAAGGTAAAATGTGCGTAAGTTACCAATTAAGTGTGGTGCAATAATGCAAGTCATGCAAGTGAAACAAGGAAAATATTGTCGATTTTCCTGAAGTAACTTTTCAGTCCGTTAGTTTGTAGTTCAATGCACAGCTGACTTATGAACCTTTTAGGTATAGTTTAATAGTTTTTTTCAGTTAGTGTACTTACCGTTTTATTAAAAGACTAGCTGCTGCCCGCGACGTCGTCTGCGTAAAGGCTTCAGCTCCGCCCTCGTAGGTGGCAGTGTGATAATATATAATAATATGTAGCTTAAAATTATGTTGACCCGACCTTTTAGTAATATCCACGCAAAATTTTAAGTAAATCCATTCAGTCCTTTTAGAGATTAGCCCGGACATACATACAGACAAACAAACATCAAAAGATTATTTAACGTTCAAGCGATTTTCATTCAAAATAGTCTCCCCCCTCTCTAAAAGTTAAACGGCTGGTTCGAAAGTAAAAACATGATGGTAGTCCTTGGATTGATTTTTAAAAGAAAGCTATAACGGCTTAGATGAAATCGTTGTTAAATTTTTAATGCGATGTGTTTCGTTATAAAACCCTATTCTATGCGTGGCTTGACACGCACTTAACTATTTTTTTCTACATTCCACGATATAAAAAAATATTAACGATTGTGAATTGTTACAAAACTTCTCTGTAAACTACGTCTGTAGTTGTACTCTCAGCAGCCAAAATATACAGAGAATCAATACTCGTGACGCGGGAACAAGCGACGTACGCTTCCCGTGTGAGAAGCAGCTCGTCCTGAGGTCGACACCCGCAGCCTTCAGCGTCTGGCGACTTGTTGATAGTCATGGCGAAGCACACACTCACAGGGAACTGCACGCGCTTGAATTGGAAGGGGTACTGGTGCGGTATGAGAGGAATACGTGGTATAAACACTGCATCGCTGACGGCACAACCCGTCAGAATTTCTGCTTCAATTATATTCCTTTGCAGTGAGATGACTTTGAGCCAGGTCCCATTACACAGCTTCGGAGGAGACAGGTTCCGAAGAAGCATGACCGGGACGCCGACCTTCAGCTTGATGGTGTGCGCTGGAAATCCACTTGCTGTAAGGGAGTTTAGGAATTCTACGGGATAATGTGTGGCGTCATCTTGATCGACGTACAAACTACTTCGTTTCTCTCAATTTCCGAGAGAATGCTTTCGTTGATGGCTGCAGCTTGATCATTTTTGGGCGTTAAAATGGCTCGCTGGGACACCCCAGAATTCTGGTTGGTTTGGTATTCGACTGATGTTCCCATACACACAACAAATGAGTTCTTCTAAGGACCACTCTACCAAGAGAGTCAGGGAGCACCACCTGTTCACCTCTTTCCTTTGGTAGAGTGCCTTCTCCGAGACTTAGAAAGACATCTGAGAATTCTTGGGCACGTGGATTGCCACCGAGCTGAGCTCGTATATTGATGGTCAAGCGCAGCCTATGAATTTGTGACCACAACGAAGATCATTTCAACGAAGCATTCTCCTCGTCAGCCCTAGACCCCCGCGTCACCACAGTGTTTGCCGGAAATCGCCACTGAACAGAACTGTAACACCACCCATCTAGTGTTCATTCCTGCGGTTGTCCTGCAGGGTTCTGTTCACGGCCTCCACTGCTTTCCTATTAGCCATCGACGCGTTTCTGAGATAAAACGGTCTTGACACACGGACGAACGGACGGATGTGAACTAACTACAAATTTACGGCTTTCGGAGTTTTTCCTTTTCTTGAGCTACATGACCTTGTTTCTTGCCAAATTTCATGATTCTTGGTCAATGGGAAGTACCCCATAGGTTTCGAGTTTTGGTTCTCTTTCAAATGTCTAAATATGCAATATAAACCGCCGTATCTTTTTATTGCACTGGTTTAGAAACTTGATTTTTTACTGCTTTGAGAGACAGCAGACCTGAGTATGTCATATTAATTACAGCTCGATATCTCGACGCGTTTATGAGAAAAAAAAAGGTCTTGACGACGGACGAACGGACGGATATGAACTAATACAAATTTACGGTTTTCGGAGTTTTTCATTTACTTGTGCTTCATGACCTTGCTTCTTGCCAAATTTCATGATTCTTGGTCAATGGGAAGTGCCCTATAGGTTTCAATTTCTCGTGTGACAGACGGACGGACGGACGGACAACAAAATGATCCTATAAGGGTTCCGTTTTTACCTTTTGAGGTACGGAACCCTAAAAAACAGGTAGTTTTTTACATCACCATTTTAAATCATCATCATCATAATTAGGTATACAACGACATGAACATTTATATTACTTACAAAGCCATAATCACACAGTTAAATACCGAACAAAAGTATTAATAGTCAATGTTTATTCAGTACTAAAAACATGAAATTGATGAAGAAATGATCGATGACCGACTTCAAAAAAGTAGGTTCTCTGTTCGACCTGTTTGTATGGGTGTTTGGCTGAGCCGATTTTGATGCGATTTTCAATAAAGTGTTTGTTACATTCTGAGGAATATAACACTAATGGATTTAACCGACTTTAAAAAAAGTAGGTTCTCTGTTCGACCTGTTTGTATGCATGTTTCTCCGCCTTCATGGTGTGGCGGTACTCCCAGCTTAAGATATTTTATACATTGAAATCAGTGATAGCTTTGATTTCCACATCAGCTGTTTCTAATCTTCGATCTTATAAACCAGGAAATGCCTATCAGACCGAACATCTTTTGCTAAGACGTCATTCTTATTTAATGTGTTATGGTGTAGTTGGGTGCTTGGAGTTCCACATTAGATGTTCTAGATTTTCAATTCAACAGAGAGTGCTCATCAGGCTGAACAACTCTTGCTAAGACGTCATTTTTTATGTTAGCTATAGTGGACGTAGCTGGGCTCATGGAAGTCCACAACAGGTGTTCCAGATCTTCGATTTTTATACGTCAACAGAGAGTGCTCATCAAGCTGAACAACTCCTGCTAAGACGTCATACTTGTATATTATTATGTTATAGTTTAGCTGGGCTCATGGAGTTCCACCTCAAGTGTTCCAGATCTTCAAATTTATTCTCTTAACAGAAATTGCTTATCACATGAAGCAATTTTTGCTGCGATACCATTTTTGTATCTCTTGTAGTTTAGCTGATCTGTTACGGTCCTGCACTAGGGGTTCAAGTTTCCAGGATAAGTTATAGCCTATATGTCGCCCAGACTTAATACCTATACAACAAAAAAAAACATTGAAATCCGTTGAGTACTTCCGTAGATAGCTGCTGCCCGCGACATCGTCAGCGTGAAGGCTCCAGCTCCTCCCCCGTAGGTGATAGCGTGATAATATGTAGCCTATGTTTTGACCCGACCTCTTAGTAATATCCCTGCAAAATTTGAACTAAATCCATGCAGTACTTTTTGAGTTTATCCCGGACATACATACAGACAAACAGACAAACAGATAAACAGACAAACAGACAAAAATTCTAAAATCTATATTTTTGGCTTCGGTATCGATTGTAGATCACGCCCCAAGTATTCTTTTTAAAATATATTCAATGTACAGTTTTGACTTTCCAACGATTTTATTATATGTATATAGATAATAATTTATCTTATCTACATTATGGCGCGAGGAGTGTTATGTTAAAACTACTACGATGATTGATATTCATGTGGATTGATTGAACAATATTATCACTAATACCAAGCTCCTGATAACGACCGTTTTAAATAGCATACAGATTTAATTCGATTTAGGTACACTATCTGACTTTTATTTTCACTCTGTCGTTTATAATCCGCTCGTTTGATAGTCACTTACTTAATTAACTTAGTTAGTTAATTATTTATTTTATTTTATTTTATTTTATTTTATTTTATTTTATTTTATTTTATTTTATTTTATTTTATTTTATTTTATTTTATTTTATTTGATTTTATTTTATTTTATTTTATTTTATTTTATTTTATTTTATTTTATTTTATTTTATTTTATTTTATTTTATTTTATTTTATTTTATTTTATTTTATTTTATTTTATTTTATTTTATTTTATTTTATTTTATTTTATTTTATTTTATTTTATTTTATTTTATTTTATTTTATTTTATTTTATTTTATTTTATTTTATTTTATTTTATTTTATTTTATTTTATTTTATTTTATTTTATTTTATTTTATTTTATTTTATTTTATTTTATTTTATTTTATTTTATTTTATTTATTTTATTTTATTTTATTTTATTTTATTTTATTTTATTTTATTTTATTTTATTTTATTTTATTTTATTTTATTTTATTTTATTTTATTTTATTTTATTTTATTTTATTTTATTTTATTTTATTTTATTTTATTTTATTTTATTTTATTTTATTTTATTTTATTTTATTTTATTTTATTTTATTTTATTTTATTTTATTTTATTTTATTTTATTTTATTTTATTTTATTTTATTTTATTTTATTTTATTTTATTTTATTTTATTTTATTTTATTTTATTTTATTTTATTTTATTTTATTTTATTTTATTTTATTTTATTTTATTTTATTTTATTTTATTGGGAAAACAAACAGTTCTACAAAATAACTTAAACAACAATTTATAAAACTAGAAACCAATTACATGTTTTCGCATATGAATACACAGGTAGCTTGTCTGCTTAAACTAAACAATAAAATCGTTACACTACAGCAATATAGAATACAAAACCAAAAAGTTATTGAAAGTTAATAATGACAATTATTGAACCAGTGATTAGAAAGAGTTCGTGTGAATAACTGTGGCTTAGTGGCAAATAGGTCAAGTTCTGAATAGTCCGTAAGTGTATTGTAGCACTTTACAGCTCTTATGAAGTATGAATTTTGTCGATAATTAGTACTACAATGAGGGACATTAAGCTTAAGAGACGGTATTCTGACCGACTTTTTTGGAACGCGTATTTCAATGTTAGAGAGAAGGGTAGGCGAGTCGATATAATTATGATTGAGCCAATTTGACAAGAAATGAAATATCTGATACCATCCTTCTCTCTTTAAGGGGTAATAGGTGAAATCTATTGCATCTATTAAATCTATTGCATTATAGGTAGTAGAGTTATAACAAATGTATGTCAATATGTCATTAAACTGCGCGGGCGCCACCCGACGTCTTACATGATACATCATACCTATTGCGCCAACTGGCAAAACAGTAAACACATACAAAAAGTACAAATAGCTGTTAGCCTTTGACGACCGAGCGATTAACTCACAAGTGGCAATCCGGGGACATTCAACAATCTACAATTTGGAACATAATTGAATAAAAAATAAACCCTAACGTAGACTACCAAAGTTTATTTTTCTTTACTAAACTTGTGAAGCCAATGACATTGTAGATCAGAGAAAAATATATCCTAAATACAGTGACATAGAACCCTAAGTTGTAAAATAAATGTCAATGTTATGTGCAGATGTCATACGAATAGGGTCTATTGTTAACAAATACGGGTACAATTGCGAACAATGCAATACATTATTTTATTTGGCGGAGGCAAGTAACGCCAAATGTCGGCTGTTAACTAATTGAGACATCAATCGAGAATGGAATGGAAAATATGGCGAGTTTGGTGACCAAATGTCACGATGATAACAATATTTAATAATAATTCTTTATTGATATCAGCAGGTTGACATTAAATATCAGGGCAACTCTGGGTCCTACATCAGAGCGCACCAAGAGGTCAAAATTAATACAAGCTCAGCAATTATTTTTCGACATAGATCTTTTCCATAGCTACTAACTTATTAATTATAATACCAGCCTATTACTATCCCATTGCAAGGCCTCTTCTCATTTAGAGAAGGCACGAGCAATGATCACCACGTTTGTTCAAGGCGTATTGGCGATTTCGGATATAGTCACTACTAGTCCAGGTTTTCTCACGATGTTTTCCTTCACCGATGTCTGTATGGCAAAGATAAACTTTTGAAAGTACATACCTATGAATTGGAGAAGTCAAATTGGATCCGAACACACGGCTCGTCTTCTAGCCTAACCGAATTCAGCTGGATACAAGTGTTCTACGTGAAGTAACTACCTATCAGACTTCTACAACCCAATTACTGGGCGACACAATACCCCTTGGTTGGACTGGTCAGACTTTCTGACTCTGACTACCCTTAGCGACTGTCAAAGTTCTACGAATGACAACCAGAATCAACGACTTTACGTGCATTTCCAAGGCACGGAACTTTATTGTCTAAAATAAACTTTAGAAAGTATACCAATGAATTAATTTTCCGAATGCCTCATTTTCTTAATTATAGATAGTAGATACTAATTCATTTTTTACAGAAGAATGTACAGTTAGGCATTGTTGTATTGTAATTAGCCTACGTCTACAATACTCGCCTATTTACTATATTAATCTGATTCAATTTATAGAATTCATTATTCAAGCATCCGATATATTCATTACATTACTTCTTCTTCATTTATCATTGTGACGAGTGGTGAAGTATCAAGTATCAACCTGAACCATAGGCAATCGAATTCAGGGTAACTACCAAGTGTAATTGCACTCTAAGTATACATCAGCGAATAAAAAAATTGACAATCGTTTATACGATAAACCTTAACGAAGTTAACTTAGTTAAGTCCATTGGTAAAGAAACAATGAAAATTAATTTTATTAATGAATAAATGTTATTTAATGTGTAATCACTACGATAATTTTGAACTTATTCATTCGGCGATTCATTTTAATTATGCCAGTCAATATTAATTGTACAATAAATAAACACTCATATTAAATAGATAAAAACTCATAAGTCATCTTTGCACACATCACATCACGTCATCATTTCCTTATTATATCGCAAGTACTTCAGTAACTGGTTATAAGATAAAAGATATTTTATCAGTAAAAGATAAGCATACACAAATTTACAGTGGACTTTACTGTTTTTTCAACACAAACTTTGGCGTACAAACAAAAAGTTGAATATTAAAAAAAAGTACACACATTATCTAACACTAAACTTAAAGTTAATAAGATATCATTATTATCAAGTAAACATAATAATAAAATTGACTCTGGAGTCAATGATCATTATTGTTCGTTATACCTATTAAAAACTTAATTACAATGATTCTGTATCTGATTAAAAGAGATCGGTGTAAGAGGTCTGATAATTTATCAGATTATTTTAAAAATTGTAGCAATAAAATCGTAGAAGTCATAAAACGACAAAACCTTCCAAACAAAATAAACTCTATTTACAGAGACCACCAACATCTCTATTACGTAAGATCACTTCAAAAACCAATCTCTGAATAGCATTGCAAAGCACACCCAATACAATTATGATCCAAGTCTTATTCTTGTCCGAAAATGTCGGATTCCCACGGGCGCAGGTGCAGCAGCGCTTGCGCATACAATGCGGAGCGCGCTCGCATTCCGGCGGCGGCGCGCGCACCGACGCACACTGATCGTGACTTGTATTACACGCTACATTAAATGATACAGCATTAGGCTTAACTTCATATTTGTATCAAATATATTATGGGTTTTTAAACTTGTTTTCTGGATGTTTTCTTTAAATAATTGCATTGATAACATGACTTAATGTGCAATCTTTAAAGACTAGAAAGGCATAAACATGGATTACCAAAAAGACTCTAAAGAAACTATTATCGTATAATTTACTTTAAATTTTTCAGTTTTATGGAAAATTTATGAAAAATGGATTTATGGAAAACCCCAAAAAAAGCGACTTAAAATCGAATACAAAATGTTTCATTTGTTTTCATTCCCTCCTTAGCTTACAAACAACTGCCCATAATTATGTCAAAATGTCAAATACCGTTTTCGTCATAAGGAAATAGTGTGGTAATTGAAGTAAATAGTTACACCAAATATCGTAACGTGTTATTGAGTAAAGTTCGAGTCGGTGTTAATCAGTGGGCACACTGTATATGGCGCGGCAAGAAATGCCACCGTCGCTGGCACTACCATTTTAGAGCGAGTTTCGTGATTTGATAGCAAATGACAAGACAAGAAGTACGGTGGTTAAAATGGTGGTAGATGTTATAACATCTAGGTTAGGGTACCTTTTTTCATGCCTTGGTCTGGGGTTGAAAACCCTCTCCATTCATTCACGAAAGGCGAAGGCGTTCCACAGGCTCTTTCTGACCACAAACCACCGCTGTATTCCATCTCCCATCGCTTATACTAGACACCGTCAAGTGGAGAATTTATAAGAGTAGTAGAAGTAGGATCTATAAGAAGGACAAGAAGGGGGTTTGGATAATAAGAGAAAAGTCCTTAAAATGAAATGTTATCTTTTATTAACAACGTAAATAAAAGCTAACAATTACCATCCAATGCCAGTACCTTCCTCTGAACTTGCAAGACAATTAAATTTATGTGACTAAATATGTTTTGCTTACTGCTTACCATAATATTGCTTAAATATTTAAAACAAATTATCACGAGTATTTTGTATTAAGTGTCATACAATGTACCTCGTCTGTATATGGTGTGTACCTCATACAGACGAGGTGCATTGTATGATACGATATGATTGTGCATTGATTTCATTTCATTAAAGGTGAGGTTATCATTATGTTGGATATACTAACTTGATGGCTAAACCTGATAACCTGAGCCTATCATTAAGTTTAATACCCTATGAAAAGGATGTCAAAGACATTTTTTTTTACTTTCATTTTTAAAGTTTTAACTGGTTTTTACCGATAACTCGCTCATCGCTGGAACCTAGTCTTATTCATTTTCGTAGTTTTTAACTTTCAGACATCTAAGCTATTATCCAAATGCGTTGTACATAAAAATTATTTGACGAAACTTGAAAGTTTTTGCTCTCTTTTCGTATGAGATACAAAAGAAAACTTATATCATCATACATAAAGATAGTTCCACAGTTAATCCGTAATTCCGTACTAATATTATAAATGCGAAAGTAACTCTGCCAGTCAGTCTGTCTGTCTGTCTCTTCTTCACGCCTAAACTACTAAACTAATATTGAATGAAATTTGGTACAGACATAGTCTGGGACCCGACAAAGGACATAGGATAGTTTACATCCCGGAAATCCCCCGGAAACGGGAACTATTATTCCACGCGGACGAAGTCGCGGGCAAAAGCTAGTCATACATAATTGTGTAACTCAGCTACAATCATACAGTAGGTTAGGTATAATCAATCTTGTTCTGACAATGACGATATCCACGTCGCAGATATGTGGTGTGCAAATTGGCACAAAAACCTGCTAATTTTGCACGCTGCGATGATGTTTGCACACGCGTAGTTAGTGCAAAAGAGATAAGAGTAAGTAGTAATTTTATTACTTGTAATTTTTCCATAAGGGTCAAATAGCAGTTGTCTACTGGCAGACGTCCAGTGGGTATCAGTTCAATGATTGCGTCATCTCAATCAACTCGTGGTTTTCAAATAATCACAGAATCATGAATGGAATGTAAATAGCTACTTTGTGAGAGACGCTAAGATCATCATCAACATCATTATTTCAAACATTACTTGCTACAAGGTTGAAAATGAAAGTAAGAATGCCGCCAAAACCACTTCATCCGTTTTATGCGAAATGACTAAAACGCGTTCTCTTGAAATTCTCATCAACAGATAGGTACGGATTTGAATAACTAAATATGTCAAAATAACGTATTTCGTAACGTAGTCTAAACTCAAGAAATTAAGTCATCAAGAAGATACAACTCAGGAACCAGCCTTTGTTTGTAGAGCTTAAAACTCATTTTCGTTAACTGAAGCACCAAAGCTATACCTGAGAAATAAATCTCGAACATGTTATTGTATTCAAGGCAAAAAGAAAATCTTTTTCTGTGTTAAAGCTTAAATTTGAAGACAAATGATATTGACATAAAATACAACAATAAGTAAAACGCCCGCCGAAAAGAAAAAGAGCTAATGTTGGTCTCGCTCTGTGGGAATCAAATCACGACTCACGCGCACCGCTGTGAAAGGATACCGGGACGACTGGCTGGAATACAGCGGGATGCCTTTTGAAACATAACTTTGTGACTGGGAAACTAAGTTAAATTGTATAATCCAAATAATGACGATAAACAGCAATTTACAATAATCTATCTGACGGTGGATTAAGTTAATATAGGTAAATATTTGACGTAAGCTCAATTTACCAGTCAAATCCGCGGTAGTAAATAATTGAAAATGGCCGTAAATAAACAAAACGCAATGTAAAACAATGCGTAGAGTTGAAATAGGAAGAACAAAACTGTTTTTGATAAGAATTATTGATAAATGAAACGAAAAAAAAATTACAAAGACAACTAAAATGATGTCAAAGATGCCAATATAAACAACAAGAATAATCGTAAAATATTTACTACGCATGACAGTCAATTTAAAATTATGGAGCTATCAGAAAATATACAGCTGACATCCATAACAAAAACATAAAACTGCAAGCCAATTAAGACTTACTCTACAAGAAAGGTAAAAGTAAACAAAGAAACAACGAAAGAAAGAGAACACAAAAACATACTTTTAAAATATCGCCGGACTTGGTATGCATTCTCCTTGTATTCTATACCAATAAATAACCAATGGCCTATTTAGAACACAAAAAGAGCACGCTGTACAAAATCCGTGGGCAGGTTCGGATGCACCTGAGTATTTCACACCGCGACTCACTGGCGCCGACGGCCAGTCTACTATAGTCTGTGACCCGGTTGTGTAGACGCAAGAAATCTTAGACCCTACAGAAACAATCAAAGCAAATAAAGTTATTGTAATAATGGACGAAGATTATGATGAGGAAGTAATGCTAAATGAAATAAAAAATGCTTCAGGCACTATTGGGATATCGATTCAAGGCAAGAGAAATAAAACTGGAGCAGCGGAAGTAGACTGCTTTTTATACATAGGAAACCTTGCATAAAGATTGCATATTGCTTAGTAGGTCATGTTTTAAAGGTCAATTAAATATTATATCACTACAGAGGCCAATAAATGTATAAACAGCTCTCAGTTTTCAATCAGACCAATCATATTTGTCAAATATGTTAAGCTACTGCCAAGGCATATATTGATGTAAGTATAATGCAACGTTTCCGTAGCTTAGTTCCGGTTTTTCTCCTCTAGGACGACCCAGGAAACACAAAGTGCAATATAAAGAAACCTGTACCATCAAATTTTCTTCGAATTCGACTAAAGTATCATGTTGATGTATCATATAGCTGTTATATGATACATCAACATGATGATGCTGATGACGAACCTGGCAATTAATAAACGATTATGTAATTACGATGCCAGTTCTATACGTTATAAAGTATAACCACCCACTCGCAGCGAGTGGTGTCGTAGTCCATAATGGTATTAGTGCATTCCGAGCGAGCACTGCGACTCGGCTGAATGCTGCTCGAAGGCGCCCCCGCAACCAACTTATGTTACATCCAGTATAGAACAACTAAATGAATACTGAAAATGGTCTGCCATGACTATTGCATCACAGCTGGCCCTTACACAGTCCACGAATGCGACTAAGATATTTTATTTCTCAACTGAACGATCTAAATAAATTACTTGATCTTTAGGTGATCTACTTTAGCAAAATCTTTAAAATAATACGTACAATGGTGCCGATCCTCTTGTGCACAAACTAACGTAAATTTAAGTTAAGTGCATCTTTCTCTTTTCGTTTCATTAAGAAAAGGACAGAAGACCAAATATTAGTTAAGTCCTGTCAAATTTAGACATTCCATAGATAATTTAGACGCATTTTAAAAACATGGCGTCTAAATATACGTCAATTTTCATCAGGCGCTGTCTAATTTGACAGGATTAAACTAAAACGTATCTTCTGTCCTTTTCTTTAAGAAATGGAAAGAGAAAGATGCACTTAACTTAAATTCACGTTAGTTTGTGCACTAGAGAATCGGCACCATTGTCAAACTAAAAGTATCTTTAAACAAACTTTGAAAATCCTGTTAGTTTATAATATACTAAGTTTTCTGGAACTCATTAGATCAACATCGTCAATCCATCATTTTGTCTAACCCCTGTAAGGTTCTAAAGGAAAAGTTAAACCAGCTGCAAATAATGCAGTACCTCTTACCAACAGGCTAAGTCCTGCTTGAAGCCTACCCTTTTTCGTCCTTTGTTTATTAGTCTAACTATATTTAAATCTGAGACTGTTCAATCATTTCTTCCGGGACTCGTTCGAGTTCCATTTGGGTAACCTGACGCTTATCTGGTGATTCCAGATTTCAGGAGTAGCAGTGATTGGGAAGGAAGGTGGTAGGTACCTTTATGAAATAATTTTTCACTTATGAAATTGGTAATATATTACTGTATTAAAGTACAAGTTACAATAAGAAGTGTTGTACAATATAGTGTTAATATGATTAACAAAATAAATGTTAATAATTTAGCTGTAAGCTTTACGTTTCTTTTCATAAAGCTCTTCAAATAATTTCATTCTCTGAGGATAGATTTCATATTTCATTTTCATCTTCCGGTCTATCACTAAGCATGCAATTCCTGTGTCCGGTATGGGTTCCCATTTTGTTGTCACTAAAAAGTCCAGTCTAGGTGATGGGTCACTGAAATAAGAAAAAATAGAAAACATCAAAGTCTAAGAATTCGAACGAGGTTGAAATTGACCTACATCGTATGTTACATTTTTTACACTATGCATTAAGTTTACTATCGGTGTTTGCGAATATAATTTGATTTTTTCATCACTATCGCTGCTTTTGTTTTGAAACTACAATAGAAATGTTTACTCACCCACAACGAGCAAAATTCACCCACATTTGGTTCATCGTATTTCGAATCACTGTGTCCATGTCAGAGATGGGTCCTTTCAATTTGTCACTCTTTACTATGTAGCCACCATCATCCCCATGACACGCTCCTGGGCGATCGATGTTGAAGCATTTCTTTATATAATTTAAGCCTCCATCGTAAGAGAACTCGTACATGAACACGGGAGTATTGTGTTTAGCTATTAATGTAGCAGCAACATAAATACCGCCGATAAAGTCGACATCCGAGAAGAAATCTATTGCATAAGCATCCTGGTCTTGGTACACCTTCTCTGCCTCTAAATAATTTGTCTTTAGCCTCAGTTCTGCGTTATTTTTTTCCGATGCATCTAGACAAAACGGAAGATAATCTACGAATACTTTATCCTCTATGAATTTATCCAAAGTAGGTTTTTTGTGCGATATCATAAGAAGTCCCTCTCGTGTACAAAATCCCGTCATATAAGGCACTTTGTGAAATTCTCCTTTAAGTAACAGCTCATACGGTAGCTTGTTTAAAAATGGTTCCCAGTCTCCCGGTTGCTCTACAGTTGGCACGAAGCCGAAATACAGTCCTCCTCGCGGTTGAATTGCTGATAAAGCTATCATAGATCCAGTTATTAAATCTCTGGTCGGCAGCGATTTTAAATATTGCAACAAATGGTAGTTGTCTCTAACAGTGATGCCTTGCTGCAACGGTATCCTTGATGCCAAAAAACGAATGTTGTCATGATGTTCGTGAGCCCAGTGCAATAGAGATGAACCGGACTGAGCAATAGCTTTGTGAAATAAACCCTTAGCCATGGGTGACAAAAGGAGATACTCGACACTCGCTGCGCCGGCGCTAATGCCGAAAATAGTCACACTCTTTGGGTCTCCACCGAAGTTGGCAATATTTTTCTGAACCCATTTCAGTGCCTGAACTTGATCCCTCAAGCCCATGTTTCCTGGGGCTTCCTTTATGTTTAAGCTTAGAAAACCAAGGATTCCTAGTCGGTAGTTAATGCTTACTATTACTACTTTTTTATGAATGAGATAATCGGGACCATGCGATAAGTCATCTGTACCATTGCCGAAGAGGAACCCACCGCCGTGAAAAAATACCATCACGGGAAATGATTTATCGCCAGTTGTAAAAGACTTCGGCGTGTAAACATTTAAGTATAAACAATCCTCATCTCCTTTTATGGCTTGTTCTTCTTTATCAAACTGTGCACATATGTTGCAGTCCTTAGTTCCGTCTCTGATTCCTTGCCATGAATCCGGCGGCTGGGGTACCTAAGAAAAATCAAAACCTCCTGTGAATTACTTGTATAGAACACAAAATATTCAATGATATGTACTAATACTAACTCATTTATTTCTTACTAGCACTAATTAATAACTCATTTATTACAGTACTACTAGCATCTGTAGTACTACTACAGATGCACTACTATTTTATGAGAGGAAAATAAACATCATCTAAGATATTTTTTCAATAATATTTAAAACTACACCAGCAGTATGACCAAACAAGTACATAATGTAATTCAATGAATAATTATATCGAGACAAAGGCACCAATTAGATGTCGAAATGACGATGCTTTGTTTGATCTGGATCTGTCAGCTTTTAGTAAATACCTAAGTTAATATTGAAAAGTGATAGGTAATAGGGCCCTATGATTAAGATTTTTCTGACTTCAATGCCTGCAGGCGTAGGTAGCAACTGGCATCTTATCTTACTCAAACGGGTTTTTTATCGTCATATACCTACATAGTATGTAAATCTTTTATTAGGATATTTTATTGATGGTCAAATAAGTACGAATATACCTACAAACTCAAGTTCAGCAAGTAAATGATAAGTAGGTAGGTAATTACTAAATTCACTTTACCTTGGCTAATCGATGTGTACCTAAAAGGCTTACCCAAGATAAACAAACAAAAACTTAATCAGAATGCAACTATAAAATCAGTCTCCTCAGTCTCCTGAAATGCTTTTTTGCATAGACTCAATATACGTAATGAAAGATGATATTAGATACCTAGCTTAGAAAATATTCAAATCACAATTTTTCATATTATATATCTACCTATATTTAATGCTTAATCAATAGAGATTAGTATCATACAATAATAACAAACATATCAACAGATAGATACTTACAGAGAATCTCAATTCGCCGATAGGTGGTTTCGCATATGGTATCCCCTTGAAACTACAATACTCAAAATCATCGAAATTCTTGAGTACCTTTCCTTTTATTTTACCCTGTTCAATTGCCACCACAGGTTCTTCCATCATGATTGATTGGTAATTAACACAATAAACAAAACAGCAGTGTTTGCTCAACTGTTACCGACATTATTATAACCTCAAACGTGCCTTGCAGACACTCGCTCAGCCCTACCGGGCAATCCCAGCATCCTTCACTTTCTAACTTTGAACTTAATTCTTAACTTTGAAGCTAGATGGCGTTTTAACATAGAATTTATTAAAGTCTTTGAGATTAAACAATGTTTAGAAATAAATGTTTTTTTTTTATAATTTGTCAATTGTATTTTAGTTTGTCCATTAAATACTTTTTCAAATCATATCTAATAGCTGTACCAAAGATAAACTAAACTAAAAGTTACTAAAGACTTCCAACGAATATTTGCTCAAATCATTGATCTTTGTTTCGGCACCACAATTAGAATGCTTCACTAAACTGATTCGAATCCCGCGCAGGCGAGATAGCCGGATGCGCACCTGTGTTCCGTCGTCGTGTCGTGAGAACCGACCACGATCTCTAACGCAAACCCCTTTATTATCCTCATCTCTATAATTTCAAACAATTTTAAACCTTACTGCTTTATCATAAACATCTTTATTTTTTCTTATCTGCAAACTTATCGTGGCCATGTTCATATAAGGCCATACACAGTTCCCTGTTGTGCCATGTTTGTTGTGTTATTTTGTACGCTTTTAGCATCCGCGCTATTATCGCAACTTTTTATCGTAGTTTCACCATATTTGAGGAAACTTATAAATATAATAATTTTGATATGTTTACATTAATTCTCTTTAAAAAGGAAACGTAAAAAGAAATGAAAAATACATTTTCAGTAATTGGTAAAGTAGACTGTATGTAAATATATCAGAATCAGAAACATAGTACCAAGTACAAGTGCTACATACTACATTCGTTCAGGGTGTCAAAGAGAAAACTCTCTTAACAATAACCACTGATAAAAAAAAACTTTAGATTTTGAACTGAACAGACAGCATAAACCACATAGGCTTAATAACATCAGAAAAGCAACAAAAATAACAGCTTTTATCTACATGCTTGAAAACCCACTTATAAAATTATTTAAAATTAATAAATCTAAGATGTTTCAATGTTCATACCAATCTTGTATTTTCGGCAGTATAAAACAGACACCCTACACTCGCATACGTGAATAGTTTGCGAAATGCTGTGTGCTTCGTGTGAACCCGATCACGATCTTTTTACGGTTTTCCAGACCGGCAAAAAGTGTTTGAATTATAATTCATTGAATCAGCCTCTATAGATACCCGGATTCCTTTGAGCCAATTTTGTCTATTTGTTGTACATACCAACACAATTAATAAGTGTGTGAATATATCGGCAGCTTTTGAGCTTTTTTGTAGCTTTGAAAAAAACGTAAAGAGTCAGCATGTTTATTCGAATATTGTTGTTATTCTTCTTTTTTGTATCAAATCGAACCTGAAAACGAATAGAATTAATATATAATTGAAGAATGTACCTGTTCTAAAATTCTAAAAGTAATAAATAACCTTACATACCCATTAGACATAATTATGACAGATTTTACACATCATAGACATTAATACTAAACTATCTATGAAACATTGTGCGTTTGTCTTTCAACATAAGTATGTACCTATTCTATAAAATTCGTACAAGGTAAATTAAGGTAAGGAGAGCCTTATATCAAGGCCGTCATTTTCACTTGATGAATTCAACTTCCAATTCAAAACCGAGGTAAATAATTGCAAAAAAGACTCTTTAGTGTTTTCCTCCAATATACATTGTTACTAAAGCCGTCTACCTCTACGTGGGCATTTTCTTTAGTGATTCAAATCGTATCGAATGTGCTGTGTGATTAAGTGTCAATTAAGTATTCAAGAGCCGTCAAACTATATTCGCGTTGGACAATGGCGGCAGGGCCAGTGTGCTTTCATGTCACCGCGCAAGCGCGGAGGCGGCCATAAATCGCGATGCTCGAGCGCTGTCCAGCTTCTTTTGTGTGGATGGTAGAGTGAGTTTATTCCCCGTTCGCACAGGGCACGGCGGGCGTGTGTGGGTGGTGCGGCGTGATTGTGTGTACAATTGGTGCCCGCGCAGGTGTGTCCGAGACTGGCCGGCGCCGGCGCACATTCCTTCGGCGGTCACGGCGCCGCAGCGAGTGCGTACTTGATGATTGCGGACACGACTCATGCGCGTTTCCAAATGACACTAACTCTTAAAGTATTCGATATAAATTCTGTGCGTAATCACTGAAGCTCATTGTTTAGATTGACAATAAATATTATTAACTGTTCCGTGTTGGTTTATTTACGGACTTTGATTTATTCTCTGTGCATGTACTGAGACACTCAATAAATATAGCTTAGGGAAAGTAGTACATGATCTCTGCATAAAAATGAAATGTCCAAAAAAATTGATTGCCTAGGATATAATTTTCCATACCAAGTCGCTTATGAGATAATTGTCTGCAGGATAATGAAACCATTAGCTAGTTTTCAATAACAATATCTTTTATTCTTAACCATTAAATAGTTGTTATTAGTATTTTAGTCCCAAAAATACAAAAAAGTTTCAGCAGTTAAATAAATGCTCATAATTATTTTTTGCTAACTACAACAGGTTTTCATTTCTTCAAAGTTAAAGAATACTGCTAGTGCCATCTATCCACAAAACGTTCACTTACTACACACTGTTTAGTTCGTTCCAAACCTCATGTGTGAACAGATGACACTGGTTGGCGCTAAATATAACGCATAGCCATTTCTTATGTTACATTTATGTTTTAATACTCGGTGTATGTAAGGCATCTTTTTATTAAAGTGACTTTATTATATATATATTTACTTCTCTAATAACCATTAAGTGTTCATCATTCTACAGAGATAGACGTAAGTAAGGCAGTTCTTATAAATCAAAATAGAGCTTTTTTTCTATTGAAGGTTACCTAGGTACATATATTTTCAATTTCATTAAATGAATTACAAAACCTAATAACCTTAAAAAATAATCGGTCGATGGGTCATCAAAAGAAAATGCAAGCAGAAGTTTTTAATGATCTACCTTTCGTAATTGACCAAAATAATTCCATAAATATTGGCACACACGACTTGGTTTATAATGAATAGATGTGTAAAAAATATGCCAACGAAAGTTCAACAAAAAACCAGGAACTGAGCAATAATTTGCGTAACAACTGACCTGACTCAAAGTTTAAGTAGTACTGAGCGTCTCACCTTTTTATATAAAACACTTAAACCATACATGATGGTCGTATGAGAAATTACGTCTATGAACTCGGACGTATAACTATCTAATCTTAAATTTAAAATGGCGGCTAGAGTTACAACGAAACACGGTGTCTTAGTTGGAGCACGAAGAAAAACTCGAAGTGGATTTGATTACGAAGAGGAGAAGGCGACTTCTGGGCCCAGCAGTTAACTAGTTGAAATGTGTATTAAAAAAACCGTCATATTTTTCTAAGGAATATCACAAAATATGGTACCTGGTTTCTACCTAGGAAGCGAGAAAACTTAAATTAAGTTATGAAACTAAATAATCGATTAAATAATGCCTGAAATGTTAGTAATCGATTACGAATAAATCGGTAGAATCTCAGTGAATATGTATGAAAATCGAGTAACGAGTATTTTTTTGTGGAATCGATTCATAGCGAATTGATTTCCTTTAATTTCTCTTCTGGCAACATTCCTGCCTGATATCAGTCTGTCACCGATTGACAGATGACACTCGTTCGTTGTTTTTCGTTCTGAGTGCTCACGTATTTTCCTTGTTTTATTGTTTATAACCCCACGACCTCGGCTTTTATTGGACTATTGACGGATCTTGCATTTCTGAATTACCTGGCTCTCTATTTTGGACAACTGTTTACGCCTATCGATTGGATATTGACGACATGGATCGCTGTGTAAATTGTTTGATTGCGACTGGTCGCAGTAACTCTATTGGCAGAAGAGTCTTGGAAGATGAGGCGATTTTAGCAGTTATTCGTCGGTGGCGTGGATCTCAGCCTGTAAGTTTTTACCTATTTTATATTTTTGGCGACTCGCTGTCCGATCACGGACCATGCCTGGGTCGCCGGCGCGTTGTGTTCCAAGCGCCTCAACGAGCTATCAGCAAGCTGACGGGGCCCCCTTAGAGGGCCAAAGCCTGCCGGGGTCGCGGGACTAACGAGCTACCGTGACCCCGGAACGCAAAGGGCTATTGAAGGACACCGTGGATTTTAGTCAGTACAAGTCTGATCCTCATGACTGATGATTTTACCAAGCTAAAAAAAAAGCTGGGACATAGAGATTTGTTCGAACATGCACTTGTATTAGTGAAATGTTACAAAACGTGTTTACGGTTGAAGAAGATTTAAATAGTTAATTTATTTCAGGTAACTAGTGAGAACTATGTATGCCAAGCATGTTGGGACTTGGCTCAAGATGTAGTTCTTGGGAGACGTGCGATTGAAGCAACAACCCAAGTTGGCCATTCCAGTGTTTGTGTCCGCTGCGGTCGTTCACTGTTATCACAGCGGTACAGCCACCTTCTTCGTCGTAATGATTCTGCACGTGAATCTGCGATATATAATGTGATCAGAGAGTGGATACTGCCACAAACAGTAAGTTACTTTAGTACTATATCTTAATTTACTCAAACTGTATTTGAATAATAAAAGATTTATTTCCAAACCAATAAATAATTTACAATTCTTTTTATTTTTGCAAATACATTTCACAATATTAATACATTAAATATAATGATTTTTACTATATTATTATATTAATGTATGACATCAAATCTCTCTCTTCCTCTAAGGTTTCCTGATATAGTACTTAGTTCTGAGTAAAGCTCGCTTTTGCATGAAATTCTAATCTCAACATTGTTATTGTTAGTGTATCATTATTGAATATGAATAAATAAATGTACTTATATCTGATCTGATCAGTAGGTACTTACATTATAATTGTGGACTTAATTTTACTTTTTTTTTATAGGTGGGTGAGGCGGATCGTATATGCCACTCTTGTTGGATATTAGCAGACAGAGCTGCTGTTAATATGAGAACCGGTCCCTCAACTTCCTCACAGAGTAACCTGCCACCAGCCCAATCGTCAGTTGGTGTTTCTGTTGGACAATTGGATGCAAATCAGGACAACAGTCTACGTGAACCTGCAAATGTTTCCATTCAATCAGAAGAAACTCACGGTAATGATGTATATGATCCCTCAGTGCAACCACATTCACCAGTTGTCCCAATTGTGGAACCAGGAAGGCAGAACCCTGAATCAACAATTTTATTGCCAGATTACATGCGGGCAATTGAATCGGAGCGACATTGCTTCATAGAAGGTTGTCAGAGAACTGAACGTTACAGAGTTCCTCTAGCAACAAGAAAAATGTTACTTAATGAGTATAAATATTATGTGCCACAAAATAATCGTCTTTGTGATACACATTTAGTTATTGAGGCATGGGATTTCCTTGATAGTTTAAGGAGTAATTACTTACAAACATTTACTGCGAGACATATCCAAGATATGATGACATTAAAAGAGTCCCCTAAAGAAAGCTTATTGAACTTTGGAAATATTGATGATATGGAAGACCATGTTGTGCATACCTGGGTTGGATTGACTAAAACTCAGTTTCGTCAAATATTTGATGATGTGCCGCAATTGTTAGAAATACGCAACAGTTCTTCAGTGCTAGCAGCCTATCTTATGAAATTAAGAAGTGGGGACTCTAATGAAAGATTGGCAACATTATTTAAAACATCTAAGAAAACTCTAAGCAAGTGGCTGTGTCAAGCCCGTGAGATATTTAATGAACATTTTGTGCCCCAGCATTTAGGATTAGGACACATCACTAGGGAACTAATTAAAGAAAGAAACTTAGCCATACCTAGTGCTTTATATGAAGGAGATTCTAGGCCCATTGCTATATTTGACGGAACATACTGCTATGTAGAAAAAAGTTCTAATTATTTATATCAAAAAAAAACATACAGTTTGCATAAATACCGAAACTTAACCAAACCTTTTTTAATAGTGTGCACAGATGGCCATATTATTGATGTTTTGGGCCCCTATCCAGCAACCACATCAGACTCGGATATAATGAGACATGAATTTTTAAGTGAAAACCCACTCCGGGAATTTTTTCAACATGGTGATGTATTTATACTGGATAGGGGCTTCCGAGATTCATTACCATTATTAAATCAATGTGGATTTAGGACATACGTGCCTGCTACCATGGCGCAGGGTGAAACACAGCTGTCAACACTTGACGCAAACAAATCGAGAGCAGTCACCATTTGCCGTTGGGTGGTAGAGGTTGTAAACGGCAGGTTTAAAAGAGATTTTAAGTTATTTAGGCAATGTTATTTTAATACAGCCTCAAGAAGTTTATTTAAAGATTTTAAGGTGGCTGCTGCTCTCATAAATAGATTTCACCCTCCCATAACCGATAGAATAGACAGTGGGGATATCATTAATCAAATTAATATAAATATGAATAGACATAACACATTAGGTGATTTTATTGTGAACAATCAATATAATAGACGTAGGGCTGATTTTGAAGCAATAACTGTTCAAAATGATAATTTAAATGATTTTCCCCAGTTGTCATATGATGAATTAATTCTTGTATCCTTGGGTACTTATCAATTAAAGCAGGCACGGTCCTATTTTGGTGAACATATGCGGGGAACTGATGGGTTCATCATAGAAGTGTGCAGGGAGGTAGACAGCAGCCTTCTTCGACAGCTGTCGGCTTCAAATACTTCTTGGTTACTGCGGGGTCGAATACAATCCCGCCATATAAGTCGCAAAACATATTTTGTTTACATTTTAGTTGACAGCTGTCGAAGAGGACGAGATTCAATATTAGGGTATTATTGTAATTGCATTGTAGGTAAAAGAACTGTAGGCTGCTGTGCCCATGTAATGTGCATAATTTGGTATCTCAGTTGGGCAAGATACCAAGAAAATATCGTACCCCCTGCACAATTCTTAGACGATATTCTCCTAATTATTGATGATGAATAATACATATTTTAGTCATATATTAGTGTTTTATTTTATATCCTCCTGTCCCTTTTTTAGTTTTTAAAAGGTAGGTGCCTACACTTCCTACTGCTTCTAAGTGCAGGATATTGGATGAAGAAACTTGTCTTCGACTGTAGCGACTGTCCTGGCGCGAGAGAGTCAAACGTGTCAGATCTTTGACTCTTTACACACGCTCCATGCAAAAAACCATAACACAACCAAAGCCATTCAAAAGTATTTCGTAAAAAAACAAAAAACTGCAATGTTATAATATAACCTCACTTTTACTATATTTCATATAACTTGATTCCTGGATAGCCAAATTTCACCAAAATTTCAGTGAGGCCTTGTTATTATATTCTCTTACAAATAAGGCTAGTTTGATTCAGTTAACACCTGGGCCCAGGAATGTATGGAGTAGTTCCCTTCTCCTTTTCTTAATATTCCTTACGCCAAACCTCCAACTGGAGATTTACGATTTAAGGTAAAAAAAAAATATTCTTAACTGTATCCCTACTTTACTTTAGTTGATCGGCGTCCTCTAGTTTCAGATCAGTTTAAAATTAAAGATAATACCCGATTCAAGCCACAAAAATCTAAAAAGACATTAATTTACATTTATTCCAGAGTCCTCAACCGCCTGAGCCATGGATTGGGGAAAGAGATGCAGCAGTACACAATGAATCCAATCTTTGTATTCAATATGACATATTTAAGAGATTACATCGCGGCAGTGAGGACTGCCTGTATGTCAATGTGTCCACACCTAAGGTGCCCGTGGCAGGGTTGTTAATGCGGCTGTTGCCTGTTATGGTGTTCATTCACGGTGGCGGATTCATATTTGGGAACGGAATAGCCAAATTTGAAAATGGCCCCGACTATTTGATTGAACAAAATGTAGTCGTTGTCACCATGAACTACAGGCTCAGTGCATTTGGATTTCTCTCTCTTGATATTCCTGAAGCGGCAGGAAATATGGGTCTGAAAGATCAAGTCATGGCATTAAAATGGGTTCAAGACAATATTGAAGCTTTTGGGGGCAACAAAAATGATGTAACTATTTTTGGCATCAGCGCAGGAGCGGTATCCGTGGAATACCACATGCTTTCTCCTCTGAGCAAAGGTTTATTCCACAAAGCTATAATGCAATCGGGATCAGTTCTTAATCCCTGGGCAATGGACAGTCCAGAAAATCTTAAAGAGCTTGCTTCAAAACTGGCACAAGAACTACAATATCAAGGTCCTATAAACGACGATCGTGCGATATACAACTATTTAATGAATATCACTGCTGATGACATAAAATTTGCAGCATACAAAGTTCCCAACGCTCTCATGGTTAAAGGAGTTTACTACGGATTCGGACCGACGATTGAAAAGGATTTAGGAAATGGGGATGCGTTTTTGACAGAATTACCTTATGAATTATTAAAATCCGGCAACTTCAGCAAAGTACCCGTTCTCAGGGGTTTTACTGATTCTGAAGGATTAATACAAGCTGGTATTAAACCTCATGATATCAAAGAAGTTACTACGTTTAAAAACTACGCAGATTTTTGGAGATACCCATTGAATGCTACTGACGCATTTTACTATAATGAAAGGTTGCGGCATGTTTACGATAGCTACACAGGGAATGATATCGAAAGGCCTGCTATCGATTTCTTTGGAGATTTTGATTTTGTTAGTGGTATCATCGAAAGCTCTAAATTGCTAGTCAAACATGGGGTACCATTATACTTGTATGAATTCACATACGATGGATCTCTTAACCTGCTTAAAGCTTTAAGCCACGTGAACAAAACGGGAGCCGCTCATGGTGACGATACAGCTTACACAATACAAATCGAGCCTGTTCCGAAACTCAATCAAGATGATATCATTGTTAGAAACAGAATTTCCAAGATGTGGACGAACTTCGCCAAAACTGCGTAAGTACAAACTCGTCTCAGATTACTTTCTAAAACGTTTTTGATGTACCATTTGTATCTAATTTCATGCTTATCGTGAAATCTATTTTTTAATCATCGTTAATCTGCCCGACTATAGTCATGCGACTTTTGTCTGACAGATTTTGAATGTTTGTGCACAAGAAAATCTTTTAAAAAGCTTTAAGTAATGCACTTGGATATCCTTTGCTTTATGCTTGTTTTAAACATGTTTTGAATTTATTATTGCAGAAACCCTACTCCAATCACGAGCCCTCTACTGCCTCTGTACTGGCCTCCATACAGCAGCAGTGAACAGTTTTACATGGTGCTAGATAAAAACATGTACATCCAGGCCAACTATGGTCGAGAGAGAATACCGATATTTGAGGAAATCATGAGAAAGTATCATAGATAAAATAGACATTGAATACTTACTACCTTCTGTCAATTTCAACTGTATTGATAAACAATTTATTAGCCTATTTTTTTTTTTATGAGACTCACATAATACTGTCGACTTACATCTCGACATACCTTTTTTTGCAGTCCTTAACATCGTTAATATTATGCCTATCACTCCTTTTTTGCTTAACTAGTAACATAAAAAGGCTACGCAACGATGTATTTGAGAAAAATCTTGCAAAATGCTAGTGTGTTGGTCAACATTTTTTTTTCCTAAGTACCTGGCTATGACTAGCTGTAGCAATCTAACGACTACTGTGACTCTGAAAGAGATACAAAAGCATCTTTACTTATTATGTACTTGAGTGTGCCATCATTACCAAATTACATAATAACAATAACATTGCGTACAGTTCAACCTATTCAATACAGATATTTGTGTTTCCACATAAAATCACAAAGTTTCTCAAACTTCCCTGGCACACGTAGAATTGGAACCAATATAATGTAGAAACTACGAAAATAATAATTAAACAACTAAACAATGTTAAGCAGTAGACAAGTGAAAATATGTGATAAGTTAAATTTTCTGTCATTTACTAAAACCCCGTTAGCAACTACATTGTAATGCTTCTTTTTTTGGCATCATAATAATAACAAACTGAGTGAGATACATTTTTTTTATTTGGTATGTCCTTCTTTCGAAAAACTGTATACCTTTACCTACCATACCTTTCGTCGGCACTCAATAACAACATTAATATGAATTCATTTTGAGAACTTCAATCTTTAAAACTAAATTTAAAAAAAAAGGAAACGGAAAGCTAGTCTAGCTTAATAAAAACAAAATTACGAATACACAAAAAAGTTTGAGTAATGCCGAACATCTTAAGTAAGCACATGATATATAAGTTCAAATTCGTATATGCTCGTATCAGAACTTTGCAAATGACGTTACAAGTAATAACAACATATAATAACTAGATTATTACTAATTATATTAAATCAGAATAATGACGACAAAAGTAAGAACAAAGCTCGGTGTCGTCGTGGGCGCTAGAAGAAAAACTAAAAACGATTTCGAATATGACGATTTTCTTAACATTCCTTACGCCAAACCTCCTGTACGAGAGTTACGATTTAGGGTGAGATACTTTATTACGTATTTTAACCAAACCAATTATATTGTACAATGAAATCAAAAGAACATTAATTTGCATTTATTACAGAGTCCTCAACCACCCGATCCATGGTTTGGAGAAAGAAATGGCACAGTCTACAACGAGTCTAACCTTTGCATTCAAGTCGATTTATTTAAGAGAAAACCACGTGGAAGTGAAGACTGCCTCTACGTCAATGTGTCGACACCTAAGGTATCCGCAGCAGGACTGGTCATACACCTCCTTCCTGTGATGGTCTTCATTCACGGCGGAGGCTTCTTTTTCGGAAACGGTCTGGCAAAGTTCGAAAATGGCCCCGACTATTTAATTGAACATAATGTTGTCGTTGTAACGATGAACTACAGACTCAGTGCCTTGGGATTCCTCTCCCTAGATATTCCCGAAGCAACTGGAAATATGGGATTGAAAGATCAGGTCATGGCCTTAAAGTGGGTTCAAGAAAATATTGAATATTTTGGAGGGAACAGGAACGATGTCACTATTTTCGGAATTGGTGCAGGAGCCGCATGCGTAGAGTATCATATGCTCTCTCCCTTAAGCAGAGGGCTTTTTCATAAAGCCATAATGCAATCTGGATCAGTTCTCAATCCCTGGGCAATAGAAACACCAAATAGAATTAAAGACCTTGCTTATAAACTGGCACGAGAGCTCCAATATCGAGGACCACCTGATAACTATGGCGCTATATATTATCATCTAATGAATACCCCGGCGGAGTACATAGTGTTAGCAACATATAAAATTCCCGAACTAACTATGGCAAAAGGACTATACTACGGTTTTGTCCCTACAATTGAAAGAAATTTAGGAACTGGGGATGCATTTTTGACCGACATTCCATACATATTATTAAAAACGGGAAGGTTCAACAAAGTTCCTGTCCTCAGAGGATTTACAGATTCCGAAGGATATATCATAGCTGGTTTAAAACCTCAAGATATCAAAGAAGTAACTATGTCACGGAACTACGCCGATTATTGGAAATTTCCGTTAAATGCTACTGACGCATTTTATTATAACGAAAGATTACGATATGCTTATGATAATTACACTGGAAATGACCCCGACAGGCCTGCTATCGATTTCTTTGGTGACTTTGAATTTGTCGGAGGCATAATCGCGAGTTCTAAATTAATGGTTAAAAACGCAGTACCTTTATACTTGTATGAATTCTCGTACGACGGCACATTGAATCTTATAAAAGCTGCAAGCCGCGTCAATAAGACAGGAGCCGGCCATGCCGATGATACAGCTTACGTAATTCAAATAGAACCCCTTCGTAATCTTACTCAGGACGATGTTACAGTTAGAGACAGAATTTCAACTATGTGGACTAATTTTGCCAAAACCTCGTAAGTATTGAATTTCAAAACAGAATGCGTCTTGCGAACAGTTCTTAAGCTAGTTCTAAATGGGAATGAAGAGTTTTTTTACACTCAATATTTTATTAGAAATATGTCATAAGTTTTGTTTGTTTCAGAAATCCAATCCCGAACACCAGCACCCTGTTGCCAATTCACTGGCCTCCTTACAGCACTAGCGAACAGTTCTTCATGTTAATAAACAAAGAACTGTCCTTCCGTTCCCATTATGGCGAAAAACGAATACCCATATACGAAGAGATTATGAAAAAATATCATAGATAGATTAAGCGTGTTGATTTAGTGGAGTGTTATTTAAGTATAAGGTTCAATCATTCCAATACTACGCACCTTTTTTGTATGTTTTATGACTGTTAATTAAATAAAAAAACAAACGTGATTGTGCGAGTTTCTAACATTTTATCCATACCCTTTACCGACTAATAATTTAGTAACTAGTATGCCGGTATCAATAAGTCAACTTAATATCTTATTGAGCATCAATAAATTTAATTTACTGAAATAGTATTTCTCGGAATCATTTTTGTTATTGTTCCTTTTTGTAATAGCGCCATCTACCTTAATATCTTCTAATTAAAATACGAAATATATTTTATGACCACTGCTACTCATCACTAGAGGTCGCTATAAAAACATTCTTTGGAAATGTTACGGCAGTTTTTAGTGATGTTTTTCATCTTTATTAACTTTACTCTAAATAAAGTTAATGTCATTTATTTATAATTTAAATTTGAAATTAATGTCATTTATTTATAATTTTGATGAACACCAAAAATTTCTTTTTAATTTTTGAAACCAGGCAACCCTTAAAACACATGGATGCATCATGAATTGAGAGGAGGAATGAATTATGAATGAACTGTTGTCAAAATTGTACGATCGCTGCCGGTCGCCTTGCTAGTCAGTTTGAGAGCTCGAATATTCTAGATTAGAACCTGAGTAAAGACTTCGGTACATAATTCTTCATTTGTTTCTGACTGAAGAAAAAATTAAGAGCAGACAGACATCATGAACAACGCAGTAAAACGATTGATTCCTCTGCTCGACCGCGTCCTAATTAAAAGGGCTGAAGCAATGACGAAAACCGCTGGCGGCATTGTCATCCCCGAGAAGGCGCAGGGCAAAGTTCTTCATGGAGAAGTGGTTGCTGTGGGCCCTGGTACCAGAAAAGACAACGGTGACTTCATTCCCATGCTAGTGCAGATCGGCGACAGAGTCCTCCTCCCAGAATACGGCGGCACCAAAGTATCCCTAGAAAATGATGACAAGGAGTACCACCTCTTCCGAGAATCGGACATTCTGGCGAAGATCGACAACTGAACTAGTGCTACCTAACTTTAGATTTTAATTGTTCTGATTCTGTTTACTTGGTTAGTTAGAATAAAATATGTAGTGAATGAATATTTGTGATTGTGTAATATGCACCATGTTGTGTGACGGGGTACTAAAGTTATCCTTTGCATTTCTTATTATAAATTTGTTACAGTAAACTTGTTTTCTATTTCATTTAAAAATCCCTAATTTCAACACACTACATCACATAACCTAAAAATGTCAAGCTTTGCAATGCCTGTTCCATTTTCAAGATTTACATACATAACCTAAACACTTTCGCTAAAGTGATTTATTTATAGTAATATATTAGTAATTTGTCATGGGTTGTCGCCTAGAACAATGATACAATGATTCCTAAGACAACTAGGTTAGAATCTAATCATAACCTGATAGTGATAACTGATAAGGAAAACAATGTGTTTTAATTTATGGGAAATGACCTATGACTTGCAGTTCACATTCCATTGGGTTTATGGGAACTAGCCTAAAATTCTTTGCTTCCGATTTGTTGTGATAAAATATTGAATAATGTGAAATTCATTTGGTGTATCTGCTGCCTTAGTCTGCTGCATTTAACTGATTCCACTAACTGTTACATATTTATATGTAAACAAGCTAAAAAAAGGGAAACTTGTGAAACTGCACATAAAGTAAAATATTTACTTGCCACACCTTTTCCCAAATCTTGTAATAACAATAAATTACATAACCTTGTGTCGCTATTTAGTTAAGCACCAATCAGACATTAAGTAGAATTAATGGCAGCACAAAAGCATACTTAAATATTTTGTAATAAACAGGAAAGAATACAAATAGTGATAGTATAAAATAAAATATATTTGAAACAAGTCACATCTTTTTGTACAACCTGAATACATTTTCTACTAAACTTAAATCACAGTTTACTGTATCTGGACAGCCAGTGTACATGAGAATATTGTTTGTTTTTTTCCTTAAATTCATTAGTTTGGTAGTACATCATCAAAGATTATCAACCGTTTTTATCAGATTACCATTTACACCTTGACCCTTGAGGCATGTATGCTACCTCTCACACCTAACCAAAGGGTGGGGTTTAATTTTAATATGTATTGGGTCAAATGAAGTGAATCGGTATGAAATTTTTACAAACTAACACATAAAACGTAAATAAAATTAAAAAAAAAACAGGATTTTTTGTCTTATAAAGAACTCCTTGGAAAGTAATAGGGACAAAATGTCTTAAAACAGCATTTTAGACAAAAAAAAATTGTGCGGCCAGACCTAAAATTATTTCCAACATTCAGGCCAGACATACCTTACATACACCTACTAAGAATTTAAAGCCACATGAATGCCTTTTCTTTGATGGCAAATTAAATTACTACCAAGAAAAAGCAATTAAAGGGTTTAGATCATAGTAATAGTACACAGTATGTCTGTAGTAAAACATACCTGTTGGGAATTATTTTAGGTCTGGGTATACATTTTTTTTCAAATATGAATGAAAATTGCCTGATGTTCTCTCATCCTGATGCACCCCATTTGACAGTAGTATATTTGACTATTTGATAGTGCAGCACAAGAACAATATTGAATGAATACATTTAGAAAATCATGGCAAGCTTTATAATATTTTTAATAAGTACATCGCTAAGCATTGTGGATTACTTATTATTGTGACAAACCACTGTTGAGATAATAAATTAATACTGAGTTAATTTCAGATATCAAATCTTAATAACTAGGTACTTAATTTGACTTATTTATGCAACATAGCATGCTTACTACATAAAAGGTACATTATAATGGCATATCAGTACATCATTAAAATGCATAATCTATTGTAAAGATATGGCAGTGCGTCTCACTGCGGCAGACAATGCCGGGTTAGGGTCTGGGGGCTCTGTCAGAAGCTGGACTGATGTCCAACAGCCATCTTCATTAGATTGGCGTAGAGCCTCCATGGTTGCTTGGACTCTTTGCCCATCCTCAAATGTTGCCGCAGCCTTTACTGGTTCCTTCACCCAGTCCATCTGCTCTTTGACTGGAAGGAAAGCCTCCTTCAAAGCACTTATCATCTTACACAAACCTTTTATATATGGCTTTGGAACTACACTAGATGCACAACTCAGATCTTCAACATCAACATAGATTACTTCTTCTTTATCCTTATCATGCAGCCTCTTGCCATCTTCCTCTGTAGGCTTGGCAGCTGGTTTGTGTAGTTTACCATGCAGGTCTCCTCCTTTCACCACTAGGTAGCCTTTCTTGCTGCACACATAAATCTCTTGATTAAAGCAAGGTCCAGGTAAGTGGTTGTTCAATGTAGCTGTTACTAACAAACCTTTATCCATTTGGAGTTGGAATGTGCAAAAGTCTGGTGCAGTTATCTTCCTTATTCCGTTAACTTTGCTGGTTTCCTCTACAAAAGTCCTTAAAACTCCATGTACTTTGACCACTTTCTGACCTGTCAGGTATGATACTAGATCTATAACATGGCTACCAACTAGTGTGAGTGTGCCTCCTCCCATGGTATCATCACACAACCAGTTGTAAGTGTCACTTATCAGTGGGCCCATCTGTACTCTTACATCTACTAAAGTCAGTTCATCAGGGTTGCCCAAGTAGCCTTCGTGGATAGACTTCTTCATATGGCTGAAAGCTGGCAAGAACCGCAACGAATGATTGACTATGGATATCAGAGTGGGATAGTACTGAGCTGCACGCACCATTTTCAAGGCTTCCGCCTGACAGAGACCTGCAGGCTTGTCGCAAACAACATGCTTGCCTATGCCCAATGCTTTAACAGATATTTGAGCGTGTAAGTTCGGCGCACACACTATAAAAACTAGATTGACGTTCTTTTTTAACAACACGTCGTCGATTTTGTTTGTAAAAAATGGGATCTTGAGCTCTTTAGAAGCTATTTCAGCTTCCTGCAGAGTAACGCCCCATATCGCTTCAACAGGAAATCCTTTTTCTCTCAAAAAAGGCACTAGTACTTTGGCGATAGCCCCAGTTCCGAACACTCCAATTCCCGGTAACATATTTATTTTACTAAAAAGTCACTGGTTTCAATATAATATAATGAACTACTAGAGCCATATAATCTCTAGTTTCCCACGCAACATAGCCACAAATTTTAAATACGTCGCCGGATTTTATAATGTCACAAAAACGAATACGCAAGCGACAAACTAAAACAATCAAGTTTGTTTCGCACTCAATTCAATGGAGCCAGTGATGTTATAAAGGTCGACAATATTATTATCGACATAAAAGAAATCCATAGCAAGCTAGTTGAGACAGTACCTATTTGATAATGATTGTCAGGCCCGTATTACCCCCTAGGCAAACAAGGCACAAGCCTAGGGGCCCAGCCATCACAGGGGCCTCTCACACCCACCCAACTACCACGACCACGAATAGGTCGTGGTAGTTGGGTGGGTATGTGGGTGATGCCATATCTGTTGGAAATAAAATTATTTCACTAAATAATGCAAAACGTAAAGAGAGGCATTCTTTATTTAAAGTTGTCTTGGAACGAGGGTCCTATTAGTAAGTAATAATTTGTTATGCACATAATGCGGTTTTCTGAATCGCTTTATGTTGCTCTCGGCCCCCCTAAATGGGAGCAGAGGCGACGGACTTGGGAACGTCTGACGCACTCATTCAACTGGACCCCATCTGGTGGGGCGTAGTGGTACCGAGCAAGAGCATCCCTTTAAGGAAACCCGCAGAGGCGGGCCGGCACCAGCCGGGGATTGAGGAAGTCGCATCAGTTCCTGCGATGCTCGCCGTAGGTGGGAGAAGGAACACTGGGGGAAATCTGACATACCATTCCGGCCCGCACAGGGCGAAGGACATGAGGATTTTCCACCGCGAAAAAAATAAAAGTTCGTTTTATACAATTTCGTTGTTCGTAGGTAATTTAAATACGTTTGTTTACTCGTTCTCGGATCAATAAATAGGCCAAGAAAAAAATAGATCGAAATTTTGTTTTGGCTAGTTAGACCAGATTTTTTTAATTAGAAATGAAAAGTATTATAATGTCGTTAAAAAATACAAAATCGGCTGGTTACGATAACATTACAACTGAGCTTGTTAAAAAGGTATCCCAATATATATCATCACCACTGGCACATATTATTAATATTTCTTTGGAACAGGGATATTTTCCTGACAGGTTAAAGCTGTCTCTCATAAAACCATTGCACAAGAAAGGGCCAAAGACAGACGTTGATAATTATAGACCGATTGCACTTACTCCCATATTATCAAAAATTTTTGAAAGAATTATGTACAGGCGAGTGCTTAATTTTTTAAATAAATACAATATTCTTGTTATGCAACAATACGGTTTCAGGCAAAATAAATCGACTACTTTGGCAATATATGTGTTACGGCTAATACCCGAAGTGCGGCTACACCTAGTTTTAGCCGGTTAGAACTAGGTGTAGCCACTTACTCTTGGTTAAACCTAGTACGAGCCGATTGTTTTCGGGTAAAACTAGGTCTAGCCTTCATCATGCCGGCTACAACTAGGTCCAGCCATTCCCTGTTGGATAAAACTAGGTCTATCCGATATCATTCCGGCTAGAACTAGGTCCACACAATCCCTGTTGGATAAAACTTAGATGCGTGTCCCGCCAAGCCTTCCGCCCCGCGTCACACTCATGGCTCACAGCATCTGCAGCAGCGGTGCGGGGTGAAGGGCATAGCGACGCACGCGCCTCTGCAGGTTGTGAGCGCCAGGTGCTGCTGATCTACTGCAGGTCTACTAGCGAGTGTGACTCACAGCGTCTGCAGCAGCAGCGCGTGTCTTTTAAAACCAAATGTGGCAACAAAAAGTGCCTCTGCAAAGCTGCTGGTATTTTGTGCAACTCAAAATGTCACTCAATTTTAAGTTGTTTTAATAAATAGTTTATGTTACCTTATAAAAGTGTGATTTATAATTATAATAACATTCTTTAAATTATAATATGCAACTATTTATTGTCTGTTGTTAAAAAAATGTAACTGATTGTTTCTATTATATTAAATTGTACTCCTAATAATTTGTGTTAACTATTACAATGTGATTTATAAGAATAAAAAAATTCTCTATGTTTCTTTTTATTGGATGTTTTTTTAATATCTAAAAAAGCTCTGCCGATAGCATGCCAGCTACAACTATGTACAGCCAATCCCTGTTAGATAAAACTAAGACACGCGCTGCTGCTGTAGACGCTGTGAGTCACACTCGCTAGTAGACCTGCAGTAGATCAGCAGCACCTGGCGCTCACAACCTGCAGAGGCGCGTGCCTCGCTATGCCCTCCACCCCACACCGCTGCTGCAGATGCTGTGAGCCATGAGTGTGACGCGAGGCAGAAGGCTTGGCGGGACACGCATTTAAGTTTTATCCAACAGGGATTGTCTGGACCTAGTTCTAGCCGGAATGATATCGGATAGACCTAGTTTTATCCAACAGGCAATGGCTGGACCTAGTTGTAGCCGGCATGATGAAGGCTAGACCTAGTTTTACCCGAAAACAATCGGCTCGTACTAGGTTTAACCAAGAGTAAGTGGCTACACCTAGTTCTAACCGGCTAAAACTAGGTGTAGCCGCATTTCGGGTATTAGCCGTAACATATGCATTAGTAAAAGCAGTACTGACCAATATTAACAGTAAAATACCTTCTTGTGCATTATTTTTAGATTTTAGTAAGGCGTTTGACCGTGTTGATCACTTTATACTTTTGGAAAAAATGGAAAAATATGGTATCAGAGGTCCAGCAAAAAAATGGTTCCAATCTTATCTCAGTGACAGAAAACAGATTACTAGGATATCAAAATTTAATAGCTCATCCAACAGTCTCGAAAATTTTGATTCTGAAGCGAGAACCAATCACTCTGGAGTGCCTCAAGGCAGCATTTTGGGGCCTCTGTTGTTTCTATTGTTTATTAATGACTTACCTCAGTCAATAAAGCATGAAAGTGTATTATTTGCCGATGATACAACAGTTATTGTTAAGTGTAATGATGAACAAAATTATGACATTGAAATAAATGCAACTTTAAATGACATTATAAAATGGTTAGATACAAATAAATTAAAATTAAATATCTCTAAAACTAACGTGATTTATTTTAAAACGTTTCAAACGAAACATGTAAATCTCAATGCCGCATATAATAATAGCAGCATAGAGCAAGTACGTACTACAAAATTCTTGGGTGTAACACTTGATGAGCACTTTACTTGGAGGGATCACATTGAAAGAGTTTCAAAAAAAATTAACCAGTTTGTATTTGCTCTAAAAAAGGTTAATAACATTACCTCGAGGCATACTGCCTTAATGGTGTATCACGCATGCGTCTGTTCTGTTATCCGATATGGTATAGTCGTGTGGGGAAACTCTTCCCAAATATCTAGAGTGTTCATTGCTCAAAAAAAATGTATTCGTGCAATTTACAATTTACAATGGTCCGACTCTTGCAGGCCTATATTCAGATCGCATAACCTTTTGACTGTCCCCTGCATTTATATCTATGAAATTGCTAGGTTCGTAAAGTCTAACATGGTACTGTTTGAACGAAATGATAACAGGAATAAGCGAAAAGTTACACATTTAGATTTTGAAATGCCCATTCCTAGGCTAGAACTCTTTCGGCGGAGCTGCGTTTACATGGCTCCACTAATTTTTAATGCCCTCCCTAAAACAATTACGCAACTGCCCTTCAGGAAATTTTGCGTGATGTTACGAAAGTGGTTGGTACAAGAATGTTTTTATTCAATTGATGAATTCTTTAAGAAATATAATTGTAAATTTTATAGACATAAATAAATTATCAACTTTTGACCTATTTTTATACAATTGCATGCCGTAAACTGGCCGAATATGTGAAACATATCCATTTAGTTTTAAGATCTGTAACCACCATATTTGATGCAATAAATGATTATGATTATGATTATGATTAAAGATCATCCTCGGTCAAAAATTATGTTGCCTAAATCTCAACCGAGGTTGGAGAAAAAAATCGGCTGAAACTTTGTTCTGGCTGGTTTACTAGTTAGAAACAAGAAAAATAAAAAACCGGCCAAGTGCGAGACCGACTCGCGCACAAAGGGTTCCGTAATATCATCGATAATAGACAAGTTTCTACCTGATTATTAAACTCGAGTACAAATTGCTTAAAAATTATTTACGTTTGTTGTATGGGATCCCCCTTTAATATTTGCTTGATTGTTATTTAAAAGTAAATATTCTGTGACAATTTGAAGCGTCTACCTGTTACAATTTTTAGTATTGAGTAAAAATATACGAAAAGAACACGTTTATTGTATGGGGGCCCCCTTAATATTTTAATGTTGTTATAGCGGCAACGAAAATACATCATTTGTGAAAGTTTTAGCTTTCTAGCTATCGCGGTTTATGAGATACAGCCTGGAGACAGACGGGCAGGCAGACAGCGGAGGCTTAGTAATATTGTCCCGTTTTACCCTTTGGGTACGGAACCCTATAAAGAGCTTCGTCGTAATGTTCCCAAATTAAACAAAAAGTTTTGTCTCGTCTAGACCCAGTCCTAGTTATAGTGCAGTGGCTATTGTTTGTAGTGATATCCGTTAACTCACAACTCCAGCAAGCATGCCTGAATGTGATGATCTACCAAGAATTTAACTAAAAGAAAATAATTCTAATAAAAAACATAAAAAAATTAAACATTTTCCCCCGCAACAGCCACAGAAAACATGAGATTGATGACATCCATTCCGGGATTGAATTTTGAAAAACCTTTGTTAGTAAATACTTACTCATCACAACATACACTCTCCAAGTTTCGTATCTGTAGGTGTGCGGTTTGGACTGTGTGTTGATATGTATATCAACAGACGGTCAGTTTGCCAGTTAATACTTTTATTAATATTCCTATTGTTATATCGAACGTTTATATTTATAGTCCCAAAGGGGGGGGGGTGCATTTCCCAAAATGGCTTCAGGATGGGGGGCCCTTATGTCGTAGTGCCTAGGGGCCCCCGGGGTCCTTAGTCCGGCCCTGATGATTGTATGTAATGAATCTATCTGTTCACTAAAAATTGGTTGCCTGGGTTAAAGTTTCCATTATGAGCCGTCGAATTCGGGGGTGGGGGTGGGTGGGCTTTGTGGGGGGGATTGGGGGAAGCCCCCCAATCCCCCCCACAAAGCCCACGGTTACGGAGATATCGATGATCAAAGTTTGATGTTATGTAACAGCAATTTTGAGGTTAAGTTAGGATTTTTTGGTGTAAAATTAATTATTTTTCACTCTAATGTCTAAAAAAGATAACTCGACGGAGCCCCGCTTCGCGGGGCTCCTACTTCTGTGTGGTTTAAAAAAAAATAACCACGAAGGAGGTGGCGGGGTCTGTTCGCTCGCTTCGCTCGCTCAGTACGACCCCGCCACCTCCTTCTAACCTAACCTGTCCGAGTCGGGGCGCCCTAAAATTTTGACCGATCGCTCTCGGATTGACGATCCTTATTAGTTTTCAAAATATAATTGTATTAAAGACATGATAAAATTGAACGAAACACCCCTCCGCCGTGAACGAAACGTAAAACGTCTAATTTGACATCTACTTTGACAATTCATCTAACCTAAAAATGGCGTATTATTTTTCATTTTGTATGAAAATATGTAAACTTCGAAAAAAAATTTCTCGTAAACCGTGAGTCTCCTAACCTTAAATCTACGTGAAAAAGCCTTCAGTTAGTGAGTACTATCTACAAATAAAATATGAACTTTCAACTCGACGGCTCATAATGGAAACTTTAGCCCTTTTGAGGGACCCATACAAAACCTGGGCCTTCTATTCCAGTGTCCACACGACTGTTCGGTTGAAAGAAGAATGGCAATTTTCATTTTTTATCTAAGACTCACTTTTAAGATTTCGGGCAGATCGACAACCAACTTGTATTTTATACTTAAAACTAGCAAAAAGGTTCCTGAAAAGCAATATATTCGCAGTGGCAGAACAGCTTTTCTATTAATCAATTGGATTATGATGTAAAATAAAAACATTAACAACAAATTACACCTTCACATCTATTTTTTCATCGAGTTGTCGATATCGATACTTCAACATTCTAATCATCGCCCAACCCCATACCTGTCTAATTGGTTATTTGACGTTAAAAGTATGTTGCCATATTCAACTTGTCTCTTATCTAAAAGTTTTTTCATATGGCATTTGAAATATTTATTGAAAATAAATAATGCGAAATAAGTTTTTTTTTTATTATATATGGGCTTGCTCTTGGTCTCAGATTAGCCCGAGGGCATAGACGGGGCCTACGATGGAGCGAGCTCACCCAAAAGATGCCTATGCACTCGTCTCTTGAATACATCCGGGTTATATGCATTTGGGAACACAGACGCCGCGCCGCCGGGCAGGGAATTCCATTTTTTGCGGTGCGCATAATAAAAGAATTCGAGAAACGCTGCGTGCGGATTTGAGGAATATCGACCAAGAAAGGGTGGGTGGTATCCCGCCGTACGTCTAGATGTCCGGTGCAATATTAATTCTTATACTTATTGAAATGTTTTTTACTTAATAATAATTTCAAATTTTTCCCATTATAGGTATTGCAAAATTTATATATTTAAAGTCACCTATTTTTTATTATTATTTGATTCTTAATTTCTTGGTATGTTTTGACTGTTTTTATGTGGTGAGTAAAAACCAACTTACCAATGAACTCGACGTCAACGACGGCAGCGGCACGGCAGGCTAGCGATTGACTGTTGCGCTACATGTCACGGGTTCGACTCCCGCACGAAACAAATATTTGTATGGGCTACGGTTACTACAGCCATTTGGTGCAAGTCCGGTTAGTCGGTTTTAAAAACCTTTTTTCTTGACAATCAACCAGTTTTGTACTGTGTAGAGCACTTTACTTCTTTTGTTAAGGTCTTTGACAAAAAGTAAACAATCTGGGCATGACTTTTTATCTGAACAATAGTATAAAATCATACAAACGTTATTTAAACCTAGTAAATAATGTAACATCGCTATATGTAATAATAACTAAATCAATGTTAATATTTTTAAATAAAATTTTTAGACAATTATTAAATAAATTACATGTCAAGATAGTTTACCTTTATATAAATCCTAAACAAATGAAACAGATTTGTATCTACGCAGATTTATAGGGATAGGCCTATGAATCTGCGTACATTTATTGTCATATCTACAAATAACAAAAGGTGCTTACTAATCTAAACTTTCTTCTTTTGACACATAAATTCTCCTCTCTTTTTTAGATTTATCGTTAGTAGGTATTAATTTGTAAGTGGAACAAAGAATAATATTATTTGAGTAAACACAGTAGCATCGTAAGTCACACTGTACGGCGCTTAAAACGAATCACTTTTCGTCGGAGCGGTTAAATTCAATGCATTGATATCAGCCACCTGGACAATGTAGGGTTGACACCTAAGTAAATAATACATTTTTTTTTTGGGATTGGGAAATTATTTGTCCCAAGATATTTATTATAAACATTCCGCAACCCCGGCAGGCGTTGGCATGATACATCAGTATTTACTAAGAGTATGTACAATAGTTTTACTAAACTCGTTAGTACAGTAAAATAATAATAACACATTTAATCATTTATTTTTTCTACAAGTTACAGTTTACAAGTCTTAAAACAATTACATATTGATGGGAGACAGAAACCCAAAAAAAAGAATCGAAATTATGAATTCTATTTTTTTGCGTAAGGTACGCAATATTCACTGCAATGTTAAATAAAATAATTCAAGTTACCTGAGCATTAGGTAGGTACTGTCTATAGTTAAGCCACACAATTGATCTAAAAAACCCCAGGGGCCAAGGATGACATAAGAGTTCTGTCACATAAAAATGGGGGTCATAAATCTCTTGTAAATAATAGTAGGTAAGTATAATAGAGTTTTGACTGCCTGTGAATGATATTCTTCTTTTTCTCGAATCAATAATTTTACGAAAAAAGATTATTAATAAAGACGGTGGGGTGTTTTGAACACTCGATGTATTGCGTGTGCGATGTATTGAATGTTCGATATAATCATTCGATATTATGAACGTTCGAGTATTTAGACGTTCGATTTATAGTGGTCCATAAATTAATTGATGATTGATTATTTGGCATTCGATTTGGCATAGTACACCCGAGCGGCCAATAAATTAATATTTGATTAATAAGCATTCGATTTAGCATAGTTTGATGGACCATAAAACAGCGATTATTAGTAAGAAAGAATATATGAACACAATATCAGTAATAATGCAGCGGCAACCCTAGCGGCATCCTATTTGCAGCAATTCGTCTAACACCTCACAGTTGGAAGCCGCCGCCGATCATCTCCACAATTAGGGATGACTGACGAGCTTTCTAATGGGTATATTTTATTATTAAATACTTATAAGGTACCTAGTGAAACGATAATAAAGTCAAGGTAACTATCATCGAAAAATATCTATTTTAAAGCTGAAATCTTTGTTTGTTTGGTTTATTGGTTAAACGCGCTAATCTCAAAAAGTACTTTAAATAAATAATATTTTCGTCCGTATAGCCCATTTATCAAGGAAGGCTATGTAATATCACGCTACTACCTAGGGGAACAGAGCAGTAAACTAAAACGCGAGTGAAACCGCAGGGGCAGCTAGCTAATAATATAAAATTTCTAATTATCAGTTTTTTTTTTCAGATTTAACCAGTCACAGATTTTTTGTGGATTCAGGATTACTAAAATACTATCGTAGAGTTTTTACTCACGTAATTATTCTAGCTTACCTACACTTCATGCAATCTGACTACAGTTGTATCTATGAGGACAACCCAAAGGAAAAAGAATATTAATTCCACCACAATTTCCCTACAGAGCCGTCCTCATTAGAGGGCAATAACAATGAATTAGTATACGCACAACTTTGAGTTTGTTTGTACATTGGTGTTCGGGAAGTACGGGTTCGATTTGAACTTTGTGCAATAAGTAAGTATTATTTCCAATCTCATACCGAGGTTCTTATCATTGTACAATTTACGGAAGCTGGGCTGTAGCCAAGGGCGAAACTTAACATGCAAACAATGCATGAGGATTGCAAAACGAAATCAATCCATATTGTACTATCCATAATAAGTATTATAAATGCGAAAGTAGCTCTGTCTATCTGTCTGTCTCTTCTTCGCGCCTTAACCACTATAGGTACAGATATAGTCTGGGACCTGAGAAATGATATAGGATAGTTTTCATCCCGGAAATCCCTTGGAACTATTATTCCACGTGGACGAAGTCGCGGGCAAAAGCTAGTCTATAAAATGGTAAACTGAGTGACTGATTATTGATATTTCTATATCAACGCACAGCCCAAACCTTTGGAGAGAGACTTATATGGAACTTGGAGGATATGTTTTTTGTGAAGAGTAAGTATCCACTAAGAAAGGATTTTTGGAAATTGCAACCCTAAAGGAATAATAATAAGGGGGAGGTTTCGAAATTCACGCGGGCAAAACTGCGAGCGAAATCCGTACTAATATTATAAATGCGAAAGTAACTCTGTCTGTCTGTCTCTTCTTCACGCCTAAACCACTGAACCGATTTGAATGAAATTTGGTACAGATATAGCCTGGAACCCGAGAAAGGACATTGGATAGTTTTCATCCCGGAAACCCCCCGAGAACGGGAAATTCCACGCGGACGAAGTCGCGGGCAAAAGCTAGTTAACTATAAAATGTTTCCATTCGTCGTGCATAATACCTATTTTGTTTGCTTAAGATTTTTTTATGATTCCTAAGAAAATCAAAATGACGTAAGGGTTCATGGAGATCGTAGAGCTGCATAGCACGTGTGACAGGAGTCGCTCAGAAAGTATTATGTGTCGCGGAAGTGTGACCCCGCGGCTTTCTGTCACACTTTTTGTACAAACACTTCGACGGCGCTAATTGCTTCACACTTTTTTGGGTTTTATTTCATAGGATAGGTTTTCAGAGTGGAGTGGTTCGTTTAAAGTTTAATTGAACGTGCAAAACTTCATATAAATTGACTTTTGTAAATGTTTAAAAGTAAAACTTGCCGTATTACTAGGCACAGGTCACAAATTACTTTTAAATGGACCTCATTTAGAATAAAAGTAGATTTTGAAAATAAAATTACCTAGTGGTACTTGTCTTTAAGTTTCACACAAAATAGGATTCAGCGACCGTGATCAGCCTTTGGCTGGCCCAGAAAAGTGCCGCTTTATAAATAAAAAATGTAATTGGAAATTACTGCCAGAGGTGAGGACACGTTAGTGGGAAATCGGTAAGGAGTGACTATACATACAGTAAGCTATTCTTGTTTCTTCTATTTTCTTTCTTATTTCTTCTTAGAAGAAGCGATTGGACAATCTCACATATTTGAAAACAAAAAAGAATAAGTATGTATTTCCCATTCTTCTACGTAATAAAACCCTTTATCTCACTTATTGAAGAGAAAAAAAAAAGAGTAAGTAGGTATGTATTTCCCATTCTTCTACACTCGGACATGCAAAATGGTCCAATTGATATAAAGCAATTTGACTTTGACTTTCCTCCTTTAATTTAAGCTGTAAGTATACAGTTTACATAGGCTTCCTAACTTGACAAAAAAAAAATCGCCTGCTCAATAATAAAGTCAGTGTTTCACAACCATAGCTTATTTCGAAGTAGGTAGCTGTACAAAAACATACCAAAACGAAAAGCTATGTATTTTGTTGCGTAAACCATCGTTCATTAGTCGAGGAGTAATCCTGGAGCTTGCGCGGGAGGGGCGAGTGTTGGCGCCGCCCAACAGGCCATGCCGCCCGCCTTGCGCCCGCGCAGCTCAAATGATCAACGTCACGCCGGTAGACAAGAGAGCTCAAACCTACCCTTAAAACAAAACCTCTTTTGTCATGTTGAATCTAGGATAAAATTATAAAAAAAATCGGTTCGAAATTCGAAATTTCAAATAGTGCTAGTGTTGTGGCAGTGATATAAAAAGTGCAATATTAGTAAAAATGCCTAGAAAAAGAGTGAACCGGTCCCCGCCGGTTGAAAAGCGGTCCGACGATGCGGATGACGACGATTTCTTTTTTGACGACACTCAGTCAAACTCAGGTTAGTAAAGTATTTCACGTATTTTTTAAAAAGTATTTTGTCTTACTGTTCTGTGAATATGGTTAATTAGGTATGGGTTGGAAATATCGTAACGCAATTTTTTACTGAAGTTTTAGTCCATGATTCTAGAAAGTAGAAACCCTTGAGTCTTCAGCAAATATAAACAAAAAAAGAAAGAGCTATACGGTTAAAAAATATATTATTTAAGATGATATAGATAATACTTAAATACAGCTAATAAATCAGATACTACATAACACCACGTTATGACCCCCGGGAGAGGAGCAGTAATCAAAAACCTAAAATAGCGGGTGATAAATAGTAAAAACAAAACAGGTAAACCTCTATCTAATAGCCATATTTTAAGTTCAGTACTATATTGAAAAGGACCTCATTAGATCTTCTTTAATTTATTATTTAGGGTTGCTGGCCAGTTTTGGTCAAAAAAATTCGTAACGCCATTTGTGTTTATTTTTTATTTCTTATTTTTCTTAACAAATAATGGCTGTCACGACCTGTTTTTTGAGTGCAACGGCCAGTTTAAACGTAAGTTTGATGATATGAAAACTCTTTAATGAGTTTTATTAAATTGGTAAAACCTTTTTGATTAATGGCTTATCCTTTATAATTTATAATGTCACTAGCAGCCTCCTGCGGTTTCAAAAAAAAAAATATAAAGAAAAATAGATAGTAGCCGATTCTCAGACCTACTGAATATATGCATATAAAATTTGGTGAAAATCGGTAAAAGCCGTTTCGGAGGAATACGGTAACTAACATTGTGACACGAGAATTTTATATATAAGATAATTTGTGAGGATGTTTTGTTACTTCTAAGTCTTTTAATTTAAATCAAAACCTATTACTTAGACGTGTTTTTTGAAACATTGCAGTAATATTAGCATAAACAACAGGCAAACGAATAGGCTACATGTTATTGTTATCACGCTATGACCCTTGGGAGCGGGGAAGTAACTGAATATCTAATTTGAACTGAATATTAACGTGGGTGAAGCCGCGGGGGACAGCTAGTTAAATAAGTGTTAAATCGCCAATCCACCTTGAGTTAGCGAGGTTATCAATGCTTGTACCCCATTCTCTGTATGAGAAGAGCACTATAATAAATTGCTAACATAATAAATAGTGAAGTGTTTTGCAGAACTGGTTATTAAGATACATTTTCCCGTGCAGGTCGGAGTTCACAAGAGCCACAACACAGAAACGCCGCCAACGCACGTGAGAGAGCCAGAATGAGAGTTTTATCAAAAGCATTTTGCCGGTAATATTTTAGTATTATGTATTTACCTTTTTTTTTTAAAGAAACGTCCGCAGTATTTATTGAAGTATGCAATATAGAAGGAGATGGCGGGTAAAACTAGATAGTTATAAGTGGAAGGAGGGAGAATAGGCCTTTGCCCTCTATTGGTATTCCGTGGACCAATAAAAAACAATCTTTATGACGATTCAATAAATCTATAGACAAATTTGATAATGACCTTAAAAGTGTATGATTTTTTTATGTTATTACTTAGTACTTACCTTCAACCGGCACCTATTGACATCTACAATACTAGAGGCTTCGAACCGGAAATATCTTACTTGCCGTTAGAAGTTAAATTAAATTAAATTCATTTATTTCAGGTAAATTACACCCATTGCCAGACAAAATTCAAATACAAATAAAATAATATAAAATCATAATAGATAACAATACAATTAAATTAAATTAAATTAAACAAAATTAAATAAAGTCAAATGTGTACAATACAAACAGATATAAATTGAAATAAAATAAAATAATGTCAAAAGAAATAAATTTATGGAACAGAATTACATTAAATTACATTAAATAAATAAAATAAAAATACAATGCAATAAAATTAATACCTTCTCTCTGACACTGGTACAGCAACATGTCTGCTGGAACAATGCCGGAGAAAAGGACAGTCGAGTCTTCCCGCTATCGTCGCCAGTACGATATTGGAGCTACCCCGAACCCTGCTCACCAAGGAAGCGGCGCGCTTACGGATCGTCGCGTGGAAGCAGTCGATGCGCGCCTCTGCAAACATACCCGAGGCGCTGCAGTATCATGGTAGCCCCATTACCGCCCTGAACGCGTTATTGAATTGGACGCGGATAGCCCCGTAACTTCTGTTAGAGTAATTAGCCCACAGACTGCATGAGTACAGCGATGTACAGAAAGCCCTAAACAGCGTAGATTTAACCTCATTTGAACACCGCGCAAATCTGCGGGCTATCATGTTCGCTCTAACAGACAGAGCCCTCCGCTCCCTTTCCATGTCCGCATGATCTTTGAGATCGACAGTCAAAACATGCCCTAGGTATGTAAATGTGTCAACCCTTTGCAAAGGGACCCCATTGAGTCTAACCGGCGGAACGTTTACCGGACATTTTGCACTGGCGATCTCGAAGATCATGTACTGGCTCTTCTTTACGTTATACAATAAACCGTGACCACAAGCATATTCCTCGCATAGCTGTAACAGCTTCCTCAAGCCGCAGACCGAAGCGCTCATCAGCACCATGTCGTCAGCGTAACTTAAATTATTTACACAAGTAGCGTCAATGTGACAGCCGACGTGCTGGTTGCTGAGCGCCACGATCAAATCGTTAATATACAGATTAAACAGGGTAGGAGATGTTAACCCACCCTGTCTAACTCCGCATTCGAGGTTATACGTATCTGACATTGTCCCTGCCCATCTTACACTATTAGACTGGTGCGCATACCAGTACTCGAACATGCTGATAAGTTCCGACGGCAAATCCATGCTCCTCAGCTTTCCCCACAGCAGATCATACGCTACCAGGTCAAAAGCCTTGGACAAATCGAGGAAGCACGCATACACGGGTGTTTTACGGTCTATGTAGTATTTGACGGTATGCTTAAGGCACAGTAGTTATGGCACTTTCGTGGACAGACGAGGACGAAATCCGAACTGATTATCATGCAGTGTTACTGATCTATTTAACTGTATGTTAAGCAAACCGTCAAACACCTTAGCAATTACTGTGGCAAGAGAAATAGGCCTGTAGTTACTTCTATCAGTAAGGTCGCCCGTTTTATTCTTCACCACAGGCACTACCACTGTTCTCATAAAGTCGGCCGGCAGGTAGAAATGACTCACACACAGCGAGTAGAACATAGCCAAGACCCTAGCAATGTGTGGTCCGGCGTGCTGTAGGTGCTCAATGCTGAGCCCATCATGACCCGGGGACTTACCTCTCGAAATCTGCCTTATGGCCGTCGCTACTTCCCCTCTGCTTACCTCAACATTAGGCACCCCCGACGCTGTACCCAAAGGAGACTTCACTGAAAAATGGTTCTTAAAGAGATTCGCAATCTCCTTCGGGTCACTCACGCCATCAATGCTCACGGGAAGGCTGGGCCGTAAACCTGCTTTCATACCATTCAGCAGGAATACAGCAGGAGTACAAAATAAATAATAATAGTGGTTGTTATCCGAAAATTTTAAAAATATAACTTGCGTATATTTCCTGAAGGTGTCGGTAGAGACGCCATCCATGTATGTATAGAGTCGTTGACACCTAAAATTTGCCATAGACCACATTTGGGAATTAACACTCTAGACTTTATCAATGTTTAACAGGAATTTCTCCTCCAGATTGAAAACCACATTACCCTGGGTGCCGGCGGACACAAAGCTGTCTAAACTGGACACTCTACGACTGGCGGCATCCTACATAGCACACTTACGAGCTCTGCTGCACGAGCCGAGATCTGCGCATACGCCGCCGCATCCGCTCAGCTTGGTAAAGTTACTTACACAAATAAGTTAGACGATATTAAACCTTCGAAAACACGTAATTCGACACAAAATAGAAAGACAATAGCAGCGCGACAACCGGCTGTCGCTTGGTCGTCGAAAGGTTAATAAATAAATAGAGAAAGAGTAACAAAACCTTATATTATGGAAAATGTTTGTAGCAACAGTTTTTTACCGGCTTCAAAAAAGGAGGCGGATCTCAATTCGTCTGTATTTTTTTATGTATGCTCATTGCTCACCGATATTTCAGTCAATTATAAACGAATATTGATAGGTTTTTTTTAGAGTCATATGTTTCAGTATAAATTGTATGGTGATCGGTAATTCTTGAAAAATTCAACAGAAACAAAAAAAAAGTCGAAATACATTGACGCTAAGTGTGTTACTTCAAGTTTCTATTTTCATTTTATAAGATTGTAAGTACCTAAGTAGTTTTGTTTTGAAAATATATTACTTTGAAAATTATTTTAATACACAGTCAGACATTGGGACTTGGCACTAAAAAGTAAAAAATAGAACTCTACTTCCAAAAAAATAATAACTGTCTTCAAAAACTGTAAACTAAAATTTCGGAAGTCGGTGGCTTCTCTTCTGCCAGTCGATTTGTCCGACTTACGAAATTTTATTTATATTTGTACTTTTAGATTTGGAAGGCGGTTATAATTTTTTTGGAAAAAGCTTTTTTACATAGAACTGATTCAAATACCCCACAAAAACATTTTATCTATGTATACATTATTCTTCTACTTGTGTCTCGTAGCACCTCTACGAAATGCTACGAGACAAATGATCGAACATGTTTTGCCGCTCGCTAATACTTAGTATGAACTATAATGTACTACGTAGATTTTCCATCGCCAATTTAATTAAAATCATCATGATTGGGTTACAATAAATGTGTGTACTGCGTAGCTCCTCGTAGCACGTCTACGAACTGTGCTACGGATTCTATGGTCTCTTAGATATTACAGTTTTGACAAATATAATACGTAAAATATTAGCTGCTTATACAGATAAGCTAAAAATTAAGACTACTTCAAACGGGTCGAAAGTTCAAAATTCTAACTTTCGCAATATGGAAAACGCTCGCAACGCTCGGGATTCAATATATCATGCCTGCCGTTGCGCCTTTTGTGAATAATCTGAAACATGTTTATTTCAAAATGAGCCAACAGAGCATAATTTTAGGTTTCTCTAAAATGTCATGTTTTTTCGATCCCGATGTGACAGAACTGTATAATGCAAACTTGACTGAATGTACCGACAGATTCCATTAGTTTTAATACAATGTTTCCATTATTGAATATTAAATATGATTGATTTAGAACGTTACATAAACAACTTTTGAAGATGCTGAGTGATTAGCGTATTTCTGTAGTTTCTAGAATAATTTAAAGGGAATCTCCCTTTAAATTATTCTAGAAACTACAGAAATACGCTGTCAGTCTATCAGTTTAGCGGCATTGCGATAATGGTATACGTAGGTGCCGAATAAAACTTCCAAATGATTCCTCAATCAATCATTAAAAACAGCCAAACAGCAAACCGTATAAACATACATCACCGTTGTTGTGGCGACAAGTTAAAACTATAAAAAGTTAGCACCCGAGCATTTATCAGAGAGGCGTAAATCTTATAATTGTTCACAATTTATTCCCTGTCACGGCTGTCATCTCCCTAATCGCGCGGGGCACGAGACATGGCCGCAATGAATTACTGACGGGCTCACAGGCCTTTAGGGCATTTGCTGCCAAAAGCCAAAGCATAAGCGCTGTCATCGCAGGATTAGTGGCACATTCCACGAAGGTCGCATACTTGATCGATAGTCGGATTAACGGTTTGTAAACGCATCGTTAAGAATAGAACATTTTTTCAAAATAAGAATTGGAGAATTAAATGATATTACAAATAGAGCAATAAATTGTTATATAAAATGCAAAATGTGATTCAAATGTAATCTGGGAGAACGCATTATACACACAATATATTCCGGTTGGCTTCATTTTACGACATGACACTCCGGTAAAAAAAAACTTGTTTAGCTTTAAACTTAGTAAAATTTGCCAAATAAAATTTGGATGAGTGAAACAAACAATCATCGTGTGTGTTCTTTGAAGAAACTTAAAAAATAAATAGTTATGATTAAAAAAAAAGCCAAGAATCACTTTTCCGACCCTTCCGTCGCAATACAAACAAAAAAGTATATCGGTATAAGTGGAACGAAGAAACATAGAAACAAAAAGGTTACAACAATAAACAGGAGAGTTTAACGCTGCGCACACGAGCTGACCAAAAGTTTGCAGCTGTTCTGAGTATAAATAAAGTTTATCTCCGGACGTTAAAGAGATGCTCCAGTTTTATTGTTTTCTGGCTCCCTTTGTCTTATTTACTGCTTCATTACAGGAGGCTGTGCTTTAAGTGCATTTAGTATTTTAGGAGACTACAATTTTTCTTACTAAAAGCTTCTGTGCTTACAACCACTGCATCTTAGTAACTTTGGAACCGGTGTCTTAATCTTTTAATTTGTTTAACAACAATAGATTGGCAACCCATATAGTTCGTCATAGTACTTAATCGTATTCTCTACAGAGGGCCTCGACGCCGACGATCCGAAGGACTGAACGTCTTAAAATCCAAGCGGCGCCCGAATCCCGATAGTCCAATTACAGAAAAAAAACTATTGTGTAAATGCAACTCCTCAAAGTACCTATATGAAATGATGATTGAATTTTACATTCAATAAAACAATCTTTGTTTCATTACAAATACCTTAAAAATATCTGAACATACGCTATTGGTAATACTAACGCTTTTCCGATTGGGTACTCTACCTTATTCCCATCTGATAATAAACATAGATCTAGGTTTTGTTTTTTTTAACACCAGTCCATTATGTGTTCAATCGCATAAGAATTCTTTTTTTTTTGCGTACGAAACACGTGTCCGTCGAAGTCCCGACCTTGTTTGTGTGAACATAAAAAGTGCGGTCAAGTATACTGTCGCAATAAACGGATTATCATCTAATTGGGTGGTCTTGGCGGCATTTGCAGTGGGATCTCTGATCAGAGACGAATAAAATTAGTTTGAAGAGATTGACAGTTCATAATCGCATCAATTATTCAACTTAAATTATTATAATGCTAAAAAAAAATCTTACACTTTAATTACTTTACTAAAGTCTTGCTAAACGTAAAAAGAAGGCGCCTCTTAATGCAGACAAGAAATAGTTATTTAAAATAATAAACCTGGCCAGTAGGGGTTGTCGATACGTGAAATGTGAGAACAAGTATGCATTGTTCACACTTTCATTACCTTCAGTATTTCTCTACCTTTATGTTTATTGTATTAGAACCGTTCAGACCTCAGGGTATAAAGTAAAGCTTCACGAGCTCTTGGATTTTGGCTCTCGAGAGCGTCGTGCGGCTACCTCTCTCCCATCGATGACGCTCTTGTTAACACCAACTAAATTTCAATTTATATTTCCAGGCTTGGCCCTTCGCCTTCCAACATGGCGGAACTCTCAGCTGCGCGATATCACAACGATGGAACGTGAACCCGTCAAACAACGACTCTTCAACTTGCCGAAACGCCCCGCCAAGAGAAAGCGCTCAAGACAGCCAGAACAACTGCGACGGCTACCAGGAGTATCCTGACAATGACTACGAAGAACGGTGCTACGAAGAAATGACAACGAACGAATCTTGCGCACCTATGCAGTACTGCAATTATGGTTACAAAGATAATTATTACGATATGAGAAATGACATGCGGAATTCTTACGCGTCTGATAGTATGATGAATTAAGAGAAGGTGAACTAGATGATTCTAATACCAAAGATAAATTATTATAAAGCTTGAAAAAAAGTATGTCAATTATATTACATTTATTAAAATAATTGGACCTTTAAATACTATAAGAAGATACTTAATTTTAATAAAGAATCTTTTTCAATTTAATTTTATTAATTTTATCTTCGTTCCTATTAGCCAAAAAATATTTTTAGCTGCTTTCTGCGGCAATGCCTTTTATACAAACTTTCATCCCTTATTTCTTAATGAGGGCTGAATTTCCAAGGGTATTCAAAGGCTTCAAAGTATTTGTAATTACTTTCTTATACATATAATCGGATGGATGGATGTCTTTTAGGTCACGTTCCATCAATCAAAATTTGTCATAATTAAGTAAGTAAATAAGTAAATGAGGCAGTAAATCATTTTCTCAGAATCGTAAAATTAACTAACGATGTTAATTTAAGAAGAACAACACACTGCAAACTTCAAAGCGAACTGTAAAAGATTATGTGTCCCACACAGACGTATCACATTACGCTGCAAATATTTGCTTTTGAAAGCGAATCTGATTTTATTCGGGATTTATACATCCTACTAATATTATAAATGTGAAAGATTGTATGTGTGTTTGTTAAATTGTTACTCTTTCGCGCAAAAACCACAAAACGAATTTTAATGAACCTTTACAGTAATATAGCTGATACATCAAATATGGACATACCTAGGCTACATAACATCACGCTTTGACCGACGGGAGAAGAGCATTAACCAAAAACTTAACATGACGCGGGTGAAAGCTAGTATTATTATGAATTTATAACTTATACTCGAAGGGTAAGTCTTATCTAATTCAAATTTTGATTAGAAGTAAGGACAGGGTATAGTGCTGAAGCATTTGCGTTAACTCAGATCTCACGCCGTTTCTATTCATAAAGTTACCTACATAACGTACTTTCTTTTATCTTGGACATCACTGAAATCGTCAATCCAAAAAACCTCCTGTATGAGGAGAGGCATTTGTTGAGCAGTCGAACAGCAAGAGCCGATTCCCTTTTTCACAAACTAAACTAAAATTAAGTTCAGCGTATCTTTCCATTCCATTGAGGAAAGAACAAGTCCGCGGTTGCGGAATGTTTATAATAGTTACCGTGACCCCGGAACATAAAGGACAACCGAAGGAACATGAGTGGGTTTTAGTCAGTAAAAGGCTGACACGAAGGAACATGAGTGGGTTATTTAGTCAGTAAAAGTCTGACACGCCCTCCCGCCGCACCCAGGACTGGAGCAGTCATTTGATGATTTCTCACTTCCCAAAAAAAAAAAAGGAAAGAACAAGTTAAAACACTCCATAGATAATTTAGACCATTAAAAATATGCTGGCCGCTAATAATACATCATTTTATATTAAGACCCTTGCTTGCTAATTTGACAGGGCAAAACCAAATACGTATTTCTGTCTTTTTCATAATTAAATGGTAAGATAAAGTTGCACTTTACATTTAGTTTAGTTGTGAACAAGAGAATCAGCGCCATTATTATACTGTACATAATTTTTGTTACATATTATACTGTATCCAAAACAAAGTTCAATTTTAAATTAGATTAAATTCAGTAACAAATAAAATGCATCAGTTACACTAGTTGTGTACCGGAACGCGCGTGTCTCATGCATGACTCAGTTGAGGTAAAGTGGTAACTCGATATTTAACTAAGTAGACGTCGGGAGCGACATCGCTTCGAACCTGAAAAAACAAACACGAAAATAGTCGCTGCCAGAAAAAATATTTCCATGCGGAAACTGCTTAAGAATTTTGTTGCTTTTAACATTGCATGTGAAGTTGGGAGTAGGTATACTCCATAAAAAATATAATTTAATCCTTCGAACACACGTGATTTGAGACACAATAGAAAGACAATAGCAGCCCGACAGCCGGCTGTCGGTTGGTCGTTGAAAGGTTAAATCATTTGTAATAGTTATATTGAGTATACCAACCAGCAGTATACCATCAGTTAGCCATCTTCTAAATCGGTCTAGCTGTGTGCGGAGATAAGAGAGACAAACAATTTTTTTTAATGTTAGGTATATGTGTTTATACTTTTATGTGGATTTTGCAAAACAGAAATTCATTAATTTATTGGTATAAATAGAAAATGTTGCAATCGCAATCGATAAACCTCAAACAAAAAAATGTAGCATTAAAGGTTTGAACTTACTGAGGCGAATCCCAAAATTCTGGGTAGGTATTTAAACACTGTAATTTACACACATTTTTTGTACAGGTTAATTAATAAAAAGTCAATATTAGCAGGTGAAAGTTTATTTTGTGAGTATTCATAGGTAAGTATGTATTATGCCAGGGCACACTACAAATATTATTGTTTTACTTATTTACAACAAAATAAATGTAAAACTTAAGCGAGGCATGTTTTGGTAAAATTTGTTGAAATTATTACACTAAATTTACAACTAAAGCGAATATGTTAATTGTTTTGAAATGATCTTAAAAACATTATAACTAATGCACGGGTAAGCGGCAGTAACACATCGAGTAGCTTACAAAGCTAAAACATATTAAAATAAAATTGTACATTATCTAGGAAACATTTAAATTGCTTTTTTGTGGCTTATTATTCTCTAATTCCTTAAACGCTTTCGTTTTTCTATGCTAGAAATTGTTATACGATAGTATAAATTACATACGATTCAATATTGAACGTAGTCTAAGTTATATGCTCATTAAATTAATGTTTTGGACATTAGCTTACGTGTCAATAAATGGTAGATCACGAATCACGATTATACGATGGTGATTCTGATAGGTATCCTAATGCTAACTTTAGTACTAGTCAGACACACGCACTACACTCGCACGCAACACGCATGAACATGAATTATATTCATTCCTTGCACTAACTATACTAAAGCATTTTCGCCTGTAATGATAGTCAGATATAGTATACATTACAATAAAATATTATCTCTACCATATTTTTGGTAGCCTCCTAGCTTTGAATTCACGCTAAATGTAAACTAAAACTTTTCAAGTTCAATTTTCATTGTTCCGATCCTCAATTTACGCCTAATTTTCATTAAAAATATTATTTTTATATTTCTTTTCCAATGTTCCTCTAATCAAGCATGGAGCAAGACTTGGAAAGGGTCCCTTAACAATATGAGTATAGTATGTAACTTGCATGTTTTGACAAATTCAAGTAACAATAAAATTATATTTATTTAACTTTTTCCTAGAAATCCAGCGCTTTGCAAACACTGGTTTTCTTAGAACATTGTGCTAATTATAATTTTATTTATTAATTCTTTTAAGAAGAACTTCATTATGTCGGATAAATTTAACTAAACACTTTACCTGTGTAAAATTCCATTTCACAAGTATTTTTCCCACAAAAATGAGTTAATTACGTCAAATTGTTAGTAACAATATTTTACCTGTAAAATTCATTCCATTTCCTCCGTCTAAGCAGCTGAATAATCTAATTTTTCTATTGAGATATGTCCACACCTACATTTAATTAGAAATTACTAATTTACTTATGAAACAGCCAGGTGAATGATTATTTCAGAATGTAACTAGTATTTTTTTCTGCGTTTTACGTTTTTTAAACAGCATTGCTTATAGTAAATTATATGAATTATTTCACACTGACACTTTCCTAACACATTCACAACTCCGCTCAAAGCCTACCGTTCCCGAGACTACCATTATAGAAAAATATTTATAAGAACATACATCAGAGTATTCGTTAAGCCTAAACGCTATATTTTCTCACGTTATTGCATTGCTAGTTGCATTACACACATTATAATATTGTTGCATGTTATTCGCTTACAAGAGTAATACAATATAATTAATATTTATTTATGTAAGAATATTACACCGGTTTTTCTTGCGAGCGTTTCGCCGTTTGAATTAGGTAATTTAAATTCACAAAACCAGTGTGACTGAACCTTTATAATTAGTTATACAAGGTCAATTTAAATGAACTGGTGGGTCTACACGGCGGCCGTTGACCTCGTAATCAGTAGTTCTTACTTGAAAATATGAGATTTTAAAATACATGTTATTTTTACATCTTGTTTTTTACATTAATAACCAAGTTCATTCAATTCCAGTCCATTTAATTTTACCATGTACTTACAAAATTTCGCGACACAATTCCTCAAGATGGATTCATCTGTACATTGCGATGGAAATGAGCTTTGACAAATAATTCTATGTGTAAAAAAATACAATCAGTTTCCTACAATTTTCCCCAGTTACGTCTATATTGAGCAAATCGTTTACAAACTGCACAACTGTAGAGAAATTAATCTTAGGAAATAAAAATATCAACGTTTATAAATTAAGGCCTAAAGCACACTTTTGTACATTGCTTTTCCTTTTTCAATAATTTAATATTAGGTCAACCCTAAACATTTTAGACCAAATAATGATTAGATGCGAGTCAATAAAGGCGAGATTCTAAAACTTTGTTAAACAAACTTCATATGAATAAGTACATTATTTGCAGAGAATTAAAGTTCATATTTGTACCAAACACTTGTTGACATTCAATTATATAAAAATTACACGTACGATTATACAAGGTACACCGTTTTACATAAGGTACAACAAGGTACAATGTATACAAATTATATCAAAACATTGTTTTTAAAAGTAGAAATGAGAGTTCTTTGCCCATACTTCTCTATACGAAACAAATTTTTGGAATAGGCAATTACTTATGGATTTACAAGTTACGATGTTCTAAAGGGTTGTCTATTGTTTGCCCGAAGATTATATGCCATAATCATCATTTTCCCGAATTTCATTTACCCGAATTTCATTTGCCCGAATGTTTCATTTGCCCTAAAAGACATATGACATACTTTTAATTGCCCGAATTTTAGATACCATAATATACGAATGCCATAAGTATTGTTTGCCCTATTTTTATGTGCCATAATAATTATTAGACATAATATTTAAATGTCATAATATTTAAATGGCATAACAAGTATTAGACAAATATTTAAGCCCCGTAATGGTTTTTTTTTCTGTGCATGGTTGATGGTGGGCTAGGTCGACGGAGCCCCGCTTCGCGGGGCTCCTACTTCTGTGTGGTTTATAAAAAAATAACCACGAAGGGGATGGCGGGGTCTATTCGCTCGCGTCGCTCGCACACACCACCCCCCCAACCCCATCTAAACAAACCAGTCCGAGTCGGGGTGCCCTAAAGTCCCAATTGCATCCAATTTCTCTTGATATAAACAACCGTTATACACCCAATGTCGATGGCAAATTATGTTATGGCATATCATAATTATGGCATGTGATAATTAGGACATGTGATAATTATGGCTTACAATGATTATGGCAAATGATGTTATGGCAAGTGACTTTATGGGAAACAATGATTCTGGCACGTGACTAATATGGCAAATGAGAGTAGGGCAAATGAGTATTATGTCATATGATATTATGGCTGTTGACTATTATGGCAAATGAAATTAGGGCAAATAAAATTCGGGTAAACGGCGGTATACCGTTCTAAAGGGATTTAAGTGACTTTTTACACAAAGTTCAGGTCGATTTTCGAGGAAAAAGTCTCAACAAAGCTAAGCTTATTGGAAAATGTGCTTTAGACCAATATTTTCTACATCGAAAGTCTACAAAATAGTCTTGTAATTAATTATTTTAAAACATACTTACAGTGTCACCCATCGCTTGTGTCGTTCACAGATTATACATATAATACATAATTTTGCGAACAAATACCGAGTACTTACTAATGTACCGATATAATTATAAACTTATACATAAATGCAATATACGATGCAAGTCATAATATACGGTCCTTATAAAGTCTATGTGATGGGAATACCATAAGAAAATTTATTGCCAGCAAAAAAAAATGCTAATTCATTAAATGTTGACCGCTGCTACATTATGTATGGGCCATAGAGTAAAAAATCATAATTCCTTTAAAAATCAAAACACAGTTTATCTAGTAAACTGTGTTTTGATTTTTAAAGGAATTATTACGGTTTTTTAAGTTCATTACAAAATATCAATAATCCTCCTTGTGGTACTCCATTACAATACTTGTTTACACTTACACACCAAATAGAAAGTCCCTGTAGAATGTCTTTTACCATGATTAAGAGAGCTTTGTTGTGATTTTCAACGTTACACTAAAGTGAATTACAAATATATTGATATATTTAGTTATTTTACACGCTACAAGTTATAATAAGTAACTATATTATTGGTTATTACATTGATATTTTGTGCGTACCGCCATGATATAAAAGAACGTCAAATGAAAAAACACACTTTATTAACTAACATAAAACATAAATTAATTATTAATTTAATATGACTTAAATTATCGATTCAAATCCTTCATTGCATTAAATACAATAAATTAAAAAGAAATTGTATACATTTTAGATTACATCGCTCAAGTCCTATAATAATTGTATAATAATTAAAACGTTTACGCATTACGTAATTAAATAATGGATCAACCGATTAAAATCATTTAATCAAAAAAATAATTGTATTTACAAGAGTCGTTATAAAATAAGTCCTAATTAAAACAATTCTAGAGGGTCGTTTTATTAATAATCTAAATATATAATTATAATTATTTAGCAGTCGTAAGACGTATCCGAGACGCAGCGTGTAAAGCAGACGACGACGTGAATATCGTCGGACTTACTCTCGTGTAAGCTAGAAGTGGTAAGGGTTGCATGCTGCGACGGATACCGACTACCTGCCCGAGAATATGCTGATGGAGTTGGACGCGGTACGCTTCCGGACCAGCGTGGCTTCGACTGGAAAGAAAAAATTAAAAATGTTTAGAAAAATTCTGATAAAATATAGCAATGGTTGGTTGTGCCTTATATCACTATGGTGCATATAAGTATGTGTTAAGGGAGAGGAGGGAGAAGAGGTAAGAAGAACTATCTTAATATAACGTATCACTCGAAAAAGTTTTCTGCTAAAGTCAATAATAGTTAAAATTTTCCCCACAAAAGCGTTAGTGTAGCAAGAGGGTATGTAATGAATGTAGCAGTTGAGAATGAAAAGAAAAGTATTTTGGCAGTACAATAATCAGAAAATTCTTGGCACTTTTTTCTAAATTTTACCCTACTGCACCACCTCTATTGAGCAGCTTTCGACGTACACAAGGACGAATTCTCCTTACCTCTACTCTCTATAATATGTGTTTAATATTTTGGGTTAACATTAAATATAAGTACGTATACATACGTAATGTAAATGCGCAAGTACATTTATCCCTTTTGATATTGTACGTACATTTATATGGATAGATAGTTTCAAGGCAATGTTATCAAAGCGTCTATAAAAGAGTCATTATAAGCTTCCATTCATTGAAAATAAGTCTAACATTTATTAAAATAATGAAAATATGTTGCCATAATCCTACGTTAGTTTCATTCCTACGTTATTTATGGACTGGTGATCGCCGCATGACAATAAAACTGCAGCCCATCCTAATGATCCCTTAGCCACCCTTAACAATGCCAGGTACAACTTACTCCAAGTTATTCCAGTCTAAAAATACGTATCCATCGCTTCTTGCGGGGGGTGTAATAAGCGTCTAGGTGTTGTTGTCAAGTGCTTGGACCAGAGAGTCCGCCTGCTTCCCGTCAGCATTGGGCCTGCCAAATTTCAATCTGATGAATATGGAATGATGATTGAGGCTAAGCAACTGCTGAGTTGCGAGTCGGAAATGACTGTGATAACTGATAAGTCTTGACCGACGGTGAACGTTAAAAGCGAGTATCCAGCCAATAAATTGATACTGTGGTTTAAAAGTTAGTATCCGTCCAATTTTGAATACTGTTGCTCAAATGTCGTGCATCTTCTTAGCGTCCTAAAAGATTCCATCTGTGACGATATGTGGAAAAGGTAAGACTAATAATTAAGGAATCTTTAGCTCAAAACGTAGACAGTAACGTCATGAAATTCTTTATGTACTCTGACTATCGGAGATGCTAACAGCATCGAGACGAGACGTGATCCGGCATGATTGTAGGTCACGTTCAGTTGTGACGTGTTTCCTACGTAAGAACATTGTAGATCAGTTGCCAACACGCCTCCTTAGCAATACTTAACAACTTAATTTTGTTTCTATGAAGTAGTGACAATATCCGTCGTCATTGTAAATCACGTTCAGTGATGTCGAATATCAAGATATGCCTAATATTAGAAGAAGTCAAGACACAGAAGCCTATTTCAAAATAATTTGAAGGGTTTTCCACCAAAAGGATGGGCTGCAGCAATGTATAGATTGTTTGCCAAGCGGAATCCGCCATTAACACTTAGCTTACCTAGTAAATATTTAACTGATAAATAATAAGAAATTAACCAATTTCACAAGGTTAATTCTTGATCAAAACTATCGCTATATCGTCTAAAATAACATTACGAAAAAGCTGTAAAATGTAGGTTTATGGTACATACTTTTGCCAGAGAGAGATTAGAATGCAGACGTTGTTAAAAATACGAGAATGGCGTCGTCTATACAGGGTGTCCCACGGCTATGCCACATGGAGGGAAAGTACCTTAAATATTGTAGATAGAACATTTTACTGAAAGAAGACATTATATCAATTTCGAAAACATTTTAAACTGCATTCATAGATTATTAAATAATTAAATGGTTAAGCCGGGAATCGAACTTGTTCCACGAGAAAAAATTACCAGCCTGTAGTTTTATCATACCGATCGAAAGGCTTCATTATAAGGATTATTTTTTGCTAAATAACTTAGTGTCACAAATAAAAGGAAGACCGTGAATTTTAACATTTAATGTAAAATTTTGTTCTGAAAGGTTAAAAGCTTACATTGCCGTTAGGACATACAATTGACAATCATAACTACTTATTACTAATTAATCTACCCACTTGAGTTATACGCATCATTTAAATAAATAAATATCCACCACAACAAGCCCAAAAAATCGTCAGGGAACGAAATAATCAAAAGTTATCACTTTGTATTCAAGAAGGAGGGACTCATTTTGAGCATTTGAAAAATTGACAAATTTTGTATTAAAAATGTTAAAATTCATGGTCTTTCTTTTATTTTTGACACTATGTTATTTAGCAAAAAATAATCCTTGCTATGAAGCCTTTCGATCGGTAGGAAAAAACTACTGGCTGATTAATTTTCTCGAGTAACAGGTTCGATTCCCGGTTCAACTATGTAATTATTTAAATATCTATGAATGCAGCTTAAAATGTTTTCAAAATTCATATAATGTTTTCTTTCAGTAAAATGTTCTATCTGCAATATTTAAGGTACTTTCCCTCCATGTGGCATAGCCGTGGGACACCCTGTATAAAACAAACAGTAATAAATGCCTCTACATGGCGTCAACACACGTCACGACCAATCTGACGTGTGTTTGTTTTGTTTGTATCACAATATTGCACAACTAGTTACATGTTATCATCATTTACTGGATCATGAAAATCGTGATAGACCGTAGTTAAGAACGCTGGTTATGGTACTGGCTGGTTTAGTCAAAAATAGCTACATTTACACAGTTTATTATTTCAAATTTTCAAATGCGTGATGAGATAAACTCTATTTTAGAATAAAAAAAAGTGAGCCGTCACGGGGCGCCTGGCAGATGTGAAACATCGACATTACATCATCGCCACACAGTACACAAGAATGTGACTGTATATATACTTACACCATCATATAGCGTGGCGACGCGTCGCCACGGTATGCGTCGCCACGCCAGAAATTTGTTTTACGTGCGGCTATAGATGTTTCACATCAATAATTGACTTGACAGTCGGCCGTGAATAGCTTTTTTATACAAGACTATCGTTTTTGAAATTTAAAGTAACAGAACAAAAGGAAGTCGTTTTATTAATTAACTCCTGTCAACGTGTGATTACTGATTTAGACTCCTGATAGGAGGCAACTAGACCAGGATAGTTCGGTTATTGGCCAATAAGCCTATATTAATTATCCATTTAAAGTTATGTTATTTTAACACCTTTTTTTTTTAGTGAGTGGGAAATCATTAATGACTGATCCCGTCCTGGGTGCGGCGGGAGGGCGTGTCAGACTCTTACTGACTAAAACCCACTCATGTTCCTTCGATTGCCCTTTATGTTCCAGGGTCACGGTAACTATTATAAACATTCCGCAACCCCGGCAGGCGTTGGCCCTGTTGGGCCCCTTCCCGAGCTGACTCCTTCTCTTTGAGACGCGCGTGGAACACTAACGCGCCGTCGACGCGGTCCTGGTCCTAGCCGGGCGGCGAGCTACCCATCGCTCGCCATCCGCAGAACCGCGCCTACGGTGGCCGGAAGTCTCTCGACGTCTTCGCCTGGGTCTTAGTCCGGGGTGAGAGGCTCGTCGTTGCATCTCGCGCGCCGCCGCTTTCTTCACCAGCATAACTGCTTCGCAGAAGGAGGCGATGGCATCCCATTCCGTCTCGCCCCGCAGCATGGCCTGAACCAGCGCCGGGCGCGAGAGGTCACCGCCGCCGATCGCCTCTACGGGGACACGTCGACGGTGCGCCCATGCGCGGCACACCTCCACCGTGTGCTCGACCGTGTCCTCCAGGCGACCGTAACACCTTATGAGCTTTCTATGCGGCAAGCATCAGCCAGCAGATTCGTAAACGATTCACGAAATCAAAGCTTATAGTTATCTAGATTACTAGATACTTAGTACAGTGAGACCAATCTCTATGATACAAGTACCGTTAAAGCCAAAAAAAGGCATTGCTCCTTTGTTCATAAAATTTTGCGTCAGCGCTAAAATACATTACGACTAACTATAAATAGCTAATCATTAGTCATGTAGTTGCAGTATTTTTTTCGCAACATTAGTCTGATTCATTACAAATTAGAGAGAGAATTAAAGTACCTACATTAAACTTTTGTTATTGCGGTCATTATTTTTTCTGAGAACAAAGCTTTTTATTTAATTGTTGTTGGTTTAGTTTGTCCATTTTTAATTTTATTGCAGACTTTGAACATGGCTTTAATCCACAGGGACTACCTAAAACTTATGTTCAAAGTATTTATTCTTTTTTATGCATTTGTTGTATTTTTTTTTTAGTTGTAGCTCGTGGTGTTTAAAGTTTATTTAACATCCAAACACGCCTTTAGATAAAAGCTTTTCATGAACCTGAAGGTTTTCATGAACTGCAAACGCACTTATTTTTTGACCATTTAACCGAAATCCATGTCTTTGGTTTAACTGATTCAAATATACAAAATGTATTTTCTTTAATATCGTTAAATGTCCTCACCAATCTCGACTCCATTACGCATACTAAACTGTACATTGCCATGTATGGCAATATTGCGCAGTAAATGTGTGGGAAAATTACTCATAAAAATATGTCAATTTATTTGTGGTTCTACACAATCGACAATCACCTACGTACCTATGTCGACTAAATTTTTACAAAGAGAGAGAGAAAAACGATACATCTTCATTTGCCGCCACTACCTAGGCAGTCCATGGTGACCAATGAGATAAGAGTATCCCCAATGTTGCCATGCGAGATTTGACTCAATGTGGTGTATTCAAAACTGTTCAAATAAACGTGTCCGAAACCTAGGTACATATTTTCAGGAGTTACCAACAGCAGGAAACCTTGTCCCCTATGTTAAGTAGGCTTACTTGCAGAATTCTGCGGCGTACGCCCTGCCTGGAGTCACCAGTTGAAGAAACCTGGTCTCCTAGATGTAAGATAATTCTACAAAGACACTCACTTGTAGAATCCTGCGGCGTGAGCGGCCTATTGATAGTCTGTTGTATGACAGCAAGCCAGCCGTCGCGGTCCTCGTGTGTGGTGGCGGCAAGGCAGTATGTCCTGTCTGGAGTCACCATTTGAAAGGAATCTGGTCTCCTAGATGAAAGATAATACTACAAAGACACTCACTTGTAGAATCCTGCGGCGTGAGCGGCCTATTGATAGTCTGTTGTATGACAGCAAGCCAGCCGTCGCGGTCCTCGTGTGTGGTGGCGGCAAGGCAGTATGTCCTGTCTGGAGTCACCATTTGAAAGGAATCTGGTCTCCTAGATGAAAGATAATACTACAAAGACACTCACTTGTAGAATCCTGCGGCGTGAGCGGCCTATTGATAGTCTGTTGTATGACAGCAAGCCAGCCGTCGCGGTCCTCGTGTGTGGTGGCGGCAAGGCAGTATGTCCTGTCTGGAGTCACCAGTTGAAGAAACCTGGTCTCCTAGATGTAAGATAATTCTACAAAGACACTCACTTGTAGAATCCTGCGGCGTGAGCGGCCTCTTGATAGTCTGTTGTATGACAGCGAGCCAGCCGTCGCAGTCCTCGTGTGTGGTGGCGGCGAGACAATACGTCCTGTCCGGAGTCACCATTTGAAAGGAATCTGGTCTCCTAGATGAAAGATAATACTACAAAGACACTCACTTGTAGAATCCTGCGGCGTGAGCGGTCTCTTGATAGTCTGTTGTATGACAGCGAGCCAGCCGTCGCGGTCCTCGTGTGTGGTGGCGGCGAGGCAGTATGTCCTGTCTGGAGTCACCAGTTGGAAGGGAAACCGCGCGTCCTTGCAACCGTTGCCTGTGTTTGATACTTTGATGCAGTAGCCGTTTGATTCGTGCCCTGGGAAAGAAAAATTAGTCCAAAGTTAGCGACACGTTCTCTTTCAAGGAACCCTGGTGGTTTTTATAAGGAATCCATTTATGGATCGGTGGAACATTCGGATACTGCTTAAGACTGGTACGCAATAATGTCCGAACCTCGCAAGAAATATAGATTAGTATTTTTTCAGCTCCTATAGACTGTTAAAAAACCTAAATAAGTGATATGACTATCAGCCTGTCCTGATCCTGAGAGATAGATGAACAAGCAACGAAGTATTCCTAAGACCGACGAGAGTTCTATTTTAAGTTTGAAGCCCTAGTATGAAGACCATTTTTTTTTTATAATTTTTCAACAATTCGTTATCAATATCATAGATGTGTCAGAATATTTTCAAATTACTTACCAACAAAAATCTCGCCTTTCGGGTAAGCATCAAGCGGCTCATCATGGTACATTAGCTTCCGATTATCCAGCGTGAACCATCGCCGCCGGTGGGCGTCTGAGGGTCGAGGACCTGTCTTCCACAGCCAGCCTTCTCGCGCGAAGTCTTTGGGGAGACGGAGGACCAGGTCTGATTGAGGCATTGACGGGAATGCGACCTGTAGGAGGTGTAACTGGGCGCAGCGGATTGCTGTGTACCTGTGGATGAGAAAGTTTTAATGTAGTAATGTAGTGTGTTTGTTTATTTCGCTCGGGTATTGGAAATCTTTGAAATGTCTGGCTTTTCTCTATAATCAATTTGTGTATTGGTGAAAATGGCATTAAAATTCATTAAGTAGTTACCATGTAAGGAAGTTGTGGATTTTTTTGACCATTCATCTCTATAGAAAACAACCGTTTGGAAGGGCCAGCTAGATTAATTCTTTTAGATCTAAAGTAATGTTATTATGTAAATAAACTAAATAAACAGGTCTGGTGGTCTGATGGTTAGTGATCCTGACTCTGACGCGGTCGTAGTTTCTATTGTGTAATTTATTTATGATATTACTAGCTTTTGCCCGCGGCTTCGCTCGCGTTAGAAAGAGACAAAAAGAAGCCTATGTTACTCTCCATCCCTTCAACTATCTCCACTTAAAAAATCACGTCAATTCGTCGCTCCGTTTTGCTGTGAAAGAAAGATAAACATACAGACAGACAGACACACTTTCCCATTTATAATATTAGTATGGATGTATGCTTTTGTAAATTATTTAAAGTATGTCTAAGTTGTCTGATTACACTATGGTAATCAGACAACTGATAGAACACATTCTAGGAACAGGCTCTGTCTAGTCTGGCATCACATAATGACCGTGTGTGATTGGTAAAAAAAAATACTTAAAAAACGTAATATTAGTAGGTATGATTTAATATACATGCTCAACAAAATGTTCAAAAAAAGGTTTATACAACCGTCCGCTTTTATAATGTTGCCTTGTCTTTGAAATTTCATCCCTAGGAGGACAAATAAGGACGATTGATCCCTAAAATACGTAACGGAAGTACGTAATTTTTTAAATAAATCTCCTGGAGTGAAGACGCGGGGAAAATAGAAAATAATAGTGTATAGCAGCGTCTGCAGGTTTAATGTTCATCTAGATACACGTGTAAAATTTTGTTATTATACTTATTATGAATACATTATACCATGCTAATGTTCGTTAATATTATTAGTATAGACAAACAAAGCTGAATGTATGATTACAACAAAAAAAGTTTTATTAACTTTTATCGATGTTTTTATTATTTCAGCCGCAGTCTGTCAGTCAATAGCGTTTTTAAGGGCGAGTTTAACAAAAGCTTAACTAAGTAATTTATTAGTGAAAATTTGACGGCCAATTTTTTTGGAATACTTATCAAGAAATCGAAATTATATGTAACCTTTTTACTATAACTCCAAGACTTGAATTGAACGTCAATAACCGACTTTAAAAAGAAAGAGGTTCTCAATTCGATGAGGTTTTTAGTTAGCAAAGTGGCCTTCATGGATACTGACATGCCCAGGGGCGTAGCTATCGCCGTATTATCTCCAGCTAATTGTATGGGCTTCTCAACTATGGGGGCCCCGATACACTGCTCAGTTCTGTTGCAAGACTAGTGACATATGGGTTGGGAGATGTAGTGAAAACAATGGCCTCCTAACCGTTTCTAATGAACATGCGATCTAATTTTAAAAGACTTTTTAGACGTTCCATGACACATTACAGGGGCCCCATTCTTCGATTCGCTTCAGGGACTCCAAGTTCCCTAGCTACGCCACTGGCTGGTATGAACGCATCCTTCATCCCACCACGCGCTAGTAGCGCAAAAAGGGCAATTTATGATAACTATTCGTTACGTTAACTTTATTAACATATCAAGATCATAAAAAATTATGGGAATTCCTTGAAGTACATATACTCTCTCAAGGCTGGGGCGAATTTCCATAATTATTTAAATATTTGAATTTGGGTTTCGTTTTTTTTTTGCTTTATGGATAGATAGATGTCAATTTTTACTATTAAGGCCACATTAAGTGCCCATTTAGCACGCTTTAAACAAATTTAAACGCTATCTCTTAATTAATTAAGTATCATATTTCATGACAAGTGTGTATATCGTTATTTTGTTTTTTGTTTTTGTAGAATTAAGGCTAGCTTTCTCTGAATAAGTGGGTAGCTTATGCTACCGCGTTTTAAGTGACACAACTTTGAGGAATATAATTATTGACTGACATGGAGTGTCTCATTTGTCTCTTAAAGTTATGTGCTTACTAAGTAAATAACATTTATTAAAAAAAAAATATTATTACGAGAACTGAGCTTTGTACGACTTTTTAAACAAATGGGGCGACCGCTATTTTTCACATTTAAAGTTTACATAGAATAGGAAAGTGAAAAGAAGTTTTGAAGTCCGGTCGATTTCCGACCATTGTTGGGCTTCTAGTTTCAATTAAACCTTTTACAGCTTTTTCGAATACCAGCAGCTTAGCCAGAAAGTAGAAGCTAGTTGCTATAGAGATGCATGGGCAACAAACTCCAAGGGTATACTTTCCAGATTTAGGTTTTACAAAATCCTACATTTTTTTGTTACCTCTAGGAGTATGAAATTAATGAAGGATTGACCTTCAGCAATACTAAACAATTTTAAAAATAGATAAAATAAACTACGTCAATATTAAAGATGACCAATTTTAACTGACAGCTTAATTTTTTTATATCTAAAAATGTTTATGCGTATTGTGTATTACAGTTTTGTTAAAATTTGTATTAAAAAAAGACTTACCAATTACTAATAACTTCAGGGTCCTCATGATACACGTAGATATGCCTGGTGGAGCCGTCCTTCATAAACGTCAGTTGCATTGAGTTCATGTGGCCGATCTTAGACGGCGCGAACGCAACATTTAGTTCAGACAGTTTGAGCACGCCCTTAGGCTCCTTGTTTTCTCTTACGTGGTATCTGAAGATAAGAAAAATATTATAAAACTTAAGATTTATGTTGTTTGCACCAATTTAAAAAGTTTTTTGTAATTGGACATGTTAAACAAGTGCCTCAAGAAGTGCCAACAATACATCTTTGATTTGGTTTAGGCTAGCATTATCTTAGTATATCCTAAACTCAGTTTAATAGTTTCTTTCAATAGCTCTATAGTAGAGTACCATTTCAATACTTAAATACGGATTGTGAAAAAGGTTTAGATTTCCTTCCACCTCTGAAACTTTTACTGCAAGAAATATAATCTTAAGGCGGGAAGAGCTTCGGCATGCAAGACGTCATGTCACCACAACCTATGCACCCACTAACCTAATCTACCTTATTTCACTGTAATTTATACTAGTTTTAGCCCGCGACTTTATTTGCGTGGATGTCAGGTGTGTATTTCTATCAGTAAGAGATTACCACTTCTAAACAACAAACAAACTTTATTATATAGTTATTACCGTTTGTGAAAACGTTAATGGCATTCATGTGCTTATGGAACTATCTACAATTATTCAGTTCTATTTAGATTATAATATAATATGTCCAGAAGTAACGGAGTGGTGTCCAAGGCAATACAAAAGAAAGAGAGGCAGACAACATCGGAGATGGGAAGACGATATAAAAAGAATAGCCGGCGCCACATGGCAAAGGAAGACACAAGATCGCAAACTATGGCAAGCTTTAGGGGAGGCCTATGCTGAGTAGCAAGACAATCTTCGCAAAACTGGTGTCAATATTAGAAATTAAATTTAGTATATAAGAAATAAGTGTTTTGTAAGATTGTTGAATAAAGGCTTTATTATTATTATATACGTCTTTGTATCTCGGGACCCTGAGGTCCCGGACCTTTGGAAGGCGTACGAGAAGCCGAAGCCAACTCGCAGAGGCTCCTTGAAGAAAACTTTATGTGGAATGGGACACCAACCGGCGATTATCCCTATATGCACCACTCAAGCGCACCTAAGGTCAACCCCCGGTTGGTGGTGGTCTATTGCAGATCATGGAATAAAGAAAGTATTGGACTATGGGTTTGGGTTGCTAAGATGGATTACTTATCTGAAACTATTGAATGGCTATGGCCCCTGCCTAACCAATGCTTGTATACACGGATAAAAAGGCAGGGGGTGACTTGCACACTCAGTAAATGGGCCCCCGAAAACGGCCGCTAGCACATAGTGACGTAGCGACAAGGGGGCAACATATATCGAGGTGCTTGAGGAGTGGAGAGGTATTCCAAGGCTATCAGGACAATCCCGGAAGTACGGTCAAGATCCCTACCAGCATCTTACTGGAATACTTCCTTCCCCCGAGCAAATTTGCTCTTGCGAATCTCCACTCAAACCAGCCAATAAAGGCAAGAGTGAGGTGGGAGCCTTGTTCCTCGTCAGTGCTCACTCTGGCCGGCCAGTTAAGGCAAGCCAGAGATGAAGAACAAAGGGTCTCCCAGGAGGTCAGGTCCACGGGGTCGCTACTGCCCGACAGCTCGCCACAAGATTATTATTATAATATGTCCATAGAAAAAAAAACAATTTAGTTTTAGTTAGCTTTGCGTGTGTTTAGCCGTTATTTTTTTTTTACATTTATCGCTTCCACTAGCATAAGCTGAATGGAGCTAAATAAATGTGTATAGTCCCTAAGATAAGGTGCCCACAATTTATCTATTCAATCAATTAATTGTTTACATTATAACGGCATTCGCAAACCAACCTAATGAACTTTGTAACCAAATGACGTACCATGAATGTGTGACGTAAACGTTTGTTTGTTCGACTTGTTTACTCCTAAACATCTAACCATCTTATCCGCCTACACTATAGGCTAATCCAGTACTTATTAGTATCGCGAACATTTATCTACAATAGACGTCACTTCGCCAATACAGTCACGAGCAAACATACGTAAATAATTAATACACTTAGCAAAATTAGAAAGCAATTTTAACCCAGTTGTGGAAAATGTGGGACCCGATTAGACGATCGGTCAAACTTCTTCAATAGAAGTTCAACTTTATGTTCAGAGTATTAGGTTCAAGGTTCTTTGGGAAAATTTTACATTTTCAGGTAGCTTGATGTCTGCACGATGTTTGATACACCATAACATCAGAACCTTTTAATCAAAACTATAGGAGGATATTACTTTAGAATATTGCAGAGTTTCGAATATCTTGTTCATGACATTCATGACTGTAGGTAGGTACACACTAGTGTGCCTAAACGAGATTGTTTTTTTCCTATAGTATACCAAAATACGTCACTCTAAAATGGTTAACCAATGTGGTGAAATATAGGCCGGAAATATTCTCGCCTTGAACTTACGATTTCAACCCTGTAACTGCTACGCCGAAATCGGCGACGAAAACACATTTCAAAATAAAGTTAACGACAAAAACGGACACGAATGTTTTGCAACAAGCACACATAAAGTTAAACACAATAAATGCAGGCGTTACACATTTACTTAATAAATTCAACCAAATAGATACTATCCACGTGCATATAGACGTATCTCAATTCCATAGATAAATAAATATTCACATATTTATGTCGCCGTAATGACAGCATCTCTAACCATGAAAAACAGAATATGACTACATGCAACATAGATGGTACTGATTTGATGGTAATTCTGCACATGATAATGACCTTGAAATGGGGTGACAGATTGACGTTTGTTTAACAATTCTTGCCTATATTCGAGACTAACGTGAATTTTGGAAATGGATTTTTCGTTTTAAATTTCGCTTTCTTTCTTACCTCAAAGGACCAAAGTTTTTGACGCGGAGACGATCGATTAACCGATCGAGACAACCAGTTGTACGGCCGCAGCCGTCAGTAGCGGGATGATACCTAAGAAGCAGTCCGGATATGTTTAAGCTAACTACTCCGTAAAAACCATCTTTATTGCTCGTTATTAAGGGACAAACTGCATTTAACTCGAAAAATTATCTAAGTACATTACTTATACTCTATCATTTCAATGTTTGTAGAGTTGTTGTTACATTTTTGCCACTCGTAGCGAATAATCATACTATTTTATTATTGCAACGTACACATCTTTACAAATCGTATTGTTAGTGTAATTTTTTTGTGTAAACAAGTATCAGGGAATTACCCACCGACGATTGTAGTGAAGGAATGCGATATGTCAGCATAACATAAATCGAGTAACGAGGTAAATTACACGATTGTGGTGTACTTAATGTAGGTACTTTAAATCTGTTTTGATAAGTGTTTTTCCTATTATGACAAAATCATCATGTCGGAGTAAATTCTTTTTTTGCCATTTATGGGTAAAATTGTGCTAAGTATTTTATAAACTCTGAGTCTGCATAATGTGTTTTATTGTTTCGACCTATTAAGATACATGGACACGTACCTCTAATTTCTTTACAAATTGCCTACAAATCAAATGCTAACAAATAACAGAGCGAAGTCGAATAACCTAATAAGGCAAGGTGAAGGATAGAGTCTTTCATCACAATGTCAATGTTTTGTGACGTATAGTCTGATCATGACATCACAACTGTCCATTAAATAGGGCACAGTCTATACCTAACTACGCAACACAACCGTGATGCTATGCTAAAGTAATATATCACAATAGTGTTTGCTTTGAAAATTATATCTGGAGTGTGAAAATGCGGGAAAACAGTCAAAGTGGCAAACCATTTGGTGAGTTCATAATTACGTAGTAGGTCAACATTTGTTTAAGACTTGACGTAGGATTGCAATAAGAGGTGTGGAACTTTTCGTATGTGTGTGTACGTCACAAATTTATCCACTATTTTTCTACCGTACCCATTTTATCTCACTTTATCATCTATCTAGAGATAAAGAAGCGCGCCGTCACCGAGTTGGGACATTTACTTTAAGTATTTCATCAACCAGTGACAGTTTTATTATGTTGTTTGATATGTAACAACTTAACACATTTACAAATAACGTATTGTGCATAACACGTACAAAAATAGCTTTATTTCATGACTGTGTAATTAGATTTTACGTCATTTAAAAGCAGAGGTAAATATCTATTTATGAAAAACTACTATTGCCCTGAAACAACATTATTTGGGAATGGTTTATTATCTTTGTTTGACTAGGAAAACTTTTAAACTGTTAATTAGGTAACAAGAAAAATACAGCTAGATATTTAAAATAGCTATGTTGAGTTAAATACATAGTTCTCAAATAGGTCACCATCGACAAAACTGGGTACAAAGTTATATCTGCCCAGTTTACATTTTTGTGGTCCTGCCTGACGACTACACACTCCATTCATTTTCCTGTTATGATAATAATTTTAATTGCAACGATTTTCCGGTAAAGACATAATACAGTATTATTATGAGACGAGTGACTTAAATATTACGTTGACCGTTGAATGATTCATGAGAGAAGAGATGTGTTGATTTCAACGAACTTTTTATGAATAAAGATTTCGAATCTAAAATGATTATAAGCCAATGTGTAAGCGATGTATGACAAATAAAATTTATAGAAATATCAACAGGCAAATATTACTAGAATAAAAATGTGACCAGCACGAATGATGTTTGTATAGGCGACGTTCACGAGCGTTATATTAGTAACAAAATGCGACTTATATGGTTATCTTTCACATAAAGCTTTTATAGTAAACGAGGTATTGCATTTGGTCATTTTGACCGCATTCTGTCGACAAAATAGAATATAACGTAACCGAATGTAACGCGTTCTTTTTCGATGTGAGTGAACGCGAGCAACTGCGTTAGCACGCGTAGGGTTAAGTGTTTCGGCGAATCGATGTTCGAATGCGGCCAACGACCAAATGTAATTGTAGCATTATGTTCAGTTAACGATACATTTTGACTCACTTAAGGGTGTCCTCATTCTCACTTAAGACGAACTTCCTCAGCTGGTAACGGCTGTCCTCTTTGCCCCTCTTCATGAGGAACCCTTCCATTATGCCGGATAGATAACTTTGTCGTTCGGGGTGACAAAACTCTTCACGTTCATATTTTGCTCTGATCCACTGCTCAATCAGTACTCTGAAAATGGTAGTATTATGTTTATTAGACAGATTTAAAAGCAAATTGTTGTACCAAGTTCCGGAAAATCTGAAAATAATTTGATGGTAATTTCCCTATTACAGCATAATGAGTGTTATTTTTGTATTTTTCCCTAAGACGCGCCGCGCACACAGTCCTGCTTTTAAATGAGGGTTTGAATTAATTTAAATCAACTCAACAATTTCGTAACGTTATTTTCATGTCCAGAATAACATTTTGTAAACAGTTTATTTCCTGCCTATCATGTATGTTATGGGAGGGAGATAAAAGTGCCTATGTGGGTCAAGTTTTGATATTATTGATAAGTCATGTTGTGATTTACGATTCTTGGCAATAATAGGTCTATGTAACTAAATTATAACGGAGCGGTTACGCCTTTATTTCTTGATCAAGAATATTTTTAGTTTCATATTTTAGACTGATTTTAAAAAGGAGAAGGTTATCAATTCTGTTTGCATGTTATGGGAAGTCTGAATCTGATCAAATTATTTCAAGCACTCTGATTCAGTTAGATAACAAATAGATGTTATTTTTTGTTCTAACAGTAGTATGTATATCTATATCGATGCCTGTCAAAGGTCGAAAGGACACAGTTCTTTATGACCTTACGACTATATAGGTGTTGGCATGGTGACTTACCTCCCAAGTTGCTAATAAGTATCGTAATTCATAACCGCCTAATTAGAAATGTTTTTTTTTGACAAACCATTTTATAAAAGTCACATTAACTAAAAATACGGCTTCACGGTACCATTATTTATTTTGTTTATTGCGGTCCTAGCGTTTAATAATAATGGAAATTCCTAGAGTACGTACTTACCTACTTATTACTGTAATTACCTACTTTTATGAGTAATTCTTGCGACATGTTTCTATAGCTAATTAAGGCAAAATATGCCGTCAATGTTGTGTTGTTTATTTTAAATTAAAACCGTTATTAGAAGTAGTAACATACGTAAGTCATCCGATAGCCGACTATTTTTAGCGGGACCGCAATAGAATCCTTCTAGATAATGTGAGTAGCTTGGTACTTGCGTTCTAAACTAACTATTTATATGCATATAAGTAAGGTCTGTAATTTAAATAAAAAATGGTTGCCTGTAAAGTCGGTTTTACGGGCGAAGATTTTACGTGACAACGTCTTTTACCGATCATAGTTGAGTGGGAGAGAGACGCAAGGCATTCGGCGGGCCTCTCTCTCGTTCGGTGACTCATCGTAACGTTACCGAGCGTTACACTTTTTCATAAGTGACTCCCAGCCGCAACCTAATTTAAGACGTTGTCACGTCAAAAATACACCGAAAACAGCGCGTTTCTTGTATGGGGAATTTATTTTATTTCTTTTACTAGTAGTCAGTTGCCTTAGTCAATTTATTTCAAGTGTTAAGTTGGTTTCTTTACATATGTATATAAAATGCCAAATTTTCTGACTGGCTGGGTGATATCAACGCACTGCCCAAACCACTAGTTCCAGAGATTTGGAGGAAACTTGGACGGTATTTTCTTTGTAAGACAAAATATAAGTATATTCATCGAGTCCCATGGGAAAAAGTCGTCGTAGGGAATAGTAGTAGAGTATATTAAAGTACTTTTCTCTGTATATGACTGCTATGTTAAATGCTAGTTTACGATTGAATGAGTAAAACCTGTAAAAACAGTATTTTCAGCACTAGTGTTGCGACACGCGTTTTTTATAAATATCAGCACATAAATGGAGAAAAGTGGAGCTGGAAACACAAAACCCGAGACAGGAAAATCGCAAATTAGTTATTGCAAGAATCCCTTATCTCTCACTATCCCTCTTAGCCTTCAGAATACTTCAGATGTTTTTTTACAAAAGAAGAAAATAATTATAAACAATCTAAAATAGCTGGATTTTAAGGGCCCTACTCAAAGCTCTGGCGGGACGCATCCTGATGTAGACGAAACACACTAGGATATACACGATAATTATGCATGCCGAGTTTCACATAGGTAAATGCAAACTGTACAGTTTTCTGGCAACAATATTCACTTACTGTGGATCATTCCTGTTAGGTCTTCTGTAACACGGTGGGACTCTTTCCTCGTATTTATTCTTCGCTGCGTTGTTGCCGACCTCCTTCATTCTTTGTACCTGAGAGTCCTCCCATCGGTCTAGCTTCAGGTGCTTTACTTTACTGATGTGGGCTCCCATACTCCGGTGGATGCTGGCACATCGCATGCATATAAATATGCCGAGGTTATATGACGCCCAATCTGGGTCTGGAAAAAAATACAAGAAGGTTCAGTAAAGGAGGATGGAGAGAAATGGAAAGCTTAGGCCGAGAGTTGATAAAAAGTGTTGTTTTCACGCTGAAAATTATTGTTTATTTATAGAGAGAGGTTATTGGTACACTTTAAAGGACACCCGAAATTACTAAAGTCGAACTAAAAAATGGGAAAGTAGTTTTTTGATATGCCGTGTCATGGGTAAAATAGGAAATAGCAGTTTGTATAAAAATAGTAGGGCGGAAAACAGCTAGTGTATTTATAAAAATGTCAAAAATACAACTTTATAAGTGTAAATTATTAATTTAAAAAACCTAATTTTCGTAGATTAATGGCGCGTTCAACCATTGTTAGGTTTTCAAACTTTTCTCACTACATATAAATCAAAGTCGCGTTTCGCTGTCTGCTTGTCCCTATGTATGCTTAGAGACCTATAAAAGTACGCAACAGATTTTAATATGTTTTTTTTTATACTTTTTATATAGTTATATTTTTTTTTACCACAAGCTCTAAGCAGAGCTTCTTGGGATCAGATAACCGTGTGTGAGTGGTCCCCGGTGTGATTCAAGAGGAAAATTTTACGTATTTATATAAAACGTGCATATTATAGTAGAGAAAAACCGGGGTTTTCAAAGATTTGTACCACCCGTGCGAAGCTGGAACTGGTTGCTAAGTCACTAGTATAGTTTTGAAAAATGCCCATAGAAAAATCTCTAGACTTGAACATAGACAGCATGACCTACATAAGCACATCATATTGTTCCAAGAATGGACCACCAGCATCGCGCAAATCCTAAATCCATACCCAGTCTATTTGTGTATTTAAATAGACTACGGGATAGCTACATGGAAACAACTAAAACAGTTTCACAATGTTTGTCTGTTTGTAAACGTCACTCTGAAACTGTACGGGTGAATGACTTTCACTGTTACAGTTCAATTAGGTAAACAAATGTACTAAATTGTGTTTAAGTATTGGCTACGTAGGTGTATGTACGTATATGCTTGTTTAACAAAAGTAACGTAAGTCCAAATAAAAATTGCGCGGCCTGATCCCATAAAGAAGTACAACGGTCTTAACCCTTTAACTGCTTTTTCATAGTAGTAATTTAATAAAAAATAATAATTAAAAATGTTCTTTCCTAAAATTCAGCACTAAGATAATTTTAGGTCTGGCCGCGCCATTTTTTACCGCCTGATTACATAATATGTAAACTTAGGTAGGTACCGAATCAAATCGAAAACATAATTAATTATAGTTGGGTACTAACCTATATAGGTAGGTACTACCTAAATATGAGAATAACAGTGTAGTCACTGTTATTCTGCGATTTATCTGCTTGTTAACCGACTTCAAAAACAAAAAAAAGTAGGTTCTCAGTTCGACCTGTATGTCATGTATGTTTATGTGTTTGTACGCGATTATCTCGCGTTTAGATGAACCGATTTTGATGCGGTTTCCAGAAAAGTGTTATATTCTGGGGAATGTTTTAGTATATTACACTAATGGATATCCCGTGACGTTGCTGGCATAGATCCCGTTTTGCTTTCTTGGATTGTAGATTTTCAAAGACGATTGTTTGTTTGAACGCGATTATATCGAGTTTGACTATACCGATTGTGATGCAGCTTTCAGAAAAGTGTTTGTTATATTCTGGGTATTATAACACTAATGGATACCCCGTGACATTGCCCCGTGATGGATCCGTTTTTATTTTATAAGATTATAGGTAAGTAGTTTTATTTTGAAAGTTACTACTGTAATACATATGTAGTCAGACATGGTACTCTAACTAAAAAAACTAAAAGCACAAAAATAACTATTTCGGAAGTCGGTGGCAACACAAATAGACCGGCAAAAGAGAAGCCACCGACTTCCGAAATAGTTATTTTTGTGCTTTTAGTTTTTGAAGGCGGTTGTCATTTTTTTAATGCTTTTTATTCATGACGTACGTAAGTAGGGGCGGAATTAGAAAACAAAAATCAAAACAGGGGATGAAAGTTTATAACATAAATAGACAAAGTTATAAGCCCTACGGTTTTAGAGTCAATCATGATTTAGTAAGTACACCGTTTTGAGTAATGATTTTTTTATGTATTAATAGATTTTTTGTTATCAACAAAATACCTACGTAAGTACCGCGGCCGTGCCGATACCGATTAGAATTCTGAAAATCGTCACACCATAGATTAAACTTTCAATGACGTAGATTTGTGCATAACAATCTATTATGTATCCGCGAGTGACGCTAAATCTATAAAAAACATAATATCGAGAACTGCACTCGTAGTGATAAGAATCTACTTTATATACCTTCTACCTAAGTTTACCTTTATCCGTACCTAAGTAAATCAATTCGTCATGTGTGTACGGAGGCGACATTTGCCAATATGCGCGTAATCACCTATGAATGAATTGATTACGTGTCATGTACCTCTCTCTACGAAGTCCCCACCACTAAATCCGTACTTCGCGATGGTCGAACTTTAAATAGAACTTGATCCCCGCAAAGTTGGTGAGTGTGGCTGCTTAAAACATCAAGTTTCTATTGTTAATAGTTTGATAAGAGAAAAAAGTTTATATTTTTTGTGGAAATAGGCGTTTCCACGTTTTTCGCATCACATCCGTGTTTATAAGCATACACAACACACCGACACGACGTCACGCCGCCGCACTCACACATACACACTTGGCCTCTGCGCCACTCGTAAATAACATAACGCTATGTCACAAGACTTGGGATACCTGTTAGTTCTAACTTACCAATCACCTTTGTGTCATACTCGTAATTAACTTTACTTTAATCTAGCGAAATATAACTCTTTTGACGAAGGAAGCGTAAAGATGTAATACACGCTGTTTGTTCACCAGCTTGTAGATTTGTCACCACTCTCAGCGCTCATTAATCAATCAAGGTTATCGTTATATTACTTAAGTAATAAAGTTTAAGTAGGTATATTTATGTTAAAATAAGCGCATATCTACTATTTATACTTTTTTTAACTGTTTTTGTTGTATAAATAAATAATTAAAACTATAGTTATAGAGTTTTAACACTTTGAGAGCGCACATTATCCACTGCTAATTAGTGAATAACAAGCTTAACTTTATTCAAGTTATTTACGCTCTGAAACAAGTTCGTCTATCTTAAATTGTTTGTTTAGTTTCGTAAAAAGAACCCACCCAAGGAATTTGTCATTGGCAACAATATTCACATGCGTTCCTTCTAATTATATATCTGCTAAAACTCATTATCTAGGTCACATAATAAGCTGGGCTAGGATATAATAAAATAGAACCTAACTATTCATCTAGTCCATCTAGGTTTTGTTGCCGGTGTGTTATTGCATTAAAAGTAGCTACTTGGTTTTTACAAATATTCTGACTAAATCGAAGTTATGGCAGGTAAAATGAAGTTAAAAAATATATACTTACCTAACCAAGCGGTGAAATGTGGTACAACATTATAAAGCGGCCACTCTGCACAATTAAATTTTAATTGACTGTTTGTTCCCAAGTTTTATAGCCTTCAAGTTTTAGACGATTTCTCATCAAGTTTGTTTAAGATCTTACGAAACTTTCTTTGTTTTTATTGTAAGTACGTACTCGGACTAGTTACTAATTAAAATAATTTTTACATGATATTTAAGTGCTTACTTAAGTATTTTTATATTTCGTAAATTAAGTCATTATATTAATTGAATAAGTTATAAATTACACCTATTTACTAGAACCAACGCAGTTTTTGCGTTGCTACTCTGTTGATGGCTAATCGTATGGGTATGTCTACAAGCGCTCGTGAATTCGTGATTGAATATGAAACGATTTTTAGCTTTTTATTAGCCTTAGTTTAAAACTTTTTCAGGATGAGCATTCTTAGTTTTGATTAGTGATCTCATTTAATTACAATAAATTAAACTACCATGTGTTCTGTAAATGTATTTTGAAATAGAGTTATAATTGCGTTGGTGTTAATAAATAACTAAAGTCTAGACAGACTTTCTTCGAACCCCGCTGACTCAGTGGCAAACATATGTTGAGCTAGAACTAATTTCGACCCCTAGGCACGCCACTGTGCTGACGCTTATGGTATGTATGACTAAGAAGTATTCCTGTCGCTGTCCCACTATTATCAAGTTACAAAAGTAAGACAGAGACATAAACATAGCGAATAAAGCACGTGCTTAAGTAGAATAATAAACGTTTTATTCTCAGCCTAATTTTTTTGCACCTTAAAAAAAACCGACGAATTTCCTGTAAATGTGGCAATTTAATGAAAAAATACAGTTTGCGGCCAATTATTGTAACTTAGTCACAAATGAGTTATGTTGACGGTTTTAATGATTATACTCAACACCTACATATTATTATAACATGTATAAGTACATAAATGTTTTGTGTTAGTCACTCACTACTATGTAATGTAGGCCCTATGCTGTGCTGGATGCAATAATAAAAAAAATGTAGGTATTTCCTAAGCTGGGAGTTTTCGCCTTAAGATTGAAGGCAATAGGAATATACATATTTACATTTATTTTAATCCACCTTTTGGTTTATTTCGGTACAATTTATAACCATGAATTTCTGTGAAAAATACTGTAACCTTAGTACCCATACAAATCCCACACTATCTCAGAGCGCTTTTACGAATTTGCGTAATAGAGTTTGGACATACGCAGCGCAGTATAGACAGACATTGAAATATAAAATTAGGTCACACTCACACGAACACGGACGCTCACATCCTAATTTCTTATGATAGATTTACAACACCATAGCGATAAACAAATGATTACAGGGACATCGTAGCATTCGTAGCGGTTAGAAAACCAACATAGGTTTAGAAAGTAAGGAAAAGTTAGTGCGAAATTTGGAGAAATTATAGCATTGCATGTCAAGGATACAGACCTACCTAGGGCAGAACCTATGACTCATACCTAACCTACTACATATGGGCACCTACCTTTTAGGCAAACGCCAGTCATGTTTAGTATCTTAAATGAAAACATTTTTATTATAAACAAGTGAATGTGCATGCAGATAACTTGAAATCTTAATTAATTTTACTCTTTGCCAATTTGCGGTCATAGATCAGTGCTAATAATATGATTCTAGGCTAAAGTTGTTTTGTTTTTATTTCTTGCCAATCAACTGAGCAAAGTGAATCAATGAAACACTAAAGCTAAATATTACGTTTGCAATTGGTGGTCACATGAATGAAATTAATTTTCAATTAGTATCGATACATTTCTTATGTGTGTGACAGATTTAATCGCACAAACATCACTGATGTATCCTTAGTTTACTGCTATCCAACTTATCTGCATGTTTTGAATCATCGTAAAATGTGCTGGTCGATGATTTGTTTTCATTGAATGCATTTACGTCGAGGTCACTGAACTCCAAAGCATGGACGCATTTTACGCCCCCCGCCTATTCACCACCCCATGAAAATACCACGCACAAGGAAAACACTATCACTAATTTTGTTAAGAATCACTAATGACAACATACCCGACTTCCACAATCGGCACAAACATTATTTCCACTTTTCTTTTGCAACTCCTGTAACAATTTCTGGTTATGATCTACCATCGTGGAACTTTTGCATCAATAATGAAGACATACACGCTAGCGTACGTCGCCGCTCGAAAGTCGAACGCCTCGAACGAACGCGTTCTCTGCTGCCACTGCGCGAGGGAGCGAGCGAGACTTCGACCGACGCGCGGCGAATCGGTTCAACAAACGCCATTTCGTAAGGTGAGGAATGCCATTGCATTCACACACATTTACGTTCGGTTAGCATGAATGAGATAGAAAGAGATGTCTAGTTTCGGTATATGAATGAAACCAGTGTGTAGTGGATGGTAGTGGATACTCGTAAAATCCATTTGTGTGTGTGAGTATAGCGTAGTAGGTACGTGATGCGATCATGCGACGCGAATACAAGCAAGCGCCCGTCTCGCGTAAATACGTGTAAATACTGGGTAGGCATCTAGGTAATAATACGAGTCTGTCTATAAATTACTCTTCGCATAACTAAATAGGAAGGTTGGTACCTACCTACGATACGGTACTCGTAACGTAGCCGTGTCATTTATACTGGTCGGTCATTGCTTTGCGAATAATTAATTAATGGTAATACTTATTGGTAATTAAATAAGAATACATTTATAAAAGACATTGTAGTTAAATAGATCAATCAATAGGTAGATAAGATATTATTTTTAAATAAGTAGATAGGTACACAATTATTTAAGATACTTATCTAATTGGCTTTACCGGATTTATTGCCTTGTTAGATCTATTTCTCAATGTCTGTGTCCGTCCTGTTTACCAGATAATAGATAATAGGTACATTGATCATAGGACTTCTTCATAATGCCTTTATTTCTTGGATGACGAGAAAAAGTTAAATAAAAAGTACCAAGTACCAGTTTTTATCAAGAACTCACAGACTACGTCACCTTATGATTTTGTCTGCGCAGTTATAAAGTTTATTTATTTTGGTACTGTACTCGTAGTACCACCTCAGCACAAAGATTTTATTATTTACTAGCATTTCTCGTTACTGCTCCGCTCCCGTGGGTCGTAGCGTGATGGTATATAGCCTATAGCATTCCTCGATAAATGGGCTATCTAGCACTGAAAGAATTTTTCAAATCGGACCAGTAGTTCTAGAGATTACCCCCTACATACAAACTTACAAATTTTACCTTTTTATAATATTAGTATAGATTTTTTTAATACTTATTAATATTCGACCTTGCATTTTTAGACATTAAAACCCTTAAAATGGTTATATAAATAACAATAACAATACGTGAGGACACACTTAACAAATGCCTTTATACAATAATTTTGTAATGTTAATTTATAAATATATGCATAATAATATTTTATACAACGGATTTTAATTTTATACATTATTAATTTGAGCTATACAACGGATTTTAATTTTATACATTATTTGAGCTGAAAAGGCTAGTAGCCGGATTCTGACATGTGTTTAAGAAAACATTTTGTGTTGCCAGATTTTACCTAAACCTAACCTAATAGCTTACCCCATCAAAACAGCGAATCGGCAGGGAATGGAATTCCCTGCCGACGTCTGTGTTTCCAAATTCATATAACCCGGAAGTATTTAAGAATAGAGTGCATAGGCATCTACTGGGTAAGCTCGCTCCATCGTAGGCTCCGTCTATGCCCTCGGGCTAGTCTGGGACCAAGAGCAAGCCCATTGTAATAAAAAAAAAAAAAAAAAAAAAACTAAACTTTGAAGAGCGTTTAATATAATGAAATTATTATATTCATAGATTTTTTAACACACCTTAGCAACTGTGAAATTAGCAAGTGTGAAAATTTTCTGTTGTATTAATACTATACAATAGTTTTTAAAAATCTATATATTGCGAGAAAAGAAACTTAACATATTTTTTTAAGACATCTAGAGCTGTTTGATAACGATTGAAATTACTTAATAAGTAATTATTTTGCAAAATGTGTTGTTGTAATTTTCACGAAATTAATTATAATCTGCAGATATACACCCTAAAAACAATAAGTGAGGGTTTCAATGTTCATAAACAACGCGCGCGTATATACGGCCGGTTGGAAAAATGCCGGTTTTTAGAAATTATGCTGACAAGATTATTTTTCTTAGATTATTAACCTATAGATTGAGCCACCGCGTGGCCGCACATGAGACAGCACTATAAAATTTCAATGTTGTCATTACGTAAAATTTTCCCGAAATATGACCAAAACCGTGAGGTGTTCCGTTGCAACAACTACTTATTACATTCATGTACTGAGTTGCGTATCATAATCCTTATTAAGAGTGCAAAATTATTTATATCCTAAGTATTATTTAAGTTACGAGTCCAGGTTTTCTCACGATGTTTTCCTTCACTGATGTCTGTGATGTCCAACTATAAAAATTATATAAAATTCCTTTTAAAAGGGAGAGGATACCTCACAGGGCTTCAAAGAACTAATTAATCATCTGATTAATTTTATTTATTTAACTAGTTGCAATTTTATTATCAAGTTATGGGAAAAATAGAGCTGAGGTATGGTAACACTTTGAAAAACAAGTAATAGGTTATGTAGATAAAAATATAAACGATATCGCTAGAAAATGTCCTTAATTTTGATCGAAAGCCATGTAATTACATACACACAAATGTATTTATTCAATCAATGCACAATAACTTGTAATATTTGCATCCTTACGAGTGAAAAGTAACATTCTTATCTTGCTTTCTTTCTGTGCGGCTTTTGCAGCCTAAAATAGTGCATCCTCCCATTTTATAGCACAGAAAAAGCACTAAACACTTAACTACTGGAGTCAATTTCTCAAATATACATTAAAACTATTGGTTTAATTACCGAAATTGTTATAAAATTGTAAAAACTAATACGAGCCGACCATTTCAATGACAGTGACATCCCTTTGTTTGGCTAACTTTTCAATGTTCGCCAAGCGAAAACCGGCCACGCCGAACGAGACAGAGCATGTTATGCTTTGTCTCAATTTTCTTACGAAATTCGTATATATGCTTCTCACTTTCACACTTCTTTACAACCTCATGGCTACATCTATAGGTTAATAATCTAAGTTATTTTTAGAAGATATCACAATTTACCACTGACAAGCGCATTTCATGATTAACTGGCAACATTAGGTTTAGCTGTCCGACCCTATGAAAAAAAAAAAAACTTAAAATCAAGGTATTCGTAGCAAAAATTTTTTTTTGTTTGTTGATGGCGTTACTAATACCGCCAATAACTCAGTGTTTTATATTACAAACTTAGGATCAAAGTTTCGTGAGAGTACAAGTGTTCAAAATCAAAAATTATTAAAAAAAAATCGGTCATTGATCTCCTTAGTCCTTCTGTCAACTGTCAATGTCAAAATATCGATGTTAAAGCCCCTAGGCCAAAGCGTTTGCTCGTTTGGATTCGCTTTCGTTGTATTTTGTTCCAAAATTGTAACAATAACTTTATGTAAGATAATAACTATTTAGTTTTAGGTCGTTAAAAATCAGCAAAGATGGGGCGCCGATCAATAAATACCACTAAGAGTGGTAAATATATGAATCCCACCGATCAAGCAAGTGAGTATTGGTTATGTTTTATGCCTGTATAATTGAGTCCAGCCGGGGTGCTTACTTTACTTTTAATAGGTACACCACGCTCAAAATATCTTAATATGCCACCCAAGACCAGGGCAATATCTTGTCTGCAATACATTACAGTCAGTACTATCTGTACAAAATTTTTTAACACCTAGAATACCACTAATTATTTTAGCCTTACTTTCGCTGTCATGGCTAGATATTGCACAGGACAGAGAACTCTAAAGGAGAAGAAGGAGGCCTTTGCTCAGAAGTGAAACATAAACTAGGTTATAAAACAGAAATTAATGATTGCAAATCAAATATTATTTGAAAAATTAATGCTTTTGATGGGACAGGTTAAGACTACCCACTGGCCCAGGTTTTAGTTTCAATTTTAATAATTAGTATTCTGTTCACGGATGTTGTCGAACCTAAATTTATTTATTTTGTCTTAGTAATTGTTCTCAAGTAAGTGACATGTAATTGTTTTTATTAAAAATAAAGTTTTTTAAACCTAAAAAAAATGCCCTTCTACTTAAATACATGATTTACATTTGCAATAGCTAGCAAATGTAAATCGTGTATTTATCTACTGTACGACCCCAAATTAAATGTTTGGTTAATTGGCTTATTGATCAAATGGTTAGTAACTCTATAACTACTTAGCCGACGGTTGTGGGTTCGATTCCCACCTAGGACAAATCTTTCTGTGATAAGTATTAATGTTTCTTCTGTGTCTGTGTATTTTCTAAATATGTATGATGTTTTTATAAATTTAAATTTGTACTTATATCAGCTGTCTGATTACTTTCTATGATAAGATCATGATGCATTTTGTTTGCATAACATTTAATTAATTAGAAAAAAATGTAAACCTAATAAGAATGTTTTACTTAAAATTATTGTAAAATCTAACTCATAATAACTTTTCAAAAATCAGGAAAGGAGGCAAGGAAAAAGGAATTGAAAAAGAACAAACGCCAAAGACAGATGGTGCGCGCAGCAGTACTTAAGATGAAAGATCCTACACAGATCTTGGAAGAGCTGCAGAAAATTGATGAAATGGGTAGGTGAACAAATAACAAAGTTAATCTTAGTTTTTAACCTAACAATGATAATATAAAATTATAGAGGTATATGTTATTCTAATGGAATCATGTATAACCTACATTGAAAGATCCATCATAATCTGTTCAGTATAAAAATATAATATTATATTATATTTATTTTTATTTATTTATTTATCTGTACAGTAGTTCTTGCTTGAAAGATTAACAAACATCCACACAAATATATTCAAATTTTCTCATTCATAATATTAGTATTAAGTATTATTTATAGTATTAGTATGTTGAGTAGTAAGAATGTTAGTCATGGTGAACATATAATTATATGAATGCTTAAAAGCCCATCTTGCATTATTAGGATCAAGGGTCAGTCGACAAATATAAGAAATAATTATAATAAATAGTTAAAAGTTATTGGAGAAGACAAGTATCCCAGTGATTTACTGGGGGTTTTCTGAAACCTAAAAATCTGGTGGACTTTATTTGAGCCATTGGCACATTATTGATAATACAGTCATGACCAGGGATTTAATATATCATCAAGAGGATGATTTATTAAAACATCCTCACTTGCTGTATCTAGTAAAAAAAAAACGCAACTTTTACTATGTTATACATTAAATAATTAAATGGGACAAGTTTTTGCATAACCCTAATTACAGGTATGTGTTTTGAATCTGGTTGTTTATAAAAAAAATTATGTTTGTGAAAAATGCACCCACAATGCAAAAGAAATATCAAAATAAAAAATTGATGTGAAAATATTATAGCTTGAATTTGGTCTTAATATTGACTATTTTGGCCTTCGTTTTTACACAATGTTTTTTTTTGTTTAGAATACAATGTATTACAACCATCACCACTGAATGAAAAAGTTTTAAAGGAGAAAAGAAAAAAATTAAGAGAGACTTTTGACAGAGTTCTCAAGATGTATGTAAGTATTCAGTATTTCCTATTTATAATGATAATGTCAAGATTTTCTAAAGCCATTATATCATTTGTATGTTTATTTTGAATTTTAAACATAGGGAAAGCACTATTGCACAATGTGGGTCAGAGCCCGTACGTCCCCTAAGATTCGCACCCTGTGCCCATTCGTCCCCTGGAACTTTTGAGGGGCCTATTCGCCCCCTGAAGAATATTTATTTTAATTCATTCTTCTAATATAAGTACATGTATATAGTCCTGGTACAGTCGCGCAGAAAAGGGTAAAATAAAAATATAATAATTCCTTAAATATCATGTTTAAGTATTTCAAATAAGATTAAGTTTAATAAAATGCCTCTAGGCTCTAGGCATAAAGTCAGTCTTCAAAATAATTAATCGATTCGTCGATCGATCGTTTTCTATTTACCACTTCACGTTACTGCGCGCCTAGTACTTTGCATTGATTAAGGTGATCTTGTGAGAAAATTAAGGAATACAGTGAATTTTAAATTTTCGTACATGACTACTTCACGTTACTGCGGGCCTAGTACTTTGAATTGATTAAGGTGATCTTGTGAGAAAATTAAAAACACAGTGAATTTTAGATTTTCGTACATGACTACTTCACGTTACTGCGCGCCTAGTACTTTTGTTCTCTTAAGTTTTCAATCATTAATACCCGTTTTTAACAAGCCATTCGTAAAGAGACAATATTACATCGTAAGCCTATCGACAGGTTACATTATTATCATGACGGATTATCATTCATCGTAGCTCTTTTTTCAATGATCTGTTATGATTTATTAAATTAATTGCGTTAATAAACTGTTCACAAGTGTACTATGTTAACCGTTTTTAGGTAAAATATAGGTGATTTTATCTCAGGGGACCAATAGGCACCTGAATAGGTGCCGAATCTTTAACTTATATTGTGTATACATTAGAGGAGACGAATGGGTACCTTAAAAATAATATTTTTATTAAAATATTAATTGGTCCCCTACCAGGAGACCAACGGGCACCTATATAGGGGCCGAATCCACAACTTTTATGCTGGGGGACAAATCTTAGGGGACGTACGGGCTCTGACCCCACAATGTTTCACAACTTTTTAATAAACAAGATATTGTGTAAGTTTTCCAATTATGAATTTAAATGTCATTATAATTTTGTAATGATGATAATTTTTATTTATGAAATTAAGCATTCAATGTACAAATGACTAGAAAAAGACTAGTATAGTATTTAAGCACTATTGCATCAACTTTTAGCTAGTCTAATTAATGCTACTTCACTACATACTTAAAATGCACTGTTCAATTTGATGTATAGTAGATGCTGCCCAGTACCTCAATCCAAATCAAAATTTGCTAGTAGATACTACAGTTATATTGCGCCACATATTTATAACAAATTTACCAAATCGCAAAAAACAAATGTGATAAAAAAACTGAATAATAATAAATTAAAAAAAAAAAAAGTAATTGGCTACAGACACTGGACTGTGACTGTCTGATGTAGTAAACCTTTTGGGAACATAACATATTCAACATTCTCTTTATCTCGCCAATACGCACTTCCACACGTGTACACACGCACACACATACCCACACACACACACACACACACACATACACACACACACACACACACACTCACAACCCACGCACACACATACACATCTATACAAACTCAAATAAACCAGCATGTTTTGTTATATTTAAAATCAAGAAATTCAAAATGTTACCCTACTTTTATTTTTATTTATTATTTTTTTCTCTTATATGCTCTGTCTGACATAATAAATTGTTACACTAAGGGCAAGACACTAATACCTGCAACACAGTTTTTACTAGCGCAGGTATTAGGGTATCTTATCTTGTATACACAACTTATGTCAATAAAGAATTTATTATTATCTATTATTTATAATGTTAATTATTTCTAGTCTATTTGAAACCAATCAAATTCATTTAATAAATATTATTGTTACGAGCTGGGGTTCGGGATAAATAAAACTTGCAGTTTTAACCGAAAAAAAAACACGATAACTTTATTTAAAATTCACAAACACTTTACTAGAATTCACTAACACAACACAAAACACACTTCGTATCGCAGTCGTAGTTCCGCTTCGCGGCGATGTTCACCGTTTCGTTTCCAAAACTGAACTGAGTCCCGTGCCGACACGTCCGCTATTTATATCTCCGGTCACATTTTCTAGAAAGTTCGACAACCCGAAGTACCCAGGTGCATTCCAGAACATTCCAGTAACATCGCGAATGATCGACGATGATCTGGAAGTTTCTCGAATGACCCCTCGGAACTCCATCGAACGTTCTAGAACGTCGTGGAACTTTCCCGAACTTTCTAGTAAATGTGCCCGGAACAATCGACACTTACGTCACCTATACCTACCTACGTAACACTGCCCCCTCCTAAGACATGCTCGTCCCGAGCATCATTATTCCCGTAGTATCGTGCCAGCCGATCTACGTGAACAATTTTAGGCGCAGTTCTCGTACTCTTCCGTATCCGGTAGGTGACGTCATTGATTTTGGTCACAATCTGGTATGGTCCATCCCATTTTGCCTGTAGTTTAGGCGACTTCCCTTTGCTACGCACTGGGTTATGCAACCACACCAGTGAACCTTCATCAAATCTGCTATTGTTCATCTTCCGGTCATAGCGAGTTTTCATCCTCTCAGACATCTGCTGGCCTGACTGTCTGACATGCTCGTATACGTCATTCATTTTGTTACGCAAGTCATTTGCATAATCTGTTATGCTGCTTGGTGAATCAGGTGGGATGCCAGTAATTAGATCAGCTGGTAACCTTAACTCTCTTCCAAAGTTTGCAAAGGCTGGTGTCACAGTTGTGCTTTCGTGAACAGCACTTCTGTAGGACAGAAGAAACGGCTGTATGTGCTTGTCCCAATCCCGTTGTCTGCTCGCTACAACTTTGGCCAGATATCTTTCCAGTGTTTGATTAAATCTTTCTACCATTCCATCAGATTGTGGATGGTATGACGTGGTTCTAGTTTTATGAGTACCCATTACACGACATGTTTCCTGGAAAACTTGAGATTCGAAATTTCTTCCTTGGTCGCTGTGGATTTCCAGGGGTACCCCGAACCGACAAAAGACTTCGTGGACTAATTTATCAGCTACTGTCGAAGCCTCTTGATTAGGAATGGCGAATACTTCCGGCCATTTCGTGAAATAGTCCATGACAACCAAGAAGTACTTGTTTCCGCTTTCACTTTCAGGGAATGGGCCAGCGACGTCTAGTGCTATTCGTTCCCAGGGGGCTCCTACATTGTACACTTTCAGTGCTCCTCTGCTGCGTGTTTGAGGTCCTTTTACTGCCGCACAACTGGTACATTTGCGACACCAATCTTCAACATCCTCTCGACAATGGATCCAATAAAACCGTTCTCGGATCTTCAACAGAGTCCTTTTTACCCCCATGTGACCTCCGGAACTTCCATCGTGGAAGAGCCGAAGAATTTCTGGTACCTTCGATTTCGGCACGACCATTTGCAGATGGCACTTGTCTCCACGAGCATTTTCCCATTTACGGCACAAGACACCATCTTGGAGTACCAAGCTCTCCCACTGTGCCCAATAGCTCTTTGTGGTTGTACTCATTGCTGCACTTCGGTTTAGCAGCATTGGCTTTAATCCATTCGAGGATTGGTTTAATGTCCGAGTCACTTTGCTGAGCATGTTGTAGAGTTTCCTTCCACTCATCACTAAGGTCTGTTCTTAGCATTCTGACAGGAACTGCTTCCTTAGCTTCTTGCCTGACACAATGCTTGCAATCTTCAGGACAAGGTCTTCGTGATAAAGCGTCTGCATTACCATGAGACTTTCCGCTACGATGTTCAATTGAGAAGTGAAACTCTTGCAGCAATTCAATCCATCTTGCTACTTGCCCTTCCGGATTCTTAAACTGCAGCAACCACTTCAACGCAGCATGGTCAGTTCGAAGGTGGAATTTGCGTCCCAGTAGATACTTGCTGAAGTGCTGCAAAGTCTTCACAACGGCGAGGAGTTCGCGTCTCGTGACACAATAGTTCCTTTCTGGTTTCGATAACGACTTGCTGAAGTAAGCTATGACAACTTCATGATCTCCTTTTCGCTGAGATAACACACCTCCAATTCCAGTATTACTCGCATCCGTGTCAATTATGAATTCATTTTCTGCATCAGGATAGCCCAAAATCGGAGTATTACACAATCGTTTCTTTAACTCCTCAAAAGCCATGTCACAGCTATCATCCCAACAAAAAGGTCTCTTCTCCTCGGTAAGTTTATGTAATGGTTTGGCGATGTCTGCAAAATTCTTGACAAACCTTCGATAGTACGAGCACAAACCCAAAAATGCTCTGACCTGCGTCTTATCCTTTGGAATAGGCCAATCTTTGACAGCGACGATTTTCTCTGGATCCGTTTGCACTCCTTCTTTAGACACAACGTGCCCCAGAAAACTAACCTGCTGTCTAAAGAAGGTGCACTTCTTTGGACTTAACTTAAGATTAGCTCCTCGGATTTTAGACAGCACTCGTTCCAGATTTTGAAGGTGGTCTTCAAATGTGCGGCCCACAATGATGATGTCATCCAAATAGACTAAACAGGCGTCTCCAATTAAACCAGTGAGTACCTGCTCCATTAACCTTTCAAAAGTTGCAGGAGCGTTGCACAATCCGAATGGCATAACATTAAATTGCCAAAGTCCTTTTCCCGTAGAGAATGCGGGTTTCTCCTTATCTTTAGGGTCAATTTCCACTTGCCAGTAGCCACTTTTTAGGTCCAACGTGCTAAACCACTTCATTCCTGAAAGCGTGTCAAGAGTGTCGTCGATCCTGGGTAATGGATAGCTGTCTTTCTTTGTAATGTCATTCAGCCGACGATAATCCACACAAAACCGCATGCTGCCGTCCTTCTTTTTCACCAGGACCACAGGAGAACACCAGGGACTAGATGAAGGCTCTATAACTCCATCATTTACCATCCCTTCAATCATGGCGTCCACTTCCTTTTCTCTTGCCACTGGTAACCTTCTAGGTCTCTGACGAATAGGTAATTCGTTTCCCGTGTTGATTCTGTGCTGAACTAATCCAGTCTTCCCTATGTCAGCGTCATGTGCAGAGAAAATGTCGGCGTATTGAAGTAACATCTTCTTAGCCTTATCCATTTCTCTCGCAGATAAATCTGTGCGACAATCTTCCAGAAGATTCGAGATGTGAGAACTTGCATCTTGAGCAACGTTCCGGGAAGGCGGATGTTGGCAATTACGCATCCATGCTACGTCCTCACAGGTACCCACCAACGTACCCTTCTGGATAACTTGTGCTTGTTCACTTGGATTCAGGATGCGTACAGTTGCAACATCAACTGCTCGTACTAAGCTCCGCGCCATCTTCCATGGGAGGTTCTCGTCCAATCTTTCAATGAGAATGCATCGATTTTTCGGTCCAGTATTGCGTGGAAGGCTAACTGGAACTGTCGATTCCGACCTGGGAGGAAGAACAGTTTTCTTCAAGCAGTGCACTTTCCCTGATGGTGCACCTTCCATGAAGACATCTTCCAAACCACACTTCAGGACTCCCTGATCCACGTCGATCTTACAACAGTGCTGTCGCATGAAGTCTAATCCTAAGATGCACTCGTCTTCTATATCAGCCACGATAACTTTATGCCAATAAATTGTGCTACCCAGCTTCAACTTCACCTCTTTCTCGCCTCGGACGGGTATATGCTGACCGGTAGCTGTTACTAAATTTATGTGGTCATACTTGCTGAAGAAGTCCCCAAGAAGACGATTTACTCGGGAACTGACGACCGTGCGAGAAGCTCCAGTGTCCAATGTCAACTTACATGGTCTTCCATTCACTTCACCTTTGATGATTAGGCTGTTCCCATCATGGGCTTGTGAGATCGATATCCTTGGGGCTCCTTGACCACCAGCCAGCACCCGCCCCGCAGTTCTGGCTTTTACTCGTTTCCCTGCTGCTGAGCGGTGGCAGCAGGCGCACTTCTTTCCCGGGTGTGATCTTCGCTGGAATCTCTTCGCTTAGGGCAACTCGTTCGAATATGACCTTTCTCCCCACAATTGTAGCATGTGGGACTGTACTTTGAACGGTCACGCGAAGATGCCGCAACCTCCCTGATGCGATGGGCACGGTGGTCTTGCCTCACTGCCTCCACTTCCAGTGCATTGGCCAAGGCTGCCTTTAAAGTCTCATGGTGCCCAAGCCTCACGGCAGCTCTGACTTCAAAGTCCCGTATGCCATCGACGAACGCTTGAACCAAATTACCGTCGATGAGCGTAGGCGCTGACTGATACGCTTTTCGTACCAGTTTTTCCACTTCAAGAGCCCACTGCTGCAGGTTTTCACCGCTGCGCTGCACGCGATCCTTCAACTGGGCGCGAAAGACGTGCTCCAGGTGAGCGTCCCCGTATCGAGACTCTAGGGCTTCAATCAACTGCTCGTAAGTCGCATTGTTGCCAAGAGTCTCTAATACCGTCAAAGCCTGGTCACGAAGACCCAAGGTGAGTGCGGTCATTGCCTGCGCATCTGTCCACCCATTCGCTTTCTTAACAGCTTCAAATTGGAGCTTGTACGCGGACCAGGAAGATGTTCCGTCGAAGGGTGGCGCTTTAAATCCACGCACTGAAGGTACCGCAACCACAGAAGCCACAGACCCATCTCCAGATTTCAGACATCCAAACGCTTTCTGGAGATCGGCGATCTTAATTTCGGCCCCAGATATACGGCTCTCAGCACCGAAGACACGGTTTTCGGCCTCGGAGATACGGTTCTCGTGAAGTTCGATCTGTTCTCTTACCGCTCCGATATCTTTGCCGAATGTTGCGTGTAAGTCCTTGATGAGGAGGATCTGTTCCTCCTGTCGACGGCTCTGTTCTTCCTGTCGCCGGGCCTGCTCTTCCTTGTCGCGCTGCAGCTGTTCTTCTAAACGACGGGCCTGTTCTTCTTGACGGCGGGCCTGTTCTTCTTGACGACGGGCTTGATCTTCTTGACGGCGGGCCTGTTCTTGCATCATTGCCATCAGGGCAGACAGATCCATTGTCACCGGTGCTGCAGTAACACCAGATCCTGATACCTGAGCTGACGCTAGCTCCGTCGTCGGCTGGCTACCACCCGGTATGTGCTCCGAGGTTGGGTCAAATCGCCTCTGGTCCACCTCCTGCTGACGTTGTTGGCTCCTCGTACGGATTCCTTCCGTGTCGTCCTTCGGTAACACAGGCATGATTTATCCCACTTCTGACACCAATTTGTTACGAGCTGGGGTTCGGGATAAATAAAACTTGCAGTTGTATCGCAGTCGTAGTTCCGCTTCGCGGCGATGTTCACCGTTTCGTTTCCAAAACTGAACTGAGTCCCGTGCCGACACGTCCGCTATTTATATCTCCGGTCACATTTTCTAGAAAGTTCGACAACCCGAAGTACCCAGGTGCATTCCAGAACATTCCAGTAACATCGCGAATGATCGACGATGATCTGGAAGTTTCTCGAATGACCCCTCGGAACTCCATCGAACGTTCTAGAACGTCGTGGAACTTTCCCGAACTTTCTAGTAAATGTGCCCGGAACAATCGACACTTACGTCACCTATACCTACCTACGTAACATTATTTATAAATTTTTATTAAATATACCCTTTATAAATAAGTAAAATGGTTTATTTCTAGGACAAAGACGATCCAGAAAAATGGGTAGATCTGAAACGTCAAGAAATGGAATATGAAAAAAGGAGGGCACATTTAATATCGTACTATGAATCTGTGAAGCATGCTCAGTCGGTGCAAGTTGACGATATCCCCTTGCCTACGTTACAAGTAAGTTTATATGTTCACTATTTTATTATAAGGCCCCTACGGCTAAGCTGTTTGTAGCGCGACCCGGACCGCGCGACTTCGCCGCAGAAGTTTGATAAAGCAATATAGCTATAGCTTTCCTTGACACGATGCCCGCCTGGTCAGTGGGAGGGACCTTTTTCAACGGTAGATGACGAATTTTCCTCTATGTTCATCATACCGCTAAAATATATCAAACACTTGTTTTATCTGATCTCACGTTCGTCTCATCAAATAATATTCGCAAGCATCAAATAATATTGTTTTGTTTTAAACAATTGTTTTGACTACAGGTACCGGACAACCTTATATTTAGCAATGTGCCTTCCCAAATACCGCTTCCAGCCGACGCAGTGCATCCTGTAGTTGTCAAACCTATACTGAAAAAAGATTCAGCATATAAAGTAAGTTGGAAATCCCCATTTAATTTAATAAAAAAAATTAGAGGCCCCTTTTTCGAAATTAAATAACTGTAATTAATTAATTTGAGTTAACCTTAAGAGAGATATAACTCAAATAAAAAAATAAAAAAATAAACATTCTGGGGGAATAATAGTTTTTTTTTTAATTTAAGTTAAATTATTCTTAGTTTTTTTTTTAATTAGACCATGTTGCCATACCATAAATTAGTGGTATCTGTAGGAATAAGTCTTTGGGTATTGTTTATGTTCAGAATTGAAACCCAAATTTCAGACTCATTCAACTCAGTCTCTGTGTAATTTTCTCAAGTCTCAGAACCAACCAAGGAAATAGAGAGATAAAAGTAGCAAAAATCTCTTGAGACCGAATATTACTAGCTACTGATGGTTTAGCTATACAGTTTCCATAACCACATTATATGACTGCACTGATTGTCATATTTTGTTATATTAAACTATATATTTATTCACGTAATTATACTCAAGTTGCTTGCCTTTAAGAGTACAAACATGTAACTAACTAAACTACCAGTCACCCTAGAAAGATACCAAACACCAATGTCTTCAGACGGATTAAACTAGTAACAAATCTCTCGACTTCTAACATTTCTAACAATATCCCACCATTTTTGTGGTTTTGTAGTACCCTAACATTCCAGGAGCGTCCAGTCGGCGTCGAGCCGCCCGGCGTACCTCCCGGCCCGCCGTGTGACTTCGAGCTGCTAGTCAAAGAAAAAGAGAAGACCATAGACAAGACCAACAATAAGGTGCTAAGGTTCTCCGACATGCCTGATGAAGGACCGCCTGGAGAATGTGTATGTAGACATTGTTTTTATTGTTTTCGCTTAGTTTAAATGGTCTGTGTTGTGTTGGTATTTCTTCAAATTGAACTCTTGTTAAGATAAAGCTGATAATAAGACGTATTGTTGGTTGTTGGTTAATATAGAATTAAGGGGGTTGTGACAAATTAATGCAATTCCTTTGTCCACAAACCAAACCAAACAAAACTAAGTTTTGATTCAGTGCATTTTTTTCTTTCCATGTCTTTGTGAGACCTTCCGAAATTATTTAGTATATTTTAACGAATGACCGTTGTGGCTACACGAAAATAGTCCTGAGAGATACTCAAAATTCTATTTATACACAGATTTCAAAGAAACGTACGATTAGCAAGAAAATCGCCCTTTTTCAAAATCATTTTGGCCAATATGCCAATTGGTTCTGCTTCTAATACTAATTAGGTATACTAATACTAATTTCTTTCATAGTTTAAGTCACTTTGCAATTCCAGGCACCACTCCCAAAGCCACAAGCACCATCGAAACCCCCTCCAGAGAACATAGACGGAGAAGCAGTGGACGACGACACCCCCCTCAAGGGGCCGCGGCGACGCAGGCTCCCAAACCCACGTCCTTACAGCAACGCATGTTAGCGCTGTCTGGACAGAACATAGACGACTTCATGAAAGAGATGGAAGAGGTGCATAGGAAGAGGGAGAGAGACAGAGCTGCTGATCTCACTGCTAGGTATGTTTTGTGCTGATTTTTTATGTTCTTGAGGGAAATTATGGGTTTTGTGAGACGGCGTAAACTTGGTGCTCAGTATTGTATTGCCGTTAAGTCGTTATCTGTTGGGTAATGGAAGAAATATTTAAAAGTCATCGACGACGGCACCATCATGGCGTTGCGACGCAGGTTGGAACCGACGTCTTTAACTTTAGCAACGCATGTTAGCGCTGTCTGGACAGAATATAGACGACTTCATGAAAGAGATGGAAAAGATGCATAGGAACTAGGAAGAGGAAAAGAGACAGCTGCTGATCTCACTGCAAGGTATGTTTTGTGCTGTTTTGGGAAAAAGGATGGGTTTTATTAGACGTGGTGAAAATGAAAATTTAAAGGAGTCGTGCTCGTTCAACCTCTTCAAAATCCTCTTCATGTTAAATAAGTTTGAAAATACCATTAACTATTGGGGTAGACGCAAACAAAACTATACCCCTTGAAATTGAGGCAAGTCCACGTGAACGAAAACGAAACCGCGGGCACAACTATTATTAAATACTTTTGGTAGGCAGCCAACAAGGTATAGATCTCCTTCATTTCTGTTCTCTAGTTAAAATCTATGTTTAATTCCAGGTTAAGTGCCCTAAAGCGGCCAGGTGGTGGTCGCGACAGTGACTCGGACAGCGACAACGAAGGCCCGCCGCCTCCGCTCATGCCGCACGGAGGCCCGCCTGACTTCACCTTAGAACCGCCCGGTGCAGAGTTAAGGCAGATGCCGCCGCCTCTATTACCTCCAGGTAAGATTCAATTTGCGATGGCAAAGTGGTAAATCGCGGGACATTTGTATGACTTGCTGATTCCGAGTCTGGTTTTTTTCGTATGAGTTGACGTCAGTTTTCTCAATATTTTTTCCCGCAGGGTGTATTTAACATTGTTTATTAAAACAATGTTTATATTGGTACAAGAGTACTTTATGTTTGAACCTCTTTTTGCAGGTCTTCGTCCACCGCCTCTCCGCGCTCCAATGGCTCCTCCAATGAGACTAGGTCCTCCCGGGCCTCCCCCCGGCCCTCCGGGACCTCCGCCGGGGCCGCCCGGACCACCTGCAGGTAAACTTTTGATGTGAACTATTGGTCATTGCGCAATTTTTGCTGTTCATTCTTTGTTTAATGTTAAGGTTTATGCAAGGAATAACGTAGGTCCAAGAATATTTCCCTGAGGTACCCCATAGTCTATCCGTACTTTATCACTGACCACATTAATCCTGATACACTGGGAGCGATTTGCAACATAATCCAAGTAAAAGATCTAATGGTAGACTACGTATTCATATATCATGCAGTTTTTGTAGAAGTTAGGAGACGGTCCACTGTGTCAAATGCCTTAGATATGTCTACAAACACATTTAATCATTTTTACAATTAAACTTTTCCGTAACAGCATATACAGACTATACTCCTGCCCGGAATCCAAATTGATTAATTGCAATAGGGATGACGACGTCCGTCTGATAGACTGACCAAAAATACGGGACCCATATTTTTTGCTTGATCAAATTAATAAAAAAATACAAAGATAAAGAGCAACAAAGTGCCGGACTTTTGACGTCACCGTTTAGCAAAAATTGTATCAGATCGTGACGTCACGCGAAACTTCAACGCACTGTATCGTCATTTTTCGTTTACGAGGAAAAAGAAAAATACGTGTCCAAAATTTTTTGATAATCTAACTGAAGGACTAATAATTTTTTTTCGTCGTCTCGCCTATTATGTTATGAGTGAAAATATTTTGTCAGGCGATTGTTAATTGTCTTAAAACAGAGATAGCTACAGCTAACTATTCCTTTCGACCACTAATTGAATTTTGAATTTTATTCCGACGTAAAGTTATTGTAAACAAAATCTTCAATTTAGACTCGATTCTCGAGTCACCTTAACATAAAGATCACGCCTGCCGGGGTTGCGGAATGTTTATAATACACGCCCTCCCGCCGCACCCAGGACGGGAGCAGTCAGTTGATGATTTCCCACTCACCAAAAAAAAAAAACTTAAAGATCGAAAATCAAGCATGACCTCCCCCGCAGGTCTCCCCGGGCTCCCGCGCGGCATGCTCCGCCCGCCCGGTCCTCCGCCGGGCGCTCCGCCCCGCCTGCTCCGTCCGCTGGTGCCGCCGCCGCCGCCCAAGCCGCACCCGCAGCTGTCCGTGCTGCAGGCCGCGCCGCAGCTCATCAGCAAGAAGGACGCGCAGCAAGGTTGGTTTTGCGATATATCTTATTGGCTTTGGTATAAAGTTGGTTTTGTATTGGTGAAATAATACGAAGAAGTATGTCTCGTAACTGGTCTAGTTACAATAGGGTATTACACTCTTTTTTTTTAAGTATTTCAAATAGCTCCTACAGTACTAAGAAACCACAAAAAAATACAATTTTTTTTAAACGCTAAGTACCCTAAAAACGCATTTAAAAATAGTTATTTCAAATGTCGCGCGGAAATTTCCAAAAACGGAAGACGCCGTGGGCGTGGTTTTGCTCTGCGGTTATGACGTCCTTACGTCGTGTAAGTAAACAAATGCGCTGTGACACTTAACATCATTATTATTGTTTTTATCTCAAAAATTAGTTACTGTTCGACTTACCGTTGGTGTGTGTTTCGGAATGCAAGAACACAAGTGTGAAAACATCGGAATAATTGTGAATTCTAGTGTTAACTGATTCAAATTAAGGAAAAACATAGTTAAAAGTTGTGGGAAGAGTATTCCAACTATTACACCATAAAAACCCGTTTGTACTTTAGTAAATATCACTTTGATGTAAGTACTTATGTGCATTAGCCATCTAAAATATGTTTCACAATAACTTCCATGAAAAAGTATATTTTTATTATAAAGATCATATTTGGAGGTTATAAACGAAACAAATAGTGACGTCTAGTTGACACTGTTGGCAGTAAACGGCTGTCACCTGAGCTTAATGATGTAATAACATGGTGGCTGCTATTTCATTGTGTTCAAGAACAGATATAAAAAACTGAAAACTTTGAATTAAATTTAAAAAAATATTTTCTAGTTTTATGAAGTAAAACTAACACTGTTTGGCTGCTTTTTGCATAAGCTACCTCAATAATATATTTTTAGATTTTTTCTCTTAAACAGTGTAATACCCTATTATCTCTAAGGTTCCCGGAAAAAGAAGATTTATTATGCCATACACTTAGCTTCTAGACTGCTGTCGAACGTTTGTTACACTAGCCAAGAACGATTGACCGAGCCACTTACCGCACCGATGTGCTGGCTTGAAACACATATTTTTATACTGTGCGCTGCCCTCTTGGTAATGATGCAGTTTACACGCTTGTCGTGTTTTCTTGCAGTAAATGAGAAGCACAAAATCTCAGTTCTCGGGTATTTTTTTTACGAAATGTCGCGTAGACGAAACGGAGCTAAATAGACCTTTTTTATATACATAGACTAACTAGCTTTCATACAAACCTGCACACGATTCCTTCTGCTAAAATACATTGTAACACTCTATTTCTTTCTAGGCGCAACAATCAGTGCCAAACCACAGATTCGAAACCTATCCGCGGACGTCACAAGATTCGTACCATCAGCATTGCGAGTCAAACGCGAGGACAAAAAGGCTAAGCCGGGACTCAAATCCGGGGCAATTCAGAGGACGGCTGACATACCTAAACAACTGCCCAGCAAGGATGACGCTTACATGCAGTTTATGAAGGAAATGGAGGGGCTTTTGTAGCGAGCTATAAGACTGTATATGGTGCTAATTCTCTTGTCTACAAACTAACCTACATTTAAGTTAAGTGCATCTTTCTCTGTTTGTTTCATTAAGAAAAGGACAGAAGATACATATTCGTTTAATTCTGTCAAATTAGACAGCACCTGAAGTAAATTGGCGTATTTTAGTGGCCATGGTTTTAATCGCGTCTAAATTATCTATGAAGTGTCTTATTTTGACAGGACTTATTTAGTATTTTATCTTCTATCCTTTTCTTAAAATTTGGTTAGTTTGTGAATAAGTGACCCGCGGCACCTATGTCAATTATGTTTTATTATGTAGCGAGTGCAGACAATGTACCTATGTGTTTACTGTACAACAGCCAAGAAAGAGAGAACACTACAGAAGTGAGACAGTGATAGTCGAGTTCCAAATTCAAAGTTTACCTGCTACAACGAAATCTTAGGCAATACAAGATTGTCAATAATCTAGATTCTATCTATCCAATACCGCAATACAGGCCGCACACACACAATATTATTGACAATACGTACTTTATTGTCAATATTATTGTGTGTGTGCGGCTAGCCTTAAGCAAACAAAATATAATGCTACCTCAGTCTTATGTAAAAATAGCTATAAATGATATCACAAGGGGTTTGATCTTCAAGGGGTTTTTGTATGAACTGTAAGGCTAGCCGCACACACACAATAATATTGACAATAAAGTACGTATTGTCAATAATATTGTGTGTGTGCGGCCTGTATTGCGGTATTGGATATATAGAATCTAGATTATTGACAATCTTGTATTGACAATATTATTGTGTGTGTGCGGCTAGCCTAACTGCAAGATGTACAGACGGCGGTGTGTATTTCTTTAATAGATTTTCAACTTTATCGCTGAAGTATTAGGTTCGAGATTGTTTGCGAAAATTTTACAGTTTCTCGTAGTTTGATCTGCTAGCGTCTGTACCCAATTTGTGAAGGCGGTAAATTGAAAATGAATGAAGGAATGATTGAATGAATATTGGATCTCGAGTGACTATAATTGCTATGATATTATTAGAAAACAATAGAATGGTGCCGATTCCCTTGTTCACAAACTAACGTAAATTTAAGTTAAGTGCATCTTTCTCTTTCCATTTAATTAAGAAAAGGACAGAAGATAAAAGATTAGTTAAGTCCTGTCAAATTTAGACACTCCATATATAATTTAGACACGATTTAAAAACATGGCGTCTAAATATACGTCAATTTTCTTCAGGCGCTGTCTAACTTGACAGAATTAAACTAAAATGTATCTTGGACGCCAAAACATTTTAAGTAATAAATAAGAGTATATGAACCACAAGATCCCATGTGTAGCCATTACATGACACTGGCAGAATTTGCTGATAGTATCGGCTGATTGCCATACAAAAAAATAAGATCTTCTGTCCTTTTCTTTAAGAAATGTAAAGAGAGAGATGCATTTTACTTAAATTTAGTTAAGTTTGTGAACAAGAAAATCAGCACCATTGACTATTATTTTTAAAATCGAAACGAACATTGGTTAGACACGCAGATGAATAGAGAGACTCAAATGCCCGAATACTTAAACGTCACTTAGCTTTAATACGCTCTCAAATCTGTTGCTGTCTTTGTCACTTTTAAGGGATAAATTAAGGACAGCAACAGATTTGAAAGCGTCTTGATGTTTGAGTACTCCGGGGTTTATTATGTGGAATTTTGAGATGAGGTAGTTAAGACAGGAATCTTAACCGTTGTGGCAGTCAAGGAAGTGGGTCTCATAAAAATATAACGTTAAAACTGTCAATTAAAGGTCATAGCTCATTAGAGCCACCCGGCAGCCACCCCGCACCGCCTCGACGCACGGCGTCAACTCGTTGTCGATGGGTGGACCACCCGCGGTCAACCAGTGGGCCACCCGCGGTCAACGAGCGAACGCCGAGGCGTCAACGAGTTGACGCCGCTTGGTCCACGAATTTTCGTGGCCCGCGCGTTGTCAACGCAAGGCAGGCATTCGAGCAGCGAGTTGTCACCGAGTGGCCCACCCGCCGACCGCGCGCGAAGGGCTTATAACCGAGGCGATCCGGTGACGCAACGGAGTTGATATAGTGAGCGCATGCCCATACAAATCCCTATAAAGAATACTAGCCGCAGGAGGCGAGTAGGTGCGGAGTTGGTGCCGGGTGGCTCTAATGAGCTATGACCTTTATTCCTGCTGACTTTTCTGGCTGCTATCTGTATATTGGTGAAGATTACCCGCGCGAAATTTGTTAAAATAATAAACAAATTTCCGAGTATATTTAAAAAAACACAGTTACTTAAAAAAATCTATTAACAGTTAGGCTATTACATTGACAAAAATATGTTACAGGCTGCTATTGCCACTCAGAATCAGACAATATCGGGAAATCACATTTTGACAGTTCATGCAATTGACTTGCGGTACTAGCTATAAAACAAAAAATAAAAAAAACCGTGTGACCACAACGGTTAAGGTTCCTGCCTACTCTTAAAAATCGATCCTGTTTATGCAAATACCGCTACTTTTAAGCATCGCGATTTAAGTTTGTAAATATTTTTTTAGGTAGTATTAATGGAATAATAAACAGATTGAAATGTTTTTAATCTTTTAATTTAACTTAGTACCAATATAAATAGACTCTCTGTCTCGCTCTTGGTTATTGCGCCGCTCTCTTGGATCGTAGCGTGGTGTTAGGCCTACTAGCTGCCCTCCGAGGTTTCATGTTGTTAGGTTTTTGGTTACTGCTCTTCTCCCGTGATTCTTAGCGTGATCTTATATAGCCTATGTGTTAATCTGACGTATAATCTATATTACTTTAAAGTTTTATCAAAATACATTCAAAGACTTGGCGTAAAAGGGTAACAAACATCCACACACACATACAAACTTCAAAATTTATAGTACCTATTGGATAGTAGGAAGATGATCTCCGTCAACATTAAAATATTTTTCAATATCAAATAAAAGTTCCTGGGGTTAATACGTTCAACCATTCAAACAAATTAACTCTTCAATTTTATGATATCTGAATGGTATAGATTACTAACATAACATAATAAGTGCTAAATGACAAACTGAATTTAAATGCCGTTATAAACATTTGTTAACCCTTAAAACTGATATTACATATTTTGTGTTACGCAAAGTCAAATAAAGATACCTATCAGGTATTATGGTACAAAAGGGCGCCCAGACCTAAAATTACTTCCAACAGTTATTAGTAGGTCATACATACCATAAACTACTACTTTGAATTCCCCGTAATTGCCTTTTCTTATTAGTGACAAATATGATAGAATAGTATTAAATTTACATGTTCCTTATTACTACGAAGAAAAAGCAGTTTTAGCCCCTAATTTACGGTAATTGTGACCTAGCAATTGGAAATAATTCTAGTTCAACAATTTATGAAAATCGGCTGATATCAAACTTTAATTAAACTCTCATTTTGGCGTGAAAGCGAGACAGACAAACTGAGTTACTTTCGCATTTATAATATCCTCTCGCCAGTCTGAACATTCTTTAAAAAATTCCCTACGCCAGTCGGAACATTCTTCAATAAATCCCCTAACTGTCGTCATTTTTTAAGATTTGGTGAATGGTGAGCGATCTGTTACGAGCACCCGTGTGTTCGCGCGACAGTTGTAGCCTTTTTTTTTAAGTTTTCCATACGAGCACACGGGTGTTCGTAACGACAGTTGAGGGGATATTAGTGTGGATAGATCCTTACAGGCATTTTGCATCGTCTATGTTTGGGTCGACTTCCAGTCCACCTGGTGTCAGCTGACTTCTGTCTATTAGATGGACTAGCCAGGGACTGGGTAACACGATACCTCTTGGTTGGCTGTTTAATAATATACATACAATCATAAAAAAATCAACAAAAAATATTTAGTAAGGTATATATCATTCAACAGTAAGGATAATTTTGAGTATCCGGATTTTATCATAAGTTCAACAAACTAAAGAATTCACTTCAAATCTCTTATCAGTAATAACATGTTATGCCTTTATGATCCGTTCTGCATTATCTACATTTTAAACAAAATATTGTCGAAAATCACTGGAATACCCAGAAAAACAAGTGACCTAGGTACCTAACCTATATAATAATGTAAAGATTAAGGTGTAGTCCTTGCAAAACACGAGCGTCCAACGTGGCTCCTGTGACATTGTAATAAGGTACAAATTACAACGTTATCTTTACATGCTCTCGTGAAATGTAACAACCATGACGAAGTATTTCAAAACAAGACGTAAGGCGCACTTTAAACAATGATTTTATGACTTAAAACGTGATAAAATTATCTTTTGGTAGGTACATTTAATTGACCCGTGGAAAATTGAATCTGTTTGGATTGCAAGACGTAACTACGGGAAATAATATACCTACGTAGGAAGACATCCAATTTCGCTCCATACTGGATCACTGGTTAAGGCGAAATAACGAAATATAAGTAACATGTAATGTAACAGAGTAATAATTGCTATTACAAATTACCTGTCGTTTCACCCGCATCATTCGTTACTACTACGCTCCCGTAGATCGTAGTGACCTTCGTCGATAATGGTGCCGATTCCCTTGGTCACAAACTACACTAAATTTAAGTTAAATGCATCTTTCTCTTTCCATTTCTTAAAAAAAAAGACAGAAGATACAATTTAGTTTAATCCTGTCAAATTAGACAGCGCCGGAAGAAAATTGACGTATATCTAGACACCATGTTTTTAAAACGCGTCTAAATTATCTATGTAGTGTCTAAATTTGACAGGACTTAACTAATATTTTATCTTCTGTCCTTTTCTTAATTAAATGGAAAGAGAAAGATGCACTTAACTTAAATTTACGTTAGTTTGTGAATAAGAGAATCGGCACCAATAACAATAATAACAACATAAAGAATTTTCCGATTCGTACCATTACTTCCTAAAATAAGCTTGTTCAATAAAACAAACAAACAAAAAAAACAAACTCTTCAGCTTTATAAATATTAGTACCTATAGATCTCGTAAGCCTGTACATGCACGAGCGTACGTCTGTACGAGCTTGTGGATGATCGAGATGATGAATTGGTTCCGATTTTCTGAAATGGTTTTTAGACCAATCGCAAAAAAGGCGAGTTGGCCAAGTCGGCCCAACCCCTTCCCACTTCGCCGCGCTTCCAAAGGCAGAGTACAGCGGTCTTGGTCAAACTAATTATAATAATAATTATGATGAAACACTGAGGAAGTTTTTAAATCAGAATATTAGGTTAATGAGAAATAAATCCTTAATTTTCTAAACAATTTTCCTCATTTAACTTTAACTTTTGCAAATGGAATGGAACACATTAGGAAAATTTCCTATCAAAATTATCTGTTACCCACCTATTAAAAACATCTTCACTATGATAAAAGTTGACCATATGTCTTAGTAACGGGTTATCAGCTAGAAAAATGTATTTTTTAAATAGTTACACGCGTAAGTGGGTCACGTGCTAAATTAGGTAACATTGTAGCACGCTTGTTTTCTTTCAAAAGGGTAAGCGAGGGTGTGTTATAAAGATAAGATTGTACAACCCGATTCGATCTATCTAATACCCATCAAAAACTTCTATTGGACCGACAGTCATTGGTGCCGATTCTCTTGTACACAAACTTCGCTAAATTTAAGTTAAGTGCATCTTTCTCTTTCCATTTCTTAAAGAAAAGGACAGAAGATACATTTTAGTTTAATCCTGTCAAATTAGACAGCGCCTGATAAAAATTGACGTATATTTAGACGCCATGTTTTTAAAATGCGTCTAAATTATCTATGGAGTGTCTAAATTTGACAGGACTTAACTAATATTTGATCTTCTGTCCTTTTCTTAATTAAACGGAAAGAGAAAGATGCACTTAACTTAAATTTAGTGAAGTTTGTGTACAAGAGAATCGGCACCACTGAAGTACTAAGAAACCCGAAATTACAAAAAAAAAACTCTCACGGGCTGTATGAGAAAAGAAAACAGACAGATTGTTTTTATATATTCTGTAATTTTTCAGCGCACATTTATATTAATCCTTGCTAATGATTTTAACACTTGACCTTTCGCCAGTTATGTTGTCTCATGTAATAGAGGACAACCCTATTGTTATTAAATGAGGACAGGATGTTAACACCAAATGCCAAAATTAAATAACAATAGGATATAATTTAAATGATCAACAAAAAAAACTTTTTGGCTGCCAAAATGGATTAATGGTCACCAAATTTTGCTAGGTTAGATTAGAACTGGACCACACAACGCGCCAGATCTACTAGTGATTCATATAAAGTTTCAGTTTTCAGTCAAATTCATATAAAAACCAAATTGGATTTAGTTCATAATATTTTAAGAAGCGTTATTTGGTGACCATTTATCCATTTTGGTAACCGTTTAGAACTTTTTTGGTAGTAAAATTGGTACTTTTTTGGGCGGTGTTTAAACACAAGCCATAACAATACTATAGGTACCTGACCTGAGAACCTATTGTCTGTGCAGACAGCACTCTTGTTTACGGCTACTGCATTTTTAAAATTCCTGGCTAGAGCCCAGTAGGGTAACACGGATCAAATGCCACGGGTGCTAGGACACAAAAAACTCACGAGTTTATTGCAGCTACTGGGACTTCGAACCCACGTAAAGAAGTTATCAGACCATCCTAAATAATGGATCCTATAGTCAGTGTCCGATTTAGGATATGAAATTCACGACTGAATTACAAGTTCACTGGTTAGGGGCTCTGAATCAGACGCTACGGATGCGCTGCAAGCTGCAGCTGCAAGTGACGAACACCACGTAAGTGAGTGGGGTGACTGACTATTTCTAATAAGTTTTTATTTTCACATTTTTGCACACAATGGCTATACATATACAGGATGGGGAATTTGGACCCTGACTGACTGACCCAAACAAATGTTTTAATGATCTCTTGTTTTAGTCACACACAAAGGCCTACATTGAGGTAGGCCCCCATTAGAATAGTTAGCCACGGGTAACTCCATTAAAACAGGGGGCCTACCACAAGCCCTTATAGCAGTATTTATTACTTCGATATTACTTTCAGTGAAAAAAAGACGGCGCTAGACAACGTGTCTAACGCTGTCACTTGCACACTCTGGAACAGGAATAAAACAATCTTACTTTAAAAGTCATGGTAAGGGGGCAGGTCCCCATTCGAAAACCGAAACCCTTTTATTCTCTATTGTTTATCAATTGTTTTTTTACCAATTACCTATCCACCTTTTAGGCAATTAATATTATCTGGTTTTTTTAAAGGCACAACAAACAGGAGGATTTTATTTTTTGTAATAATTTGACACATACTTAATCTGTACAGTGCCTACTGCCTACACATAATTTTATCGCAAACAGCTGAGTCCGGGTTTTGTAAGATAATATAAGACTAATATAATAAAACAAAAGAGGTTTTTTAGTTTAATGTGCTAATCTCCGGAATTCTTGATGGACCTTGTGGAAATTTGGGATCATTCCACAGAAATAATGCTATTTTTGCGCGTTACCATTTTAATTTGTCGACTATTTGCAGATGCTACTTATTCTACATAGAACCAGTTTAAAAGATGGATGTAAGTACAGAGAGATAACGAAAAATAGGTACCTACATGTTCCTTTTTTTATAACTATCGACCAAAACAAGTGATAAGAATATTTTTGTCATGTTTTTTAACTTTGCTGGTGTTCTTTTGCGTATAGATAGGCATGCAGAATGTTTTTGTAGGTACTACGATAGCTTATTGTTATGGTCAGTTGAGTACTGAGCCTACGTCACATGGGGTCGTTAATGACTGTAGGCCTCGAAAACGCCCCTATGTCATAGCTATACTTATAGCACAAAGTACATCAGACAGGGCTTTTTTATAAAACTTGATAAAAAGAAATAAGTTTTAAAATAAAACAAGTAAACCATGGTAAGTTTAATTTCAGTATAATTTGATTTCAAACAGTTAAAATTAAACATTTACTTATAACAATTTTATTTACCTACTTAATCTATAACTTAAAACTAATGCAATAATTAATACTTTATTCTAAATGATATAAATATTAAAATTGGTGGGCAATGTAATTTAAAGCAGTATTTTCACGGGTAAAAAACTTAACAAGAAGGGTGAAAAACGTTAAAAATAAAGCTTATAATACAAGACAGTCAATGGATTCTTTCTGACAATCCGACAACATTTAAAGTGTCCCCTAGAACAGTTTACCCCAGTGAAAATTCGACTTGACTTTTCTCTCTTCCGACCTAAACTCTCACCTATATTAATTTTAATTCTGCAGATAGATAACATAAAGTTGATGATGATATCAATTGACAATATAATATCTTCTCACTCGCTCGTTATACTGTTAGACTAAAAGGTTAAGTTAATTTATTTGATAGGCCGCCATTTTGGATTCCTTGCTTTAGTACCTACAAGGTACCTACTTACTGACGACAGGTCACATGAAGTTACACGTCCCGTACACGACTTCATAAATAACTAAAAATAACTGATAAAGATTATTGTTATGTAAGTATTTGTTACAGTTATTAAAAAAAAAATTAAGCTCAGATTTGTTAACTGTATGAAGTTATCGTCTATGAAGCACCGACGTCAGTACGGTTAAAAATACTCATTAAAGGTTTTGAGTACAAAAAACTTTAATTTTCTAATCATGCCTCACTACCACTAGTTTTTACTCCATATTTGTATCAGGCTCGTAACACGTGCTCTTTATATTTCACTGGACATCCCGGTTTCCAACAATAATTTAAACTAACTACTACTTTGATAATACGATTGTTTTGTCAGTTAATTCAATACGTTAACAAATTTCCATTAATTCAGCTGTGGTACATGGCTTAGTACAACACTTCTTAACTAAATTTTCTCTTTGCTCCCACTTACTTATTACCATTTCTCTTGGGATGGGTGGCATGTTGGCTTCCTCTGAAAATAAAAAAGAGTATTTTAAATGCGTTACTTGGATGTGAAAATTTTTCCTGGCCTATACAGTGCAGGTCCTAATTTCCTTACTATAACAGTTTGAAAAACATCTCTGTCTCTGCCCTCTATTTCTGCGGTGAAAAACTGCAACCACAAATCATTTGTGCCGCCTTTTAGGTCGTAGCCACTAAGTATGCTGCTTTTCCTAATTCGTGGTCGTAACTAGCACTAGTGCGGTAATTTGTAATTTTTAAATTAGTACCTACAATAAGAACCACTTTGCGAGCGAGGGTGTTAAAAATTACCAAAGAGTCGAGTACAGAATTATATTATAAAATTACTGCACATTCACTTCTTCCCATAACAGTTCATCTATAACTCAACCACAACTATGTATTTATCATTATTCATTACTAAATCAAGAAAAAATCATCATATCCAAGGTACTGACCTACAAACAACAATATAAATCCTAGAATTCGTTCTTAACATTATTGACATAAAGGTACTTAATGTGCAGGTGTTTACCATTAACTTATCACATATTTGCTGTGTCATGACACTTGTCAGTTATTGATCAAAGGAATAGTGATCTTTATAAGACTAGGTATACTTAATTTCAAACAAAAGTAAACCTTTGAATTGTATAAATAAGTGTCAGAGTTATAAATAAGCGCCTGATTCTAAGAAATATTGATTGATTGAAGGATGCCCGCTTTGCCGTGAAGTTTATTTCAGACTTGAAGAGATCGTGAGTTACTTATAGAGAAACAAATAGTTGTTACTAAGCAGACATTTGCTCAATGTATGGTCATCACATTTGACTACCCTATAGTCACAGACAGGCTCATAGGAGTACTAAAGACAGTTTATGGTGATCTGATCTCGGATTGGTTTGCCGTCCCATCGGACTTCGAATTTTTTACAAGCCAAGTTTGTAAAAAAATGGCATAAAAAGTTATTTCTGAAACACGTTCTAAGCCCTGCTGTGACCAGCATTTGGTCTTGGGAGAAATAAATAATGGGTGTGTACTGTACTACTGTGTACCTAATGTTAAGAGAGAAGAGGGCGTCAATAGTGTGAGTGTACAACACGCGCAAAATATGTCATTTAAACCTTCGAACACACGTGATTCGAGACACAATAGACAGACAATAGCAGCCCGACAGCCGGCTGTCGGTTGATCCTTAAAAGGTTAATAGCCTAACTGTTAATTGTTTTTTTTTACGTAACTGTGTTTTTTAAATATTCCCTGAAACTCGTTTTTATTTTAAGAAATTTTGCTTGCGTAATCGACAGCTGGCTATTGGTTGGTCGTTGAAAGGTACCCACAAAGAGAGCAAAACACGGACTTGAAAACAATCAGTCATTATTACTCATATCGCGGAGACACTTAATAATCTCGACAAACTAGGTCTAATGCATCAATGCATCATCTTTCTACATCTCACATTAACACCCTTATGTATTACATGACAACCGTCATAAACGGGCGATAATGCTGCTGAAATACTTGGAGAGATATTCAGAGACTCGATCACACTGGCAATTTTTTTTAAAATTTTCACCATGAAATGGGTTGTTACGTATATAATTGCGGATCCTTATACGGATACGGATATATGGAGTATAATATATCGGTTGCGGATACGGTTAAGGATATGAAATTATTTCGGATATCCGTTTTTTTTTTGTTATTATGGGCTTGCTCTTGGTCCCAGACTAGCCCGAGGGCATAGACGGAGCCTACGATGGAGCGAGCTTACCCAGTGCCTATGCACTCGTTTTTTAAATACTTCCGTATTATATGAATTTGGAAACACAGTCGCCGGCAGGGAATTCCATTCCTTTGCGATTTTGAGAAGCGCTGCTGAGGAATATCAACCAAGAAAGGGTGGTATCCCGCGGTTACGGTTACGGAGCTAAATTACATCTAATGTGCCAAGTTTTGGTAATCTTACACGGGTCATATTTTCCCAACAATCATGTGAGGTGATGAATGCAATGTTTTGAGTGATCTAGTAGAGATCAAAGTAGTTGATTTAGAACATTGAATGAGCAAACTGGAGTGGCAAAGGACCCATCATATAAGCCACAATACCAAAGGTAAGGTAGGACTAGGCTCGGTGAAGCGACAATCATAGTAAGTTCGCTGGCAGTAGCCGGATAAGAGTTCTTGAAAATCGAAAGGTATGGCATATTAGACGAGAGGCCTATATCTAGCAGTAGACTGCTTCAAGCTAATGATAACTCAAAAATGTTGCAGAAACACATCGCAGTAAAAGTATCGCCCGTTTAGGAGCACACTAAGATAATTACTTACCGGAAGAGTAGTCTCCATATGCACCAGCACCGTATCTAGGGCACAAGACGTCCATTACGGCGTATGTGAGCATTTTCATACATGTCGGCAGAGAGACGTCGCTGTTTGTTGATGTCAGGATGTGGCATAAAGCCATGCGTTCGCTCAAGGTCATCATCAAGACTAATGTTGTGACGAAGTATTTGCCTTGCATTTTGTTAGTGAGCTGAAAAGAACAAATTTTCGTTCGGGGTGCTTTTTTAAACTAAGTAATTTATGTTAGGTTCGAAAAATCGCGCGGAACCGGCCGGCTTAGAGAAAACCCTCTTGGGACCCTCTGCACCAGCGGGGTGCGGGAAATCGGGTTTGACAGCTCAAAAAAAGCGAGTCAATTGATTAGTAATGTTTACAGCTGTATTGCTCATAAATGTTGTATTTACATTTCTCATGCACTAATAGATAGATAAAAATCTATTTGATGAGTCTACTGCAAAATATTTGCCCAGTATGGACATTAAATCTAGAACAAATTGAGCAGAAACCAGTTTCAGCCGTTCTGTAATTTTATAAAAGTCCTTTTGCTTTTTCTTGTTAACGTAAAACAAATCGGGCCAAATCCCTCATAAATAACATTAATTATGTCAAATAATTTCGAATAAATAATGAACTGTTACTTAGTGTTACTATCTAGAAATACCAGTTCAATGTTCGTTTTGAGTCTTCGAAAAACGAGATAAATTTTAGATGTCGTTTTAGTAGAGATAGCCCCAGATAATATTTTTTAGTCTATCGTTGCGTTTACACTTTTCACACTTTTTATAATTCCAAAAAATAAGATAAATTACGTCAAGGTAGGAAATAATTGAGGACATGGAACAGAAATAGGGGAGCAAAAAGTAACGTTAAAAACATAGGACTCACCTGATTGCTTCCAGGAATCTCGGGAACGTATCAAGATAATAACACTCCGTAGGTGTATCCTCATCTAATGGTATGAAAATAAATAGCTCCAGTCTTTTATACTCGACTCAGTGCCGGTAAACAAGTCCCTAATAAAATTCTAGGTGCGTAAACAATTTTCTCGGCGTGCAAACTTTTAAATCTAATTATGTTTCACATAAAACAAACTTATTAAATTCCGCGCGTAGCTCGTATTTTTGTCGTAGGGTGGTCGCACACAAAACTTGAATGAGCCCGTTAGCTAGCACCAAAATTAAATCGTAAACATGTTGTTATAAATAACCCGAACATAGTTTATCATTACATTTTATCTCAATGAATGACCTATGTCTCTTAAATCTGTATATAAAAAACTTGTGTAACTTTTTAAGGTTGTATCGTGTTTTTGTATAGTCACGTGTGACCGCTGAACACCAAGTTCCTGTCGGCTGCTACCCTTTTGCGCTCGGTTAGGAAAGTAATAAAAAGTTCATAAATAAATTATTAAATGTTTTTATAGCTTCATCCAGTTTGGACGTAATTCGGCCTTCAGAGCATCTCATTCATGGCCCTGCGATCGTAAAGGCAACTCGACCATGCTTAAATAATTAGCAAGCATCCGTTTCATATACATGAGTACAATTTTGTTAGACCTATCTACTGATTGCTTTTTTAATGAGTAACATTGTTGACAAATTAAATTTATCGTAACCTCATTATTTTAAATTGTTGTTTGACAAAAACAAGCGGACACTTTTGGAACATTCCATAATTTCTTGTGTCTGGGCTGCGTCTGAAAACAAATTATTGGACGCGGATTTTTATAAATTTACTCGTATTTAAGTACCATAAATGCCGATTTATTTGCGCTCTAGTTACGACGTAACTGGCTTTACATACGTAAATAGATTAGTTACTATTTCCGTAACAAACAATTTCCGCAATTATTGTTATTCAGAAAACAACAAATTTTATTATCATTTCAACTGCGGAACTTTAGATACACACATAATAAGTAGGTCTTTTCAAACAATAAAACATTTTATTTTTAGTACAAATGTGGGCTAGCTGTGTTTGCGGATATAGTGTCTGTGCAAGTCGTTGTTCTAGTTAGGAAAGCCAAAACAGAGAAATATACTACTACGTTCGGTTTTTCAAACGAGCAGTACTGTTTTTGACATTATGTGTGTAAAAAAACATTCCAAATACGTTGTTTTTGTAAGACAAGCAAGTATAAGCCTTGACTCTATTACAGAAGCGTCGAGTGGAGCTATACATCGCGTTAAGCAAATCATCTCCATTTGTTCGACAGGGACAAGCGTCTCGCCCTGAAGTCACCTCTATCTAATGGTGTCCAAGCTTAAACCGTGATGTCTATCATATTGTGCCTAAGAAATTCATTGCTGAATGCACGGTGGGTAACGCACGCGCGTCTTTCCAGTTTTTTGTTTTTATTGTTGTTAATGTACAACAATGTGTATACAAGGTCAAAGCCACAAATATGATGTGAATTGAAACCCTTGTTCAGAATGGAAAGAATTTTTGAACTTCAGTGGCGTAGTTCATTTGTTTTCTAGCTACGCATCTAAAACGTGGCATGGGTTGCAGTGGATGATTCTGTTATTAAACAAAGCCAAGCGAAAGCGACCAAGTACATTCCTACCTTTGCAACCAGCGGCTATCACCGCATCCAGGGATTAATTTCAGTAGGTTACCTTTTAAACACCTGCCACTTGTCCAGATTCCTTATTCCTCCGTCGTCCAATTTCAGGCAACAGTAGGAGTTGGGGATCCAACCTGCTTCCTGTTATTCTTACTGGAAATGTAAAGAGACAACAAAATAAGACGAAGTAGTGGCGATAGACGTGGCTTGTTGTCATGGACAGATACATAATAGATAATACGAACAGCTGTTTATGCTAAAAATAACTATTTTTAGTAAATGAACATTAATTATTATATTGTTTAAAAAAATATCATAACGTTTTCATGCAATAGGGGACATTTGATAAAGATTTAGCAGTCTCTCGGCACGTGCTTCTAAATTTTCTTATCACCATTGCCATAACCTTGTCTTATAGGTCGGCTTCCAGGTTTACTGGATGTAGCTAAATTTCAGCGTTATAGAACAACCAGGAATCAGCTCAGCTCTCCTTATCCCAGCTACAGTTAGGTAGATAATACGATACCTTTTTGTTTGGTTTTGATTTTTTGACTACTCGTAATGTCTGTGAAAGGTCAATAAATACTATGACAAAACAAAATCAAAACTTAGTGACAAACACACTTAGTGATGAGCTATTCCTGTCAATTTTGGTGTGCCTCAGCTGGTGACCTGTGACACAGGTATTTTGCAATAACCTATATCAGGCACCAGTCTCTCACAAAGGTAGAGTACAGCTGAAACTCGATTGTATGTACCCTAATCTCAAGTCTGCTTTGTGAAGAGAGAATAAATGATATATTATTTATTTTATGTGCTGCTGGCTAGTTAGTTATTTATATCTTAAATAGTCACACTGTGACTACTCACGGAATCACCGAGCAAACTGCCAGTATTTACACGAGGAAAATAACAAGCCAGATAATTTCAAGGGCCCAACATGTCCGAATTATTTTATCTATCTGCCTACCAGAATTACATGCGTAAACATATTAGAACGTGGTTTATGTTACTAGATACAATATTTTTAAATGACTAGATACGATAATCATTATCTTGCTGCAATCAAGGTGGCTAACAAAGTCTAAGGACAGTAATACCTAAATAATTCCTAGATCTAATCCTCATACTTTAATATTTTCGGACTGTGATAATGGCATGGTTATCAAATTTAATAGTAACGGAATTTCCTATTTATGATTGCTATAGAAAATTTGACTACCGGTATTTAAACCTTTCAGCTTTATAATATTGTATACTAATAAGGTTTGTTTGGTTATACGCGATACACACTTGAAGACCATTGCAATCTTCCTTGATCTCTCTAAAGCTTTTGACACTGTCTCTGTTCCCCTCTTAATAACTAAAATGGAAAGGGTTGGCATAAGAGGCTTAGCGCTGGATATTTTTAAGAGCTACCTCACTGGTCGTTCACAAGTAGTGAAAATAGGAAACCATTCCAGCAAAGAAGCTTTTCTCTCCTACGGTGTTCCTCAGGGCAGCGTTCTAGGACCTACCTTGTTCCTATTATATATAAACGAGCTCTGTCAACTTTCGTTAGCCAACTCTAAAGTAATTACCTACGCCGATGACACCGTAATCCTGGTTAATGGCAACGACTGGACCGAAGCCCGCAATTTTGCAGAGTCTGCATTAGGTTCCATTATGAAGTGGTTAACTCAAAACTTGCTCACACTCAACCTGGATAAGACTAGGTTCATCACTTTTAGTCCTAGGAAAGCTTCACAGCCAGGTCCATCCTACTGTCTGACAGCTCACTCTTGCCGCGCTATGAACAATTTAGGTTGTGGTTGTACCAAAGTTTTACGCACAGACTCTATAAAATACCTTGGAGTTCTTATTGACAGTGCGCTGACATGGAGTGAGCAAATAAATTCGCTGGTCTCTAGGGTGAGAAAGTTAATTTTTGTTTTTAAAAATCTTAGATCCTCCGCAGATTTTTCTACCCTGAGAACAGTCTACTTTGCTCTTGCTCACTCCATTTTAACATACTGTATATCAACTTGGGGTGGAGCTGGGAAATGTTTGCTGTTGCGCTTGGAAAGAGCGCAAAGAGCCGTGCTCAAGGTTATGGCATACAAGCCTTTTCGCTTCCCCACACATGAGATACATCAGATATGGAAAGTACCTACTGTAAGACATTCTTTTGTAATTAGCACTGTTCTACGAAAGCATTCAGAAATACAATTTAAGCGCGATTCTGGGGGACAACGTCGTAGGAAGAATGCCAGAGTCTGCCAAACAGTTATGGCTAGACTTGAAAGTGTTAGGCGTCAGTATGTTTTCTTTGGATCAGTACTATATAATAGAGTCAACGAAAAACTTGATATTTATTCTTCCTCTTCCCGGGACTGCAAGAAACTAACAAATGATTGGCTTTGCACCCTCACCTACGAAGAGTTGGAGACTTTGGTCAAACCCTAAGTATTTCCAGTGTATGACTTTCCTTCCGTATTATCACATACTCACGATCTACGCACACACACATTTACAAGCAGACACACACACTTACACATTCACACACACATACAACGCTACTCATACAAACTCAACACAACTTCTTTATTTTGTATTCTTCATTTTTATTTTTTTATTTTGTAAGTAATGTTAGTTTAGATTTAACTGGAACGCTGCCGTCTCCCTCTCGGAGGTGGGCGTTTGTGGCTACGACACAGTTTTTAACTAATGTGGCTATTATCGTTCACAATCAACCTGTAAATGTACTGTTTTAGTTCCAATAAAGATTTTTATTTTATTTTTTATTTTATTTTACACTGCTTCAAAAAATAAAACTTTTTGTGTTGGATAGTCCATTTATCGATGAAGACTATAGACCTTGAGTGGCCAACAAGTTGATCGTTAGTCCAGTCGATCGTGACAAGGCAAAAAATATAAATAGGAAGACCGCAACGTAATCATAATCACCAACTGCTGCGCGGGCGCGCATCATCTTGTATAATTTTTCAGTTCTATTGTGTACTAAGGGGAATGATTGGTAATCAACTCAGGTTTAAAAAAATTATTCTTATAAGAACAATTTTATAGTTTACTGAAAGTAGGTTTTAAGATTTTATTTAAATTATAAATTATACAAATAAATATAGCTAACTTAAAACTAACTAAAAAACTAATTACATAACTAAAACTAAATGAAACTAAAAATTAAATTATAAATAAATAAATAAAAAGAAAGGGGTTATCCGTCGGCGTCGTAAAACTCGTCATCACATCAGCCCTCTGATCACGTGAAGTGTCCACCAAGGGATCGTGCGGTCCATGGCCCTCTACGGGGCTCCGGTGTGGGCACCCAATCTAGCCGCGGCTCCGGCCCGGCTTCTGAGGGCGTCCCAGAGGGTCATGGCCATTCGCATGGTGCGGGGATACCGCACGGTCTCCTGTGAGGCGGCATGCCTCCTTGCCGGCGTCCCGCCGTGGGATCTGGAGGCAACAGTCCTTACACACACGTACGAGTGGCGCGTGGAAGTGCAACGCCGGGGTGAAGTTCCGATGCCGCGGGTTATCGCGGCACGGCTCACGGAGCTCCGGCAAGATCTCATGGCGGAGTGGAGACAACGACTGTCGCAACCTAGTGCTGGGCACGCCGTGATAGCGGCGGTAAGACCCCTCTTTGAGGAGTGGCTGGAGAGGCGTCATGGCACTCTCACGTTTCGCTTGACACAGGTCCTCACCGGACATGGTCAGTTCGGGAGGTTCCTGTGTCGGATTCGGGCGGAAGCGACCCCTGGGTGTCACCACTGCAGTAACGGTCGCCTGGAGGACACGGCCGAGCACACAGTGGAGGTGTGCCGCGCATGGGCGGAGCATCGGCGTGTCCTCGTAGAGGCGATCGGCGGCGGTGACCTCTCGCGCCCGGCGCTGGTTCAGGCCATGCTTCGGGGCGAGACGGAATGGGATGCCGTCGCCTCCTTCTGCGAAGCAGTTATGCTAGTGAAGGAGGCGGCGGCGCGCGAGAGGCAACGACGAGCCTCTCGCCCCGGACTTAGACCCAGGCGAAGACGTCGAGAGTCGCAAGACGACTACTGGCCACCGTAGGCGCGGTTCTGCGGATGGCGAGCGATGGGTAGCTCGCCGCCCGGCTAGGACCAGGACCGCGTAGACGGCGCGTTTTGTTCCACGCGCGCCTCAAAGAGAAGGAGTCAGCACAGGAAGGGGCCCAACAGGGCCAACGCCTGCCCGGGTTGCGGAATGTTTATAACAGTTACCGTGACCCTGGAACATAAAGGGCAATCGAAGGAACATGAGTGGGTTTTAGTCAGTAAGAGTCTGACACGCCCTCCCGCCGCACCCAGGACGGGAGCAGTCATTGGATGATTTCCCACTCCCCAAAAAAAAAAAAAGTGTCCACCAAACGCTTTGCAATCTCTTTATAAAGCGAACGGGCGCTCGGGCCCAATGGTCCCAAAGTTTCAACCCCAAACGGCTCAAAAATATAATTACCAACTAGGTTGTTGTCAAAAAACAATAACTTCATATTTGAAAAAAAAACAAAATGTGATTTTAAAAATACAGTTATTGTATTTATAATTTATTACAAATTAGTTAATTTGACGTAACACTAACAGCCGACACCTAGTGCGAGTTAACCTGATTGTATCTCTTAAGCTGGAGGATCCCATCTGAGTATACACCTTTTTTCCATTGAAATTCCTCATGGATGTCCTCCGTCTAAAAAGAGCGAAGGGTTATGTCGGATTCTTACCCACTAAAACTCAGGGTACCTTCTGCTAAGGGTAGCGACTTAGGAATGTCGGGAATACGATATTCCCTTGACGCATGATCCGCGCTCCCGACTGGTATTGGACAACTCAAAAGGAGTGCGCACGAAACCTGTCTATACTCTTGCTTTTTTTGACGATCTGTATAATGCTGCTGACGGTGCAATAAAGCTGGCCAACTGCTAGGTCAGAACGGAACAAAGTAATAACTATGGTCTATCGTTGACACTAGAAGCAGATTTTTTACCTAAAATAATTATAGAGATTCTGACACACGATTAACATTTAAATGTGACTTAGAATAAATAGATTGGAAAACCCGCGGAGTCTAGTGGTGGCTTGAACTGAAGTAAGAATTTGTTAGTAAACGAATTTAAAACAATGTGAGCCATATTATTGCTGATTCTCTTGTTCACAAACTTAAGAAAATTTAAGTTAAATGCATCTTTCCCTTTACATTTCTTAAAGAAACGGACAGAAGATGCATTTTAATTTACTCCTGTCAAATTAGACAGCGCCTGAAGAAAATTGATGTATATTTAGACGCCATGTTTTTGACAGGACTTAACTAATATTTTATCTTCTGTCCTTTTCTTAATAAAATGGAAAGAGAAAGATGCACTTAACTTAAATTTACGCTAGTTTGTGAATAAGAGAATCGGCACCATTGTGATCTTTTTTACTAGGTACAGGTTGGACTGCAGGGCATTTCCACTAATCTTAATACTAGTTCATATTATGAAAGCAACCTACTAGAGTAGAAAAGTCGTCGACAGTCGTACAAAGTCATTAAGAGCATATTGCATCTTCCGGGTCGTTGTACTATGATGTCCATGGCAAGTGCTTGCCACAATAATCTTGATGAAGGAAAACTCATTTTTTTACATCATCTAGACATATATTGAGGGCAAGCGTAATATGGTGTTGTTGAAATCGATATGGGTATTATATGTTTACGATTACAATACAAAGGATTACATAGTATTCACGGAAGAATTATAAATATTAAACTAAACGATTAATTAACTTAACAAGATATTGGTACGTCACAGCTCCATAAATTAACATAGTAGCTTTATAAAACATGCATGAATGGCAGTTTAATAGCTCCATTATTTGTACTGCTTGTCATGTTATTGAACAAAGTTCCTTGCAAAGATAAACAACAACAATATTATTTAAATTTTGCTCATTACCTATCACCGGTTTACGTAATTAATGCTTAATACGATATTTTACAAAATAACACCAAATGACGTACATTTTATGACCTGTCAAAACGCGATTGTCACATAGATTTTGTATTACAATGTCACCTTATGACGTCACTAAGTTAAGTTCCCGATTGACTAACTAAGTATTTATTGATTTCAAAGCAACTAAAAATAGCAAGTATTTATTTATTTATTTATACTTTATGCACATGTACAATGGCGGACTTAATGCCTTAGGCATTCTCTACCAGTCTACCCAGGGTGGTGCAGAGATTACATGGTAGGTGCACTAATAAAAAGAAAAAAAAAGAAATAGAATAGAAGAATACAACTTAAAATAGAACAAAGAATAGACATAATTACCTACTTATTTATATACTAAAGTATATACTACTTAAATAAATATAAATACATACATACATACATATAAAACAAAGAATGTAGTGACTGTTCAATAGACTCTGCTCATATATTTTGAAAATGAATCCTCAATTTCCGCTTGAATCCATAACGGCTAGTGGCCGTCCTAACATCAAGAGGAAGCATTTCAGAGAAGAATGGATTGAATCCGAAAGGAAGAATGAACTAAATCCGAAGTATGAGAAGGGCAAAGTAAAAGAAGATTATTGGAAGAGCGCAGGTTTTTAGAGTGCGAAGAACATAAAAATTGGAACTGAGAGATGAGATAGAAAGGCGGAGTGGGACAATGTAGCAAAGAAAAGAGCGTAGTCAGAGCACGCAAATTTCGCCTCTGGCGAATGGTCAACCAATTTAGCTCAGATCTGTAGTCAGAGACATAGTCATATTTTCTCAGATTGAAAATAAACCTAATGCAGTTATTAAGGATTCTGTCCAACTTATCCAACAAGGTCGAATTCAGGTCAAAGTAGCACACGTCACCATAGTCGATTAAAGGGAAAATTAAAGTCTGCACAAGCATGGTCTTCGTCTTAGCAGGCAAGAAGTTTTTTTGACGATACAGGGAACGCAAAGTACCATTGGCTCTCTGACAGACGCTGGAAACCTGCTTTTGCCAACCAACACATCTGGGCTGAATGGAATGACGGTACTATTAAAAATAATTGAAGGAAGAGAATTAACTGTCACTCTGCCCAAGGTTCCCAAGATGAACTATAATAGTAAATTACAAATAAATCGGATATTTAGGGCTTAAATTTGAAATTTAGAGAGCTTTTATAGAAATTTTGTCATACATCTAGTGCTTAATGATTTAAAAGACCCAATAGTAATCATTTTTAGTTAGTTTTTTATTTGGTATTTTTTTATAACCTTTAGTTATACCTACACAGAAGGGGTATAAAATTAGTCAGTCAGGATAAATAATTACATTAAGGAAACGTATCCTACGAATAAGTTGTGTCCATGAGTATTTGTGTGATCTTTTGATCACTCAACTTATCCCCTACCAGGCTTTCTGCTAGTTAATATATTTTATGTAGTAAGCATCCCTAAGGATCCTTCCTTTTTAAAGGCTGCCAGGCTTAAAGGCCGATTAAAGAAAGTAAGGGGTTCTGGGGGTTAAGAACACCCACTGGCCTGGCTGATATTTGACCAGACTTCGAATAGGTGAACCTTCCCTTGACTTAAATGCTTGGATTTCGACTTTTTGGTACTCATGTCTTGAAGACCGTATATTCGTGTACGCCCTTGGCCAAGCTTAAATGGGTTTAAGTGGATCGCTAGCCTCCCGCAAAACGACTGCTGGGTAACTACCTCCGCGAAATAGGTGCTGCTCAGCAGTGGGATAGAATAGGATAGGAAAAGTCTATTAATGAAAATGTATCGCTGAAATGTATGTGCGCGCACAACTTCGGAATGCACCTTATTGAATGATTCTTTTTTGTGTTGTTGTATAAAAATGAGAAATTTCCTTATCGGATAAAAATAACTCTTAGTAAAGAAAAACGAGCAAATGAGACAGAATGATTAGTTATTTAGTCAACGAATGCCAAATTCAAACAGACCATACACGACGTATTTTATTTTGTGTTTGTAAAACAGGTGACGCCATATATTGTCAGCATCACTAAATACAGAAAGTTATAATTATTAAGACTAGACTCCTTACGGCCATATTTTGAAAAAGTTCTAATAATATTTTTAATAAAACCTCATTGGATCTTTTTTGATTTATCACTAGAGGAGAGTGACCAAATATGGAATACCATTTTGAATTTTAAACATTATTTGCACAAACGTTACAAATAAAAAACATTTTGTGGTCATTTATAATAACCATATATTTCCGCTTTATTTTGTAACAAATCTTGGTTACTAAGATTAATCTATATAAATAAAAATGAATTGATGTTCGTTAGTCTGATTAAAACTCGAGAACGGCTGGGCCGATAGAGCTGATTTTGGGTTTAAAATGTTTGTCGTAGTCCAGGGTAGGTCTAAACGGTGAGAAAATAAGGAAAAATTGCGAGAAAGATAGAGTAAAACCACAATTTCGTTTTCCAATATAATAATTTTCCATGTTCTGTTGGATGTCGTTGTAATCATGCAGATAATTGGTGTAAGTACCAGTAACTCATGACAAAAAAAAAGTAAAACATATATTGATTTTTATATGGTAATGGTCATGTCATCTGTCAAGTGACATTACGTTTTTTTTGTTTACATTTGTTATTTTCAAGAATTTTTAAGTAAAAAGTGAAAGAATGACTACGAAATCACCGCGGTTACAATCCAGAAGCACTGTTTATAACGTCTACCGATAAATCTGTTAAAGAAGGTGTAGCTTACACGCAATTTCGATTTTAGACCGTGTGCCTCGCCAAGCCAAGATTGATACTTTGTTTCATATCCATATGAGTTTAACATTTGTATATATATTAGATATGTAACATACAACTTTGACTTATTAAAGGGGTGTGTAATAGTGCTTCACGACGAATTATTGCAGAAGTCAGACAGAAAGAGTTATTATCGCATTTATAATTTTAGAATGGATTAACCAGATATATATCTCGATATATCTCACTGTATTTTTAAAAATATCTTTATTTGGTCACTCATGGTCAAACATCACTGTTAAATAAACTGCACAAATTATCGCCTATGTCTTATTCTGATATATTTTATAACCTATATTTCTGTAAAGTTTTATCAAAATCTGTTCAGTCGTTTTTGCGTGAAAGAGTTACAAACAAAAATACAAAAAAAATCCTCTTTATAATATTAATTAGTATTGCTATAAAGCAATAAGTGTAATATGTTTTAAGGCGAAAATACAAGTATCAAAACATTTTAATCCTTTTTCCCCAGTGTTGCTGTCATCATATTTATTTACCATTTTTGTCATCAGTTACTGGTACACCTAAAATATATCTAGAATTAAAATATTCATTTATTAAATAATGGTGCTTTAAATATATATATTTTTTTGTTTCTGTATGGCCATCCTGGACAATTTTCCCTACCAGAAAAACCGCACATGATAGTTGTTCAAAAAATCTTTTTACAAAAAAATAATAACCGCCTTCAAAACTAAAAACATAAAAATAACTAAAATTTCGGAAGTCGGTGGCTTATCTCTTCTGCCAGTCAATTTGTGTTGCCACCGACTTCCGAAATTTTAGTTATTTTTATGTTTTTAGTTTTGAAGGCGGTTATTATTTTTTTGTAAAAAGATTTTTATTTTTTACTTTTTAGTGTCTGACTAAAGTATCCAGGCTGCCAATTTCCATACCAAGTTTCATACACTACCTACCACTATCGAATCTGCAGTATAATCAATCTCGCTGTAAAGTGCTCATCAAGACGAATAAAATAAGCCCAAACACTATGTAGCTGCTATCAACCATTAAAGAGCTCCCTAAACTGTACTGCACCTGCATCACGGAGCTTGCAGTAGCAGTCATAACGCATCTTGATGTAAAGATCTTGTCATCACGAATAAAATAAGCCCAAAGACGATGTAGCTAAGATGTACCGTTGAGGAGTTCCCTTGATTCTCTGTCGTCTCCATCATCAGGTCTGCCCCAAACCTCCATGGTATTGTAGTCTCATCAGATATACACATTAATATTATTAAGTTTTTACCCGATGCTCGCCTACAACTTTCTAGAGATGCCATCAATTTCTCAGGGTTTCCACCACCAGATCCTGACCTGATGACAATGGGACCAAATGACAAGCATACCCTTTCAAATAAAAAAAGAATTTTTGAAATCGGTCCAGGCGTCTCCGAGAAATCGAGTAACAAACATAAAAAAAAAAAAAAAAATACAGTCGAATTGAGAACCTCCTCCTTTTTTTTGAAGTCGGTTGAAAACAAAATTATTATAATCCCATTTCATAACATGTCCTTTCAACAATCTTTTCGTCAAAAGTTAGGGAACAGTGAAAATGACAGTATTGCCAGATTACTAAACAACTATTAGGCCGCCCCTAAACACGTCAATCCAGATTGTGATAATGTGGCGAAATCGATACAAATCTTTTATGAATAAAGGTGATATGGTTTAAATAAATTTTACATTGATAGGTAAGTGATACGAAGTTCACCGGGTCATCTAGTTTTAAAATAAAATTACATTAAAAAACTTAAAAATGATAATGGTATCTAAATTTGGAATAGGTACATGTATGGAATACCATAAACACTATTAAAATTTAACCTTAACTTAAATGAGATTCTTTAGAAACTTTGGTTTAACATAGAAAATAACACAAATTATTTGCAAAAGTCACAAACCCTGGCATCAGACTTTGGTCCTGCGCAATCATTATGTGCCCAGAGCCCACACATGAGTCATTTGACCCATGTTTCCCTATGGGTATCATTTGAGAACAGCATGCCACAGAAAATACACTCCGAATCTTCAGAGTCTGGAGCTGTATTTCCTATCAAGGCATCAGGCTCACTGTCTTCATCAAACAGCATCATCTCCTCATCATATGAATCTGACTTAACCTTAATCTTTTCTCCTAGTTTTTTTTTTCCTTTTGATTTCTTCTCGTTCTGTTTTTTATTTTTGTTATTTCCCTGTTTATTTTCTTTTTCTTCTTTCTTCTTACTTTTTTCTATAAAATCGTTCTTGTAAGGTGAAGATGTGATGACTGCTGCATGCAACAGATGCTTTGTTTTGCAGCTCTCAAAAAAACCCTTATTTTTCATCTCTCTTACTAATTTAATAGCTTGCGCCATGTCCTTTGCATTCCAGTCTTTTTGCTATTCTGATAAAAAATAGAAAAATAATTTTAATTCATAATTAACAAAATCATCAACCACTAAACTACTACTAAAAGATCCAATTATGGAATATTCCATAATTGGATACTACGATCTGTCCATATTTGGATTTTGTAACGAATTCAAACCAACATATATATGTTTATATTTGATAAGGTAATACAATAAAATACTGCTAAAATCCACAAAAGAACATCTAAACTATGTCTAGAAAACATAATAACAATAAGTGTGTATACTTTTTGAACGAAAATTAACTGCTTTTTACATACCTTCGAAAGTTATGCGGAAGCTACAAAACAAAACACTGCGACGGTGACGAAAGGGCTCGCCCGACTTGTAACGACTTATACGAGCGAAGGCGGACAAGAAGATAGAGACAAACACTGTTTACTGTGCATGTTAGTTTTCGTTTGATAGAAATGCTAGTATTCCATATTAGGAATACTATTCCATATTTGGTAACTTTCCTCTACATAATTATAAAACAAAGTCTTTTAAACTTTAATCTTTAAAACTACCTACGCAACGGATTTTGATGCAGTTTTTTTAAATTGATCGAGTGATTCAACAGGAAAGTTTTTATGTATATAACATGTATAATATATAAGAGGAACACTGATAATTTTTGAGGTTTCTAATTCATGTCGCAAAATAAACCCATTTTTTTTGCCTTAACCGCGGAGGGAGTGGACCGGAGCGGGGGACTATTATTTCAAAAAACCTTGCTACTCCGGTAGGCTTTCATTCTGTTTGAAGGTGGTGGAGCTGGCTATCAATGAATAATAAGGTCGATGTATCTTGGAGAGTCAGATATTGGCCGATGGGCGGCACGTTAGACATTATTTTTATTGAAGGGCCACCGTTTCTTGAGGAAGGCTTGTACCTATATCATTTGTCCACGTGAGAAGTCCATTTGTCCATTAGTCCAGGGCGGCTCGCTAGTTATTAAATAAGGGGTGTTGGCCTTCTTTCGTCGAAAAAATTTGGAACGCCATTAGTGTTTCTTTTTTATTTTGTAGTTTTCTACACAAGTAATGGCGATTACCTGTTTTTTTGTATGGCGGCCAGTTTTGAACGTAAGTTTGAAGATAAGAAAACTCTTTTGTGTGTTTTTTTAAATTGTTAAAACCTATTTGATTATATTCATTTTTACATTATAAAGTCTAAGTTTGAGAGGGTTGTTACTATTTCAATCAACGTGTTATGTTAAAACTTTACAGCAATAACGATTAGGCTATACATACCTATAACGGCGGATCTGTAACCAAAAATCTGAAACGGCGAGAATTAGTATCGGGAGCTCAAACATAGCTGAAAAAATTAACTACGAGTAATATAAGAGAGATCTATTAGTCGCAATACTTGCGTTGATAAGCGTATCTATAATTTTCGTGTGCTAACTACTAATTGGTCTAAGTAACATTGGTTACAGATAACAATGAACTTAGCTGACATGAAAAAGTTCGCGACTTATTCGGACGGACTTCGAGCTTCGTTTTATGATAACGTCGTGTATCTAAGTAAATAAACTGGTGGTGTATCTGTAGGTGTAATTACAATTCAGTGCATTACGGTGCTATTTTTTTATTTGCCAAGTCAGCTTGTTTGCAATCGAATCAAAACATGTTCAGCGGGCGTAGGACGACAAAGGGGTGATGTTGCTCCAAGTGGCCCTGGAGCATAAATAGCAACCAAAGGAACAAGGGTGGGTTTTAGTTAGTAAAAATCTGAAACTCCTTCCTGCTCTGCCCAGGGCGGGAAAAGACATTTGATGATTTCCCATCCCCAAAAAAAAGCTGCTTCAAGAGCAATGTTAGAGGGTGCTTCGAAAGACGACATGGCCAAACATTACCTCAGTGTAGCAAGCAACCCGAGTCTGAGGCGTGGTTACAGTCGAACCCTTCGCCTCACCTAGGCAGTCTGCTCGACTTTGACTATTTTCGTGTGGTAGTAGCCCTCCGCCCGGGTTCTGATGTGTGTGAACCTCATATATGCACCTACGATTTTATGATAGAGGTCAATGGCCATCACGCACAGAGCTGTCGGCGAGATAGGGAGATTCCCGCGTCACTATGAACTAAACGACTTAGTCCCTGGAGCTTATCAGCAATCGCCCCCTCCGTGCTTGAGCCTCCAGGTTCTTCCCTGGAAAAACAGGAAGTGCCTGATCTGAGACGCAAATTGTCGCCGCCAGTCATCTGAGTCGCACCATGCACACTGTCTCCGACACCGCAGAAAACGTATGCTCTAAAAAAACCGGAACCGTAAATGTTTTTTTTGTGAAATAACTACAAATTTACGGTTTTCGAAGTTTTTCCTTTACGGATAGGTCAATGGAAAGTACCCTATAGGTTTTGCGTATTTGGTTAGCGAATGTCTAAATATGCAATATAAACAGCCGTATCTTTTTATTGCTGTCTTTTTATTGTAATCTGACATTTTCAATAATAAATTAAAAAAATCAAAAATAGCGTTTTCACTGGGTATTCGAGGTACGGAACCCTAAAAAGGCTCAAGTACGCTTCCTTGGAGGAGCTTTACCATTTTGTGCCGGTAGCCGTGGAGGCAAAGTGTTAACAACGCGTATCACTAACTCACGCGTAACGCTTAAGTGTTAAGTGTTGTTACGCCTCAAATCCCCCACGACTTGAGGCGTAAGCTTGGAGTGACGGGAGACTTCCGGCCTGGGTCATTCTTGGTACAAAGGATGGCCATCGCTATTCAGCGAGGAAATGCGGCCTTTATTGCTTTACAATTTAGTGTTTATGTCTTCCCTTTCTGGTTTTTTTTTGTATATGGTTCGGGCAAGTACCATTGTTACTCTTTTTGTTGTAATTCACTATGTTTATCTAGATTTCTAGAACCTTGCTGACATTTTGTATTTTGGAAAGCATTTTAGTCCTTACTAGTCTTCGCTAGTAAGAAACCAAAAAGTCTGACTATCTGTCAATGGCATCGTATTACTCAGTAACGGAATGTAAAGTGCTATTATTCACACGTGATTCGAGACACGATATAAAGACAACAGCAGCCCGACAGCCTGCTGTCGCTTGGTCGTTGAAAGGTTAATAAATAAAACACAACTGTCTCAAGCTATTCCATTTCAAGCCAGATAACTTTCTACTAGCTGTTACTTTGTAAGCGGTGTGACGGATAGATGAGAAATTAAGAACAATTAAATTGATACTATATTGAATCTCACAACAGTCATACAGTGATACAATACAATACCAAACATTTATTTTGTTTGTAATTTCACCAGTGTATTTGGGTGTCATAACAATATACAATATACCGTACGTTTTCAGTGGCTTGTACCTCGGAGTATTAATGCAGTTTAGAGCGCCGCGCCGGCGATACGATTATTGATAATGTAAGTAATGACGATACTATTATTCATTTAGTTTAAGGCTATAAGTTTTAATGTTTGTTGTTTCACTATGCACGAATAAACTGTTTTTCTTTTTTTTCTTCTATAAAAATATAAGGAATAGGCCAAGTATGAGTCGAACTAGTATACTGAGGCGTAATTCTTCCGTGTTCTGTACAATGATAAAAAGACAAAAAAAAAAAGATTTTAGTATGGTTAAAATTTTTATTGGTTAATATTTAATTTTATTATTCGTTGTTATCGCGGCAATTAACATTTAGACTCTCTAAGTATTTTGGTTCCTGAGATGTAATGACCACTGACAAACCGACTGACGGGCAAACAACGAAGTCTTAGTAATTTTGTCTCGTTGGCTCTTTAAATTCCTTTCTCTACGGAATTTAAAAAATGGTAAAGTGCCTATTTTTGTTATACCGGTTTTATAACAAAATACATGTTTATTTTCGTTTTTTTTAAACTTAAACAAGTTTTGAATCAAGTAAAAGGATACGAGATCAAGCTAAATATAACCATGAAAAAGTTTTAACGGCCTTGTTATATTTTAATGGCGTTTTAATGGCGCACGAAACTTGTGTAGTTTTCTATTAGTAAAATATTTTATTGCGACCGGATAATTTATTAAAACAAGAAATTAGTTTTTATGAACCTTATCCATACTATATACTATATATACTATATAATATTATAAATGCGAAAGTAACTCTGTCTGTCTGTCTTTCTGTCTGTCTGTCGGTCTCTTCTTCACGCCTAAACCACTGAACCGATTTGAATGAAATTTGGTCTAGATATAGTCTGGGACCCCAGAAAGGACATAAGATAGTTTTCATCCTGGAAATCCCCCGGGAACGTGAACTAATATTCCACGCGGACGAATTCGCGGGCAAAAGCTAGTGTAAAATAAATTAGTTAATAGTTAATTGTAGTTTTAGGTTTTAAATTAGTGATGTGATTCTTGGTAGCCTATTGGTTGTAACTTTCACCGTGAGATAAATGGCTAATAGCCACTTGCAATACCCATAAAAAATACTAGGCCAATAAACTAAATTACTTAGTGCTAAAAATAACAAGAAAAAAAAAATAAGTACTAGCTTTTGCCCGCGGCTTTGCTCGCGTTAGAAAGAGACAAAAAGTAAGTCAATTCGTCGCTCCGTTTTGCCGTGAAAAAAAAGACAAACATACAGACAGACAGACAGACAGACAGACAGACACACTTTCCCATTTATAATATTAGTATGGATACTTCTACAATTATACCGTCGTGAAATAGTCGCATTCCGATTCGGCGCCAAATCGCATCTATGTCTAAGAAAAATAAAATGAAGTGTCTGAAAGCCCGGCTTACACAATAGATCCCCTTAATGAACTTCTTAGACAATATTAAGTATCAAAAGCTATCGAAAGTCTCTTCAAAAATTGTTGTTTTTTTTTCATTCAAACCAGTAATTCCTAAATTAGCGGGTTTAAGCAACTCTTCATCTATATGAATATTAGTAAAGATACAATTCTTTGGCCGAATGCCATAAGGTATTTGCCACCTCCAGATACTATACCCATGCTATAGCTTGACTTATTCATCCTCAGTGGTCAAAGACATTGTGAGTTATTCGAAGTTATCTCATTGTTAATACCTACTATACAATATTATTGTATCACTCTTATCGTCATGCCTGGGTTATGTTACCTGTAAGCTTATTTATTTATAGCCTCGACTGTTACCATTAACGTAATTTTTAATTGGCTACGTTTGTGTCATAACTTTTACTGATATAAGTGTATTACGACAGTCTGTCTATGTAATACATCATGCTTTTACTCATCCCTTTAACCTTTAAAAGGAACTACGCACATTTATTCAGCTTCATTCAGCTTCATTAAGCTTCATTGAGCTTCATTGAGCTTCATTGAGCTTCATTGAGCTTCATTGAGCTTCATTCAGCTTCATTTAGCTTCATTCAGCTTCATTCAGCATCAATCACCTTCATTCAGCTTCATTCAGCTTCATTCAGCTTCATTCAGCTTCATTCAGCTTCATTCAGCTTCATTCAGTCTCATTCAGCTTCATTCAGCTTCATTCAGCTTCATTCAGCTTCATTCAGCTCCATTCAGCTCGTACTCGTACGGAGTACGGAGCTGAACGGACTCGTACGCGACTTCATACAAAATCGTTGTTTTCTACGGACATAAGCTGAATAAATGTGAGTAGTCCCTTATGTGGTATCTCTACCGTTAAATAACGTCAGAGAATAACGAAGACACCGACGCACAATCTCATATTTATCTATTATCCCTTAAATTTTTTAGTTTATGTGTTTTTTTTTGTAACATGCATGTATTTTGACATACTTGCAAGTTTTCACAATGTCTTCACATATAATTCATATGTAATCAAGTATATAAAATACTGTAACACCTTTATTTTAAAATAGTAAGTACAGAGTTTGTTTGCCATTCTTCTCCATACGAAATAACTTTTTAAAATGGCAGACTAGATACTACTACATACTTGCTTACCTTGAAACATCTTTTTAATAAAAATAAACAATTTGGTTTTGATTTTAAAACAAACAATGGCCAAAAACTTTTCTCTTTGTTACTCGGTATTGTTGTTAAAATAATTGCATTTTAATCTTATATTTTTAATGTAAATGCCAAATTTTTTATACTGTTTTGTGAAATAACGGTCCGTCCGTTATTTCACAAAACAGTGTAAAAAATTTAAACAACCTATATTACATGCTGACATTGAAATAATGATTTCGTTATTTCTTTATTTGTACAATGTTTTATAAGCTTTAAGATCAAATTAAAATATTAAGGCAAAAATAAAATGTCTTTTGATTTTTCATTACGAATTTCGCAGTAGCTCTCTGAAGTTTGAAAGTGGGTGGGGTTTATATTTTTTAGATCCGATGTGAAGAATATTTAACAGTGTCCTCCGTCCGGAGATGTCACACCCTTTTAACAGTCGCGGAATGTTTATAATAGTTACCGTGACCCCGGAACATAAAGGGCAACCAAAGGAACATGAGTTTTAGTCAGCAAAAGTCTGACACGCCCTCCCGCCCGCACCCAGGACGGGAGCAGTCATTTGATGATTTCCCACTACCTAAATAAGCTAAGCTTATTATTACGAAGAGGTGTGACCCAACAATTCATTTGTGGAAGTCTGATAGGCAAACGCTCTATGTAAAACACCGGTAGTCCGGTATACAGGTGCTTTTGTTTAGACTGGAAGCTGACACTTAACTAGCTACCACAGTTGAAAAAAGTCTAGATAGATAATGAAATAAAAATGTCACTTTCATTGTGTTTAGGGACGGAAACTCATCATTCTCCTGTCCATATCTCTATTATCATAATCATCATCTTCATATCAATCCACTAGATCCCCATTCATTCATCATTCAGACAATCAAAATTAGTACTGAATTATACGCCAATTATTGTCCAAATACAACAAAAACTAGCCAAAATATAGTGCGCATTTACAATAAGTTACCATACCTTTTTGAGATAATAAATGCATGATTCGTTCGGAAGTGTTAAATTTAAATTATATAAATATATCATAAAAAAACTACATTCACTTAGAATGTAGTTTTAATTAATTTAAATGATAAGATTATTTTGTAAATACCTATATGGTTTCTTGTTGTTTTCCTGTACTTTATACCTCAACCAATCTGAACCTGTTTGTGGCTTGTAAAAGTTAAAAAGATAACATTTTTAATACCTATAGCCATGTTTTACGGGTATACGAGAAGAAGTGCACTTAGTTTCAATACTACCAACGGATAAAATTGTCAACATGTTTTGCACCAGGTGGCTACTGAATAACAGCTTTTAGCATTGTATTTTTGACTACCCATTTCTTGCAGCTTTGTCCATTTATTTTCATACTAGCTTCTGCCCGCGGCTTCGCTCGCGTTAGAAAGAGACAAAAAGTAGCCTATGTAACTCACCATCCCTTCAACTATCTCCACTTAAAAAATCACGTCAATCCGTCGCTCCGTTTTGCCGTGAAAGAAAGACAAACAGACAGACAGACAGACAGACAGACACACTTTCCCATTTATAATATTAGTATGAATGCAACAAAGTCTATCGAATAAGGGTAGCATACTATCTACTTTAACTTAATAGGTAGTACAGTATTTAAAACTGCGATTTGTAGTACTTTTGAAGTAATTCCACTTTGAAGCCGATAAGTCACGATTTTATCGACTTCATCCATATTTCCATACTCCCATACTAATATTATAAATGCGAAAGTAACTCTGTCTGTCTGTCTGTCTCTCTCTTCTTCACGCCTAAACCACTGCACCGAATTGAATAATATACCAATACCAAATTTTTAATCAGTCTGGGACTCGAGAAAGGACATAGGATAGTTTTCATCCCGGAAATCCCCCGGGAACGGGAACTATTCCACGCGGACGAAGTCGCGGGCAAAAGCTAATAGCTAATAAATTTTAATTTTACAGTTGATAATTAATCGGGTTTTCATCGTTAAAGACGTAAGGCAAGATTTTTTGGCAAATAGTGTAAAATAACTAATATGCTTAATTTATTTTTGATTACACAATACTGCCCAGCATTGTGTAATTAACAACGGACTTTACCAATACTTAGTAAGCACAGATTAGAAAACATTTCTAATCTGTGATAGTAAAGTAAGTATAAAACAAAGTCGCTTCCCGTCTGTACCTACGAGTATGTAAGCGTAAGTCTTTAAAACTACGCAACAAATTTTGATGCGGTTTTTTAATCGATAGAGTGACTCAATGGGAAAGTTTATAATGTATAATACGAGGAACACTGATAATTTTAGAGGTTTCTTTGTGATGTCATTTTGCGCTTATAATGCAAACGCTGGCTGAACTCTACAAGATAGATTAAAATAATGTAACATGCTTGCTTCATGTTTGCATTGAACATCTTAAAAAGGTCTACACAAAAGTCCGCGATGATATATGTCTATCTATAAATAAATAAATAAATTATCTCTTAGGGATAACCCACATTAACCTTTTTTAGCCTTCACTTTTTACGGGAAGTACCTAATGGCTTATTTACGAAACAATACAGAATTTTAAGCAATACAGCATTAATCCTGATCGAATTAAGTATGTAAATTGTGACTCCCCTCCGCGCGCGCAGCGTCGTAGGGAGCGATTTTGTACGCTAATGATTTACGAATTTCGCATGTCGCTTCTGTTTTCCGGCTGGTTGTATATTCTTTGCCGGCTCGTGAATTGATTCAGGTTGTGTGCCATTGTGTTGAGTGCTGATATTGTAAGCTTTTTCTATTAATCCGTTAATTTCGCCAGCTATCGGTATGTATAAAACATTTATTTTCTTTTTGTGAGGGTGTCGCGAAATACTACTTTGCGACCGTTTTTTTCCTTGTGAGTCATATTTTAAGGTTGAATTATTTTTAAAACTTAATGATGTCGAATAATGATGACCCGCCTGATTGTGGTGGAGGAATCTTCCGTAGAAATACAAAATCTGTCAGGTCGCCGCCCGCGCCGACCTCTGCTAATACTTACCAAACGTTTGTTCAGCGATATGTCACCGTCATTTATTTCGCCCGATGATCGATCTAAGCGACTACAAACTTGTGAGTCTATCGAAAAGTCCTCGCCAATATTAAATAGGTATATCAAATCTTAGCAATGCGAACAGTGCTGATTATGGTGATTTGGTAAACGATCAAGGTTCCCGAATTAATGTTGCCAATAAATCCTCCATCATGGACATGACTCAAAAAGTTACGACTATCGTCTCTTTGCTGGCCTTAAAATCCTCATCCAATGAGACGAAGCTCGCAAATAGTGAGCCGGAATTAGAGAAAATTAAATTAAATCCTGGTGACAACAAAAAAATTATGTACGCGGACTCGTTAAAACTACGTTTGCCCAAAGTCGCCCCGGCTGTGGAGTCTCACTCTCCATTGCCCTGCATCGTTGCGTACAGGAGCGATCAGCTGGCTATGCGTCATCCTCCGCGATCAAACAAGCCCTTATAAAGTCGATTAAACCAAGTGACGACGGATTTCAAATTGTCGAAAAAAAAACCGCAAAGTCTGGCGTTGTTTTTTTTAGTTTTAGTTTCGCTGGGCTTGTCCGCACTTAGCCTCATAATTGGGCCATTGTGCGTGTGTTCCAACCATCCCACACTTTCCCAGAATCGTAGAAGACTTTTCAGTCTGCCAAAGATTTCTGGGAGTGACCCGGGGTGTTGGAGTAGTTTTGCCCGTTGTTCGGCCGAACTGTTACATGCCATGAGGACGTGTTGTGGCGTTTCTTCTACCTCTAAGCAGCTTCTGCATAGAGGGCTGTCTGTTACACCTATTGTGAATAGGTGCTTGTTTAAGGGACAGTGACCTGTTATGGTTTCTATAACTGTTTTGATTTTGTCCCTATTCAGTTTGATAAGTTTTCGGGCAAACTTCTTGGTCATGACTGGGATGGCGTGTTTTGTTTGTCTACAGCTGTTACGCGTAGCAAACGAAAACCAACTTAAAAAGTTGGAATCGGTCGACGCTATTAGATCCGCTCTCCGCTGACCTTATAACACATTATTGTAGTATATTCATACAAATTGCCCTTTCTTTCTGACACTTTCCTCTAAAGGTTAGTACTGCTATGCGTTGTTCATGGCTAAAATATTGGTAATTTAATAATCCCTGAGTTTGTTTTGATATTGTTTCTCTGAGGTAGCGTTTTATTTTATTCTGAATTTAAATAATATAAAACAAATATCCATATAACCTTATTTAATTACCTATTTGTAGTAGTCAAATCTCATTTAAAAAATAATCTATGTTAGGAAAAATACAGAAACAAATATGCAAAAAATAATAAACAAAAGAAAAACAACGTAGCTAGCAGTCACCGCTACGGTAACCCTTGGGCAAGTACAACAGTGATTTACATACCTGCAGTTTGTCCAAAAATCTATACTGTATAAAAATCGATTTGTCACGGGCATACGATTAACAACAACTTTGATTATGAAGGGTGAACTTGAAAGACGAGGGCGCCTTGGTAGGCGAATGATGTCATGGCTTGGAAACAATCGGGAATGTTCTGAAATGGCCAGTGCGGTTGAGGCAGAACCGTGACTAATTTCAAAACATGACGGTAAACCTTCTGTAGAGGCACTACAAGTAGAAGTAATTAATATCCAAATAAGGAGTACTTGGATATATTTTATAATTCAAGCAAGACTACGGAAATGGTACAAAAAGAACCGTCTGAATGTCGTTACTATAGGAAACTGTAATTTAACTTATGGACTAGTTGAGCCTTGCGGTTTCACCCGTGTTTTTGGTTACTATTCCTCTAACGTAGGTCGTAGCGTGATGTTACTTAGACTATATTTAACCTTCCTCGATAGGCGGGTTATCCAACACAGAAATATTTTTTTCATCCCACCTATTCGAAAAAGACGACTTTGTTCTACTTTAAAGCCCTGTTTCCACCGCGAGCGGAACGGACCCGTTAATGACTTCGTTCGCAAGCGCAAACTGCAAATAACAAATAGTCAAACAAAAAAACAACAAATAGTCGAATAATAAATAATAATAAATGCATTAATAAACAATTATGTACTAAGAATTATAATTTTGTTGGTTTAAATACAAGTATGCAGTTTGCGCTGGCGAACGAAGTCATTAATGGGGCCGTTCCGCTCGCAGTGGAAACCGGGCTTTAGTACGCCCAAAGTTGGTGTTTTCTATAAGAAACTTTCAGCGGGCAATAATGACGCTCCAAATTCAAAAAGTGCGCCTAAAAGTAACTTTTATTCGCACTTTTTGAATTTGGAGCGTCTTTGCATGTTTTACGCCCTGTTATAAGTGCGCCTAAAAACTCGCCAAAGAATCGAAGGCAAATAATGAATGGCTGGTACGACATCCAATACCATAGTCACGCCGCGGCTGAATAAAAAAAAACTTAAATAGAAATAAAACGCCCAAACTACAGCCCGAGTTCTCGTAAAAAAATTCAGGGTTTGTTTTGCAGCAAATTATTAATGTAGCTGCTATTATTATCAACATATCATAATAATAGCATTGTTATCAAGATATGATAATAATAGCAGCTACAATAATAATTTTACAATAAAGTATGAAGCCTTTTATTTTCTCATAGGGGGTGATGAAAAGTAGAGTGTATCACTCGGCCGCAAAATATATTTTTGGCTCGGGCGACGTACTTTGAATCCCTCGCTACGTTCGGAATTCTATTTGAGAATCCCTCGCGAAGCTCGGGATTCTACTCTAGAATCCCTCACTTTGCTCTGGATTCAAAAAACGCCCTCGCCGTAAAAATATTACTTTGCACCCTTGTAATACAATCTACTATTCATTTCGGACCACGACTTTTAGAGACAAACAAAAAATAATTTTACCTTTATATATCACTAGCTTTTGCCCGCGACTTCGTCCGCGTGGAATAATAGTTCCCGTTCCCGGAGGATTTCCGGGATGAAAACTATCCTATGTCCTTTCTTGGGTCCCAGACTATATCTGTACCTTTCATTCAAATCGGTTCAGTGGTTTAGGCGTGAAGAAAAGACAGACAGACAGAAAGACAGACAGACAGGGTTACTAAGTACGGATTAAAGTAGACTATGCACAATATTTCTGCTTAAGCCCTTAGAAAACTAGAATTTTCTCATTCTTACGACGCAATGCGGCTGATAGAAGTAGAATTCATAAGTCCGACCAAAGTAGTTCACCGAAAGCGAATGGACGTAATCCCTGAGGAAAAAATCTTGAAACATTTTTTTAGGGTTTCATACCAAAATGGTACATAAAGAACCCTTATAGTTCCGTCATGACCGTCTGCCCGTCTTAGGTCTACCGTTCAAACACACACTTATACAATTTGTGTCTTTACAACGTCAACAAAGTGCTAAAATAATATTATGAAAAATATTTTTTATTTTTGTGGTACCTCGCGTACACCTACAGTGAGGAAGATTTTTTTCTCGCTTTTATCATTAGAAAGGTCTCGAAAATGATGAGAGGTTGATATAACGTTTATTTATATTAAACTTATTGTATCGTGGCCTGACACGCAATTGACCAATTTATTTGGGGTGTTTTGCGTATAAACATGCATGCGGTCAATTGTATCCCCTTAAAAGTTAAACTGTTGGGTTAAAAATCTAAAATAATTACAAAAAATCTAAAATGATTATAGTAGATTATGACCATCAATCATCTTAAGGTGCTTCCTCACCGGGAGCATTCACGTGTATTGTAACATTATAGATTCGACTTTGAGCATTACATTACAATAATACCTACCTTCCTGACTAACGACTTAACGAGCATTTGCGTGTAATGTTACATATTGATTCGACTTTGAGCATTTCATAGCAAGATGTCAGACGCTGGGGGTGGGGAAAGTGGAGCGCATTGATGTTACAAGTTGTATCAAGATATTACATATTGTATCATAACAAGGTGCGCATTGTAATGCTCGGTTCTTCTCCTTCTAAGATGTATGCCCGTTTTGTATCATTACAAGGTGCGCATTGTAATGCACCGAGCATTTCTCCTCCTTCACTGATGCTATGCTCAAATCTGTAACGTTACATTACACGCAAATGCTCGCGGTGAGGGGGCATCTTCAGATGGCACCTGAGACGAGAGAAAAACTTTCGCGTTTATTTAACAATATTTTATTATCTAGTTTAAGGAATCTTTTAACATAATGCTACATCACTATTTCGGCCGGCAAAAAGAAGCCCATAATCGCCTAGTTACGGCCAATGCTTGTTTGGTAATTTTTGCAAATTTATGATGCGGGAATTTACATTTGTAACCAGTTATTGTGTGTGGGAACGCCTTTAGTAATTTAGTGTTCTAGTAGATTCTAAATTCGATGAACGGAAATCATTGAGTTTTTTTTTAGTCAATAATTATTTTTAAGTGCCTCTATCAAATTGCGTGCCTTTAGAACCAGAAATATTATTTTGAAAATTGTTATTAGTTAGATATTTATAACATCTAGATTATAGTTTAAAAATAGATGTGTTTTCATCATCATTAAAATTAATTTGTTTTCAAACACGTTTAACTCAGGAAAACTGGTCAGATTAAAAAAATAAATCTAAGATTGTACTTATAGCTAAGCTAGCACATAATAAAATAATCATTATATTCATATATAATATTCTAAAACTATCGATAATTCTATACTTTACTGAAAATCTAAATTATACAATTGTGTAACTGGAATCGTATGTAATGAAAATGAACATATATAATGCCAAACCCATAATGTCCTTATTTATGAATTTCCTAGGTATTGCTTGTAATTGATATACAAATCTGAAACGTATAAAATTAACAATAAAATTAATTGAAAATCTATTTCTAACAGACTAGACCATTATAAAATAAATAACCACAAAGGTTAGGACTACGCTCAGTTACTAGTGTCTAGTACTAACCAAAGGTACGTGTATATGTTTATGTTTAAACTACCAGAATGGGTGGATAGTAAATAAAACGATCCTCAACTATTTTACTCGTAATTTGAGTTTGAAATCTAGTCTATCCGTAAAAGGGGACTTTAAATATATTGACTAAAGAGATAAGGTGAATGGGTAAGTGTATGGGTAATGAATACTTATGGAGAGTAAAAGTTTGCAGTTAATCATAGCATTTTTCCGGTTGTCTATTGTTTGCCCGAAGATTATATGCCATAATCATCATTTTCCCGAATTTCATTTACCCGAAATTCATTTGCCCGAATGTTTCATTTGCCCTAAAAGACATATGACATACTTTTAATTGCCCGAATTTTAGATACCATAAGATACGAATGTCATAAGTATTGTTTCCCATATTTTTATGTGCCATAATAATTATTAGACATAATATTTAAATGGCATAATATTTAAATGGCATAACAAGTATTAGACAAATATTTAAGCCCCGTAATGGTTTTTTTTTCTGTGCATGGTTGATGGTGGGCTAGGTCGACGGAGCCCCGCTTCGCGGGGCTCCTACTTCTGTGTGGTTTATAAAAAATAACCACGAAGGGGATGGCGCTATTCGCTCGCTTCGCTCGCTCACACGACCCCGCCATCCCCTTTTAACCTAACCTGTCCGAGTCGGGGTGCCCTAAAGTCCCAATTGCATCCAATTTCTCTTGGGTGCCCTCTATCTGGCAGAAACTTGTTTCTCCGAAACCTATTTGGCATAACTCACTTGGCAGAAACTTTTTTAAACGAACATTGTTAAGGTGTAAAAAATATTTAACATAATTGTTTTTTGGCCTAATGTTTATATGTACGAATTTTAAATGGGATACTTTAAAGATGGTCGAATTGTATTGGGAATAATTACCTTTGTCGGAGTTACAATTTTGCATAATTTCGTTTAGCATAACGTTTATTTAGAGCGCCGATTATTTAGCATAATTTGACTTAGCATACTACGAAGATCACAGTATTTCAATAGAAATAATTATTAGTCATATTGAAAAAAAAAATATTGTTTTAAAAAATCACTATGGTGTGCTACCAAAGTGAGTGACAGAAATGAATCGCTGCAAAACCGACTTCACGTAGTCTTGTCTGCCCTACCCCTAGAGAGTAATTTAAACCCGCGAAGGCGCGGAGGGGCGAGGCGGCCCGCGTGCTGAGGAGCAGGTGGTTTTAATGCACACCGGTGGACGTAAAACCATCTGCGACGATTAGCTCGCGTGGGACCGCCGGAGCCCCGCAGCGCCGGAGCCGTGACAGAAGCCATGCCTGCTGCATGTTGCATGCCTGCTGCATGTTGCATGCTTGCATGCTGCATGCTGCATGCCTGCTGCATGATGCATGCTTGTTGCATGCTTGCTGCATGCCAAATTAGGATATGAAATGCATGCCTAAAGATGATTCTGGCTATGAATTTTCTGCGATATGATGGTTCTACTTTTGATTATTATGGATATAAAATATATGCCAAAAGATGATTCTGGTTGTGAACTTTCTACGATATGATGGTTATACTTATTGATTATTATGGATATTAAATTTATGCCTAAAGATGATTCTGACTTACAAAATTATTGTTTTCGGTGTATGGTAAATGAGTGTATGCCAAACGATTTTCTGCGAAAAGAGGTTTATGCTATCCGTTGCTCTGCAAAATAAAATTATGACGTAAAAAGTTCTGCTATAAAGGGTGGACCCATTTCTCTTGATATAAACAACCGTTATATACCCGATGTCGATGGCAAATTATGTTATGGCATATCATAATTATGGCATGTGATAATTAGGACATGTGATAATTAGGGCTTACAATGATTCTGGCAAGTGACTAATATGGCAAATGAGAGTAGGGCAAATGAGTATTATGTCGTATGATATTATGGCTGTTGACTATTATGGCAAATGATATTAGGGCAAATAAAATTCGGGTAAACGGCGGTATACCCATTTTTCCACTACATAAACGTGTATTCAGAAAATATGGAATAAAGAAAACAGGTTTTTTTATGAATGTACTGGTTAGTGTCCTTGACTGCTAAGCCGAAGGTCCCACTTATGACAAACTTTGACGAAATGATGAACACGATTGTTTATTCTGTATCTGGGTGTAATTTATCTATATAAATAAGTATGTATATCAGTTGTCTGGTTACAACTGAATACAGAAAACGTAGGATCCAAAAAAAAGTTTTTGAATGACTGTACTGACTGTCCCTATGTTGCATGTGATGTGACAGATGCCATTTAATGTAGGAAGGAAAACAAAACTCAGTATTTAAATTCAGAACCCGTTATTTGAACTTTCCTGTTTGAACCTCGCAAAATCATCACCTTGGCATTTCCTCTCAATCATTGTTATAGTCTCAACCAGATGCCATTTCTTGAATTGTTTTAAGTTAAGTTTCATGTATGCAATGACTGGTCACATTTAAGAGCGAGAACGGAGACAATACTTCCTCAATTTATAAGTCAAGTATTTGTTTAAAAGGGTAAGGTATTGGTATATTTAACGTACCTACACGAATCAGGCGGAAAATATAATATTTATCAATTTTGCAGAGTCAACTTATTTTTTACGCATATTTGCAGCCAGCAAGCGGGTGAAGTCATTTGATAATTTCCCGCCCCAAAAAAAGGTGGCAAATATTTCATACGACTAGATCGCCGATTTCCAGCACACTATAATTATTAAAAAATAAAAAATAAACAAAAGAGTCATAATCATCTCCCTAGCCTTTTCCCAAGCGACTGCCTAACAAACCTCCACAACCCAGTAACAGAACGACACGATACCAATTAGTTAGAATGGTCAGATTTTCTGGCAACGTATAACTTTCTGAACTTTCCGTAACGACTGTCAAAATTCCTCTAAGGACAAACAGGACCAACAGCTTTACTTGCTTTCCGAGGCATGGAATGTCAAGGCAGGAGGCGGTGGCAACACAAATTCAGATAAATTGACTGGCAGAAGAGAAGCCACCGACTTCCGAAATTTTAGTTATTTTTGGGTTTTTAGTTTTTGAAGGCGGTTATTATTTTTTTGAAAAAAGTTTTTTTTTTTACTTTTGAGTGTGGAGTCTAACTATATCTGACTGTGTATGACATCTTTCAAAGTAATTTATTTTCAAAATAAAACTACTTATAATTTTATAAAACTCAAAATTGAAATTGAAGTTACGCACATAATAATATCGTCAATGTATATTTCGTCGATTTTTTTTGTTCTTGATGAATTTTTCAAGAAGCACTAAACCGATCGCCACAAAATTTATATGGGACCACCTCTGAATCATGACTTAACAAACAAAAAAAGAACCATCAAAATCCGTTCACAATTGACGCGTAACAAACATACAAAAAAAAAACAAAAAAATACTTACATACAGACGAATTGAGAACCTCCTCCTTTTTGAAGTCGGTTAATAATAGAGTTTTAAGCCTTCGAACACACTTGATTCGAGACACAATAGAAAGACAATAGCAGCCCGACAGCTGGCTATCGTTTGGTCGTCGAAAAGTTAATATTAAATATGCTCAAATATTTAATATTTACACTCTTTTGTTACCTAATTGTTTTGTCTATGGACGATATAATTATTACTCCTTTTGACTCCCTAATATATAGAAATGTCAAAAATGCGTTCAAACTTAAATAAAAATAATTGCGAGACTACTTAAAATTCGTAATTAAGTCTTGTGTAAAAATTAAGAATAAAAATGTTAAATAAATAATTATGTTACACCAAACATAATGCATGATCTATGGTAATTAGATAAAGTCGTGAGATTTTTTCTCTTTAAAACGAAAAATAAAAACCATTTATTTTACTTTAGAGGTGTGCAATAAATGTTTTATATTATTATTGTTCTAGTTATTCTATTACAACATTAATATCTAACATGATGCTGTGGCCGAAGTTTAAAAATATTAGACGGGGGACAGAAATGATTACAGACTGTTGACAGAATAATTTTTCCGAGCGGCGTTAAATTATGTCTGCTACACATAAACTTAACTGGAGAAAATAAAGAATCACAGAGAATCACAAAAATAAGTAAAATGAACTGCTAAAAGTGCAATAAATACTTAATCTGAAATTCTGAACTATTATTGTTAGGGTCTGGTAATGTTTAGTTACACCATATTGTGTTACACTGATACCCATTTGGAAAAAAAAATACAGATTAGTAACACAGTAACTCCGTGGAGGCATTGCAATACATTTTGTTGTCGCATCGGCTCGTCATCAGGTGGCTCTTACAACATATTATTTACGTTATATGGAAAACCTGAGAACGATTTCTGCACATTTCTCCAACATAAATAATGGCAGTTGCCGGATGTATATTCATTTTTAATTTATTCGTCATCAAATGGAGCAACTGGCTTCATTTGCATTAAAGATGTTATTCTTCTTATCTGAATGCGACAAAAGCTAACATTATATTTTTTTTTATTTTCGTTTGATGTTGGTCTTTTAATCCAAATGCAACAAAGGTTATGAAATATATAGTGTTTCGTTTTTGTGTATGATATGTATGAATATACGTTTGTCACAGATACATCTGCCATTCATACAAAAATGTCTTGAATTCATTAATGACATAGGAATTGTATTACCACAATATAAATCTATATAATAATCTAAGAAACTCTGAAACTTTCAGTAGTTCAATTGGTTTCATGACTAATCAATTCATGACGTCACAAAAGTCCAACATGGCCGCATGTAAAAAAAGTCATCTTAATGTACAAATTATCCCCTATTCCTTTCTATTCAACATCAAATAGTAACGAACCTATTCCATACTAAACCAAACAATAGAAGTTATTCAATAAAACATCGACTCGATGTTATGATACAGTCATGTTTTCAGGTAACCATGGTAACCGAACTGTGGCTGTGTGTAGCACTTCGTTTGTATGGGTTGTTTATGTGAGTACGTTCTATCTTTAGAAATAGAGGGGAAACGCATGCGCCCTTTATGCGTCGTTCCCGCGCATGAGTCAACACCCTTGGTAAGCGCGTCATATTTTTATTGACCGTGATTCCGTAGTAAAAAGTTTGTTAAAATGAGTAAATTGATGATTGCTTTAAACAGATGATTGTAGTTTTTTTATTGAATTAGTAAGATTGTAACTGTTTGCTAAACTAATTTATTTAGGCGCATTTAAGTAAATCGGGGATTTTTTAATAAAAATATTTTTTTTCCTTACTTTTTAGTGAGATATGTGTGTTCAAAATTATTTATTTAGGTACTATTTATCACAAATCATGCACTGTACCAAGTTCAGTTACTATGTACGCAACTTATTGATTTTTAATATTTTCTCATGATAATTTTTTTTTGAAGAGTGTATCAGTGGGATGAGTAAAGTCTCTTTCAACCGTCACTCTTTCGGACGGATCCCTAAAACAGTTTCAGTGCCGACAGCTGACGGCAGGCGCTCCCGACTTGGTTGTTATATGCGGTGTTTGTGTTGCGTGCGGCCAGTCTCAGTAGATCGCTGCGCGCCAACAAGCGCCGGCTGTGCGCGATACTGGACGACAACAACCATCGAACGCGAAACAGTCAATGAAAATTCGAAAAAAAATATAATAACCGTTTGTCTATGAATGTCATTGTTCTGAGCGTTTAAAAACTTAATTCCAAATACGAATATTTGAATCGTAGTGGTTTTAAAAAAGTGCAGTACCCAATTTATCGGTTGACAGTGTTGTTTTTATTTTGTTAATGCAACTTTATTAATTGTGATATTCTAACTGATTGTGTTTGAGAAAGGTAAGAGCGCATTTTATATTTTTCTTGAAAAGCAAGTAATTTATTACTGCCGCGTAGTGTTGGTTGACTGAATAATATTTTCAGTGATGAGTAGTGCTCTTTGTGCTTTGTCATGTCATTGAATTTATGTATTGTTTATAATTAAACTTTTGCCGATTTAAAGCAATTTACACTTACTTAAATGTGAAATATACCTAATAGGTTAAATAAATAACAGAAAAACTGAAATGTACTTAGTTGGAGAATTTTAATTCAAAAATTTTTTGCTTACTACAAATATTGTGTACCTTTTTAATAGGTACCTATATACTTTTCTTGTTATCCAAAATTTTATCGAATTTTAAGTTCAATTGCTATCTAAAATTTAATCAAATTTTAAGTTCATTGTTTTTTTTTGGGTTGTTGGCCTGACCAGATTGATCATTTTGAATATGGAATACAGAAAAAATAATACCCTTGTCCGCTTTTCGAAAAATGCTATGCTCTACTTCATAAAGTAGGCACTATTGAAAAGTGGACGACATAAAAAAGTAATGCGGTTTAAACTAGCTTAAACTTACACGATTTGCGTGAAGTTGAGCTTTTTTTAACCACAGAGAAAACTTTCTATGGTGTCTATGATATACTTAATATAAAGAGTTTGGACGGATTTCTAAGACAGGTAGGAAATATATCTATTATTTTTTAAAAGTATCTAATTCCTAATTTGACCAAAAAAGTACATACAAAAATTATTTTTACCTAATAGAGACTATTTTTCAGACGCTGAAATCTGAATAAATTACAAAATTTAATAATACCAAATAAATATTACCTGCTTATATTGGTGATAGGTCAAAAAGGTCAGGGACAGCAGTGAAAAAATAAGTAGGCAGGTAGATACTGCGTTTACGCATGACCGAACATGCGTATTTGGCACAAATACGTATAACCACCTTCTTTTTTTAAGAAGAGATTTTTAATTTCTATTTAAAGTATACGTAGTGTAATCTTATTATCAATTTTTCTAACAAAACAATGTTTTCTTTAAAATATATATCTTAAAACGGCTTTACATTGTATGTTAATTTCGATCGTAGACATACAAAATTAATATTTAATTCAACAGCCATGTTACCGAGCATCAAAACAACAAACAATAATAATAATAACTTATATAAAAATATTTAAATAGTTTATTAAGACTTTATAGACAAATAAATCATAAACAATGGAAGCCTTCATTCATGCGCAAAAAAAAACTAGGCGTTGTCAAAATTTCACTTAGTGAACGCACGTTGACATGTACAATAGAAAGTGGCCATTTTTTCTACGATTAACAAGTGAAGTCGCGGCATTGTGTATTGGGGTCATGGCTTGCACATGTATAATAGTCATAGACTAAGATGTGAATGTGTTACTTTAAAAGCTCGAATGTTGGTAAATGTTAAGTTTTACTCGTAAGTCTTACGTTTTACTTGAAAGTCTTGGCTTTTTATTTGTAAGTCTTGGATTTTACTTGTAAGTCGTAGGTTTTTTTACTTGTAGATCAGTATTAACTAACGATTTTACCAGATTTTACTTGACAGTCTTGGATTTTACTCGTAAGTCGTAAGTTTTTACCTGTAAATAAGTATTAATTAACGAATATAAGTCGAAGTCGACATAGGGTAGGTATGATTTAAAATAGGACGATCATTTTTACATTAAGAGTTTGAAAATATTAATTAGACTTTACCAATGAGGTAAAAATTTTTTTTTCTAATAGAAAACAATTTTTAATAGAAAACATTATTTTACAATAAAACTATTATTATGATGAAACACGAACCATGTCCCAATCATGTCGCTTTTCGATATTTTAACTTCGAAGGACAAACTACAAAATAATAATAATAATAAATAATAATAATAAAATATTTATTTGGAAACAGTACAGATGCAATAATAAACATATGAAAACGATAATAGCTGCAAAAGTTAAAACTGTAAAAAGTTAAGAAAATCATTGATACTTCGGTCTTAAGACTTGGCATGATTTTACTGGAACATCTTACAATTACCGATGTGCAAGCTTTTACAGTAACAAATACACGAATAGTAATAAAATGAACATTTTTTCCTTTCTAATCGTAAACATTCTGTCGTGGTAAGAGAGTTGGAAAATAATAGAAAACTTGAACGATGGTCGCCATAAAAATGAATAACTGTGAACACATTAGTATTCTTTACCTTCACTTAAAGAGATAAAATGGTTTTCATTTTAATTTAATAAGTATGCAGGTCTTTAATGTAATCAATATTTATGTTAGAATTATGGAAATACACTGTCATACTTGTATTACAGTGAGTGACAATGAGTTACGAGAAATTATGAAAGATTAAAATGGAAATGACAATTCTGCAAAGTATGTCTTTTATTTGTTTTGGTTTCTTTTAGCGGATCATTTTATTAGCTTTTAAAAAAATGTTTTTGATAATATTAAATAAAGAAGTTTTTTCTTTTATATTATTATTTTCACGATTTGTGTACTCTAAGATTATCCTAGCTCAGATACTGTATAAAAGTAAATACTCAAGTTTTTAAAGATTTATAGTAAATTCATAGTTTTGGCAATAGTCCGACCGACGTCGTTAATTACCAACTAGTAGTATTACGATTATAACATACCTTAACATTTTTTTATACAACACAAAAAAATACTATAAAAAAACATACTTAGTATGACAATTATTATTGTTTTTTATTCTTCGCCGAATTTGGCTCAAGTACGTAAATCTGGCCTATAAGTAGGTATTTGATGTCAAACTCGTTTCAGTTTCGTCACGTAATTTCAGTTTTGAATAGAACTCATTTAATGTGAAATGCCCTATTATTATACAGCCCTATTCAAGGTCAGTGAAACAAATACACATACCTATTTTTGATTTTCTACGTATACTAGCTGCCTCTCGCGGTTTCACCTGCGTTAAAAATCACTTAGGGGTACGAAAAAAAATAGATAGTAGCCGATTTTCAGACCTACTGAACATGCACACAAAATTTGGTAAAAATCGGTAAAGCCGTTTCGGAGAAGTAAGGTAATTAACATTGTGACACGAGAATTTTATATATGAGATTATACTTAGATACCTACCAGAGGCAGCACGCTTTGATAAAAATAATCTAGTTAGTATACGATTATATTATTGATGATTAGTTGATAGTAATTGTAATTACGTACGAAATTATTTATCGTGACGTTAGTAATAAGATGATATGGTTTAACAAATGACTAATTGTACTCCGTGTTGTCACGTCGTTTTCTTCGTTAAATACTTTTTTGGTTATTGTTCGCACCCGTTGGTTGTATCGTGATGTTTAGGCTTAGTAGGCGTTTCGTCCGTTGAATTTCCTACGCTCCGGTCGAATCAGAAGTTTTCATTATTATTAATATTTTCGAGGAGTTTTTCGGACGATAGCTAATTTTGTACGATCCGAAGGAAAAATCTAATATTTAGGTTGTATTTATCATTTTTTGTACGGTGAGAATAAAAAGGTATTTCTACTGTCTTTTTTATGGGTTCCACTTGTCGTCGTTAAAAAAACAGTTGTCCTAAATATTTTGTTTTGAACCTAAATACACAAACGTTGTATGGATCGACTGATCATTATCACGTTTTGGTTGTTATTGGGGAAACCACGCTTGCTCAAGGCGGATTATCGAATTAAGAGTAATCGATACTAATATAATAGGCGAGACGACAAAAAAAAGTAATTAGTCCGTCAGTTAATCAAAAAATTTGGGACACGTATTTTTTCTTTTTTCTCGTGAACAGAAAATGACGACAATACAGTGCGTTGAAGTTTCGTGAAACGTCACGCCTTTGTATAATTTTTACTGAGAAGTGACGTCACAAGCCCCCTCTCTGGAACTTTGATGTTTTTTATCTTTGTATTTTGTTATTAATTTGATCAAGGAAAAAATATGTTTCCAGTGTTTTTGGACTGTCTAACAAACGGACTAAAAAGAATGTCATTCTTTTGATGTAGCCAGCATCCCTATTAAGACGTACAGTTTGTTATATTGTTTGTAGGAGATTTTTGAAAAGTATGATCCAATATTTTTATTGTCTCTGTATTCCTGAGTGCCATGATTGCTGTAAAATAACACAGGAACGTAATTGTGGGCTAAAGTAAGGGCCTATTAAATAAATACAGCTGCATACAGTTTCCTTTTAATGTTTTCTTTGACCGTTATCTGCGATCTCCAAGATAAACTTAGTACCTAAGTATACAGCTAACTTGTTTCTACTGTATTATTAAGTCTCTAGATGCTGCTTTACTGCCGAGGGTCATAGTTGATTTGTTTAGAGTTGTATGAAGGGTTGCTATCCGTCCGGGTTTACCCAGATTTGTCCTAGTTTAGAGGGCATCCGGGGAGCGTCCGGGGAAGGTTTCATTTGTAGACCGGGTTTAAAAAAATAAATAAATAAATAAAAAATTTGGGCCGCCAGCTACGTACGAACTATGCTCGCACACCACGGTCAATCGAAGATCGTGTTTTTTTTACATTGAATATGTTTAAAAGATCTTGTTGACATGTCCAGCTTTCGGACTCTAAAATCCGGGGTTTTCACGCGTCTTGTCCTGTTTTCCAAATTTTAGAGATGGCAACCCCTTGTATCCTATGTGTCATTCACAATATAAAATGGTAAACATACTGACTGTTTGACTGACTGTTGATATATCAATGCACAGCCCAAACCGCTGGTCCTAGAGACATACAACTTAGAGGGTGTGTTCTTCTTAGTGAAGAGTAGGTAATCACAAAGAAAGGATTTTTTGAAATTTCAATCATAAAGGGATAAAATAGGGTAAAGCACAAAGAAGTTTTAACATGCACGCGGACGAAAGCTAGTAAGCTTTATTCCCTAGTGTAAATGTTAAACAAAATTCCTGCGGTAGTTTTTCCGTGATAGAGCGGTAAACATTTATTTATCCGTTCTGAAACTTTCATATTTAGTACGATATCAGTTACAAAAGTCACACATTTCCTAGTCTGCTATTACAATGTCTACTGGTCAATATCAATCGCACAATCTCACGCATACTTTACAACACCTAATAAATTCTAATAAAATCTAACTAATTATTCTGATTAGATAAGATTTGATATGGCCTTGATTTGTTTGAATGTTACAAAATGATAACAAAAGAAATAGGAATTTAATTAATCTCGTGTTTTCAAGTTTACTTGTTTACGGCCAGTATCTTTGTGTATTAAAAAACACTTCCGATGTCCCGATAAAAGTGGCCTACTGTTAAAAACAATACCAGTCTATATTGTACCACTGTTAAAAACAACCAACCTATATGTCCCACTGTTAAAAATAATATCAGTCTATATTGTCCCACAAATAAAAACGTTACCAACGTACCTATACTTCTTGATTAACAATGACTTCTTCTCATACAGAGAAGGCAAGCATTGTTTACTTCGCTTAAGGTGGGTTGGTGATTTCAAACATAAATTAATTATAGATACAGTTTTTCTCGTGATCGTGATCGATGAAAAACATTGTAAAAAAAAGTCCTTTAAAATTGCTTTTACCTAAAAAAAAAATATTAGGTTTATAATTACAACAGCTGTAAACATCTATCGTTACAATGCAGAACGCTTGCAATTATATTTCTTCAAATTTTTCAGAGATGAACATCCTAAAAAAAACATTATAAAGCTTGATGAAATCTGAGTGCTATGACTATATAATAACGCGTGAACGATCTCGCGAGCAAAAGTTATTTTGACATATAATTATGATTACTGAAAAAAAAAATAGTTTGATATGATTAGACGCTTGGGTTTTACAGAACTGATTACTTCTGATTGAAGTATTGCGTGGCTTAAAGATTTATAAGGTAATAGAATAACTACCGCAGAATGAATTTATTATATAAGATGACTGGTAATTAAATAATGACCGATATATAATTACAGGTTTATGCTTATAATATTTTTTTTACTCGTGTAACAAATGAATCTACCAAACGCGCTTGCGGTCGTTTTGATTTATCTGTAGGTTTTTGACCGCGATATGATGAAACATACTTTTGGTAAAAAAATATAGGTAACCTTTTTGCTGTCATGAGTACAATTTGTTCATAAATATCGGTCACTAATTACCAGAGATGAATGAAAATATTCCGCAAAAAATGTTGTCGTAAGGAAGTCTCCGATTTTGGACTCTGTTCTTCGAAGTTTAGTCAAATAAACACTACCTATTTCTATCTTTTTGCTAATTACTAATCACTCTCTATGATAATAAAATTATGAACCCAAACAGGTTTACTAAAATTGCAGCTTTACCTTACAATTTTTCTTATATTTGGAGATCGATATCTCAATTTAAAAAAAAAAAAACATTTTTATTCAATATGCTGTGAACCACATATGACTCGCAAAAGGTGACATAGGAACAATCTTAATCATAAATAGTGTATTCAAGGTACGGGACACGTGTATTACATGTATGACAAACATTTTCTTGGTACTAGGGCTGCATAATGTGTCGGTTTACACAGTGACGTCAAATTTACAGGGCGATTCTCAAACAGACAAAACTAAACAGGGGCCATCCTACTATCTATTATCATCGATTGCACTGTAATCTTTGTAAAAAATGCGTTTAAGTAATTTACCTAATTTCAGACATTTTTTGTCTCTGAGATTAAGCTGTGATAAGATTATAAACGTCATTGCTTATGAGTGACTGACCATGGCCTTTTATCGCTATAGATGCAACTAAAAGATCGCTATAGATGTCAAAAACAACTTGGTTTGTAACAACACAACGCTATGTGAACTATCCCTTAGGATCTCCCCTCAATTATTCGAAAAGCCCTTTTTGACCTAAAAAAATCAGACCATCGATAAAAACAACACGTGTAAACTGTAACAGAACAATGAACTCAAACATCAATAACTCGATTAAACTCGATCCGTAGGGCTTCCAAGGTACCATTATACATAATTTGTGTAAAAAGTCGTTGGTTATATTCGCTGCACTATAATTTTCAATCTTTTTTTCTTGGAAGATCGATCAGGCGTTATTATTTTCTCGTTTGTAGGAAATGTTAATTATCTGTAACAATGTGGATGTGCCCAGCGGTTAAGGCGCCAGTGACTGAACCATGCGTGAGGTTGTACGTTCGAATTTAATTATACTAATGTGATTTTTTCAATTTATAACTGCTGCTGTGTTTAACTTTTACATTTCACTAATTAAAAAATTAATACACCCAGAAATGGCCAAGTATGGTTATCAGTACAGTGTCCTTTTATTAATCTTCATGGTTCTCGCATGATTTTACCAATACAATTGTATGGGCTTTAATAGAGACTTTGACTTTTGAGTATGTTTCGGATGTTTCTTTTCAGATTCGGTTAGGTAACACCGGTCCTACCATTCGCTTAAAATGAGAAAAAAAACAACAACGTTATAATTAACCAATTTGCAAAATTTTTTTTTTTTTAGTATATCGATCAAGGCTAAACCGACGGAAATCTTGACTTATATTAACGCAAGTGATCAACGCTTGTGCCTTCTCGGTACGAGAAAAGGCCATTATTAGGGGATAGTAATAGGCTGGTATTATACAAGGTGTATTTTTGGTCTTGCTCAACCCGTTAGGAGATGATTCTACCCATGAAACAAACAACTTTTGTAATGGAACCAACTCTGAAATCGCGAAAAAAATATCAGCTGTTTCTAAGAAAAGTTCAATGCCCTCGGACTATAATGTATGAACCAGCTGATATTTTTTTTGCGATTTCAGAGTTGGTTCCATAATGAAAGTTGTTTGTTTTCATGAGTAGAATCATCTCCTAGCGGGTTGAGCAAGACCAAAAATACACCTTGTATTATTATTACACAAACAATGTACATAGGTATATGCATTTGTTAATAACCTAAATTGGCTTAACGAATACCAATAGATTGCGATGCTGCAAACAAGATGCTGCATCAATTATGGTCAATGAACGGGCCGCGAGTCCATTGTCCTGTGTGGTACAGTGACGTATGTTACTAGTTTATGTTCGCGGTTTCTTCTGGTTTACGTACATACATTTTGTCAGAGATTTTTCCGAATAACTAATGCCTTATGATCTGTTTTGTATCCTTTTTGGTGACTTATCGTCGAATATGTCAATGAACTACAATTGGCATCCTACGTCCTGCAATAAGTTTTATGCGACATTAATAAATATTAAAAATCCCGACAACCTTTCTCGGATTCTCAAGTGAACAGGCGCGACTGGCGCACAATATCACATTCGCAAAATGATATATTGACGCAAAATGACACATTCGCAAAATGACATTTCTCAATATGCCACATTAGCAAAACGCCACGTTAGCAAAATGACACATTCGCAAATCGTCTTTTCTCAAAATGACACATTCTCAAAATGACATATCAAAATGACACATTCTCAAAATAAAACATTTTTAAAAGTGAAGGGTCAGGAATGGCAGGTGTGCGAAGGGGAGAGAGGGCTTCCTCAGTTCCTCCCTGTCCTATTCTTAACACGCGGAGGAGATATCCATGGTTAAAGATTTTTTAGGTTATGTTAGGTTCAAACACATATTTCTATCAAATTTGTATTTTAATTTTAACGATTTAAGGGGCAGGGAGGGCGAGACAACGAGAGGCTTACCCCCTGTACTATCACTATCTTGCGGAACCCTATGGTTAAAAGGAGGTAACGTGCCCTAAAATTTTGAGCTGGCTTCGCTCACTCTTGGATTATCTATCTATTGTCAGTGTATCTTATCTTTAGGGTTAATTGATTTGCAGCATTGATTCTACGATTTGCTTAATCAAATCTTTCTTAAAGTTGTAGCTAGGTTTCGTTATTCATAAAAACATTTAAACTCTAATGCCCTTACTAATAATCACTGTGTAAAGTTATGCAATGAATAAAGCCTGTGTAACCATACATTTTTTGACGTATAAACCTGTCATAACTTTATTCAGCGTTTATTAGTAAGGCGCTAAATATGTATGTATAAAATACTATGCCCCAAGTGACATTTCGATATTTTGATTATTTGACACTGTGCGAAAATGGTATTTTGCAACAAGGCATTTTGCGAAAATGGCATTATGCTAATGTGACGTTTTGCGATGTGGTGTTTTCAGAATATGACAATTTGAGAATGTAACATTTTACGAAATTTCAATCGCGTCGAAACGACCGCGTAGGATACAGTTCTAGCTTGTATTCGCTTCTAGTTTAGTTTCATTACTCTGCCTGGATACCTTAAAATAAAAATACTGAACTGTCTGCTTGTGCGTGTCTTCTGAACTGTACTATGATGATATATTTTTTATTTACATAATATATATAGTCTTTAAACAAAGGAATGATTAACCGTCAGTTACTCACGCTTTTGTTAATATATTCATAAAACTTAGCCTCTTAACAAACTATGTTTTTAAAAATAATACAAACGTAGGTAAAAACTTAGTTTGGCAAAAACTTAATCTAATAATACATCTAATTTAGAACTTGAAATTGGTGTGCTCTAATTAAAAGTACTAGTGGGGATAGAAAAAAAAGTTTGCTCGATAGTTAATTTTTATAACATAGAGGCGCACTCGGTTTTCGGAAATTGAACCTTTGAAATACAATATTTAAGAGCGTTCTCGCAAAATTGTGGAACTCAAAAAACAGTTGAAATTGACGGTTAGTGAGCCTGTGTGCGTGACGCACGCTTCTTGATACACACACGTGCAAAGACAGGGGTGCGTAACACGGTTCAGTTTACTTATGATTTAATTGAGAAAAAAATGCAAGATATGGAACGTGTTATTATGATAAAAAAATAAAAATATTATAGGACAGTGAAACTTACAGCATATAGGTATGATATAACTATATCTATCCTAACTTATATTATTAATGCGAAAGTGAGTTTGTTTTATTTTATTTTTACTTTATTATTCGAGGCACGAGCAAGTGCATTTAATAAAAAACATGAAATAGTTATTAATACAATTTCCCTCAAGGACATCGATCTGACTGTCTAGAATCTACAATTTCGGGGAGAACGCAAACAGTATAAAATTTCTTCAATTAGGTAGAATTTTTCATTCAGAATAGGTTATATTTTATATAGATAATATATTACCTAGAATAGATAATATATTTCCAACAAAAACTGAAAAAAATATTATAGAAATACTATATTTTATTTTTCAGTTTTTGTAGGAAATTCAGAGCCAGTCCACACGCCAAATAAACAAATATTTTTTATTTGCTATGTGCAGCTGGCCCTGAATTCGGTAAAACCAGACATGTTTATTATTAAAAACTACTGTGACATTTTCTTTAATAAAAGCATTTTAAAACTTAGCCTGGTCCAACTATAACTAAAATAAAAACTACGTGGGTACATTGCTTAATATATTTATGTATACATAATATTTTCAATTTTTTTTAGCCGTGTGAGAACATGCGCCTAGGCAGACACGCCCCGCGGGCGGCGACATTAATGTTACTCATTGTCTATTACAATTTCTATGGCACTAGGTTTTGGAATTTTTAGGACAAATTTCTTTATTTTGGGATCAGGTGTGGGCTCATTTCCCGCAAGCGACCAGGGATTTAGCTAGCGCTAGAAGAGCACTCAATGCTGCATGGCCGTCTTGAGATTGTTTTCGACGACCGTTTTTGTTGGCGCATCCATAGCTTTCTTCATTAATCGGCCGGTGGCATCATCGGCGTCATCGGTGTAATAGACGCAGCTGACCGTATGTTTTAACACCGCCACTACCGCGTGGGAGACACTGTCGTGGATGTCTAGCCTCCTGGACTTGGTGTTCGCGACGACGACGCTGTCGCAAGTCAATCCCTGGGCCTCGTGAATGGTTAGGGTGCGCGACCCCTCACCGGACCCGTATCCCTGGCTGATCAGTGTGGGCCAAGAATAGGGTCTTTTGGGTGGTGGTCGGTATTTGAGCTCCTGTATAACCCTTCACTTTCAGGGAGTGTATCTGCGACAGCGACGTTTTTGAGGAGCATATACCGGAGTATATCTCACTGAGTGCAAATGCCACGTCCATCGGATGTCAGTGTGCGCAGAGCAGCTCCTGAGTGATGCCAGCCACCATGTTTGGACGGGTATACCTTAACTCAAAAAGGTTCTCTCTGTCCAAAAATGGTAGCTGATTCACGTCTCCGATAAAGACTACCTTGCTTGCACCACACTTCGGCTTGAACCCGTTGACTAAGATTGAGGCCATAGACAAAGGTGTGTCTTAGAATGATCTCCCAAGCGGTACGCAAGCTTTTCTCCGAGATCTTTGGCAGCTTCAGTCGTCTTCGAGTCAATTTATACTAGCGCAGAGTCGAAGCGCATCAAAGCGTCAAATTTTGTACAACTATAGCGAAACCGCACAAATGCGCGCGGATTCGCCAGAATACGCGCGCGCTATTTTACGTGTAGTAATGGGCATCAACAGTAGAGCTATTGGTACACTTGACAGTTGACTCTCGTAACTGAAACGTGTGTAAAATGTTTGACATTGATCTTGCTATGATATGACATAAATCGGAAGTTGAAGAAGAAGAAAAATAAAGCGGAATTATAGTGTTCTTTTTTTATGTGACGCGTAGGTTCGCTAGTGGGCGCATGTATACGCGACAATGCGCGCCCACCAATCAGCGTTGTTCATGCATAGACGAGCGAATTTCGAAAAATGCACGCGACTTTTTTAAATCTCAAGAGTAATGTGTGCCTTACTCTGTGGAGTTTAGGTTGAATTAGTTATGTTCAGTTTTGGAAAGATGCTTCGATGCGCTTTTACTTTGCGCTAGTATAAATTGACCCTAGTGGCCACGACATCCCTCTTCTCGTCGAAGTGTTCCATCACCTAGTAGTTTTGCCGCAGCCCCGCATCCCGTTTATCCACCTGACATTGGGTACCGCCCAAGCTTTCATCGACGCTAAGGTGTCTGAGGGCCCAGAAACGGACTGTGCCATTTTTATTGATACTGGTGCATTTGGCGGTAGTCACTATCGAGTCGTCTGCCACTTGAAATTTAAGCTTCCTCTTTGCCCAGAGTCTGCCATGTACGATCCCGTCATATCTCCTCCGATTACTTGAGATGTAGCGTTGTCGTACACAGCCGCCCGCTTCCTCAAGCAGTATTCTCAGCAGACCCTCTGTTTTGCGCTGGAAAGTCAGCATAATTTTGTTGCAGGTTCTGAGGTTTACCTCCTTTTTTTTTTGGTGAGTGAGAAATCTTCAAATGACTGCTCCCGTCCTGGGTGCGGCGGGAGGGCGTGTCAGACTTTTACTGATACCCACTTATGCTCCTTTGATTGCCCTTTATGTTCCAGGGTCACGGTAACTATTATAAACATTCCACAACCCCGGCAGGCGTTGGCCCTGTTGGGTCCCGTGCTGATTGATGCGCGCGTGGAACGCTAACGCGCCGTAGATGCGGTCCTGGCCCTAGCCGGGCGGCGAGCTACCCATCGCTCGCCATCCGCAGAACCGCGCCTACGGTGGCCGGTATTCGTCTTGCGACTATCGACGTCTTCGCCTGGGTTTTAGTCCGGGGCGAGAGGCTTATCGTTGCCTCTCGCGCGCCGCCGCTTTCTTCACCAGCATAACTGCTTCGCAGAAGGAGGCGACGGCATCCCATTCCGTCTCGCCCCGCAGCATGGCCTGAACCAGTGCCGGGTGCGAGAGGTCACCGCCGTCGATCGCCTCTACGAGGATACGTCGATGGTGCTCCCATGCGCGGCACACCTCCACCGTGTGCTCGACCGTGTCCTCCAGGCGACCGTTGCTGCAAGGGTGACAACCAGGCGCCGCTTCCGCCCGAATCCGACACAGGAACCTCCTGAACTGACCATGTCCGGTGAGGACCTGTGTCAAGCGAAACGTGAGAGCGCCGTGAGGTTTACATCCTTAGTGTGGCCCTCACAACTGCTACGTACTCGAGGAAAGCGCTCTTGACGTGGTCTGTGGTACCCGAACTCTCTTAGCATTAGGCACCCGCGGTTCGGGATCTTTGGGCTTTCTTCGGAAAAACCGCTCCACTGTCGTTTCCTGTTTCGCTGATGGTGATGCGCGACTAGTGGACAAGAGCAGAGCGCTAAGGAAAGTGCCAATCGCTTTCAGGCGGAAACGCACGCGGGCGCGATCTTCTTTGTTAGCGGTTTTGCTCTGATTTCTTGCGGCTTTTTCGGTTTTGACATTTGCTGGGCTCTTTCGGACCCGCTTTGCGTAGTCGGACTTTTTGTGGAGCTCGTCGCACTAGCTGTTGGGTTTCCGGGTGCTTTGAGGAAACTCAAGGTTTCCCCTCTATCTCGTACACAACCATCTCATGGCTCTCTGAGGCTTTTAAACAGCCGAAGTGGTCTGCGACGACTCCTTTTTCCCATATGACCACCATTGAGTCAACACTTATGGTGCAGCCGTGACTGGCGTGAATTACTCTTACGACCCATTGTTTCAATGTGAAAGTAACTCTGTTTGTCTGTCTGTTACGCTTTCCCGCTTAAGCTACTGAACCGATTTGAATGAAATTTGGTACAGATATAGTCTGGGACCTGGAACTATTCCACGCGGACAAAGTCGCGGGCAGAAGCTAGTGTTAAATATTTTTATTGTTCTAATAGAATTATTTTTTACATGACATCAACAAGTAAGTTTCACCATGACAAAGATTTGCAATAGATAAAGATTTCTTCAGCATAACAGTTACCATTAGTTTATTGACCAAGGTACCAAGATTTATGATACTAAAATCTATCATAAGTACAATAAAAAACTTAAATGTTGACGACCCCTGGATTATCTGTTAAAACTATGTAACGCACACTAATGCAAAACGGGAGTGCGAGCGACACAGGTCCATCCTCCACAAGCCCTCGGGCGTTACTGACACTGCTGACAGCACGCGCGATTTACATCTACTAATAATAAAGCATTATTTTAGAATATTTTAATAAAACAATTTGAAGGTAAAAAAATATAGATATATACATATACAGGGAAGGTAAAGTCCTACACTGTAGTATGCTTACGTTTTTTTTAAAAAAAATGTTATTACCCTATGTTTAAACAATATTTAAAATGCATACATTTTAGATCAGTATTGTTTTTGTATATCGTTTTTTTTTTGCGTCGATTCAATTTTTATCGCAATTCTAATCAATCCACAACCTTAAAGATTATATTACCCGTAAATATATAATATTTTCAGATTTTTCCGTGCTGCCACTTTGATACAGTAAGCAGAGAAAATCCTAATGTTTTTCCATTTGGTTGGAAATGGGTGTCGGAAAATTGCTATTTCTCGAAATATTTACATTATTTACAAAATTGTAATCACTCTACGAACTAAAACAAAGTCAGATTTATGATTCTCTATTGAAATATTATGCTATTATCTTTAAATAATAAATATCGAAGACTTGAAAAAGTACGTATTTTTGGTCAAACGCCCAAAATATGTGAGCGCGCTCTTAAATAAAAGCCGCAAGATAAAGTTAATTAATAATAATATACAGTAACAAAAATGCAATATGTAGGTATGTCTAAGAGAATCGTTTTTAGGGTTCCGTAGCCAAATGGCAAAAACGGAACCCTTATAGATTCGTCATGTCTGTCTGTCTGTCTGTCCGTCTGTCTGTCTGTCTGTCCGTCCGTATGTCACAGCCATTCTTTTCCGAAACTATAAGAGCTATACTGTTGAAACTTGTTGAGTGGATGTATTCTGTTAACCACTTCAAGATTCTGATACAAAAATAGAAAATAAATAAAAAAATTTGGGGGTCCCCATACATAGGACTAAAATTTTTTTTTCATCATACCCATATGTGTGGGGTATCTATGGATAGGTCTTCAAAAATGATATTGAGGTTTCTAATATAATTTTTCTCTAACCTGAATAGTTTGCGCGAGAGACACTTTCAAAGTGGTAAAATGTTGGTCCCCCCCCTGTAACTTCCAAAATAAGAGTATGATAAATCAAAAAAAAATATATGATGTACATTACCATGTAAACTTCCACCGAAAATTGGTTTGAACGAGATCTTGTAAATAGTTTTTTTTAATACGTCATAAACCGTATATCGTAATTTACCTTTATTCAATCAACTCAAATATAACAAGAACTTTATATTATGTTACTTGCTGCTACGGAACCCTTCATGAGCGAGTCCAACTCGCACTTGGCCGGTTTTTTTTATTGCAATAGAATTATTTCCCCTAAGCACACCTCTATGTTTCCATTAATTTTAATTTAAACAATTTTAAACAAAAGAACATAAAAAAGCTATTTAGCATTAAAAAGGACGAACACCTAGAGTAAAAACTTTTTATAAGTCTATACAAGTACGTTAATGTTTTAAAACGTAATTATTATAAAAAAATAACTAATGTGAGAATTTCTTACGTTCTGAAAATAGTTTTACATTTTTATTGTAGATTTTATTCATAATTTAAAACTTAAACATCATAATTAGACGGTTGGGCATCTTAGCAAACAGAATTGTCATATTTTTGTTTTTTTTTAATTTACTAGCGCCCGCCCCAGCTTCGCGCGGGTGTTACAAATCTTGAAAATTCCGGCTTTTCTCTACTATAATAAGCAAGTATTATACATATAAACCTTCCTTAAGAATCACTCTATCTATTAAAAAAAACCGCATTAAAATCCGTTGCGTAGTTTTAAAGATCTAAGCATACATACGGACAGACGGCGGATAGCGACTTTGTTTTGTACTATGTAGTGATGACATCTTTCACTGATAAAAAGTTATTATTTCTGTATTGCCTCAGATTAATGATTCTTTTTTTTTTAATCATAATGTTACTTGTCGTAAATCAAGTCAGAAAAAGATATTGATCAGCTACGTCGCGAGTACTGACCTAAGGCAACACACACAATACATAAAGTATTGGTATTTATTACTTACTAGCTGTTCCACTCGGTTTTACTTGAATCTTTGGTCATCTGCTTCTAATCTCTTCTGATGCTATATTAAAAATAGCAAAGAGTTATGAAAAAAATCTTTGAACGAAAACTTTTCAAAAAAATATAATTTTTTGTTGTAAAAATATGTTGATGTTTTTTTCGTCTTTATATTTCTTCGTAGAATATTGTAAAATGACTCCTGCCGAGAGCATGGCTTAAGGCAGTTGTTTGGCAACTTTTTTGTGAAACAATATATTTGACAGACCCTAAAATATTCTTTATAAATATATTCTAATTAAGACATAGAAATTCGAATTTCATACCATCCATTTGTAGAACGATATATTTTTTTAACTTCCTTTAATTAATTGTTTAATGAATGGCTTACGTAATTTTTATACAGCCTTACTTACAGAAGTACATGGTTTACGGATCCAAAGGGCTTTGTTTAAGTATAGTTTGTTAAAGTCAATAATATCCTGAATAAAAGTCTTTCAGATATTTCAGATTGACCTTATTATAAAAAAATGTAGATCTACAAAATATTCGATACTATACGATTAACGAGGAAAAAAATTCAATCATGGACAAGTTTAAGATTGTCCGTATCTGTCACGTTTTAACCATGTGGTTTGAACTTTGTTCGCAAATATAACATTATTATTTTGTATAATTTAATTAAACGCGGCGTATATAGGCCAAGGCTAGTGATAACGTTATCTAATTAAAGGATGCGCCTAATCGCCTGTCGTCGCGGACGTGTAAAATATTTAGGGCTAGTCCTACATTTTCTTAGAAGTGTATGTAGGGCTAACATAAATATGTGTTAGGGTCTGCGCAGACGTGGGACAACTCTAGGACTATACTTCACGTCGCTTGGTAGACTGCAAGCAGACAAAGTGCAACCTTATTGTAATACTAATAAGAGCGCATCGCGGATATTTTATCTAAATTTTATCTATCCCTTGTCATGTACTTAGGCTTTGTTATTCTCCCTCTCACTCCTGCCGTCGTGGATTGACAGTTGTATGACGGTGACAGTAATATTGTTAAACAAAGCATGTGCTGAGTGTCGTTCAATTACCTCAACTTACGTGTCTGGGTTGAGTTTACAAAAAGCGAATATAAATAGGTTATGTGCAATATAATCTGTATTTTATACTTTATGTATATAGAACAAAATTTTGCTTACCGCTGGCAGAATATGTTTAGGGCAGTCCTTTGTGAATTCAAAAGGAAAACTTACATGATAGTCGCATTCCACAGGGTCTGTGTCTGTCGTCTTTCCTGGGCGCCTTCAGTGACAGAGACAGACATGTACTTTATAAGCTTACTGGCGACCCGCCACAGCTTCGCAGGAGTGTGACTTTTTTTGAAAATTTGGGCTCTTTTCTACTATCGTTTGTATGTATTATAAACATTCCACGTAAATCACTCTATCCATTAAAAAAACCACATCAAAATCCGTTGTGTACTTTTAAAGATTTAAGCATACATAGAAATTAGGATGTTTAGAGGGAAGCGAGCTTTAAATATGTTTTAGGTCACCATAACGACTACCGTATCGAATTAAACTGCATGTTATTATGTCCACAAAAAAGGGTGTTTAAGTTACAGGCAATGAAATAAATAAATAGTGTGGTCATAACAGTGGTTTTTTCATTACCCATAATGTTTTATTGATTTTTTAAAGATAATCGATTTATTTATATAAGTGTTGCCGCTTAAATTATCGCTTAAAATTCTACCTACTATATTACCTATTTGAACCTGCTATTAGTGATTTCCTAAAGTTTTAATGTTTGTTTTAGAAAATAAAATTTAATTAGTTGGCGGAAGTACTAATAGTAATGTTCGCTTTTGTCATCTACTCTTAATTATCATACATTACAATGTTAATATTTTGAGTAGGATCTACACAGATAAAAGACTAGATTTGGAGGAAGATTTGGAGGTCATTACCATAAAAAAGAATAGTATTTTTGCTAAAAATAAAAAACTAGTTTGGCATTTGAGAGGCCAATTTAAAAAAAAAACTCAAATGGGCACTGCGGCTCATTTCTGGTGGGTCACTAAAACTGACAAAAATATTTACATGACTATATGTTTGGAATATTAGCAGCTAAGTCTTTAATTAGTTGTCTTTTTCTTTTTAGCTAACAAAAAACTGCTAAATCTGGAGTTAACAAAAAATATAATTCAAGAATTATTGAAATTAATAATTTTAGAAAAAGAAGAACTTTTTAGAAGGGGCGTCAACATTTAATTTGAATTTAGAGACCCCGCCTCATAGCACCCCCGCAGCTGAAAGTTTTGTGGACAAAGGCTTTTCCAAATATTTAATTTGATGGTATGGTAGCTTTCTCTCTCCCTGCGCCGCCGACCCGGCTACCTTTACGATATCGACGGTCCATCTTTCGGAAGGGTTGTCCCAATGACAATTTAATTCTCTTTGGGTTGTCCAAACTGCGTCTTCCGCTACGTAGGCGCCACTCGAGAACCTTTCCTCCACAACACAATGACCAATTATGCTTCTTGAAAGTTAGTCTAAGTCTACCCTACCCCTCCCTCCGCTAAGCATTATAGAGGATAATTATAAAAACGCTAAAAATGTGGCCCCAATTATTTTAAGAGAAAGAGATAGCCAATGAGTTAAGGAGAAGTAGACCATTCATGGAAAGTCAGTTCCGAAATCGTAGACCCTTATCAACTCCTTGTAAACCTGGCCAATGCTGGCAAAAAATAAAATCAGTAAGTTTTTTGATAGCATAAACCCCTAGTGGTTAATCGTTGACCCCTTGGGGTCAATATAACTGTGGGAATCAATGTTATTCAGGTGTCGATTTATTTTACTTTTAATATACATATTTTTGCCGTCTTTTTTCAACAAGTTCGTTCTCAGATTTAATTAAAATATCCTACGTTTTTTCTAATTGTTTTATTCCACCCGAGCTGCTACTTGGAAATACCCACTGTCATTATTATTAAAAAGTTTTATTTTATTATGAATTGCACAAACTTTTTATGTCATTTACTGTTAATTGTCTTAACAATAGAATACCTGTTCAGGACTGCTGATCGCCAACAAAGCAATTTTAAAATAAATTTATTATAAATACTTTACTTATTATATATTATACCTAACCTTTCAAAATATCTATTCGTAGAAACGAAAATTAGGTATTACTTAAAAAAAGTATAAGTGGGTGTGTAAAAAAAACTATTGCGCAATATTAAAAGCGTTTTAAAAAAAAATATATTCACAAATTAGCTAATTGCATGTACAAAATCTCTCAGATAAATTCCAGCAACAGTCATTTAGAGCTCTGATCTATAATAATTTAATGTTTTAAAAACTAAACCAGTTTTATGAATAATAATATGTTCATTTAACTATTATTAACAATGTAATTTAAAGGATACATAATAAAAAAAAAAAAAAAAAAAAAACAATTAGTAGATGCTAAAAATATTAATAGACGAATAAGTTTTCGTTTTGATCGTCACCTAGTTCTTGCGTACGCGCCGTTCGTCAGAAAGTTCATTGACACGCTTAAGCGGAGTGTCGTACAGTCGACTCTCGGTCAAGGCAAAAATAATATATAAATAATATAGGTAGTACCGTCTAGTTCCATATCTGTAAAAGCAAAATTATGGAACTTCTGCGACCTTGGTGTTACTTTTAACGGTGTTTTGCGATCTTTTTTTTTGTCTTGTTGGCCCATTTTACCATATTTTATTAAGATTTAGAAAGGCGTATTTGCTAATACTATATCCGTTGCTTTGTGTGTTACAATTACAATATAGCTTACAGACTTCGTTCAAAAATAGGCCATTACACCAAAATATATGTTTGAATTAGTGTAAAATATATATTAATATTAGTTGTTAATGAAATAAAAGTCTTCAACCAAACAAACTACTTACATCTTTTTAATATTAGCATAGATTATTCCTTTATTCTAAATTTAACTTCAGGTTTTTTTTAATTTGTCTTTTTTAAGAGGCATGTCATTAAAGTATTACATTCTATTAAGATTCTATTATTAGATTCAGCTTTTGTCTTATTTTTATATCTGTTCCTAAATCTGTCTGAAAGGTCACTCCAAGTTATCTATAAATATACCAGGGTACTTGGAAAACACGTAGGTAGCTATTATTAGAATTGGTTCACGTAAAACGAATGCGGTTGTACTTACCTACGTACGTACAAAAGTAATGGTTAAATGATAGCTCATCATGATTATCGTTTTTGTTACATTTCCATTAATAACTATCAGAGTTTTTGCTCAATTCATTCGGAATATGCCGAAACTGATTCCAACTCAATAGTCATGCATGGAAAAGTATTACAATTATAAATGTAATTTCAAATTAATGGAATATCCTGTTGAATTGGACTTTGCCAAGGTGGTATTACTCGTATAAAGCAAAAAATAATAATAATAGGGATATAAGATGGCCCAAAGCCATTCGGACAAGTTGTTTTTTCTTGGATCACAGATATTTGTGAAATGGTAAGAATCTGCTTTCGTGCCTTCACTTTACGAGAAGATCTGTGGCTTTGAAGATCTACGGTCTCTGTAGATAGGGTTGAATTTAATTTATTTAGCATCTCCCTGTTTCCTGAACGAAAAATTGGCATATTGCAGAGCCAATCAACCAATTTTTTATTAAGCAAACATAATTCTATACACAGTTGTGTGTGGCACAACTACTAGATAAATGTTTCTATTGTATTGGGTATGTTGTCCCTTTTTGGCGAAGTGACATTTGCACGTAGTGATTGTGGCCGAGTTATGCAATTATAGTACTCCTTATATGACAGATCGCGCTAGTTCTGATCTCGCCGCAACTTGGTGCCATATCATAACTCTTCTTCAACACAGCTTTTTATTTGAACTAGCTGTCTTCAGAGGCGTTACCTATTATTGGTTACTGCTTCGCTCCTCCAGACTAGTCTAGTCTTCCTCGATAAATGGGCTATTTTATGTTAAAATATATTTTTTAGATCAATCTGTAGTTTTTGATTAATGCGTTCAACGAATCAAAATTCATCTTTATAATATTAGTATAGATTATATCCGCCATTCGTGTATGTATTAATATTTTGTTCATTATTTTAACTTAACTTATTTTTTAAGCTTGTCTTTATTTTAATCAATACGATAACAAAGCACTAAATCATACAAGTTCAAATTATATTATTATTAGTTTTTCCCTCCACAATATTGAAGAGGGAAAAACTAATAATATAATTAATTTTAATTACTGTTTAGCACAGTATGACATCGTAAAGCTACGATCGTCTCGTAGCCTAAAGATACAACAGGTGACGTCTTACCGTCTGCAATTAAAATATTATTGAAAGAATCGAATTAAGAAGAATAAAATCAATATTTGTTAAGGCTTAATGGACTATTTAATATGTTAAACCGGCAAGAACCTGGGGAAAAGTGCAAGCTGAAAATAAAAACAATGATGTCTTATATACTTTGATTTATAATCGCTAATGATATTTTTATGCACTTATTGCGTTTCTATTGTATTTTGTTTACAATAACAACGTAGTTCGTATTATTTACTGCGAAACACTTCGCAGTTGTAACATTGGCCACACATATAGGGCACAAGATAAAATAGATACTATGATTTTGTTTTATGAATAAATGTATACCCTTATTTTATTATCATTATAATATTTATCGCTATATTTGGATTGGATCATTATCATGAAACTTATCGGAAAAATAACACATTGCTAATAGGTATAACTAGCAGCACTTACGTTACTGACAACAAAAATGCATTTAACACATTTGCACCGGAATCAGACAGCAAAGTGTTAAATGAAATTTACGACTTTACCGTCTAATCAACATATTTTATTTCGTTTAGATAGATATGTATTAAATTTTTACAATATAAGTTTAGCACTATTGTACCACCACTGGGTCCACTCTATACTATTATTTCCTTTCATTTTATAATACAATACAAAAGCCGTTTTCACGCGATAAACTAGAGATGTACTGAACAAATTTTCACGCTGTTTCCATCAATAGAGAGTTTGATTCGGGAGTAAGGTTTTGATGTAAAATATTCCATATTATATTAAAGAAAAGCAGAAAATTTAAAAAGGTTTGGTTCGGGTCGCTAGTAAACACTATTTACACGAAGAAACTATTTAGAAATCTGTGCTACTGTGTCATAAAGTCGAGCTTTCCTCGCGATGTTTTCTTTAACCAATATCAGTGAAGATAATCTTTGAAAGTAAAGTTGGAAAAAGCCACAGAATGTACTTCTTGTTCAGAGTGGAAAACTACCAACGAGGCCATAGATAAAAAAGTAACATGTACAGAATAACTATTAAGCCTCTACACACCTTCCTATCTAGAAATCCAGTTATGGTCACTGGCCCTACATTTAAACTTCCGATTAAAGGAAATTGCTCAACAAAATATGCAAGTATATCCGATTTGACACGGCTATTAGTATGGAAACGGAAAGTGCGTACAGCTCGGTCATACTTGCGCAAGACAGGATTTAAGTCCTAAAAAAGTAGAATATGGACGAAGTTATTTGTAGAATGAGTGCTAAGGAAGTGCAACGTTTTTTACTGCCTTCGAATTAATAGTTTTTCTAATCAGATTTATACGATAGTATATCTCAAGTGCCTGAAATTGGGTATTATTTTACATCATTAACCAATAAATGTAAGACCAAAACCGCTCTTAGTTCAGCCCTGAAAATGCGAATCATTTCAATTTACTAAAAAAAATGGATTTTTTGATGCTTTTAAATATAGTCAATAGTAGTTATAGTCAATATGTTTGTATGTCTTAGCTGACAAAACATAAAGCACTTAACACTATTACCATAAGACCTTATAATGTAATAACCTATGTTTGACAAATAAATAATGATTCTGATTCTGATTCAATTTTTTTGCTAACTGAATGACGTCATAAGGTGACATTGTCAGACCAAATCTTTGGGCGAATCGCGTTTTGACAGCTTATAAAACGTACGTCAATTGATGGTGTATTGGTGTAAATAACCGTATTGCATCGTGGATTTTAATAGTAGAGAGAGTTTATTACAAACTCAGGAGATGGATTGTGAAGGTATTCAGCTGAACCCGGTTGGACTGGAAGTCTACCCTAACATAATTGGGAGAAAGATGATACAAGAAACCTTAGAGAGTACCAGTTTCAATTCTTTTGCCTCGTAAATGTTGTCAATTCTATTGTCATGTAATGTTCGAAAGTGCCTCTAAGTGGTTTTACGAATAATTTGACTTTCAAATTGGCGTTCCGGTAATTGGGACTTTGGGGTATGGCGAAATAGAAAAAATTGCAGGTATTCGCTATTGTTTATTTTTTTTACTTTTTTCCTTGACTGCCCTGTGGTCTTGTGGTCGTGATCGCGGCTGCTGAATGTCGGTAGTTCGATAAGTTAAAATAATATAACTAGGCTATTAATGTACCAGGTGCAGGACAAATACCTCTTCTCATGCAGAGAAGGCACGAGCATCGATCACCGCACTTGTTGAATAAGAGCGGTGATCTTCGAATTGGCGATTTCGGACTCACATTCACTACTTATTTACTATTAAAATTGTTTTTTTCAGTGTCTATGTTTTCAACAGCTGTTTCAGAGTTTATGTAAATGCTTAACCCAATCCATGTGACTAGGTTAACTTCCGCGTAACCTTATTGTAATATTTTCAATTTATTCTAAATGCGTAATTGTGGAAAATATTAATGTTACGTGTTTTTGTGTTATTTACCTTAATCGTGAACAAATATTTGGGTACATATGTGTAGGAAAACTCCTTGTTTTCCTGGCATCTAACAAATCAACCTATGAGGTTGTTGGTTTAAGGGTCCGCGCAAACGGGCCACGGCCACTAGTGACTAGCGCCAGCCACTTAATTAACTTTTTTATATAGTGTGACTGGTAATTTGTGTACTACTTAAACACGTGATTGTGCTTTGCCACCAACAACTTTTACTATGGGAACAAACCTAAAATCGCAAAAAATAAATCAGCTGCTCAGTTCATTTTGTTTGCCTTATGTACTGAACAGCTGATATTTTTATCGCGATTTCGGCTTTGCTCCCATGATAAAAATTGTTTGTTATCATGAGCACAAACATGTGTTTAAGTACCTATCGTACACTTATTACCAGTCTCCCTATATATTTTGTATAGACGCACCGCACAATGTAGCCGATAGCGGCCATTCGCTACAGCAGTGTCCGTGGCTGTGGTCGGTGGTGGCCTGTTTGCGCGGAGCCTTACAGGACCATTCCGTTAAGTGAATTTGAGGCCTCCAGTCAGGGCAAAAACTTCTAAACTGAACGACTATGCCCCCTGTGGGGTTAAGACATCAAATTAGTTAATTATTGATTGACATGCAGTTATATCTGGGTAGGGCAGCAAAGCCGAGTAAATGTATGGCACTTATGTCTAAAATCTATTTTAGATAACCTGGTTCATCGATAGATATAAGATAGGTTAACCTTTCAACGACCAAGCGACAGCCGGCTGTCGCGCTGCTATTGTTTTTCTATTGTGTCCCGAATCACATGTGTTCGGAGGTTTAATAAAAATACCGCTAGGCTATGTATTACTTAAAAATAACTAGTTCGGAATGTACTGTTAGGTCTAATAGTAATAATAGGTATGTACCCACGCCAAAATAGTGTACCAACACCGTTTTAGTTTTTGTGTGTTCATTTTACCGTTGTCACCTACTGTTTTTGTTGGTACATGACTGATTGACATGCAGTTATTAAATTTAAATATATTACTGCAGAAAAAAAAATACATACACACTATTAAGTGCAAAAATTTTCCTCTATGGTGTAACACACATACGCAAACAGCTACAAAATTATTTGCAAATATTGTACAATCGACAAAATGGAATCATGATCCACCAAAAACTTATTGTCCTAAAAACATTCAAATACCTTTTTTTTTTTTTTTTGGTGAGTGGGAAATCATCCAATGACTGCTCCCGTCCTGGGTGCGACGGGAGGGCGTGTCAGACTCTTAGGCCCGTATTAATAGACGTCACTCAATTTTGAGACGCTCTCAAGTTTATTGCTGTCCTTATTTTTCCCTTTAGAATGACAAGGACAGCAAGAGATTTGAGAGCGTCTCAGAATTGAGTGACGTCTATTAATACGGGCCTTACTGACTAAAACCCACTCATGTTCCTTCGATTGCCCTTTATGTTCCGAGGTCACGGTAACTATTATAAACATTCCGCAACCCCGGAACATTCAAATACCTACAATTAAGTCGACAATCGCGTAAAAATGTATTAAAAATGTCACACGTCTAGCCTTATTGTTTTGACAGCTTCAAACGATTTGACATCGAAATGGGCCATTGTTTAATTTTGTCGTACACCAGACAGATTTTTTTTTGAGGGAATCGAACCCACAATATCTGTTAATCGCTTAACTCAAGGGTTCCCAATTTTTATCCAACGGTGCAGTCACTTTAATATTTTGTCACGGCTGCCCGTTCTTTGTACTTGACAAAAATATCGAAAGAAATAGGTACCTACAACAATAGTAGTTAGGTAATATAGGAACAAAAAGTAAAACATCTACAAAATGTTTTTTTTTTGTAAATAAAAGAATAGAAACAAAAATTAAAAAAAAAATGTTTGACTCACGGTAGACCTCTTAGTTTTCAACGGCGCATAGTTTGTGAATCCCTGCCCCCCTAGACAAGTGGCATTATAGAATAGATAGCGAAAACGAATAGATTGTCAAATGTCTGGAGATGTCAAATTATTTAACGAAAGTTTATGTCAATTCTATACATTTGACAATCTATTCGTTTTCGCTATCTATTCTACAATGCCACTTGGCTAGGCCCTCTGGCTTAACAACTACTCTAACCGTACCATCGCGTAATCGTAATGACTGCATAATCATGATCAATTATTTATAAAAATAGAAACTAATTATCTTATTTCCTGTACTAATATTGTAAAAAGGAAAGATTTGATGGTTTGTTTGTTGGTTAGAAAATCTCTAAAACTACTAAACAGATTTCGAAAGTTCTTTCATCAATCTAAAGCTACGTTATCAGAGAGTAACATAGGCCATATACCATCATGCTGGATATGTTCTACGGTAGCGAAGCAGTAACCAAATTGCTATTGTAGAATGTGGGTGAAACCGCGGGGGACAGCTAGTATATTTTATATGTGCATGCGCAAATTACAGGCATAATAGATCACTTATAATAAGTGATCTTTTACGGTCATTTTATGAAGCTTCTGACCCTATTATGTAAATAAATGATTTATTATTTTATACAATTAAACGAGTCATAATATTTGCTTGTCAATATTTTTTCTGTCTACATTAGAACGCAGATGTCGATGAATTGGAATTCGTCATTCCATAAACAATGACACACAAAAGAATGATCAGTGAAGGAAGTAAACATGATTAATTTATTACAATTACAATATTATTATTCAGGCCAAATCGACTCATCGACCAAAGTCTAGGATTGGACTGGAAAATCATATAATATCTTGGGACAAGTCACACACGGTCATCTGAACCCAAGCTAAGCAGAGCTTGTGTTATGGTAACCAGACAACTGATATACATACTATACTTTATAAATACATACATATTATAGATAAATAACACCCAAACACAGAACAAACAATATACCATCACGTGTTAATGAATAATGAATAAATACATTAAAACTTGCTCAGACGCTATTAAGCTAACCCAAAACATCTGAGTTCAAAACTGTCAAATTATTACCAATCAACTTTGAACCTAACCTTGTGATAAAGTTGCAAATCTATAAAAGAAATTTTACAGTCTGTAGTCGCTTGATGTTCTGCGTCTGTTTATTGACAGCTACACAGAATATCAGTTCAAAATTTTAATCACATGACTGATTACAATCATGACGTTGAGAGGATACTTGTTTTAAATAGACCAATCTAAATATGGAAGGGAGTATTGCTTGATGAGCTGACAAATTGTTTATGTCATCGGAATGTCTTACGAACTGTTATCATATTAGGATTAGCATTGGAAGACGCATCTAGTAAATGATCGGACGTCTGTGAAAGAATTTGACATTGGTAGAGCCTTAAAGTTGTAGCTTTAAAGGTGGTTTTCGGTATTTAAGAGTCACCTTGATTAAGTACGAGGCTGAGTGACAGCACTTTCGCAAAACAAGCTTCGAGAAATTTCAATGCTCGCACTCAAAGTTATTGCGTCTATTAGGCGTTTGCCATCAATTTTTAGTTCAAGGCAATGTTTTTGCGTATCTTTATTATTCAAAAGTTTCACAGTATAATATCGTAATAGTTGTGTTGTTGCACTGATAAAGTATTTTTACAAAATACTGAATACAAGTACGTGATGTATCTCTGCCGTATTACGCATTACTTTGTTTGTTTTTGTTGTAATGTACACTCACACTAAAATGTTGAGCAATTATTAAGTACATATGCTTTTTTTTCTTTGTTTTGTCATATTTGTAAATATTGTTGCCAGATGTCCAGTATTTTAGGCCCCCTTTTTCCTTAAAATTGGTCTAAGTAGCACGTAACAAATAACATGCAATTTTAAAGTTTTAGCCACGGGGCTAATATTTGAACTAATACCCTTGCAATTTCGTACGCCTCAAACAAACTGTTATTTTCATAGCTTTTGGTTCACAGCAAGCTTTTCAAATAAAAAATCGCACACACACAACGCAAGTAAAAAAGAACACTGCTTTATTTTCCGACTGTACATATGTACTACACACTGTGTTTGTTTAGTTCCACCATTTAGATTAAACCGCATGATGTCATTCGTAACAAATTTATTGTTAGCCCTTTTTATATAAATAAATTATTCTGTGTAACGCGTGTTTATATGTACTTTGTTCAAATATCCGTATGTTTTTGCCCATTAGTTGGCATTTGTTTTGTTTAACATAATCTTAAGAAAATATTTTTCAAATTAATCCAATACACAAAAAATAGCTTTACTTATCGCTCCAACGCCTTTTAATGTCTTGTAAATAAAAAGGCGAAAGGTCGTTCACGTGCTAACTCAACACGAGTTCGGAAACTTAGTAGGTACCTGACCAATGAAACTGAAAGTTTGCATGTAAGTATTTGTAGAAGACGTAAGACTTTCACTACGACGAAGGCAAAGTCAATGTTATAGTTACAGTTAGATATTTAGACATGGGGACTGACCCATTTATCTTACGGTCGAAATGTGAGTCTATTAGGAAAATTATTAGTTGTAGCCAGAAATTTGAAAGTTCCGTGCCCCGCAAGCATATTTAAGGTACCTGTTCTCATTCGTGTCTGATAATCGTTACGGGTAGCCGATCTGGCGATCCAGAAAGACTGACAAGTGACAATCAGTATACCAATAGGTCACGTTACCAAGTTACTGGGGGTTGTCGAGGTCTGGTAAAGTAGTCGCGCTAAGTAGAACATATAAATGTATGGTATTTATATGCATCCAGGTTGATTGAAAGCCTGCCTTAACATCTTAAGGTGTTGCGGAATGTTTATAATAGTTACCGTGACCCTGGAACATAAAGGGCAACCGAAGGAACATGAGTGGGTTTTAGTCAGTAAAAGTCTGACACGCCCTCCCGCCGCACCCAGGACGGGAGCAGTCATTTGATGATTTCCCACTCACCCAAAAAAAAAAACATCTTAAGGTCTACATCTTGGTAATTAAGGAAAATTATTGAAAAAACACTGCACCCATATTTTAAAAAAGCCCTTAGAACTGGTATTTTTTTTGCTGGTTTTGTGGTAAACACAGCGATTATGAAACTATGGTAATAGGGTTCTAGTCACCGTGGAATTATTTGTGTCCACGTATTTTTGGCGCGGACAAAAATAAAGAAAAACAAATCTTGTACGAGGGCAATGTCTTGTTATTGGAACAAGAATGTTTTGTTTGAATTTTCCTGCTCTATTAATTTCTAATAGGTACCTAAATTACATTGGGTACGGTTTAGTATACACTTGTGTTGTGTATCAAATATGCAATTTTCTGCACATTCTTTTACTTCCTTACCTGGAGAGGGGGGGCGTTGATGACAGCGACACAGTTTTACACTACTGCTGTGATCATCGTTTTTTAACCTGTTTCTATCTGTATTGTGTTTCTTGTTCCAAATAAATATTTTTTAAATTTAATTTAATTCTTTTGCATTTGAAACAATATTTTGGAATTATTACTAGATTCATTACTTTTTACTTGTGACAGTCTACGTTGCTTTTTAATCCTTCGAACACACGTGATTCGAGACACAATAGAAAGACAATAGCAGCCCATAATCGCTTGGTCGTAGAAAGGTTAAAAAAAATACATCTTTGACTTTACCTTACTCTTTACGTAACAAAAACATCGACGTCATTAGGTACGTGTTTGAACTTTTAGTTAGTTAGAATATTTATGATTCTGCTCATATACAAAGGCTAAATCTTATCTTATTACAAAAGCGAAAGGTCACTGACTGATTAAACACGAAATCTCGAAAACTATTTGACCTTTGTTGTTGAAATTCAGCGGGAAGGTAGTTTGTAGATAAGAGATATCACCTAGGAATAGATTTGACGTCTATTGAGTTTTGACTGAGTAAAAGATAGTGTTTTTAAAGCCTGACGGAAAAAGAGGGGTATTATAAGTTTCACCGCTATGTGTGTATGTCTGTGGCCCTGTAGCTCTGAAACGGGTGGACCGATTTGGATGCGGTTTCTTCTATTGGAAAGAAGGTTATCTAGTGATGGTTTTTAGACATGTTTCATTAAATTCGGTTTTACCGTTTCGAAGTTATCAACTCCTTTGTTGGCGTCTTAAAAACTTTGGGGACCAAAGTTTAAAACTTAATAATTTACACTTGTGGAAAAAAAATAGTGAAGCCGCCCCGTTCTTTTATTTAAAACTTTTAAAGAAATAATACAACCAATAATACAAAAGATAATTGCAACAAATAATCTATTATATTGCTTTATCAATAGGTTTTCGTAATATTGTCTTTGAATTGCGACAGAAGGCACTCATTCACTGTGGGAACTTAGGCAATGGTTGAATGGCGTTACTCAAAAAATTCTTTGCAACCTCTCGTTGCGATAAACCTTTAGTAGGTAGTAGGTGAACAAACAAACAGAAAAAGTCTATACAAAACTATCTGACCGTGATTTGTTTCGTCATTGCCGGTGATTGGAGTCGGTAGAGCTATTCTCTTGTTCACAAACTAACGTAAATTTAAGTTAAGTGCATCTTTCTCTTTTCATTTAATTAAGAAAAGGACAGAATATAAAATATTAGTTAAGTCCTGTCAAATTTAGACACTCCATAGATAATTTTATACGCGTTTTAAAAACATGGCGTCTAAATATACGTCAATTTTCTTCCGGCGCTGTCTAATTTGACAGGATTAAACTAAATTGTATCTTCTGTCCTTTTCTTTAAGAAATGGAAAGAGAAAGATGCATTTAACTTAAAATTAGTCTAGTTTGTGACCAAGGGAATCAGCACCAATGTCGATGTTAATTCCTGTTCAGAACCTTAACGGTTGCATGCGAATCGCTCACCAAGCAATGCAAAAAGGTTTCATACTTTCTGAAGTCTAGCTTAACTTGCATTTGAAGAATATATTTATGTTTTTATTAAGCCAATAAGCTTGTTTATTGACAGTTTAGTGCACATGTTTTTCTTTCTGACTTATCGGAATCAATTTATAAGGGAATAGGATCTCGTGAAACGTTACAAAGAATATACAGAGTATCCCACGGATAAGCCACATGGAGGGAAAGTACCTTAAATATAGTATATAGAACTTTTTACTGAAAGAAGACGTTCTTTGAATTTTAAAAGCATTTAAACTGCATTCATATCGCCGTGGGACACCCTGTATATAACAGCTTCTATAATTGTTTTCTTGCTTTACTTTTCTATACAAAATTGTTATAGAAACAAACAATTTTGTACAGAAAAGTAAAACAAGCTTCTTTACCGGGGTACATTAGATAGTACCATTAATGGTAATAGGTAGGTACTACGGAATGTTTCAAATCTCGGGGTTTCGGGACGTCTGACTGATTGATATCGTAGGTGCAAAACATAGCTCTACTTACTCCGATCATTGGTCATTACACAATATGACGCTCGTCAATTAAATTCTCTTCTAAGCGTAATCACAGACAAATAAACCCATTTTTTCTACGATATGATAAAACAACAACAAGTTTTACATACTCAATACTGGCGTTTTTCTTTTAGAAGAAGTTAATTTATTACACTTTTTACTGAAAAAAAAAACATTACTCATTGTAATAGCTATATGATTACATAAAAAAAGTTCTTTATGTTATTATAATGCAAGTCATTAATTTTTATTACTAAATAAATACGTTCATACATCACGTTAAGGCTGATGAGGACATAGTTGAAAGGAAAATTATTTATTTTTTTACAAAATCATATTATTTGTAAAAAAATAAATAAGACAATCAAAAGAGCAAATAACAACAATATTTTTCGCACTTAGTTTTTTGTTTTGTGCAACCTTCAAAATCAAATTCAAATAACAGTTCAACAAAATTATTCCAATGTCACAAGAACCTTAGCGTCATACATATTTAATATATACCATAGCGTCATACACATAATTATACTTATATTAAAAAAAAAACATGTTTTTAATAAAACTTTATTTTTTGAACCAAAAAATCTTCCAACTAAAAAATAATCATTCTAATCGATTTACAATTGGAAACAGAAATGACAAGCAGCACCCAACACAAAACTACAGATACCTATAATGCACAGTCTTTTCATCATCATCATCCTAACCTTTTCCCCATTAACTCGGCTACCAGCGCTAACCGATACCAGTGTTTCACGTGAAGCCCAGAGAACCCAGTTACTGGGCGAAACGGCACCGCTTGGTTAGGCTGGTCAGACTTTTTGACTTCTGACTCGGGTAGTCTACCAGTAACGACTGTCAAAGTTGTACGAATGACAATCGGGACCAACGGCTTTACGTTTTCCGAGGCGCATGATAATAAGATAAACTTTAGAAGGAATGAATTAAAAAGGTACAACAAGCACAGTATATTGATAGCCAAAATATTTCTCAAGGTTAAATTCTGTTATTGCGTTCATCTTCTCTTCAGTTTAATCCTGCGAGTGTCATCAATTCATTATTTTTAGCACTTTCACTTCGTTGACTTGACCAGGTCAGAATATTTGAAATTTCAAGTTTTTGTGAAGTTACTTTAGCAACCTAAAAGTCGTATGTGAAAATATATTAGCTACCCACCCCAGCGTCATACGGGTGTTAAAAAGGCACTACCGGGTCACTATCTTTAAACATCTCGGCCTTTCTCTACTATGTGTATGTAATATACATAAAAGCCTTCCTCTTAAAATCTTTCTATGATAATAATAACACGGTATCTGTTGAAGAAAACAGTTCAAACCGTACTTACATTCAGATAAAAAATTTATGCCATGTATACTCAGTGGTCAGTGGCCAGCTTAATCAAGATAACCATTAGGTACTATCTACAACTATCTTTTACTACATTATTATGAAGCAATTTTTAGAACTGTAGCGTATCATGAAATACTACTTAGGCAATGTCAGCCAAGGTTGAAGTTTTACTAACTAATCTACAGGTGCAATAACTTATATTAATTATCTTGTAAAAGTGTAAGTCAACTCTTCAAGCGAAATAGTTGCAGTTACACTTGTTTCACTTGGGTTGAAACACGCGTTAATAATAGTTACGATATTACTATTATTGCACAGAACTTGTAAACCACCGTTAATTTTAGTACCCGAACAATGAAAGGTATAACATTTTCAAGGCTTTGATGCTTTCAAACATAAAGTCAATTATCTTGTCTTTATAATAAGAACTTCAAAATTCAAATTCGAAATCAATTAGTTCATTTATTTCCATAGACCATTAAGTTCTAGAATGCCGGAAGCGCAAATCCACGCGGGATTTTTTAATTGTATCTTTAATTACGATATTTATATTTTTTCAATGACACTTTTAGACTGTCTTTTGATTTGTCTGAATTTCGCGGTCACTGTGGCCTATCTATATATAGAGACTAGCTGAGTAAGAAGGAGATATTACAGTAATTAAATGCGTCTGTACTGTCTTTAGTCGTTTCTGACTCTCACAATCTAAAGAAGTGGCAATTATACATGACTTGGGTGGGAGTGATCTAGGGGAAGAACAACGACTTTAAACTTTAAGTGCTTTCGAAAATTCGTGGCTCGGGAAAATTTTAAGTGATATTTATTTTCATTTTCATCACAAATGTAGTAGGAAAAGGATTAATGTAAAGAGGTTTTTGTTAATTTGAATCGATAGAATCTCCATACAATATTTTAGTTAAAAAAAAAATACGTTATTTATCACGTAGCTTGGCTTATCTAATCTTCATCTTCCTTTCAATCTTAACTTCTCAGATCTTACAATAGCGACAGTAGCTAATAAGAATTGCTTAGCCGAAACTCTTTATTTAAGTGGCCTATGTTTCTGATCCACTAACCGTCAAATTATCGCCAGTGCAAACGTGTATATCATTCTGCATAAATGGTATAGTTAATTGAAATAAATTCAAATGTATTGTTTTTGACTTCGACTTTGGCACCACTAATCATTCCTTTCTCTATATAATTTACACATTTTTGTTCGCAAAGCAAGCGTAAAGATGTAGTGTAATGTTTGCTTTTAGAATTGCTCATGGCCTTGCGGTGTGGTTGTTGTGGCTCTCAAAATGGCAATCGTTGCTATGGTTACCACATCATATTTGGGAATGTATGTTATTAATCTATGTTAGATACTTTACTAGCTTGTGAAAGTAAATAACGTTCTAGAGAGTTCTGCCGTTGAGAAGTGGCATTGAAACGGCTTTTACTGAGGGTAGGGAGTTAGAACAGGTATTAAATAAAAAAAATGAAAAATAACGAGTGTAAGTTATAGAGTCTACTGTCTAGAGGCAGAAACAGCTTTGGATTTGTAATACCTCTCATGTCTATACAAAAATTGAGTAACAGACATATTTAACAGTCTTTAGTACGGAACTCTAAATACGTGAAATATTCTTAGAAATAACAGTTTGTTACAAATGTTTGAGTTTTACCTGTGAGTTTGTTTGACTTGTACCTGGATGTTTCTTTTTACAGTACTCGGATATACCTAAAACATCGGTTTCATCGTACGCTTAAAATAATAATATCAAAATATTTGAAGTGTAAAAGTCTTATAGCACAAACTGCGGGCAGTAGGACAATAGTAGGCTGGAATTATTACGACTATAAACATTTATATTATGAGATTCTTTAACATAATTAAATTAACAGTAAAACAATGACATTCTTTACTTCGTTGTTAAGGTTGTGCCTACTTTCGCAGAGTCTAGAATAATCTTTTATAGCCTTTTGTTTGAGTTACAGTTACGAGGGCGTAAAAACGTTATCTATTTTTAATATTTAAAAGCCATCATCTGTTTTTGACGTTTAATTAGGAATTACTTCTATTGGGTAAGCTCGCTCCATCGTAGGCTCTGTCTATGCCCTCGCGCTAGTCTGGAACCAAGAGCAAGCCCATAATAATAATAAATAAAAAAAAAGACGGGTTGCACTCCGGGAGTGCCGGCAGAAGTGAAAACTTGATTATAGCTGTCTACTATCCATCCGTCCTACGCTTTTTCGATCAGGTCACGTGTCCTGACGCGAGTTTAAGATTTTATACCCATTACAGAAAAAGTGCTCAACGCCGCTAAAGAAGTTTTCACTTCAAAAAAAAAGATAATCATTTCATTATTTAAATGTTAAGTCTCCGTTATTAATACGTAGTTAAGCAAAATTTATTAATCCTTTAATATTTTTCTTTTTACATTTTTAAGCTTAATGGACTACGTACACTTATTCAGCTCCATTCGCGTTTCCCTGAAAGATTTTGGTCACATTACTGCAGTTCTATTTCTATCAGCCACGTGCAGCGTCATCGTAAGAATAACATCTTAAGGAACTATTCACATTTATTAAGTTCTATTCAGATTATGGCTATAGAAAACATCGATTTATTACAATAGCTGATCAGAGTAGATGCTGAAAGCCGATCAGTGCCGAAAGCTCAACGGAAGCGTACGCGTCTTCTTTCAAAATCGTATATGCGCAGTTAAGCCTCGTCCCCACTAGGAACATTTGTCGAGCGACATGTGTCCCCGGTGACATCGGGCGATGTCGGGCGACGTCGGACGTCATCGCCGCGACCGACATTGTTGAAACTGCCCCCATAGACAAGTGGCATTGTAGAATAGATAGCGAAACAAAAACGATTGTCAAATGTATGGAGATTTGAAATTTTTTAGCGAAAGCTTATGTCAATTCCATACATTTGAAAATCTATTCGTTTTCGTTTTCTATTCTACAATGCCACTTGACTAGGCCCTCTGTTCTTTTCATCGACTGTGCGACAGTCGCTCGACAAATGTTCCTAGTGGGGACGAGGCTTTACTAAACATCCTTACATACAAATTAAAGAATAAAGCCCCGCGCGAGTGTCTTGCGTCGAAACTCAAAAACTACGGATCGGATTACCTTGCTGTTTTCAGCAATAGACAGATTAATTTTAATAAACAGATTATAACTAACAGATTAAGGAAGGTTTAGGTGTGTAATATACTTACTGAAACGAATTGAAAGTAAAACAATAAATTCAATTAAATAAACAAATCAAATATTTAATTTCATACAAAGACCTGTAATTTGTCTCGGCTTCTACATTTACATAAAAACATTTTATGTAAATGTTGCAAAAACTACATTACAATAAACAATCAAGTGATACTAGTCCTTAATTACAAGAATGATTGTTCAATTGTATTTTACGTATTTAATAAAAAATACGCTAATAATGAAAAAAACAGTACTCGATGAACGACGCCGACGTGCATTTGTTTTTGTATAAAGAAGATTATGCAAATTAATTGTCTACTTGTATTGTTTGTTTCCATTATTAAAAACTTAATGATGTTTATAAGTATGACAATAAATGGCAATCAAATGCAAAAAGCTTAAGTACGTGTCATTAGGGTATGAATGAAACTGTAGAGGGCTAATGTAGTTTTTTGACTGAAAGAAAAGACGCAAAGACATAGTAAACAAAAGTAATTCCTAATGAAGTAATCAAAGGATAAACGAAATACCCAAAAATCATTACATTATATTATACTTTAAACTTTCGCGTTGCATATTTATACTTCACCGCTTATCGGGATTTAACGCGCACGTACCTTTTATTTATTTTTGGCTTGACGTTTCGGCAGGGTTACACCTGCCATGGTCACAAGCAGACTGTCCGGCGACACTACTTCGTCGATGAAGTAGATTGATCTTCATCTACCCTCGATGTTGATGAATGTCCACTATAAAGCCGCGTACACACTACACTCACTGAGTCCGGTTTTTTAGTCGACTTAAAATCGCGATGGTGAAATTGATTGATTGGTTGGTGGTGGTGGTGATGCCGAAACGTCAAGCCAAAAATAAATAAAAGGTACGTGCGCGTTAAATCCCGATAAGCGGTGAATCATTACATTGCCATAATATGCGAATAAATCTTCATTTGAATTAACAGCTCAGCATATTTTGAAAGATTAATTTGAATTTAAATGCGTTATTCGAATTAACTTTTTTTTTATCAAAAGGCCATGAATTAACACTCAAGTTTGACATTTACAAGATAAGTAGGTATTAAAGTGTTCTAGCTATCATAAGAAATATAAATAGTAAACTATTTTGAACACGTCACTAATTGAACATTCCTTAAAACCAAATTAATATGTCACATAATCTGCTACAATAGAAGTCACAATAAGTTTCTTTAATTTAAGTGATAGAAAAATTCAACAAAACTTTAGTTTACCACTCTGCAAATTATTGGTGTATTCATACGTCAAAAGTGTCCTTATGCTTAGGCCCGTATTAATAGACGTCACTCAATTCTGAGACGCTCTCAAATCTATTGCTGTCCTTATTTTTTCCCTTTGGAATGACAAGGACAGCAAGAGACTTGAGAGCGTCTCAGAATTGAGTGACGTCTATTAATACGGGCCTTAGAGTCGCAGGAAAGTGCGCCATTTTTGAAGTTCAAATACAGACAACCTATCTACGAATTTTTGGTTGTAACATCCCCAAAGAAAAATGATCTTGATTCACAAATGCTCTCCACCCCTGACCTAGAGTAATCACATTCAACACCTTGTCTAATTTATACTCTTACATCTTGATAAGATCTTGTAAGCCGTCCTACCCAGCCTACTATGTCACCTTAATAAATAGAGGAAACAAGAAGGCAAACGAAAGCCAAGGTACACACCATTAAACTGTGCCTAACTAGTACATTTTGTACCCGTTTCGTGTCACGGTATGCGCGACCACAAACAATTGTGGTCCGTTGATGACTTAGCGTTACGTAGTATTTGACCTCGGCAAATAGAAGCGAAACCGTGCAGTTTGTCTAGTATAGTAGGCTTGCCTTTGAGGATTTATTTGTGTATGTAGTTATTAAAGCTTCTGTAGATATAATGAATGGGGCATGTTTTAAAATATTTATTTAATGTGTAGTCAAGTAATATTTGTTACTAACTGGCTCCCGTGTTTGTGCCTTTGTTAACTTTAGTGTAGACTTCGTGTATCCCTCAGGAACAGGACATTTCTGTATAAAAGGTCCTATTTTGTACTCAGTTTAAGTCCTAATTTTTCTGTATAAAAAGCACCCTCTATCCTTTTCTATACGTATACTTACGTAAAATTGCACGATGATATCGTATGATTAGTTAAGCTACATGACAAACAAACAAACTCTTGTTCACTTATAAAATTGAATTTATTTATTAAGTGACTTAATATAACTTAATTTTAGTCGTCACCAAACATCGATACATGAACGTATAAAAACATGTAGTTCAATGTGATATGATACTCCGAAGCACTTTCATGGATAATGGTGCTGATTCTCTTGTTCACAAACTTAAGTTAAATGCATCTTTCTCTTTCCATTTCTTAAAGAAAAGGACAGAAGATACATTTTAGTTTAATCCTGTCAAATTAGACAGCGCCTGATGAAAATTGACGTATATTTAGACGCCATGTTTTTAAATCACGTCTAAATTATCTATGGAGTGTCTAAATTTGACAGGACTTAACTAATATTTTATCTTCTGTCCTTTTCTTAATTAAATGGCAAGAGAAAGATGCACTTAACTTAAATTTACGTTAGTTTGTGAACAAGAGAATCGGCACCAATGTTAGCGTTAAACCGGTCAGTAGGTAACTACATAAACAACCTACTACAAAAGTGAAAGTAGAAGCGCTGGCAATGATCTCGCTGCAACTCAAGATCACTATCACAAGAAAGTACTTAAAATCTACATACATTGGAATATTATCGTGACTGACTCGCCTTAAGCTTTTGATTGAATCTTTATAGCCTTTTAATGCAGTTCAAGTTTATGAACGGCTTTATATTTTTTTTTGTATTTTATGCACTGGTTTTTTAGTATATATTTTTGTTTACTGGTTTCTTGAAACGCTATCTTTTATTTTCCGTCACGTGATTTTGAGTCGGCTCCTACCTGTAGCGTGTGAAAAAATACCGGTCTATTGCAGTTTCTCTTGCAAGTATCAAATCGTGTGTTCGAATTGCAAAATAAAAGAAGAACGTCTTAACTTGTTTGAATTTTACGACACGGTTGGAGAAGTAGCGTAGCGATTTATTGCTGCACTGTGAGTTGCGGTTTTGATTCCCACGCGGGACAAATATTGTTATGGCATACAAGTAGTTAATCAGTGACTGGCGGCTGAGACAATTCCCATAATCACGAAGGCAAAGTTAAAAAAAAAATGTAACAAAAAGAACCCGACAATTATTTGTACCACACCATTCAACGACGATTTCACGCTTTCAGTAACTTCCATGTTAGCGATAACTTTACGAGCGAAACACTAATTAAAGCGAAACAAGCAATATATGGAAACTATTAAACTAAAATATCGATAAAATCACGACGGGAATTAGGAAGTAAAAGTTTCCGAGAGAGCTGACATTACCAACTGACAGTCAACGTTCGTTCTTGACCTGAGAAACTCGGTTTGTTCAAGTATCAAGACTATTAGCGGTTGTATACTATGATTGTGCTACCTGCTGCGGTTGTCATTTAGTTTTTTTTTAAACTTTCGCGTTTCATTTTAACAACATAATATTATTAAATCGGGTATTAGCGCGAATAATATTTATTTAAATACCTTGGAAGGCTTGACGTTTCGACCTGGTTGCACAGGTCGCAGTCGCAAGCAGGCTAGATATTATTCGCGTTAATACCCGATTTAATAATATTATGTTGTCATTGAGTTGTTTACACCGTGAAGCATTGATATTTTCGAGGTTATGTATGTGAAAACTGCATATTATCGGTGCTTTCACTCACTTTGTCGAGTGTTAAATTCTTTTCTTTTACGTTCTTGTTTATTAGCTGACAGATGAGTGTCGTTACCGTGAGTGTATACTGATATTGCAGAGTCCCGAGAATTTTGCGCCAGATGCTGACAGTCCCAAAACTTCTTGGATATTTTGGTACTGATTATCCCAGGAGCATGCCCTATTTCGTTTGTTACGAATATTTTATCTTTCTTATATTCTGTTTAATTGATTAACTTCTTAAAATTTACACAACCTTTTTAGGGTTCCGTAGTCAACTAGGAACCCTTATAGTTTCGCCATGTCTGTCTGTCTGTCCGTCCGTCCTCGCTTAATCTCTGTGACCGTTAGCACTAGAAAACTGAAATTTGGTACCAATATGTATATCAATCACGCCGACAAAGTGGTAAAATAAAAATTGGAAAAAAAATTTTTATTAGGGTAGCCCCCCTATAGGTAAAGAGGGAAGTGATTTTTTTTAATTTCAACCGTGACGTGTGATATATTGTTGGATAGGTTTTTAAAAATGAATAGGGGTTTACTAAAATTATTTTTTGATAATGTCAATAATTTCGGAAATAATCGCTCCAAAAGGAAAAATCAAAGCGTCCCCCCCCCCTCTAACTTTTGACCCGTAGGTTTAAAAAATATAAAAAAAAAATCTGGAAAGTAGAACTTTATAAGGACTTTCTAGGAAAATTATTTTGAACTTGATAGAAAGAACAGTTTTTGTACAAAAAAGACAAAAAGGTTGTACAAAATAATTTCTGCGTACTTAGTATGTCAACGTAACAAATAGCCTTTTTTAAACTTATAAGTGGGAACACTTATTGCTACGGACGGGAAACACGGAACCCTACATTGAGCGTGGTCCGACACGCTCTTGGCCGATTTTTTTAGTAGCTTTAATGCTGTTCGCCATTAAAACATTTTTTAAAACAATAGGTACCTATGTGGACTCAAAATGTCACGAACATGTGATTAAACAACACGAATTAACACGATACAATTTTAAACTGGCATTTTAATAAATTATTAAAAAGATACAGGAAAGTCAAAGTAATTTCTGGGTTGAAACTGGTTTTTGAAAAACCAAAAAATAAAAATAAAAAAATAAAAACCACAAATGGTAGCGGGATACTTATATGCTACGAGCAACATTCTTTTACAAATGAATGACTGCATAAAAAGACAACATAATTATGTCAGTGAGTGATCTTGTTCTTTAGTGTAGATATACTTAGGTATCTTTAGGTAACTTAATCTTAATAGTATCAAGATAATAATAACAAGTGTTAAATTAACAAAAATAAATAGGTAAATAGTGTAAATACCTAATAAAAGTATACTCGCTCCGCATCGTTGCCGGCGTTTGCCTAATTACAACCTGCAACAAAACAGAATTAACAACTGAAAATAAATCTAAGGGCATATAAAAGTTAATAGAATCGTATAAAAATAGCTGAATTCTATTAACCTTTAGGAACGTTCTCTTTCAAATGTCGACATTGGCGCCGATTCTCTTATTCACAAACTTAACTAAATTTAAGTTAAATGCATCTTTCTCTTTTCATTTCTCAAAGAAAAAGACAGAAGATACATTTTAGTTTAATCCTGTTAAATTAGACAGCGCCTGGAGTAAATCGACGTATTTTTAGTCGCCATGTTTTTAATCGCGTCTAAATTATCTATAGAGTGTCTAAATTTGACAGGCCTTAACTAACATTTTATCGTCGAAGATAAGATATTAATTAAATAGACGCGACTAAAACATGACCACTAAAACTACGTTAATTTACACAGGACTTATACTAATATGCATCTTACACTTTAGACAGGACTTAACTACATAATATGCATCTTCTGTCCTTTTGTTAATGAAATAAAAAGAGAAAGATGCACGAACTTAAATTTCGTTTAATTTGTGAACAAGAGGATCGGCACCGTTCATCGTCGCTGAAATGATAATATTGTGTGACTTCTTCTAACTTCATCCGATGCATGCATATCTACTTACGGAGTCGGCCTTCGTCTCCTCTTGGGATTCATCAAAGTCAGTTCAGTAATTTAGATGTAAAATTTTTGAAGACAGACAGAATTACTTTAATATACGGATTGAAAATCTTTGAACTTCAATCAAAATAGCTATATTATGTAAATTAAATACAATATGTTAATTAATAACGTGACCAAGTATGTAATGTTTTGTTTTTACTTGTCGCACTTAGGTGCAAAGTAATATAATGTTTAACATTTTCCTTATGGCCATCGTAATGGGGCGTTTTATTAATAATTAATATGCATGAGTCTCTGGTGCATTTAAATAGGTCATGACATGTCATCAGGTGACACTGCTATATGGTACAATATAAACATTGTTGGCAACTATGAAATACCAATAATTTGATTGTGTGTGAATATTTTCAGACTTCAGCGTAATTTTTCAACTATAACTATTAACTATTGTAACGGGGATTAAAGGATAGTAGGGCCAGGGACACATGTCTTTATATATAGCTTTCTTAGGTAAAATGAGAGAGAATTCTTATTAATTTTTGTTTTTAAATCATTGTAATGGTCGTAATCTTCAATAATCGTTAAGAAAAGTTTCTTACATATCTTGAATTCAAGTGTATACGGCAACGTCTGTAGTTTGAGCCAGTTTTAATATTTTATTTTTGTATTGCGGTTTTAGTGCTTGAGTAAATTTATCTCTTTAGATCGGGTTCACGAAAGCAACTAGCTTATCAGGTTCGGTTAATGCCATCGCAGTTATTGCAGTAGTTCGTGAGGTTGTGGTTTCAGGCCTAGTGGACATTGTAGGTATTATTACTTGGGTACGGGCCAGTTGGTCTAGTATTCAGTGACCCTGACTGCTAAACCAGAGGTCTACGTTCAATTCCCACCCAGGACAAACTTTGTGTGATGAGCATAAATTGTTCGTTCTGTGTCTGAGTGTTATTTATCTATATGTATGTATTTAAAAAAATATATATATAAGAATGAATATCAGTTATCTGATTACCATAACAGAAGCTCTGCTTAGCTTGGGATCAGATGGCCGTGAGTAAGTTGTGATGGCCGTGTGAAAATAAATATATTTATGTATTTATTTCTTACTTACATCCTATTCTACTATCGACATATAAAATGGTAAACTGACTGACTGACTGATTATTGATACATCAACGCACAGCCCAAACCGCTAGTCCTAGAAACAAGAAACTTGGAGGGATGTTATTTGTGAAAAATAAGTATCCACTAAGAAAGTTTGTCCGGAAATTTTTGTCCTAAAGCGGTAAATAGGGAATGGAATTTTCGATATTTACGCGGACGAAGCCGTGGGCGATAGCTAATATTACTTTATAAATGTGTTTTGTAAGGTTGAATGGTTGGTTGGATTTTTGATAAAGCTTCGCCATGCAAAAGCGGTGTTATTATCTACACTACACCACCTTAACACTTCTGCAAAGCCAGGTCATAGCTCATTAGAGCCACCCGGCACCCACTCCGCACCGACTCGCCTCTTGCGGCTAGTATTCTTTATATGGACTTGTATGGGCATGCGCTCACAATATCAACTCCGTAGCGTCACCGGATCGCCTCGGTTATAAGGCGAGTCGGTGCGGAATGGGTGCCGGGTGGCTCTATTGAGCTATGACCTTTAGGGACATTTTATTCATCTACAATCAGCTTATGTCAATACAAAATAACAATTTTGTACGAAAAATGAACAGACGCGAAAAGCTGAATGTCTTCATACTAAATCGGTGCTTTCTTTGGATATAAGCTAGAAAAGTGTGCATAGTCCTTCAACCGTTGAATGCTTTGGTAGCTTAGATACAGGAATTAGATTAAATATACTGATCTACCTTAATAAACCAATGTTCACCCATTTTTAAAACATTTAAAATTGATGCGAACGAGATCGATTTGTTAGTCACCGATCAACACCGTACTTACAAGTATAGTAGAGTACCTACTTAGGTATATCCTGAGTCTGCGGTCGTGGTATAGGTACGCAAGAATATTGTATATTTTTATGACTGTGCTGGCTATAAAAACAAGGAGCGTGCCAAGTGGGTCGCTTAAGTACTTATATTGCACTATATTGGCTAACTGATTTGTGGTCCTTTGTTTGCCTGTACCGTAAGTCAACGTTGACAAAAAAAAAAATTTAGTTCTAAGGTAGTTAGTACAATATTAATCGCCAATCCGCCTTGAGCAATCGTGGTGATCAATGCTCGTGCTTTCTCTGCATGAGAAGATGCCTTTGCCTTGCAGTGGGACAGTCATAGGCTGGTATTAATAGGTAGATCTAGAAAGTTCAAAAAATTATCGTCGGCTATCAACCCTTTCAACATTGTTGTCAATACACCGTGTTATTTAAGTCGAGGGACATATTTTAAGACGCGATAATATACGCTCACATATGACTAATGAAAATGTAAATAATTATAAAACAATATAAAATTGTACAAAAAAACCGTCGTTGAATTATCGCAATTAGGCTCTCAGTCTTAAAGAAGGAAACCCTAGCGCTCGCGGTTGCAGGTCACTAACCTATGACGAGTAAAGAAGGTATGATTCGTTCTTCTGTCGATGGGTATCTAGCGCAAGTGTCAACAATTTCTTTATTACAAGAAGCATTTGGTAAAAAAATAAGGTATTGTTTTTGGATTGAGTATCGAATACTGAATGGCTTCCTCCAATATGTGACAAGAGATTGTATTTCTTATACACCTATTAGACACAAAAATGTAATGTGCAACACGAATGTGTATAACATGATTAACACAAGTATGGAATAACCTATGATGAGTAAAGAAGGTATGATTCGTTCTTCTTTCGATGCGTATCCAGCGCGAGTGTCAACAATTTCTTTATTCCAAGAAGCATTTGGTAAAAAATAAGGTATTGGTATTGTTTTTGGAATGAGAATCGAATAGGTACTGAATAGCCTCCTCCAATATGTCCTTTGTCTCAACTAACACGGTGTATAAGCAAATCTGTGGTATAAGTGACAAGAGATTGTATTTCTTATACGCCAACGACCTATAAGACACAAAAATGTAATGTGCAACACGAATGTGTATAACATGATTAACACAAGTATGGAAATAATGACTTTTTATGGATATCCTTTTTATCATATAGGTAGGTACAAAAAAATCCCAAGGTGGTTCCCAAGATATATTATGATTTAGAACCTGAAAAGACTCTTCAGCATAAACATTATACAAAATTAAACGACCTATTATTTAAGAACCATTTGATTTACGAGTGTAAACTCTTCATTTTTCTAGCAATTTATGTATCTTAATTAGAAGTTGTTGTATTGTTAATGGTTTGCCATGTACATACTCCTTCTTTGTTTCGTTTTTTATTCCTAGCTATAATACTAAGGCCGATAATAACTAACCATTACTTAACAAGTGTTTTAGCTAAGTATTTTACTGTCAGTAATACATTATTTTAAAATTAATAAATTAGTTATAACCTGGAACTATTTCCATTTTTGTGACGGTGCGCATTGCTTTCTAAGTTCTGCCAGCTAATTATTTAAATAAAAATAAATATCCTTACGCATCTGGTCCCAAACTAAGCCAAGCTTGTACTACGGTAAACAGAGAACTGTGATATACCTACATAGTTATATAATTTATAAATCCATACTAATATTATAAATGGGAAAGTGTGTCTGTCTGTCTGTCTGTATGTTTGTCTTTCTTTCACGGCAAAACAGAGCGACGAATTGACGTGATTTTTTTAAGTGGAGATAGTTGAAGTGATGGAGAGTAACATAGGCTACTTTTTGTCTCTTTCTAACGCGAGCGAAGCCGCGGGCAGAAGCTAGTAATTTATAAATACTTTCATATTTTAGATAAATTACACCTAGAAACAGAACAAACAAAGTGTTTGTTCTGGGTCTAGTGGCGAGATAAATAGACGTTACTAAGCACTGACTTTGGCTTAGCATCATACCTGTCACTGTTACACAACTGCCAAACGTCAAGTGTACGATAGAGACGGGAACATGGCTAAGCCAAAGTCAGTGCTTAGTAACGTCTATTTTTCTCGCCATTGATGTAATTCCTCTTCACACAAAGTTTGTCCTGGGTGGGAATCGAACCCACGTCCTCCGGCTTAGCAGACAGGGTAACTAACCACTAGATCAACAAGCCCGTGCAAAATTTACGGATGACCACTGAACTCTATGATACTTACTTGTGTCGATGCGGCAACATAGTATCCTAGTAGGTACTTTTTTTCTTATCTATGTGTCAATATAAGAAGTCAAGGCTAAGTCAATGTCAAAAGTCAAAAGACACGTGTCTATTAAGGTTATAAAAAGAAAAACAAATACTACACGTAGGTACTGTAGAGGCCAGGGGGACCTCTATAGTACCAGGACAACTATAATACTTCAATCAAAGATATTTTGCATAATTAATTTACATTTTAATCTTTTAATAATTTTCACATCGACTTGCTTGTCAGCCTTAGGGGCTGTCAAGTCTTTCTTAGTTTAAATATATTTCATCTCATCATGGACAACGCATCTAAAAAGGTTTTACTATGACACCATCAGCCAGTGTCCCTACAGTACTATCTGTTTAAGCTACGAAACTAATAAAATTATGGTGACGATACCCTTGACAAAACCCATGAAAGGTGTTAACGAATAAATAAACAGAAAAAAATATTAACAATATATGATGTATGATCTATTTAGATATACTTTCGCTAATAGAATTGACGAATATGATGTGTCATAGTTTCTGTTTTTATTTCAGTTAGCAGTTTCCTTTCTCAGATACGGACTGAAAAAGGAAATTGTTAACTTGTCTGAAAAAGGTAGGTCAAACTCAAAAGCCAGAAAATTTGACAATAGTCTAACAGGGTTGTGGTCTGCTAGACGGTAATTTGATATTAAAATTGATATTTATAGTTGGAAAATGGCTTGAATGATTTTCTCCTGAATCAAAGTAAAAGACATTTTATTCCGCAGACGTGGTAAAGCAAAAATATAATTATATACATAATTATACAAAATTTATAATCCAACGACACTTTTCTCGAGAAATTAGCATGCTAATGTAAATGCTAATTCAGTTAGCTGGTAATTTTTCCAAAATGAATGTTTTTGGACTTCAACCCTCTTTTCCAGCGCTAAAAATTTCCACAACAGTGCAAAAGTAATGCAAGTACTTATTTCTTAAAACTAACACGGAAATTTTATCAGATTTAATCGTCTCCTAATGAACTTATAATTTAAACATCATCTTACTTAATTAGACAGTTGATACTACCTATAATTTTTACGTCACTTCTTTTCTCATAATCTAGTCTTACTTATGAGAAAAGCCTCCATCAAGACGTCAGAAAATGTAATTAAAGAATCATTATTTAAATTACTAGCTGCTGCCCGCGACGTCGTCCGCGTGGCCGCTGTATAGCAGCAAAAATAATATTCCTGCATCACTGTTTGTTCATCCCACAAAGGCGATAGCGTAATAATGTATAGCCAACGTGTGACTCGACCTCTTTGTTTTATTAATGCAAAATTTGAACAAAATTTAATCAATTCTTTTTAATTTTATCCCTGACAAACATACAAAACAGATTAAGTAATTGTAAAAACTATTTTTTTTGACTCCGGCATCGGTTGCTTTGCTGAACATGTATCAATTAATATTTAAAAGAATATTCAATGTACAGATTTGAATTCATTACGATTTTATTATATGTATAGATTTTCTGATGTCTAAAGACGTCAGAAAATAAAATGAATAATGTAACAGTATAGTAAACTGTACATTATACTTATCCAACTTAGAACAATTAATGAAGAGTTCATAATACAAAGTATAATTAAAAATTTAAAGTTCCATAAGAACCCCCGAAGTTATTAAGATCGCGACTGAAGCTAACAAAAGAATAATTATTAGAACTTTTTTTTTGGGGAGTGGGAAGTCATCATATAACTTCTTCCGTCCTGGGCGGGGTAGGAGGGCGTGTCAGACTTTTACTGACAAAAACCCACTCATGTTCCTTCGGTTGCCCTTTGTGTCCAGGGTCACGGTAACTATTATAAACATTCCGCATCCAATTTATTACTTAGGAATTAGACAAAAAATCGCACCCAAATAGTTACACCCGTTTGAGAGGTACGGTGCCACCTGGGTGCGACAGATAGACAGACACACACAAAACACCCCTTTTTGCTGGTTAAAAATGCAATTAAAGAAAGAATGGGTGTTTGACTCCTCAATTAAGTCATTTATTGTTTATTCAGGAAATATGTTTCTTTATCACGTTGTCCAATGTAAATTGCTTAAAAATACTTGTAAAGATAATAATTACGATGCGTTGAACGACACTGAACTCTGCTGACACGGATGTATAAAAAGAAAAGAATATATAATTTTTATTGACATTTTAATCCGTAATTATCATAATATAACATCTTAAATGGGAACTTTGTTGTGTTCAAAACCTACTCTTTTTATTTATATTTTCTAGGGATCTGTACGATCGAATTAGGCGATTCACACACGGCACCGCGCTCCGCCGCGGAGGGCGGTGAGGCGGATGTCATGTTGTACAAGACACTTTGAAATCCGTTGATACCTAACACACGTACACCGCTCGACCGCGGTCGAGCGGTGTACGTTTGTTCACCCTCCGCGGCTGTGCGCGGTGCCGTGTGTGAATCGCCTTAAGATTGATAATCAGAAAGTCTGACGTCAGTCTTTCTAAAAGGATATCCTGAAACCCAGTAACTGGGCTGTGGGGATCTGATAGGCAATTACAAATTTTAACACTCTATTTGAAAAATCTAGGGAGATGTTGGCCATCATCATATGACATAGTTCCTTAAAAAAGTTACAGGAAAAGCTATAAAAAGAAACCCATTGAGTGCGAGTCCGAATCGTACTTGATTGGTTATTTTTCGTTTTGATTGTGAGTTTTTGATTAAACTTCTATATGATAAGGAAGGTAGGTAAATAAAAGAACAATGAAATAATATAACTCATTGTCATTAAGGTCTATATGTATATCTCGTAAAGTATTTATTTTCGTATAAAAGCTCATATTTTTTTTAAACAGAATTTGTAAGTCATCCAGATACCTATTTTAAACGCTTAATAATTTTGAAATTTAATAATTTCTATTCAAAGCTTATTTTTATTAAAATAGTATTCATAAAATCGTCCAAATTACACACAATTGTCATTGAAATTATTGATACCATAAAAAGCGTTTTAATTCGTGTTAAATTCAGATTTCATTTGAAATATAAAAGAGTATACATAAAAAGTGTCAAACATTGTAAAGTTTTATATCTGTCACTATTTTTAAACTATTTATGGTATCTCTAGATACCATAAATAGTTGGTTATGTAAATGAGTATAAATAACTTGTAGATAGACGTGATTCAAGATTCGTCACTTGAGAAAGGATCCTGTCCTATATGCTTTATACAGAAACTAAGAAGCGGTTTTTGATATTTAAATCCCTAACGGTAATAAATTTCTGGCTCTTTGAATGGTATAATTATGTAAAATAATGTTTTCATTTAGTTAGTGTCAACCATCACACCCTTTGTTGGTTCTATGTAACTTTATTAAACTTTCGACGACCAAGCGACAGCCGGCTGTCGCGCTGCTATTGTCTTTCTATTATGTCTCAAATCACGTGTGTTTGAAGGTTAATGAGTATTCTCTTTGTTTCAGCTGATCCAAGATGGATTTGGAGTTTCGGAACTTAACATACACGGTGCAACGTCGCATACCTAGAGGTTTGTTATAACATTATTATCTACAGGTTAAAATAATAACTTTTTGTAAATATTAAGATTATGTGGAAAGGTATAAAGAGGTATAATGATAAGATAAATTAACAGTAATAATGTTACTAGCTCAAGAATAATCATTACCTCAACAAAGTCAGTTAGAACCGACTAAATCTTAGGATTTTTAAAACAGGATAATGTATTAATTTCAATGTAACGTAGAAGAGAAAATACTTATAAGAAAGGTATATAAAAGGCTCAATCCACCCAGTCATAAATATTTAAAAAAAAACTCGGGACAACTCACACACGGCTATCTGATCCCGAGCTAAGCAGAGCTTGTGTTATGAACCAGATAACTGACAAAGTTGTTCAAAAAGTTTAAAATAACATACTCTAAAAGCTAAGAACATACTCTAAAATATATAAAGCAAAAATCCATTTCTAAATCGGCTCAGCCGTTACTAAGATAAGTCAAACATATGTCATAATACCTACCGACTCCATGAACTTTGCGGATAAAAATACTGTTTTCAAACAGTGTTTAAAACAATGAAAGTTAATACCGAATAGCCCTGTAGAAGCCATTTAGCAACCATTGTTATTATTACTGTAGACAATTATAAGGTAGGTAACTACAGACCATTATATCTCCGTAACGGTAAACTGTTTCAGAGCAAAAATGTAGGTTAAGACATTATTGTCAAGGTTTGAAATAAAGTTTTTATAGGTACTGTTTATGAGTATCATCATTTCTCTAGCCTTCTATACTAGGGTCGGTAATATAAGAGTTTGAGGAGCTACTGCCTATCAGATATTTTACAACCCAGTTACTGGGTGACACAGACTGATATCTGACTTTCTGACTACCAGTAAAGACTGTCGAACATCAAAAATGACTAACGGAAACAACGGCTTTGTATGCTTTCCGAAAATAACAGTGATGTTTGAGATAAACTTAGAAAAAAAAGTTAGCAAAGCAGAAAATTAAGCAGGGTTGCCTATGGATAGTTTTCTAATCTTATAAAGTCTAGTTTTATAAATTTTAATTAAAATAGAAAACAATTAATTTCATTTAAATTTCAAAACTTAAATCATATTTGATGGCCCTGTATACCTATCTACTATGTTGTCTGTACAATGAAGATTGGAACTGTGGTACTTGCCTGGTTTCGAACCCGTCGTCTCATGCGTGAGAGGCAGCTTAACCGGTCACGATACTGTTTCTACACATTTAATTGAAACTAATGTAATTTTTTTAGGTCTTATATTCCCGATTGATTTTGTATCTTACATGAATATACATACTCTAGATTGAGAAAGCAAACTCCATTTCAAAATTGGTATAGCTGTTTCTAAGGTAAGTCAGATATAAGGCATCATCCGTGTCTTTTTAATTATGACTGATTTCCTTTTTGTCATAGTAAATTCGGGTCAGAGCCCATTCGGCTCCTAAGATTCGCACCCTGTGCCCATTCGTCCCCTGGAACTTTTGAGGGGCCTATTCGTCCCCTGAAGAATATTTATTTTAATTCATTCTTCTAATATAAGTACATGTATATGTGTATACTGCAGCTTGGTAGTCCTGGTACAGTCGCGCAGAAAAGGGTAAAATAAAAATATAATAATTCCTAAAATATCATGTTTAAGTATTTCAAATAAGATTAAGTTTAATAAAATGCCTCTAGGCTCTAGGCATTAAGTCAGTCTTCAAAATAATTAATCGATTCGTCGATCGATCGTTTTCTATTTACCACTTCACGTTACTGCGCGCCTAGTACTTTGCATTGATTAAGGTGATCTTGTGAGAAAATTAAGGAATACAGTGAATTTTAAATTATCGTCCATGACTACTTCACGTTACTGCGCGCCTAGTACTTTGAATTGATTAAGGTGATCTTGTGAGAAAATTAAAAACACAGTGAATTTTAGATTTTCGTACATGACTACTTCACGTTACTGCGCGCCTAGTACTTTTGTTCTCTTAAGTTTTCAATCATTAATACCCGCTTTTTTAACTAGCCATTCGTAAAGAGACAATATTACATCGTAAGCCTATCGACAGGTTATATTATTATCATGACGGATTATCATTCATCATAGCTCTTTTTTCAATGATTTGTTATGATTTATTAAATTAATTGCGTTAATAAACTGTTCACAAGTGTACTATGTTAACCGTTTTTAGGTAAAATATAGGGTAATTTTATCTCAGGGGACCAATAGGCACCTGAATAGGTGCCGAATCTTTAACTTATATTGTGTATATATTAGAGGAGACGAATGCGTACCTTAAAAATAATATTTTTATTAAAATATTGATTGGTCCCCTACCAGGAGACCAATGGGCACCTATATAGGGGCCGAATCCACAACTTTTATGCTGGGGGACAAATCTTAGGGGACGAATGGGCTCTGACCCGTAAATTCGTTGAGCTGTATATGTTATAGGACATGTGACTTTTATAAGAAGAGTTTATTTGCTAACTAACTTTGATTACCTACTTATTTACCTAAATCTAAATCATCCTAATCCTAAATCATAAAAAAATATTAACAGTTTTTAAGTTCATTTTTATGTATTTTTAGGTTCATTGAGTTTTATTTGATCCTTGTCAATTAATTCTTATTTTTGGAACCAAGTCTTTTTTCAGACTGATCGACTAATTTGGAGTTTGTAATTTAAAATTTATTCTTTTTCTATGTATCAGTTATTTAAACTATACTTTGATAATAATTTTTTAAGCGTTTAATATTATTGCGGTTAATTGTTTATGACTTATCTATGAATGTCAAAATAAACTATAGGGATTAATATTTATTTTTGTGATATTTAAAAGATTATTTAAATATGATGATATTTATTTTCTTTAAGGTTCATCATCCGGCAATCTTTAACAATAAATTGTAGGGCTTTGGACATATATAAAAAAAGTACGTATCTTTTCCTGTTTGAAAAGCGTTTAATAGTTATTTAAATATCGATCAAAACACAGAAGAATATCGACTAATAAATCAAATATTATTAACGACATTATCTTCGAATGTAAATCTATGTAATTTAGCTTTAATTTCTATGCTTCTCTTGAGTTCATTTAAAAAACTAAAGGTTTTTGCGATTAGAAGATATTCATATCCTGTGTACTCCAAGGTACTACGATTCGTTTAATTTATTTAATAGATTTTAACTGTATCACTGAAGTATTAAGGTGTCCATTGACGGTCATTTTGGCGCGTCAGTTGAACTGACGTACGTCCAAAATTTGATCGTGAGTGTCGAATCGCCATGCCAGGGGTGGTTGCCCGCCTAAACCATTTGGAGTGACGCGACAGTTGTACGACTAGACTGACGCGTAAAATGACCGTCAATAGACACCTTTAGATTGATGTATGAAAACAAACGAAGGTACGTGAGCCGTACGGCAAACGTACCACTGCGGCACTGCAGACGAAACGCTTAAATTGAAAGAACCCTTAAAGTTACCTTCTTTTACACTGTAGGTCAACATGATATTATGTAAATTTTCACGACTATAGCCCAAATATGGCTGTGCGTCAGTCAAACAGATATCCTGCTTTATAAATTATTAATAGTACTTATATTTTTTTTCATGTTCCATTAAGATAAGAGATTAAGTTACGATCGTAAACTGAACGAGTTTATCTATTTTGGTTTAAAGTATCTGTTATTTAAAATAGCTGATGGATTATGTAGTTAAAATTTATTATTCATGATGATGTAAGTTTGCTTTGCGGTGATGGTTTTATTTACGACTGCCAAAGAGCTTTAAATTGAGGAAATTGGAAAGAGATCAAGGATACTCTTACGATGGAAAATTTTACAAACCAAAATGATGACTGGTAGAGTCTACTACACCTCTATCTATATTTTTACAAAATTAAAATAAGTGTGTGTTTATCTCTTTAGACCACCCATGGCATTGGAAAAATCTTTAATAAAAAGATTTCTACAAAAGATATAGTACTGGTTAATGGCGGTTAAGACTCAGGGGACCGTAGCAGTAACCAAGGATGTAATTTAACGCAAGCAAAATCGCCGGAGACAACTAGTATAAACTGTCAGTCAATTATAAGCTGTAGGCTGTAGGTAATCATTTTCTTTTTCTTATTATATAAATTCTGTTAGATTTTTGTTTAATTAAACTGGGCTTTGATAAGAGGTCATGTCCAGCAATTATAATTTTCATACAATTACGATTAGATTGCAAGCATTCTTAATTATTTCGAAAACAAAGAATTGCTTAGGCTAATTTGTTGAACACCACATGTCATAGAATTGAGAGTCGTAGTTGAGATAAATAGATGTTACTTAGCACTGACTTTGGCTTAGCTATGTTCCGTCTCTATCGTGCACTTGACGTTTGACGGTAGTGTAACATCTTTGTGACAGGACGGTATATTTATTATAGTGCTTTGCCAATGACAGTACGTGCTAAGTAACGTTTATTAATCTCGCTCGTAGAATTGTTACCTAAAGGTCATAGTTCATTACAGCCACCCGGCAGCCACTCCGCACCGACTCGCCTTATAACCGAGGCGATCCGGTGCCATGCCGCTACGGAGTTGAAATAATGAGCGCATGCCCATACAAGTCCATATAAAGACTACTAATCGCAGGAGGCGAGGCGGTCCGGAGTGGCTGCCGGGTGGCTCTAATGAGCTATGACCTTAAAATGTGTATAGGACATCACTCAGATCCCGTGCCTTATAAGCTCGTAAAGCCGTTGGCCCCAATTGCCATTTTGAAAGTCTTTGACAGTCGTTACGGGTGAAAATCTGTCTAATCAAAGCTTGGGTTAAGTCTGAGGCACCACGTACAACTATAAAATGAAAGATTTTCATTTTACAGTTTTACGTGAAGGCTAATTCCCTTTAATTTAATTATCTCTTTGCTTCAGTTTCCTCGTTTCTTAATAGATAATGTTATGAATAGTATGTAATGTTGAGGAAAGAATAATAAAATACTGATCGCGAAATGTCTCTTTCGCAAAACGTCGCTTTCGATATGTAGCGATATTTGTCTCCATTGAAAAGCTTTAAAAAAAAAAGAAAAAAATTATTAAGCAACATAACACTATTTCTGTGAAAACAAATGATTTGTAATATTTTGAACAATTAAAGAGACTTACCTGTATGTGGATTTCTAGTAAAATTAATAATACGTACAGACACGCTAGCTAGTATCTAACCGAACCTGTCAAATGTTCCAATCAAACTTAATTAAACCTAATATTTAGCGATAAACTTGAAATTTTATTATTGTTTGATAGACTGACTGAATTGGTTTCATGTCTGTATCTAAGTCCAAAAATAGACCTTTCTTAGTGCTTTTGATTGTGTTTGCTTTATTAACCTAATTTACGTATTTTTTTTTTTTTTTTTTTTTTTAGTTTTACCCATGCACCAGCTGATATTTTCTCAGTGGCCTTGCAAAACCGTTTTTGATAACCCGACACGTGACCCAATAATAGTTACTAATTAGCGCTTTGTGAACTTGAAAGATTACTTGAGCAAATAATTATGCGTTTTTGTTCAGTGCTGTGATCTAATTTGGCAAAAATGTTGAGGGATACTTTGATTAAATTTGGCAAATTGTTAAAATATATGGAAATTAATTTCTGGGGCACGTAATGCGTCGCGTCACAACTTCGCGTTTGTCTGTGGCATTGAATTTTTGTTTGCATATTAAAACGATGTAATAAATGGTAATTAAAGTCGTGAATTCAGTCTAAATCGATCAAAGTGGATTTAATCACCTGCTCGTAAGATATTTTCGTCATAAAATAAGTAATAATAGTTAGTAATAAAAACACTTAAATTAGCAAATTGTTATAATTTACGGGAAAAGGTTCATTAATAATAAACAAATGAGAATTCTTTGAATACTGGTGATGATCCACGCGATGTCAGTTAAGATTACGTTAGCTTTAAACTGCTATAGTTTACGTCGTTATTAGTGTGTCGTGTCGTGATGGCCCAGTGGATAAGGCGCCCGCCTCTCGTGTAAGAGGTTGTGGGTTCGAATCCGGGCAAGTACCAATGTGACTTTTTCAATTCATATGTACTTACTTTCTAAAGTTTATCTTAGACGTCACTGACATCCCGTGCCTCGGAAAGCACGTAAAGCCGTTGGTCCCGGTTGTCATTCGTAGAACTTTGACAGTCGTTACTGGTTAGCCAGAAACTATGACCAGTCTAACCAAGAGGTATCGTGTCGCCCAGTTACTGGGTTGTGGAGGTCAGGTAGGCAGTCGCTCCACGTAAAACATCGGTATCCAGCTGAATCCGGTTAGCCTGGCAGCCGACCCCAACACGATTGGGAAAAGGCTAGGGAGATGATGAGTTTACGTCGTTATTATTTTTAAAAGTTTTTCAACATATACTCGCAAATTGCCTGTCATTTTATCATTTTTAGAACTTAATGTTGCGAAACCACGAAGTTATGCATCCGAGTACCATTTCAACAAAAACTTGCTTATAGTCCATTTATACCTTTCTAATAATAATATTTTTTTTTGTTAGATTAGTCAATATTTTTTTGTACTTTTAGATGCTGTGCTGCTTTTCCTTAATTTTAATTAAACTATAATTGGCTGTCAGTCGATTTGGAATGTTGTTGGCACCGACAAAACGGTTATTTTTTTTAATCATTGGAACAATCTGAATTTTTGTACGGTGTATCAAAATAAATAAATATTCGAGTCTAATTTTAGATTTTAATTTTCTAACTTATGCTCGGCCGCTGTGTGTTAACTTAACTTGATTTGTTTAATTCTTTTTTATTAAATACTAGCTTCTGCCTGCGACTTCGTCCGCGTGGATTAATAGTTCCCGTTCCCGGGGGATTTCCGGGATAAAAACTATCCTATGTCCTTTCCCGGGTCCCAGACTATATCTGTACCAAATTTTATTCAAATCGGTTCAGTGCAGTTTTTTTGGGGGATTGGGATATCATCAAATGACTGCTCCCGTCCTGGGTGCGGCGGCAGGGCGTGTCAGACTCTTACTGACTAAAACCCACTCATGTTCCTTCGGTTGCCTTTGATGTTCCAGGGTCACGGTAACTATTATACACATTCCGCAACCCCGGCAGGCGTTGGCCCTGTTGGGCCCCTTCCAGAACTCCCCTTTATGTGCCGAATTTCCAAAAAAAAAATCTTAATGGCTACCTACTTTTTCACAATCAACACATCCTCCAAAATTCACGTCTCAAAGACCAGCGGTCTGGACTTTGAATTGATATATCAAAAATCAGTCAGTCTGTCAATCGGTTCACCATAATAAATATTTATAGATTTGTTCCTTACGTAACTTGAAATAAAAAGTAATATAAATTATTATACATAGCGTAGTCAAATCCTGTTTTTTATTAGCCTACTTCTATTTCTATTTGAATAGAGTTCAGATCAAAACATGATTTGAAATATCAATAAAATGAAATAATTATAGCTCACTGGAATGTCGAAAAAACCGGTGAAGTGCGAGTCGAAATCGCGCTACGAGGGTTTTGTACATAGTCGTAGGTAAGTAGGTATAGAATTTTGGTAACAGGTTTTTTTTAGTTCCAACTACAAATTTAGGATTATTTGATTTTTTTCCTTTACTTATGCTATAAGACAGTGCTTTGTGCCTACGCTTCTAGGTCAACGGCAAGTACCTACCTTATGAATTTTGATTCCTACTTTTTTTGTCGTTTACTTAGAAGCTTGATTTATCTGAGTCTATCTGAGTATATGGTTTTAATTTGATCTCGATAACTGCACACTGTTTCTGAGATAAGTGGTCTTAACAGATAGACAGACGGAAAATAAAGTGGCCCATTAGGGTTTCGTTTCAATCCTTTTGAGGGACTAAACCCTAATAGCAGGTAGTTTGGCAGAAAACGTAGCTAAAATAAAAATAGAAAATGATGTTATTATGTTTTATTTTAACTACTCAATATTTATCAGTCATCTGTAGTAAACTAAGATCGTAGACACGTCAGAATGTTCGTCATTTTGGTTAAGCAGATATATTAAGAATAGTTAGAGGAATAATAATTTGGAACATAAGATTGTAGGAATAAGTCTTTAAAAAACTCTTCTTTATATTACGAACTGGAATTAAAAACATATTTGCATGGCGATGTCTCAAAGGAACCGCGGAATCGTTAAATACACTAACAATAATATTATATTTTTCATAAATTTGCAAGTCAACTGATGGCCCATTTGGCTATAAGTGGTCAACGCTACCTCTTCTGTTGTCTGTAATTACACCAACTCTACATACTATAAATAGTAGAGCATTAGAATGCGGAATGAGCAACTAGTTTGACTGGCTGAAGCTTGGCCATTCACAATCGTTACGTCGCAAAACGTCACTTTCGAAAAATGTCCTAAGTTCCAAGTTTATTAAAATTGTTTCTATAAATAAAACAATTTTGAGTTATAAGTTTGACACACAAGTCTGCGGGCCTACCACAAGCCCTTATAGCAGTATTACTTTGAAGTTACTTTCAGTGGGAAAGAGACGGCGCTAGACAACGTGTCTAACGCTGTCACTTGCACACCTGAACAGGAATAAAACAATCTTACTTTAAACGTCATGGTAAGAAGGGGCTGCTTGGCCGAAGAAATAAGTAGTGTGATGTTGTGTTGAGATATGCCTGTAATTTTAATTTAAGTATAACAACTTGATTGAAATTTTGGTTTAAGTTTCAATTAGTTTCTAGGTAGAACTATTAGGATTTTTTCCGATAGGCTGAGATTAAAAATACGTGTACTATGGGATGGTGACTGATCTTAACCTTTCCGGGTTGTTTCAATAATAGTCTATTTATCTGTAACGATCAAAGCAAAAAAAGTAATCTTCTTGTAAATTATTTTCCTTATGAAACTATCAGTCCAAGAATTTAGAAATACTTAAACAGTTGCTTTGTTGAAATAACAATAATGTTGGCAATTATTGAGACAATGTAATGTAATTGCTAACTTATTAAAGATAAGAGATAGTTTATACGTGTTTTTTATTAATTGATAATCTCTGTAAATGTCACTTTCGATATTGAAGTATTTCAGGGTAACCTAATCTTATCGTTAGTGGAGGTTAGTTTCACTGCGTAATACAAAAATTGCTACTGAATAAACATATTTGAAAAAAATACTTTAATTTTACAATAAAGGAAAAACTTTCAATTTTTATTTCGGAAGTCAGTTTTCAATTCAGAGACTGTTAAAAGTGACTTTGTTTTATACTATGTCTATTATTATTATTTATTATTATTAAAAAAATAAAAAGTACACCAACAGTATATACATTAAACATCGGATTATAGCAGTACATATAAGGAACTTATGCTAATGCATACACCAATTATAGGTATACATAACAATATTGTCGTTAAAACAAAGAACAGTAGTTAAGAAAATAATATTAAAAAGTAAACTCCACTAATAATTTTATAATAATAATAAAAAAATATCAGAAATAGAGATATGATCGTGATTTTTTTTTTCAAATATCACGCAGGGTTTAGTGAAATATAATATCTAGATTTGACTTAGAGTTTTTATTGACCCTGTTATTATTATTTAATGTTCTGATAAGCAGACCGTGAATACCGACGTTTGACGTTTGACTTTCACATCATCGCCTAGAACGAGCAAAAAATTAAATCGATCAAATATTTAAAATAGATAAACCAGTTTGCACATTATCTTTTTAGAGTTTGATTGATTTAGACCAGTCAATTAGCGGTTAAACATAATAATAATTAATTTGGGAACTTATATTATACATCAATTTATTTAAAATCCACAGGGCTTTTATTCCCTGTCTTTATCTTACGCGCGCCGGCCGGCGATGTTTCTTTTTTGCATTTCACAATGACTTGACATTAAGATAAAGCGTTTAGTGCTTAATTGGTCCATGCCATAATTATACAGGAAAACTGGGGCACTCCATCTGTTTCATAATAACACTTTATTAGACATTGAAACTCTGTTGATAAGGGTCTTAATCAACTCAAAGATGTTAAATGTGAACATGTGGTGCAACAGGCTTGACCCCAGTGACTTTAATATTGGAATTATCGAAATCGGCAAGACAATTTATCCTAAAAAAATAATAGGATTTTTTGGAGTTTCACCTTTGAACGACCAAGCGACAGCCGGCCGTCGGGCTGCTATTGTCTTTTTATTGTGTTTCGAATCACGTGTGTTCGAAGATTTAATCTTAGTATCAACTTGATACGGCATCGGGTATGTACGATTACTTTTTACCAAGGAAAGTTTTTAAACATGGCTTTTCAAAAGAAGGAGTTTTATATTTGTTTTTCATTATTATATTTTTTTATTCATATTAAAAGGGCCTACTTCCGGACGCTAAATAAATACACGAAATAACACTTCCGGACGATAAATACACGACAAAATGTCGCCTCATGTTAGAAGTCGAAGGCCGTCAAATACCACAAACAGAACCAAAGCTGTCAAAGTAGTGACTTTCAGGAAACGTTGACATAATTAGATACACATCAGCGCCTAAAACGAGCAAAAAAGTAATACGATCAAATTCTAAAATAGATACCTATACCGGTTAGCACATTATCTTTTTATCGTTTGGTTAATTTGAACACGTCAACGGGTGCTTAAAAATGAAAATGCTATAAGGAAACCATTTTTTTCCAGAAGCGACTTCAATTTTAATGTTAATCCAATACACGTGGCAATCACGCAGGTCACACGGCTGCCAAGCTCAAATGGAACTGGGCTGGTCACATCTGTCGCACGCCGGAGGAGCTCTGGGCAAAAGTAACCACACAGTGGATCCCACATAGCGGTAAACGGCAACGCGGCCAAGGCGGAGATGGCGAGACGAACTTGACAGTCAACTCAAGGATTGGCCCGAAACCGCATTAGATAGGGATAAGTGGAAGGAGGAAAGGGAGGCCTTTGCCCTGCAGTGGGGCATAGACGGCTGTTAATAATAATAATTATAATGATAGCCGTGGTATACCTCTCCACTCCTCTAGCACCTCGATATATATATGTTGCCCCCTTGTCGCTACGTCACTATGTGCTAGCGGCCGTTTTCGGGGGCCCATTTACTGAGTGTGCAAGTCACCCCCTGCTATTCCATCTGTGTATTCAAACATTGATCAGGCAGGGGCCATAGTTATTCTATAGTATCTGGTACCTTATTCATTAAAGAATCCAAACCCATGTCCAAATTTTTTGTTAGTTCTCATATTTTAATATTGTCCAACACCAACCGGGGGTTGTCCTTAGGTGCACTTACATAGTGCAGATAGGGATAATCGTCGGTTGGTGTCCCATTCCACATAAAGTTTTGCTCAAGGGGCCTCTACGAGTTGGCTTCGGCCCCTCGTATGCCTTCCAAAGGTCCGGAACCCCTGGGTCCCGAGATAAGCAAATATATATGAAAATAATAATAATGAATAATAACGTGGCAATCAAATTGTTTTACAGATTTTTTTTCGTTTTACTCAGTTGCTTGAACAGAGGTCAATGCCACTTAGTAAGTAAGATAGGCAACGGGCGGCATATATTATAGGGAGGGCGGCGGTTTGTCAATTTTGTTTCTTTTATGTCCAGGTTAAACACCTAACAGCGATTGTTGTTACGGTACAGTAAAAAAAGTTTATTTGAAAAAGTTGCTTGATATTATAAGAACAAACATGTGTTTATTTATATAGGGTGACTGGCAATTAGTGTACGAAATTAAACACGTGATTGTATTAATGATAACAAACAACTTTTTTTATGGGAGCAAAGACGAAATCGCAAAAAAAATATCAGCTGTTCAGTACATAGGCAAAGATAAATGTACAGCCCCCCTAGACAAGTGGCATTGTAGAATAGATAGCGAAACAAAAACGATTGTCAAATGTATGGAGATGTCAAATTGTTTAGCGAAAGCTTATGTCAATTCCATACATTTGACAATCTATTCGTTTTCGTTTTCTATTCTTCAATGCCACTTGGCTAGGCCCTCTGAACAGCAATTTTTTTTTTCGATTTTATGTTACTTCCCATAGTAAAAGTTGTTGGTTATTATGAGCATAATCACGTGTTTAAGTATCGTACAATAATTACCAGTCACCCTATATATGACTAATTACCAGACATTATTTCATTATTACAAGTAATAATTAAACGTTAGGGGCAGTCCTTAGATAACTTGACGGATGCAAGTTCTAGTGGCCAGCGGGTCAAGTGCGTATCAGTCTAGGTAAGTAGGACACTGACCCAATGATTCGCGTTTCCATTGAACGGTATCGTGTAATAAGACCTTGGCGGTATTCTGGAGATATAAACTGACTGACTAACTAGGTGGTTTATAGACGCACAGCCCAAATTGCTGAATGATGAAGAGTTTTTGGCAAGAAGTTTTGGAAATTCCAACAGTCACATCTCCCTAGCCTTTTCCCAACTATGTTGGGGTCGGCTTCCAGCCTAACCGAATTCAGCTGGGTACCAGTGTTTTACGTGAAGCGACTGCCTATCAGACCCTCACAACCCAGTAACTGGGCGACACGAAACCATTTGGTTAGACTGGGAAATTCCAACAGTAAGGAGATAAAATAGGGGTAATTGATGGAAAGCTAGAGATAAATATAAGTTATGTTTATTTATCCACGGCATTGCGGTCTTGAAACTGCAACCTTATAAATGAGAGGCGCCTTACTCACTGGGTCATTCTTCACCACTCCTTAGTCCTTTCGCCAGGCGCTAGGGTGAGATTTTAATATGTACTATATTAACACTTACTTAGCAAAAAATCAGCATCAGTCTGATTAACTTCTTCAGGAGATGGTAACATTATTATCACGACTTAATATATTCGTAAATATATATCGTGGTTTTTCGAAGAGCCTATTAACATTTTTTATTATGTTTGTTGATAGTCGTTTCAAAATAAAATAATACCTACCAAGAACCTGTATGTAGAAAAGCAGTGACGCGCAAACCTCGTGCAGTGTTAGCCCCGACTGGCGACAGGAGAAACGCGTCGTAATTTTGTTAAGTGTGCGTGCGTCGACGCATAGATACTATGGCGCACACATACATACAAGCCGCGCGGGGTGCGTTTGTATGAAGATAACCTACTTCCCTCTCTTTATACTATGGTATTAAGTATGTGGTTTTGATTATATTTTTTTCTTGGTATTTAAAAATATCGAGTTCGTCCGTTATTGTTTCTCAAAACAAAAGTCAGTCAGTCATGATTCACCCATTTGGCTGCTGTAGCTCATTTAGATGCCACTAAAATTTGGTGGGAAATCATTAGGTTTTACCTAGCTTGATAAGTTCTCGGTCATACCACTAATGTTTATGAATGATTTCTCAAAACCCGGATTACTTCTTTCGACCAAGAATTCATTGATTATTCATTTAGAATTTTCCCGAGAGCTAATAAAAGAAGCGTTTGAATTAAATGATGACTTAAATTTTTATTATGCTATCCTGCTAACATCGTTCGCGACTGCGGTTAGCAATTACATATAATATGTTAGAACTCTTAGCAATTTACTTATCCTTCAATTAACCGTAGCTAAGATTTCATATCAGATAAAAATGGATGGCAAGATTTTTTGCATTAATATAATATACAATTAAATCAATATTTAAAAGGATATGGGGCAAAATAATTGACGTTTCCATGCACAGCCCAAACAGCTGCTAGTAGGGCCATAATTATTTAATAAACGGTTTTCTTTTAACCTTACATCGACTAAGCGACAGCCGGCTGACGCGCTGATATTGTCTTTCTATTGTGTCTTGAATCACGTGTGTTCGAAGGTTTAAATATGGAAATTCGGCCTATATCCCGGGGTAAAAGATTACGCTAGTCAAACATAGCATAAACCACATTCCGCGTAGTGACTACACAATGGTATTTGACTATAACATGAACACTAAGAAGTGAACAATGTATGTATCATATCTGAATCACTTGGCATAATTGGATTAACACCATTAGCAACCATTTAGATTCCCTATTTATTACATTGATGAGTAATTCGCGGATGTTTCCAAGTCGTGCAGAATTATGCTAAGTATTTCCTTGTAGAATTGAAATTGAAGAGTAGTCACTACGATACTGGGAATAGCAGCTTAAAAATAAGAGAATTAAATTATACTAACTTTTGCCCGCGACTTCGTCTGCGTGCAATAATAGTTCCTGTTCCCGGAGGATTTTGGGGATGAAAACTATCCTATGTCCTTTCTCGGGTCCCAGACTACATCTGTACCAAATTTCATTCAAATCGGTTCTGTGGTTTAGGCGTGAAGAAGAGGCAGACAGACAGACAGAAAGACAGGCAGGCAGAGTTACTTTCGCATTTATAATATTAGTACGGATTAGCTGTCTTTCGCAGTTTCACCCGCATTTTTTAAGCCTACTTCCTCGCTCCCGTAGGTCTTACAAGTGTCGTTACACAGCCTTCTTCGATATATGGGCTACTAGCTTTTGCCCGCGGCTTCGCTCGCGTTAGAAAGAGAGAAAAAGTAGCCTATGTTACTCTCCATCCCTTCAACTATCTCCACTCAAAAAGTCACGTCAATTCATAGCTCCGTTTTGCCGTGAAAGAAAGACAAACAAACAGACAGACAGACAGACAGACAGACACACTTTCCCATTTATAATATTAGTATGGATACAACACAAAAAGTTTTTTCAATTTGAACCAAGTACTTCCAGAGATCAGCGCGTTCAACCAAGCAAACCAACTAACTCTTCAGCTTTATAATATACACTCACCGGCATAATTAGGGGAACACAAAAAAAGGTTGATTTTTTCTAACATTGTCGAGTATTTTTATAAGTAGTTTTTGTTTAAGTGTTAATAACTTCATAACAGATTGTTTTCAGTACCCCCAACTTTAATTTTAAGTGTTTTGACAAGAATTTATGGTTGTTTAAGAATTTGCTCACTTAACGTTTTGTACTCATTCTGATAAGAACTTTAGTGGATGCTGCGAACAGGGACTGTGGGTCATTTAACTGTTTACATTTGAATAGTGCACATTGTTCTGATACAAAATTAGTGATTTACCAGCAACTTCTGTGGCTAGGGCTGTAACCATGATCGAGGAAGGGCACACCTATCGCTCAGTCAGTCGCGCACTGGCTGTATCGACATCGGTGATTCATCGCGTCATCCGACGTTATAGGGAGACTGGATCGTTCGTGCGCAGACGAGGACAGGGCAGAAATCGAGCAACTAGCGCCTTGGATGACCGTTTCTTGGTCATGCAGACTTTACGAAATCGTCCTCAAACAGCTGTCCAGACCCGAAATCGTTTAGCAGAAGTCCGTAACGTCAACGTGAGTGAAAGGACTGTTAGAAGACGGTTGAATGAAGTTGGCTTAAACTCGTACGTGCCAGCAAAGGCCCCAAAACTCGAGGTAGCTCATCGTGTAGCAAGATTAGCATTCGCTCGAGAGCACCAAGATTGGACTTATGAGTGGGGTCGTGTTTTGTTCAGTTACGAAAGCCGATTTTGTGTAAATTTCGTGGATGGGAGGGAAAGAATGTGGAGACATCGAGGGGAACGTTATCACCAAGCAAATTTTACTGGAACTGTGTCGTATGGTGGAGGGTCAGTTATGGTATGGGGTGGCATATGTTTGGGAGCCCGCACGAAGCTAGTGATCATCAGTAATGGATCGCTAACTGCACAGCGGTACAATACAGAAATCTTAGAACCCCATGTCATGCCTTTTGCCCCATTCATAGGCGAAAATTTCATTTTCATGCATGATAACGCACGCCCTCACACTGCGCGTATAGTGAGTGACTACCTTAATGAAGTATGCATCACTCAGATGAACTGGCCAGCGCGATCAGCGGATATGAACCCGATAGAACATGTCTGGGACTACCTGGGAAGAAAGGTTCGACAAAGAAATCCAGCCCCTAATAATGTGGAGGAACTTAAATTAGCGTTAGAGGTAGAGTGGAACAATTTGTCCCAAGAACTCATTGATAACGTTATCCAAAGCATGGAAAATGGTGTACAGGCTTTAATTAAAGCCTGTGGCGGCAATACCCGATACTAAAACTCCTTTTTTTTTTTGTCATTTTTGAAAATGTTTACAGATTTCACTTTTAAGGAAAAAACGTTCAATTCTCATTTTTTGACATTTTTGTTTATTTCTTCACGTAGAAGTATTGTGTGAGTCACTTTAGCGTTTATTTCAGTTAGTTTCAGTGCAATTAATTATTGATTAACTAAAAAAAATATGTGCTACATAAATTTGTTAAGAAAAACGACCTTTTTTTTGTGTTCCCCTAATTTTGCCGGTGTGTGATGTTTTGGTATAGATAATGATTTTTTGGTAGAGATTGAATTTTAATAAATGTAATTAAAGTTATTAATCGGATCAATCTTACCAATTTAAAACATTAGACCTCGACACGATACTCCTTGGTAACGACTGACAAAGATCTACAAATGACATCCAGTGTGAATAGACAGTGACTAGTAGACCAGTGGTTATAGAATAGAATGTGATACAAGGGGTGTAAGTGGCCCTATCATCACCTCCAGGGTCAAAGCCAACCTCACCTGCACGTGGTACACCCTGCTGATTCACTAACGAGGCGCTGACGGACCAGGTCTCTTCACAAGGAGGAGACCATCGCAGTCATATTGCATATATTTTTGTTATATATCTTTCTTCGTTTGTGATTGTAAAATAAACATGGTCGTGGCAGAATTGTGGTGTGTTTTCCGCAAATGCCATTAATAAAGAGTTGAAGTTAGAATGTGATACAAGATGTCAAATTACTTAACACAAGCTTATGTCAATTCTATACACGTATTAAAACATTCTAGCCTTTCCTATAAAAATCTACTTAATAAATACAATCTTATAAGCCTGAAGTCTAGACGTTATATCTAGAAATTATGTTTCTTTTCGACGCATGCTATAACAGGTATGCTATAACTCTGATTACTAATAAAATATGCCAATCGTGCCGAACTGCCGATTCTCTTGTCCACAAACTAACGTAAATTTAAGTGCATCTTTCTCTTTCCATTTAGTTAAGAAAGGACAGAAGATAAAATATTAGATAAGTCTTGTCAAATTTAAACACTCCATAGATAATGGCGTCTAAAACGTCAAATTTTCTTCCGGCGCTGTCTAATCTGACAGGATTAAACTAAAGTGTATCTTCTGTCCTTTTCTTTAAGAAATGGAAAGAGAAAGATGCATTTAACTTAAATTTACGTTAGTTTGTGGACAAGAAAATCGGCACCATTGTGTCCCAGGAACTGTTATTAGACGAGAGGAGCGCGCACGTCCTCTATTTTTGCTGTGTCCCATTGCCGCACCAATGCTGGTCTGCGGGCGCCTCTACGTCGCTTGTGCAATAACTATAATGATTTTTGTTCAGAAACTGCAGAATTAGATTTATTTTCAGTGTCAGCAAATAGATTTCGTTCTGTTTTGTTAAAGAAACTTAAGGATTCCGATGTACTTATAGTTTTATTTATTTTTATTTATTTATTTATTATCTATAAACATTAAATTATTAGTTATTTAAACTGTTTTGTATGTCTTACTTGCATAAATTATTCATTAGTAAAGTTATATTAATCGTATATGCTGTGGATAACGGTGTGAGTTTCACATTTATATAATATCTTTGTTTATATTGTTTGCGTAGATATAATGTGTTACTGTTTGTTTGTCCCAAATAAATAAATATGCTTCGAAGTGTAGGCCCGCGATAACAAATGAACATCGCAACACAAATTACCAGACACCTAATCATATTACATGCAAATAAATATTAAATGGAGTAAAGGAAACGTATCCTGTAAACCCACATTAGTTGATAAACATCTGTGAATCACTTTCATTTCTAGATTTATTTTGTTTCAATATTATTAATTATCGTACTAAAATATTCCAAGTATGTTTCCGGTGGTATCGTTTTCACAATTAACTGCGTCGTCCTAGTTTTCTCTACGAGAATTTATTATTGTCTATGTTATACCTATGTACTATGTTTTAGTTCTATGTACAGTATATTGTCAACCTGACATTGTCTAGACTGGTCAGACTTTCAGGCTTCTGACTATCCGTAACGACTGTAAAAGCTCTACGAATTGCAACCGGGACTAACGGCTTTTTGAGGCAGGGGATGTTAGTGATATCCAAGACAATCTTTATAAAGTTACATGTCTATCTATCTATATATATATATATATAAAGACGTGTTAGTTACACATTTTATAACTCAAGAACGGCAGAACCGATTTGGCTGAAAATTGGTGGGGAGGTAGCTTAGGACCAGGAGACGGACATAGACTACTTTTTATCTTCTTTTTTTAGTAACCAAAAATCTGATATAACGCGGATGAAACCGCAGGGGACAGCTAGTAAATTATAAAGTCTCATTGGTAATTGCCTGGATTTCAACCCACAACCTACAGTAGAGGCGCGCTACCATTGTGCCATCACGACACTCTTATCGACGACGATCACCTTTTATCTGTTACAGTTATTAATGATTTAATAAAACATTAAATATATACCAATTCAAGTAGATAAGCTTACAAATTGCAAATCTACATTTTTAAGCGCAGGCCACACCGCCAGCTAGCGGGCGGGCGGGCTAGGCGGGCGAACTTCGTTTGAGCTACCGACTAGCCTAACGAGCTAAGCTAACGAAATATCCGACGATTCCAGCGAAGCTACTCGATCACCTCGTTGGCGCGCCCGCGCTTCGCTAGCTTAGCTCGCCCGCCAGCCCGCTCGCCCGGTTCGGTCGCCCGTCCACCCCGTTTCGAGTAGACTATTCGACGCTCGTCTTTCAGATAGAAAGCTAACCTCTCGCTCTCCCATCCACGCCCCCCATTCGCCCGCTTATCCCGCTTCACCCGCTCCGCGCGCTCCGCCCGTTGCTCGTCTGTCTGTAGTTTTCGGTGTGAACCCCATAGTAGCTCGGCAATATTTCGTGTAGTTTGTATAGTTTCCTTCGTTCGTCACCCACCCCACCCGCCTAGCCCGCCCGCCCGCTAGCTGGCGGTGTGGCCTGCGCTTTAGTCGACTTAGTAACTGAATCAGATTAAAACCTACTTTATAAACAAAATTTATTACATTGCGTGTATCCTCTAAAGGAAACTCATTGTAACAAATCAAACTAACTTAGCCATGTTATCAATCTTGTACAATGAGACACCATTAATTAGACGTCGTGTTGTTTACCTACCTGTCATTGATAAATACCACCTAGTACTGAGATTTATGCGATTGTTGCTATAAAGCTTTGCTCTGACTACGTTGGGTCTAAAGTAGCTTTTAGATACGGACTTAAATATTATAAGCGCTCTTTAAGTGTAAAATAATACGGGGCAATTTTTTTTATACCAATTTTTTTTAATAACAAAAATTACTGGATTAAGAGGACTAAGTACGAAAACCAAACCTCCAAGAGGGAGGTCCATAAAGAAGATGAAGGATACGGTGTTAAGTACAGGTTTTTTTACACTTAAACGTGTGAAGCCTTGTAGCTACAATTTTAATTGTTACACACGTTGTCAATTGACATATAGACACACAAACACACACACACACAAGTCCTACAATCCGCCATCATTACACCCTGCGTGACAATGCCTTATACACCAGCAATGGATAGACTTCATTCGGAACTACAATAAATTAATTGCCTTTCTTTAAGGTTTGTGACTTTATGGTATTTTTACTATTTAAATAACATTCAAATTCATGTCGAAACACAAGACTTCATAAGCATCCTATATTTTTTCAGACAATAGAGTTTTGTCTTTTTTTAGTTTTAGTTTCGCTGGGCTTGTCCGCACTTAGCCTCATAATTGGGCCATTGTGCGTGAGTGACTTGCCGCCTATTCCAACCATCCCACACTTTCCCTGAATCGTAGCAGGCTTTTCAGTCTGCCAAAGATTTCTGGAAGTGACCCAGGGTGTTGGAGTAGTTCTGCCCGTTGTTCGGCCACACTGTTACACTCCATGAGGACGTGTTGTGGCGTTTTTCTGCCTCTAAACAACCTCTGCATAGAGGGCTGTCTGTTACTCCTATTGTGAATAGGTGCTTGTTGAAGGGACAGTGACCTGTTATGGTTTCTATAACTGTTTTGATTTTGTCCCTATTCAGTTTGATAAGTTTTCGGGCAAACTTCTTGGTCATGACTGGGATGGCGTTTTTTGTTTGCCTGCAGCTGTTGCTGTTACATCATTCTTCGAGATGGGTTTCTTTTGAGTTTTGTCTTATATCAAATGCTAAACTGTACACAGCCTTCTTTGTCAAACAAAGTTCTGCTTTAATAATATGAAATAACAAATTCATTAACTAAAAGGTAGTCGCCAGACACTGGGCTATCCCTAGCCTTGGTCAAGCGTTGATTGATTGAGACTGGGCATATGAAGTCAAGTTCTCAATGAGTTAATGTCAAATGCATGAGGTTATGCAATTAATCTATATTATTACGATACATTTTGTTATAGAGGGATAATAATGTTCAGGGTTTACGTGCATTGGTATGTTATTTTTCTATTTATAATATACTAGCTCTTTCTCGCGGTTTCACCCGCGTTACGTTAGGTTTTTGGTTACTGCTTCACTCCCGTGGGACATAGCGTGATATTATATAGCCTATGTTACTCGTTGACAATGTAGCTATTAAATGGTATAAGAATTTTTAAAATCAGTCCATTAGTTTTTGATCCTATTCATTACAATCAAACAAACAAAGTTTTCCTCTTTATAATATTAGTGTAGATGTGCATTTTAAGATCATCTTGGCATGACTAAATATTACATACTACTTTCGTAGAAAGTGGTATGGATAAAAACAACATTTATAGAGAGCCCATGACCATTTTTGTCTCTGGGAATGCAATTCTTTTGCGAGGCCTATGGTGTTGTAGATGTTTTGTATCATAGGCGGTGGTGATAACATCAGGGGCGTAGACAGCTTGTTTGACATCTAACGATGTAAAAAAAAGTATGGAATATGTAAAAATGTAAAATTAATTTGTATAACCATTCAGTCTGCCCGTTAAAGACAAATTAGTCGTTTAAGGTAAAGGTGACCCTTCCTAAGACGAACTTGTGCATACTAATTAGAGATTAGGATGTACGATTGTAGAGAATGAAGGAAAATACTCCATGACAGATGGTCTAGTCGACCGAGAAACAGAGAAGACGCGTAGTAACAATGAGGAAGATGTTAAGAGGACGAAGTAGTGTTCGTCTTCAAGTCGTGTACCGCGACTTGAAGAAAATTTTGTAAGAGCACTTTTATATGCTGAGAACTTTTAAAAGAATGTTAATGAAGCTTGCTTGTAATTCCATATCTATCTTCATTTTGGAACAAGCATCACTTGGTAAGTGTTTGCAACTGGTCCAAATGAAATAAATGCGTTGACTTTGACATGTTGACGCTATGTGCGTGCAGCGTGACCAATGTACATAAACTGTGATGAGAAGTGATGGAAAATTGGTAAATTCAGATGAACTACCAGTAGACCATAATTACCATAAAAAAATCAAACCACAATCATGCAATATCAATTGCTTAGTCACAGCCAATTGTGGGCACAGTATCATATCAACAGTTATTTCCTGGGAATCCATTGACATTGGCCGTGAACTGAGTGGAGTGATGCGCGTACGTCGGTCGTATGCCTACTATGCATTTTAATTACTTTATTATGTTTAAGTAATGTTTATAAGAAGTTTAGGTACAATAGTAGTGTATGAAAATAAAAGAGCTTGCATTGTTTAAATAATTTAGACTAATATTATAAAAAGATTTTTTTTTGCTATCTTGTATGTAGCTTTTTTCACTAATACGTGGCTACATTATTATGGGCACGTGCTAATAAATACGCTTACAGATGAAGTTGGAAAAGCTAGTTAGTATATTTTACAGTTCAACGGTTAGGACGACCAGTTGATTCCGGAGGCTTCACCCGTCCATTTTCATTATACTTTTATCCACCAATTGTAATTTTGTAAATTTTTCAAAAAATGCTTTTTTGTTCACCTCTATGATTTACGTTTCTAACTGCAGCAGTTTTGGCTGTAAATAAAAAGCCTGATTTTCTTAGAATTCTGAATTTCCGTATCTTTGTACGATTTTTGCATTGTATTGTACGCCTTAGAAGTGAAAAATATATAGTGGGCAGCTACATTATGATTGTCGTTATATTTCAAGCTTAAGCAATATGCGACTGCAATCTTCAGATCGGACCAATTTGTAACACTTGAAATAGTCGTTACCATCAATTGTGTTTGATCGTTTATCACGTCGAATTACTCTCCTGCCTAGGTATTTGTCAATATATTGCAACGTTTTACTGAACTGAGATTCAGATATCTGTCTTTATATCAGTTTAATTTCGTCATTGCTGACTTTAACTTGAGCTTAAGTTATATCTTATCTTTAAAATATATCCTTGTAAAGCTAGTCAAGTGTTCTTACCGGTATTGGTTTCTATGTTGTATTTATGAAATTTTTGATCATTTTTGACTCAGTCGTTACAGATGTAAAGGTTGGAGGAAATTAGACAGACAGCCAGACACAGACAAAGTCTTAGTGTTCGTTTTCATGAGTATAATGATGTCTAAAACTCTAAAAGTATTGGTTTCTAATTACCTGTATAAAAAAAAACGAGTTTTGGGACATCTCGTCCACATAAAAAACCGGCTCACGGGCCAGATTTCGACTTTTTAAAGTGTTTGTGGGTAGGTTCGTTCGGAAAATAATTTACTATTTAAAAATTTTTTTCGTGGGCTTAAAATCCCAAAACCCAAACAAGCGTGGTGATCAATGCTCCGCCTTCTCTTTAGAAGAAGAGGCTTATGACCTAGGACAGAAGGGCAGAAACATGTTATTATTATTCAATAACAGCAGCTTTTGCGCGCTTCATAATATTTTGTCACAACAATTTCTATTCCGAGAAACAAAGGGTTTACGTCGATAAAATGCCAATAAAAAACAACTTTTGTTATGAACCTTGAAACTAGTATAAAGTCGTATAGGCACGGAATAGTGAAGGTTATCTCAATAGGTGAATAGACTATAGACAAACATGTAGGTGTATTGATCTATTGATCTATTGTAACCAATATTATTGGATATCTTTTATTTTTGTTATGCTGGTTGCCAGGTCCTCAGACGCAAAAGCCGGACAGACCTGTGAGTTTGTCCTGACATTTGGGTAAAAAATCCGGACATCTTGTTTTTTTTTGTCCATTTTTTATAAAAAGTGTAAAACTAATTTTTTTTTGCCTTAACATTCGGTCGAAAAATCCGGACGCCTCACATTTTTGAAAAATTTTGGAGTTACTTAAAATAAATGGAAATCCGCCGGTCGCCGCGCCCCGCGTCGCGCCGATACTCGTTCGGGGTGATTCGATCTCGATCCGCGCGCGAATTTCGAAATTGAAAAATCCTACCTAAATCCTAACAGGCCGGATGCCGCTTATTTTGGCCGGACAAGCAATCAAAAATCCTACGTACGTCCTGCTTTATCCTAACACCTGGCAACCCTCAGCATACATAATGTTTTTGATGGCATTTTGATAACTAGTTAAACTAGTTTTCACACTCCGGATTATGTCTTGAGTACCTAAATTTTGATTGCATATCTCTTCAGGCTTTTCCCAACTTTGTTGGGGTTCGAAGCCGATCCCAGCATAGTTGGGAAAAAACTCTAACCGGATCCAGTTGAATATCGTTTTTTTTTTAATGTGGCATCTGCCTATCAGTCTACAATCTAATTACTGAGTAATATGAACCCCTTCGTTGAACTCATTATCAAAATTTTTACTATTCGTAATGATTGTCAGAAATCTATGAATGAAAATCGAGACAAACGGCTTCATGTATTTTTAACAGAACAGCGGGATGATAGTAAAGTCTAGGCTGAGGCTACACTAGGCTGCGACGCGAACTGCGACGCACGAGCGATTGAAACAAATACATGGATTCTCACTAAATGGTTACACCGTTCATCAAATATTACTAGCGATCTTTGATTATTTCTGCGACAGGAACTACATTACTGTAATCGCGGTACCGGCTACATCGACGTATCAGCGAAATTGAATCGAATATACGCCAGACTTTCGCTTATAATGTAGCCATTCCATGTTTATCTCGTTTCGCTCTTCCAGTCGCATCGCAAATCGCTGCCTACTGTAGCCTCAGCCTTACGGCGCGTTTGTGTTCCACGCGCGCCTCTAAGAGAAGAGTCAGCACAGGAAGGGGCCCAACAGGGCCACGCCTGCCGGGGTTGCGGAATGTTTATCATAGTTACCGTGACCCTGGAACATAAAGGGCAATCGAAGGAACATAGTGGGTTTTAGTCAGTAAAAGTCTGACACGCCCTCCCGCCGCACCCAGGACGGGAGCAGTCATTGGGTGATTTCCCACTCACCAAAAAAAAAAGTCTTAGATAAACTTAGAAAATATTTAATTCATAGAATTGAAGTTATGAAACATTTTTCGGTATTCCGTGATACAGTCGAAAAAGTCATATTGGTTTTTGCCCGGATTCGAGCCCGTAAATTAAAATGTTGTTTTGTGTATGCGCTCATAAATTTAAGAACGGTTAACAAATTGTATGACACATCGTTACTAAAGTCATTGCACTTTATGTTTTTAACTTTTAAATAAATCTAAAGGGTATTCTGTTACGTACTGTGTTGTAAAGGTCAAATATGCAATCACTCAATTCTTCTTCTTTTTTTCATATCTTTGACACATAATGCAATAATCTTTTGCTAGCAATAAGCTTTTTGTTATTTAATGCGATTATCTTCAGAACTGCCTGTCGGATTACATTTTTTTTGGTAAATCATAGCTAGGTTTATGCAGAATAGTAGGCTATATAACAACAATTTAGGTTCTACGGGAGCAGTTAAAATTCTTAGAGCGAATTTCGATCACGGCTACCCATGTTACTACAGTAAAGACTAGTACATAAGTAAAATTACAATAAATTAGTGTGTAAACAGTGAACACCTTTTATATCTCAATCTTATACACCGGCGGGATAGAAAAATTCCAATATTTTCAATAAAAGTTCTATTTAAAAGGAAAATTAAAAAAAAGTCTTCAGCTTTATAATATTAGGTATAGTTAAATTACCTAAACACTAAACTCATAACATTAACAAATAAGCATCATACCTATTCCTGCATGAATAACAATAATTTCCTGATCAAAAATTGCATAAAACCAATAACAGTAGGTACCTACTTCAAAATGCTGGACACGAGTACCTATTATAAAGGAAGGTCGGAATACAAAATAATATACTAGCTGACCCCGCAGTCTCACCTGCATTTTTTGTTACTGCTTTGCTCTTGTAGGTTATAGTGTTACGCGTTGCGTTACGTTTACGTTATGTTACATAGCCTATAATTTTCCTCGATAAATGGGCTAAGTATCCGATTTTTTTAATTCGGACCAGTAATTCCTGAGATTAACGCGTTCAACCATACAAACAAACTCTTTAGCTTTGTAATATTATTAGTAAGATATTGATGAATGCAAGACACACATGGGTTTTATTACAGTTAGTCATCGTGCTTTGATTTCTTGAAATTGATATTCAAATTATTATTCACAACAAGTAGGATATTGGAATTATGGCACATGCTAACAGGTATATAAAAATAATTTAAATTATATGAGATACTTGCAATAGATATAAGCGAAAAAGTAAATGTCGTGATAGCACAGTTGTTAAAACTCCTGGCTGATAAAAATACTAATGTAACTTTTTCAATTTATTTTTACTTTATAATATAACTCTCATCACTGACATCGGTAAATAAAAACAGTCTAATCCGACCTTATATTATAAATGCAAAAGTAACTCTGTCTGTCTGTCTGTATGTCTCTCCTTAAAGGTAAAGGTGACTAATAGCATTAAGTGTAATAATAATAAACTCTGTGTTTATCTATTATTATTACACACATCCTATAAAACCATAAAACACCTATAAAAATATAAATATTTAATACTGTATTATATACTATGACATAATAAGTAAAAAAACAGTGATTTCCTATGATTAAATCACTATCTCTGCTATTATAGGCCTATTTACCTAATATAGGCATCAATCATACGTGTGAACTTAGTACAAAAAACCGGCCAAGAGCGTGTCGGGCCACGCTCAATGTAGGGTTCCGTAGTTTCCCGTCTGTCACAATTAGGGTTGCCAGGTGTTAGGATAAAGCAGGACATACGTAGGATTTTTGATTGCTTGTCCGGCCAAAATAAGCGGCATCCGGCCTGTTAGGATTTAGGTAGGATTTTTCAATTTCGAAATTCGCGCGCGGATCGAGATCGAATCACGCCGAACGACTGAACGAGTATCGGCGCGACTGATGATTATGAGAGTTAGAGACTGATTTATAATAAAGAAATATTAGCTTGATTTTGCTTTTGTTTTATTATATTAAAATGCAATCAGGTAATCCCGGATTTCCATTTTTTTTAAGTAACACCAAAATTTTTCAAAAATGTGAAGCGTCCGGATTTTTCGACCGAATGTTAGGACAAAAAAAAAATAGTTTTACACTTTTTATAAAAAAATGGACCAAAAAAAACAAGATGTCCGGATTTTTTACCCAAATGTCAGGACAAACTTACAGGTCTGTCCGGCTTTTGCGTCTGAGGACCTGGCAACCCTAGTCACAATAAGTGTACCTACTTATAAGTTTAAAAAAAGGCTATTTGTTACGTTGACATACTAAGTACGCAGAAATTAATTTTGTACAACCATTTGTCTTTTTTTGTACAAAAACTGTTCTTTCTATCAAGTTCAAAATCATTTTCCTAGAAAGTCCTTATAGAGTTCAACTTTCCAGATATTTTTCATATTTTTTAAACCTACGGGTCAAAAGTTAGAGGGGGGGGGGGACGCTTTGATTTTTACTTTTGGAGCGATTATTTCCGAAATTATTGACATTATCAAGAAATGATTTTAGTAAACCTCTATTCATTTTTAAATACCTATCCAACAATATATCACACGTCAGGGTTGAAATTTAAAAAAAAACCACTTCCCTATTTACATATAGGGGGGCTACCCTAATAAAACGATTTTTTCCAATTTTTATTTTTGCACTTTGTCGGCGTGATTGATATACATATTGGTACCAAATTTCAGCTTTCTAGTGCTAACGGTCACAGAGATTAAGCGAGGACGGACGGACAGACAGACAGACATAGCGAAACTATAAGGGTTCCTAGTTGACTTCGGAACCCTAAAAAATGATAAAGCTCATTGAACTTCACGACTTTAACTCTATGATTTATTATTATGCAAATCTCGAATCAATGAATAAATTAACTTACTATGATTTATTACATTTCATACCGGTTTTGTTCGTACATACCTGACTATTAACTAATTCAATTTATGGTGTTAATAATTCTATTATGAAATTCGCGAAATGTTATACGCTTGTGGTTTTAATTGTAACAGAATAGATTATTGAGTTTATACAATGTATAACATTGTTTATGGCCTTCTGGTAGCAAGTACGGTACATGGATAATATGTGTATTTGGGACTTCGACAGAGTGCTAATATAAAATCATGAGAAATATTTCCCCTGCACCTAAAGTAGGAATGATTTTCTATCCATATTGAGGTCCATATAATGAACTTTGAAGGAAAACTGCAGAGATAAATTTCTTAGTTTAGGAGCTCTAGAGGTGCAACTTGAGAAACCCTCTCATAATGCCAAATCTCGACATAATGCGATAATACGAAACCTGCATAATGCGAAATGGGTCATTATGAAATCCTATTCTTTGCGTGGCCTGACACCTAGCCTGCCATTTTTTTACTTTAATTAATTTCTCAATAACAAAAAGGACTTAAATCCTTCCCAGGTCGTATCGTAGAGCTGTGGGAAAGAGTACACTTGTTTCCACTGTCATTGATCGAAGTGATAATACATTAAAACTAAACAATAATGAAGCTGAATAGCTCGTTTATTTGGTTGAAAGCGCTAATCACCGAAACTACTGGTTCGAATTTAAAAAATCTTTACTTCTTGATAGCCCCATCATTGAAGAAGGCTATTTATAACATCACACTACGACCCACGGTGTAAAACAGTTACCAAAAACATTTTTGAAACACACAACTGACATCTAGTAGATTTATAAAAATAAGTAGCACCATAATTCATTGTATAAATAATGGCCGGACGCTCGCCGGACTACCGAACTACCGGAACGACCATCGGAATAATCTAAACCGGTTATGGGACTTTAACATGCAGATTTACAAACAGCACCGGTATATAAATGATGATAAATGGACATAAGTTTCACTTTTAACACTGTTTTTATTAGCTAGGTTTTAACGTGTATACGAATATAAGAATTTTTGTGATATTTTTTAACGCCCTTAAGTGAAAATTCAAATACATCTGCTAATGAAAATAATTGACACCTATATAATAAAACAATAAGTCTTTAAAATTAGGGGCCCAAATATGTTTTTTTTATGTTATTGGTTATGAACCATGTCATTGGACCAGAACTTGAAGGTGTCAGAATAACATAGGTCAAGGTCAATATGTCCCATTATTCCCAAACTCTGCAGCTTTTGAGAACACTATACTTTTTTTAACTTTGTTTTAAGTTGATATTTGAAGAGAAGTTACTACGACAGTTATGAATGTGAATGGATAGAAGGAGGAAGAAGGCCGAAGAAAAGATAGATAATAATATTATACATATTATGTAAGGAATGATATTGAAGGAGACTACTTAGTGAGTGATAGCATGACGGTTGACTGGATCACTTGGAATTCACGTGTTGCGTCAACCCTTAGTAAAATATACATTGGAAATGATTGGGAACCCTGGACTGGACGGCAGACAGTAAGCCATCAGGTTTGAGGTCACACAGTCAAACTGTAAAGAATAAAGAACCTATAAAATAGCTTACATCTAAATTGTCCATGGTTTTATCTAAGCAATGTGTATTCTTTGCTAGAAATTTAAATGCTGTTATTGGCTGTCCGAGAATATGTGTGTGGTCATAGCTTAGTAAGTACTACACTATGCAAAATGCAATCAATCAGATGCAGCATATTACAAATCGTTACTTATCTGTCTACCACTAAAGGCTGAAAACAATGCACCGATTGTTCTCCTGTCAACGGATGTCATACAAATGCATTCAAATTTAAAAGTACACACTTATATTAACGCTTGCATCAAACAATATCAAATCAGAGATTATTGAGCTCTCTTATTGATTATGTAAAATATTATCTTTTGTTCGTGACCTCGACCGCGCGTTATGTGATAGCCTAAACCAATTAGAAATAATGTAGCTTTCTGTCAGTGTATTTTTTATATAATTGGATTGTTGGTTCCGGTGATTACCCCAAATAAAAACTCTACAAAACGAATTTTTGACTCTTCGTAATGTTAATAGATATTATACTAAACTAACTAATAAATTATAGAGTATAAGTTATAAAGGGACAAAAGTCTATTTTTTGTATTTTAAAACTATGTTTTTACTCGCTGTCTCCCGCGGTTTTGCCTGCGTAGTTCCCGATCCCGAAGGACTTTTGGAATAAAAACTATGTTTTTTTAGATTATCTCTGTTTCCATTTAAACCGGTTCTGTAGTTTTGGGCCTGAAAGCGAGATATATAAAATAAATGAGAATAAGACAGACATTATATAGAAAAAATGAGTGGTATGAATTCAGTTTTCGAAATCGGATCGCGTTAAGTGACCCAGTCAGTCTCGACCCGTTATTCGGAAACGATTATAAAAAAGCCATTGCATGATGACATTGCGTTTTGGTACATGCTCCAAATTCTTGCGCGTCACCCGTGATCTATTCTGTAGCCACTACTAGCATCGTTGGCTTTGCAATATCACATTTTTCTCCACCTTGTAATTTATCCTGTGACACGAAACCTAGTTACTGGCATTTTAGTTTAACCCACATATTATATGTAACATTGTGAATTAAAGTTAGCAAGTTAACATGTGATAAAAACGTTTTTTGTTTGTAAAATGACAGTTGCTAGGTTTTTAAATTGGCCAGGTGAATAAACTCAACTTACAACTAGACTCGAAACAAATAAGTACTTGTAGGCTGTACCTTAAAATATTTTTATAGTGCGATAATAGAATTCGCGCAAACCGTACTAAATATTTAATATTCCATTTAACTACAGCAACTTATTAAAGTTAATTACACACATTAATTTCGATGTTAATCGCTAATTTTACTACTATGTCCGCTACCTTGCAAAGAGACCGTGACCGAAGCGCATAGACCGTGCGCAGACGCATGGCTGTGCGTGGGGCGTAACGTCGTCGCGAAGTACATAATAAATTATTGCATGACGAGATAGTACGGAGACGTTATGGGAAAGGAACTTACTAACTAAAAGGTTTATTAACACAAAAATGATGCACCCACGGGTATCTCGTAATAAAATATTGTTAGAGGTTGCAACTGAACTTTTGATGTCGTGTAAACGTAGTAGCTAACCCCTTGCTATATAATGGCGAACCCCTAAGGGTTTCCGTACCCCATTTCAAAAACCCTAATTTAACACAATACCTCACTTTGTCACATTGATGCGATTCCATTTAAAAGCTTTTCTTTTTTACCCGCGATAACATCAATTTTCGTTGATACGAAACTGCAAATTAAAAAATATACTATAATCGTCCTTGGGGTTCAAGTTTACCTATTCCGTATAAATGGGGTCACAATAGACCCAATAAAAATAATGAGTCAACGAAAATGAAGTATCAATTCAAACATAGTAATTTCTACTTTCACCGTCGTCGGCGAGATTTGGCACCGGTTTGCTAAATACATTGTAGTGAGAAATTTAAACCATTCTATTTTTGGCATTCACGTTTGGCACACAAGATGATTATAAATGGGATAATTTTAGATAGGGATACAAGTACACGTGTTATTTTGACGAACCGTCTACTGAACTTAAGTTTGTGTCTGATTGAAAACATAAGAACAAAGCTCAAATACCTATGAGCTAAACGATAAATAAGACCACTTATTCTCGTGCATCAATAATTGAAGAAAGAATTTACTTGATCAATGAATTGGTATAACTGTCTACGTAATAAAAATCTTATTAAAATCTACAATCAAATACATCGTAAATGTACAACGTTTAAATAAAACTGAGGATGACGTTAATTTGTGTAAATAAGCACCAAATAAAAATAATGATTTTAAGCACAAATTATTTTATACAAATGTCTGCTGAGCACTGTTTTGGCATTCATTTGAATTTACACTTTATCGGAAATTTATGTTTTTTTATCATAATTTTCGCCCTGCATTATATTTATTATACAGAAGCCAAAGTTTTACAAGATCCGTAGTCCATTTATTCAAATTTAGATTAATCTATTCAGACCGTTAAAAGATCTAAAGACAATCCCCAAAAGGAAAAGAAAATGCTGCTTTAATTTAATAACATTGAACCAATACAATACTCAAGCAATACATATAGTGACAAAAATAATTACGACCATTAGGACGTTTTTTGTCGTAAGCTGAGTCATCCTTAAGAGTGTATTAGGTGTGTGCACCCACTCTGACAAAATATATCACATGCGCTTACCAACTATTCACTCGTGTAAAATTGTAAACTATGTCGCTTACCACCAAATGGCTAACCCCTTACCATCAAATGGCTAACCAATAAGGGTTTTCGTACCCCATTTTGTGAAACCCCTTAATCCATACTAATTATTATAAATGGGAAAGTGTGTCTGTCTGTCTGTATGTTTGTCTTTTTTTCACGGCAAAACGGAGCGACGAATTGACGTGATTTTTTAAGTGGAGATAGTTGAAGGGATGGAGAGTAACATAGGCTACTTTTTGTCTCTTTCTAACGCGAGCGAAGCCGCGGGCACAAGCTAGTACATACAATAATTGTTCCACTTATATTGATGCGATTCTATTATAAATACTTTATTGAAAACAACTGTACTTGTGGTGGCCATAGACACTACGGGAAATCATTACGACTGTACAGTTCTAACGGTACCGACAAATCGCTACATAGATGTCATGAAACTGTACAGATTCGTGTACAAACAGGTACAAATTTATCCGTTCCATTCGTGTAAAGTTTGACCGTAACGATTTCTCGTAGCGTCTATAGCCACCATTACTTTATACATGTAGGTAAGAATTTTCTTATTATGAGAAAATTTTAAATTACACGCCGTCGCAGACTGAAATAACGACTGCATCATCTAAAGATATGAACAATTAATTTATGCAAACTTAGTACGTTGTTTTTAAATCTTGACATTTTGCAAGAGAAGGTTGGCAATTGTCTTTGCGCTTTTTATTTGTCCATTGTATTTTTATTTAATACTAGCTATCTCTCGCGGTTTCATTCGCGTTATCTTCGTTAACTTCTATCGCGGTCTCTCTCCATTCCCGTGGTTAATAGCGTGATGTCATGAAACCTATATGTTATTCTGATGAAAAAGTTATACGTATAAAATTATAATTGTAAAGTTTCAATAAAACAAACATCGATCTCTGAATGACAAACTTTCACATTTATGATCTTGAGTAGGACTAACTGACCCGACTCCCGACATTAATTGTTCTGTCCAAACAATGAAGCTTAAACAAAAATCCAACAGCTTTTTTTACCTGAATTTTATTTTAATGAATCGACGTCAGTAATATCTAAGATAACAGTAAAACATATTTATAGACTGAAAAAGTCACATTTGTTTTTGTCCAGATTCGTTATCACAACCTCATCTATAATAGTTGACTGTCTAAGGGACTACTCACATTTATTCAGCTGTATCCAGCTTATGTCCATAGAAAACAACGTTTTTATACGAAAGCTGAAGAAGGCTGAAAAGACGCATACGCGTCGTCTTATAAAGGGTCGTTCAACATCGATGTTGACATTTTGTGGCGATCATGTTGTTTTGCCGAGATTTATCAAAGGCGTTGTTATTTCTTCAGTTACTGATGCGAAATCACCACGGAAAGTTAAGTACACGACTGAGCAGCACGTCCAAATGGTAAAACTTCCAAAATAAGTGTTCGTTAGTGTAAACGTTGCGCGCATTACGTCCATTTTACGGTAAACGCAATAGCCCTTTAAAGTCAACTCTCTAAATTTTCAAAGAACTTTGGTGACCAAAACTGAGACGACTGGTTCAGTAAACAACCAACTAACACCCTTGCGTCGAAGGAGCGTCAGATCGTCAGAGAGTGAGAGTCAGGATACTCCGAGATAGTCGTTTTCTTGTGAATCTATGCAGTAGAGTAATTGAAAATTGGACCTCTCGGACCCGTGCCACCTTTCGAAGCCGCGGTGGACATTTAAACGATATCATATTTCATAAAATGGCATTATGGGCCTTTCAAATAAAACAATAATTTCTTTAATATCTCACATACAGCTCGTTTTATTTAATTTCAACATCGACCCGTCCTTGTTGAAAGATCCTTTACAAAATTGTTGGTTTCTATGAACAAAAGCTGAATGGAGCTGAATTATTGCGTAGTTTCTTAACCTCTAGGACATCATGACATCACATTAACTACGATTATTCTCTCTCTTTAATCAGAATGCTCAACTACTAATTAAATGTAAAGAGAGAGTCAATAAACTGCGACAGACAGACTGTTGGCTCGTCATCAACAATTTCTGTTCATCATTATTGGCATGCACACAAATCACAATAGGTCATTGTTTCGGTGCTCACCATAAATGCGCATACGAGATTTTATCAGAGTACGAAGTACCTACTTTGTTTGCGCATTCGAATGTGCAAATCAATTATTTTAACACGATTCGAGCTGTAACCTTAACGTGATATTGTATTTCATAGCCAAGAGAAAGGTGTGAATGCTGTGTGTGTTTTAAGAAGTAGTTTTAGGTTAACTTTGATTTATTCTATTAACACAAATACATTTAGGATGTCCGCTGACTTGTCGTCCGATGTCGGTGACCGATATAATCCACGCCCGATTATCCACCGCGCTTCGATCGCGTGATCCAGCGCCTTTTTCAAAGGCGGCCCGTACACAGTCAATCTTGATCGCGATCCGACATTAAATTAGATTTTAGCGTCAATCTGACGGGCCTGTTGGTCTAGTGGTTAGAAACGCTGACTGCTAAGCTGGAGGTCGTGGGTCCGATTCCCACCCAGAACAAACTTCGTGTAATGAGCATGATTGTTTTTTCTGTGTCTGGGTGTAATTTATCTATAATTTGAATGTATTTATAAAGTATATAAGTATGTATATCAGTTGTCTTGTTAGTGTTACCATAGTACAGCCGTGTGTGAGTTGTCCCAAGATATTTATTTGTAAATCTTATTTGTACATTATGAATCTGGATCGCAATCACGAGAGATGGACGGTCGACGGGCCGCCGATCGAAGTACGGTGGATCGTCTGGTCTGGTTCCGGCTAATGAGAAATGATAGACGCTGACGCTGAGAAATGACCCTGCCCCATATTGTGAAATTTTTAAGTTTTAAGTTTATAGTTAAACTAATTAAGGATTAAAAATGTTATTTATAGATATGCTAATTTATTTACCTACATTGCGAGTCGTTTTTTCAAGTGTCGTTTGACAGATAGAGGTCATTGACTTTCCTATTCTTAGTTAAATCTCAATATACAAATTGTTTCTTTCATTTATTCGAGGCGTGACATCAGTAGTATCTTAAATTTTAGAAAGTACATATAACTTTGAAAAGTCACATTTGTTACCCGGTTCCACGCTCGCAACATGCATGCAAGCCTGGCGTGATAACCACCGGGTTAGGGATCATTCGGCCTATATTCACCTGGATCGATTTAGCTGCTAAATCGATCGAAAGAGGTGCTGCACCTCTAGACAAGTGGCATTGTAGAATAGATAGTAGAATATAATAGATTGTTAAATGTGTGGGAGTGACATAAGCTTTCGCTAAGTAATTTGACATTTCGTTTCGAACCCTATTACAATCCTCTAATTTATTAGTACCATCTATTCTACAATGCCACTGGATAGATGCAGTTACTTCATTTAAAAGACATTTGTCCTCGAAAAGCCTTCCGACTACCAGGTTTATTACGTTTATTATTATTACGCATGCTACCTATTTGATTTACTGTTAAGCAAATGCTACTACTCAACAAACGAGTGTCTGGATGATAAATTACTGTAAAGCCCATGTACCTTTTGAGTTCGAAAATAAGTTAAAAATTTGTAAACCAGATATGGTAGAATATATGAAACTACACCATTTGCACCATCTTATTGCACTATGTTCTTACAAATAAAATATTCTTTCTTTCTTTCTTTATAAAGACTGACGTCAACGGACGGCAATATTGATTATACTTTAAACTTTCGCGTTGCATATTTATACTTTACTGTTTTGAGCGGGATTTAGTGTTACACCTGCCATGGTCACAAGCAAACTCTGCTTCTGCTTGTGACCACATGGCAGGTGCAACCCTGCCGAAACGTCAAGCAAAAAACAAAAGTATGCGCGCGTTAAATCCCGCTAAAACAGTAAGGCAAATATCGATTCTCGTTTGTTAAACTCGATTGCCAAGATTCAAGTACAAGGTGCGAATGCACTCGGGTCATGTAACTGTTTCGCGGCCGAAGCCCTCCAAGGGCCGCGCCGGGGAGGCGGAGAGAGGGGGGACTTTCCACGTTCGTAGACGCTTGGTTAAGAAATGTTCCGTTCTGTTTCGTGTTAGAATAGTTTTATATGGGCTGGCCAAGTTTTTTTTGTGTAGGAGTTTTGTTCCGTAAAGCTTATTAAGCCCTCAGCAAACGTAATTTGAGACACAATAGAAAGCCAGTAGCAGCGCGTCAGCCGACTGTCGCTTGGTCGTCGAAAGTTTAGAAAGTTGTGTAATACTAATAATACATATATTTTACAAAATTTGTATCATTACATTACTTTTATTAACCTAACCTATCATCGGTTAAGGTAATTTTAAACATTTTTATTAGATACTAGCTTTGCCCGCGACTTCGTCCGCGTGGATTAATAGTTCCCGGTCCCGAGGGATTTTCGGGATGAAAACTATCCTATGTCCTTTCTCGGGTCCAAGACTATATCTGTACCAAATTTCTTTCAAATCGGTTCAGTGGATTAGGCGTGAAGAAGAGACAGACAGACAAACAGACAGACAAAGTTACTTTCGCATTTATAATATTAGTACGGATAATTTCTTGTCAATTTTTAGATAAAAGACTTTTCATGCATTACTGTTCACATTTAGTAAAATATCTAAACTAATGGAGCATAGTAAATTTTAAGTCTTCAGGGCTCGAGTTATAAACAAATAAGAGGTCCGTACGGACCAATGCAGGTTGCTCTTGCTAGATTACCACAATGTCATAGATTTTTTAATATAGGTCATGAAGGTTATTACAACAGAGGTGCAATTAAATGCTAACAATGTGTGTAGTTACTAATTACAGTCATAATAACGACTAGATAATATGTATTTTTTATAGTTAGGTAGCCATAAACTTGAACTTGATGATTTCTTTGTATGTATTCTGCAATCTGTCTAATTGACCTTCAGTAATTGGTGGGTATCAATGGGGTATTACACTCTTTTTTTTTAAGTATTTTAAATAACTCCTACAGTACTAAGAAACCACTAAAAAAAATCCTAAATTTTTATTTAAACGCTAAGTACCCTAAAAGGGTGAATATCAGAATTCGTCTGAAATGTTCTAATTTCTATGGCGCATTTTTTTTTTAATATTTTCAATGAATGTGATAACATACCTTGTAAACGACTTAATTCTATGTTTAAATATGTTAGTCTGCTTTAAACAAAATAAGGAATTTTCAAGTTTTAGCATTTTGAAAATTGCATTGCCAAAGAAATTAGGACATGTCCAGAGAAATTAGAAAATACGCCAAAGAAATTAGAAAATTGCAAAACTCGCGCCAAAGATATAGAATAATGCGCCATACAAATTATGTATGTACCTATAATATTCGATTTTGTGTAGTATTTATTTTGTACAAATCTTATGGTAAAATAAAACTGCATGTATTTCGATCAGTGTTTATAAAAAATAAGGTAGGTACATCAATCTCATCATCTCTTTACATTTTTATTATCAAATCTGAATCTTACTACTATTAAATTCTATAACAATTTCTCTGTGTCAACCTCTACTACGAACTAATGTCAGTCTTTATTAAGATGAAATAAAGATATTTATCCTCTAGATTACTATATATTTTGGTTTTGATATCCCCCGATAGACCCGATCTTTAAACTTATTAATATGTATTTTTTATTTAAGTGAAATTATTTTAAAGTACATACCTAATCCTGTTAATTAATATTCATTCGTCAGACGTCAATATTGAACAAAAACAACTAATAAAACGTTTTGTAACTAATTTTTAAAGAATTACGAACATTTTCATTATAATTTATCAAAGACCCAAATTCGGACATTGCAAGACAAATATATTTGCATCTAATCTAATAGGGAAATACTGGATCAATTGCAGAGTTGGTATAGTCCTCGTTTGGCACTGTCATCCGGTCAGCAACAGGCGGTCTAATAGTTTTTTGCTACAATAGTTTTATGCTTTGTTTGTTAGGCATCCCTTTTTTAAATGACTTGGCAATTGGAAATGCCATTAGATTTTTAGTAGCCGTTGGTCGTCGTCCCAAAGATCTATAATACTTGTATTACTATTTACAGGCTTTTCAATTTCAACATCATGGAATGCAATATGAGTCCCATGAGTACAGATAACTGCAGCATTTGAGAAGCATTCTTTTTCACCACATGTTCGCATTCGGATAGCTAGGCGATTACGTTGCTCTTTCTTCCATACAACTTGGTGAATTTTCATGGTTCCACGAAATGGCTGAATATTCGGATCTGGTATAAATCCGGTTGGAAATTGCCAATGTAACTTAGCCATGATATAAAATGTCCGTATTGCGAAGATGGCGAATCTGACAAAAAATGCAGAACCTTTATTTGAGGAGCTTTTTCTTGGATGAATTCCAATCAGGTGTGCCCAGATTGCGGCTGCATCATGGCGTAAGCATGTGCTTAAAGTGCCAATAGCTTGTGTTTTGTACGTGTCCTCTTCAGCGCAAGACTGGTCAAAATTGTTTATCATGTTGAAACCAATATGGGAAATATTACGAAAAAGTCATGAAATTGCTGCGCTCCGCTCAAATGTTTACCTGTGTGGAACAAATTGCACCCTAAAATACATAATAAAGTTAATAAACGCTCACTAAAGCAAGAAGTTTTAAACCCTTTAGCAGAATTTTCAACCATACCCTAATTTCTTTGTAGAAAACCTAATTTCTGTGGAACTCAATGCCAAAGAAATCCGAAGAAATTAGCGCCAAAGAAATTAGAAAAGCACCTAAATTATTTTTTTTGTGTGTTAGTATTTAATCAATTGTGATATCTTATAATTACGGAGGCAAACAATCACAGCGTGCATACACTAAAAAAATATAAAAAAATACAACTCGTATAATAATAAAATCGATTATATAATACTAAGAATACTAAGAATACTAATAATACTAAGAATAAAATCGATTACCGAAGAAATTAGGTACTAACTGGAAAAAAACCCGCGCACACCGATAAAAAAATATTTTTTCCGAAACACGTTGCACTTTGCGCAGGTCTTTAATTGTAGGGCGTTAGATCTCAACTAAACGGAGCCGGGGCGAGAGGTAGGGATTATCCACGTAACATGATAGCATTATGAGAGACTGCACAAATACGCCAAAGAAATTAGGTGTTTTTGGGGTGGACGAAATTGAATTAACAATAACTTTTGATTAGATGATCAAAAAAATTGTTGTTAAAAGTTACATATAGTTCAATATTCCTAAATATAGGAAAACATGTTCAATAGGAAAATTATGAAAATAAATATTGAAAATTAGGCGTATCAAAAACAGAACTCAGTGAAGGACGCGCCAAAGAACTTAGATTTTTGACCTTTCATATTTTTTATAAATATCTTCTATTCGAAAAACTGTCATTTTTATTGATGAAAATACTGGGTTTTAGAATGAACTTCAACTGAAAAAAAAACATGACGGCCATAGTTTATTAAATAAAAAGTTAACATGGGTGGACAACTGCAAAACACGAAATCTGATATTCACCCAAAAACGCTTTTAAAAATTGTATTTTCTAATTTCGCGTGGAAATTTCCAAAAACGGAAGACGCCGTGGGCGCCATATTTGCTCTGGCGTTATGACGCCCTCACGTCATGTAAATAAACAAATGCTCTGACGCTTTACATCATTATTATTGTTTTTATCTAAAAAATTAGTTACTGTTCGACTTACCGTTGGTGTGCGTTTCGGAATGCAAGAACACACGCGTTTTTCGAAATCCTTTATCATGCGCACCGCAAAGGAATGGAATTCTCTGCCGGCGTCTGTGTTTCCAAAAGCATATAACCCGGATGTATTCAAGAGAAGAGTGCATAGGCATCTTTTGGGTGAGCTCGCTCCATCGTAGGCCCCGTCTATGCCCTTGGACTAGTCTGGGACCAAGAGCAAGCCAATAAGTTAAATAAAAAAAAAAAAAACACAAGTGTGAAAACATCGAAATAATTGTGAATTCTAGTGTTAGCTGATTCAAATTTAAGAAAAACTTAGTTAAAAGTTGTGGGAAGAGTATTCCAACTATTACACCATTAAAACCCGTTTGTACTTTAGTAAATATCACTTTGATGTAAGTACCTATGTGCATTAGCCATCTAAAATATCTTTCACAATAACTTCCATGAAAAAGTGTATTTTTTAATAAAGATCGTATTAGGAGGTTCAACTTCAACTTTTATTTATATGGCAATCCACCGAATTTTCGGTGATTTCTGCCAATGTCCAGTTTGATTTATAAAATTTTCTTTAGTGACAATTGTACGGTTATTAAATTATAGTATGGAGATCAAACACGTGTTCTTATAACCAAGAACACGAGATGACTCCGTATTAGGAGGTTATAAATAAAACAAATAGTGACGTCTAGTTGACACTGTTGACAGTCGACAGCTGTCACTGTCTGTGGTCTGTATTTCGGTGTGTTCAAGAACAGATAAAAAAAACTTAAAACTTTGAATTGAATCTAAAAAAATTTTTTCTAGTTTTATGAACTAAAACTAACACTGTTTGGCTGCTTTTTGCATAAGCTACCTCAATAATATTTTTTTAGATTTTTTCTCGTATAATTCGTCGATTAAAACTTATGTGCTAAGCCGGTTGGTATACAGGGGGAAATCTTAGTTCTATCTTAATTCTAGTACAAAGTACTGTCTGTGGTATTATTCGCATAAGTGCTTGATGGGCAAGAATTTGTTAAGTGTTAAACTTCTCTGCCTAACTTTTTACTTGATAATCGCTAATTAATATTATTAAATCCGTTTTTTTTTTTTATTGAACCAAGTAGCTATATCGATTAAAACAATACTTTGGCTTTGTGCCAAATAAGGTTTAATAGAATCGATTGGCCTGATGACTGACCACTATGGAAATTGAAAATTACATCATTTTGAAAATGTAAGATTTAACAACAACACAAAAAGACATGTAGAAATTGTTTACATCTAGTAAACTACCTAAACTGTTGGAATACAGATAGCTGTTGTAGGCGCCGTACTAAAAAGTTATAATTTTTTAACGACTCTATAGAACGTAAAGACTCTATAAACGGGCCGGTTTAAAAAAAAGTTTTTAAAAATAAACACAGTATTAATAGAAAAATACTTTAATAGGCCTAGTTTAGTTAGTTATAAACAGTCCAGATAGGCTATTCTGTACTACTCTATAAACTATAATTTAATGAGCTAATTTAAATACTCGTTCAAATATTTTTTAACGTAGTGAAAACAACCTATGTTTTTATACTTAAGCGGTTCTAGATAGCAGGAATTTAGATAAGAAGCAAATATATGTATATTATATATATATATATGTCGGAATATAAACGATGGGGGTGTTGACATCATCAGGGATGGCTTTTCATTATTATCTTGGTGTACATTAAAACACGGCAAAGTTACTTGATTCAAACAGTACACAGATTGGTACAAACACTAAAGGTTCTACATCACTATACTCTTCGCACAATGATTAGTATTTACTTAATCGCATTACACAATGATTACAATCAGAACTCTATTAGAAACGGAGAACAGTTCCCCGGTGCGCGCACACGTCTTATTTCAGCCCTATCTGAATTTCATCTCCACATCCTGTCGAGTGCCGCGCCGAGACTCTGTTAAACGATAATGTAAACAATACATCACTATCGCTTGCGTTTCCATAGCGTCCGTCATTATACTTACTCATATTCTCCTGACACACAGGTTGATTTTAACCTAGGTCGAGCGGGTCGCTATCAAATATTGCAATTCCAAATTAGTTTTAATTGCACTGTTAACAATAATTATCATAATTTTAGTTTATTCTTAGAATTTCTTTATGTTTAGACATTTTGTAACTGTTGCATATGTATGTACACTGCTGCTGTTATTTGAATAAATTTTTATTTTATTTATTTATTTAAAAAACTTGCTTTTCCCCGCGGATTCACTCACATCTATGGGAGTTAAAAACTTCGTCCTGTTTTTAGAAATTTTCCAATTTTTTTAGTTTTTCGCTTCGTAAGAACCTTCTATAAGATATAAGAAATCGTTGAAGACATTCTGAAGTTATAGCGAAAACAAGGGATTTATTTATTAGATATTTCGACTTTAAATTATCTCATTACCTACATTACTACAGTATCGGAATATAAAACCTTGCAAAACGGATGTCTTGAAACGCAACCATTGTTGAAATATTATTAAATCTTAGAATTACCGGTTCATAAAAATATACATTGAAAAGTGAATAAAAATATTATTACTATTAAAACTTCAAAATAAAAGGAATTGGTTGAACATCTATCAAATTTATACTTTTACCGCTTTTCGGGATTTAACGCGCACGTACCTTTTATTTATTTTTGGCTTGACGTAAATAAATAAAAAAAAAAAAGTATAAATATGCAACGCGAAAGTTTAAAGTATAATCTATAATATTATTGTAATAAACAATGATATCACACTAGGTATCCGATTTTGATCTCTAGTTTTTATATGTTCAATGAACAGCCAAAAATCAAAAACCGATTTGCATTTGGGAAATACCTAAACGCATTATTATTATCTTTATTATGACAGGTCTCATAAAATTTATCTTTTCAATATTAGTTATATCTTAGCATAGTATGTACTTTATACAGTAAATAATATAAAGTGGCTGTAAATTATGTTATAAAAGGTAAAAAATTTCAAAATTCAAATTAACTACCTTTTTTAACAAGTAATTACCAAACCTAAATAATATATTCATTAACCTTTATTTCTTCGCAAATCGGGCCCCAATGTTATATTTCTGTCTAGAATTATTTCGTAATATACCTAACGTAACACAACTATATTACAATATAAAAATGAAATCTAAAAGTCTACAGAAATAATAAAAATAGTCGCTTAAATGTTGCTACTCGAGAATGGCTGGACTAATTATGCATTTTTTTAAATATTCTTTAAAGGTCGAACGTTTTTAAAAAGAAAACAAATGTAAGTACAAAATGCTTAGATTTTTTTTTCCTTCTATGACATTTTCGTATGAAAACATGAATTTGGGCTAAGTTTGCGTCTAAAATAAATATATCTCGTTTGGCCGTTTTCTCATGATAAACAAATAAACAGACGGACAAACAAATAGTTACCACATACATTTGTTTTATAGTAGTGCCTATGACACACCGCGATGTGGATCAATGATCTTCAGCGTAGGGTGCCCGTTAACCTTTCAACGACCAAGCGACAGCCGGCTGTCGTGCTGCAATTGTGTCTCGAATCACGTGTGTCCGAAGTTTTAAAGAAATTCTATAATCTGGTCTCTTTTGTTTCAGGACTGCGGAAAGAGGTGGTGAAAGGAGTAGATGGCAAGTTCATGTCAGGCAAGCTGGTGGCCATCATGGGGCCATCGGGAGCCGGCAAGAGCTCGCTACTCAACGCCTTATCTGGATATAGGTAACTGACTTTCTATATAAACTTGGAAGGAATATGAAAAATCACTTGATTATTTCATCGCAATATTTCTTGTCAAAACTTTGTCGAATTTTTGACAGATAGAAACTGAAATTATTTCCTAAAAGTTACTTGAATTCCCCTTCGAGCAATTAGCGCATATTCATTTAAACCTTGTTAATAACTCAATGTGCTATATCGATCACAATCAATGATTGAAGCAATCATCAGAAAATGTCATATACCGTTATATCTTTCAGGCGACCGGGGCGTGATGATTATATATTTTATTTTCCATCGTAATGACTTGAACACACTAGCATTTATTTACATTTTTATACCTAGGTCCGCAGGCGTAACAGGAGAACTTCTGGTAAATGGGCAGCCAAGAGACGAGCAGCTTTTCCAGAGGTCATCTTGCTACATAACCCAGGAGGACCTACTCCAGCCATTGCTGACTGTACGCGAAGCCATGGACGTTGCATCCAGGCTGAAAGCTCCACGAGGATCGAAGGCTCCTTCAGAGGAGATCTTGCAAGAAATGGGACTGTTGGAGCATCAGCACACAAGGACTGATTTCTTATCAGGCGGGCAGAAGAAGAGGTGCGTTGATTTTAGTTCTTTTGGTGTCATTTGGGTGCTGGCGATTTAATTCACTATCTTTATTATGTTACCACTGCAGAATATTATCTCCTTATTGCCCACCACTCGGTGCCAGTCAGTCGGCTTTGAGTAATGTCAATGATTTGTTTTGGTTACAAGATGTTTTTCGAATACCACTTTGGAATAATTGGTGATAACGATATACAAATGATTTGACTTCCTAAACACTAACGGTCACTGCAGCAATTGGCATTTTGTTATATTTTATTACGGCTTTAATAATTTCAGTATATAGTTGTTTATAGTAGCAGTTCAGATTGCCTAAGTTTCTTCACTTAAGTCAGGTTTCCCAATAATATGAAAACTTCAATAGGAACAAAAACGTGATATAGGTATGTCTGTTTTGTGCATTTTTTTCACTGTGTGAAACACGTGTCTAATGTAAGTGTAAGTGTTTCAATATTTCTTGTTAGTATTCTAGAAATATTAAAAAGCTTATCGTATGACGCATACAATTTTGAAATTTATTCTACTACCTAACCTTGAATTTAAAAAAAGGTTAATTAATATATTAATTTTCATTTTGTATGCCTAGCCAGTGCTTAGGCAATATTTTTGGAATGGTCAAATTAAATAAAACCATTACTTAATGAAGGCTTATAAGTATTCGTAATTAAAATTAAAATGAAGTATGTTCGATGTATCTGCATTTGATTGAATTAATTTTTGAAAAAATAATGCAATTCTTTATTGTTTTTTGGTTAATTTAATATCTTCTTCCTCATATGTCGTATATTTTATAATTACCTAAACAATAAGGAAACTTACTTTGTATTTACCCTTTCAAAGTTATAATTTTATAACGGCAACTCGAAGTAGATTTCCTCTTCAAGACATTTGAAGATTTTCCTTAAGAGCGTTCTCGCAAAATTGTGGAACTCAAAAAACAGTTGAAATTGACGTCGGTGAGCCTGTGTGCGTGACGCACGCTTCTTGATACACACACGTGCAGAGACAGGGGTGCGTAACACGGTTCAGTTTACTTATGATTTAATTGAGAAAAAAATGCAAAGTATGGAACGTGTTATTATGATAAAAAAATAAAAATATTATAGGACAGTGAAACTTACAGCATATAGGTATGATATAACTATGTCTATCCTAACTTATATTATTAATGCGAAAGTAAGTTTGTTTTATTTCATTTTTACTTTATTATTCGAAGCACGAGCAAGTGCATTTAATAAAAAACATGAAATAGTTATTATAATACAATTTCCCTCAAGGACATCGATCTGGACTGTCTAGAATCTAAAACTTCGGGGAGAACGCAAACAGTATAAAATTTCTCCAATTAGGTAGCATTTTTCATTCTATTCTGAATGAAAAATGCTACCTAATTGGAGAAATTTTATACTGTTTGCGTTATATTTTATATAGATAATATATTTCCTAGAATAGATAATATATTTCCTACAAAAACAAAAAAAAATATAGAGATACTATATTTTTTTTTAGTTTTTGTAGGAAATTCAGAGCCAGTCCACTCGCCAAATAAACAAATATTTTTTATTTGCTATGTGCAGCTGGCCCTGAATTCGGTAAAACCAGACATGTTTATTATTAAAAACTACTGTGACATTTTCTTTAATAAAAGCATTTTAAAACTTAGCCTGGTCCAACTATAACTAAAATAAAAACTACGTGGGTACATTGCTTAATATATTTATGTATACATAATATTTTCAATATTTTTTAGCCGCGTGAGAACATGCGCCTACGCAGACACGCCCCGCGGGCGGCGACATTAATGTTTCTCATTGTCTATTACAATTTCTATGGCACTAGGTTTTGGATTTTTTAGGATAAATTTCTTTATTTTGGAATCAGGTGTGGGCTCATTTCCCGCTAGCGACCAGGGATTTAGCTAGCGCTAGAAGAGCGCTCAATGCTGCATGGCCGTCTTGAGATTGTTTTCGACGACCGTTTTTGTTGGCGCATCCATAGCTTTCTTCATTAATCGGCCGGTGGCATCATCGGCGTCATCGGTGTAATAGACGCAGCTGACCGTATGTTTTAACACCGCCACTACCGCGTGGGAGACACTGTCGTGGATGTCTAGCCTCCTGGACTTGGTGTTCGCGACGACGACGCTGTCGCAAGTCAATCCATGGGCCTCGTGAATGGTTAGGGTGCGCGACCCCTCACCGGACCCGTATCCCTGGCTGATCAGTGTGGGTCAAGAATAGGGTGTTTTGGGTGGTGGTCGGTATTTGCGCTCCTGTATAACCCTTCACTTTCAGGGAGTGTATCTGCGACAGCGACGTTTTTGAGGAGCATATGCCGGAGTATATCTCTCTGAGTGCAAATGCCACGACCATCGGATGTCGGTGTGCGCAGAGCAGCTCCTGAGTGATGCCAGCCACCATGTTTGGAGGGTATACCTTAACTCAAAAAGGTTCTCTCCGTCCAAAAATGGTAGCTGATTCACGTCTCCGATAAAGACTACCTTGCTTGCACCACACTTCGGCTTGAACCCGTTGACTAAGATTGAGGCCATAGACAAAGGTGTGTCTTAGAATGATCTCCCAAGCGGTACGCAAGCTTTTCTCCGAGATCTTTGGCAGCTTCAGTCGTCTTCGAGTCAATTTATACTAGCGCAGAGTCAAAGCGCATCGAAGCGTCAAATTTTTTACAACTATAGCGAAACCGCACAAATGCGCGCGGATTCGCCAGAATACGCGCGCACTATTTTACGTGTAGTAATGGGCATCAACAGTAGAGCTATTGGTACACTTGACAGTTGACTCACGTAACTGAAACGTGTGTAAAATGTTTGACATTGATCTTGCTATGATATGACTTATATCGGAAGTTGAAGAAGAAGAAAAATAAAGCGGAATTATAGTGTTCTTTTTTTATGTGACGCGTAGGTTCGCTAGTGGGCGCATGTATACGCGACAATGCGCGCGCACCAATCAGCGTTGTTCATGCATAGACGAGCGAATTTCGAAAATTGCACGCGACTTTTTTAAATCTCAAGAGTAATGTGTGCCTTACTCTGTGGAGTTTAGGTTGAATTAGTTATGTTCAGTTTTGGAAAGAAGCTTCGATGCGCTTTGACTCTGCGCTAGTATAAATTGACCCTAGTGGTCACGACATCCCTCTTCTCGTCGAAGTGTTCCATCACCTAGTAGTTTTGCCGCAGCCCCGCATCCCGTTTATCCACCTGACATTGGGTACCGCCCAAGCTTTCATCGACGCTAAGGTGTCTGAGGCCCCAGAAACGGACTGTGCCATTTTTATTGATACTGGTGCATTTGGCGGTAGTCACTATCGGGTCGTCGTCTGCCACTTGAAGTTTAAGCTTCCTCTTTGCCCAGAGTCACAAAGCCGTACTTTGCGCTATAGGCTGCCATGTACGATCCCGTCATATCTCCTCCGATGACTTGAGATGTAGCGTTGTCGTACACAGCCGCCCGCTTCCTCAAACAGTACTCTCAGCAGAACCTCTGTTTTGCGCTGGAAGATCAGCATAATTTTGTTGCAGGTTCCGAGGTTTACCTCCTTTTTTTTTTAGGTAAGTGAGAAATCTTCAAATGACTGCTCCCGTCCTGGGTGCGGCGGGAGGGCGCGTCAGACTTTTACTGATACCCACTCATGCTCCTTTGATTGCCTTTTATGTTCCAGGGTCACGGTAACTATTATAAACATTCCGCAACCCCGGCAGGCGTTGGCCCTGTTGGGGCCCGTGCTGATTGATGCGCGCGTGGAACACTAACGCGCCGTAGATGCGGTCCTGGTCCTAGCCGGGCGGCGAGCTACCCATCGCTCGCCATCCGCAGAACCGCGCCTACGGTGGCCGGTATTCGTCTTGCGACTCTCGACGTCTTCGCCTGGGTCTTAGTCCGGGGCGAGAGGCTTGTCGTTGCCTCTCACGCGCCGCCGCTTCCTTCACCAGTTTAACTGCTTCGCAGAAGGAGGCGACGGCATCCCATTCCGTCTCGCCCCGCAGCATGGCCTGAACCAGTGCCGGGTGCGAGAGGTCACCGCCGTCGATCGCCTCTACGAGGACACGTCGATGGTGCTCCCATGCGCGGCACACCTCCACCCTGTGCTCGACCGTGTCCTCCAGGCGACCGTTGCTGCAAGGGTGACAACCAGGCGCCGCTTCCGCCCGAATCCGACACAGGAACCTCCCGAACTGACCATGTCCGGTGAGGACCTGTGTCAAGCGAAACGTGAGAGCGCCGTGAGGTTTACCTCCTTAGTGTGGCCCTCACAACTGCTACGTACTCGAGGAAAGCGCTCTTGACGTGGTCTGTGGTACCCGAACTCTCTTAGCATTAGGCACCCGCGGTTCGGGATCTTTGGGCTTCCTTCGGAAAAACCGCTCCACTGTCGTTTCCTGTTTTGCTGATGGTGATGCGCGGCTAGTGGACTAGAGCAGAGCGCTGAGGAAAGTGCCAATCGCTTTCAGGCGGAAACGCACGCGGGCGCGATCTTCTTTGTTAGCGGTTTTGCTCTGATTTCTTGCGGATTTTTCGGTGCTGACATTTGCTGGGCTCTTTCGGACCCGCTTTGCGTAGTCGGACTTTTTGTGGAGCTCGTCGCACTAGCTGTTGGGTTTCCGGGTGCTTTGAGGAAACTCAAGGTTTTCCCTCTATCTCGTACACAACCACCTCATGGCTCTCTGAGGCTTTTAAACAGCTGAAGCGGTCTGCGACGTCTCCTTTTTCCCATCCGACCACCATTGAGTCAACACTTATGGTGCAGCCGTGACTGGCGTGAATTACTCTTACGACCCATTGTTTCAATCCATACTAATGTGAAAGTAACTCTGTTTGTCTGTCTGTCTGTCTGTTAGTCTTTCCCGCTTAAGCTACTGAACCGATTTGAATGAAATTTGGTACAGATATAGTCTGGGACCTGGAACTATTCCACGCGGACAAAGTCGCGGGCAGAAGCTAGTGTTAAATATTTTTATTGTTTTAATAGAATTATTTTTTACATGACATCAACAAGTAAGTTTCACCATGACAACGATTTGCCATAGATAAAGATTTCTTCAGCATAACAGTTACCATTAGTTTATTGACTAGGTACCAAGATTGATACTAAAATCTATCATAAGTACAATAAAAAACTTAAATGTTGACGACCCCTGGATTATCTGTTAAAACTATGTAACGCACACTAATGCAAAACGGGAGTGCGAGCGACACAGGTCCATCCTCCACAAGCCCTCGGGCGTTACTGACACTGCTGACAGCAGCGATGTACATCTACTAATAATAAGGCATTATTTTAGAATATTTTAATAAAACAATTTGAAGGTAAAAATAATATATATATACAAATACAGGGAAGGTAAAGTCCTATACTGTAGTATGCTTACGTTTTTTTTTTTTTTAATGTTATTACCCTATGTTTAAACAATATTTAAAATGCATACATTTTAGATCAGTATTGCTTTTGTATATCGTTTTTTTTTTGCGTCGATTCAATTTTTATCGCAATTCTAATCAATCCACAACCTTAAGGATTATATTACCCGTAAATATATAATATTTTCAGATTTTTCCGTGCTGCCACTTTGATACAGTAAGCAGAGAAAATCCTAATGTTTTTCCATTTGGTTGGAAATGGGTGTCGGAAAATTGCTATTTCTCGAAATATTTACATTATTTACAAAATTGTAATCACTCTACGAACTAAAACAAAGTCAGATTTATGATTCTCTATTGAAATATTATGCTATTATCTTTAAATAACAAATATCGAAGACTTGAAAAAGTACGTATTTTTGGTCAAACGCCCAAAATATGTGAGCGCGCTCTTAAAGGTTTTTTTATGTTGTCTTGTGCTGGCACGCACTTGTCCTAGGTATTTCCCAACAACTTTTCACCCTACCCTGTTCGTGTACGTGGCTCTTCCTTTTTGTTTCAAAATTCTATATTCTTCATTTCTCTAGACTCTTTTTTATTATGTTAGCTTCCGCTTTCAGTCTAATGGGATTCAGTGTTTTACACGCATCTGCGTCAGAATCTCCTAGGCCTCCCTTAAAGTACACTCGTCTTACTGGGCCCACTGTTTGGCGTAGCCCTTTGATGAGCAAATTAATCCCAGTCTATTTTTGTCTTACTGCAAAGGTCTCTTCTCATCCAGAAAAGTCACAAGCATCGATCTCTAAGCTTACTCAAGCTGAATTGGCCATTCCTGATAAGAACCAAAACCGATTACCGCTTGTTGAATAATGATGCAAAAATATTTATTCTCGCAATGGATGGGGCATGACGCAAGCTTTGAGTGTTTTAATTATGCCTCTAAGCACCATGCTCTGTAATCATAGATATATCGCGAAGTAATATTTTAGCAACACCTCTTTGTATGTTCTATTAAACATCAATCTCTGTGGTTTCGTCATTAGCGGCTTGCGTCAAGTTTACTTACTTGTTTTTAATATTTATTATGAAGTCTCACCTTTTTGCATTTTGGAATATTTTATCTAAGTTGTGTTTTCGTCTTTTGCTTTGGTTTCTACTAAACCTTCGAACACACGTGATTCGAGACACAATAGAAAGACAATAGCAGCACAACAGCCAGCTGTCGGTTGGTCGTTAAAAGGTTAAATAAGAATAATAATAAAGGGTCCACAGAGAGTATATTTACTTCCAAGGCATCTTTTTCGTTAATAGACTTTTCTTAAGTAGATATACATTCATAATCATAAGTACTTAATTTATTAACCAGTACAAACACTAGTTTACTAAGTGCGCAATCGAGGTAGCTGAGGTAGAATAATCCTGAATCACAGACAGACAGTTCACCTACCCGTTAGATAAAAGAAATACGAAAATATTTACTCAAACATTGTGTCATAGACTGAAGTAGATCCAGTAAGTTACAATAACACATTAGTCTGGACAAGATAGCACAGATATTAATTACTATTAAAACTGTTTAATAAGCTTTTTCACAAAATAAAAAGTACACATACTTAAAAAAAAAACTACTATTAAAACTATTCTCAATTGTCTTCCAGGTTATCAATAGCACTGGAGCTGGTGAACAACCCACCAATCTTCTTTCTGGACGAGCCCACGAGTGGGTTGGACACGGTGACCACAACACAGTGCGTCAAAGTACTGAAGCAATTAGCGAGGCAAGGCAGGACTGTGGTGTGCACCATACATCAGCCTGCCGCTTCGCTCCTGGAGATGTTTGACCAGGTAAGGCCTGAGAAATTATTACAGAATTTAGAGATTCTTTTTCTAGTCTGTTCTTTCAGATGTGAGGCTTTTTGATGAGCCAATTGACAATTGTATCACAAAAATTAGGTAGCAAGAAACGAAGGGCTGCTTGCAGTTTTGCGTTTCTTCCTGACCATAGATTGTATGTGAGTGTTTGGTTTATTAAGGAGACGATCCAGTTTTAATAGAAATAATCCCAAGCCCAAAACGAATTGGTATCTCAATTGTTAGAGTATGAATAAAACTATGTCCTTCATCATTATATCAAAAGACGGGAATTTAGGTGGTATCCAAAGCATAGATTTGCAAAACACTCTAATACTGTAAATAGGATGTCGCCTGTCGTCAATTCTGTATTCAAACAAAGAATTGACGCAAAAAAAGAATTAAATAAAAATTGGCAAGCGACGCCAAAGAAACCAGCTCGCTCTTAGCTCTAGTTGGTTAATAATTTTGTTTTTGTAGGGGCTCGACTATATTTTTTTCTATACTGAATTAGTTATCTTTACTAATAATATCATTAGCGTATTCTGTTTCTGCATTAAGTTTTTTTCTAACAACGGAAAAAAACTTTACTAATAATATTATTAGCGTATTCTGTTTCTGCATTAAGTATTTTTCCGTTGTTATGTTAGTTAAAATGGTAAATAGCTAACGTACACTAGGTAACGAAGTAGGTATACATATCTACTTTGTTCTTTTAAAACAAATTTTATTTATTGCTTCAATTCCAGGTGAACTTATGTTAGCTTAAGTAATAATAAAAAAAATGATTCACTAATGAATTATCGTGTTGAAATCCGACTTAACTTTTATATAAAATATTATAAGTAGTTAGCCATTGAACCATCAGATGTAGTGATGTTGATAGATAGAATAATAATATCTTTGTCTTAGGGCACAGTCGAGATAAATATACATAATTATGTTTCATAGAATGTACTTTGCCTTAGCTATTCTCCGTCTCTATCTATATGTGGCGCGCTGTAGCATGGTGCGGGTGACAGTTTCAGTAACATTTCATTTCACTTTAGAAAGTTGCAGTGTTTTATAAATTACTAGCTGCTGCCCGCGACGTTGTCTGCGTGAAGGCTTCAGCTCCGCCGCCGTAGGTGATAATATGTAGCTTATAATTATGTTGACCTGACCTCTTAGTAATATTCATGCAAAATTTTAAGTAAATCCATGCAGTCCTTTTAGAGATTAGCCCAGACATACATACAGACAAACAAACAACAAAAGATATTTAACGTTCTCTCAAATTTAAACGGTTGGTTCGAAAAAAACCATGATGGTAGTCCTTGGATTGAACCTTAAAAGAAAGCTAAGTATAACGGCTCAGATGAAATCGTTGTTAAATTGTTAATGCGATGTGTTTCGTTATGGAATCCTAGTCTGACACGCGCTTGACCATTTTTTTCTACATTCCACGATATAAAAAAATATTAACGATTGTGAATTGTTACAAAACTTCTTTGTAAACTACGTTTGTAGTTTTGCTCTCAGCAGCCTAAATATACAGAGAATCAGGACTCGTGTCGTGACGCGGGAGCAAGCGACGTACAGCTGCCCGTGTGAGAAGCAGCTCGTCCTGAAGTCGACACCCGCAACCTTCAGCGTCTGCCCCTGCGACTTGTTGATAGTCATGGCGAACTCACTCACTCACAGGGAACTGCACGCGCTTGAATTGGAAGGGAGTTTAGGAATCCTACGGGATAATGTGTGGGAGTGTTTATGGACGTATAAACTACTTCGTTTCCCTCAATTTCCGAGAGAATGCGTTCGTTGATGTCTGCAGCTTGATCATTTTTGGGTGTTAAAATGGCTCGCTGTCACACCCAAGAATTCTATTGGTTTGGTATTCGACTGATGTCCCCATGCACACAACAAATGAGTTCTTCTAAGAAGGCCACCACTCTACCGAGGGACTCTGGGAGCAGCACCTGTTCACCTCTTTCCTAGAGTGGTAGAGTGCCTTCGCCGAGACTTAGAAGGACATCTGAGAATTCTTGAGCACGTGAATTGCCACCGAGCTGAGCTCGCATATTGATGGTCAAGCGCGGCCTATGAATTTGTGACCACAACGAATATCGTTTCAACGAAGCATTCGCCTCATCAGCCCTAGACCCCCGCGTCACCACAGGGAGTGTTTGCCGGAAATCGCCACTGAACAGAACTGTAACACCACCCATCAAGTGTTCATTCCTGCGGTTGTCCTGCAGAGTTCTTTCTGTTCACGGCCTCCACTGCTTTCCTATTAGCCATGCACTCATCCCATACGATCAGAGAGCAATCCCTGAGCACATGTCCCTTGTCACTGTTACGGGATACCCCACAACAGGCATTTCGGCGCTTTCTAAATCTATGGGTATTTTGAACATGGCATGCGCTGTTTTGCCACCAGAAAGCAGTGTAGCAGCGATTCCTGACGATGCTACAGCAATGGCAATTTTGCCTTGCGTCCTGACCTCTGCAAGGATACCAGTGATAATGAATGCTTTCCCTGTTCCATCAGGAGCATCCAGGAAAAACATTTTACCCTGGTCGAGCCCAATGCTTTCCAGAACAGTGTCATGTATTTGTTTTAGCTCTGAGGTGAACCTAGGCCCGTATTAATAGACGTCACTCAACTCCGAGACACTCTCAAGTCTCTTGCTGTCCTTGTCATTCTAAAGGGAAAAAATAAGGACAGCAATAAACTTGAGAGCGTCTCAGAATTGAGTGACGTCTATTAATACGGGCCCTAGTGACGTGGTCATTTCGGATAGTGGTCATTAAACCCGAATCGTAATTGGTTTCGGCGGTGTACTCCCGATTTCCACGGTCTTGATGTGGTAATGATCTGAGAGCTCGCAACCCGTACTCTACCAGTGGTTTACCGCCGATTGAAATGACCACATCTTGAAGTGAACTGAGACGGGTGTTCAGCATGCGTTTATCAGTTGCTTCGTTTTCACCTTCAGAAGCACGTCTCAAAGCTCGTAAAATGTCCTCGAACAGAAGATGGCGGTACTTCTCCCACAAAGCTACCGGGTTCGCAACTCCACAAAACACCAAAATGACGGCAAACAGATGACGCATGCGACTGGGACTGTCATCATCATCATCATCATCATCATAATTAGGTTTACAACGACATGAACATTTATATTACTGACAAAGCAATAATCACACAGATAAATACCGAACAAAAGTATTAACAGTCAATGTTTATTCAGTACTAAAAACATGAAATTGATGAAGAAATGATCATCATCATTGAACCGACTTTAAAAAAAGTAGGTTCTCTGTTCGACTTGTTTGTATGCATGTTTCCCCGCCTTCATCGAGTGGCACCTCCACTCGATAAAGGCTCCCGGAAAATGTGTGGAAAATGAAGCTCCCAGCTTAAGTTATTTTATACATTGAAATCAGTGATAGCTTTGATTGCCACATCAGATCTATCTAATCTTCGATCTTATAAACCAGAAAATGCCTATCAGACCGAACAACTTTGCTAAGACGTCATTCTTATTTAATGTGTTATGGTGTAGTTGGGTGCTTGGAGTTCCACGTTAGGTGTTGGTTCTAGGTCTTCAATATTATGCATCAACAGAGAGTGCTCATCAGGCTGAACAACTCTTGCTAAGACGTCATTCTTATATATGTTCGGTATAGTGTACGTAGCCGGGCTCATGGAAGTCTACAACAGGTGTTCCAGATCTTCAATTTGTATACGTCAACAGAAAGTACTCATCAAGCTGAACAACTCCTGCTAAGACGTCATACTTATATATGTTATAGTTAGCTGGGCTCATGGAGTTCCACCTCAGTTGTTCCAGATCTTCACATTTATTCTTTCAACAGAAACTACTTATCACGTGAAGCAATTTTTGCTATGATACCATTTTTGTATCTCTTATAGTTAAGCTGGTCTGTTGCGGTCCTGCACCAGAAGTTCAAGTTTCCAGGATAAGTTATAGCCTATATGACGCCCAGACTTAATACCTATACAACAAAAAAAAAATCATTGAAATCCGTTGAGTAATTCCGAAGATAGCTGCTGCCCGCGACGTCGTCAGCGTGAAGGCTCCAGCTCCTCTCCCGTAGGTGATAGCGTGATAATATGTAGCCTATGTTTTGACCCGACCTCTTAGTAATATCCCTGCAAAATTTGAACTAAATCCATGCAGTACTTTTTGAGTTTATCCCGGACATACATACAGACAAACAGACAAACAGATAAACAGACAAACAGACAAAAATTCTAAAAACTATATTTTTGGCTTCGGTATCGATTGTAGATCACGCCCCAAGTATTCTTTTAAAAAAATATTCAATGTACAGTTTTGACTTTCCTACGATTTTATTATATGTATAGATGACTTTATTAGTTTAGCTGTACCACATTCCTAATATACTAAATCACTAATAACTGTAGTAAATTAATTTCAACCCAACTAGAATGTGCTAGTCCACAATTAAAATTAATTTGGAATAAAAATTAAGCAAAGTGTTATTCGTATAACGTAACGCCTTCGACGTAATTAGTGATGGGATGTACTGTTACGCTGGAATGTCGATATTTTATAGAATACTAGCCGACCCGTGCCCACTTCGTTGGGCGGTAAACATTTTAACTTGTAATGAAATTATGAGTGTGGTTCGGCTAGTACTGAGTGCTATGAATTATCTCTTGACTACCAAAAGGAGGGTTTTGTTTTTATTGCATATCAGAAAGATGCTGCGCACGTTCAGCGCTAAATTCCTGAGCACGGGCCTGCGATGTTCTCACAGTTTGGCAAGCGAGCCGCTGAGAGCGCTCAGCTACAGACTCCCTATCCCTTGTTGCAGAGACATGCTGTCTTAAAAATAGAACAGAAATGTTGTCACGAAAAAAACATAAACCCGATGGTCCCATATAAATTTTATGGCGATCGGTTCAGTGGTTCTCGAAAAATTAATCAAAAACAAAAAAAAAACGACGAAATATACATTGACGATATATGCGTTACTTCAAGTTCAAGTTTCTATTTTCGTTTTATATGTATTACTTTGAGAGATACTGTAAAACACAGTCAGACATTGGGTCTCAACACTAAAAAGTATTATAAAAAATCTTTTTCCAAAAAAATACTAACCGCCTTCAAAAACTAAAAACACAAAAATAACTAAAATTTCGGAAGTCTGTGGCAACACAAATTAATTGGCAGAAGAGAAGCCACCGACTTCCGAAATTTTAGTATTTTTTTATTAAAGATTTTTTATTAGTACAAAGATACTTATGATTAGCCATAAAACATTTAATTTTACAAGTTTGTACACGTAGTAGCACAAAATTGAATAACACACTAATTTTCGTAGATCGTTTCGCGATACCGATAAAGTGAATTGCATATTATCGTCCCTAGTCTTGTGGCACTGACTGATGTCAACGTCATTCAGGCAGGTGTCAACCGCACCATGCTACAGCGCGCCACATATAGTAATTGCAGTTTGACACTTGTGCGACGAAGACACTATTGCTTGACTAAAACGTCAAAAAAAAAAATATTGCTTGGCTAAAACGCTTGCTAAATGAAATGTAAATCATTATCTACGGGGCTAGGTTATTTTTTTCTATCCACTATACTATTTCCGTTGGAGTCTGCATTATTAGCCTAGTGTGAGTGTAGACAGTGTTGACAATGTTCCGCTGCGCACGACAAACAATATGAACAGGTTTCAACAAAGTAATTCGTATACTAGAAAAGTACGAAGGAATCCTAATAGGCTCAATTGTCACTCAGAATGCCATAAACGAAGAGCAATTACTTATTATGGTAGGTAAATTAGTCTGAACTTTAAACTGGAAATACTCGTTTCCTACATAATATTTAGTTGGTTTGAAGGCTTTCAAGTTTGTGATCTAATTATGCTTTTGTGCAAAATTATTAGACGTAGTTTTTTTTCTAAATGAAAATCAACTTAACACGAACGTTTTTTTAAAATTTAACGACTGTATCTGAAACGTTTAATTAAAAAAGCATTTTAAACCATAATATCTCCATTTGCCAGGAATAGTTTAGCTTGGTTCTATTTATTAAAATGGGAAGCCTGGCATTCTCTCCCAGTCAACCAAGGGTGGTGTAGAGTTAATACGGCAGGTGCAATTAAGATGGAAATAATACTATCCTGAGTGCAACCAATCAGCTCATTGGACGAGATTCAAAGCTCAGTATTATATTTATAAAGTTTAAAATGCTTTGAAACTCAAATCGTTCGGCGGCATCTGCAATTTCAGTGTATTTTGAACCTTAAAGTAAGAAATGCATTGTTGAGGATACCGCTGCGCGCTGTAGCTAATTAGCATTTTGACTTACGTACCAAACTTTATTGGCCCTTTATTCCCTACTGTTTTATTATGTGCAGAAATATATATTTCACTGGCAAACTGCTTAATTGTTGCATTCAGATAAGCGGCTGCAATTTTTCTGGTAAATTATAAATCTCCTCTGAGGGTTTTTGTATTGTAGTATCCTCTTTTGTAAAAAGGTTCGAATTAGGCAATAAATGTGTTAACAACAAGCCCGTCAAATTTTATGATGGTACTAGCTTTTGCCCGCGGCTTCGGTCGCGTTAGAAAGAGACAAAAAGTAGCCTATGTTACTCTCCATCCCTTCAACTATCTCCACTTAAAAAATCACGTTAATTCGTCGCTCCGTTTTGCCGTGAAAGAAAGACAAACAGACAGACAGACACACTTTCCCATTTATAATATTAGTATGGATAAGATTTTTTAAAGATGTCGAAAAATTTTCGTTAATAATAAAACCTATTTTTCAAGTTTTTTTTAATGAACTCAATATGTGTATCTATTTATAAAATAATTAGTCACGTGTATAAAAAATTCAAAACCGAACCGGTTGAATTCATTACACTTAGTTTGTTGTTTTTCTGACAGAATAGAACCTGAAATGGCGGTCGGACATGCACTTATAAAAAACTGGAGTTGAACTGGTTTAGCTCTTTCATTAAATGTCTTTGAACATTAATTTTTTGTCTTCATTCGCAATAATATACAGTAGGTAGGTACTTTCTTGGTGCTTTTTTGTCAAGCTTTGGCAATAATTTGATTCATTTCCTTTATGTGCTCGAGCCGAAAACCTTGTCTCGCTTCTATATACTTACCCCTATGTCGAGCTTAGTTTTATGACCCATTTCTGTTCCCTTTATGTCGAGTTATTTACCGCGCTTTTATGTCGAGTTTGGTGAACAAGTACAGTCAGGGATGTTAATTAAAAGCCAATGGCATAAAAACATTGTTTTATTATTTGTTTTATTACTTATTTTCATATATATGACGGCGCTATGGTATTTCAAGAGTCAAGAAACGTCAAGAATGGCAGCTGACAAGCATGGGTTGACGTTTGCTTTACTCTGACGCGACTCTGGGCACTTTTGCATGCGACGGTTGATGGAAGACAATCCGTGAAAATCGCGTAAAAGCAAAACGTGTTTAGTGGAGCGTCTCTGCATTCTAATTTGAAGGTGCTGATTGTGATTCCGTCAATACTTTGTTAAAACAAGTTACATCTCCAATACGTGGTTTGCTTTACTTCTCCTCGCCCGCCTACCCACGGTATCTCAGCAGCAGTGATGAACCCTGAATCGAATGACCATGGCATTGTGCCTTTATCAGAAGTGGGATGTGAAGGGCTTACTTCAGAGGAGAACAGCTGTACGCGATCTTCAGCGCGATCATCAGAACCAAGCCTGTCTCGACATTTCAGCAAATGAAACTGTTTATGACCCGATTTTTGGCTATATAGCAGTCGCAACCTTCGAGCAACACGTCTACGCACGAGTTGATTGAGTTTGATCCCGACGGCAATGACGCGGACATCAAGGGTTGATGCAACGTGACAGAAATCATGGTCAACGACCATAAGTCATAAGGTGCTGAATTACTTTTGTTACATGTGCATGTGCATTCAACGGCCGAGCTGTTAACTGTTAAACTCGACTGCAAGCATCCCAACTGACATGAATTCAGAAAAGAGAAAAGACGCATTGTTTGTGAAATTTGCTAACTGTCACTAGATTAGTTCGAAGAAATTTTACGTTTTCAAGAAACGGTGTTAAAGAAACCGCGAGTGAGGCAGCCATGCGCCTTTGACACGACATCGAACGCATACCACGGATAAAATTATCTGAAGAAGTTACGACGAGATTTGTATCTCTGGTTTTATGCCAAAAGGAAGCCGTGATTCGCCGCAATGTCACCTCCCACAACCTGACCGCTAGATCTCAACTTCTTCGCGTCAACGGCATTTCACTGAAACGAAGGCATGAAGATAGTGAAAACCATGATGCAGATGTGAAAGCGACCCGATTCAACGATTCACACTTCACTGAAACGTGTCACCACTGCGGTACGTCGGGTCACAAAGCGATAGACTGTCGCAAACGAAAAGAAGAGCCTACTACCTGCTTTAGAGAAGATGCGCGACCAAACATCCAGACCCGCCAATAAACCAATACCAATTACCTGCTTTGCGTGTAGACGACCAGGACACTTGGCATCGGCATGTCCAGATCGAGCGGGTGGCGGAGCAGCGCGGCTGACAAAGAAGTCCATGTGTGTGAACGCAAGGCATCGAGGCGCACTCTGACTACATAATCCGGTGGGCAAGTTTCCTTTTGTTTTAACTAAGGGCTATGCCGAGAAGTTCCCTGGTACTGCGCTGCATGATTTAGTCTATCTGTCGGGCATTGATACGGGGGATGTAGAATGTATTTACTAGTTATTAGCACCATCAATGTGCCAGGCTTCCCACTCTCGGTGCTGTGTCACATAGTACCCGATGGCACTATTGCTGAACCAGTTAGGGATATTCTAAAGGATAATATAAACGGCATTCGTGACGCCGGATGGTTGGCTTGCGGAATGCCGCTTTCGTTTATCAGCGGTGTCTAAATACAGCCCTAGGTTCTCTAAACGACAAGTTAGCGCTGGCCTATATCAATGACGACAAGTGCTATTCGATTGACGTCACTGCGGGGCTAGAACGTCCAGACCAAACTTTGAAAGCTCTTACTGACGCGGGTTTTTCGTTAATCTTTAAAACGTGAAAATTCATGAGAAAGTAAATAGATTACCTCGGTTACGTCATAAAAGCAGAAGTAATTATGTCAAACCCTAGGAAGATACAGGCTTTAGTTGACGCTCCGACTCCAAAAACAGTTACACGCGTTAGGCATTTTTTAGGCCTAGCTTTATAACTTAGACGGTTCATAATAAATTTAACCCGCATAGTAGGACCTCGTTAACCGTTGACTTATTATTGAAACGGCCTATCAAATGGACAGACACTCATAATGATATTCATAAGAAAATTATTAATATTCTTACATCAGACCTGGTTTTGACGCAACGCGCGTTCAGAAGACTGCGGGCTATACTAATTCAGAGGATAGAACATTCCTCACGTAGTATCTTAATTCAGCCGACAAACGTCTGACGCGGAATCGCGATATCATTTGTACGAGCTAGAAACCTTAGCGGTCATTTGTGCGGTTGCAAACTTTCGTCAATACGTATACTGTCAGCACTTTACTGTCTTCATCTTCACTGACCGTAATTCTTTGAGAGCGTAACCAAACCAAACTAGAGCGAAAGTTTAAAGGTCTCTTCACGATTGTCAAAGTACTAGATCACGATAGATACGAGCTAAGAGACATTGATGGATCTAATCGAACCTTTAAGTGCGCCCATGAAAACTTGCGTGCAGTACCCAGGGGCTACGAAAAATTGATTTAAGTAGCTATTTCGTTGAACACTGAGGCAGAGAAGGCCGAGACGGCGGTAGTTCATAGTCATGAAAATGAAACGATAACACTTGTTGATGATACCGACAGTAAGCTCTAACACCATCTCCGCCTCCGTACACGATGAGTAGTAAATTGTGAGTTTATAACAATCGGGTAATCCTGTGCTTTTATCGAGAATAGATTCAGAGCGTAGGGCGCTGAATAGGCAGTTGGAAGCCGCGTGGTTGATCTAGGGGGCTGGCCTAAACCGGGTCGATGCCTCTGATCGGATCACGTGATGTGTGGGGTAGTTGATCGCCTGGGCTGGCCTAAACCGGGTCGATGCCCACGGTCAGACTACGATTTCTTTGGTGTGAGCTGGGTGGCAGGAGATTGGTCTGGGACTGGCTTATGCGGGTCGATGTTCTGGATCAGTTGATTGCAGCAGCTGTGTGTGGTTTTCGTGACTGGTGGAAGGGACGCTGACGGGTTGTCCGGTCCACGGCACCAAGCGAGTTGGTGGGTGGTCGAAGGGACGCCTGCGGTCAGTTGTCCGCCCAGTGTGTTTTCTTTTGATATGACGGGTGAACACCGGGATCATTTTAACAGATGTCATAAATGGATCAGGGAGTCAGGGATGGGCGAGCATGCCCAGATGAACTACCGATTTGCATTTGTTCTTTGCAGATAAGTTGTGGATTGAGGAGTCGCACGAGGACGTGCGAATGTCAGTCCGGCCGTGACGGCGCTATGGTATTTCAAGAGTCAAGAAACGGCAAGAATGGCAGCTGACAAGCATGGGTTGACGTTTGCTTTACTCTGACGCGACTCTGGGCACTTTTGCATGCGACGGTTGATGGAAGACAATCCATGAAAATCGCGTAAAAGCAAAACGTGTTTAGTGGAGCGTCTCTGCATTCTAATTTGAAGGTGCTGATTGTGATTCCGTCAATACTTTGTTAAAACAAGTTACATCTCCAATACGTGGTTTGCTTTACTTCTCCTCGCCCGCCTACCCACGGTATCTCAGCAGCAGTGATGAACCCTGAATCGAATGACCATGGCATTGTGCCTTTATATATATCTATTTATTCCTAGCCTAAATATATAAATCACAGTATAATCATCACGTCACGTATATAAATAATTCTTCTAAAAAATAACTTTCTTAATACAAACTGATCACAGTATAATTATCACTATTGCTGTAAATGTTAAACAGCACAGTTTTGCAGTAAAAAATAATTCTTCTTATATAAGTAACTTTCTTAATCTAAATAAATCAAAGTATAATCATCACTATTGTTGGAAATGTTAAACATCATAGTTTCACAGTAAAAATAATTCTTCTTGTAAAAGTAACTTTCTTAATCTAAATAAATCACAGTATAACCACCACTATTAATAAAAATGTAAAAAAAGATATAACTTTATAATAATATAATATATATATATAATAATATATATATTAATAAAAAATAGGTGGATCGTTTAAATGTCAATGTATACGCTTTTATAATAAACTTCATAGCCAGCTTTAGGAACCTTTAACCTTTAACAGAATAGAAAGCATTCCGGCATAATTTAAGTTTTTTATATAATCTAAATTTGGTAACGCCAAGCCGCAAGGAGGTTTTTCAATTCGACCGTATTTATATGTTTTTTATTAGTATGGTGTCATACATGGTGTATTCAAGATGCAGCTGCGTATTCTGTATGCACTTCTTTTATGAAGAGTCCTCTATTCAAAGTTTTTTATACATCATTTTCTTTTTGTTTTTTATTTGTTGTTATTCAATTAGATCATCAAAAGGAACTTTTGTGTAACGTTTACAAGCAAAAACGCTTCTTTTTCGTGTTATAATACAATATTATGAATTGAATATGCATATTACTTAAGTATTCGAACACACATGATTACAGAGACAATAGCAGCCCGACAGCCGGCTGTCGCTTGATCGTTGAAAGGTTAATCGACGTAGGTAAACTTATTTTATTTATTTTTAACACTTGTTGTGCAGAACATGGACTAAAGTAATATTTTATCTTCTGTCCTATTCTAATGTAATTTAGTTTAGTTTGGGAACAAGGGAACCGGCACCAATATCCCTTTTTTTTGGGGAGGGAGTGGGAAATCATCAAATGACTGCTCCCGTCCTGGGTGCGGCAGGAGGGCGTGTCAGACTTTTACTGACTACCACTCATGTTCCTTCGGTAGCCGTTTATGTTCCGGGGTCACGGTAACAACTTTAAACATTCCGCAACCCCGGCAGGCATTGGCCACCAATATCCCTTTCAGGCTCATTTTTTAGCTAACTGAATCGATAAACTATTCATTGCTTTGGCAGATGCAGGGGCTGAAGGTCACTGGGGTCATGACATGACCCCCTCTCTAGCAAAGTTGGTCGATGTCTGATAACTTTTTAATCGAACTGCCTTGTTTTTTTTTTAATACGGCCTTTTTTAATGGATTTCTGCAGTCTTCCGACCCTGAAAAAGCTTGGACTTCGAATATGAGAACCTTTAAAAAAGCAACCAAAAGTTAATTAATAAAATATTAAGTTCATGTTAAGTTTAATTTTACAGTTAATTTAAAATGAATCGGTTCTCCGAATTTTACTTAAAAAGTTGTGTGTTGGAATTATTTGTTATTGTCAAATACCCAATTAGGTATGTTAAAAAAATCCCAACCTATCCGTAGCTACGATTTTCGTAATGTTTATAATACCGTAGGTAGATGTTTCTTGACTATTACGGAACCCTTACTTATTAAGGCCTCGGGCAGACTGTCTGTATGTCACGGTCGTCACAAACAGCCTTGGAAATGGGCGTAGCTTGTTGAAATATTTTGCTCGCATCTATTCGTTGTGAAACAATTTTTATTCTTGAATTAATAAATACATTCCAGTTTAGAGGTTTTATTGGCGTTAGAATCTTATATAGATTGTTAGAAACCAGTTACTAGAAGGTCAGTGAATGCGATGCGGTGAAGCCTTAGAAAGTCTCTATAATATCTAATTAGTAATGTGCAAAACAAAAGTAGCAAAGTGTGAGTAGTTGCACTCGTACAAGACTGATTCTATAGTACACATACAGTTATGGGCTCGACTTAAAGTTACTAACTGAGTAAAGGGAAGAATGTTATTTATTTGTGATTGTTGTAACGACCATAGTAATATCAACTATGTGAAAATTTTTTAGTAAATTCCTAAGGCGGATTAGAGATTTCCGACATAACGTCGCGCGTCGGTTTACTGCAACAACTTATAACTCAAAACTATCGGAAACATTTACTAACTTTTGATTTTATTGGATTTCGTATTAAATCTTTTAATATTAATTTCATGGGTTGTTTTTCTTTTTCCATTTAATTATTCATTTTATAGGGAATCAAAAGTAAATAAATGTTTACCAAAGTTTTGTGTGTCACTCAATGAGTTCTTGAAGTAAGCCGATGATATATTAATTATTTTAAGTCTAGCGGTTTCCTCACGATGTTTTTCCTTTATCGACTCAGATTATAACTTTATTTTATAAAATATTGCCTGAGTAATATAGGGAGTCTGTCATTATCAAATCATTAGTTACAATAAAATTATAATACATCATACTCTCGTCTACACCTTTAATCGTGACTTATAATTGCAATAACATTTACATTTTGTAGAATTGTAGTTAACATAAGTTTATTGTTACCTACTCGGGGTATTCAAGGAATTGAGTTGATAATATCAAACATTATGTAGGCTTAGAGATCTTGATAAATCTATAAACACTTCACAATAGGGATTTAGAAAATGATAGAAGTGAAAGCCAATAATTTTTTTAATAAAAATATTACCACGAATAGCTAAGCCAAACACTTGCGACAAAATTCACTTTTTAATAGACTTCAAAAAGCAACTTTTGGCAAGCAAACACGAACACAAACAACAAACAGAAAAAGAGTCACAGGTTTCCGAATTTTAAGTTATTTTTATGGTTTTAATTTTTAACGTGGTTGTTTTTTTTTATAATTTTCTTGTTATTGGTGCTGATTCTCTTGTTCACAAACTTAACTAAATTTAAGTTAAATGCATCTTTCTCTATCCATTTCTTTAAAAAAAGGACAGAAGATACATTTTAGTTTAATCCTGTCAAATTAGACAGCGCCTGAAGAAATTTGACGTATATTTAGACGCCATGTTTTTAAGTCGCGTCTAAATTATCTAAGGAGTGTCTAAATTTGACAGGACTTAAATAATATTTTATCTTCTGTCCTTTTCTTAATTAAATGGAAAGAGAAAGATGCACTTAACTTAAATTTACGTTAGTTTGTGAATTAGAGAATCGGCACCATTGGCAGTATAGTCGACACGGCTCTGCTTGAAGAATAAAATACCTAAGCCAAAGTAAGTGCTAAGTAACGTTAACGTCTATTAATCTTGGCCTAAATATAATTATGTATTTGATAGTTTCTTTAAATTCTGTGGCTTTCAGCAGATGTCTAAAGTAGTTTCCCAAGATATGGCAGTTTATTTAATTTTATTGGCTTTAATTCGAGTTATGTTCGTGACGATCGTGACTGATGACGTGCTAATGCCATTGTTTCATTAACATTGTTATTATTTACATAATTGATGTAATCACCGTTATTATACATACAATGCTTGTGATTTACTGTGATGTTTTTTTTGTTTTAATAAAATTGTTTTATTGTGCAGTAAGTAGGTCACTTTGTGATGAGGTTTGATTGCAGAAACCTTTTAAAAAACATTCAAAAGATTTTTTCTCTCCATAGGGTTGGGTACTTGGTTTTTGTCTATACCTATCAGAAAATTCTGAAAAGGATGATCAACAATATAAGTTAAGTATTAGTTACGAAAAATACAAAATAAAAGAAAAGAACTTTGTGAAAAACAGTATCATAAACTTGTAGGAAATGTATATTTTTAAGTAATTTTGCTATTTAAGAGATTACATTGCACATGTTAAGCAAACATACTAAAATATGCCTGTACTAAAGCAGTTTAAAACGTCGGTTTTTTATTTATCATTATTTAATCTGATTTCGAGACCACCAAATCAAAAGGAGCATTTTACCATTGATAGATAAAACCACCTAAATAGTTCTGACGTCATCGCAAGCTACCAAAAAATAGATTACAAAGCACAAATTAATAGAATTACTTCACGCGACATGCCTGCAACTGACGCCAAAAACTCTGGTGAAAGAAAAACAGATTGCTTACAATGTTGCCATTTATTTTCATCGATACACGTGGTGGCAAAGTAGGGTAAGTTCGCCTGTTCGCGTCCATAGACCAATTCGCGTCCATTTTTCGGATCTCTTTCAAAAAATCCTCGAAATTAAGAAAACTTACACACCAGTCAAACGAATAGTCATTACCGGTAATACCTCAATGTATAAGAGACACGCACATAAGGTCAAAAGGTCCGTGCGACAAACCGATTCCATTAAAAAAAATATTTAGTCCCGGGTGTTTAAGAAGAAAGCGCGAAAGCGCGATTTTTTAGATAAAAAATAGTGTGCAGCGGTGCGTTCGATAGTAAGTTTTTTATTGTTTTATGTGAATTTTAGGATTAATAGCTGTTTCTAGACTTTTATAATGAAAAAAGGAATAATGTTAATCATGAATTTGGTTAGGTTTTTTACATTTAACGATTAAAATAAGGTGGACGCGAATTACTACATCGAATTTACAAAACTTCCACTTTGCGTCCGCAATGGACGCAAACTGTACCTACAGTGGATAATAATAAATCCAATTGCGTCCACTAAGTATTTTAGTTAAATACAATTGTCTTCCCGTTCTCGGGGGTTCCGGAATGAAAACTATCTATCCTATGTCCTTTCTCAGGTCCCAGACTATATCTGTAACAAATTTCATTCAAATCGGCTCAGTGGTTTTGGCGTGAAGGAGAGACAGACAGGCAAACGGATTATTAATCAAGACTGATATTTAGCAAAAAGAACAGAACTGATTACTGTTTATTGTAAAACGTGCAATCATTATTTATGTACTACTTACAATCAATGTTGAGATGAAATATATTTATTTTTGTAAAGTAATTTTTTAATGAAAATAATATTAATTTTTAGGATTCCGTACTTCTGTTCCTAGTAAAGGTAAAAACGTAACTCTTATATGATTACTTTGCTGTCCGTCCGTCCGCCCGTCTGTCAAGAAGACCCTTTTTCTCAGAAAGGCGTCGTGATATCAAGCTGAAATTAATATCACATACATAGGTCTGCTAACTCTCAAAGAAGTGTAAAAATTGAATTTCTAAATCAACGCATTTACAGAAATAAAAAAATCATTTTAATAATTTTAAACAAAAATGTATGGCTGTTTACTTTCCATTTATATTGCACATTTAGACATTTGCAAGGGAATCAAAACCTATAGGGTACTTCCAATTGACCTAGAATCACGAAATTTAGCAAGAAGCATTGTCATTGTGGCACAAGTAAAGAAAAAGCTCCGAAAACCGTAAACTTGAATGTGTTTTACAAAAAAAAATTATTACGGAACCCTCGTTGCACGAGTCCGACTCGCACCTGACCATTTTTTTTATAATTTATATTCATAAATAAAGTTTTTTTTGTTGTCGCTACACATTTTAACGAATATTAGAGTTTGACATTTAATTGTTTAGAGATAGATATTTAATTATTTTAATGTCAGTGGAATTGATGATTTTAGTATTAGTCGATTTATTTGCTTAAAAGACTTGTGTCAGAGTTAAAGTTCGCTATTTTTTAGGCTGTCAATACTGGTGGGCCAACACTTAGACTGAATCGTTCACTTTTTTGGCGGCAAAAGCGTGAGGAACATCTCTTCGGTTATCATTGACAGTGGTTATTATGTTTTGAGGCTATAATACCGTTAAACGTGTTGACTCAATTGTATGTAAAATATTTGATTGAATATTATATTGGCAGTTATTTAGTGTTCCTTTGCCAAGTTCTTACATCAGAAGTGGAATAGAAAACGCGCTCAAATACGCCGCGCCGCCGCAAGCGCACTCGGGGGAGAAAAGTGTCCATCCAGCCCGAGTGATACAAGTAGTTCGTTTTCCAGAATTTAGGTCACCTTCATCGAGTAGCTCTGATGGACACAGGAAAGGGAAAAGGAGACGCACCAGGCGTGTGTCTCCCGCAGTGAGTCAGAATGTTTTATTGTCTTCTGTGAGCCAGAATGTTTTATTATCTTCTGTGAGTCAGAATGTTTTATTATCTTTTGTGATTTCCGATAAGAAGCCAATGCTCGTGGTTACCATTGGTCTGATCGTGTTTTACAATATCAAGCGTTGCAAAAATTACGCAGTGCTGCCAGAGCCTGGAACGACTTGGAAATGGAGGAATTGGCGAAATACTTTGTTAGATACGTTTCAAAGTAAACGTAACATGTATAGTTTGGAAATAGTACATAATGATACAAGTGTGCTGTGTTGGTCATATGCGATATCGTGCGTGAGCCGTAGGCGAGCACAACAAGAAAGCCGAGTATGTATTAATGAAGTACTTATATAAAATGACAAAAGCGCGCGAGTGTCATACGACGTTTTTTCGGCTCACTTGTGGGTAAAATAAAAATATTTATATAATCAATTATTATTAGAATATCATCAATTAGATAAACAATAAAAGTGTGGAATGCTTTAATATTTAAGTAACCAGTAAGTAAGTAATAGTGGTAATAGGCTGTTTGGCAGAGTCATAGTCGTGTTTAAAAAAAAAAAAAAAAAAAAAGTTGCGTGCGTATCAACGAAATGTAAGTGTGTGAAAGAAAATGTATTTTAAGCGACAAATAGAATGCGTACTGGACATACTTTTACTTTGCAATCTTGAATAAATTCTTTTAGAATTGGTCGTGTTAAGATAAAATATAATTAATTAAGAAACGCAATAACGGGTCTAAATGCAAGGTAATAAGACCCACTTTACGAAGTGTGTTGAAAAAGATTTAATTAATACGAAACCTGTGGACGGTCAATCATTATACGAATTTTATTTTGTACAAAAGGTAAAATTGATAAAATGCGGTTGTCATTTTTTGAACAAGTCTTAGCCGTAAAATTAAAGGAAGAATTGTTATAGACTCTTCCATATGCAATCAAAGTGTGTTGGTTATAATTACTAAAGCAGACTGGATGTTATCAGTTCAATTGCAAGACCTAAGTATTTGTGCAATTAGACAAATATTAGAATCAGGTCAGGCCGAGCTAAATAAGAAAGCGTATAAAGGTAATAAGGTATGCCGTCGGACCGACTATGGTAGGCGATGGCTTGTCAGGTACAAAGTAAAGGATATGCGTGGTGCTCATGGTGGAATTGTACTTGGTTATGGAAATCCATGGTGAACACCTTGCCTTGTACATGGTGATACACGACTGAGTGGTCATGAACATCACTTAGTTTAAGCCATGTGTAGCTAAGTGTTCCGAGGGGACCACATGTGCTAAAAATATGAAACCGTGAATTAAATTGGCCGACCTAGATCCTGAAGGTTGAGAACGGCCTAAGAAGTTCAGGTATTTAGTTTATGCATAATGGTTTTATTTACACATGTACAACTAAAATCTGTTTCCTACAAGTTTTACTGTAATACTTTACTTACTGCGCTAAGGTGTCTAGCGCATTTGCTTTAAATATAAATTATTTTGGTATTTCGGACAACAGTTTCAATTCAAAGATGTAGTCAAATGCATTCACTTCGAACATTTCTCAGTTGTGGCAAAGTGACGGAATTGTACTTGGTTATGGAAATCCATGGTGAACACCTTGCCTTGTACATGGTGATACACGACTGGGTGGTCATGAACATCACTCAGTTTAAGCCATTGGTTGAGTTAGTTGGCCGGTGATGGGATAACTAGCTCTGCCAAATTCTGTCGCTCTGCTCTGCTGCGTGAATGTTGAAGTACAGCAATGATTAGTGTTTCAATTGGGAGTCTTTTTCTGGTGGCCGTCGATGGACTAGCGGAGAGGGCGCTCAATTCAAATAACTACGGCATCGTCTAGGGTGAACTGTAAACATTTCAATAACTGACCGCTGAAGGAACATTTCCCAGTTGTGGTATAATGGCGGAATTGTACTTGGTTATGGAAATCCATGGTGAACACCTTGCCTTGTACATGGTGATACACGACTGAGTGGTCATGAACATCACTTAGTTTAAGCCATTGGTTGAGTTAGTTGGCCGGTGATGGGATAACTAGCTCTGCCGAATTCTGTCGCTCTGCTCTTTTGCGTGAATGTTGAAGTACAGAAATGATTAATGATTCAATTGGGAGTCTTTCTGCTGTCTGTCAATGGAATGGCAGAGAAGACGTCCAATTCAAATAACGTGACTTAATGCTTGTAATATAATTTGTGTATTTGTTCTCAGCAACTGCACCAGACTGGGCCGCCATCCGAGGACGGATGCGTGCGCAGGACGGCCGTGTTGTCGCTACACATTTTAACGAATATTAGAGTTTGACATTTAATTGTTTAGAGATAGATATTTAATTATTTTAATGTCAGTGGAATTGATGATTTTAGTATTAGTCGATTTATTTGCTTAAAAGACTTGTGTCAGAGTTAAAGTTCGCTATTTTTTAGGCTGTCAATACTGGTGGGCCAACACTTAGACTGAATCGTTCACTTTTTTGGCGGCAAAAGCGTGAGGAACATCTCTTCGGTTATCATTGACAGTGGTTATTATGTTTTGAGGCTATAATACCGTTAAACGTGTTGACTCAATTGTATGTAAAATATTTGATTGAATATTATATTGGCAGTTATTTAGTGTTCCTTTGCCAAGTTCTTACATTTTTTTGTAATTCAGCTTATTTTTACAAATTCTTAAAAATATCTCCCTTTTATTCCTTTTCTACGTGGTTGGACGCAAAGTGGTCCACGGGTGGACGCAATTTGGATTTTTTGGACGCAAACTGGGTAAAACGCCTATTTCTGAAACTTTCATATTTAAAAAAAAATCACTAAAGGTTTCGAACAAAACTGCAAGTAAATCTTAAAATAGACTAATATAACTAACACATCACATATTTTTTTTATAAAAAATAGTTTTACAACAATTTTATTATCGCCGTCAAAGTTGCCAACTGCACTAAATGGACGCGAACAGGCGAAATGACCCTATGTTCTTTTCACGGTCATTGAAAGCCAGATAAGAGCATTATCACTTCTCACGGATATCGTGAAAGTGTCATGACTAATATTGAGTAATGCCACATGGCTTGTCATGTGCGAGGGACAGCGTGCTGTAATGTGTTAGTTAATAAATAAATAAATAAATACCCTGGGACAACTCTCACACGGTCGTCTGGTCCCAAACTATAAGCAGAGCTTGTACTATGGTAACCAGACAACTGATAAACCAACTTATATAATTTATAAATACATACATAATATAGATAAATTACACCCAGACATAGAATGATTGTTTGAATCATGCTCATTACACAAAGTTTGTTCTGGGTGAGTATCGAACCCACGACCTTCGGCTTAGCAGTCAGGGTCCCTAACGACTAGACCAATAGCTCGAGCGATATTTGGCCCCATTGTTCACCATCACTCATTAGTTGCAGAGGAATCAAAAAAGGATCCATCAAGTAAAGTTTTGGTACTGATAAATATGATTTATGTTATGCCTTGGTATCAAAATTACCTTTTGTCCGAGCTGTCAGAAATTTTCTGATCGATTTACTGAACCTTGGTCTCATACTGACTGAACGTAAAAGTCTGGGGTTTAAATGCCAGTATCGTAAGCAAGTTTGGCAATTATGCCAGTTGTTTAGTTAAAATCAGTTTGACACAAGGTATACTTCTCTAAAATCTTCTTGTCTCCTTTTCATAGAGAATTGTTAAAGATTTTGATTTCCATTATATGCATATAAAGCTCATTTCAAATACATTATACTTAGTGGTCCTTATTTACGAGCTGGTTTAATGATGTTTTATTTTTTTACAGGTTTACGTGATTGCAGACGGCCTGTGCATATACCAGGGCGACACAGCAGCCATGGTTCCTTTCTTGGAGTCCGTTGGCTTGCCCTGTCCCAGACATCACAACCCGGCTGATTTTAGTAAGTAACTAAGCTTCCTACTTTCTCCTATCAATTCGTGGCGTTGTGAACTATTATGGCCCTAGCGTGGTGCCCTTATTGCCTCGTCTTCTATTGTTTTTAATAAAACACGTTGGTTGGCAGTTACAAACAGATTAATTTTTCATACTTAGACATGGACAATAGACATAAGTTTAACACAATAGGTCATAGATGGCGCCACATGTATTAAATTTACATTATATATTTTGATAACGTTCGGGTGTATGACTTACTGACTATACCACTTTATCAAAATGACAAGATTTATATCACGAAGTAGCTGCCACCCGTGATTTTACCCGTGTTATATTACTAAGTTTGTTACCAAAAACTATATCCAGTACCTAAATGTAACCAATCTCCATTTTGCACCTTTAGGGATATTTTTTTTTTTAATAAGTATACGCTGTTACTTCAGGGCCTAGACTTCGCTAACAGCGAGAATGACGGATAGGGTGTTTATTACGGAGAAATAATATCGCTATATTCTTATGTTCCAAAATTCATACTAATAAGGTAAAGATGTACTTTCGTTTGTAATTACTAAGCCATGGTTTCTGTAACAGAAACCAGTGCCGATGCCAGTTATTATAGGTAAATCAGTCTATCAATTAGCAAATTACACGTATTTGAAATCTTGTCACATTAATTACTACAACCGATATTTTAACATAATTTAGTCTCTAAGTTATAGCACGTGTTTTTATTTAAATAATAGTTTTTTCACTTGCCTTTATCGTCATTATAACTTGCCACAAGTGCAATGCAACAATCGCTACAATGAAATCTTCTCAAATTAATTTCATTCTAATGAGAGTCTAGCTAGAGCTTAAATTATGGCCATAAAGATCACTAATCTGACTTCACAACATTGTAGATTTAATATTTATAATTATTTTTAGAAACACGTGTATTTCTGGCTCTTATTTAGTTGCACGTCAAACAAATCACGTGTATGGTAATCGAGACAAATATTGACTCGATTTGTTCAAATGTTCGATTAAGAAACAAAATAGGTACTGAAAGTAGGTACTTTAATTTAAAAAAATCAAGGCAAATTCGGTTCTTGTTGTGGGTATTGTAAAATCGATTTTAAATAATATTAAATAAATATATTTAGAGATAATGATATAATAAATAAACTTCGATTGCAGTGCTCTTGATGTATGCTTTTGGTTTTTCGCATAAAATAAAACATGAATGCAGTATTAAATAGGTACCTATAGACCAATGTGTTTCACGACTTCAGGCAATATTTTCCCAATAAAATTGAATACTTAACTCATCATCTCCCTAGCCTTTTTCCCAACCGTGTTGGGGTCGGCTGCCAGCCTAACCGGATTCAGCTGGATACCGGTGTTTTACGTGGAGCGACTGCCTATCTGACCTCCACAACCCAGTAACTGGGCGACACGATACCTCTTGGTAAGACTGGTCAGAGTTTCTGGCTAACCAGTAACGACTGTCAAAGTTCTACGAATGACAACCGGGACCAACAGCTTTACGTGCTTTCCGAGGCACGGGATGTCAGTGATGTCCAAGATAAACTTTTAGAAAGTACATATGAATTGAAAAAGTCACATTGGTACTTGCTCGGTTCGAACCCACAACCTCTTACACGAGAGGCGGGCGCCTTATCCACTGGGCCATCACGACACCCAAAATTGAGTACTTAACTCCAAGGATTAAATAGCTATGTAATTCGAACTTCAGGAAATTGTAGTTAGGTCCACAACCTAACTATAAGTTCAATAGTCCACCTAACTAAACCTAATCAGCAATTGTAAAGAGTATCACTGAAATGGAACAAAGCTCAATATATTTGTAATTCTAATGGTGAATTACGCAACATCTAGGTATTTACAGGAATTTTAAACATATTATTGTAGTATTGTCCTTCTTAAAGTAGGTATGCATATGCATATTCTAGACTGTTACTGTTACATTCGTTATTTGTTGGATATTTTTTGTATACCTACTGTGTCTTTGTAACAGTTATTCAAAGCTAATGCAGTCATTCAAATTAGGTACCTTTATTGTATTTTTACTTCTATCTTTAGTATTTTTGCACGAGTTATTCAAACTGTGATGCCCTTTACCCCAAGTATCATTTGCCATAAATACAAAATTTGTATGCAGTCTGTTGTTTGTAGTATCAAAGTCCTATTAATTAATTTTCATGACATACACCATACACGTTCTCTATGTAAAGTGTTTCTATTTCGTATTCTAACAGTCAATTTCTCCTTCCAGTTATAGAACTCACAGAAACCCCAGAATACATAAAGATGTTATCCAAAGAAATAATGAACGGCAAGGTTTTTAAATCGGCAAAAATAGACCAGCCACCAAGTGAGCCTAACACGAACCAGATGCAGCTAAAGATCAGTTATCAGACAGACGATGCAAATGAAACAGAGATAATACTGTCAAATGAAAAGTGCACCTACAAAGCACCGAAGTTCGAAGGATCGAGTGGCTCCGTAAGTTCGCTGTCCAGTCAACTGTCCAACGGAAACTCGTCGATGGCGTGGATGAAGATGCAGAAGTCGGATTCATCGACATACCCCATCACGTTTTTCGAACAGTTTTCAATTTTGCTGCAGAGGATGCTGTTACAAATAGTCAGGAATAGAACAGGTATGCAGCAGAAAATATAACTGTACTTATACATTTTTGACCTAGATTAAAAATCAAAAACTTTTACGAAATGTTTTCGCGGCCAGATGACCCCGCGGTTTCATTCTTTTTCAAATCCGGCTGGCTTTGGCTTTAAATAATTAAAAATTTAAAATGTTATTACATTAGTATAGATGCGCCCCACACAAATGATGAAAAGTGGTAGAAAGTATACTAGAAACAGGGGCCCAATAAGGGATGAATTTTAATACGCCAAAATTCAACACATGTTAATTCTACAAATAATAGTAAATAGATCATGGAAATTACTTACCTACTTATTTCTAATTTCTCTTGTAAAACTTCCAGGTCTGTCGATCCAGTTCATTCACCACGTAATGTGCGGCGTGCTCATCGGCACGTGTTTCTTCAACATGGCTAACGATGGCACGCAGATGTTCAACCACCTCAAACTCTGCGTCGGACTCGTCATATTCTTTGCCTATACGCAGATTATGGTCCCAGTGCTTGTTTGTGAGTATATTTAGTATACCCTTGTTTTTTCTGCATCGGTACCACAACATAGATGTTTTCAAATGTGCCTTTTTTCAATCCATATGGACTTCGACATCTAGGAAATCACCGAGATTATGTGACTTAGTAAGCACGTATTGAAAGCCTTGTTTATTCCGACTGTCTTTCGTAGATCATTAAAAGACGTTACGGGTTACAAAATCAGAAAATCTTATCAAAAATCATTCACCCAGTAGCAGAGTTGTGGAGGTCTAATAAGCAGTCACTTCACGTAAAGCATTTAGTTGTATCCGTTTAGACTGGAAGCCGATCCCTATATAGGGGAAAGGCTAGGGAGATTATGAAGCTTCAATTTTATATGCTCCATTTAGTTTCCGTTTGAATCTTAAGTCAACTTCTCTCATTTCAGATCCTCAAGAAGTAAAACTTGTGAAGAAGGAACACTTTAACTGTTGGTACAGCCTGACTCCGTACTACGCAGCCCTCACAGTGTCCAAACTGCCCATCCAAATCTTATTCAACATCATATTCTGTTCGTTCGTCTACTTTATGACCGGTGTTCCGTTCTCTGTGATCCGGTTCGTCACTTTCTGTCTGGTTGGCAACGTCGTATCTTTGGCGGCCGAGGGTATGGGCTTAGCGATTGGATCTGTGTTTAATGTTACGGTAAGTTGGGCTTTAAATCAATGTCTTTGTATATACGTCCTTTTCCTGGGAGCTGGTAGTTTTGGTAATGAAGACAGGTAACTTTAGAGGCCATTTCCCTTAGATAATCTTAGAGTTCTCAGTTAGATTTTATGTCGAACACTTGCCTGTCATGTCATGGACAACCATTCACACGACGTTTGAATAGATTCAATAAAAGCATTAGTCTGACTTACATTCCCTTCATGAAAATGAAATTTTACGTTGCCTGTATTTGAATGCTAGACTAACTAGGATTTAAGTGATTATTTTTTATTCTTCTATTTTTCCAGAATGGCTGTGCCATCGGGCCATCAGCGATAGCTCCGTTCCTCGGCATTGCCATCTACGGGTTCGACTTCGCTCACGAGATCCCTCTCGTGATGAACATCCTCATGAAGACTTCCTTCATCAGATGCGGTATCGTCGCCATGGTTTTAACCATTTTCGGATTTGACCGAAAACCCTTACATTGTGATGACATGTACTGCCATTTTGCCAAACCCGATGTTTTGATAAAGTACGTAGATATAGAGCATACTTCGGTTTGGTTAGAAATCGCCACTATGTTGGGTATTATGCTTGTGTTTAGGTCTATCTGTTACATGGGTCTCCGGTGGCGATTCGCAACATGATGTCATTGCCAGTATATACGCAAGCTGACTTGTGTTTCTTCGTTAATTAATTGTGATATAATTAATAGCATTACACATTTTCTATTAGTACAAAATTACATTTGATTTATTGTGATAATTTAAGATTAAATTAGGTTTATTTAAATTCTACTTGACTTTGTAGTTATTTTAACACAGATCTATATTTTCTTATTTGAACGTGGGAATATAATTTCAAACGGGTCTTTGTCTCGAATTGGTTAATAACTAAAGTTAATTTATGTTATTTCAAGCGTTGTGCAAACAGTACTTTAAAATTCATCATATTTAAATGTAAGGGCATTTTTTCAGTGGCGGGGTCAAATTGACAACAAAAGTTGGTGATTCATAAGTTTTTGATGTTCTACTTCCTGGGTTTATTTTTGATATGTGACTTAATCCTTAATAGAAGGTAAATGTAAATTTACGCGACCTGGACCTTTGTGTCTGGTCTGATAATAATTATTACCTATTATCAACTTATATCCAGTACTGACCAGTCCCCTTTCAAAATCCATGACTGCGTTGTGCCTTGAAAAAATTAAAAATAGAATCGTCGGCACCTTACAAGACGCAATGGCTAGTTTTTGAAAGGGAGCCCTTTCAAAAACCGTCCATTGTCCTTATCAAGGTAACATGCGAATTCAAAATTCTTCTTATGAAGTTTCTTTATTAAATTTATAAATATTTATGCATGGATTTACTTTGAAACCAGAGGATTTTCTGTTCATTCCCTTTATTATAATCCCGCCGTCACTGAATGCCTGGTCTATTCAACCAAATTTTGTCACAAATCATGTAATACATAACGGTTATGTATCCAGCCAAAGATACTATGTATTGTGACTGATATTTCTTTAGTTTTTAACTAGGTGTTAATAAGGCAACACTCAACTCTCTTGCCCTTTAATTATAGGTTGTTTGGTTTATTCAATAAATTATTTTGTATTAGTATTTAAATATAATTATGACATTTCTTAAGTAGATAATAATTTTATTTAGAACTAGTTTTGATTGTTTTTAATGTTGGTTAAACAAGCGTAAATTGAGCACGGTTTTTAAGACCGGAGATTGTACCTACCGGAACCAATATTGGCCCTTTGAATGTATGTGTTGTTTAGTACTTACATATGTGACAATTTAAAGCGGACAAGTGCTACAATCCGTGCGAGATAACATGGCACCTGGGTTGAATAAGTGACATTTAAAGTACTAAGTGCAAAAAAGGAGACGTTCGATTTTGGGCTAACAGTATGACAGATGACAGGTATACGCTAACATCATTTAAAAAATAAAAATTATATAATTTTATTTGGTGTACATTGTTCTAGCCCGGGCTCCATCCTTTCTGAATTTTATTTTAGTATTTTAAATAATAAATAACATTTATTTTGTGCTTAGTTGTTTTTCATAACATACTACGACGTTTTAAACGTGACAAAACCAACTACTTAGAAACAAAGTTATAAAAAAAATTACGTGCACGCTTAAAAATCTGTGTTTGCACATCGGCCATTTTAGTTATACTTGTGCCGTATAATGTAATCAGTGATGCTAACGCTACTGGTAAGACGAGAGCGGGGCGCCGCGAGGGGTCGCGGGGTGAGGTTTGTTTTCGAGCCAGGTGCCATGTTAGCTCGCACGGGTAGTAAGTGAGACTTGCTTTTGGATATAAAACTATTTTTTTTTCTCTAAAGAAACTTACACATCTAGAAAGAAGGATAAAACCGAAGGACGGTTTGTAAATATATAACGGGACCTTATTAGGCGAGCCCTAGATTATCAAATACATCACAAATTGCGAAATTTTACATGAGATTGAGCTATGATTGAATTAAAAATTGAGAGTGTAATTTTTATTAGACAAAATGTATTTACTTATTGCATATGCGCTTTGATTTGGGTCGATAAAATTAGTCTACCTTGTCAAATATTATTATACGTCTAGGGCCTGCCTAAGTGTGATATTTGTAAGAATGCAGCCCAGTACTTTAAATAAAAATGTTTTCTTTATGAATAGTTTGGTGTTGGCATTTGAAAATGTAAAGAAATAATAAAATGTAAGTATTTAATTTAACTTTTTGTTGGCTTATAATATTCTAGTGTTTTAAATACTTCGTATACTTAGTTTAACTAGCAAAAAATATTGTATCTTACCACCAAAAATTATGACGCCTTCAGGTGTTAAATATGTTACTACTTTGATACGTAGATTGGTACATAGACACCTTAATTTTGATAATTATTAGAGCTATGATATGAGTTTTTAGAGACAAAATTTGAGAATACACAAAGTAGAAATATTAATTTAGATAGTGATTGAAATCTCTATAATCTGGAATTCGGACGCGATGTTTTGAGTGAAAGATTAAATCCAGTTTCAAGTACTTATTCCTGATAAATTATAAATTATTTTATCTATAAAATAAAATGGTTACAGGTAATTTAGACGTAGTGCTGTCACACAGCGTAATTAAAGTGATAATATTGATATTTGACACACAAAATGGAACCTTAGTTGTGGCCAAATATGACATAGATTAGCTAATATCTGATACTGTAAGAATTGGTATTATTTCCTAAATTCTTGCGTACTTTAGGCAAAACAGGGTTACTGAGTTACTTCGTAAAGTCAGGAACTGATTGTTTGCCTATAGACGCGTAAAAAGGGTAAAAATAAAATGTTTAGCAGATAGCAAAACAACTGCAAAATGTATGTCATAATTGGAAACACCATTGAAGCCCAGTGACCGCAACCAAGTCAAAATAAACCTTATTGACATGACCCAGAAATTCTACATGGCATCAAGCAGATTTAGGACTTCAATTTCAACCAAATAAGGTTTATTTTTCTTTGGTTACAAAAACTATTATAGCTCGCCACAAGTGACAAATGAAACCTTGATTTTATTTTCGGAGATATTAAAACAGTGATATTATTTATTTGAAGCTAAATAGCTAAAGGATTTCATTCGTTACATGTGCGTAAAAGGTAAAGCTTTTATACTTTTATATAAAATCGAAATAAAATATAATTGACAAGTATTTAATCGTTTTATTTTAGTATTCTTATTCTATAGACAATAAAGGCAACACCAACTTGGTGAAGCACACAGAATTATATTTATTATTTATAGATAAAAAGTTTGGCACCGTCAACGGTCAAGTTTCGAACCAATGCATGTAAAGACTCAATACAAAACTACCCGACTCTGTGAAATTTTTTGCAATCAACCTTCAACCTAACACTGTTGTGATAAAGTTAAAAATCAAATTTAAAAATATGTCAGATTGCAGTAGTTTGACGTTTTGGCGTCTGTACGTGCCGCTTTTGAAGAAGCATTTACTTTTGGCAGTTTGAACTGAAGACAAAAATACAGAAATCTATCTAATAGCGTTGATAACAAAATAATAAGGGTACTGGGAGTGAAAATATCTACTGGAAATGTATTTACTGTTAGTTGGGCGGTAACTAAGTACCCGGTAACAGAGGGTATAGACAGTACAAATTCGGTCATATACTTTGCTCGAAGACCTAGTGGTCTCTGCCGGGGTTGCGGAATAGTTTTAACAGTTACCGCGGCCCCGGAACATAAAAGGCAACCGAAGTAACCGAAATAACGCCCCGCCCACACGTACAATGGTCCTACTATCTAAGAGGACTAAGTGCGGAAACCAAACCTCCCAGAGGGAGGCCCATGATGATGATGATGATGATGAACGCCCCGCACAGGGCGGGAGAAGTCATTTAATGATTTCCCAACGACAAAAAAAGACCTAGTGGTTAAAGCGCCCGCTTCTGGTACTGAATGCGGACAAGTAAAATAAAATAAGTACCAATGTGACTTTGTTCAATTCATGTGGTTTCTACGTTTATTTTGGACTTTAATGACATAGATCAATAAAAAACCCCAATAGTGCGTGTTAATTTTTTTCCCTAAAATGCAAAAAAAAACCGCCTGTCTCAATTCCACAATCCGCCAATTTCATTGCTCGTGCCTCCTGATTTATATGTTATAGGAAGATATGGACTTTGCTTTACAGAAATAGGCTGATATTTCCCCTTAATAAATGTGAAAGTTTGTATGTGTGTGACTTACATCAGAATAAGACATAATTACATAACATCACGCTATGACCTACCGGAGCGGAGCAGTCACGAAAAACCTAACACATCGCGGGAAGAAAGTAACTCTGTCTGTCGGTCTGTCTTTTCTTCACGCCTAAACCACTGAACCGATTTGAATGAAATTTGGTACAGATATAGTCTGGGACCCGAGAAAGGACATAGGATAGTTTTCATCCCGGAAATCCCCCGGGAAAGGGAACTATTATTCCACGCGGACTAAGTCGCGGGCAAAAGCTAGTATTTATATAAGTGGTGGTTTGCTCTTGAGTTTGATAATTTAATGAAATGTTCGATCACATCACGATTTATTAAATGGTTAATGGAATTGTTGTGAAATTATCTATTTTGAGATCTGGTCACGACCACGACATTATACACTTTACTACCAGTATTCGGCAGCCCAGATGTAGAAAAAAAAAACCATTTAAGTAAACTGAAGAACTATTTTACATTAGCTGCTATGAGTTTTAAATTGTAGATATGTACATATTGGATCAAACAGTTTGTATAGAGCACATTCAGGATATAATAAATTCACCTATAATATCTATTTTGATAAAATTCACCTATAATATCTATTTTGATAAAATTCACCTACAATATCTATTTTTGATAAAATTCTGAATTAAAAATATGCCTATCTCTTTCCTGCTCCCTTGTCACGTCGCTTCTTAACATGTTTCTTAGTTTTAGTTTTCCTTTTCTCTGCTTTTTCTTCTTTGACTGCTTTTTTTCTTAATCTTTTACTGTTAGGTGACTCGTCTCTTGGCCGTGCGCTGTTTTTGAATTGCTTTGTCGTTTCTGAAAGTTTGAAAGATAGTGTTAATAAAAAAATCCTGATTTTAATGCAGAGTTATTACTGTTTTTTTTTTGTTTGGCTGAGCAACATCTGCAGGAACTATTGATTCGATTAAAAAAATGAGTATGAGAATTTAAACTCAATACTATTGTACCTTTTACAGGCACATTTGCATTGACAACAAGTCGAATCAGATTTATAAATTGAAGTTAGTTCAGTTGTTTTCGATACTCCATTAATACTCTTTAAAATGAGTAGAATGTAACTAAAAATATCAAAACATGATCCTAGCAGTAAACAATCAATTAAAAAGTTAATAACTATTGGAGGAGTACACTACACGCTGGTTTTTCCTTTATTTTTCTTTATCCTACACTGCCCCACAGCTGGGCCATGTCCTTCCAAAATCTCTTATCCCTCGCCTTTTCAAACCTCTTTCTGGTATGCATCAAGGTAATCTTGCGCCACCTTTGAAAGTTTTTCTTATTCACAAAATAATCTCTAGGTTTTTACACATACAAAGATAATACACTGGTTTCATAATAAAGGTATCAAAGTCAAAATAACATACCCTCATCGTCTTCCCCTTCTGAGTCACTATCAGAGCCGCTCGTAGTGATATATTCTTCTTCCAAAATATCAGGCTTATCTGCTGCAGTCAGGTCCTCTTTGAAGCCCGCTATCTTCTTGTAAGCTAAGTCTTCTGTGTCACCCTTCTTTGCTTTTGTTATGTCTCTCTCATAGTTTATTACCTGAAATATGGATAATACATGTTATGTTAGTGAAGTTTTATTGTATTAGTGTGTATGGTGACTGAATGACTGGGAACTAGTGACTGATACTTATATTCAGGGTAGAAAATTTCAATGGGCTCTGGAAGAAAACTACTTTAAATCTTTAAGTTTATTATTTTACTCAAAGGAAACATTCCTTTATTTTTAAAAAGAAATAAAACTACATTCAAAGGCTTTCGAAAAAGTGACAGTCCCAAGAATTGAAATAGCTTTAACTGAAAAAAAAAACATCCTGTACTACTTGTGTTAAACTTCTTATCTTGAGTTAATACTGTATGTATTAACTGATACGAAATAAGAACTTTTAATACCATTACAAATTTATAAACCTTGTTTGTGCATTTCAAAGTATGACCTAAATAATAGTACAAAAAGTTTGTTATTATAATAAAAAAGGGATAACTTTGTTAATATGAAATATAAAGCGTGATTTCAGAATACACTGTTTAAAGCAAACTTTACTAACATATCTACCAGCCAAGGAATCCTAAACATGCTTTCAGATCTAAGACCTTGATTATAATTCTTTTTATGTCAATAAAATGCAAACTAAATTTCTCCATAACTTTAATCTTACCTCAGTAAGTCTCTTAGGAATGTAGATATTCTTGAAAGCTTCTTCTTCAACTTGTTCTTGAGCAGTCATCTCTTCAAAATTCCTTGAAGCAGTCTTTTCAGAAAGCTTCTCAAGACATTCCTCCAAATTATTCTCATTTATAGTAGAATCCGTTATGAAGTCAAACAACTCTTTTACAGTTAACGTTGCAACACCTTTTTTCCTAAAGAAGTCCGAAATGTTTGTGCAATCTTTACGCAAGAACTCAAAAGCATGCGGGTGGTCATGTTCTACCGACTGTGACACATCAATAATAACTATATTTCCTTGATGGTATAATAGGTTAAATTCTGACAAGTCTGCATGCACTAATTTGCATATGTTAAACATCTTCCACATCATCTTAACAATATCTCTGTACATTGACCGTGCTGTTGACTGTGATATCTCAACATCCTTGAGTTTCGGTGATGGCCAACCGTCTTCACCCATGAAAGACATAACTAACACATGACTACGTAAAATGACTGGCTCTGGAACACTCAATTGAGCATTGTGCATTCGTACAAGATTACGCATCTCTTTCTCAGCCCATGTCCGCACCATTTTACGAGGATTAGACCTGCAGTAACCATTTCTGAATCTGTATTCTCCTGACACATATTTGTCTCTGTCTTTGAACACTAATATAGAAGTTTTGAAGATTTTCACAGCATAATCTTTTCCGTCTTTTGATGTTGCATGATAAACATTGGCTTCTTTGCCTGTAGAGATGCAGCCATTAATTTCGTTGATAATGCCTCTGTTTAAAAGTTTGAACAGGATCATTTTAGTGCGGGGGTCCATAACCTGCTCAGCGGTAGCTCTGTCATGTTTATCTTTGATCCTGATCCTCTCATTATCAGCCTTTCTATCGTTAATGTCCATAAACTTTTCTGTTTTGCGTGACATTGGCTCATATTTGTCAACATTTATTTTGTGCACATATTTCTTGAATAGCTTTTCGCTTGGTTGGAATGTGCTGACTTTACTTGAAGGGGTTTGGGAGTTGATATTTGTTTTCTTTTTACTCTGACCAGGGTCATCGGAGTCATGGAAGTACTCGTCCGAATTGAGGTCTTCATAATTATCAGAGTCACTGGTCATAGTTTTGACAAGGTGATAATCTGAAAACTGTGAAAGGTCACATGTTATTATAAGGTGACTTATTTATAGACTAGAAGGATAACATCCGCTGAAAGGTCAACTTAGGGGAAGACTTTAATTTACAGAAAGGTCATAAGGTTTTAGATATTTTTACAGAAGTGTCACATTTTTTAAGTACCTATACCTTAGGTTTAGAGGCGCAGAGGGGACGAGAATTTGGAAAAATTGATTGTGGTTGGGAACACCGAAGGCAAAAGATCGCGCGGTCGTTCACCAACAAGATGGGCCGATCAATTAAAAGACTCGGCGTCAGACAAATTTTACACCGTTGCAAGAGAAGCGCTGGACAGAAACCGGTGGAGGCAGATCATCCGCTCCAGGTGCAACCCTAGCGCTGACCTTAGGTTTAGTACCAACAAATAATTCATAAATATAATACATGGATGCAAATCTTGTTGCTTTTTTTTACTTTCTATTGCTAAATATTTTATAAGGACACCAATTGTTGCTTCATATTTTGTAAGGAATTACATTTTGTGGTGTCAATACTGTCCTCTATTTTTTCTAAGCTGCAAGGTGCTTCAGAAAGTCGCCTCTTCGTTAAATTTGCCAGAAAATTATTCTAAAACCGCATGGAAATAAAAAGAGAAAATAAAATGTGAAACTTACCCGAACCGTTTTAACCTTAACAGTAATATCTTCTTCGTAATCACTAAACTGGCCCTCCGCCATGATGAAGTAGTTTAATACAAATATTTCGCTTTGCCAGTAAACAATTGATAAATGTAGCTTTCTGTGAATATTATTTCACAATTAAAACTTTCAGAACACGCGTAAAGCCCATGAGGCGAGTCGGACTCGTATTTCAGTATTTGTTGTGGAGTTTGACTTTTTGACAGCGAGTCTGATAGTCTGTGTCGTGATCAATCAATATCCCATGTGATGACAGAATGTCAGCGTTCAGTACGTGTGACACTGACATTAAAAGAAAATGACAGTGACAACTGACAGAATTTCGTGCCCTATTCCACGAAAAAAATATACTAGCTATAATTTTAGATTTTTCTCCGTTTACCTTAAAATAGAAAACTACTGTCTTTTCCTTTTATTTTTTAGAAGGCATACAGTTCTAATAAAATTAATATCACTATTTATCCCTTATGGCATATGAATTGGCTACCTAATTGCTGTGCTTGAAAGAAGAAGCTGTGTTTTACAAGAACATTTTACCACTCCTTTTTTTATGGATGCAAAATCATCAAATGACTTTTACTGATTAAACTCACCCTTGTTCCTTTGGCAACACGGTAGTTTACGCCATTATCAATAGGGTATTACACTGTATAAGAGAAATAATCTAAAAATATATTATTGAGATAGCTTATGCAAAAAGCAGCCGAACAGTGTTAGTTTTAGTTCATAAAACTAGAAAATATTTTTTTAAATTCAATTCAAAGTTTTCAGTTTTTTTTATCTGTTCTTGAACACACCGAAATACAGACCACAGACAGTGACAGCCGTCGACTATCAACAGTGTCAACTAGACGTCACTATTTGTTTTATTTATAACCTCCTAATACGATCTTTATTATAAAAATATACTTTTTCATGGAAGTTATTGTGAAAGATATTTTAGATGGCTAAAGCACATAGGTACTTACATCAAAGTGGTATTTACTAAAGTACTAACGGATTTTTATGGTGTAATAGTTGGAATACTCTTCCCACAACTTTTAACTAAGTTTTTCTTAAATTTGAATCAGTTAACACTAGAATTCACAATTATTCCGATGTTTCACACTTGTGTTCTTGCATTCCGGAACGCACACCAACGGTAAGTCGAACAGTAACTAATTTTTTAGATAAAAACAATAATAATGATGTAAAATATCACAGCGCATTGTTTATTTACTGACGTGAGGACGTCATATCGCCAAAGCAAAACCACGCCCATGGCGTTTTCCGTTTTTGGCAATTTCCGCGCGAAACTTGAAAATACAATTTTTAAAAGCGTTTTTAGGGTACTTAGCGTTTAAATAAAAATTTAGGATTTTTTTTAGTGGTTTCTTAGTACTGTAGGAGTTATTTGAACAACTTAAAAAAAAAGAGTGTAATACCCTATTGACGTACTTTTTATGAGCTGTCAAAACGCAATAATACTTAATTCTCCAATCAATAGATTTTGTATGGCTATGGCAACTTATGACGTCACTAAAATAACAACTCAGTTGACTATCTATTTATTGATTTCAATGCAATTAAAAATAACATTTTACAGCAAATTGAAAATGAACCGAATTAAAAGAGGTTTTATAGAAATTGTGTCTAACATTTATTGTTTTATGGTGTAAACTACCCATTGGCTTTATAAAACGATTAAAAAACGATTTTATTTCTGTAAATAGGTAAAAAACTACACTTTTACACATTTTTTTCTTTTTTTTTAAATCGAACAATGGGGCCGGTGCTTCCTAGCTAGCTGGACTACTCTGAGAAGAAACAACCGAAACAAACTACAATATTGTATTGGTCAAATTATGCGAGGACCATGAAGGTAATAACTGAAAATAATCTCTTAATGAGAGAATCACACAGATTTGAGTGGACCTGTCCACTCTATAATTATGTACTTATATAGTCCTATTATATATCACTCCTCTTACGTTAATTAAAAACGATTATGGCATTTTCTCAAAAATGTAAATACGGACTTATAGACATCTTGAAATGGGTCACCCAATTTATTAAGTAACTCACAATATTTTGTAATCACGGATACTGGTGCTAGCCTTTTTCCCAACCGTGTTGGGGTCGGCTGCCAGCCTAACCGGATTCAGCTTGATACCGGTGTTTTACGTGGAGCGACTGCCTATCTGACCTCCACAACCCAGTATCTGGGTGACACGATACCTCTTGGTTAGACTGGTCTAGTTTCTGACTAACTAGTAACGACTGTCAAAGTTCTACGAATGACAACCGGGACCAACGGCTTTACGTGCTTTCCGAGGCACGGAATGTCAGTGATGTCTAAGATAAACTTGAGAAAGTACATAGTGAATTGAAAAAGTCACATTGGTACTTGCCCGGATTCGAACCCACAACCTCTTACACGAGAGGCGCCTTATCCACTAGGCCATCACGACATTCTCTTGTTCACAAACTAAACCAAATTTAAGTTAAGTGCATCTTTCTCTTTCAGTTTCATATCGTTTTCTTACACGTTTCTTGAATGTAGTTAAAAATAGAAGGGATCTTATTTTTTAGGGTTCCGTACCCCAAGAGGTCTAAAAACGGAATCTGGTTTTAGGCGACCCGATTTTTTTCTAATGGTTAATTATTCCTTTGGTTTATAATAATAACAGTGCTAAAACTAAATTAAAAAATACCAAATGAAAAGGACAGAAGATACATTTTACGTATCTTTAGTGCCATGTTTTTAATCGCGTCTAAAATATGGAGTGCCTTAATTTGACAGTTCTAAACTTATATTCTGTCTAAACTTACTTCTGTCCTTTTATTTATGAAATGGAAAGAAAAAGATGCACTGAACTTAAATTAAGTTTAGTTTGTGAACAAGGGAATCAGCACCATTATTTCAGAAATTAAAAAATAACTAGCGTTTAGGCTGGCCAGAATTAACAGAAAAAAAAACCGGTCAAGTGCGAGTTGGACTCGCGCAACGAGGGTTCCGTTATTTTTTTTTTAATGAAATATCGGAGTTTTCCCTTTACTTGTGCTACATGACCTTGCTTCTTGCCAAATTTCATGATTCTAGGTCAAAGGGAAGTACCCTATAGGTTTTGAGTTTTGGTTCCCTTGCAAATGTCTAAATATGCAATATAAACCGCTGTATATTTTTATCGCGTTGATTTAGAAACTTGAGTTTTTCACTGCTTTAAGAGATAGCAGACCTGAGTAAGTGATATTAATTTCAGCTTGATATCTCGACGCGTTCCTGAGAAAAATGTTCTTGACAGACGGACGAACAGACTGACACCTGATGTGAACAAACTACAAGTTTACGGTTTTCGGAGTTTTCCCTATACTTGTGCTACATGACCTTGCTTCTTGCCAAATTTCATGATTCTAGGTCAATGGAAAGTACCCTATAGGTTTTGAGTTTTGATTTCCTTGAAAATGTCTGAATATGCAATATAAACCGCCGTATCTTTTTATTGCGTTGATTTAGAAACTTGATATTTTCATTGCTTTGAGAGATAGCAGACTTGAGTATGTGATATTAATTTCAGCTTGATATCTCGACGCGTTCCTGAGAAAAAGGTTCTTGACAGACGGATGGACAGACGGACGCCTGATGTGAACTTAATAAAAATTTACGGTTTTCGGAGTTTTCCCTTTACTTGTGCTACATGACCTTGCTTCTTGCCAAATTTCATGATTCTAGGTCAATGGGAAGTACCCTATAGGTTTTGAGTTTTGATTTCCTTGAAAATGTCTGAATATGCAATATAAACCGCCGTATCTTTTTATTGCGTTGATTTAGAAACTTGATTTTTTCACTGCTTTGAGAGATAGCAGACTTGAGTATGTGATATTAATTTCAGCTTGATATCTCGACGCGTTCCTAAGAAAAAGGTTCTTGACAGACGGACGGACAAACGGACGCCTGATGTGAACTAACTACAAATTTACGGTTTTCGGAGTTTTCCCTTTACTTGTGCTACATGACCTTGCTTCTTGCCAAATTTCATGATTCTAGGTCAATGGGAAGTACCCTATAGGTTTTGAGTTTTGATTCCCTTGAAAATGTGTAAATATGCAATATAAATCGCCGTATCTTTTAATTGCGTTGATTTAGAAACTTGATTTTTTCACTGCTTTGAGAGATAGCAGACCTGAGTATGTGATATTAATTTCAGCTTGATATCTAGACGCGTTCCTAAGAAAAAGGTTCTTGACAGACGGACGGACAAACGGACGCCTGATGTGAACTAACTACAAATTTACGGTTTTCGGAGTTTTCCCTTTACTTCTGTTATATGACCTCGCTCCTTGCCAAATTTCAAGATTCTAGGTCAATTGGAAGTACCCTATAGGTTTTGATTTCCTTATAAATGTCCAAATATGCAATATAAACCACCGTATCTTTCTATTGCGTTGATTTAGAAACTTGATTTTTTCACTGCTTTGAGAGATAGCAGACCTGAGTATGTGATATTAATTTCAGCTTGATATCTCGACGCGTTTCTGAGAAAAAGGGTCTTGACAGACGGACGGACGGACGGACAGACGGACAACAAAGTGATCCTATAAGGGTTCCGTTTTTACCTTTTGAGGTACGGAACCCTAAAAAATGATGGAGCGAAATTGAATACCTTATCACTAATATTGAAGAGGTAGAATGCATTTCATTGCATTGTTATATAATTTACCCGTTTACGTTTCAGTACCTCGACTTTATGGGTACCAAAATAATCTAATAATTACTATGATTAGGTACACCGTTGAAGAGTACCTATCTCTGCCAATTCTGTAGGGGAATACAGTCGCAATATAATGTACGTGGACAGGGACGAGTTGATTGAGTAATGGTCCAATTCAATGTCAATTGGAAAAATTGCGACGTTTGTTTTATAAATATTTGATCAAGCTGGATTAATTGATCAATCCCCCATCATATTAACTACCGGGACTTTGTTGACTATGAACGTGACTTTGCCGTACCTATTTTAATATTTTATGGAGGTCTACGTGTTTTTGTTATAGTTTTGAAAATCAACAGTCTGAGAACAATTTACGTATTTTATTAATCGGCAAGTTATTTAGAGGATTATTACCTGAAATATTATCATGGGAATTTTTGACATTTTGACAAAAATCTCCCCATCACCAATATCTTAATACTGATATGCGAATTGGTATAATTATATTTCTACATTTACAACCTAAGAAAGAAAAAGAGTAAATATTTTTTTAATCCTTTGGATTTGTTTCTGATGTCCTGAAGAAAAGTCAATGCAAATTTAATTTACACATGCATGCTAAGAAATATGTGTTAGGCGCCATTTTATGAACAAGTGTTTTGTAAATATATATACTTACTTATTAGATTTACATACTCTACAATAGGGAGTTCCCATTGCGTATTCCATAAAAGGTGAATTACCAAATTATGCATCTGCAAGACACCAAAAAAAGTTTTTCGATTGAATTACATAGAATACGCATGACGTCCGTACTATACCTATTTACTTAACCAAATAAGCGTTAACACATAATTAAAACCGGTTGTTTTGTCGTCATTGACTTAGATTTGGCGACTCAGTTTATAATTCGTCTCAACTGCATAGGTTAGGGAAGTACCTGCCTCCCGCTCATAATGTGCCTCATACAGTTTCCTTTTAAACAGTTACTGTGTTTGGGAAAACCAGCGTTTTGATACTTAGAAACTGTTATTGCAAGGAATTTTTTTTTAATGGGTCCTTATTCAACTGCTTATTTTGCCATTTAGTAAATAATTATGTGTAGGTACCTATATTATTAATAGGTCTAGGTCGACCTATCAATAAGTGTAAACACGTTTTTATATTGTTTTATTTCCATCGTTTGTTTTGTTCTTAATCTTGTTTGTAAAAGTACTTTTTAGGTATCATTGTTTGTGCATACTCGACCAAGTTTTTTAATAGGTAAGTACTCATTTTCGTTTTCAGTAGCCAGTGTTGGTTTAATGGTGCTGATGCCACGCGTCATGCTCGTGAACGGACGCTGTCAGTTGGGATCGGCCATCTCTGGCAACTGACAGGATTTTTTTTTTGTTTATTTTTCTCTTTACCAACATTGTTTTCACATAAGGACCAAAAATAATAAATCAAGATTTCGTAAAACATGAATTTTTGAGTAAAGAGTATCCATAGAGTATCTTGCATGTTCATCTCCTTAGAATTTTTCTTATGTTTTGTAACAAGCAACTGGCGTAATTTTTCTATCCAACCGACTGACTTTATGACAATCAATAAGTGCCTGTAAATGGTCTATGTGAAAAAATGCATTGAATTTTGAATTTAGTTTCATTGTCGGAAGCGTGACTGCATAAAGTGGGGTTCAAGGGTCGATTCCCGCTGGCAAAGTGTTGCCGGGGTTTTCCGTTAGGAATTCCTTAGTCACATCAGACAGTTTAAACTTATGAATTACAAATTAACTTAGTAATTACTTCTTAGCCCGAAGTTGATGAGCTAATCTTTCTTAATAGGACTATTAAATCTCCCTGGCATATATAGGTAAGCAATCAACTTTTGTATCTAACTTACTGACTCATACGTAGGTAAATTGATTTCTTTAAACATACTGTCGATCCACCTGATGTTAAGATTTTTTTATTTTTTTTTTGGTGAGTGGGAAATCATCCAATGACTGCTCCCGTCCTGGGTGCGGCGGGAGGGCGTGTCAGACTCTTACTGACTAAAACCCACTCATGTTCCTTCCATTGCCCTTTATGTTCCAGGGTCACGGTAACTATTATAAACATTCCGCAACCCCGGCAGGCGTTGGCCCTGTTGGGCCCCTTCCTGTGCTGACTCCTTCTCAAGATCACAACCGGCTATAGTCACTATTCCAAAGACTCAACAACAACTCAGGGATAGAGCTGGCCAGTCTAGGTAAATAAAAAAATGCAGCGTCTCTCCAAACCCTTGTTCCCCCTGACTAAAGAATCCGCTTCTAGAGAAACTGTCCTCTCTTCAGATAGAAATAGATTACTTTACTTTATGGAAAGTTACTAAAACAAATTAATGAATCTCACCGTCTACTCTAGTGCAGTTAGTTTTTATGTGTAAGTCACTAACGTCATCACAAACGCGAAATGTAAAATGCATTTAGAGTTTATGACGTAGGTTGATGATTTGATAAACGAAAATACTTTTGTTTTTTTTTTACTTAAAAAAAAATACTACGTATACTTCCTTCCTTTTGAGTCAGTATCTAACAATGTCGTATTCACTTGAGGCAAGAACTTACTTTTACATAACAACAGTAAGAGTAAAATTAGAGGTTTAGTCTCGAGGTGTAATGGTGCTGATTCCATTGATTCCATTGATTTTGTAAATACTTACAAGTTAGTTTCAGACATTTCTAAACTGATACTTTTTCTTTTGTCCTTTTTGTAACGAAATAGAAACAAAAAGATGCACTAAACTTAAAATTAGTTTAGTTTGTGAACAAGAAAATAAAATATTGTTTAGTTTTCGTAGTACTTAACCTCTAAGCGTCCACTGGGCCAATCCTTTTTACTTACCTAATAAATCCGAAAATATGCAGTGGTCAACTTGATTACTACGTTTATTACTTTTATTATTAACCCTAGCCAGAAACGCTAAAGCCTACTTGCTCCAAAATCTTGAGACGGCGCAGTGTAGAAAAATACAAAAAACAATTCTTTGTTTTTATCCACACTGGGAATTATAACGCCGCGTTAACACTTTTGTGTGGCGCAGGCTTTAGTTGTTGACATGAGTAGCACCTTTACACACACTTGAGACGAACTCAGACTGCTTGGCACCATAAATACACAGACATATGAGTAGGTATGAACCGCTAGACCTAGAATAAAACAAGTTGAAGAATGTTGTCTAGATGTTTTTCCTTTAGAGCTTGGTTCCTCTTGTCTGTGTTGTTTTATCTTTATCTTAGTTTTTCAGACACGTCATAGGAAAAGTTGATAGTGCAAAAAAATACCACGGGACATAATAATTTGGGAAAATCCTCTATTAAGTTAGTCAAAACGTCATTATCATCGTCGTTTATAGCTTCTGGTTTTCGCTTGCGGCTTCATGCATTTCGGAACTTCCATCCTCTATTTTATCCTTTAAGTTTTGGAGTTTCTAAAAATCCATTCTTAGTGGATACTTAACTCTTCACAAATAACATACCCCTCCAAGATTAATGTCTCTAGGACCAGCATTTTGGGATAGTTTTAGGCGTTAATAAGAGATGTAAGTACTTAAGTAGGCAGGCAACGCTTAAGATATCGCAAAAATTTTAATCAGACTTATATTTGAGATCCCAAACTTGCCAGACTTATGTTAGGTATTTAAGTTCCTTTTAAACAAAAAGCCCTACTCTCCAAACATATAAAATCACATACACAGACAACCAGACTGGAACAAATATTTATTAAATAGTGAAAATCGGTTGGTTTGTTCGTTGTGCTGCCACAGTTAAGTCGCTGAACCAATTTTCATGAATTTTGCTATAGACTGGATTAAAAAAAAAACAAGGAGGCCACTATTATTGCCAAGACTGGATATTTGAAAAAGCCCTGTGCTAATTTTGATTCCACGACTTCATCTAAGTCCACTTTATTCGCCATTCGCGCCAAAAGCTAGCACTCGATAAATGACCGAACAAATTAAATGACAGATATCTGATGACTCTCAGATCTTGCATAATAATCTGAAAACTAAAACAATAGAATCATCATAACTTATGAACTTTTTATTGCAATTTGTTTGCAGTTGATTAGCCAAGTAACAAAGGTCACTACCGACCTCCATAATGTTAATTAGCGTGGCACTACAAAAAGTAACTGTCAAGGCAAATATTAAAGGAAATGTAAAAATTAAGGAATCAGATTTGTTCGTAGTAACTCGAAGTGCTTAATATATGGTCTAATGCAGCGGTCGGCAACCTTTTGGTGGACAAGGGTTTTATAGTTACAAAATACAGGCATTTTTTACAAATATAGACACACTAGCTTTTGCCCGTGGCTTCGCTCGCGTTAAAAAGAGACAAAAAGTAGCCTATGTTACTCTCCATCCCTTCAACTATCTCCACTTAAAAAATCACGTCAATTCGTCGCTCCGTTTTGCCGTGAAAGAAAGACAAACATACAGACAGACAGACAGACAGACAGACAGACAGACACATTTTCCCATTTATAATATTAGTATGGATTTAGAGGGCCTATAAATTTAATTCATTTTAATCTGTGGTGTTATTCAATCTGGCGTTATACCAATTAAAATCGCCTATTTTTGCCTATTGCCATAGTTCTGTTGCCGTTGTACCGTTTGCACCATAGACTTGCATTGTCAATGGTGCAGGCGAGACTGGCTTGATATGAAAAGAAGTAGAAGTTATATTTTTCTTACTCTTCCGCTGTCCTTTTCTGATTATTTCTCTCTGGGGCCCAAGTGAGTTAAGACGTTTCTCCATTCGTTAAGCTTTTCTGGTGGGCTAAAGTAGTAATTCTGGCTACATAGACACTACAACAGCTGTATGAATTGCAGTGTGAAATAAAAATTTTATTGATGTGTACGTTAATTGAGCACATGAAATAAAAAAAATAGATAGGAACTTTTTTTATATTTACAAAACCGTAAAGGGCCCTAAGAAGAAGGATTACGGGCCGAGGGTTGCCGACCACTGGTGTAATGTACTTATAGTTCGTTTCCTACATTTAGTAGGTTGAAGAACGATAAGATGTATACTTGATACCCAACACAAGTATCTTGATAACATATTGGGGATGTTTAATTTTTCATGTATTGTAATAATTTTGAGGCACAATAAAACTATTTTATTATTTTATTTTATTTTATTTATTTATTTATTGATGTTGTTTGTTAATTGAATGTGGGTTTGTTGATCTTTATGTGTTTTGCAGATTGATAGTGTACCAGCGATTGAACATTGTTCATAATTTACCACGACCATCAGAGGTGGTTAAGTAAAGAGAGATGATCAAATCCGTACTAATATTATAAATGCGAAAGTAACTCTGTCCGTCGGTCTGTCTCTTCTTCACGCCTAAACCACTGAACCGATTTGAATGAAATCTGGTACAGATATAGTCTGGAACCCGAGAAAGGACATAGATATATTTCGAACGGGAACTATCTCACGCGGACGAAGTCGCGGGCAAAAGCTAGTACTTAATATTTTGTCTAAGATTATGTTTGTAACCTCTCAAAATTATATTTGACAAAAGACGTGAAAATCTTCGAAGGAGATGCCAATAGAATTTACCTACTAAGAGTTGCATTTCTAATATTTATTTAGATTTTCATGGATTTTCTCTACATACTATAGGATAACCTGAACTGATGTTTGAACCTAATTCATAAGATCTGAGTAGAAAACTGCACATCTATTGTGATATTGTACTTTTTATTTTACAAAAAAGAGTGTTTCAAATTTTTGAAAATCTCAGTTTTAAAAATATACACTTATTAAACATATAAACTGTCATATAGAATAAATATCTATTAAAAACTGCATCAAAATTCGTTGCGAAGTTTTAAGATCTTAGCATACATAGGGACAGACAGACAGCACAAAGCGACGTTGTTTTATAATATTATGTAGTATTACATAATCTCTCGTATGTCCCGGTTTAGTAGGTAAGTCTCATCCTTTTTCCTGTTTCAAGAGCTGGATTAATTATTCAATAAAAACTTAAATAAATTGTTCTACCTCGTAGTATACTTATTAGACCGTAATTTGATCCGTAATTGATTATCTTTAATTTACCGTTTACCGTTCACTTTAACTGTTGGTTAAAGATATACTATTATTTTTAGCGGCTTGGTTAGCCTTGAAGTCTTAAGTATTAGTTAAACATTAAATTGTGTTCCAGGTTACGTTTGGGCATTGTTACAATAAGTTTTAAGTAATGAATATAAATGAGGATGTGCGCCAAATGTAACTTGGCAATGATGCCTCGTCGGCCTATCGAGTTCTATTTTCGGCAAATTAATTTAAAAGCTTTTATGACATAAGAACGTAACTCTACAAAAGAAAGCATTATTCGATGAAGCACATACTCGAAGATATTGTACATGGGCAACTAATTTCAAAAACTTTTGACAATCACAATGATATTCGTTAAGCGTTACATTCATTTAGAGAATAAGTATCGAATGTAAGTGTGTATTTAATAATGATGCTTCTTCATGAATTAATCATTATTATACACGCAAATTAATACAGTTTATTTCAATGTAAAATAAATTAGTTTCGGAAAAATATGTAAATATTTTCTTTGTAAAATGTGCAAAGAAGTCTTGTACGAAAATGCAATAGTAGCCACGGTTTGACAAAGTTTGTGACTCGACAAATATAACATTTGTTTATATTTTACTGGAGTAACCTTACGAAGTGAATTGACGTCGCTCAGTAGTATTTAAGAAGGCTACGCAATGATTGACGAGTCAAACCTTCGGTTCAGAGGCTCGCGGCCGGCCGCAGCCGCCATTCACAATACAACGACCAGTGCACAATTTGAAAACTTTATTTTCTTTGATTAAAACTTTGTTGAGTGAAAGAAGATAAAGAGAAAATGCCTGCCGATTCAGATCTTATTGTACCCGATGGAGAAGATCGTGGTGAAGTAAAGGATCACTTCAAGTCTATAGCAGAGAGATCCAAACATGAAGATTTTATCAGGGGAGCAGTGGATTTGTTGGTTGAACGAGTTGTCTTCGGGAGATCCTCCAGGACAGCGAAGGTTGTGGAATGGACTACTCCTGAGAACATCAAGAAAGCGATAGATTTGAAGCCGAGGGATTCGCCGGTATCTCACGACGAGCTCTTGGCGCTTATGGCTGATGTGAGTATGGCTGCTTACTTTTTTTTTTTTGAAAATTTTAGATTTTGTAAAACTTGAGGGAACTTTTTCTGTTTTCGTGTTTCTATCAGTTAAAAATATTCTATATAAGTTTTATGGTACATAGTCAATTACTAAAATATTGATGCAGGAGATTGCTAACCTAGTTTTGTTCTTCTAGGTTGCTCGCTACTCCGTCAACACAGCACATCCATACTTCGTTAACCAACTATTTTCATCAGTCGACCCCTACGGTTTGATTGGTCAATGGCTGACGGATGCCCTGAACCCAAGTGTTTACACCTTTGAAGTGTCTCCTGTGTTCACTCTGATGGAAGAAGAGGTTCTTCGTGAAATGAGGGCCATTGTTGGATGGCCAGAAGGCGAAGGCGATGGCATATTCTGCCCTGGAGGATCCATGTCTAACGGTTATGCTATCAGCTGTGCTCGATACTACTACTATCCTGAAGTTAAGGTTAGTTGAATAAAATTTTACTTGGATTAGATTTTTAGATTGCTAGTGAAAAAAAATTGTGACAGTGAAGACACTAGAGGGCTAAGTGTTAGTGTAAGGAGAGTCCATCAGGTAAATGCGATTGGTCTTTGTATTATAATTACTGGTAAACAATGGTTGATCGAAGTTTGGAAGCTTTTAATTACATACAAGTAGGAAGTCGTAAAAAGGATTCGAAAACTAAATAGACATGAATATTTCTATCTAGTAGTACATTAAATACTTGTTTTCTTTTAGAAGTTTAATGACACATTGAACCAATTTGAAATCTTTAAAGTATTTGCCAAGACTTGAAATGAATTGACTATTAATTTGTTACCGAACAATGTCAATGAACTGCAAAATATTAGCCTTTAACATGACCTTATAATTTTAATTCATCGAACCAAACCAATCTAGTTCGTTTATTCGTTGAATGCACATTAAATTGATTGCTTTATATACCTGACTACATTTATAGGCTGTACTGCTAAATTTGATTTTATCTCGCTTAGAACTATACTAGTTTATTTAGATTGCTGGTTTTGCAGGAAGCATAATGTTCGGCAGTCACCTTAACCCCGATATACCGATCATTATGATCGCGTGCCGTGGTTTAAGTAAACCTTGGTATTTTGCGTTATATAGGTAAAAGAAAACTTTGTTTTCGTGGTTTTGTCTATTCCTTGACAAGTTTGGAGTCAGTATTGTGGAAAATGGGGTCCTCCTATCCATACTAATATTATAAATGGGAAAGTGTGTCTGTCTGTCTGTCTGTCTGTCTGTCTGTCTGTCTGTTTGTCTTTCTTTCACGGCAAAACGGAGCGACGGATTGACGTGATTTTTTAAGTGGAGATAGTTGAAGGGATGGAGAGTAACATAGGCTACTTTTTGTCTCTTTCTAACGCGAGCGAAGCCGCGGGCAGAAGCTAGTGATACTATAAAAAAGACAAAATGTTTTGTTGTTTTTGACTGACATTTAATTTTCTTATTTACGACAAGCTTTCACCCGTTGCTTTTCCCGCGTAAATGTCGATACTTCCATTTCCAATTTTACCTCTACGGGGTTGGAATTTCCAAAAAATATTTCTTAGTGGTTACTTATTCTTTACAAAGAACACACACTGCATGTATCATGTCTCTAGGACCAGTGGTTTGGGCTGTGCGTTGATATATCAACAGTCAGTTAGTTTACCAATTTAATGTATATTAGATACCACTACTCTGGTATCTATTGTACTAGACATTTCTTTATCTTAGTAGAAAAGCTTGTCAATATTTGAATTAACAATCATTATCATTCCTATTCTCTTATTATCAGATTCGTCAATATACTTTGATTTTGGGTCAAGTGGTGTATCGTCACGTCGTTTACTTCTATCAGATAGCCCATATAGCTAAGTCTGTCAATGTGTTCAGATTTCTATTCCTAGATCTATTACTAGCAATGTTCAATAGAGGTTTTTAAATTGATCCTCATGTTTGCCAATTAATCATGGATTGATTAATTACCATGCATGAAGGGCTTTATTGTATTAACTTCTTGTTAATTCTTGGGTAGATAATGCTTGTACTACCTTTAATGAGATAATGTTTTCCTAATTGGATATTTTAATCAAAACTTGAGATGAAAGTCTACTATCAAACACTAGTTAACCCGCGCGGTTTAGCCGTGTCTTCCGCTACTACTTCGCTACGGTGGGACGTAGCGTGACGACGACGTGATGGGCTATTCAACCAAACAAACAAACAAACAGACTCTTCAGTTTTATAATGTTAATAAAGATTGATACATAACAAAAAATATAACGGTTATGTCTTTTCAATTAAAAAATCGAACAAATTACATTGTCATGTTTAGTTCACCGAAAGGCGAAAGCTATGACGTCACCGGGTCGGATAGGCTTTTGTTTTTAATAAACGCCACGTTACAAGGGGTGGATGTTATGGAGCTCTGTAACCGTAATCAAAACTTTCGAATGGAAAAAAAATTCAACACCGTAATCAAATCCTAGGAATATAAAAATTTGGGATGATTTTGGATAGAAGCGGAGACTAAATGCCATTTTATGATAAAATTTTGTTTTTATAAACCATGCCATGTGCGACTTTCATTGTTTATAACTCATTGTTGCTTGATATTTACCCATAATATAATAATAAAACTTAAAAAATTTAATGTCCGTAACCGAAACTATTTGAAACTAACGAATAAGCCAAAATCCGTACTAATATTATAAATGCGAAAGTAACTCTGTCTGTCTGTTTGTCTCTGCTTCACGCCTAAACCACTGAACCGATTTGAATGAAATTTGGTACAGATATAGTCTGGGACCCGGGAAAGGACATAGGATAGTTTTCATCCCGGAAATCCCCCGGGAACGGGAGTTATTTCACGCGGACGAAGTCGCGGGCAAAAGCTAGTAATTCCATATATCTTACCATATCCAAACCGCCATTATATTCTTCATATATCCGTATCCGTATCTTAAATTTCATATCAGTATAACATCCCTAGTATCATTGTAATTCCTAGACACATTTCTAATAACATTATTATTTTCTCAAAATGAGTCAGTAGTTAGGCTTAAAAACCAATATTTGAGAAATGAACTGAACTCACTTCAGAATAAAATTTACTAATTACCATCCCATCCTGTTGATAAAATACGTATTTTTTATCTAATAAAATTCTAGACAATTTTTAGCATTTTTGTAACGTTGATGCCTATCTTGTTAAATTACAAGGGCAAAATAAAACAAAGTAATTAACTGCCGTTATTTACAATGTTCTATGAAAATGTACGAGCAATAATAATTACGTTTTAATATCAGAATTTTATAATGATATTCGTGACCTTGACCTAAAATTGGGCAAAAAATTTATTGTTTACAGTAAGTCTAGTCTAGACAACTTCATTTATTTATGTAAGTACTAGCTTCTGCCCGCGGCTTCGCTCGCGTTAGAAAGAGACAAAAAGTAGCCTATGTTACTCTCCATCCCTTCAACTATCTCCACTTAAAAATCACGTCAATCCGTCGCTCCGTTTTGCCGTGAAAGAAAGACAAACAGACAGACAGACACACTTTCCCATTTATAATATTAGTATGGATATGCGTTTTTTGGGGTATACCGCCGTTTACCCGAATTTCATTTGCCATAATAGTCAACAGCCATAATATCATACGACATAATACTCATTTGCCCTACTCTCATTTGCCATATTAGTCACGTGCCAGAATCATTGTTTCCCATAAAGTCACTTACCATAACATCATTTGCCATAATCATTGTAAGCCCTAATTATCACATGTCCTAATTATCAGATGCCATAATTATGGGTATACCGCCGTTTACCCGAATTTTATTTGCCCTAATTTCATTTGCCATAATAGTCAACAGCCATAATATCATATGACATAATACTCATTTGCCCTACTCTCATTTGCCATATTAGTCACGTGCCAGAATCATTGTTTCCCATAAAGTCACTTGCCATAACATCATTTGCCATAATCATTGTAAGCCATAATTATCACATGTCCTAATTATCACATGCCATAATTATGATATGCCATAACATAATTTGCCATCGACATTGGGTGTATAACGGTTGTTTATAACAAGAGAAATTGGATGCAATTGGGACTTTAGGGCACCCCGACTCGGACAGGTTAGGTTAGAAGGGGATGGCGGGGTCGTGTGAGCGAGCGAAGCGAGCGAATAGACCCCGCCATCCCCTTCGTGGTTATTTTTTTATAAACCACACAGAAGTAGGAGCCCCGCGAAGCGGGGCTCCGTCGACCTAGCCCACCATCAACCATGCACAGAAAAAAAAAACCATTACGGGGCTTAAATATTTGTCTAATACTTGTTATGCCATTTAAATATTATGACATTTAAATATTATGTCTAATAATTATTATGGCACATAAAAATAGGGCAAACAATACTTATGGCATTCGTATATTATGGTATCTAAAATTCGGGCAATTAAAAGTATGTCATATGTCTTTTAGGGCAAATGAAACATTCGGGCAAATGAAATTCGGGTAAATGAAATTCGGGAAAATGATGATTATGGCATATAATCTTCGGGCAAACAATAGACAACCATAATTATGATATGCCATAACATAATTTGCCATCTACATCGGGTGTATAACGGTTGTTTATATCAAGAGAAATTGGATGCAATTGGGACTTTAGGGCACCCCGACTCGGACAGGTTAGGTTAGAAGGGGATGGCGGGGTCGTGTGAGCGAGCGAAGCGAGCGAATAGACCCCGCCATCCCCTTCGTGGTTATTTTTTTATAAACCACACAGAAGTAGGAGCCCCGCGAAGCGGGGCTCCGTCGACCTAGCCCACCATCAACCATGCACAGAAAAAAAAACCATTATGGGGCTTAAATATTTGTCTAATACTTGTTATGTCATTTAAATATTATGCCATTTAAATATTATGTCTAACAATTATTATGGCACATAAAAATATGGCAAACAATACTTATGGCATTCGTATCTTATGGTATCTAAAATTCGGGCAATTAAAAGTATGTCATATGTCTTTTAGGGCAAATGAAACATTCGGGCAAATGAAATTCGGGTAAATGAAATTCGGGAAAATGATGATTATGGCATATAATCTTCGGGCAAACAATAGACAACCGTTTTTTGGTACTCATTTTGTTTACGGGTTCACCTAATGTTTAGTGACGAAAATGAACTTAGACGAACATAAGCAGTGAGACTTAATCTCTTGGCTACCAACTGACAGCCGGCTGTCGGGCTGCTAGTGTAAATCTTTTTTTCTTACTCCTCCGCGGTTTTTTTGTGATTAATTTCGTTTCGGGATCCAAGACAGTTGAATCGTTTTCCGGCACTCGTCGAGCTTCATTGCTTCGGCGCTTTTCTAGCGGACTCCACTGTTGATTCTGGTTTTCAGGAGTTGCAGTGGTTGGAAATAGTGTGGCGAGATTGTCCCATAAAAACAATGTCAGGCTGCTATTGTCTTTCTATTGTGTCTCAAATCACGTGTGTTCGAAGGATAAATGTTTAGTATATTTTGTGCCAAAATTGCTCGTTTAATGTTTAGAGGCATACCTACATGACTTTGATGACACTTAACATTTTCTCTCAACTCTTTAACAGTACGTAGTTTGTCGGAATCAACAGCTAGACTTTAGAGGTTTTTAATTATTTATAGTGAAATTAAAAAAATAAAATTATAAAAAAATAATTAATAGAAAAAGTAGAGTCAGAATGTTTGACTTATTATATTTTGATTTCTGTCAGCACATAAGTCGTTACTGAACCCAAAAATATAATGGCTGTATAATCGTAATGGTGTTGCAAACCAATAATTAGTAGGTAAATAATGTTTCGTTTTCAAGGTCTCGGTGACACATACTGAATATAGTCTCAAACGTTTAATTTTTAATAACATGATAAAATCAAATTTAGTGATCTAAAGTTGCATGAACTTTATGTTTAGTAACGAATTAAGCATAACGAGGAGTATGAGCTTGGTGATATTCAGCGACAAACATGATCCCGCTTAATATATCCAAGAACTTAAATAACCAAACTTGTTCATACAAAAGTAGTCTGTAAGTAATAAAAATAAGGACTATAATGAAATGGAATACCCCGACAGCCGGCTGTCGGTTGGGTGTCATGGGGTAGGTTTAGTGACGAAAATGAGTGTGATGATGCTTAATATTTAATGACACGCATGAGCTTGACGTTGGTTTTATTGTTTAACTTTTAACCAAGCTCATGTACGTCACAAATATGAATTTAATGACGCTTTATAAGATATTTAGTAAAAGCGTTAAATGACAAACTCGCATAATGTAAAGCTGTAATGTTGGTCTCGGTTGTCATTCTTAGAACTTTGACAGTCGTTACGGGTAGGCAGAATTCAGAAAGTCTGACTAGTTCAGTATTGTGTCGCCCAATAACTGGATTGTGGAGGTATGATAGGCTTATTATTATCATTTTACGTAAAATTCCGATGCCCAGCTAATTCCGGTTGGGCTAGAAACCATGCCCAACATATTTGAAAAAAGGCTAGGGGGATGATGATAAACTTGCTTAATATTTAGTGAAGAATCTAAACTGGATGATGTTTAATACTATGTAGTTAAGAAAAATACTTATGACTGTGTTCAACTATGAGCTGGTGTTGCACCGAGTTATCAAGATTGTTCAATAAATTATTGGAATGAATAGAGATTCCGCTACTCAGTGGGACGGAGATAAGGTCATAAAGTTGCCAAAACTGTCAGTCAATTAGCAAACTTAATTGAAAATCTGTTACGTGACGACTTTGCCGAAGCCAAATTATTGTATTGTTATAGAAATGTGTATACACAGGTCACAGGTAAATGTTTCATTGAGTAAAATGTTACCATGCATTTAATTTTACTAGGTAGATAATATGTATTTAAACCTAGTGTTGCAAATTTTACATAGCTTTGAAAAATAATGTATTATTAATGATACCTTAGAAAGTAGACATCGTAGACATCACTGACATCCCGTGCCTCTGAAAGCACGTAAAGCCGTTTGTACCGCTTGTTATTCGTTGAACTTTGACAGTCGTTACGGGAAACAAGAAAGTCTGAACAGTCTAACCAAGGGGTATCGTGTCGCTCAGTTATTGGGTTGTGGTCTGATAGGCAGTCGCTTCACGTTAACACTGGTTATCAGCTGAATCCGGTTAGCTGGAAGCCGACCCCAACATAGTTGAAAAAGGGCTAGGGACATGATGATGATTTAATTAAAAAACCGGCCAAGAGCGTGTCGGGCCACGCTCAATGTAGGGTTCCGTAGTTTCCCGTCCGTCACAATAAGTGTTCCCACTTATAAAAAAGGCTATTTGTTACGTTGACATACTAAGTACGCAGAAATTATTTTGCACGACCTTTTTGTCTTTTTTGTACAAAAACTGTTCTTTCTATCAAGTTCAAAATAATTTTCCTAGAAAGTCCTTATAAAGTTCTACTTTCCAGATTTTTTCATATTTTTTAAACCTACGGGTCAAAAGTTAGAGGGGGGGGGGACGCTTTGATTTTTCCTTCTGGAGCGATTATTTCCGAAATTATTGACATTATCAAAAAATGATCGTAGTAAACCCCTACTCATTTTTAAATACCTATCCAACAATATATCACACGTTGGGGTTGAAATTTAAAAAAAAAAACACTTCTCACTTTACATATAGGGTACTACCCTAATAAATCATTTTTTTTCCAATTTTTATTTTACCACTTTGTCGGCGGCATTGATATACATATTGGTACCAAATTTCAGCTTTCTAGTGCTAACGGTCACAGAGATTAAGCGAGGACGGACGGACAGACAGACAGACATGGCGAAACTATAAGGGTTCCTAGTTGACTACGGAACCCTAAAAAGAAGAAATCGTCGAAGATAAATCAAAACGATGTATGGGTTAAGCTAGCAATCATTTTTCTAGTTTGTGTGCGATAAAGAATATGAAAATGAGTATCGAAAGGTCCAATACATAAACAATCAGACTAAAATTATGTACTAGAGACTCTCTATCTATTAATTTGACTGCTCAGCTGCAGAAACCAATATTAACATATTAAATTCAATGGTATCTAGGTATTACATCTACACAAGTTTCGGGACTCGCAGAGAATTTGCGGAATTGGGTTGCGAAGGTCAAATACCACGGAATCCCAATTAGTTGCTTAGAAGGTAGTGCTTTACCTACCTATTAAATTAACAATGTAGAGATATACGTATAATTCCTGGTACCCCTACTAGACGTCACATTTTCGCTGTTAAGGCCCCTATCAAACTGACGTTTTATGAGCGTCAGCGTTTTTCTAACGTCTTACATCACAGAGACGGTCGTCGTACATTAGAGACGAAAAGTCAAGCGCGTCTAGTGTATGACGATGACAGTCGTTGGAAAAACGCCAACGCTTGTAAAACGCCAGTGGAATAGCGACCCCAGTTATTTAATTACAAAATTAGTAAGTGGTGCCGATTGGTGATGATTCTCTTATTCACAAACTAACGTAAATTTAAGTTAAGTGCATCTTTCTCTTTCCATTTTATTAAGAAAAGGACAGAAGATAAAAAATTTGTTAAGTCCTGTCAAATTTAGGCACGCCATAGATAATTTTGACGCGATTTAAAAACATGGCGTCCTAATGTACGTCAATTTTCTTCGGGCGATGTCTAATTTGACACACACAAGCCAAATCCTTCAGACCAATCAGTCTAACATCATTTCTTCTAAAAACACTAGAAAGACTGGTAGACAGATACCTAAGGGATGAAGTGCTAGACATAAAGCCACTACATCCACAACAGCACGCCTACAGAAAAGGCAGATCAACAGAGTCAGCCCTACACCTAGTAGTAAATAAGATAGAAACGGCGACTACAAACAAAAACTCAACACTCGCAGCCTTCATTGACATAGAAGATGCTTTTGACAAAACAATTCACAACAGCATAAGCCACGCCCTGCAAAAATTTAACGTGGAACCAGTCCTCAGTGCATGGATCACAGAACTGGTAAGCAAAAGGGCGGTTCAGATATCGTTAAACACCACAACGAGAGCTAAGGTGGTTAGGGGATGCCCACAGGGAGGGGTCCTATCGCCGCTCCTATGGAACATAGTGGTTGACAGCCTCCTCAGGACACTAAATAATAGGGGCTACACCACTATTGGCTATGCAGATGACCTAGCAATCCTGATCAACGGCAGCGCTGAATGTATGTTATGCAAAGAAATGCACTCCGCTCTCCAAATAGTGGAGACATGGTGCAACGAGCATCAACTCTCAGTAAACCCGAAAAAAAAACAGAACTTATACTCTTCACCAACAAAAGAAAACTACCAGAATTAGTACTTCCAAGCTTATTCAATACCAAGCTCTCCCTAGTACAACAAGTCAAATATCTAGGGGTAATCCTAGACGAAAAACTGAACTGGGCGAGACACATTGAATCAAAAACAAAAAAAGCCTGTATAGCCTTCAATCAGTGTAGAAGGGTTGTGGGCAAAAAATGGGGCCTCAACCCCGAAATAACGCTATGGCTATACACCTCAGTTATCAGACCTTCGCTAACCTACGGATCAGTCGTATGGTGGCCTAGAACCCAACTTACCACAGTAAAATCCAAGCTTCAAAGCCTACAACGGCTTGCTAGCTTGGCAACTACTGGATGTATGAGAACCACCCCATTAGCCGCACTAGAGTATCTTTTAGACCTGAGACCTCTAGATCTAGTCATTCAAGAAGAGGCAAAAGCAACAGCCTTAAGACTAAAATCACACGGGCTATGGAAACACAACTATGAAACCCCTCACACCAAAATCCTTACAAGAAGCCTAAAGGAAATCCCACTCCTTCAGGCTCCCATAGACAAAATACCTTGCGTATACGTCTTTGATAGGAAATACGATATACAACTCAACGAAGAACTAAAAGACAGCTCTGACATCAAGGAAGTTAGAATATACACGGATGGCTCCAAAACTAAAGATGGCACCGGAGCAGGTGTATTCTCAAACGACCTTAATATCAGAATATCAACCACTCTTGACAAATTAAACTCGATTTTTCAAGCAGAATGCTTAGCAATCACCAAAGCGGCACAGGCAACACAAGCTAGAGGTATCAGGGACATCCGAGTGAAAATCATCTCGGACAGCGCCTCTGTTCTTCAAGCCCTGAGAAACAACACAATCCACTCAGCCCTGATAATGGAATGTCACAATGCCCTCCAAACCATTGCAGAATGTAACACGGTAACACTGCAATGGATAAAAGGACACAGCAACTCGCTGGGAAATGACGCAGCGGACGAACTTGCCAAAAGGGGGTCAAACAGTACGGTCTATGGACCAACAACACTGTTACCCATACCCCCAACCCAAATAAAATCCTGGCTAAAGGAGAAAACCAAAGAAATCCACCTTGAAGAATGGCGTAACAGCAACAGCTGTAGACAAACAAAACACGCCATCCCAGTCATGACCAAGAAGTTTGCCCGAAAACTTATCAAACTGAATAGGGACAAAATCAAAACAGTTATAGAAACATAACAGGTCACTGTCCCTTAAACAAGCACCTATTCACAATAGGTGTAACAGACAGCCCTCTATGCAGAGGCTGCTTAGAGGCAGAAGAAACGCCACAACACGTCCTCATGGAATGTAACAGTGTGGCCGAACAACGGGCAAAACTACTCCAACACCCCGGGTCACTTCCAGAAATCTTTGGCAGACTGAAAAGTCTTCTACGATTCTGGGAATGTGTGGGATGGTTGGAATAGGCGACAAGCCACACACGCACAATGGCCCAATTATGAGGCTAAGTGCGGACAAGCCCAGCGAAACTAAAACTAAAACTGTCCTTTTCTTTAAGAAATGGAAAGAGAAAGATGCAATTAACTTATATTTAGTTAAGTTTGTGAACAAGAGAATCAGCACCAACTATAGTTTTAAGCGAGATAATTTTAGCAGGCATATCATATCCTAGCCTTTTCCAACTATGTTAAAGTCTTTAACAACTCGGTTAGGTACTGAGTGACATGATATCCTTGGTAAGGCTAATTGTCGGGCTTTCAGGCTTCTGACTACTCATAACGATTGCCAAAGACAAGCCGAGACCAACGGCTTTAAGTGCTTTTCGAAATTCCTAGTCGAAAAATCAGAAAAGGAAATTAATAATTATTATAAATAGTAATAATGAAATGAACACAATCAGTCAGTAGAATTGGAAAATTATATTTAAATGATAATCTGTAGATCTTTACCCTTTTTACAATAATTGCTAATATCGCGACTTCTGAAACTGAAATAATAAATGGATACTCGCTCAATATCCGTCGTAATAGTGACAGATTTGGTCCGGATATCTGGATACTTAGCTACCTACAACTAAGTGCAGTAAAGTCCTTGCTTTTTTATTCTATTCAATAATTTCCGCTTCGCTAATGCATGCGTGTGCGTATAATTACACGTATTTTATAAAACTCTTCGCAAAGGGTATTTGCGTACTTTGAGGTCATATCCAAGTGTGTGCAATTACTGTTAATGTTGCGAATATTTGCCTGTTCTGTTACGTATTATTTTTAGCTTGAACTTTAAATACAAGTCTGTTTACTGATAGAAAAACTAAGTCGAAAGTAATGATTCAATCAAAAGTCTTTAAAAACCTACCTAGATTTTTAAGGACTTTTGATTTAATCAAAAAAACTTGATTGAAAGGGGTTCTATAAACCTATATAGAACTCCTTTCAATCAAGTTTTTCCAACTCTATTTAGATATAGGTAGGTTATAGGTAAAATTATTAATTTCAATTAAGTAGCTCAAGTAAATTAATTAACAATCTTTTCAAGACACCATTGTAAACCGTCAATTTTAATTAATAATTGGATTACTTACAAATGAATCCAATTATAAATTTTGCATCTGCAAATATAATAGAACTATTTAATTTTAAAATCTTAATCCTTTGTTGTAACTGAAGTGTAAAACAAAAGATGCCAATTAAAAGTTGTAGTAATTACCTATAATGTTTTTGTCTACACTTGTGCCAAATTAAATAAAAAATAATGTCATTGTTTTTCGTTTGACTTTGTTTTGTAACGCAATCTGTTCAGAAAATACAAGTGTTATTTTACTAGTTTTCAATAAGTTGTACGAAAGTACCTCAAAACTCTAAGTACCTATATCATTTTTATTAGTAACAAGTATTTACAATTATCCACATATTCTTCAGTATATTTATGTTGGTAAAATGGTCTTTAGATATATTGGATGCAGTACTTACATAAATCCTGTGATGCTGCTTTACGGCGTGAAAAAAAATATGCTTATTAAAGCTTGTAGTCAGTAATTCAGATCTTTACATCGAAATGCTCTTTTAATAGTAAAAGTTTATAGATTAATATGAAAAGTCTGTACCCGCAGTCTCACCCTTGTATTCCTGTGGTTTGCATGATGTTACAGACTCAAGTTTTGGTTCAATCATATTTAGTAGTGACACATTACTAGCCTACGCTGTCCCACTGTCGGGCAAAGGCCTCCCCAACTCCTTCCAGACTCTAAAATATTAATAATTGAATAATCAAAAACCCAACTGCAATTACGGAATTCGGTGGCAATTACATGAAACAGATACAAGCCAAAACAAACAAACGCAGTAAAACATATGCAGTTGTGTTATTTGATTATTTAATTATAAATTTTTATTTACTCTTTTTTTAAATGTACCTACCCTATGTCACTCCCACACAGATGAACTTAATGACACCTCATATGTCGAAATCTGTTAAACGGTTTAGGCTGTAGAGCGTGACATAGAATGAGACATACAAACAAGCATTACCCTAATTCAGTCGTGTAAAAATAGCTATACTTAGTTCGTTTTTATTATTTACAGAGCAAAGGCGTCTACGCAGTACCGAACCTAGTCCTCTTCACTTCAGAGCTGGCCCATTACTCCACCAAGAAGTTGGCCACATTCATGGGCATTGGGGAAGACAACTGCATTCTGATCAAAACCGACCACTACGGGAAAATGATCGTTGAAGATTTGGAAGCCAAAATCGTTAAGGCTATTGAAAGTGGAGCCAGCCCTTTTATGGTGACAGCGACAGCTGGGACCACAGTGTATGGTGCCTTCGATCCGTTGGTGGAAATTTCTAGACTGTGTAAGCAGTATAATTTGTGGCTTCATGTTGATGCTGCTTGGGGAGGCGGTGCCATGATGTCTAAGAAGCATAGACATCTTCTGAATGGAATTGAATTGTAAGTAATGTTTTAATTAGAGAACGATTGGTGTTTACCTAGATGAATAAGTTGTAGGTAATTAGTTGCTGTAAGTTAGTGCGAAAAATCTAGGCTGATGTAATAATATTCTAAACTATATTGCAGGGGCGTGAAGTTTGGTTGTTATTTATTTTGGTTAGCGGATTACCCCTAACAAAATAATGGATATTAATCCGGAACTAATTCCTAAAATTGATTCATTGATAAAAAGCTGCACAATTCCTGAGTGTTTTGACATGTAAAATTATGTGCGGATAGTCGAAAATACCAGTTATTTTGTTTATTTTAAAATATTGAGAGAAACAAACTTCAATCCGCCTCTATAGGTTTGTGCATAAATAAAAGATTAATACAAATACAATACTCCAATAAGGTTTAGTATAGAGCTTATAAAGTTAACTCTCAAAGGTATCCCGTATCGAGTTACAAATCCAAGGGCTTGTTTAGCAACTTTCCAATAACTTCCGTACAACTCGGCAAATCGTTGTATTCAATCATTGTTATTGTTTTATTATAATCGTTAGACTAAGTCTTTAAGAGGTGATAAAACGGGCCTCTTGATATCCTTTCTTTTTGTATAATGCTCTGTACACACGACAAAGCTTTATCGCTACGATTTGACTACGCAGTGTGGACTAAAATCGACGCATTTTATTATGCTCGTGTGGAAACCCAATGAGCGTTCCATAAACTATTCAAATGAACTGCGCAGTCAGACCATTTCGATAAACCGTTGTATTGTATACCGAGCATAAGAAAACAAAACATTAACATTTAAAACAATTCCGCAGGGCGGACTCGGTGACGTGGAACCCTCACAAGCTCTTAGCCGCGCCGCAACAGTGCTCCACCTTCCTTATTAGACACAAGAATGTCCTCAAAGACTGCCATTCATCCAACGCCAAGTACCTGTTCCAGAAGGACAAATTCTACGACACTACTTACGACACCGGAGACAAACACATCCAGTGCGGACGAAGAGCTGATGTTTTAAAGTTCTGGTTCATGTGGAAAGCCAAAGGCTCTGAAGGATTCGAAAAGCACATCGACACACTCTTCGATAACGCTGTGTACTTCAAAGAACACATTCGGCAGCGGGACGGTTTCCAACTAGTCCTCGATAACCCAGAGTGCACTAACATTATGTTCTGGTATGTGCCACAGTGCCTCCGTGGTCGCGAGAACGAGTCAGACTACAAAGAAAGGTTGCACAAGGTCGCGCCAAAAATAAAAGAGCGAATGATAAAGGAAGGAAGCATGATGGTGACCTACCAGCCGCAAGGCGACCTCGTTAACTTCTTCCGTATTGTTTTCCAAAACTCAGCTCTAGACCACAAGGATATGGTCTACTTTGCTAATGAAATAGACAGACTCGGCAGAGACATAGTAATTTAATATATTATAACTAATATTGATATCTGTACAAATGTCAGTTGACCTGTGATTATTTTAATGAATTGTAAAATTCGATTTATTATATAGATGTTACGAGTTTAGAGGAATTTCCGTGATTATTTGTAAATAAATTATTTAAAGTTGAGATTTGTTTGTTTTGTTTATTTATTATTATGTAAATATGTACATATGTTTCTAATTAGTCTTAATCAAATCATTTAATTAACAACTTCAGTTATGCTGCGGGTAAATAATTTAGTAGAAACAGTGAAACATGAATTACAATTAATATGAATTTCAACATTGATTTTCACTTTTCTCACAAATAAAATTATTTTATTTTGTATTTTACTGTTATAAGCAATTATGGAACGATGTCGTGATGACCCTGTGGGTTCGAATCTGGGCAAGTACCAATATGATTTTTTCAATTCATATTTACTTTCTAAAGTTTATCTTAGACATTAGAGATGTCGGTGAAGGAAAACATCGTGAGGAAACCTAGACTGTAATATGAGTCCAAAATTGACTATCCGCCTTAAGGAAGCGTGGTGATCAATGCTCGTGCCTTCTCTGTACGTGAAGAGGCCTTTTCTCTGCAGTGGCACGGTAATAGGCTGGTATTATGTATAAATATAAAATCAAGTGAGTGACGGGAGAGACTTCAAATGTCTGACTGTCAAAGGCTGATGATGTTGATGACGACGATGATGATGATGAGCACAGAGTACATAATTATGCTCATGAAGTATAACTACGTTTGTGAGTTCTCTGTAGGAGAGCTTTGAACTATGGGATATGTATCAATACATAGTATAAAACGAGACTATCTATTAAAAAAACCGCATCAAAATCAAAATAGAGACAGACATACATCGGAAATCGACTTTGTTTTATACTAAGTCGAGATTTCCTGTTTGAATGCAATAACCGGTAAATACCTACATCTAATAATTATGACAATTCTCGATACATTGACAGATAGGCCCCTGGGCAATACGGCCGGTCGCAAATTAGCCGCCATATATACCCTATTAACATAGATCATTTGTCAACATTTACGATAGGTGACCAAACGATTTGGGCCGAAAACCCGTATGGTTTCCCTCGGGTCTCATTAGAGGTAGGTATAACAAATAAAATTAATATTTGAAATACAATTTTACCGAAGGATTTGGAAGCGGCAATTGAGATTCTGTTTGATTTTAATATAAATTTAGCTCTGTCTGCGATTTCGGTTTCGTGGACGAAAATGTATTAATTTTCTGATTTCCTATACTCTCCAGCACCCCGAAGCTTTTCCGCCATTTTCAAATATACTTTCATCCCCTTTTTCATCTCGTTGGGGTTGAATCGTTGCCTTGTACAGCGAGCATTCTTGTCAATGAAAGTTATAAATCATGGATAATTTCCAATAATTAATGAACGTCTACCTTATCTGAAAAATTGAAACAAAAAGTTACCTACAATATGCAGCATTATACTTATGAGGCAAATAATTAAAATTTACATTGTAACTGAAATACGTTTTACAGTGGCCGAACAAGTAATAAAATGTAAAAGACCGGTAAAAATAATATAAATGTGTTGTGGTTAACAGAACACGTAAAATTTGCAGTTTTTTTATTGTGCCTTTTCACAGTGTTTTTGGGTTTCATTTGTTTTGAACATTTTGCATACAAGATTATATTACGGTATAAGCACAGGGGGCCTACCAGAAGCCCTTATAGCAGTATTACTTAGATATTACTTTCAGTGGGAAAGAGACGGCGTTAGACAACGTGTCTAACGCTGTCACTTGCACACTCTGGAACAGGAATAAAACAGTCTTACTTTAAACGTCATGGTAACCCACCAGGGAATTGACGTTTGGCGTCAGAAGCCAGAAAGGCTGACAGTTTAACCCTTAATTTGGCAAGGACTATTTTTTCTCGAATTTTATATTTTACAGTTATTTTCTTGTTTATTATGATCCCAGAGGAGAGAAAAAAAAAATAAAAAAATTATATATATTTCAGTTTTCGCGAAAATCTGTGTACTCCAGGGAGTACATTGCCAGCTATCGCGTAAACTACATCTCAGTATGTTTGTACTACGTGTAGTACAGTGCCAAGATATTAATAATATTCATTTTGTTAATTTATTACTGTATTTACGAAAAAAACGTTACAAACAACGAAAATTTTGTGTGAAATGACAACAGAAATTGCTCTTGTAGTTTTCTCCTACCACAAACAGCTACATGTAGCACGTCACGTAAAAAACTTAGGTCTTTCCCTCTTCGCAAAACCTACAGCGTAATTATTTTATTTCCATTTTCTGAAGAATGTCCAATATTGCGTCGAGTCTGGTGCTGTCATCCGGTCGTTTAGCTGTAGAAGAAGTTGAAGCTCGTTGGAGATGGAAATAGGAAGAGTGGCTTGTCATCAGAACTAAAACATTCGGCTAATTTGTGCAATACTGGACGCAGAATAAGTAGTTCTCAAATTTTTGTTGAAAAGATTTGTTATTATGAAGTAATTATGCTAACACAAGAAAGATTATCAAAAATAATAATACAATTTTTGTTATTGGACTATATTTTAGCGTTTTCATGTCGCACTTGTCTTTAGTATATTTGGGACAGACAAACTGACTGTTAATTGCCCTGAAGGCGAAGTTTTCAGATGAAACATCTAAAAATAGTGTAAATAAAACCTTAGTGACAAACTGAATTAGTCAACCCCAACCCCACGTGGCACTAGTCTGCTCTAGAGAGTATAAAAAATCCTCAAGTCGCACCGAAAAAGTAGCCTCCGCTCGTCGTGTTGAACAGGCTACAAGAATAAAGAGCTGGAGCTGCTTAGGGGAAGGGGAACATGTAGTGCTGGCAGTTTGATATACATGGGAATAGAGACTGCACTTCTCGAAGCGACGGAAACGTTTAGCAGCCTTTAGATTGTAATTTTTTTACCATAGAAGGTCTCTTGTCTATCCCAAATCCCCTAAAGACGCGCTAAAACTGATCGCTAAAAGTATGCGTTTGCTTGATTTGAGGTAGGGTTTAGGGGTCAAAGGTGTTTAAGGAGATTGAGGGAACCCCCGTTCCCTCTCTCACCCCCAAAACTCCTGAAATCAGTGTCCAGTATTGTATATATTTACTGAACTATCATCGAAACGTTCCTTTTGTTTGGGTATCAAAGCTAAAATTTTATGCGATCGTGTCAGTTTCAAGCACAGCAGAAAAAGATAATAGGACATATACTATCGAACATGCTTTTCACACCTCAAACATTGTTATAATTTATAAAACAAACAAATGAATATCTCGTTTAATAACACTATGATTTTGGCAATGTACTCCGTGTATACCAAAGTCTATTTTGTGTTTTTTACTATAGACCTGGCAACGGTATTCCTGGAGTACACACATGGTTTCTAACTCATAAAACTGTAATTACGTAAATAACACCGAAAATTGCGAATGATTTATATTATTTGTTCATTCCTCAAGCACTTCCAAGCAAAAAATTAACAATTCCAAAACAAAAAATTAAAGAAAAAAAATAAAAAACATACCCATGTCTCAGACATATCAGACTGTTTTGAAAGATTTTGAATTTAACAAAACATTATTGACATAACCAAAATAGAAAATAAATTCCTGCTTTAATTGATAATCATTGCAACTCATTAAAAATAAAAAATGCGTTTTTTTTGGATATTCGTGACAATATTTGATGTACTATGTGTAGTACGGTGCCAAATTAAGGGTTAAAGGAAGGAAGGAAGTAGGTACTCCTACTTATATTAAGAATGAGTTGTAGGTACAGTGAAGAACATCTAATGAAGTTTTATACTTGCAGTCATTGCAGTCGAGATTCCTAGCTATCTTAGCTCTAATTTGGAAAAATGACCTACTCAACCCCGTCAAGGGACTGACTTGTCAAGGGGGGCAGCCCCCTAGACAAGTGGCATTATACCGAAAACGAATAGATTGTCAAATGTATGGAGATGTCAAATTGTTTAGCGAAAGCTTATGTCAATTCCATACATTTGACAATCTATTCGTTTTCGCTATCTGTTCTACAATGCCACATTGGCTAGGCCCTCCGGTAATGCTCATAGCGGCCATCTTGGACTTGTGTAATTCAGGAGGTATTTCGCAATAAAAGAAAAAAAATACCATTAATATTATATTTACAGTTCGTATAAAAACAATGTCAATATTAGCTCTCTACATAATAAATAAAAATTGAATCACGTGGTAATAATTACAGTTAATAATACTTAAATTAAAATTATCAGATCATCAGTTTATCACATCTTCTTCAGGCACTTCTTCTAAAGGTATCTGTTCGCAGTTCAGCTGAAAAAGATAAGAAAATATTTTAGGCAATAATCATTCTCAATAATGAAAAATCAATGGTAGAGAAATCTCTCTAAATGTTAAATAATGGGATTAAGAATATGATAAAAAGATAATTGTTGATATCTACAAAATATTTATAGCGACTGGTAACAAATTCCTTAATTTCAACCTTATTTAAACGCAGTTTGTTGTTATGAGTATCATTGTGTTTAAGTATTGATCATTAGTAACCAGTACCTATTATATATATTAATTAGTAAGGGGCAAGTATACTTTTGGAAAGTATTCCTAACGGTTTAAATGCGAAAGCTCTATCTTCTGTCTATAGAAAACAATGCATTCATATAAGTTGTACAGACGTGTAAAGCTTAACGAGCGCGTACGGGTCTTCATACTAAATTGTTATTTTCTATGGACACTCAGTTGAATAATAAATAAATGTGCGCATTCCCTTAATAAATAATAATAAATAAATATCCTGGGACAAAACACACGGCCATCTGATCCCAAGCTAAGCAGAGCTTGTGTTATGGTAATCAGACAACTGATATACATACTTATATAATTTTTAAATACATACATATTATAGATAAATAACACCAGACACAGAACAAACAATTATGCTCATCAAACAAAGCTTGTCCTGGGTGGGAATCGAACCCACGACCTCTGGCTTAGCAGTCAGGGTCACTGAACACTACACCAACAGGCCCGTCAAATGATTGATGTTTTTTTTTCATTCTTACGAAGACGACGCGTGATGAGGTTCATACAAATATCACCAAAAGCGTTTACAGAAACGCGAATGGACCTCAATAAATGTGCGTAAACCCCTAAAATCCCTTTGCCCATTGGTATTTTTTTTGGGGATTGGGAAATCATCAAATGACTTCTCCCGCCCTTGGCGGGAGGGCGTGTTAGACTTTTAGTGACTAAATCCCACTCATGTTCCTTCGGTTGCCCTTTATGTTCCGGGGTCGCGGTAACTATTATATAAACATTCCGCCACCCCGGCAGGCGTTGGCCCTGTTGGTCACCTTCCCGAACTGACTTCTCTTGTCCGCTGGTATCAGGTAAGTATCGACAGATACATATCAACCAGTGAGTGCGTGTAAAACCCCCGTAGCAATGCGACACTTTAGTACAAGTGTCATTATCGTTAATTAAAATAATGGTGCAGTGCAGTATAAAAGTATAGTTAATGTAATATCTTACCAATATTTCATCATTGGGTACTCTAGACAGCAGATCGAGTATTTCATTATTCGGTATTCTGTTTGGTCGTAATATTTTTCTTGTAAATTTATGTATTCCTGTAACAAATAATTGAACAAGAAATTAAAAATAAGTAAAAACATTTTGTTGTTTTTCTTTATTTAATAAAAAAAAGGTCTACACTCTATTTTTTAGGTGTATAGGTAGGAAGTATATTATACATAGGAAGTGGTTTACAGAAAAAATGCATGTCTTATTTTTTACTGTTAATAAAATAAAAATAAAACCTTGGACAACTCACACACAATCATTTGATCCCTTGAACTAAGCAGAGCAATATACAGTTGAACTTACCCCAAATCATGAAAATATATTTTGTAGGGATCATAAACATGACAAAAGCGATCACCAATATGATGAAAATCGCCAACAGACTCAGGAATGGTACCGTGAAGTTGAACAGACTGTGAATAAAATAAATTACTTTCTATAATTTAGGCAATATTTATTCGAGTAATTAAATTGCAACAATTTTGGAATAAATGCTAACAGTTTTGGAAAAAGTAAGATCTACTGTCTATGAAGGCGTAGTTGCATCATCATTATGATCAGTCGAAAGCTGGAAAAAGGAATACCTCAAAGAATTTCATAATATCGATCTTTCAGTCGTAACTTAAACTAAGCTTGGGCTATACGCATATGGTTGTACATGCATCCTCTGCTGCAGAACTGGCTTAAGGCCATGTGAGCGTAAGGCTTCTATCCTATTGGCGTGACGCTCTACGTTTACGTAGCGTTAACATTGTGTATCTTGCAAGTTGGAGAAATACTAACGGTTGTAAAACGCCAGTGAGAAAGTGCTCTTAGTGTGACGTTTTTCAAAATCTTCTTTGGGTAACTAATTTACGTCTATATAGCTATTTTGTTAGTAATATCCGGCTAGTGGTTTTTATACTTACTTTTTAATACTTTCGCCGAGATTAGCGAATGCTCCAATAAAGTTCTGGACACTTTGTATCATTTCTTGTAAACTATTTATTTTTTGTCTTAATGACTGGTTCTTTTCTTCCTGTAATTACACATAATACATTTGTTTCATTTTTAATTTTAGAAAACCGTAACCGTATGAGGATTCTCTGTATACTTTAAATGATGTTTATTATAGAATTAAATGCAAAAGAAATTATAACGAAAAATGAAGCAAATATGACATGAAAAACTAATATAAAACAGTCTGATAAGTTAACAATACCTTTTGATTTTTGCTGTCATCTTCTATTGTGTTTCTCTTTAAAAGATAGTCTTTCCCTGAAAAAATAATAATTTAAACAATTTAACAATTACATTATTTACAACTTTGCACCGTCTAGAGTTAACAAAGATGGGATTTCTCTTTATGAGTAGTAATGTCACAAAAAAAAAAGATGTGACATAAAACATAAACATTAATAGTAGATTGTATTACAAGGGCGTAAAGTAATATTTTTACGGCGAGGGCGTTTTTTGAATCCAGAGCGAAGTGAGGGATTCTAGAGTAGAATCCCGAGCTTTGCGAGGGATTCTTAAATAGAATCCCGAACGTAGCGAGGGATTCAAAGTACGTCGCCCGAGCCAAAAATATATTTTGTGCCCGAGTGATACACTCTACTTTTCATCACCCCCTATGAGAAAATAAAAGGCGCTTCATACTTTATTGTAAAATTATTATTGTAGCTGCTATGATTATCATATCTTGATAATAATAAGAGTGTATCACTCGGGCACAAAATATATTTTTGGCTCGGGCGACGTACTTTGAATCCCTCGCTACGTTCGGGATTCTATTTAAGAATCCCTCGCAAAGCTCGGGATTCTACTCTTGAATCCCTCACTTCGCTCTGGATTCAAAAAACGCCTTCGCCGTAAAAATATTACTTTGCGCCCTTATAATACAATCTATTATTTGACAATGTTTAAATTATTTTGTAATGGAAGGTAAGGGTTACTTTTTACCACTCATGGTAAAAAGTAACTTAAAATGTTACAAATAGAACAGACTGGGAACACCACCATTTACGGTTGCCAGAATGTTCCTTTTGTGACAGAGAGAAAAAGTAATCTTACACAGGTTTTTTTTAATACTTACATCGAACAAGGAAGTATTCCGGTGGCCGATACCAAAAGAATGGTATAAGTAGGAGTAACGGTAACATCCAAATTCTGAAGAACCAGCAGAACAGCAGCCATATTGTTAATGCTATTATATTCATTTGTCTTGACTCCCACTCAAAACATAATCTGGGAAAGATGAGAAGGTGATCTGTTTTATACTAGTTTTTATTCCTTGCAGTTCTATGCGCGTCTTTGTAAGTTGTAATCCGGTATTTGACACCATCATCAATTGACGTACTTTTTATGAGCTGTCAAAACGCAATTCTCCAATAGACTTTGTATGCCAATACCTGCTTGTGACGTCACAGGCTAGCAACCCTATTGACTAACTATTTATTGATTTTAAAGCAATTAAAAATCAAATTTTACAGTAAATTAAAAACAAATCCGATGCTTAGGACTAATAAAAAGATAGGTTTTATAAAAAATATGTCTTAGATTTATTGGTTAATAGTGTCAAATACCGTATTACGTTTTAAGCCTTCTAAAATGTTGCTACTGTAACTATCAAATCTATTACAAAATTTAATTACACGCATAACTTAAAAATTAAAAAGCCCCCGCCCCCGATTTAATTAACCCGCGACTTCAGCTAACAATAGAGTAGATAACTTTGTATAAACATGTCTTAGAACCATAGCAAGAAAAATAAAAAACCGCATCTAAATCGATTCATCCAGCCGGACAATCGGACATACCAATCGCAGTCATACATCTAGCGATCAAACTGATAACACCCCTAATATGCGTCGGAGGTAAAATAAAAAAAAAATGAAGTCGGTATTTAAAAATTGAGATTTTTTTTCGTTTAAGAGCCCATTTGCGGCACTTGACCAGTTGCAAAATACTGGCAACTACTGGAACGTCGATCTATGCAAATGTGTCAATTTACGTAGTAATAATGAGAGAGAAAGCAACTTTTATAGGTAATAAAGGCCATAATATTAAAGCCTTAATTAGTTGAAACGAGCTGATCAAAGCCAATAAGTGGCGCAGTTAGTGTTCGAGAAAATTCAAGTTGAAAGTGCTAACTTTCCTAGAATTTTCAGACACTTAACGTACTACGAAGTTTTTAGTGTAAGCACGTTTAAGTATACCGTTTGGTAAAGTCTCCTATGTTTTATTAACTTTAATTGATGTGAGGATTTAACTTATTTGTTTACAAAAAAGAAAAATATAAAATAACAAAAACCTAAGGAAAATTTTTGTTTGTTTAAGCAATAGTCTCTACCTACATTTAAATTGCTGGTCGGTGTCCAAAAAATTAAACAGTCAGGTTTATGAGGAGTATACGCTTTTGGGTTAAGCTAGGACTCACGAGATCGGAGTCAGTAATTAAAGACTATGATGAAATGGTGACATACTTTAATATAGTACACGATAAATACAAATGTTTTTATTTTTTCCATATTCCAGTTAAGTCAAAGTTAAATCAATTATATCCATAGACCAAAAAAGGCACTTTGGAACGTCTAGTTGCCCATACCTAAATGTTGTTTCGTATGGAGAAGTAAAGGAAAGGAGTTCCTTACACTTTTAAAATAATAGTGTCTCAATAAACAAAATAACTTACTTCATTACTCTAAAAGCGGCCATAGTCCAATTAAACACAACTTTAGCTCGGGCTAAGTTTTTAGAGAATGTGTGTCTATCTAGTTTTGGTTTAGTTTCTAGATATTTCATCTCCTTTGTATTGACTACACGAACTGATGCTTTAACCTGAAATATAAGAAATTTACTGTCATTTGTTTGTCAAACCTGAGGTGTAAAGGTCATAGCACACTTTAACGACGCCCTAAACTAAGACGACTGCTCGCAGCCTACGCGGTGGCAGCTAGCGGGCATCCAGCAGTCCACACGGCGACAGCTAGCAGACAGTCAGCTATTCACCTGCCGACCGCTACGCACTACGGAAGCTGACCCCCCCTGGACTGAGCGGCGACAGCGCGCGGACTCCGCACCGACCGCTCGTCTACGACGTGCGGCCAGCGAAGCGTCAACTACCGAGCAGTCTGACGGCGGTAAGCTCGCTGACAGCGAGCTGTCTGCTAATTTATGATGCTAATTTAACATATATCTTAAGAGCAATATTTAAAGTTCATATTTAAATTATATTCTTTTTGCTGGGTGGGAGCAGAGTCGTGTAAGTGGGCTATGACCTTAAGGTTAATAGCATAAGGGACTATGCACACTTATTCATCTCTATTTAGCTTATGTCCGTAGTAAACAGCTTTGCGCGTCTGCTCAGCTTTCGTATAAAATCGTTGTTTTCTATAGGCATAAGCTGGATAGAGCTGAATCAATGCGAATAGTCCGTAAATCATTATCTTCCTCCCCGTATCCTATTTAACTTACGATTAGCGCAATACATTTTCTTCTAACATGTTGTACTGACAACCGTCATTATATCATTCACTCCTTTACAATTTATATCTTTCGCACACTCCATCAATCTTTTCCTCGACCTTCCCCTTCATCTCTCGGTCACATGCATATATTCGTCTTCGTTATATGCTATCACTCAGTTCTTTCTATCTTTCTTTTCACACTGCATCCGTCTTTTTTCGGTGCTAGTCTATCTTTTCATCCCAATACATTCATCCTCTAAATTCTTATAGTCACATGCGTTTTATCTTTTCTCTTCACATACCAGTACCTACAATGCTTTGAATTTCTTTAAATATACTTTCATATTTTTAGGGATAATGATCAGATTTAATTATCTACTTATAATTGTATTATACTGCCTCATTTGCGAGGTTTGACTTGAGGCTGTAGAATGCAAAGAATTAATTAAATTTAAATTAAAATATCTACGTTATAACTAAAGTAATGTAAGAAAACGGTTTCTCAGAAACACAATTTCTCATTACCCCTTTTCCTATTACTTCTTTATATTACTACTTCATATTGGTCTTATTTTATTTCATTTATCAAATGATAACTAGAAATGTCTACTTGCGAAAATATCATCATATTCCTTATACATGTTTTATTTTTTTTTAGTTATAAGACAAACTGGGTTGGCAAAGACTAAATGATAGCAAAAATAACCTGAATTTATTACCAAAAGGTATATTTTTTTCTCTTGCAGTGAATTATAGTTTCATATTATTAAAGACAGATAGACAAAATTAGTCATTCGACTGTGAATCATAACGTAGTATCAGGGCTTGGTTTCTAATTTGCAAATACTGATAATTAGCAGTTTGTACGCAAACAGTGGGAAATATTGGTTTACTAGAGGTATTTCGCACTGTTTGCGGTGTTTATCTTCATCAACGGTGATATTCTGCAGCACAAACGCTTAGAGTAAGAGTAAATACTATCGATTTTATAAATTGGATGTTCACATTAAAAGGTTAAAAGGCTATATTCTTATTATGTTTGACGTATAAAATTATATGAATAATTATGCCTCATGAGTTTGATTGTTATTAAACCTCCATCACCGCGTGTATTACATTTGGAGGACATGATTTTACAGATTGAGAATTTACCATTTTCTGATCATTCCATCAATTGTATGCTCAACTCATCTATAGGTCTAGTTTTATAAGGTTTTTGGTAAAGGCCCGGGGTACATCCGTGCCGAAAATTACACAGTTCTAGACCTAAACGCGAACACAAGCAAGCATTCTGGCCTAGCTCAACCATCTCAATTATATAATCAGTCTTCACTGGCACAAAATAGCTTGAACTCTATTCATAATTTAAATTACAGTACATATTATCGCCCCATATACATATTTTAGCACTCATATATACCCATTACATTAGCCATTACAATTGTTGGACTTAGGTATGTAAACATAACGCTCAGTACAGTACCTCTTACAAAACTATCCAAGCCAAGAAAAATCACTGCTAAAAGCGTTTTTTGACCTAAAAATATTAATTTGTGTATTTTTAGTGATTTATTTAGTAGTTGATTTTTTCTTTGTATGTATGTAAAGCGTAGTAGTATAGTATGTTTTACGATTGCCCTTATTTTGGTAGTCTGAATAATATCTAAAAGTTTGTCCGTCTTTTGTAATGGTACCTTATACATTGCGAAGAAAAATCACATGATACTAACGAGTTTCCACGTGAGGTTCATTTCCAATAAAATCCTAGGATTATTCCCTTTAGCTCTTTCTCTTAAACTGGAGTCTTTGAGAGCGTACCAAGTCTTCTCACCACTTTTGATTTTCAGCAAAGGTATGGAGATGCAGCCAACCTCTTCAGACTTCTTTTCATCAAGGACGGTGACTTCTAAGAATGAGGTGACATCAGGCACCTCACTGGAATTGAATCCATAGTTTAGAATTTGTTTAAAAATGAATTTGCTATTTGAAGAAAACTTGGAATCTAATCTGACCTCTAGAAGGTAGATTCACCTACCGAACTTTATTATTAGTTCAAAGATTTTTATGGTCTTAACTCTTAACCCATGTCTTCAAGCCACATCAGTCAACATACAATTCGGAATGTCTCGAAGAAATAATTACAAAAGAGAGTAAAAGAAAAGAACATCATCCAAATCAAGTAGAAGACAGAACAGCCCCCCTAGACAAGTGCCATTGTAGAATAGATAGCGAAACGAAAACGATTGTCAAATGTATGGAGATGTAAAATTGTTTAGCGAAGCTTATGTCAATTCCATACATTTGACAATCTATTCGTTTTCGTTTTCTACTCTACAATGCCATTTTGCTAAGCCCTCAGAGCTAGACAGAAACGGACGTTTATAATTTTGTTAAATCTGTTAACACCACAGACTAAATGGCTGAACACATAATTAATAAGCAAAGCAGAGATTGGGATCAAACCAGGAAATTGTAAAGCAATGTACGGAAGCATTAATAACATCTTCAAGGAAAACGCTAAGAAAATCATTAAAACTTTAGCATCAATTAATGCAAGGAAAGCATTTAACAAAGCAACAACTTCGGATAAATATAAAGATCACTCACAAAGTAAATATCTTCATCCAATTAGGTTCTTGTGTTTTGAACTCTGTTTGAGTTTGTAGTCTTTCGTTGTCGAGTTCTAGCACACAATAACACTCGTTTCCGGATAGTCCTTTAGCGCCATAAACTATTACTGTGAGACTCCCAACTTCTCCTGATTCGTCTTTGTAATTGTACCACGGCTGTAAGACAATTAATAATACTAAGTGGGTATATTCAAGTTACTGTTTAAAGATACTGCTCATTAGAGCCACCCGGCACCAACTCCGCACCGACTCGCCTCCTGTGGCTAGTATTCTTTATAAGGATTTGTATGGGCATGCGCTCACTATATCAACTCCGTAGCGTCACCGGATCGCCTCGGTTATAAGCCCATCGCGCGCGGTCGGCGGGTGGGCCACTCGGTGACAACTCGCTGCTCGAATTGCCTTGCGTTGACAACGCGCTGGCCACGAGCGGGCCGCGCGCTGCCCGCGATTGATTTTATTAACAAACTACTCGAAAATTCGTGGACCAAGCGGTGTCAACTCGTTGACGCCTCGGCGTTCACTCGTTGACCGCGGGTGGCCCACTGGCTGACCGCTTGGGTCCACCCATCGACAACGAGTTGACGCCGTGCGTCGAGGCGGTGCGGGTTGGCTGCCCGAAGGCTCTAATGACCTTTAATCGTGAAAGTCACTCTGTCTGTGAATCTGTGACGTTATCATCAAAAATGAATTTGCGCAAAAAAATCAATCGCTCCATTTAATTATTTATGTTCGCATATCTCTAAAATGTAGAGAGCATTGATTTTTCAAGCGATTTCAGTTTTGGTCCCATACTGCAGTCACATTAGTTTAAGATAGAATCGATATTTCATTCAAACTTCGGTATTCTATCATACAGTTAGATATTTGCAATTTTAGGGTCATAATGACATGTGGTCGTATCTATTTCGGCACTGATACCGTTCAAACTTAAACACTGCAACACTGCTTTGTGGAAGAAATATGTTTAGCGGGAGTGATTCCTTGGGTGAGTTCTCTTGGGTGAGATAATGACAGGAGATCATTGTATTGATCAGGTACGTGGCAAGGTGAAGATAGGTTACCTAAACGAAATGTTAAATCTTTGGAATCGGCATATTTACTCACACATACATAACTGAATATTGCAATGGCATACTAAAGTACGATTACACGTAAAAGTTGGACGTCATGGTACTCATGATTGAAGTAGTAAGTGCGAGTCAAGAAATAAAAGTCAAATGTCAACGCGATACTCAGTATCATTTTGGTCAAATAGCTACATTTTAAAATGCCATTTTTTGACTTTTTTGACCCATCTACACCTTTTTACTTATATTAATTGTCATTGTATGTGGCAAACAAAAAGAACGCTGTCTGTATACTTACAGAATTTTTCGTGACCGTATTAAGTCTTCTCTGCGTCTCTTGATAATCATCAATACTTATAAGAGAAAACCCAGTAACTGTGAGCAGCATGAATAATTTCGTATTCCCCGCGTCTCCCTCTAAGTTGATTCGCATTTTGTGTGTTTTCTCCTTTGCCATTTCTGATAAATCTATATTGGTTCTGAAATTGGATGCTTATTGAGAATATTATTAACTTTATGAATTGATGAAGACTTAGAAGAAATGAGTTATTCAAGGGGTTGATAAGTTTTTTTTCTTTATTTCATTTTACTACGTTTATTTATATAAGTAAATCTATATTCTACACGTAGGTTGGGAGTAATAATCGTGCTTAGATAGTGCTTCTGCGAAGTAAACTGTCCAAATATAGTAAAAAAATTGAGAGAATCGAGTAGAGAAATTGATTAAAAATTTACTTGGCTTCAAAGTGATCGAGTTTTACATAGAAATGTAATATTAAAATGTATTATTAATCAAGGCATTAAGTCCGCCGTTGTACATTGTTTTTTACATGTGCATAAAGTTTTCAAATAAATAAATAAATAAATAATATGAATATTCTTCAAAATGAAATAAAGTGATTTACCTGCCAATACAGTCCTTTTCCCATAGAGTTACCTCCAACATATAATCGTCATACAAATTTAAATTGAATAATTCTTGCCATTTAGCTTTCGATGTATTGGTTTTTATTGCTTTTGATTTGTATTTTTCCGAGCCCAATCTGTGAACCAAAATGTTTAAATAAGAAATTATCCCCTTACAATATACCTACTTTTTTATCATATACTTACTTTGCCTTCGCTTTGATTTTTCATAGAAACTTCAATATCTTTTAAAATATAGTTTTAAATTTTTGGAATAAAGTTCTCGTGATAGTTAGCTATATAGCAATTTCAAACAAAACTATGGATTGAATCGTTATCTATTTGTCCTAGTTTAAGGTCGAATTGTTACATCAATATTAAATAATAGAATGCATTATCATGATCAGTTAATCCGTGAAAACATAACAAACAAACTCATTTTCGCAGTCGTAAATTAGTTTGAATGTACGAAATATTCGATTTACTTAAATACCGATTACAGGTAATAAACTGAATGTTTGAAGCTAGATAAAAGTTACAATAATCAAACAATCGTGGACACTTTTGACTTGTATCATTTATATCTGACTAAATAAACATGATAACTATAATCCAAGACCGTTTCAGTAAAAGCCGGTTTTATTAACAATCTCTAATAAATCATTTTATACGTAAACAATTTGATCGCCTTACCTAAAACGACAAAAGAGTAAGCGGTACTTTTCCTCTAAAATGTCAGCTTCCAGATCACTGGCTTCAATTAATGCGATGGTCACCGTAGCTACTTTTGTAGTCCTTTTCACAGTTTTTATTTTGTCTTGCTTGATATTGCTCAAAATAAACTAAAAACAAGGAATTACTTATCAGTCTGCAATCCATTTTTTATTTTACAGGCGAAACAAATCAGAAATGTCTGCAATAATGTCGATTAAAAGAAAGAGTTCTATAGTAATCTAGTTAAAATGTAAATAAAAAGGACCTTATCGACTTTACGAGTTTTTTCTTTCTTCTCTGTCTCCACTTTTTCCTTCTCTTTCTGCCGTCGTTTGTCTTTTACGGCGTCTTTAATCTTCGAGCCAATTTTATTGCGTATTGAAATTATTGGGGGTGGTGTTGGAGCGGGGGTTACGTATTCGTCGCTTTCTTTGGCAACTTCATTTAATCTGAAAATATATCGGGGAATTCCTCATTATATTGAAATTGCCTTCTGTTATAAGAAAAAGGAAAACAAACTTACGATTCGAGGCTCAGTCTACAGAAATCGTCGCCAAAGAATGTGTTTGATCCGCTGTCATCGCTTTTTTCTATAGATACTGGAGTAACTTCCGATTCTGATATGCTTGCTTCACTTATGTGTACGTAATGGAAAGATGCATCGTTTTTAGGAATCTCTTCTTCAATTACACTATGTTTAACACTACGTTTTTCAAAAGGCACTTCGTTCAACATCAAGTCAATTCTATTAATATCAGTACTACTTGCGTATCTTGGTTCTTTGTAGACGTAATCTCCTTTAAGTGTTGACAACGAATCAACCGACTTCGATTTTTCAAATTTCCTTTGCATTTCCTCATATTTGTTTTGAACTCTTTCATGTAGCCTTGAAAAATGACTTTTTCTTAGAGGGTCAACGTTTTTGCGCACTTCCGCCATTAATTTACCACAATATATTTTATTTTTGTTACACAATGGTCGTAAAATATTGCTCGCGTCGAATGATAAGTTAACATTGGCAAAACATTTTGCTGTGTGGCGAGTGTAGATAACGTTATCAACTGAGTTATTGATTATTTTGACTAATCTATTATCTTTAGTGGGCTTTTAGTCTTACGGGGATTTTAATATAAGTAGTGCACCTTCTTCTATTGTTGTTGTACCATAAGTGTTAGAAACGTCAATAATTAAAACATAAGCATGGAAAGTAATTTTATGCAATGTTATCTGATTAAGCTGATGACTTATCAGTTAAGTGACGCATAGATAAAATACCACTAAGTACGTATTATTTATTTTGTAAAAATTTGGTGATAACGTCTAAAGTTCGATTTTAGCAATTTGTGTTTTACAGCTTTGATAACGAAAAAATCGTATGGCTTGCTAAAAAAATTCCGAAATTAAGTGCGCATAATTTAATCGGTGACAACACAACCGTGCCCCTTCTTGGTTTTATTGCATACAAGTCAAGAGTTTAATAACACCCTAATCTATTATCTAAAATATAGCTATGGCGAGTATGACGTATGTTCCGATAGCGATGCGAAAATATAACATTTTATCTGTACAGGAAATATTATTTATGGGTTTAATTAGCTAGTGTTTGAGGCGCCTATCTAGAATTCTGTTTTTATCCTTTTGAAACGTATTGTAGAGATAAAAAGTATTTAATTTAATAGATGTACCTACACATGCAGATCAACACATCATTGTAAAAAAGAATATACAGACGACAAAAGCAGAATTGTAAAAGAATATCATACATCCTTCTTGCAAAGTAAATTTAAGGTATTTATTTCACTTCTGCCATTTTTATGTGAATGGGAAACCATCAAATGATTCTCCCGTCATAGGCTGGGCGGGAGGGCGTGTCAGACTTTAACTGACTAAAACCCACCCATGTCCCTTCAGTTGCCCTTTATGTTCCGGGGCTGCGGTAATTATTAGAACTATTCCGCAACCTTGGCACTTATACAATTTATAGGCACTTTTGAGTTGTCAAAGAGTCCCAAAGAAAATTGAAACTAGTTGGTTGTTCCAAAACGTCTGTGATCTCTATGGAGAAGAACGAGCAAGAAACTCAGTGGTCGCCCTTTTTAATTATCAAGATTTACAAAATTTTGCTTACGTTAATAGTGTTGCTTTTATATGTGGAAACAACTAGGTAAAGAACATCATCATCATCATCTCCCTAGCCTTTTCCCAATCGTGTTGGGGTCGGCTGCCAGCCTAACCGGATTCAGCTGGATACCGGTGTTTTACGTGGAGCGACTGCATACCTGACCTCCACAACCCTGTAACTGGGCGACACGATACCTCTTGGTTAGACTGGTCATAGTTTCTGGCTAACCAGTAACGACTGTCAAAGTTCTACGAATGACAACCGGGACCAACGGCTTTACGTGCTTTCCGAGGCATGGGATGTCAGTGATGTCTAAGATAAACTTTAGAAAGTACATATGAATTGAAAAAGTCACTTTGGTACTTGCCCGGATTCGAACCCACAACCTCTTACACGAGAGGCGGGCGCCTTATCCACTGGGCCATCACGACACTAAAGAAGGTAAAGAACAATAAAAAAAATTTAAGAAATCAAGAATAAAGTTATGGTAATCTAGAGATGATCAATCTTAACTGACAGCATAGTATCACAAACACTCTAAAGATAAAATCTTAATACTATAAAAATAAATGTTAGAAAAGTTCTAACATTTATTTTTTCCTCAATATGATGTTGGCTTTTGATAAAAAATACTATTAATAAAATGATAGTAAATACACAACATACAACATATTCTATCACATTTTTAATACATATTCTTTCAGTTGCGTACTATGTAATGCGACTTCACTAAGCGTTTCTTGCAAAATATTTGCATGTTCTTTGCAACTTAATATTTTATTTATATGAATATTATTCTTATTATTCTAGAGTGAAGTCACATTATAATGTGAATGAAAGTGTTACAATGGCTTAAAGCTTATAGTACCGTCATACACCCTATATAAGATCATAATGTTCACATAGGTAACAAAGATAAAAAAATCATAAAGATTAATGATGGCTTGTTGTTCAAAGGTGCTATCAATATCATACCTAATCCTATGGACCTCCTTTAATACATTAAGCTGTTAGTTAATACGTTTATTAGCATTAATCTTTTAAAATATTATTTCCACTCCGCTGTCTCCACTCCGCCATGAGATCTCGCCGAAGCTCCGTGAGCCACGCCGCGATAAGGAGGCACGCCGCCTCGCAGGAGACCGTGCGGTATTTCCGCAAGGTATCCCCGAATTGCCATGACCTTCTGGGACGCCCTCAGAAGTCGGGCCAGAGCCGTGGCTAGGTTGGGCGCCCACACCGGAGCCCCGTAGAGGGCCATGGACCGCACGATCCCCGCGTAGAGCCTCCGGCAGGAAGCGTTAGGACCACCGAGATTGGGCAGGAGCCGCTTGAGTGCAGCTCCAGCCCTCGACAGTTTGGGGCCCAAACGTCGAAAATGCTCCGTGAAGTTCCATCGGTTGTCGAGGACAAGTCCCAGGTACTTTATCGTCGACTCGACACCGATGTGAATCCCTCCCACCGTTGTCTGAGACCATGAAAACACATGGCCTCGGACTTGTGCAGTATACTCAAGTCCCAGTTGCCGGATCCTATCCACGACTGTCGCAACTCCTTGTGTCATTAAGTCGGCCGCTGCCTGGAACGACCCTCCCTGCGCTAGGACTAGCGTGTCGTCAGCGTAACACACTACGCTGACACCTTCGGGAAGGCGCGCAGCACCCAGTCGTACCCTATATCCCACAGGAGCGGCCCCAGGACTGATCCCTGTGGAACACCGCACGACATCCCTCGTCGACTCCACACTCCCTCGTGACCGGGGTAGATGACGGCTCTGTCCGTCAGATAGGCTTCGACCACACGACAGAGGTACCCACAGATAGATGACACTACTCTTCAGCCACTCGTACCTTCGCCGCGCACCAGAACTTGGTATTAGAGGTGATTTTTTATAGAGGTTGTCTTCCTCGCGGCCCGGGCGGTTAAGCCAAGGCCCTCGACCCCCGTCAAAAGTCAGAGACATGACCGTAACAGTCTTCGGGGCTACGAGATCAACGGGGGCAGCTGAAGGTGACGACCCCCAACTGCCTGTTCTGCGGCCGGGTGAGTGCACGCAGAGCCCGTTCCCCGACTCCAACACACACTGCCCTCTGCTATTCAGAGGGACAGATGGTGGAGTCCCCCGCGACAGAATATTTGAAAGTGGACAACGAGACCCCACAGGCACAACGTACCCAGTGACGAGTCGTTGCCCACCTCCCAGGGTGCACCGTCCCTCGGACTGGTCTTCGCCCCGGAAAAATCCATAAGCGAACTCCAGCCCTCGGGCACTTTTAAAATATTGACATTGTAGAGCTATTTTTAAATATTTCGATATGTTCCCGGACTTTAAAAGTAACCCAAAGTATCTGTATTTGAATAAATAAAGGCTGGAGATTGGTAGAAAAGGATATGACGTCAGATAAGGTGTAACAGATTATGAGGATTAATCTTATCAGAATTATCTTTGTGTATTACGTGATATGCGTCATATTTTTTGTTTGATTGTGGGTATTTCAAGTTTTTTGACCATGGGCTACTCTCACTAACAGCTGTTTGGTTCCCAAAAGCCTCAGGTTACACCTTTGATGATTGTTGAATTTTATATAAGTAAGTATTACTGCTCTTTTCGTATTGGGAGTATACCTATAAAGTCTATATAGTGACTTTACGTTTTTAAAGTTCATCATTATCATCATTTCAGGTATAAGACGTCCACAGCTAGATTAAGCTGTCCTTTAATATTGTCTCTATCCGACATTGCGTCAAGAATATCACCTTCATCATCAGCTCATAAACGTCCATTCCTGGGCATAGGCACCTTGCTTTTTCCACAGCATACGTTCCTGTGCCGTCAGCACTTAGAAATTTTGAACCAATGATAGACCTTCACGAAGTCATTCATCCATTTGCCAGGTGGCATTGTCACGTTTCGCTTGCCATTATATAGCCTCCATTCGATAAGTAAGTTGGTATATAAATAAATAAATAAATAACCGTTTTCCACTATCAGCCATGGTTCTTTGAGCTATGTGCCTAGCCCACTGCCTCTTCAGCTTTGTCACACGGTGAGCTATGTCGGCGATTTTGGTTCTCCGATGGTACTTCTCGTTTTCGCTCAAGAATATGAAATATAAAAATAGCGGTTGGAATATAGACTAGCTAAATGGTTTTTTATCTTAAAGGAAGCACGGGATTACAAATATTAGACTTATGGTAAACCAGGATCAGTACATTCGTTAATCTAACGTATCTACTTCGACAATCAGATCTGTTAATATTTTGACAATAATTATGAAGATAATACTGATTGTCTTTGAGTGTGAATCATGCATTCCTGTAGCTAAAGATTCTTATCTCTCAAATGAATATGCCACATAGGTATTTCAATTTGGCTGACGAGGGCTGGTGCATTAATCATCTCGCGTTTACTATGCTCTGTACTGGGCAGTCAAATTTACTCTAGGTAATAATGTACATAAAGGGCACACGCTCAAATCTGCGAGTTTTATACTATATTTTAATACTGAAATGTTTTTTAATTCGTACCTACATTACATAATATATGAAACAGTTGCGAATGAATCATTTCATATTAATAAAAGTATTAAACAGGCATTGAGTAGCAAATTCTGCAGTGGCAGTGGGTTAAAAGATAAAAGAGGAAATTTGTACACGCAAGAACAATAATTAATGATTAAACGAACTTACCTAGTGAAGTTCTATCATAATTATGCGAAGGCTTCGTCCGAAGGGATTAGCAAATAACACTTGTAGTACCGCCTAGTGGTTCGCCAGTCTCACACTATAGTTGAGGGTAGAAAATAAAATTAAAAAATAAATTCACGTCAACAAGACAGTTGACCGACCCGCTTGCTTCATTTAGTTTAGAGAGTAGCCGCATCTTGAATATTTCACACACAATAAAGGGTTAACAAATGGGAGGGAGGGTTGCTAATCCCTTCGGACGAAGCCTTCGCATAATTATGATAGAACTTCACTAGGTAAGTTCGTTTAATCATTAATTATACTTCAGGCTTCGTCCTCGGGATTAGCAAATAACACTTGTAGACTTTTAGAGATAGTAGTGTGAAATATTTTGTTTATTCCTCAATTTTACAAACAGATATAAGAAAATAATTATAAATCAGCTTATCTTAAGCTTCATTTGAGTTATTGTTTACAAATGTTCTGGCAAAACAATCATTTCCATTGTTATTGACATTACCTATGGTTCTATTTATAGAACCAAAATGTGCTTGACGAGCCGCTCCATCCAGCGGTTTTTCTTATTCGATCTAGGCTGACGCCCAGCTGAAGAGCCGCGGATGTAGCGGCGTGCCTTGTGCTGTGCGCGGTGGACATGTTCACATCGATACCGCTATTGCGCAGGGTGTCTTTTATCCACCTACTCAAGGTTTGAGAACCGACAGCATTGTAAGGCTTTCTAAAGCTTATGAAGAGGGAGTCAATATTCTTTCGCAACGGGCTTGATTTTTCGAGTTAGGTAAGTAAAGTCAAGACAGGATATATTATTTCGGGTCGTTCCTCAAAAAACGGTAACACTAACAATGGCTGCAAACATCCTTAGCGTGATGTTTTTAAGAGGTCAGGTATTTTGATAGTTACTTTAGAAGAGGACAATTCTATGTTTTTAAAATTAATCTTTGACAAGGTCTGTACTCTGTGCGCAGTCAAAAGAGCAATGAGAGTGATAAGTTTTTTCGAAAGGTTTTCGAGGGATAACGTTTCGTTGGGATAAAACTGGCTGAGATAATTTATTACTATTGTAGTATCCCATGTTATTTCATACTTGGGTAAAGGAGGACGTATCCGAAATATACCTTTAAAATACCTTTTGATCCTATCATCTTCTCCTAAATTATTTCCCATGAGTAGGGCAAACGCGGATCTACAAGAATTAAGCGTCCCGTATTGATATCCCTCTTCATAGAGAATGTTTAGGAAATTAATGATTTGTGGAATCGAAGCGTTATACAAATCACCATACCAGAGCCGTAAGTAAACATCATATTGTTTATAGGAGTTTTCAGAAATAGACGCCAACATCACATTAACTGCTGACGGAGATACGCTTGTTCTTACCCACGCCGTCCGCATAAGTTACCTGCCACCGGGGTTTAATTAAGTTTGGTGTATATGTCGCGATCGCTAGAACTGGTACATAAAATTGGATTTGCATTTGCCTTAAACACAACTGGATCAGACAATAAAAGGCTTTTTTAAAAATTGGGTAGCTGTTGGCCAATGTGGTACGACTAGTACGCCCCTAGCCTTATCTGTAATTATCTTTCTCAGTGTCTTTAAAACGACAGAGAAAGGTGGGAAAGCATAAAAATAATTATTGGCCCAGGAAATTGAAAATGCATTAACTGCCATTGCATTGGGGTCTCTGTGCCAGGAGATCTAAGCAGAGTATTTAGTATTTATTCGACTGGCAAATAAGTCTATTTGAGGTACCCCATACGTTGAGACAATTTCCTGGTATGCCCAGTCCGCCTTGACTCGGCATCTGCCGTGTTATTGTCTAATGAGCTAATGTAATGAGCTATGACGTACAATTTGCGACATTCACACCACTGCCATAGCTGACTAGTGATGTCAGTGAGGTGGGGGAACGAAATACCTTCCATCCTATTAATGTAAGAGACGGCTGTAGTGTTGTCGATGAGGAGTAAAATTTGACAGTTATTTAAATCTTTAGCAAATACTTTTAAACCAAGGAAGGCCGCAAGTAGTTATATATGTTGTGTCTTTTCTTGATTACTCCACAACCCGCTAGCCCTCTCTTTGCCACAGGCAGCCCCCCACCCCGTATTTGAGGCATCTGAGAAAATTTTCAGATCATGCGTATCGTGCTACAAAACGGTATATGTATTGCATCATACCACCATCGTATATCAGGTAGTAACACACTAGATATATTCATAAATTTATCATGGTTATCATCAGGTTTTAAGTTTAAATGTTTTACGCGTTCAAATAGTTTAGTACATAGCAAGCTGTATTCTACAGCTGGAAAAAACTGAAACTGGTAATCCGACCATTTGTTCAAATTCACGTATCTTGCATATTTTTAATTTCTGATTTGACGCGAACAATTTTTCCCGAAGGTAACGTGATCTGGAAGTTTTCAGAGTCTAAAACAAAACCTAGAAATGTACATACTTGACTAGGTATCATTAAACTTTTATCCTCATTAATTAAAAATCCGAGAGATGTAATTAATTTCTTAGATTGTACAGTATTGTACAAACATTTGTCGTATGACTCATCTAAGTAATTAATAGATATTAGGCCTGCCAAACGTAGTAACCGGACAATAGGTTTCATTATTTTAGTGAATATTATATGGGGCAGTGCTTAAGCAAAATAGTAGAACGTTAAATTCGTACAGTTGTTGAACTTTAAATCTTAAATATTTTCTTGAATTATAATGAATACTTATAAAATAGTAAGCATCTTTTAAATCTATTTTTGTTATTAATTTTAATACTGTCATTTTTTAAAATGATCAGCTGTAATATTTTTTTTTTTTTAAGTTCTTTTTAAAATTTAGGATGATACTATATTTGCCATTTATTTTAGACACTAGAAATATACTAGATAAAAACTGACCATCGGTAGGTTGACATTTTGACATAGCTCTATTACATAATAAATTATGAAGTTATTTAAATGGGATTTTGTATCCCTTAATGCAAAAGAAAACAATGCTTATTAACTCGGGATCATTGTTATTTTTTTTTTTTTTCATATCAGCGAGTTATTAGTAGTAATTTGTCTCTGTCTAATTTCAACATTTTTGTCGCGTTTGGCATTAAAGTCGGAAATAGCCGCGTTAATTTCGGCATTTAATACAGGAGCATTAACTAGTTTTCAATTACTCCGCAATAGTCCTTATGAATTTCGGGGCCGAAAATATTCGAAATAGTAGGATCTTCGCCCAGTATTTCGAGTATTGTACTGTTTAACGTATCAGCTGACTCAGGCTCTTCAGTATTTGTCACCGGCTCCGCGGCGCTAGCGGCGGCGGGTGGCGGCAGGGGGCGGGGGCACTCTTCGTCGGGTTCCGGGACGGGGTCGACGAGCGCCTCCGCACATGGCTCAGAATCAACAATACCGTCAAGTAGGTTTGGAACGTTGTTATTACGTTCTTGATCTGAAAACCACCGATGCCTATACTAGTCATGAAACAGACCAAAGTACTGTTCGCCAGACAAATTTATCGGGTAGTACAGCTCCAAAGAGAAGTACGCAAACCCATCTAGGTAATCATTACTGACCTACACTAGTCAAGAAACAGACCAAAGTACTGTTCGCAAGACGAATTTATCGGGTAGTACAGCTCCAAAGAGAAGTACGCAAACTTATCTAGGTAATCATTACTGACCTACACTAGTCAAGAAACAGACCAAAGTACTGTTCGCAAGACTAATTTATCGGGTAGTACAGCTCCAAAGAGAAGTACGCAAACCCATCTACGTCATCATTACTGACCTACACTAGTCAAGAAACAGACCAAAGTACTGTTCGCAAGACTAATTTATCGGGTAGTACAGCTCCAAAGAGAAGTACGCAAACCCATCTACGTCATCATTACTGACCTACAGTAGTCAAGAAACAGACCAAAGTACTGTTCGCAAGACTAATTTGTCAGGTAGTACAGCTCCAAGTTATAATAATATTTAGTTGTGTAAGTACCATGTTACAAGTAAGTCACACTAATTATTGACAATTAGTTAAGAAACAGTCCTAGAGTACTGTCCGCAAAGCTTTTATTGGGTAGTACAACTCCAGAGAAGTACGCAAACCCGGCTAGGTAACTATAACTATCACGGGTGTAAGTAATGTTTTATTATAAAAATAAAATTTATGTAAAATATCACGATTGAGTCACACTAATTTATTGACAATTAGTTAAGAAACAGTCCTAAAATACTGTTCGCATAACTATTATTCTATTTTGATATTGAGTAGGTAAACTTGCAAAGATAACATTTCTTAAAATATCGTAGGAGTTTCTACGAATAGTAGTTAAACCCAATAGGTATGAAATGTAACCTATTTAGCTAATTTAGTCAACACTTTTCTTAAGATTGATTAAATGTATTGTAAAAAATTTGTATACAACATGTCCCGGAATAAACGCACACCACCAGACACCCAAATTAGAATATTATGTTATAATCATAATACATACACTGATTTTTTATTATTAAGTTTACGACAGTTTTTTTTTTTTTTTTTTTTTTTTTTTTTTTTTTTTTTTTTTTTTTTAGAAATTTGTTGTACAGATTGTGGGAGAAATTTATAGTCACATTACAAATTTACGCATGCATACCGTCGCACTTGCATAAGGGTCTAGCGTAGTAGATATTTCATCCATTTTAGTTTGTTTTGACTGTACAGCGGAAGTGTGACAGCAATTTACGTAGTTTTAATTATTTTTGGGATAAAATATTACCCATATTAAAAATTACAAAAATCGTTTCAGTAAACGATTCTGAACAAACTATTTTCTTAAAGTGCATTAATTCAGTTACACACTGTATAAGTAAGTATCTACAAGTTACTTCTTAGTAAACATAAAACCGTGACAAAAAGGTTTTGATACACTTGATATGTATGTAAAAGTAAATAAGGCAAGTAAAATCGTTGCCTAAAGGACATGCATTATGGCGACTTATTTATCGCCAGCTCGTTATTAAACGGGCTTTGTACGGCAGCAATAAAACTAACAAACAATAAATACACAATGACTGACCTGGAGACTCCGAGCGGGAACGAGTATCAAGCGAGTTGGAACGACTCAGCGTACTTACGGCATCTTCGCAACACTTTCTTTTCTAATTTCTTGAACTACCGCAGCAGATGATCGTAATCTTCCTCGTTTCCGTTTAGGTATGTTGGATAAGCACTTGGAATAAACAATTAGCACTTTTGGGACGCGAGCGTGTGATCGTGGCGAGCACTAAAAAGCGAATGAAGCAAGCGGGTCGGTCAACTGTCTTGTTGACGTGAATTTATTTTTTAATTTTATTTTCTACCCTCAACTATAGTGTGAGACTGGCGAACCACTAGGCGGTACTACAAGTGTTATTTGCTAATCCCGAGGACGAAGCCTGAAGTATAATAGCACATAACGTCATTTACTTAAGTATCTATTTCCATGAACCTTGAAGAGTTTCAAAGGTTCGTAATAATTTGTCTAATCAATCAGTGTGTGATTGCTAGGAAAGTAATCTTGATAATATTGAGGATAAATGTTACGTCATCGTGTAAGAATTAGCTCTGCCGTTGCACTTATAATGTAAGAGGCCACTTGTCTTGTATAAATGACGTCTAAAGTAATTTAATTTAAATATAATCATAATCATAGATATTTCCTTTTTAGATAAATATGATTTGAATGGATACTTCATTAAGTTGTAAGGAGGTGGGATTGGAGCAAAATAATCAATTGGTTTCTAGCATTTATATCACACTGCTCCTCATAGACCTAACCGAAATTACATTCAGACACAGAACCAACAATCATGCTAATAACGTTAGCAAGTTAGTCCTGGGTGGAAATCGAGACTACGACCCGGAGATCGTAAGCTAAACAGTCAGTCACTAACCACCAGCCCAGGCCCGTTACACCTTAATACAATGATATTATAAGTAAAAAGGTGTAGATAGGTTACCTAAACGAAATTCTATCTTCAAAAACGGCACACTAACGCACACATACATTACAAATCAAGTGTAAGAAGGTATGATTTAAGTAGTGCGAGTGAAAAAGAGATAAACGTCAAATGTTCACGCGATACTCAGTATTATGTTGGTCAAAAGAGTCATCTCGTGTTCTTGGTTATAAGAACTCGTGTATGATCTCCATACTATAATTTAATAACCGTACAATTGTCATTTAAGCTGAAATATTATTTTCAAACTGGACATTGGCAGAAATTACCGAAAATTCGGTGGATTGCCATATCTACTATATAAAAGTTGAAGTTGAAGTTGGTCAAAAAGCAAATTTTTGAAGTGCCAGTTTTTGACTGGATATAACCTATCTACCTTTTTACTTATAATATCATTGCCTTAATTTAGTGTATATCGCGCCCACTGAACCCACAAATAATTAATGTAACAGAATACATATAAAAACATTAGCAACAGAAACTCGGTGAAACTAAAACGAAACTATCCCAAACTAAGTTCTGAATAAACCACAGGCCACTAAACATTTTACCCCTAATTATCTGAAGCAGGAGTTCGTTAGTCTGTAAAACCTTATGTCGAAGCTGGTTAACCAACAAGAGAAAACTAACAACACAAACTTGGATAAGTCCGAGTAAATTAGGTATAGAGGAACCATTTTGAAAGGTTTCTGAAGTCAAATGGAGGGAAACTTTGAGGGTCTTGGGTCACTCGTTTTAGCGCAATTGTCGGGTGCTTTCGACCCTTTAATAATGACCCTTTGAGTTGGGAATTTTATGTGTTGGATTGATAAGTTCTATGCATTTTTAGCGTTTTGTTCTTATCTTTCATTTTTCACTTAGTAAAATGGGGATGTGGACTGTATTTTTTATTTTTTCCTTATCAAGATAAAAAGATGTGCAACAGCACGTTTTTAATGTTTTCGAATGATTATAGCTTTATTTTATAAAAAAATGTAAGTACAAAAGGAAAAAAAAACACTGTATAATAAATAGAAACACTGTATTTTTTTTTTGCATACATTATTATTTTTTTGCGTGCATTTTCTACAAATCAGTTTTGGAAATAATGACAAAAAGTTCTAACTTCGGAAAAACTCCCGGTAGCTTGATTTTTGTACAACGCTTCCTTTTATGACTCTTAACAAGATCCCCGTCAGTGCATGTTCTGCTAAAAATGCTACGCGGGGTCAAAAGATGAAACCCTTTTTAAACGGTTTTTCGCAAAAATCTAAAAAACAGTAACTGTTGTAAAAAATACCCAGTGGTGTTTTACGCTCAATCGGATACCGAGAAGTAATCACAAATATGATTTCCAAGATTTGAAGGACTATTATACTATGTCTGAGTTCGGACTGCACCAACTACCTATAAGGGGTAATAGTTTGCTATATTTTATGATTAAAACATTAGAACATGTGGGGTCTAAACCCAACGCTCTCTGAATGGTGGCCATTGATTCATTCTCTGTATTAGAAGAAAAATGTTCGATATAAAAAATAAAAAACAAAATGTTAGTCAATTGGTCCACAGTTAATAGCGTTGTATATGATTTTTTAATATAATTTATTTCTATTATTTAGTGTAATAATTTTATGTATTGCATTTTAGAGTTTTAAAAGTTGTCCCCATAATTATCTGGTCTTAGATTATCATTATCATCATCATGATTGTGCGTCAACCCACTACTGGACGTAGGTCTTTCCCAAGGTGCGTCATTTTCCTCAATTTTTGGCTGTACGCACCCAATCGCCGTCGTCGTTGTAGCTGTCTTTCGCAGATCATCAGTCCATGTGACCGTAATCCTGGTCTGCACTGCAGTATACGCTTACTCCTACGATTTACGGTTATACGGCAAGCGTGACCAGCCCACTGCTGCCATTATAATATTTACTCATTATATAGAACTGACTGACGGTTGTTGGGGCGGAAAGGTTCCCGAGTGGCGGTGGCGTACCGGAAAACGCAGCGTCGCCGTCGGCAGGCCTCCCGCAAGACGGACTGATGATCTCATCAAAATCGCCGCTCCCTCATCGCAGGTCCCTTTGGATGCGGGTAGCGCAAGTCCGATGCATGTGGAGATCTTTGGGTGAGGCCTTTGTCCAGCAGTAGACGTCTATTGGCTGATGATGATGATGATGACTCATTATCATTATTGTGTAATAAGTAATGCCATGTAAATTATTACAAAAGATAAATCTAGGACATTTTATGAATAACTAGATGTTCTTCACGGTTTTTGGTTGCAGCGTCGCTCTGGTAGTTCGTAGTGTGATGTCCCATGTCTATAACCCTCTTCGATAAATGGACTAACTACCACAAAAAAAATCCAGACCAGTAGATTCAAGATTCGTGTTTTGAACCAAAGAAACAAATTGTAACTTTATTAATATTCGTATATATAATATAAAATACGTTTTATAAGTGCTTTTTCGAGGCACAGAGTGTCAGTGATGTCCAGTATAAACTTTAGAAAGTACATTTAAAATTAAAAAGTCACATTGGTACTTCCCCGGATTCGAACCCACAACCTCTTACATGAGAGGCGGGCGAGTAAACTACTGGGCCATCACGATCTTTTAACATTAGATGTTAACAGTATGCATGTATTTACACGCTAAATAAATGATATTTTAATTAAAAATATTACACGTGTCAACACAAAATTGATATCAATGCGATCGTGTACGATATTATAAAAGAAACATTGTACAAGTTCCTTCGTTCGGACGATATCTGTCTACTATCACGCACGTCATGTATTTTTAATGTATTTGATAAAAAATATAAAATATGATAGGTATTTATAGACTTTGATAAGTCATAAACACACAAAAACAATCGGGCATCTACGGTTTACTAATGTTTGCCATAATTTAATATGCCATAATTTCATATGCCATAATCGTATTTGCCATAATTTCATTTGACATAACGCTTCATTTGCCATAATCATGAAATGATATAATATCATTTCCCATAATTTCATTATTCATAATCGATCAAATGCCATAATAATTAAAATCCATAATTTTGTTTGTCATACTTTTAATTTTCAATAATGTCTTTATCCATAACATTTATTTACCATAATATTCATTTGCCCATACCAACCTAACGACAGCATGCAAGCAAGCATACAGCATGCATGCAGCAAACTGGCAAGCATGCAGCATGCAAGCAAGCATGCAGCAAGCAAGCGAGCATGAAGCATGCAAGCAAGCATAAAGCATACAGGCAAGGATACAGCATGCATGCAGCAAACAAGCAAGCTTGCAGCATGCAAGCAAGCATGCAGCAAGCAAGCAAGCAAGCATGAAGCATGCAAGCAAGCATACAGCATGCAGCATTCAAGCGAGCATAAAACATGCGCAGGCAGGGTTTCTGTCACGGCTCCGGCGCTGCGGGTCTCCGGCGGCCCCACGCGTACTTATCGTCGCAGACGGCTTTCGCTCACCACCGCAGCTTCGGCTTGTTGGCCGGCTTCGCCGGCCAGCCTCAGCCGCGGCGATTCGCTCGCAGCCGCCTGCTCCTCAGCCCGCGGGCCGCCTTGCCCCTACGCGCCTACGCGATTTTAAATAACACTCTAGGGGTAGGACAAACAAGACTACGTGGAGTCGGTTTTGCAGCAATTCGGTTCTGTCACTAACTTTTGTAGCACAGCATGTTAAATTTTTAACAATAGCAAATTGGTTAGGCCTACTAGTCGGGGTGTTAACTATACTTATTGATGGTATAATTTTTTATTAATTATATCAAATGTTGCTTATGTCAAGTGTCGATTATGGAATGTATTACTTATGGAAACTAATTATTATGGCATATGTTATTATGGAAACTCATTTTATGGCAAATGAAAGTTATGACAAGTAAATTGTTATGACACGCGTTGTTAGTATAAATGAAATTAGTGCAAGTGAATATTATGAGCAGGGACGATTATGGAAAATAAAAATAGGACAAATAATATTATGGGAAACAAGAGAATACCGGCATCTACCCCATAGATGACTGATGTTTTGACGGATAAAAAACCATAACTAAACTAGCTTCTGCCCGCGGTTTCGCTCGCGTTAGAAAGAGACAAAAAGTAGCCTATGTTACTCTCCATCCCTTCAACTATCTCCACTTAAAAAATCACAGAAAGAAAGACAAACAGACAGACAGACAGACAGACAGACAGACAGACAGACAGACAGACAGATAGACACACTTTCCCATTTATAATATTAGTATGGATAAATATCCTGGGACAACTCATCGGCCAATTGATCCCAAACTAAGCTGAGTTTGTTCTATGGTAACCAGACAACTGATAAACATACTTATATTATTTATAAATGCAGTCATTGCTATAAATAAATAACACCCTGTCAAAGAATCAAGAATCATCGAATCGAATGCTCATCACACAATGTTTGTCCTGGGTGGGAATTTAACCCATGACCTCCGGCTTATCAGTCAGGGCCACTAACCACTAGACCATTAGACTAATAGGTCCGTTTCACCGCCTTTAACCCCCTACTACAAGTTTTCGATTTTCTTTTGTGTTCTCAGGTAGGGAAGGGGGTTAGAGGGTAGAACTTTGGATCAGTCTTGTGGTTCAAAGTTTAACTCCCCCAAGTAAACGTCTGTCTTTGATATCAAAACATAGCATAAAACAAATGCGTTTTCCGATGTCTTTCTGCCCGTTCCTATGTATGCTTAGATGTTTAAAATTAGGCAATGGATTATCGAAAGCTCATATCAGCAGATCGCTAGTTAAAACCATAAAATTGTCTTTATATTATTTATGCTCACTCTTAGACTTTCTAATGAAACGATTCTATGTCAGTGTAAAAGTGCTGGTTAAAGATTTCAAGATTTCTTAAAATGGCCACGGTAGCTGAAATAATTAATAAAGTCAATAGATACACTATTGTATCTATATGTTCAATACTGTGTCGCGACATCTATCGCTCCGTATGCGAGTTACAACCGACATATTCTATATCGCGCAATCAAAGTTTGATGCGTTATCAACACACACAAAAGGGAGTAAGCATTGCTTGTCCGCCATCATATTACACTAAAGTAGGTTTCCCCGCGGGTTTGCTCGCCTTCATGTCGAAATTTCCAACCCCTAAAGGGTTGGAATTTTCAAAAATCCTATCTTAGTGGATACCTTCTTACTTAAATACTTACTCTTCACAAAGAATACCAACTAAACATGTCTAACGATTTGGGCTATGCTTTGACATATCGCCCAGTCAGTCAGTCAATCGGTCAGTTTTATATTAGACATAGCTATCGCTGTCAGTATCTATGGAACCACCTACTATGTATAATGTAGATAATTAGTAGACAAAAGCGTATTAAATAATTTAGTCATGTGGTAATGCTATTTTATAAATATTAATAAATAATCTTATCACAAAACCTTGAAACGACACTGATGAATACATTCTTTATGATGATTACATCCTACCTAACTATTGAAAGTTTGTACCTATGCGTGTGAGTGTGTGTTTAGTTATGGTTTTTACTAACTAACTGTTGGCGAAAGCTAGCAAAACCTAGAAAAAATTAATAATTTATGCCAAATATAAAAAAAAAAACGCACCATTAAATGTAAACAATACAGAAACAGTTTTTATTCGACCGGAATCCAAATTCAAGCTTTAGATGCGCCAAATGCCCCAGGGATTGCAGATGTCTACAGTCAGCAGTGACCAACTGTCTGTTTGTTTAACATTCAATATTATTTAAACCAGTTTGACCTGCTTTATATTTGCTTTCCAATATAAGAACAATCGATACCTATGTCAGAAATTGAGGATGATATAACGAAGTAATTGAGTATGACACATGAGTATTCTGATAAGACTTAGGTTTTCATTTGGTCTCCCGAAACAATGAAAAAGCTTTAAAAAAATAACTTGAATTTCGAAAATCGTTGGCAATGTAATAACAACAAACAGAGCGGAAACGACCGACTTTCAAAATTCAAGTAACAAGTTTTTCTCTTTTTAGTTTTTGAAGGCGGTTCCTATTTTTTTTAATGCTTTTTATTTTTGCTGCGATTTTTTTCTAATGAACCTATTCTTTTAGAGTCGGTTAAAATAGTGAAACCTCCTAAATTTACCAAATACTTTTCTGAATGCCGATTAAAAATGAGTTTAGCCTAAAGCGGGATAATCACACACAAGTCAAACTGAGAACTGCCCTTTTTAGTTCGGTAAAAAGGACAATATTAAAAAAAAACCAAAGGCAAAACTGTGCCATAATATATTCAAAAATAACATAGTATTAGAAAACTGGAGAAAGACTATGAAATAGGGGAAGCTAGTGTTAAATGATGGTTATGTCCGGTGCAGAGCAGACGGCACGGTTTGTCACGTCACCACTAAGTTATGAGTCGAGGTGCAAGCTTCGCTGTGAATAATGACGTCATCATAAGGACAGAAAATTGTGTGGAAACAAACTTTTAGATGAATTTGGAACTGGTGGAGAGAATATGTGATCAGTAGTGATCGGAATTACCTGAGCTAATATATCTAAAATTTAAAGAATAGACACAAATAGCGGAGACTTCCTTATTTCTACTTTTTTCAGGAAATCTCGATGCCGGATCAAGGTTTTGAATTATTTTTCTATCACTCACTAATTACCTGTGACTGACATTAGTAGAGCTAATGTGGTCTATTGGCCTAGCTATTATTGTCTCAAATTGGCTAATGCCTTTTGTCATACAAAAAAGGCGTGAGCATTAAAAAATATAAATAAAGGTACATATATATCTAACTACCTACAAATGTTATATGACACTACGTTTTAAGAATTATTCACTGTTTTAGTGCATTTGTCAATAATTTTATCTAGGTATAATATCATATGTATTCGTGAAATATATAAGTATGTCTAGTTTCCACAGTACAAGCTCTGCTTAGTCGAGAGTTTGGTATCCCAGTTTGGTTGTCCTAGGATATTTTATTTTATCAAAATTTTCTCCTTTTCTGTTTTCATTAAAGCCTTTCTAAAATCAAAGATTAAAAAGAAAACAGCACGTCCCTGCCACCAAAGAGTCTACAACACCAAACAACAAAACAAAACATTACAAATTCGAAATTCAAAACACAAATACTTCGCGCCAACTCGAGAAACAGTTAATCCATTTGAATTTGTATTTATTTGTTATATCTTTTGATGTGGTTCCATCGGATCGGAAGTAAAACTTTGAGTTCTGAGTAAAGAGTAAAGTTCTATCGAACTTGGCCATTCACATCCGAGGATCTCGACAAACTTGTTTCTCGAACTTCTGCCGTGAATATAATATTAAAAAAAAAAACGACCATGTTGTCTCTCCTAGGTTTTATGGACGGAATAGTATTGAAAGATTTCTTTTGTTTTATATCTTGTTGGTTGGGTGATTGATTCGAAAAGTATTAATATTTTGTTGGAAATGGTCTTTGTGTTTATTTATTTATTGAATTCTTAGTACGTAGTGTACAGGCGGACTTAATGCCGTAAGCATTCTCTACCATTCATACCTTCAGGTAGTGCAGAGAAATTATGAGGTAGATGCACTAAAAGTGTGAAAGAATAAAATTGTTTATTTATATTGTTTATTAAGAATAAAGTGTTTGTTTCAGATGTTTGAGGCGGTAGTTTTCAGGCTGGCTTATTTTTGTCTTGTGTAAAGATTATGTGTAAATTAAGTTTTATTTTTAATTCTGAAATGGTACGAAAACTAAGGTGACGTCGTTATCAAAATCTTAACCAAGGAAATTTTCGAATTATTTTTACTAGGTGCCTCTTTAAAAAACCTTTTTAAACAAACAAACGGCCTACCTGATGTGCTTACCTATAGTCATTTGCAATAGCAGAGACCCCGGTTGCCGTCCCAGAGAAACGAATCAGGTTTGTCTCTGGGATTCCATTGAGTCGACGATGCCTGTGGTAGTGCTGATGTCTATAAGCGTTTCTGACTACTTAACACAACGAGCTTGCTTTCATTATAACTATGCTTACTATTAAAATACTATCAACAAGTAAGTAATATCTTAGTGTATTCGCAATACAACGACTCAAAATTGGTTTTACGAGTCCCTACTTCATTAAATCAAATCAAGTAAATAAACTATTATAATAAAAGTTTATAGAAAAAGGGCATAGAGCAGATAAAACACAATCATGTTTAAACTAGAAAAAATATAAAGAGATATCAAATAGGTACAATACACCGGGGACTTCATAAGATTTGCATCTCCGAGGTTCGTACCGAACAGTATCTTATCTTTTTATGATTTCTTATTTTTATGACGTTTTATTTTCGCATTAGATAAATAAAAATGATAAAAGATATTTACAAACGATAGGTACCGTTTTAAAAAAATGTTAAGAAGCTATTCGTAAAGTAATGCTGAAAACTAAGTATGCATTATTTTGGCATAAATATCTTATCTTTTCAACTTTAAAAAGATTCACACTGAAAAAGTTTAGCATTTTGTATGTGTATTAAAATTTACTGTTATCTAATACCATATTATATCATTTACGAGAGCTTATATCACATTTTAGATACCTATTACTTATAGACACATGGCAGATAAGTATGGCTATAATCCTATATACCTATACATATATGCCCTTACTAATAATCACTGTGTAAAGTTATGCAATGAATAAAGCCTGTGTAACCATACATTTTTTGACGTATAAACCTGTCATAACTATAGATGCTGGCGGGAAAAATTCCGAATCATTCCCGTCGAATACTTCCGAAGTATTCCGAAATATTCTGAAACTTTGGGAATATTTCAACTGCCAAAAAAAACCGGTGAAATGGTATTAATCCATTAAAAGCCACTGTACTCGATTGAGTACAGCGTAATGAAGTAAAATAATAAGGTGTATCACCTAAAATTTACAAGATCTGTCATTTACACTTCGGAATAATGCTGTACTCAATCGAGTACAGCAGTTACCTCTAATGGGTTCATAGGGAAAATAGCCTACTAGCTGTCCCCCGCGGTTTTATCCGCGTTTAATTTCCTTTGGTTACTTCTTAGCCCCCGTAAACCGTTTATGCAGCACACGCAACAAAAGTCCTCAAATGTGAATAATTTTCCCCGTTTTTGCAACATTTCTCACTGACGCTTCGCTCCTATTGGTCGCAGCGTAATGTTATATAGCCTAAAGCCTTCCTCTATAAATGGACTTTAAAAAACAAAGAATTTCTCTAATCGGATCAGAGTTCCTGAGATTAGCGCGTTTAAACAAACAAACAAACAAACTCCTCCGCATTATAATATTAGTAGTAGCTTTCCAATAGTGAAAGAATTTTTGAAAGCGACACAATAGTTTTTGAGTTTATTTATTAGGTTTTCCTTTATTTAGTAATACCTATCTATGTGACTCGCGAATACTTAGCGATGCGAACAGCAGAGCTATATACAAACTAACCAAAAACATAGGTAACCCTTTTTCAAAAAACAAATCAAATATATGCTCGGCCTGGTTTTTTATTCCACAACTAACATTTTGAAAAATAGCATTCGACTTCGATATAACCTACATAAAAACAAAAAAATAAAAATCCTGTTAATCGCAGGATAACATATGTAGATAATTATGTTATCCCGCGATTAAAGGGATTTTTATTTTTTTATAAAAATATTAACAAATATACTTAATCGATCAGATTTATAATAAAATAAACATTTATATTTTACTAACTTATGTGGCACTGAAAACTAATTAATTCACCCACCACACAAAAAATAAACACATTTATTCTTATTGAATAATTCGGGTGAAATATTCCGCGGAAACATTCGATTGCGGGGTATGAATCTTTCTGAAAACTTCTCCGGGGGGGGAGCATCTCCCCTCTTACCGCACCCCGCACCGCCATCGCCTTCGTGCACACAGTCGGGCGGCGGCGATCGACGGTCGATGCAAAATTCCATTCGATATTTAAAAAAATAAAAAAATATTTTGCAAAAAAAATACAAATCTAAATTTAAATTCATTTTGAATAATTCTGATTTAAAGAAACTTTCCAAGAAGTATTCCGGAATTATTTCGAATTTTTCAGAAGTTTTGCAACTATAGTCATAACTTTATGCAGCGTTTATTAGTAAGGCGCATAATATATATATTTACGTTCTTTGCATCCAATCCAAATAAATTAAGTGGAAGAGACTTTAAGTATCGCCAAAATAACAGTATTCTCATTTTTTTTTTTGCAAAATAATCTTTTTTTCTATTACATTCATGACCTACGAATGAAGACGTTCCCAGAGACCTGAAACTTGGAGGTGTGTTCTTTGTTTTTGTGTGTTGTTTTGTGCACAAAGACTTAAGTGCAACGTAGGGAAGTGTTACTAACATAGATTTAAGTTTTATTTTTTTTACTAACAAATATAATTATAATTGTATGTATGTTAGATTATGGTATTTATATATGGGCCTATGCAGCCTGAAATAAATTAAATTTGATTTGATTTGTAAAGTGTAAGTAGCCACTAAGAAAGGATTTTGGAAATTCGACCCTTAACCTTCGACCAAGCGACAGCCGGCTGTCGCACTGCTATTGTCTGTATATAGTTTCTCGAATCACGTGTGTTCGAAGGCCAAAGGGGTAAAGAATGGAAGTTCGACAGCCACGCGGGCGAATTCACGGGTGAAGGCTAGTGCTATATAACAATGTGCGAGATTTTGTACCAAGTCCACAAGACAAGCAATATCTTCCTTATGCCAAACACACAAGGGTTAAGACTTTCTTATTAAATTAATGCGTTCTTTTGACAAAGGATTCTGTAAGGATTTGTCTCGCATTTCATTTGTTTTTGTTTGAATTCATTTGCTGTTTGATCTCTGGGTATTTTATAAAAACAAGCTTTGAGGTTTGTTTGCAATAAGTATTTGTTTGTGATATTTTGTAGAATAGAAATGTTTTTCAGAGAAATGTTTTTATTTATTGTTTCTTTTTTGTAGGTAATTTATGGTTTGCGTAGTTATTGTAGAAATGATTTGGCTATTTATTGTTGTAAATTAAGACACTTTTTCCGTGCATACATGCCTTTTATTTTATCTATGACATCACTGAAATCGGTGACGGAAAACATCATCGTGAGGAAAACTTGCGATTTTTACTAGTATAAACAGAATAGTTTATGCAGGTCGCTAGTATATTAATACTATGCACCTACTTTGCAAATCTTAAAATTATTCGCCTTGTTTTGTTGTACAGTCAGCATCAAAAGTCGATGACCACATTTAAAATTTCAAAACCGCTGTACACCGTATAATACCTAAATTGCTCAACATGACAAGCACCAGAAATTAATGATCATCATAAAAGAGCATAAGTAGGTGACCACCACTTTTCAAAAGTCGCTAAACAAAGTGATGGCAAAAAAAGGATGTCATTCTTCGTCTCTAAAGTCACTAAACAAATTTTTGACAAAAATAGCATACCATCGTTCTTCTCAAAAGTCCCTGAACAGCATCAATTGTTTTTTGGTTTTAATATGTGTGTACTCGTATTTTTGTCAAGTGACATTAATATAACATTCCTTTCCGAAGTTTGACAACAAAACATCTGGGGGCACGGTAGTACCTCCGCCAAGATGATAAATTATTCGGATTAGTAAAACAGTTAAAACCGTTTATAACCTACCCTGGGTACTTGTCACAGATATTTATCAGATTTTTTTTTGTATTAAATTTTTTACATCGGTGTAGACTGTCAACAAATTTATAATTAAGTGGAAATATTCTTTTTATATTTAAGGATAAATATTTTTTTAAATACCCCCAACTATGTTTACTAAACAATTTATTTAAAAGGGAAACTGCGTGAATTTTGAAAATAAGCCATTGGTTTACAAATAAGGCTATATACTTTGAAAATGTGCTTGTTGCTTGATCACCCACTTCGACTATTCTCATTGGCACTAAGAAATAAAAATAATATATTTTGGAAAGTTAAATTCGAAATTTAGATCCATTAAATATTTTTACATGATTTAGTTTTGATAGGACAATATTGGATTTGTAACTCTGAAGATAGAAACAAGCACTTTTTAGTTTGCAGTTCAGTATCCGAAACAAAGTAATGTTCAGCAACTTTTGGTAGTTATGCTGTTAAGTTATTTTTGGACGTTGCCATGATTACACTAGATACCAAAAGAACCATTTTATATTGTTCAGTGACTTTAGCAAAACTAATTGTTGTGTTATTTTTGGATGTTATAACGATCAGCAATTTTTGACCAAATGGTGTTCAGTTAATTTTGAACTTTAATGATGTTCATTCAATACTGGCGCCTATCTTGTTGAGCGATTTATGGATGATATAGTGTTCAGCGGTTTTGAAAATCTGAATGTGGTCAGCGACTTTTGATGCTGACTGTACAATATTTATCCGTACTAATATTATAAATGTGAAAGTAACTGTCTCTTCTTCACGCCTACACCTCTGAACCAATTTGAATGAAATTTGTTACAGATATAGTCTGGGACCCCAGAAAGGACATAGGATAGTTTTCGTCCCGAAAATCCCCCGGGAACGGGAACTATTATTCCATGCGGACGAAGTCGCGGGTAAAACCTAGATTATTATACGTAAATTATAAACATTCCTCTCTCTCTATTGACGTTAAAAAATGCATTAAAAACCGTTCAGTAGTTTAAAAGATCTAAGCAAATAGACAGTAGAAGTTTCCTATTTATATAAATAAAAGATACAGTCTTTTGTCAGTAATCACAGACACATCCCAAACAAAACTAATGGAGCTAAAATAGAAGCGCACAAAAAGTTGTTTTAAAAATTTCTACATTTAAATAAGGAAATTAAATTTTGGTTGAAAATATGTGGAGAAAGCCGCAGGAAATAACGAATATACTTATTAAATACATTAATATAGGTAATCAACTACACTATATTGTATTCTGTAACTTTTACTAACATACCAACAAGCGATCTAGGAATAAAAGTCGACTTCCGATGCATTAACTTAACTCAAGCCATTTAATAAATTAATCTTAATTGTTTCATATTAATTCGTTAAATAATGTATTAAAATAATTCATTTCGTTTGCATTTAATTTAGTTTAGTCTTACTGACCCTGATTGTCTCAAAAATCAGGAAACTGAATAATAATAAAAACTCACTTACTACCTAGTTCCGGAGCCCTGTGGCGGTGTAAATTGAATAATAATTTATTGAATAATTATATGAATAACTGCAAGTTACTACCTACTACGCTTTAATTACTACAAACACGTAACTATTATATATCCGGACACGGATGTATTCCGTCCTTTTTTTTTGTATATAATATGTAAAAAAAAAAAAGTTTTTTAATGCCCAGACATTCGTTTTTTATTTTGAAAACCTTCTTCGGTATAAACAAAGGCACCAATGTGAGTGGCCGTCGGTAATGTAAGTCTAAATATAAAAAAACCGGCCAAGAGCGTGTCGAGCCACGCTCAATGTAGGGTTCCGTAGTTTCCCGTCCGTCACAATATGTTTCCACTTATAAGTTAAAAAAAGGCTTTTGTTACGTTGACATACTAAGTACGCAGAAATTATTTTGTACAACCTTTTTGTCTTTTTTGTACAAAAACCGTTCTTTCTATCAAGTTCAAAATAATTTTCCTAGAAAGTCCTTATAAAGTTCTTCTTTCCAGATTTATTTCATATTTTTTTAAACCTACGGGTCAAAAGTTAGAGGGGGGGGGGACGCTTTGATTTTTCCTTTTGGAGCGATTATTTCCGAAATTATTGACATTATCAAAAAATTATTTTAGTAAACCCCTATTCATTTTTCAATGCCTATCTAACAATATATCACACGACAGGGTTGAAATTAAAAAAAAAATCACTTCCCTCTTTACATATAGGGGGGCTACCCTAATAAAACATTTTTTTCCAATTTTTATTTTACCACTTTGTCGGCGTGATTGATATACATATTGGTACCAAATTTCAGCTTTCTAGTGCCAACGGTCACAGAGATTAAGCGAGGACGGACGGACAGACAGACAGACATGGCGAAACTATAAGGGTTCCTAGTTGACTACGGAACCCTAAAAATGGTAAACTGACTGATTGACTCGGTGATCTATCAACGCATAGCCCAAACCGCTATGAGACATGAAACTTGGATGGTATGTTTTTTTTTTGTAGTAGCCAAGGTGTAAGGTTTTTTAGAGAAATTTCAACCGTACAGGGGATGGATGTTTCGACATCCACGCGGGTGAAGATGCGTGTGAGAGCTAGTGTAAGTAAGAAAATCTTTTTATGACAGGCATAACTAACATATAATTTAAATAGGAAACTTATTATTGTCGTGCTAATATGTATAACTGTTGTGAGTTCTCATGCAAGAATCACTTTTTGTCGGCGTTTTCTGCTCAATCTTAAATATCTTGCGTTGGTATGGAACCGTTCAAGTCCGACTTAATTTACTTTAAAAGAGAAAAAAAAACTCTTCACTCCAAACCTGAACAGAAAGTTTCACGTAAAAAACCCCTCAACCAGTCTCAGACAAGAGCCTTAAAACTAAAATCAGGTGGCCCTATTGATACGTAAAATTTTATCACTTATTCAATCAAAACAAATAACTTTGAGCATCGAGCCGTATTCATAGGCTGGATTTATCTCGTAGGCTTCGGAGGGTGCGCATAAAAATTCTTCTCATGCGGTACTGATCACAATTTGATTGCTGTCGAGGATTGGTTCCTGGCTCGCGGCCCCTGCGGTATTGGGACGTCTTCGACTCAAAATTTATGACCGCTATCCACTTTTATTACGGATTGGACGAAAGAGTGCAGATGTCCTCCTGATATATTTTGTGAAGAAGAATTTTCTCTTGTGTAAGCAATTTTTTCTCCTTAATTTTATGTTTAGATTGAAACGATACGTGGTTCATTTTGATTGGATCCCCGATATACTAGGAGGGTTGGTCTGGGCGCTCTTTTTTAGTACCAGTTTTTTCTTTTAACATTTAAGTTTTTTAAAGATTTTATTATTTTCAATCATCAGTATGCCTTTATTCATTATAAAACGCCTGCTGAACGGTTGGCACTGTGGTTAAGCGCTTTCCTGCTGTACTGAGTGTCGCAGGTTCAATTTCCTTAAGGCGTATAATATTTGTTTGGTTGTTAATTTATGCGATTTTATATTTATTTATTTATTTATTATTTATTTATTTAACATCTATGGGAGACTTACAGCTAAATACAACGGTAATACATAACAGTACGGTAAACTGACAGCCAATAACAAGTCTTCACGTCTAGAGCTAGTGTGATGTAAAAGTACTGTGAACAAAATAACAACTGTACACTCTTATAAATGATGCACAGGAATACAATAATAGACCATCGCAGTTAATAAAATAAAACTAGGTATTAAAGAAATTTTGGGATAGACACCTTTTTGCCGAAACGTACTCGCCTTTGCTCTACATATTATGACGGACAAGATTTTTCATTATGAAAAAAAAAAAAGATTAGATTCGCTATAATTTGAGTATCCGTATTGTATAACATTGATTTAATCACTTCCCGAATTTCACACCCATCCAAGCCACAAGATTTTTTAACACATAACAACTTGTCAACATGCAGAGCATTGATATACTTGTTCAAAAATGCAGAGCAATGCATAAACTACTATTCAATGTCAAGACCAATACTATCAGTGTCAGATATATAAAAAATCGAGGCACGTCCATTAAAATAAATAACAGAATTTATTCGAGTAGCTACCGCTTTTTGATTTTCACTTCTTGTGATCATTGAATATTAAATTATGCATTGCGCTGTTCCTTCGCGAACAGAATAAATTCATATTTCTCTGCGGCAATCTACATTACCTTTTGCTTTGAAAAATATCATATTTGATAGCTTAAAATGGTGGATACGGAATTTATTTTCGAAGAAAACTGAGGATAACTGAGGATTTTTCTGGGAAAGAAACGAGCTAGGCAGGTAGAAATGTCCTTCGCAAGGCGATCGGTTTTTGATTACACCCCAGTTTCTCGATCCCAGCAACGTCCCATTAAGATTACCCTTATTTTTATGTAAGCTTCCATATTTTTATATTTTACTAGTCCCTAAAATGATGTCACTTAGATTAATGTATCCGATATGTAAATTTTATTACAATACATCTATACTGATATGTCTATGATAACATTATAAAGTTAAAGAGTTGGTTTGTTTGGTTTAAGGCGATAATTTTAGGAAGTACTGGTCAGATATAAAAAAAAATATATGTTAGATAGCCCATTAAGAGAAATGCTTTAGGCTAGAAAAGATCACGCTAACTATAACCTAGTGGTAGTTTATATTCCGTGGTGCTAGGCAATCTGGGCTTCTCCCAGTTGTAATTGTCCCTTTGTGCCTATCGGCCTAGTTCTGTTCTGTCTCCTGCTTGTTATGGAGGGAAGTGGAAAAAATATATGTATTTTTCTTACTCCTCCGCTGTTCTTTTCTGATTAATTTCGTTGCGGGATCAAAGAAAGTTGAATCGTTTCTCCGGGACTCGTCGAGCTTCCTTGCTCGGCGCTTTTCTGGCGGACTCCACTGTTAATTCTGGCTTTCAGGAGTTGCAGTGGTTGGGAATAGTGTGGTGGGATTGTCCCAACTAAAAAAAAAATACCTAGTGGCGCGAAGCAGTATCCACAGAAGTGAGTGAAATCACCGCGGGGGACAGCTATATTATATAGCTGAAGAATTTGTTTCTTTAAACAAAGTAATTTTAGAAACTACGGGTTTAAATACAAAAGTTCTCTTAAGTCTTGGATAGCTTATTCATCGAGAAAGGGGCTATAGACTAGATAAAATCGAGCTACGCCGCTGAAAGTATAGTAATAGGCGAGTAAAACCGTGGGGGACAACAAGTACTTTTTAAATACATACATATCATAGTTAAATTACTCCCAGACACAGAACAAACAATCATGTTCATCGCACAAAGTTTGTCCTGGGTGGGAATCGAACCCACAACCTCCGGCTTAACAGTCAGGGTCACTAACCACTAGGCCAACAGGCCCGGCTTTCGTGGTTAAAGACACTTTATTCTCAAAAAAGAAATTTACATTTCACTTAACTGAGCACAGTTTCTGTATGAATATCATGTATACTTTTTCACTACAAAAACCTTACAATAGACCATCTAGATGCAATGACTGTTTATCAAAATTAACCCTAACAATACCCCATAATTATAATTAAACAATTACTCCGGTTACTTACGCGAACCGCGAATGGATTTCAATTCAAACACCTTTTCCATTTTGGTTGTAATTTAAAATCATTTTTGATGTTCTCTTCATTCCGTACAATAATAATTTAGGTAGGAAGATGGCGGCTTTCGCTTTAATCAGTCGGGATTTGGTACTCTAATTGAAAGGACTTCGTGTCTCGCGGCGCGACTATGAATTTGAATAACGTTTTACAATTTTGTTTTCGGAATTGTGTTTTTAATGTTTAAATTTTTATGAGTGGGGTTTGTTTTTTAATTTAAAAGTAAGTAGTTTCGAGTATTTTTTTATTTTCAGAATTTTTGCCTTGACGGCAATAGTAATGATCAATGTAAGTAAGTTGAAAGTTGAGTGCTATAAAACTATTTTTTAATCGCTTCTTGGTAACCCATTGAACTGAATGTATGTTTTTTTTTATCATTTTACTATCATAGTCACTAGTAATTAATTAATGACTGAAACATAGAGCATAGAACCTAATGAATGGTTTTTGTTAAAATTTTGCAGTAATTTAGCTTAAGTATATAAGTACATCATAATAATAAATAATAAATAAAAGTATTTTATTGTAACCAAAAATATTACACTACTTTGAGGACTTAATTTAAGATGTAATAGATTAATACAAATCTGTGTATACTAACATCTAAACTAGGCCGAGCCTGTATTTTAGATATTAGTTCCTTCCAATGATACAGGACTATAGTACTAAATATTACACTATTTACACTTAACAGTAATTAACGCACTTCGTGTTATAAGTACAAGGATAACATCAGTATAACACATAGGCTATATAACATCACGCTAAGATCTGCAGGAGTGGAGCCGTAATCTAAGACTTATTATAACGCGGGTAGAACTGCTAGTTAGATATAATATACTCTTTAGATTGAAATTATTATTTTTTTATTTGTCTTTTTGCTCAACTGTTTTAGCGGAGGTCAAAGCCACTTACTACTGCACCACTACCACCATGGCGGCATTCTGCCTCGCGAGCATTGTCGATTTTGATATCTGCATAATATCTTACCGAACCTAACACGGTCATATATGTATTTGGTAGGCTGTTTAAAGACTTATTTAAAAAAAAGAACTGAAAGTTGTAATATATAAACGCAGAAACATTGTTTATGTATCGCTCAATAAACCATATAAAACTATAATAAGCTCTCTGTTACATCTTATTGGTAGCACACAACACCAGACTCGATAAAAAATAAACGAAACAGCCAATAACCAATACTATACAGAATATAAAAACAATAAAATTGACCAAAACGAACAAAACGCCGATCGGTTACGCCCCAAACGCTGTCAAAATATTTGTACCGTAAGCGTTTGCAAACTAGAAAAACATTTAAATAGTCCTGTTGGGAAATACAGTTGTGGGAAGCAAAATGAAATAGCCGAACAAGGAAAACTGTATGACAAGGTAATACAGGGACTGAACAAAATGGTAACAATAAAACACCCTGTTTGGTTATAAAATGAAACGACACGAGAAAACGCCTCGGGTACGGTTCGTTTTAAAAAAGCAGAAAAATATTTAAATTCATTCCATGATTGTACATAAATGTGAGCTGTTTATGGTTACGACTGTTTATTCCGTGTTCTTAATTTAAATGTTTTACTGGTGAAAAGATGCCAGCATATTGAGCTAGTACAATCTGTCAAATTGTTTTTAATAGATATTTAACTTTATCGTCAAAGTTTTAGATTCAAGATTGATTGGGAATATTTGAAGACGAGAAGCTTGATGTGCATTGGCGTATTTACATGATCATTCGAACGTCGACGTTTTCATTGAAATCATGTTGGGATTGTTGATAATTCTTACATCGATATTATTATTAAAATGAATGCCTTATTTTCTATTTTTTCATTCAATAAGCTTCGCCACATGGGTGTGTAGTTAAATCGTCAGTGTAGATAAAAACAAAGAACACTGCATCCAATATTAGAAATTGGGATAGATATCGTGAGCACAGATGCGTAATTGAAATAGCTCTAGTAATAATTTTTATGTATATAACTGTTAACTTTGTAAGTATTTTTAGCTATTTTTAATACAAAAAGAGAAATTATTTATCACCGATTTAGATATAACAATAATTTTATGTTCTTATTTAAATTTGCACGATTTTTAATGTCATTGGATAGCAAATAAGCTGTCCAATCCAGGGGGCGTACCACAAGCCCTTATAAGCAGTATTACTTTGATATTACTTTCAGCGGGAAAGAGATGGCGCTAGACAACGTGTCTAACGCTGTCACTTGCACACTCCTAAACAGGAATAAAACAATCTTACTTTAAACGTCTTGGTAAGGGGGCAGGTGGCATAATATCAGCTTAGCAAAGTGACAAGTTCAATCCCAAGCTTTTTTGCCGGCCAAATTATCTGAATTTTACAGTACTTTTATGTAGAATTTAGATTGGTTTTCATATTATTATGCTATACTTGTGTTATTAAAAAATGAATAAAAATGATATTATGTATGTAAAAAAAATATTATGCTGTTATATTTAGATTGCCGGTGGCGGCGTATACAGCTTAGGCAGGTCTGCTCAAATATGTGTGCATCTCTCATTAATAGAGCACATTGGTCATTAACCTGAATGGCCATGAATTGACCAATAAAATTGCATAGACTTCAAAGGAGACCTCTTAGTTCGTTTTAGGTGGTTCTTCTCAAAGTAGTCGGATAGAGAAAACCTGCCCCACCGTTCGTTTAACCTTTTCACCGCCATAGTTATGTATATGTCGCAGGTTTTTTACAAAATTAAGTTTTTGTTCAAAAACCTAGGTTTTTGATGAAAAACCGGAAGATGACAAATTTCAAACTCAATTTCATCATAAACCTGTAACAGTCCAGATTTTTGATCAAAAACCTGAACTAGTTTAGGTTAGCTCAGGAAAGTCGCCAATCATACATTTGTAGGTTTAAGTTAAATGTTCGGGTAATATTGTTAATTTTAGTTATACACAGTTTTGATACTATAGGTTTATTTATTATTTAAGACTTACTTGTGGCGATTAATAACTTTATTGTGTATAATGATTTAATAAACATTTATTTATTAAAAAAAAATATATAAATAATTTATCATTTTCATTATCATGCCTAAATCACATTATTCGGGAATCAACCAAGACTACATCAATTCTTTTCCTGTTTTATTCGTAAGACAAGACCCAGAGACTTCCCCTATCAAGCAAGGACCCGTAAGATACTTATCTGTGATAAAATTGGTTAGGGACACGAGGTTCTGATATTGACCAGACCAGTTTTATGATGGAAAACTTTCCTTACATAGTACTATGGTTTGGCTAAAGCTTTCGGCCGCGACTCTGTCTGTCACTAATCGCTTTGGGATGTAAGATAATATTTTTAAAATAAAGTTTAGGCTTTTTACGAGCCTTTACTAAGAGCCTTGTTACCAAAACAAAAGTTCAAGACAAATATCTGTCCAATGTTCGTCATTCTGTCTGTCAGTGGACCATATCTCATGAAGAAAGAAGGAGAGCAAATAATTTCACACATTGTGTATAAATTCAGTAAATAATAATCATTTCCCTTTTTTGTTGTGTCATTGGCTAAGATAGTTGGCACAAGATCAAGAGATAGAATATGAAAGAAACAGTTTTCTTGTAAGAAAATTAGGAAAATATATTTATGACAGCTACAAAAATACTTTAACACATTTTGTAAAACTTTACTTTCTACCTAGCATAGTTAATAGATACAACTCGCTGTCAGATAAACGAACGGATAACGGAGTCTTGGTATCACCCCAGAAAACACCAACATCAAATAACCTTACTTTCCCATTATCCCAAATCAGATTCCTGAACTTTTCGTCAATACAACAAAACATATTAACTAAAAGAACTGTAGTCGTAGTTAGCCGAGTCACTAATCAGTACACTGTGGCTTAAAGTTAGTCTGTTCTGCTACTCTGTGCCTCGTCGCCTCTCGTAATCCGATTTACAGGCGACGCCGCACCGCCAGGATTAGTATTATTTTATAACTAGCTGCTGCCTGCGACGTTCGTCCTTATGGATGTTGAACTTCCATCCACTATTTTATCACTTCAGGTGTCGAATTTCTTAAGATTCTTCCTTTCCTCTTCGCAAAGAACACACCCACAACTTTCATGCCTATATAAGCAGCAAAAATACTATGCCGCCTGTATCACTGTTTTGTTTATTCAACAAAGGTCGTCGCAATATTCATGGAAAACTTTTAAGAAATGTATGCAGTTCTTTTAAGATTATTCCGGACAAACATATAGACACACAGACAAAAAATCTAAAAACCATATTTCTGGCGTCGTCATCGGTTGTAGAACACGTATCAACAATTATTTAAAAAAAATCATTGTACTGTTTTGACTTTTTTACAGTTTTATTATAAGTATTGATAGATAGAATAAAATACGAGGCTAAGCAGATATAACCTAGTCTTTTCTACAAGAAGATGACTATCTACTTAGCTCCATGTTTTACGGCTTTAGTAAGTTTTACGCGATAGGATAGGTTTTATTGGGTTTAATTCGGTGAGAGTTTCTTGCCTTTTAGTGATATAGTTGGTTAAAGAAAATCCTTGCCCCCTACAGATTTCTTTTTTTCTGTATTCTGTACAAACGTAAAAACAAACATATATTATACGTATAACTTACGTACGTATGTACTTATTAAACGTATTTCATAGACCAGACTCGGAACAGATACCTAAAGGATTTTAAGAGTATTAAAAATAAATAAATAAATAAAATAAAAATACTTTATTTCAGACCGTGGTTCATAATTGTTAGTAATCACAACCCTTAAAAAACTATGTTACCTAGTAAAAGATACAATGGCTTTATTAATTTAAATATCTTTTGCGATCACTTGACACACCGGGTACATGCACATGTCATGCACCCAGTGTGCCAAAGTGGCGCAGCACGGCTTATCACTAATGACTCTCAGAATGCTGTTGACGCTCCCACGCACTCTGCGCATCATGGGTGCCGCTCGCTTTCTTACGATGGCATTAAAACCATCAATATGTGCGTCGGCAAACATTCCTGATGCGCTGCAGTATCGCGGGAGCCCCAACAACATCCTGAAAACATTATTATACTGAACTTTGAGGGCGTTGTATGCCCTTTGCGTATACCGAACCCACAGGGTGCAAGTGTACAGTGATTGGCAAATTGCCTTGAATATCGTTATTTTCAATTTGGGTGCACAACGTGCAAACCTGCGGGCCAACATATTGCATCGGACAGCCAACGCCCTCCGTTCTCTTTCCATATCAGCGTCATCTTTCAAAGTCTCAGTAACGATGTGTCCCAGGTATTAAAATCTAGCACCCTCTCAAGGGATACACCTTTGATCATGACCTGTGGAACGTAAGCCTGTGGAACGTATTACTAGGTTTAGAGGTATGAAGAACAGAGTGTAAATCTCATCATTCTCCATTATAAAGGCAGGGTCCTCCGACCGAGACGAGTGTTGTGTATGGTGTACCATTCTCCAACGAGTCGGGATTGTGCAAAATAATGTATTATGTATATGCTAATGTTGCGTCAAACTCTTACACCGCGATATAGGCTGTAAGTTCACACGTTGGGCCATAGATGTCGCCACATAGCTCTTCTGAAGGCGACGTCCAGGGAAGTGATAACTATTTCTACTGCAAATCAGCGTTACTGTGTCCTGGTTTGAAGCGTGTGAGAGTATAAGTTAATTCTTTTTAAATCTAAATGATTTTCTTTACCTGTTAACGACTAAGGTTTAAACAATATAAGTCACAGTTTTGAAATCTAGGGTATCCATGGCATCTACGGCATGGAAGTGGCCGAAGCTAACTCGAAAAGGGTTCTTTAGACTTCTAAAGTTAAGATAAGGAAAAAAACTATAATTATTGTTCCATTTATTAATTAGTTCTGTTCAAAGAGAAATAAATATATTTTCAAAAATATAATAAATTATATGTCCCAGTGCAGTGTCACTAAGGTTATATGTTACGTTTTTCATTACTGCTCCGGTGCTGCTCCGCTTCCGTGAGCCATAGCGTACCGTATGTTATCTGGCCTATATTATGTTCATCTGATGTATAAGCTATGTTACTATAAAGTTTCATTAATATCTGTTCAGTAGTTTTTGCGTGAAAGAGTGACAAATATCGATATACCTAACATGCATACAAACTTTCGTATTTATAAATTACTCATCCCAGCTTCGCAAGGATGTCATAAATCTGTAAAAATCACGGATTTTCTTTACTGTAATATGCATTTTCTTTGCTGTAATATAAACAAAAACCTTCTTCTTGAAATACTCTATCATCATCATCATCTACCTAGCTTTTTTCCCAACCGTGTTGGGGTCGGCTGCCAGCCTAACCGGATTCAGCTCGATACCGGTGTTTTACGTGGAGCGACTGCCTATCTGACCTCCACAACCCAGTAACTGGGCGACACGATACCTCTTGGTTAGACTGGTCTGAGTTTCTGACTAACCAGTAACGACTATCAAAGTTCTACGAATGACAACCGGGACCAACGGCTTTACGTGCTTTCCGAGGCACGGGATGTCAGTGATGTCTAAGATAAACTTTAGAAAGTACATATGAATTGAAAAAGTCACATTGGTACTAGCCCGGATTCGAACCCACAACCTCTTACACGAGAGGCGGGCGCCATATCCACCGGGCCATCACGACACTCCACTGGGCCATCACGACACTCGGTGCCGGCCGGTGCTTGCCGGGTAGCTCTAATGAGCTATGACCTTTAAGCATACCTACACAGGTACAGCGGAAAGCGTTTTGTCAAGTACAGACAGCGGAAAGCGACTGTGTTTTATACTATGTAATGTATGTTAACAGAACATAGGTAAATACACACTTAATTGACACGCCTGAGTTTAATGGTGAAACCATGCCACCAGGATCAAACAAATACACTATCTGGCCACCACAAGCGATTCTACCTTAATTGAAACGCCGAATTCAGGGAATCAGTGGTTTGGTTCCGACAATTCCATCGAATTCTTTACCGGGAACTGAATTGGGCGGCGTTTTCGTTAACCTCAACAACTTATTGGATTTCATTGTTATTTTTGTTGGGGAATTGTTGAAATGTTATGCTCCGTAAATTGACGACGTTGTATATTTTCTTTTCCTATTTACTTGCAATATAATATTCTAGTGTAAAAAGTGTTTAATTATATCTCAATCATTAACACCTTTTACATAATACATATCGTGACAATTTTAATGACACATCGGTTTAATCGACAGCTTTTTGGTTTTTACGACTTATGACAGTACGATATACAAGAAAGCGTTGATCACCACGCTTACTTAAGGCGCTATAGCTCCTACACCGATGTTAGTGATGTAGGCAGCTACTGAATAAACTAAAAAATTACATTTGAAATGAAGTAATCACTTATCTTTTCTCGGTTTCGATCAACCCGCAAGAACACATCACAGCGCTTGAATAAGAACCGTAATTTCATGCATAAAAAGTGGGTCAACTTAACCACTGGGCCACTTAATATCTGGAATTACTTACTACCCGTTCGACTTAAATGTGCACCTCGCGCAGTGACGTAAACGCTGACAGAATGCCATCGCTACTAAACGAACGAGGCGAACTCGGGGCGCCGCGCGGGGAAGCGGGAGAGTGTTGCATACTAGTCTAGCGAGGTGCACAGATAAGTCGTACGCGTTGTAGTAACTTTGAAACTTACTGGATAACAAATTCACAACATCATATATGGCAAGCTGGTTGGTACCTTAGCTACAGGGACGTTGTATCGAAAACATCGTAAAAAAACGCTTTACGCACATTAAAAGTTTCTTGTTAATGTTACCTCGCATTACCCTAATGAGAACCGTCCCAGTGAAATACTTTTGCAATTAAAGTAAACGGTTGTCGGGACGCAGTATTGTGTGGGCTCTCGGGAAATCAACCGCAGGCAGTGTTGTAAACCTAATCCCACATAAGTGAGGGAAGTCTCATAAATTGACATCTCGGCAGTCCCTTTTTAAATGCAGTACTCGTTTAAATGGCCGGGAGTGCTTTGTGAGTGCTTTGTGATTTGTGTATGAAATCAGTTATATGTTTTTTTTTTAACAATACAGTGATAGCATGACAAAATGAAAATAATTTATTGGAAAAAAAAGTGAGCCGTCACGGGACGCCTGGCAGATGTGAAACATCGACATTATTTTGTAAAAGTAATATGATTGAAAATAAAAAGCATGGCGACGCGTCGCCACGGCATGCGTCGCCACGCCAGAAATTTGTTTTACGGGCGGCTATAGATGTTTCACATCAAAAATGTGGTAGGTTTAAAGGATTGCTTTGGTGCAAAGATACAGTTTGGCCATTTATTTATTTCATTTAACCTTGCAAAGAATATAAAAAATTACATAGGTATTCTTTTGTTTATATAAAAAAAATTAAAAGCCTTTGTAATTATCTACTTAAGTAGAAAATCCAATATCTGTAACACATTTTTTTTTATTAAAACATGTTTAGTACTTTTTACGCGAATAAGTAAGAAACATCCACACCAATCTCAATCAACATATATTGAAAAACATAATTGCATTTATAATAATTACAAGAAATACACTACCATTAAACCTTCGAATACATGTGATTTGAAACACAATAGAAAAAAACAGCAGCCCGACAGCCAGCTGTCGCTTGGTCGTTGAAAGGTTAAACACTATTTATTGGTGAATGAGCTTCACAAGTACTCATATGCCTGTAAAATAAATACTAGCAATAGCTTTGGAAACACTTTCATTGCGGTAATTTTGACTGTGTGAGTGTGACTTTTGCATCAATGTTTATTTGAACAAATATAATCTAACTAGCTTTTGCCCGCGACTTCGTACGCATGGATAATACTACTTCCCGTTCTCGGGGGATTTCTGGGATCAAAATTATCCTATGTCCTTTGTCGGGTCCCAGACTATATCTGTACCAAATTTCATTCAAATCGGTTCAGCGGTTTAGGCGTGAAGAAGAGACAGATAGAGAGACAAACAGAGTTACTTTCCCATTTAGAGATTTTTTGGCTGTTGACCTGAAATTCCTATAATAAGTACATTATGACGATCGTATTTGGTCAACCTTTTTTAACATTTTTTTCCATTACTCCATACTATTTCTTCCTATGACAGGCGAATTTTTAACTATTATTCTTCATAGCTGTCAAAAAGACTAGTTGACTCTTCTCGTGACCCAAAGGCTGGCTTTTATTTTGGCCAGAGGCTTAGCATTGCCATCCAACGTGGCAATGCTGCCAGCCTCTTGGGCACTTTACCGGTTGACAGCGATGCGGAGGAGTTTTTTTGATGCCATTTTATTTTAATTCTAGGGTTTTTAATTTAGTTTTAGTTTGTAAATATTGTGTATAATTATAATTGTATAAATTAAATTTATTCTTCATATAATTCATTCCATAGTTAAATTGAAGAAGATTCCTTCAGCCATATTGAATCCGACTGCATAAGATTAAACATAAATGTACCTAAATCTTTTTGTGTCATCTTTATTCAAGTTAATATTGAACACTGAAACAAATTAAGTCTTACACATTGGAAATATTTCTGAAGCTGTGCATAAAAGGCATTTTAAACACATGTAATTTCTGAATAAAAATGGTTGTACACTAATTTATTGCACATTGTATTGTAACGAGTGCATTACAGTCCAGCGTTCCGTGATTTATGCGTCTGCGTAATTTTAATATTGCATTGAATGGATAATTTTATACATTGAACTCTGCTGCTTTTGTTCTGAATAAAATAAAATACATACCTATTTAATACTTATTAAGTTACATGAAAAAAAAAATTATATATATTATGTAGTTTGTAGTTGCTTAAAATGTTGCAATTATAGATAAGATATCGAATTTACGTTCGTTGCGAAATCAAACAAGTGAAAATTAAAAATCCCCGGCTAGAAGTTATTAAGATCGTGATTTCAGCTAACTAGAGTTTATAACTTCAAAACTGCTGATCTGATTCTGATGAAACATTAACATCATTAGATCCATTGCCGGATCTATCCAAATCGGTTCACTCGTTGACGAGCTACGTTCCCATAGACATACAGACAAACAAACAGACACAAACGCATAGCAGTCAAGCTTAAAACACTATTATTTTTGTGACGGTTATTAAAAAGCTGTGTTAGGGCGGCCAGTCTAACCAGATTCAGCTGAATACTTGGTTTTTATATAAAGTGATTGCCTATCAAACTTCCCAATAACCATACCCTAGGGGAACCCTTACACTGATTCTTAGACTTTCTGGCTTCTGACTATCAGAGCCAATTGTCAAACATCTACAAATGACAATCGGGACAGTTTACGCGCTGTCTGAGACATGGGATGTTAGTGATGTTTTATCAGTCCGTAAGCGTCCACTGCTTGATTTAGGCGTCATCTAACTTTTTTCTCAGCATGCGAAAATGATGCCTGTAACCACCGGCTCCCTACAACGTTCACAAGGTCATTTTTCCATCTGGCGGAAGACCCTTCCGTGCTATATATATATAATCTACACACCATATAAGTAGTAACCAGTCGAGCAATCAGCAAACTAGTAATATACACTACCATGCATACCAAGATGGATAAAAACTCAAACGACTTTTAATCGAGAAAGTCACCCACCGAATAAAAACCACAAGATCTGAGCCTTTTTCCTACAAACTAGTCTACAACTAATCAACCACTTCTGCCCAGTGTATTTAATCTCGAATGCTCTCGAAGTCCCGATACATGAACGTGAGCAGAATAAACCAACGGGTTGGTTATAACAAGGCAAAGTTGTAGAGTGAACAGAATTCCTTGATGTTGTGGAGAATTATCAAGTCCAATAGAGGAACTAACTTGTGTCTGTATAAACATTATTAGAATGCTTTTAAAACACACAATTATTTGAATTATAAAAAACACTTTTCTTGACAGTAACTACTCATGGATAGATCTGATTTTGTTTCATATTTTATTATGACTAAAAAGATTAGTTAAACCCACATATTTACTTCGTGGTTAAACGTTTATTAGTCATTGCCTTAGATTAAAATTAAAATGTATAGGTTTTGCTTTCTCCCTTGACCCATCCAATCCATATAGAAGTCGTTTATTTTCTTACAAATTGTGTAGCAGTAACAAAAACTTATAATAAAACTTTTTTTTTTATATTCTGCTATTACATAATAACAATATTAAAAGAGTTACACTCAAAAACTCTACTATACAAAAAAGTCGTCAAAATGATCAACGCATAAAACACCTAACTCAAAATGCGCTAAACTTTGCCCAATAATTTTAAAGTTCGCAAACGGCACGTGTACAAATGACACTTCATTAAACTTGGGCAAAGTTACAGTCCAACGTTCTGAACTAATATTTTGCCGCTATCATTCATTCAGCAATCTTTGAAGTGGTCAGTCGTTTTCGTACCTCTGGGTTCTTGTTGAAAACCGACTTTGTAACAGATTTGAGAGGACCAGGTTGACTATGATTTTGTAGGAAATATGGACAATCATTTCTCCTTGGGAATGGAAAATCATCAAATGAAGGAGTCATTTGATGATTTTTCATCCCGGTCTGGCGGAGCATTTGGGAGTGTCAGACTTCTACTGACTAAAACCCATCCACGTTTCTTAGCCCTTTGTGTCGTAAGCCTCTTTCGAGCAACCTTTGGCCAATATGGATAGTCTTGGGTCTGAATTGATAATAAGACCTCTTGTTGACAACGGACAACGGACCGATTTTCATTACGGACGACGGGCCGATGTGCAATTTTCAATAGGTTAAAAATGTGTTTGTAACGACACATAATATCCGTTGCAACCTTGCAAGGAAACTCGGCGCATCGGCCCATCATCCATTGACAAAAGTCGTAGTAGGATTCTTTGTGGTATGTCTGGGGCAGTATTACTACCATATTTATTTCTGCCACAAAATAGTTGTGTTCGGGTTTGATGGGAATGGGTGCCATCAACACACAACACCAAACATGACATTTCAACTTTGTCTCTGGAGCTGTTTCGTATCGGCACGGCCTCGACATTGTTTCATTAATTGATTTCTCTAGATTTTAATCTCTAAACAAATAAGTTTTTTAGCATACTACTATGAAGGTCTACGCTACGACACCTTGCACAAGACGGTTTTATTTAACTACATTTTGTCCTACATACGCAATAAAGCCGGTGCACACTAAGTGAGCAGTGGTCAAGTTGGCAAAGCGGTTTAATTTCACCGGCTGTTCAAACTTCCAGAGGATTTTGTTACAAAACCAACTTGAGTCTTCGGACCCCGGTGTGTGGTAAAAATACAAGCCTCCAGTAAAATGCTTTTTCTCCACTTTTTTGTCGTTACAATTGAATTTCATAGTTTAACGAAGTACATTCGTGCGCAGTGATGTTCGCGGTAACTTTGTTGGTTTTCAATTTTGCCCATTTTTTGTTTCCCTAGTGTAGTCGTAGCTTTGTGTACCGAGTTTTGAGGAATTTAAAACATGGTTCTTTGTGTCCACAACTAGCTGTTAATTCTGTATCTCTGTTGGGAAAAGATAAGTTATTTTCTCTCTTTTTTTGTGGTATGCTTTTGACATTGTACTACTTTTGTGGTACACACACTGTTATAACGGAAAACAGTATCAGTGTAAGGAATTCATGTTATGTTTTATGAATTTACTAGCTTCCGCCCGCGGCTTCGTCCGCGTGGATGTCAATACTTTTATCCCCTATTTTACCCCGTTAGTGTTGAAATTAAAAAAAAAACCTATCTTAAAGGAAAACTACTCTTTACAAAGAACATACCTTTCAAGTTTTATGTTTCATTAGGCAGAGGTATCAACCCCGCCACACTTTACCTAACCACTGCAACTTCTAAAAGCCAGAAACAACAGAATACCTCGATTAATCCCGGAAAAACGATTCAACTGTTTTGGATCCCGCAACTAAATTAATCAGACAATAAATGTTTTCCACTGTCCTCCATAACTAGCAGAGACAGAACAAAACCAGAGACAGAAAAGAGCCAATAGGCTAAAGCCTATTGGCTTAGTTCTGTTCTGTCTCTCAGGTGGAGGTAGCCTGCGGAATCTGACATCTTGTAAATGTTTTGCCATCCGAAAGACACAGAATATTATTATGTTACGTCTGCCTGTGATTACACCCTTCAAATCAGAACAGGAACGCCACTTTACGGCAGGATTATGATGATGGTACTTCCCTGAATGAGTTTCTTCATAAATATCTCTATTACTTAACCACTGACCTTTTTAGTTTTTGTACATGTTACCGGCCAAACTCAATTTCAGGACAAACTAATTTTGCCTAAGCTAAACTAGTTCTTCCTTGCCTCGACTCAGGGCACCAGAGACTCAGGGCACGGCTCGGATAGGTTTGGTTAGAAGCCTTATCCCTCGTGATTATTTTTTCAAACCACCCTGAAAAAGGAGCCCCGCAGCGGGGCTCCGTCGACCTACCTTAGACTAGTTTAGCCTAGGCAAAACTAGTTTGTCCTAAAATCGTGTTTGGTCGGAAACATAATACCTATACATAGACTGTTAAACAGAATATTCCATTTTCTGTTCATACCGTTTTAATATCTCGTCTCATTAATCACAGGGAAGTGCATTATGAAAATTATAGTGTCAGAGTAAAAATGTTTTATGTAAAAGGACTACATCTAGAATTTTCAAATAGCCACCTTTGAGCACAGAAACATTTTAGCCCGGATTACTTCGCGGAAATTAAAAACAGTACTTTCTTTCCTTTAAAAAAATCAAACTAGTGTACAGTTGTAAATATTTCATATTGGTTTTTATTTGACTGAAATTTTTAAATGTAGAACTTTAATAAAAATGTTCCAAATAGTCTCAACACACATTTTTCTATGAGTCCATACAAAATAGAAATATTTTTACATAAATGAATTAAATTCAACATAGACAAAGCCAAACATAACTAAAGTTTCAAAAGTCACTGGTTATGGCTATCGACTTGCAAAACTTTAATTATTGTCGCTTTTTAAATCTGCCTTTAATAGTCTAAATCGTACTTGATGTTAAGTTATGACATGGTGTGAATAATCTCAGCAATCGGTCATTTGTTGTTATTTATTGAACGCCATAATTGTCTTACTACAAAGATCTTCATAAAAATCTTCACTTCAACCAAGTCAGAAGAAATTTCAAGCAAATTTGATCAGTAGTGTTTAAGAATCGCATACACAAGTAACACAATACATACGTACGTGTCAGGTACAGGATTTCCTTATTTGAACTCGGTTAGAAACAAGAAAATCCATTGAATAAAGAACTGGCATCTAACATCAAGAAAGAAACCATTCCATGACGTCACAGACCCAACTTGTGCTCACACTTCCGTAATTCTTCCCGAGACCCCTCAATCACAGCGGAGCTACATTTTAATCCAAGCAAATGCTTTTCCCTCCATTGATTCAGATGAGTTTCACCTTTAGTATGCTTCTTCTTAGGGTTTACTAAAAAAGTTCATTTTGTTACCGCACAGACGTTGCAACATTAATGGAATCGCAAGATAGAATACTTTACAGCTCCGACGCCTCTTTCCTACTTTAATAAGAAAACTTTTCCTTCGATTGACGAAGTTTGTCAACAAGAAAAAATTACGTCTAACATAGGCATATAAACACCTGGAGTTCTCTCAGTTATTGCGCTTCCGAAACAATTTCTATTAATCGGAAATCGAAATTCGGTATCGGAGTCTCAATTTTCTCTTTGAGAGGATCCGATGATAAGGCAGATTGTAACATGTACTTCTATAGTGTAGCTGTGAGTATATACTTACTTGTTTTGTACTCTTTCGTTTGTTTTTCCTTATTTGTTTTTTTTTTGGTGATCAATTTTGTATTTCCGCATGTGTAAGAGCGGCTTCACACTAGCGTTTGTCCAGCGTAGGCGTTCGATAAACGAATGCACAGCGAAGACGCCGCGTTGTCGCGACGCAGACGCCACGTTGTTGTGGCGTCAGTGCAAGGGCAAATGAATACGCTGCGTAGTACAACGCAATTGTGTGACGTCTGCGCCGCGTTAGCGCAGCGTTCAATTGACTCCAGAGGAAACGCCGCGACAACGCGACGCCTGCGCCCCGTTGTCGCGTAATGACGCGTAATTCTGCTTTGCCACAAAGCAGCATTACTGTGTTTTGAATGACGTAAATAAAAATATAAAATAAATATAATTGAAGACGCCTTTGACTGTACTGGCCAAGTGTGTGTGTATTTGGTTGACTAATGTTTCATATATTTTTTTCAGCACCAGGACTTTCTGTGCTCAACCGCGGACAAACGGATGCACAAACTGATAGACGGAATTGGTGAGGTAACACTTCGACTGGAGAAGACGGAAAGTTATGTCATACTATCCTAATCCAAACTACTGTTTCAAAAAATATATTGAGGCAACAACATCTTGTTTCTGGAGCTTTGGAAGTTGGTCTTTTTACTCCTCTACAAACAAAATTCAACAACAGTGTAGTAAATAAAAATGTTCGTACGGTGTGATTAGGCGTGCCACATCCTATACAAGCAACTCAACCAAAAAAATGGACTACCGAATGTTGTTAGCGCATTGGAAAAAATATTGTAGTCAGCCCGAATGCATTTTAACTACATTCGTACCGCGGTTTGCGATTGGCCGCACTTTTAGCCAAAAACTTTTTAAAATCACATTGTTATTTTAAAATAAATAATAGCCAAGTGCGTGTCATGTCACGCATAAAATAGGGTTCTGTAAGTAACCATTCAACTTTTTTGCATTAAATTAACCGTTTGGACGGTAATCCGAGGAAGGACAGACGGACGGACGGACGGACCAAAACCATAATGGCTCCTATTGTACCATTTTTAACCAACAGTACTACCGACGTTTTTTGTAATAAATAATATATTATATAAGATGCGTTTTTATCGGATAATAAAATACAATTTTATCGAAAATTTATTTCTGTTTGGATTTTTTCCACTGTGTTGCATTATTTCGCTGAAAGATAAAAGATATAGGTATTATTGCACATTTACCAATCTAGTTTAATGACTATTATTACACCAATTGATATTTTTTATGTCTTATAATTTATGTTTTATAATTGATATTTATGAAGTAAGTATAGTACTTATACATGGTACAGCGTTAGCGAAGCCACGAAGCAACAAAACGGTTTTAATCTCGTAGAGAAAAATAAACTAGCTACTTACAGTAGAAATCCGCGTCATTCTTTCACGACCCTATTAATTTAGGCTGTGCGTTGATTCAGCAGTCAGTTATCTTTTTATATTTTAATGCATAGATAATCAATACGAACTTCACGATATTTAAAACTTTATACAGGGTGTCCCACGGTTATGCCACATAGAGGGAAAGTTCCTTAAATATTGTAGATAGAATTATACTGAAAGAAGACATTATTTGAATTTTAAAAACATTTTAAACTGTACTCCAAGATATTTAAATAAATACATAGTTGAACCGGGAATCGAACCTGTTACTTGAGAAAATTAATCAGCCTGTAGTTTTATCCTACCGATCGAAAGACTTCATCACAAGAATATTTTTTTGCTAACAAACATAGTGTCAAAAATAAAAGAAAGACAAAAAAAAAATTAACAAGTTCGATTCCCGGCCCAACCGTTTAATTATTTAAATATCAAAGTATGCCGTTTAAATTGTTTCTGAAATTCAAATAATGTCTTCTTTCAGTAAAATGTTCTATCTTCAATATATAAGGTACTTTCTCTCCATGTGGCATAGCCGTGGAACGCCCTGTATATTGATCATAGTTTATCATTTTGTCATGTTTGTTAAAGCTTACCAATCTCAATCCCAGTTTCCTAAAATCCAAAACACACACCCTTAAATCCTGCAGTTAGCTACAAGCTAATCTGTCTATGAAATATATTTCCACTGCACCCCATTTCAACTGCGCCGTCCTTACAACCCGCCTTACCTGACTGCGTTTGAGTTGAAATCAATTAGTCTGCCAATCGCAGCCTCGTAGCGTGTTGCTAACAGAAATACCTCTACAAATCAAGGGGAGCGTTTCAATGGAACGAACCGTCAATACTACCTCCGGAATTACTCGTACAATTGTGATTTTCGAGTTTTCGATAGTCTCTCTCGTTGGCGTGTTGTATGATAGGTTTCTCAGCTTTGTTACTTTGTTAGGTGTGTTTGAAGTAACAAAACTAGAAGAAAAAATTGTATGTATAGTTATCGTTACATTTTTGATGGAATCTATATTTATATATTTTATATATATAATATAAAACAAAGTCGGGTTTGTTACAACACTTATAACTCGAGATCGGCTAGACCAATTTTCATGGTTTTTGGTTCGTTGGATTTGTCCCCGCCCCGAATAGCAGAATACATCTTAAAAATAATGAAAAATCGACGAGAACATAATTATAAAAGAGGAATCATTTTCCCCTATAGTTAATTCTAAATTCAATTAAAGATTGAAAACTTAAGAGAACAATAGTACTAGGAGCGCAGTAATGTGAAGTGATAATGTTAGAAAATTTAAAATACTGAGATACTTAGTACTTAAATCAATCAAAAGTACTAGGCGCGCAGTTGTGTGAAGTGGTTAATAGAAAATGTGAGCGCAATTTTAAGAAGATATATATTTTTATGAACTTAAATAATATCCATCCATACTAATATTATAAATGGGAAAGTGTGTCTTTCTTTCACGGCAAAACGGAGCGACGAATTAACGTGATTTTTTAAGTGGAGATAGTTGAAGGGATGGAGAGTAACATAGACTACTTTTTGTCTCTTTTTAACGCGAGCGAAGCCGCGGGCAAAAGCTAGTTATGAATAAAGGTAAAATAAAAATGAAGCTTTAGGTAGAGTTTTCCTATTTTCCATTTCGTATTTAAAATAGAAAATAGCCGTATAATTTCTAGATAGGTACAATATTTTTATTGAAGGTCTTCAATAAAAATATTGTAAGTATCGCAGTTTTTTCTATCCATTGTGGAGAACGTTACTTTAAAACCGTGCGTACAACTGTGATTTTCGAGTTTTCGATAGTCTAGTTCTGGCTGGCGTGTTGTATGATAGGTTTCTCAGTTTTGTTACTTTGTTAGGTGTGTTTGAAGTAACAAACTTGTTATACTTAAATACATTTTGGTTTGAACTATGCTATAAAGCTTTGATTAATGTTCATAATCAAAGCTATAACGGTACAACAAAAGTAAAACGATAGGTATTTTTTTTCCTTTTCATCTTTATTATCTTTTCATATTAAAAATAGCATATTTTAAATAAAAAATGGGTATACAATTTTTTGCTCGGTACCTGTAATAAAAAATAATGTAAGTATCGATGTTTTTCTATCCATGAAGAACGCTATTTTAATAGAAATTGAGCGTTTTTGTTGTTCAATGAAATTTCAAAAATGTTTTAATTCAAATCTTTACCTAGGTAGGTATTCCATTTTTTATTATGTTTTGAAAATAATAAAGGTACGATTAAGTGAATCTATTTCTAACAAATTCGTATATTGATTTTACCGAACTCACCGAGATTTCTTGAACAAAATAATAATGTGACGAATGGTCTAGTACTCGTCAACTGTGTGATTGGTTATTGGTAATTCTATTATTTGATGTATACGTTTGGAAATGATTTTGTAAATTTTTTTTTCGATGGAGTTTATTCTGAAATTGGAGAGAATATGGAAAGAGTGATATTATGATTGAGAAAGGACTGGTATGACGGTGAATTGCTTGGAAATGGAATAAAGGCAGGAAGATGATGTAGTAGGTAGTCATTCCAACTCTAAGCCGATTGACGGCCGAGGCTGAGGTGGAGCCCATCTGTTAGGAGAGACGCCATTGAATGCAATCTGTACTGTCAACCGCTGGATATGAATCAATTCTGTTGTTCTATGAGTACATTCGTAAGAAAAACATTGTCTATATTACAAAAATGAATAGCTGAATATGTTGCTAAGCGCAAATCTTGAGAACAGTTAAACCTATTTTGCTAATTCTTGTTGTCTGCCGATGAACGAAAAAAAATTGTCTGATAATGAAAAATTGCCTCCTTGAAAAATTGCCTAAAAATATTTTGCCAAACGTTAGAAGTAGTGAATGTGACGTCATATTGAATGGAGAAAAACTAGAATTTGTTAGTGGAAAGGTTTTCTTAGGAATCACGCTAGACGAGAAGTTGCAATGGGGGCCTCACATAACATCTCTTGCGGGACGGCTAAGCTCAGCAGCTTATGCTGTAAGAAAGATACGGCAATTGACAGATGTAGAAACCGCACGTTTGGTCTATTTTAGTTACTTTCACAGCATTATGTCGTATGGCATTTTACTGTGGGGTAGGGCTGCTGACATTGAATCTATTTTTATACTACAAAAAAGAGCTGTCAGAGCCATTTATAACTTACGTCGTTGCGAATCTCTTAGAACACTGTTTAAAACGATAAATATAATGACGGTACCTTGCCAATTTATTTATGCGAACATCATGTATGTAAGAAAAAACCAACATATCTTTAGTAAAGTAGGTGATAGACATAATTTTAATACCAGGAATAAAGATAAACTAGCTCAACCATATTTTAGACTGTCCAAAGTAAATACATCTTTCATGGGGTACTGTGTTAAATGTTACAACAAAATTCCTTGTGATATATATATATATTTTTTTTTTTTTGGTGAGTGGGAAATCATCCAATGACTGCTCCCGTCCTGGGTGCGACGGGAGGGCGTGTCAGACTCTTACTGACTAAAACCCACTCATGTTCCTTCGATTGCCCTTTATGTTCCAGGGTCACGGTAACTATTATAAACATTCCGCAACTCCTTGTGATATATTAAAACTAAACGAAAGGAAATTTAAAACATATATTAAGAATAAATTATGTCAACAAGCATATTATAAATTGGAAGATTACATTCAAGATAAAAATGCTTGGAAGCATGCTGGTCCAGCTCCATAGGATATTTCATTCACAGTGTAGACAAAACCAAACTAGTGGCTAATTAAAACTGATAATGATTAACTACTTTTACTTCTACAATTATAAATTAGACACAATTCTTTTTTCTAATAGTTGGAAGCGCTGGCTCACACATTATTTTTCATTTTTTGAGGAAGGTAATTTATTTGTGAAAGTGTTACACTAAATGTTCGTGAACTCGATTAGCTTCCATTTCCTAATTAATTTTAATTTTTATTATGTTTATATACTCTTTTGACGGAAATGGTTTTGACATTATATACATTCTTCTCTTCACATTTAACAATGTACAATTAATAATATTGTAACAACATTATTTGAAAAGAGTAAGTATGGAGTTTCTTGCCCATTCTTCTCCATACGTAACATTTCCGAATGGGCGGTAGATTCACTTTTGTTTATAAGTATGACGTTTCAAAGTGCCTTTTTTGGCCTAATGGAAATAAATGATTTGACTTTGACTTTGAATATACACTTCGAAAGGTTTTTTGGAAATCCCACTCATAAAATTAGAGGTGGCAGTTCGACATCCCCGCGAGATACCGCGGGGATGTCGAACTGCCACCTAGTTTAGTCCTAGTTTGAAATAAAATTTGGTACAAAATTTAATTACGTATAAAAAAAGAAATAAGTACTCTTTTTTTTTTATTGTATATCCTGCTTAGCATAGCAATCTGTCATAAACATTTAGCCATTCTTTTGTTTGAACTATGTCTGGGCATTTATTTCGAGGAGCACGAGGAGTCGTCCATTGACCACTCTCACGGTTCTTTATGGAATCTGTTTATGAGATTTGGAACGCTGTTCTTTCTCAGTCTTGAGTAAATTATACTTCCAGAACCTGTTAGTCTAGCAGCTAGAGCATTAACATGTGTTGTTAATTTTTGTTGGTAGTTTTTGCTACGCGCAGCGATTTCTTGCTTCACAGTGTTGAGACCCAGGTCGAGCAGTATATATTTGTTATGAATGCATTTTGGAATGTTGAACATGGACCTCATAGCTTTAGTTTGAAATCTTTCCAATATTTCGATGTTGCTATTGCATGCTGTTCCCCAAAGCTCAATACCATATGTCCAAACTGGTTTTAAAATGGTTTTGTAAACTGTCATTTTACTTTCGTTGTTTAACTGGGATTTTTTACCAATCAGCCAATACATAGAACGAAGCTTTGCGTCTAGTGCTTTTCTCTTTGTCCAAATATGTTTCTGCCATGTCATTCTCCTGTCCAAGTGCATGCCAAGGTATTTCGCAGTGACATCATGAGGAATTGGTTCGCCATTCAATATAATAGGGGGACAGTCGCCTTTTCTAAGGGTAAAAGTAACGTGGACCGATTTGCTGTGATTGGCTTTAATTCTCCATGTCTTTAGCCAGTTTTCGACCTCAGTTACGTGTTTTTGGAGGTTCGCTGATGCAGTTACTGGGTTGGCATTTACTGACATTATTGCAGTGTCATCTGCGTATGTAGCAATAAAAGTTTTGTCATCGATGGGTACGTCAGCAGTGAAGATGAGATACAATATGGGTCCTAGAATGCTCCCCTGGGGTACCCCTGATTTGATCTCAAACAAATCTGATGTAATGTCGTTTAGCTTAACCTCAAAGCATCTTTTATCCAGGTAGCTTTTCAGTAAAAAGTAGAAGGAGTGAGGCAGGTGTTTTTTGATTTTAAATAGAAGACCGTCATGCCAGACTCTGTCAAAAGCCTGACTTATATCCAGAAATACAGCCGAGCAGTATTTCTTATTCTCCAGTGTGTGTCCGATTGTATCAACCAACCTGTGAACCTGCTCAATAGTTCCATGTTGTTGTCTGAACCCAAATTGGTGCCCTGGGAGAATAGTACTCAGGTAAGGTTGCATCCTATTAAGAATAACTTTCTCGAACAATTTCCCAAGCAGTGGAAGGAGACTAATTGGTCTGTATGACGAAACTTCTTCTGGCGGTTTTCCAGGTTTGAGAATCATGACTACTTGAGCAAGTTTCCATTGGGCTGGATAGTGGGAAAGTCTTAAGCATGCATTGAAAAGAATAACAAGAAACATTATGCCACTCTGTGGGAGATTGCTTAGCAGGACGGAATCCAGTAAGTCGTACCCCGGAGCTTTATTGGGTGTTAGAGCTTTTATCTCTCTGTGAATCTCTCTAGGACTTACTGCTTTTAATGGAAAACATAACTGATTAGGTGACTGCAGATAATCGGCTATATCGTAATCTTTGTCAGGGTCAGAAGTAGGCAGTGGTGTAAAAACGTTTTCTAGGTGTTCAGCAAATGCTGTTGCTTTTTGTTCATCAGTCCTAGCCCAGCCTTTGTCCCGCTCTCGAAGTGGTGGGATGTGGTCTTTTGGCCGCTTGAGGTTCTTGGTTGCACGCCACAACGAGTAATTTGTATCCTTGTGTGCCGTGAGGCGAGACAGGTAACTTTGTATTGTTTGGTTTTCGTGTTCCGTTATCATGTCTTTTAGTTCTTTCGTTGCCTTGTTTAGTTTGGTTTTATCAGAAGGATATCTAGTTTTATGCCATTCACTTCTTAGTTTGCGTCGTTCACTAACCTTTTCGATTATGTTTCTTGGAAATTCCTTTTGTTGCATTTTTGCTTTTCTATTAGTAGGAGTGGAGATTGAGGCAGCCAGATGTATACAGGCGTTAAATTTTTCGATGCAGGTTTCGATGTCATCGTTTGTTTTTAGCTTATCGTTTAGGTCTATATTATTATGTATTATTTCTCTATACTGTGCCCAATTAGTATATTTATTATAAATATTTTGATTTGGCTTAGAGAAAATAGCCTGTTTGTGTAAATTTAAGATGACTGGCGTGTGATCTGAAGACAGATCTTCACACTTTTCGATCTTTAAATAGTTACGCCCAAGGTTCTTAGAAATATAGAAGTCTAGCAAATCTGGTATTTTATTGTGGTCCGTCGGCCAGTACGTCGGTTCACCGTGCGAAATACATTCAAGATTGATATCCATAGTGGCTTTATACAGCTGTCTTCCTCGTGGATTAATCAGCCTTGATCCCCAGAACGTGTGCTTAGAATTCCAGTCTCCACCGCAAATAAATATTGAGCCCAGTTTGTTGAAAAATGTCTTGAATTCTTCGGCGTCGATTTTGTGACGAGGTGGGCAATAAACTGCAGACAGAGTCGTGTCAGTACTTTTGTGCTGTATTTTAATCGAAGTAGCTTGTATCTTCTCCATTTGGTAGGGTTCAAGGGAGTAATGCTTAATATGATTTTCCACTATTACTGCAGTTCCACCGTGTGAGTTTCCAGAAGGGTGATCAGTCCTATAAATAGTATAGTTATGGAATTTCACGTGTGTTCTGGGTGTGAGCCTTGTTTCAGATATCAATGCTACATCGATATTCTCTGTATTCATGAATAACTCGAGTTCTCTCTGTCTGTCGGTCAGACCATTTGCGTTCCAGGTGATAATACGAACATTTAAGCCCTCTGTGCTGTAAGACGTGTGATTAGTTTGATCATTTGATCAATCATGCTGTCCATCATGTCTTTCATTATTGCTTGAAATCTATCGAACATTGTATCCATTAAGCATGTTATATTCTGTTGGCTTGCAGGTAAGGTAGGTTCCTGAGGTTGAGTAACTGGGTCATCACGTTTGTTTTTCACTACATTAGCATAGCTGAGACCTGAGAGATGCGTTGATTTAACGTTTTTGTTGGTGCTCTGTTGTGGTTGTGTTGAGGTATGTATTTGTTGAGGCTGCTGGGGGGTAGGTTTTAGTTTAAGTATTTTTTCCTTATATTGTTTATACTTAATGCAACCCTTGTAGCTTGCAGGATGTTTGCCTTGACAATTTGCGCACACTGCTTCTGTCTCAGGAGTTTTGGTACAAGTAGTTGTGGGGTGATCATTTCCACATTTAACACATCGAAAAGGCCTGAAGCATTGGTTTTTGCTGTGCCCAAATGTTTGACATCTCTTGCATTGCAACACTTCATTTTTCTTATATGGTGCTTCAATTGTGACTTTGACGTGACTAATATATTTTATGTTAAAAATATCCTTGTTGTTGGGTCGTGGCTCCAGGTCTATGAAGTATAGGGAATAAGTACTCTGTCGCATTGGGATACAAAAAACAGCACTTTTGTTTTATAGTATTCCTAGCTTTTGCCCGCGGCTTCGCTCGCGTTAGAAAGAGACAAAAAGTAGTACTCTCCATCCCTTCAACTACACACATCAAAAGTGTCTAGGGATCAAGCATTTTTATGCGGATTTCTTGAGATTGAGATGTGGCTTTGTAATAAATTTATGATTTTATAAATTTATATGGATCCTTTTTGGTGCATTTCATAATTTGAATCAAGAACTGTGAATCAAATTCGAGTAAAAGATGAAAATCAGCTGTCAATATTTTCCCTATAAAAACATACAACGCATTGAAGACATTATTAGTGCTACTGTTTCCCTACTACTGATTAAAACCAACGTTATTATGGAGCGGCGACGTCATTTAAGCAGGGAAGAAATGCTCAGAGCCGTGGGAATGATAGAAGCTGGTTCCCGGCAACGTACTGTGGCTTTAGCTCTGAATACAAGTCAGAGTGTTATCAGTCGACTTTGGACACGTTACCGAAGCACTGGTACCGTGGCTGAGCGCCATGGAGGACGGTATCGCTGCACCACACGGAGACAAGACCGATATATTCAAATCTTAACTCGAAGAGCTCCAACAATAACCGCCATGATGTTAGCCGTGAGGCTTCATCACTCTTCAGGGAACTTAATTAGCGACCAAACAGTCAGAAACTGCTTGCATGAAGTGAACCTTCATTCCCGAAGACCGCTACGGGTACCACCTATAGCAATGCACAATCGTAGGATTCGATATCAATGGGCTCTTGAACACAGAAATTGGGCAGAAGAACAATGGCGTTTCGTGTGCTTTTCTGATGAGTCTCGTTTTGGTATGAGACCGGATACAAGACGTATACGACAATGGAGAACCCCTGGACGCCAACAGCGATTAAAATCCTGCCAGGAAGTCCATCCTTATAGTGGTGGAACCATCATGGTATGGGCGGGTATTTGGATCGGCGGAAGAACTGAGTTGATTTGGATCAGAGGCAACCTCAACGCTCAAATTTATGCTGAGACGATTGTATCAGACGTCATCGTTCCTCTACAAGTGCAAATCGGTCCCTTATTTCAGTTAATGCATGATAATGCACGACCGCACACCGCAAGAGTTGTAAGACAGACTCTCGCCGCAGCTAACATCAATGTCCTGCCCTGGCCTGCTCAGTCGCCAGACTTGAACCCGATTGAGCATGCATGGGATATGCTACAGAGAAGAGCTCTGCCGAATATGGAGGGTATCCAGTCGCAAGAAGACCTTTTTTTGTTGTTGCAACGAATATGGGCGGCCATTCCACAGCGTGATTTGGATGAACTCATTTTGAGTATGCCAAACCGATGTTCTTGTGTTGTTAGTGTTCGCGGTAGAAACACGGATTATTAATTGTTTAAGTTACCCAATAAAATTTTAGAGAAAACTGTTATTTCAGTCTTTTTTTCGAACTTTTGTGTTAGTGGTTCAAATGTCAAAAATCCCTTTATTAGGAAAATGGCAAATTTCTTTATTAATGCAAAGGTGACTTGGTTTATCGTTACTGTGACAAACAAAAACACTTTATTTGATGAATCCTTATAGAAAATTTTAATTAATATCAATCAGGAGAAAAGTTATTGCAAAAATATATGTTGATCCCTAGACACTTTTGATGTGTGTATCTCCATTTAAAAAATCACGTCAATTCGTCGCTCCGTTTTGCCATGAAAGAAAGACAAACATACAGACAGACAGACAGACAGACACACTTTCCCATTTATAATATTAGTATGGATGTTGCATGGTGATAGATATAAATAAATAAAACAATATTTTCTACAGTGTCGTGAAAACATTTATTTTTTTACTTATCAAGTTAAATACAGTCGTTCGTAATATATATAATACACGAATTGTTACAATCGATGTAAAGCGATACAACTAACGAATATTTCGTAAATGCTTGTCGGTATGTCATGTCATATTCAATTTTACTGTTTTACTGTTTTTGTGTAGATAAAATATAGTTTATTGGGTAGTACCTATTTTTTTTATTATAAATAAATATAGAAGCAACACTCGAATGGTCAGAGGATGCTCCCTTTTCAAGAGGTAATTTCCATAATTTTCATAATAAATGATTTATATGATTTCTTACACAACGAACTTTTTACTAATAGGGTATTTAGGTAACTTAATTTAACACTGTAAAAAACTTTTAAAATAGATAAATTAACGATTCAGTTTTTTCTGAAAAATCTATTCAGCGTCGCTGGGTGGGCATTTTTTTGGTACTTAGGTTCAAAAGCGTGCTCAACGTGCTGTAAGTGATAAAAACGGTACACTGTGTTAATTCTCGAATACAGTTTATTTCCTCTACATTTCAGAAGTCAATATTTACTTCAGCGTACAAAAACAGTAAAACAGAGCGAGACTAGTAAATTAACATTACAGATACTGGTAAAAAAATTACAGGTAGGTACGTCACTACAACTAATTCTAATATAAATACAAAGTATGTAGATAGCAAATAAATCAGACTTTTATTGTATTATATCGAATGGCACGAGTTTTAAAAGGGTAGAAACACCATTTTTTTAGTTAAATAGACCAAAAATAAGAATTGGACTCTGATTATTAAGCAGGAGGCTTGGATACCAGTTAAATATTCAAACCACTATCATGTAGTTGTACCAAAAATCTTTTCTGTTCGGTTTTTTTATGTAACCGGATTATTTAAAGTTTTTTGGTGTAACCAGATCTGAATATAAAACCGGTTAATTCTAACTGTCAATCAACTCGGCTGAGAAAATAGTAAATTGGTAGTTCGCAACGCATTTACGTTGATTGTCGAAGCTTTATTAGGATTTAATTAGGTATCTATATGATTTTTAAAAAAGTTTGGATCAAAATCCGAATAAACCGGTATTATTATTGCATTATTACCCGGTACCGAGTTCTATTGTGCACGACTTTTCTTCGCTGTGATTCGCTAGTAATTCGACACAAGAGAATAATTTGTGAATAAGGAAATGCCAACAGAGCCATTTGATTAAATTCTATTGGATGGACGATAGACATTCAATTGTTCGCAGCTTAAAGTTACAAAGTGATTAAATTGAATAATAAAAAATACACTTTCTTGTGTCGTCGGCTTGGTGCAAAAAAATCTATAAAAAGGTATACGATGAACTAGGTATGAAGTTATAAAGATTTCATAGCCTACTATTTCTCTAGAAGTCAAGTATATGGACCAAATTTCACTTACGAGATTAATTAAATATTTATATAATATAAGTATAACATTAAATACAAATATATGTATATAGCAAAGAACGTGTGATACAAGATGTAAATTTTGAATCAAATATATTCAGTAAAATAAGTATATTTTATTGTCGAATTTGGAAATAAATGCAGACATGACAAGGGCTGAGTATTTTGATAATAAAAAGAGCTCCTATTTTTAAAACGTACGAGTGTTTGATTGAGATAGACGAACTCGAATAAAACCGATTATTTATCTATCGCTAACGCTTTTTTTGCTTTAGTAGAAGAGAGTTTGAAAGGGTATTTTATTTGCTATTGATATATCAACCATGTAGATTTTGTTTTAAGTTTTTTTTTAGATTGACGTGTAGCGAAAAAGTACAAAGTTTAGTAATTAGTGTACAGTCGATTCCTTGAGTTATTATATCCTTTCTTAACCTTTTTCTTACCTAAAAAGATCAGGTAATTCTGGGCATTGGTTGTATCAAGTTTTTTTTTACATTTTAATGCGATTCCATCTTGTGATTCTGGATAAAAATGTGCGTATACTACATACAAATTCAACTTGCCATATCTGCAAATCAAATGATATAAATGCTAAGTAAAAAATCAGTCAATTACCTACATCTCAGCAAAAACAAACTTTGTTACCGAAGAGTTTAAAACATTATAAAATAATTTCTTAAAATCAAAGATAGTACCTACTTCTCGAATAATAATAGTATATACAGTCTCGGATTATAATAATATCTCGTAAATCACAAACATTGGTATTGTGTTTAAAGGAACGACTTCACTTAGCGTAATTGGCCAAATAATTACGTTATTTGGGTAATGCAAACTATACTCTAGGATTATTAGAATAAGATTCATGTTATCGTTTGCGCTGCAACGCAAATATTTGCCAAATACGCCAATAAAGTCGCACCATATAATTATACTTAAACCAAATACAATAAAGAATATTTTAATAACAAACATTTACTGTGTAAAAGTGTTGGTGTATAAAATCACTTTTTAATTATTTGTTTGTTATAAATCTTTATCGAATTTGGCTGGAGTATAGATATAATTTAGAAGTAGGCTTACGAATCGCCTGACGTAGTACATTATTTATAATTACTTTGAATACATAAATATATTGCGTTAGTCTATAAAGCTTATTTTAAGTTAAGCAAACTTCTTTTATACTACTTTTGTGATGACTAAATGTACAGTAATCATATTAAGTCCATTTGCATCTTTAACCACTAAATACATTTAGCACTAAATTATCTGAATAATTAGGGGTAAATGTTATTTGCGATCACTAGTGCAAGTGAGTCTTAAGCCGAGATTAACAAACGGCACTTAATACGAATTTTGACTAAACATTAATCATGTTACTGACATACAACTGTCAAACTATCAAAGCAAGATAGAGCCAGAAACATAGCTAAGCCCGAGTACGTGCTAACTAATGTGTATCTCAATCTTAGTGCCTGTGCACCTTGTACTACTTATCTGTGCACCTCGCTGGAATGCAACCTCTTTCCCGCTTCCCCGCGCGGCACCCCGTGTTCGCCTCGTTCGTTTAGTAGCGATAGCATACAGTCAGCGTTACCTCACAGCGCGAGGTGCACAGTTACGCCGTACAATTTGTATGTTATCTTCCCCAACTAACTTAATATAATTGTACTAGGTGGGTTTATTTATATTTTGGATAAAACTTATAATAATTTCACTTAAAACACATCGAATTGATTTCTACTAAATAAATAATATTTTTCTAATTCTCAAAGGCGACTCGTAATCCTGCCAATTATACAACACAATCAGTACATTTTACAAAATTTATTTACAAACATCCTAAGCGCAGTATGAAGCGCAAACTAATTACATTTCACTATACATACAGTAATACAAATGTAGGTCTGTAGTAACTTTCTGGCTTAAGCTTATTCGCTTAGTTTAATAGGAATCTCAATATGAACACCAAGCTTTAACTTGATACTTTAATCTCATTTCGAAATCACCCTTAATTTCAAAATTTAGCTAAATATTTTTACGGGCGCTTTCGAATCAGAATACCACGACCTGAGATTTTTGGTCTTCTGTCCGAAGGTAGCGTACAATGAATGAGTTGTTAAATTAGCTATCAATGGCATAATATATTTAAGTGCCTACATTTTCGGTAACATCACATGACAAGAAGAGATCATAATTTAAATTGCCAATCTTTAAAATTCCAAAGTTTACATTTAAACGTCTCTCCGCAAGATCTTTCAAAGAACTTCCAATTTTCATAAATAAATTGCACATTACAGATAGCAAACAACGTCAATACAAATTATACGAATTTCGAACATTACTAGCCGTTGGTGCATTCTGACGTAACACAAATGAACGATGACGTCATCACTTAATTCTCTCTAAACGGTTGAGCAAATATTTCGTTCAGTAGCTGTTGATATTCCTCCGCATTGTAAAGATAGTCGTCGTCATCGAGAATGCCGGTCGAATTAAATCTGTAATAGATTTTGTTAGTAAATATTATAATATTATAGTAAATTAGTTCTAGATGTAAAATATTGGGACTTCCTTTATTTGGTCTTTTCATCCGCACCTCGTACGAAATGATTCCTAATTTCCATTTCTGTTTTGTGTCTTACCTTGGTGTCTCTCGTTTTCTTCGAGAATTTACTTCTGAAGCTACTTCAACGCAAAGTACGACGAAATGACTACTGCAGGGATATCTGTAAACAAAACACTGTAAAATGAAACCCCCTTCCTACTACTTCATCAACTTTTTGTAAAGCAAGCAGCAGCAAATTATCAACGAATAAACTTTGCTAATTCCTTGAACCTTCTAACAAAATACACTTCTGCCTTAAATTGAATTATCAAAATGGACGGGAGGGCCCCAAGTTTTAAGCTACTAGATCAGGGTTGTGATTACAAATTTGTGCTTTGAGTTGTGGAACTAAGGTCCTATTTTGGTAAATAGAATAAAAATAACAATTAAAGGGCTTCGATTTCAAGTTGAATGGAATTCTAATACATTTGAATGACGCTTTACGTTTCAAGTTCCGGAGGGCAGCAGCATTTCGAGCGCCTTTCTGTTATGCTAACATTTTCCGTACAGTTGCTTGTTATTAGAATTTCTCTGTCAATTCTTAAGTGAAGATTAAGGTAGAATGCTTCGATGGTATTTCGAAAACAAATAAATGATTTAGATTAGAATAAAAATAATAAGGGCAGCTATTTTGTATTCCTCCATAACAATTCACATAAGGCTTCTGAAAGAGATCCCTACAGAAAACTTTACCAGTAAGTAAGACCATTACCTCTCCTGTGCGAGTAGCTTGTGGGAATACAGTGATGAGCCAAGACCTCGAATGCCAGGATCTCCGTTCTGCCACTCCTGACAGTAGCTGTCCAGAGCACGCTCGCCGTTCGCGCGGGAGCCATGCCAGATTATCTTTTGAGGCCTGGAGATAGTGGAAGGCGTTATTGTGGAAAAAGGCAGATTGTTACAGGGTATTTTTCTGTAAGGAGCGTTTTTCATTGGGCATTAAAATTCCAAACACATAATAATATTATTATGTAACAAAGAATGTTGGAGTTTTTATTATAAAAATGTAAGGCTTCATATCGGCTTATCACTTTAGATAATAATTATACCTATTGACAAAGAGATATCGATGAAGGTTTGTAAGGATAATATAACTTGAATAAAACCTTTCAGATAGTGAGCAATTAATTATTGAGATTGTGTCTGTTCGTGGCATTTATTTTTCGTTTTTGCTTTCATAACAGTAGATAAATATTTGAAGGTTCAAAGTAATCGGAAATTAGTGAGACAATCTCAATTAAATTAAATAAATATTTTTCTTTCTTTCTTTAATTAGGTGTTTGGGGGCCTACAGCTGTCATCCGCGGTTTGACCCAGTTTTTGGTTACTGCTCTTCTCCCAAAGGTCCTAGCGTGATGTTACAGAGCATGTCTACTACTTTTTTCGGTGACTAGCCAACACGAAAAGTGTTTTTAAGATTCCCGCTAGGTTCAACCAATCGTGGTATGGGCATGTGAAGAGGAGGGATGAGACGCATATAGTTAGAACAGTTATGAGTATGAGTGTAGAGGGTTGGAAGGGGATAGGAAGACAGAAGAAAAAATAGATGGATTGTGTGAAAAATGATATTAAGGAGTAAGGAGTAAGTGATAGCATGACGGGTGACAGGTTGGTATGGAAGAAAAAGACATGTTGCGCCGACCCCAAATAAAATGGGATAAGGACAGGAAGAAGACGTTCCAACCAAACAAACTCTTTAGCTTAATAACATCAGTGTAGATGTGAGTTATATTCGAAAATGCACCACCGCTACAAAATAAATCCCAAGTCTACAAACGCCTATAACAGAAAAAAAAAACAATTACTTGCTTACCAGTGTGAGTCAGTTAGAATATTCCTCCCATTAAAGCTGTATATCCTGGCTCCAGCAGCCAGTGCTCCATTACCATCAAACATATCCGAGAACTGCTTGAACAGGACTTCGCCTTGAGTATTCACGACTGGAAGATGGCGGTCGGAGTAGCGAACTATCGAGTTCAGATTTTGGATCCTAGGACAAAATTTCCATTAAAAATTGGTCCTTCTGGGCGAAATGTTGTGGTTTAAATGGACAACGTGAATATTTTTGCTTTGTAATTACTTGTTAGTTACAGTTAGCGGTTTAATTAGTAAATTGTAAACATTAATTTTAGTAGATAATGTGTGAGGTGATAGTGAAATGAGTTAATGGATTTCTATTTAAGTAAAATGTGTACTGAAATCATACACATATAACATTCAACACGTTCGTTACAAATATGCAGAAAACTAAATAAATGCTATAACATACTCTAAAATGTGATAATGAATTGAAGAGACTTACATCAATTTATCACTTTTTGGAGTATATTACCATTTTTTTGCGAGACATGATAATAATATTCACAACGATATCCAAACAATAACGATTTCCAGTTTGTCGTCAACAATTATCCCTTCTGTTATCAAAACTTTTCTTTTAATTAATTTTGATAAAATAACGTCAGGAATTAAGGATCACTCACTTGCTAGTTAACATAGCCCTGAAGGTGCCTCTGAAGCCTGCTCGTCTGCCTTGTCGGTAGCACGCGTAGTCGGCGCGACGTATGCCATGCATGTTGCCTGGCAATGGCTCGTTTAGTGCCGCTAAGTGAAGCTGCCAATATAAGGAATGATTAGATCTAAATAATCAAACGTTCTGATGTATTGTGGAAAATTATAAAGAGCTGTTGTAGACATTGTAAACTGCAGTGAGCCTTTATGCTATCACAATCATTACGATTATTCGAACAAAACAAGAGCCAATTAAGTAAAAGTGAAGAGAATTTGTAATGGACAAAATGCCCATTATGGACTAATAATACAGATTGAAATATTTTAATTAAATCCTTATATCGCAGAGAAAAAGTCCTGAACCTAAATATTACAACTTTTAAAGTGAACTCACGCTAGGTCCAGGAACAGGTGAATGCTCAACAAGGTTGGATATTGAGGGTACGTGCACTAAACTGGCGGCAGGCATCGGTGGTGGCTGCGCCGGCGCCGGTGTGGGGTGCGTCGGCGCAGACTGGGTCACCAGGGAGCCTAGCTGTAGGAGAGAATATATTGATACGTACATAAAGGTACAGATATTGACACTAATAAAAATGTGTTGTAAAATATTAAAGACCTTATTATAACTATTTGTGCATCTCAACACGAGATTGTGAATTGTTTAATAGGGCTCCCTCAACTGTAAATGCCACTACAAAATGTGAGATAACTTTTTATTTATTAACATAATATTTTTTCTTCGTTAAGCATTGTTATTATTTTATTGCGTCATACTAAATGTAATGTAAACATATTCTCAGATCACATAAATCTTTTTGGTAATATTTTTTAAAATTTTAGTTTTTGTATACCAACGTAAACGCCATTTAGATTAAATGATTATATTAAATTAAATTTTAATTTACTTGTAATGTAAACTTAATCAGCTAAGCGGTGAAGTCAAATGTCTAACTACAGTCTCTATTATTTCACATGCATGATAATGCATACACCAATGTAATTGTATTCTTAATATCGTGATGGGTAATCAGTATATAATGCTGTTTATTTCCTTTACACGTCGTTTAATCTTCCCGATAATATGACGCAGGTACAGTCAAAACGTGACTTTAAATTCTTATAATATTTCGAAATGTATCTTGGACATCACTGCAGTAAAATGACCGTGCGAAAACTTGGATGTAAATTAATTCAAACCAAAATTGAAAGATCTTCTCTGCATGAGAAGAACGTTATTTGTCATGTAGTGGGACAATAATCGACTTATACTACAACTCGACCAAGCTAAGTTTGCACTTCGCTGGAATGCGGCACACCCGCTTTGCCCCTCACCTTCCCGCGATCGCCCTGTCACGTCAGTGCTGTCGGTATCTTTGTTTTTTACTTTTTTAAAGTCATAGCGAATCCTTTGCAGACTGTACCTAAGCGTCAGTGTGAGTCGTACGGTTACAAAAGAGATCTCGCGTCGTATCTAGGTTTTCATTAACCGTTGCCTCCGACAAAGTTTTGATATCTTCTGGCCCGATAAGACTACCAAATTCCTTCTGATAGAAGTCTGCTATGATATCCGATCGGATAGCAGATCTCGTGGCTCAAATGGTATTGGATTGGCCATACTCTCCGGAGGGATCCTACCCACTTCCCTAGATAAGGGTTAGATGAGACTCCCCAATCAGACTCCTCAGTTTGTGCAGTCCGTTCGTTACCTAACTGGAAATCTCCAGAACCGAAAGGGCTGCACAACAACTGGATCAAATGGCTTTATAGTTCTCACGTTCGCCTAGCGTCTCAGTTTCAGTCAGCCTTAGAGTCTGGAGGATCCCGAAATAACGGTATAGAAGGCTCTAGTGTCGACGTAATCGACGCGAGATAGATCTCGGTCGAGTTGTACAATTGAATCCCCCATTACGTTTTATGCAATTTGAATCAAAGCCGAATTCAGCTTTCAATAAAAAGAAGGCTAACTATCTTTAATTGTCCATTCTCCCATTCAATGTAGCTAAAATCCGAAGCTTATATGGTTGTACAAAACTCACCAGTACGTATTGCCAACCGGAATTAACTTTGACAAACAAAGCTTGCTCTTCGACTACGTAAGCCAGAGCGCCGACAGGACTCGATGACGCGAGCTGAAATCAAAATGTTAGGTAAAAAAGGGAAATGGTACGTGTGTTCATAACAAGAAGTCAGAATATTCAATGGCATTTGTCAGCTGTCTATCATTGTTGAGAGTTTTAATTTATTGCTTACTTATCATTGTAACTTTGTCTGTAGTGTTTTGTTTTCTCACTTACATAGTGACCTGACCAGACCTGACTGACCAAATAGGTACGAAAGTTGTAGATTAAAATTTTTGTACCTAAGTCAGGAAAAATGACATCTAACATAGGTACCTACGATTTAAGTTTAATGTTACTATTCTAACATCTTTGAATTGTGCTGTAATTTGTATGCTAATATTATTATAGTTTTTAAGTGGTCATGTACTAACAAAATGCAGTTATGGAATTTTTATTCTGTAATAAAGAGATTATGACAATGATAATTAAATTTTGATACTGGCAAAAATTTAGAATTTTTACGGTGATACGGTAGTAAAGGTAGACAGGCTACACTTTAAATGTTATGTTGCAACTACATCTTATTGTTCACCTGGGACAGATAAACAAAATTGCATCGTAAAGGGTTTCTTATTTACGATGTAGGTAAGGACCTGCGAATTCTATGCAAACAACAACCACTTTTGAGACGAGAATATGAGATTTGTCATACAGGTCCCGAACCTAGTTCAGACTCCAGCTCTCACAAAGGTATCGAGTATAAGGCAATATTTCATAAATAAATAAGTGTAAATGTTCTACCTTTATGAGAGAAATAAATAATAATTAATTATTATTTATTATCATTATAAAAAATGTGGAAGAAGTCATACTTTCAACATTTCCTCTGTAGTTTGGAACACGGCTGCTCCTGGAACTGACTTGTTTGATTCTTCGGAGTCTCGGTGGGTAGCTGGATGTGACTGGACTGGTCCTGGAAATATTATAGTCTTAGATCTATTTACACTGCCAAATAATGTATAAATTTGCTAAACACATTTAAATCATCTAGTATCTTAAAAAAATGGCCATTCACCGTGACTGGTGAGTCGAGGGACATAATATTCAAGGACGCGATAAATGCTTACATAAAACTAATAAATATACAGGGTTATTGGTAAAACACCGACATCCTCTCAGGACTATGTTACTATCATCATAAACAACAACTTTTGTTCTATGATTTTTTACAAAATGTTATACATTTATCAAAAACAAATTTTCAAGATTTCGTTGTCCTATCTAAGGCGATTCGCACACTGCCCCGCATGATGCAGCGTAGCGCGTGGATGCGTGTTCTTCCGTTGCTTGTAAGTATCTCCGTTTGTATGGAAAACACGCACAGTCTAACACACCGAAAATGCATCCACGCGCGTTCATGCGGATCACGCGCATACACGCGGAGAAACATGCACCCCCGCGCGTAGGTGCGGAGCGAGACGCAAGGTATGGCACACCGAATCCCGCAGTGCCGCGCGTGATTTTGAATGGGCGTGACGTGTGAATCAATGAGAACGAGAGAACGGCGAATAAATGAGAGCCGCCGTGCGTGAATCTACAAAACGCACCTACGCGCGTGAGTGCGCAAAAAACCCGCACGATGATGCAGATCTGCACTCCCGCAGAAACGCGCGTAGGTGCGTTGACACGCAACATGCAGCGTGGTCCGGGGCAGTGTGATAATCGCCTAACACATTTCAACTCTGTATTGTGCCGTAACAACATACCTACGCTTGCCGTGCATTGTCCTCGTATGCTACGCAGACTTCGTCACATTTAGAGTGTTCAATTTAAATATTTTTAGTTTTATATGAAAATGTAAATAACTAAAATATGATAATTTTTAAAATGTCGTAGAACAAAAGATGTTGATTATGAGGTTAGTAACATAGTCCTGAGAGGATGTCGGTGTTTTACCAATAACCCTGTATAAAAATTATCTGTAGTGAAATTATCGCAATAAGGTAGGACTAGGAGATCGCAAAGTCACTTTCAAGATATAGAACTATAATTTACCGTTTCATGTTTTAGGTTATTTATAATGCAAGCCAAGTAGGGAAGTTCTATACGATAATTTTTTGTCTCTAAGGACTAAAATTATGTCAAAATACCAAGTTCCATTAACTACCTATTTGTCGCCGCTAACAGATACAAATCTTTGCGGGTAACGACAAGATGTCAAGCACTATGTGACTTAACATTTTTTTTTAATTTACGTCATTATAATAATCAAGGAAGATTACTATAATAATGAAAATTAAAAAAAGATAATTATTTAAATACCTCAAAATCCTAAAGATAACTTATCTAAAGGTTTGTCAGACAATCATTCACCACGGATTTGTAAATTAAATGAGTATGTCAGATAGAGCATAGATTCTGTTCATAATAACATGGATGATCACTGTTACATATATTCATCGAAAAAACAGTGTCGTTCTAAAGTCCAAACTGACGTTATAAGATAATAGAATATTTTCGTTAAAATTGTGATAAGAAGAAAGTATAATCACAATCAGTGATAATGATAATACTATAAGTGGGGTCTTGTTTCAAACAGCGGGACTGATCATCTACTAGATGTCTGGGCTGAAATTGAAATATTCTAGAAAAAATATTACAATTTCATTTGGTAGATTCCTTTCTTTTAAATTGACGCATATTACGTCTGGCTGTCATGCGTGAGTATGCTTCAAAAACTACAATAATTGTAGAAAACGCTAAGAGAGTTTATATTTATTCAGTACACTAAACAGAAATGTTGTTTGGAGGGTTCTACAATTCTTCCTACATCACTTTACACACAGATTAGTTCCCAGAGGTCCCTCAGACCTACACAGTACCTAGATTTTACCTGAAAAATGTAACTAAATAAAATTGTAATAATACAATTATTTAAAAAAAGAAATTTGGCGTTTCTTGCTCTTTCTTTTCCATGGAAACTTATCGCTTGGAACAGGCAAATTGCTTCAAGTTTTTGACAGGGTGACGGATACGTATGTAGATTACACTATAGTTCAACGTTTATTACTTACCATGTCTTTCACGATCTTTGAGATCCTTAAGAGCCTTGAGCTCATCTAGAGGACTCTTTACGCCTATTAAGCAGCGTGAAATATACACATAACATTATAAACATTTAAAAGGCGCGTTAAATCTATATTCAAAGGAGTATACGTAAGTACATTTTATGTTATATACCTAAATTGTTTTGTCATTGCCATCGGATGTACACAATCCCGCTTCAGGTCAAAGTATAACGCATTGTGTTGGGTCCATTGAATAAAAATATAGATACTAATCTTAAAATATATAATACATAATAGAATACCAGCGTTCATTTATTATAATTTTGGAATTACTATTTATTAAATAATAACCATCTATTATCATAAAAAAATGTTTGATGATAAATGATAAAATATACTTTAGTGTTAGCATTAGGGCATACAAAAGAACATTTTGCAACATTAATGAAACAGTGTAGGTATTGATTGTAAACAAATCATCAACACGCATTCAAAACAACAAAAATATTAAATCATTGACTTACTCGGTCTTCCATAAAACTTGGTATTCCCATGAACAGGATGTTCTTCAAAATGACTAATCCCAGGTTCTCCTTTAGGTCCGACTATCGATACGCCTGGGGACCCTGGCGGTCCGGGCGGTCCAGGTGGCCCGGGGGGCCCTGGAAGGTACTGTACGGCTTCGGACAGGGCCCCAGATGGGCCCGGAGGCCCAGCGGGTCCTGGTACACCGGGTAAACCTGGGAGGCCATCAAAACCACGCTCGCCCTTCTCGCCTTTGAACTGTTGAAAGAAAGGTGTAAGTGAAAATCTGTGTTCTGGTTGTATTATTAAGAACTAGTAAGTAATAAAGTTTATTGCCCTGACTATTTTTTCTAAGATAATTGATCTCTGGATTGAGGCTGTGGGTTTTTGCCATTTTTACTAAGATAAGTGATATTTGGATTTCAAACTTTTGTCTTTAGGCTCTGTAAAATAAGCTACGAAAGACTCAACGAGTCAATGAAGATTCTCAAACGCTGTCCTATCCAGTTGGATTTTTGAGCTAACTTCTCTCTCAAATCATCTATCTAATCAAACTAAATACTTTGTATAAAGGTACGGGATCTGTAATGTTCTTAAATGGGCCATATTTTCTTAGGTATACGTTGCAAATAAACCAAAACATTATTGATACAATGTGTTCAGTGTAGCCGCTTCTCCGACAAGTATTGCTGTTAACTACATTTTTGTATAAATATTCCAGGAGTCATATTAACTGTACTCCTAGACGCTAAACGTTTTAGGCGATCCACTCGATACGCGAGGTCGCACTCGAGATTACGCCTACGCTACGTCGACAGAGATTCATAGTTTCGTATGTAAGCTGCAAGCAGGGGTACACCGAGCGTATAATGACGAATACGCGTCTATGCAGCTACGCTTCCGTGAACAGCGTGCTTTAATATTGGTCAGTTAGAAATTACTAAGAAATGCGACAAGCAAACGAAACAAAAAGTATCTATCAAAATAAACGAATGAACTAAAGTATACGAAGCACAAACCGCCACGTCAATCCAGCTAATGTTCTGTATAATTCATAAGTCACAAGATATAACCGCATAAACATGCTACAGCAAGTTCCCTATAAACTCAAAAGTTGTAAGCTTACGGATGACACAGAAAATCTCAGTTTACGGCGCTGGGATAACTTTGTTTTACGGGGTTCCCTCTTCGGGATAATTTCGCTATAAAGAGGTTAGGGGCACAGTCGAAGCTACCCTTTTTCGTGTACAAGAGGTTGGTTTTTTGCAAAACAATGGTTTCGTCTTGTTTCATATTTTGTTACATGGTTAGAATGTTGGCGGTTTTCGTAGATTCGCTTCAAGTGTGCTCTTTTTTAACGCTGTGTAAGTTTTGTTGTATTGCCACTTTTTATTTTTAATCCCCGATGCAGAATGGGGGGTCTTTATGTCTGAGGCACTACCGTGGCTCTTAAACGGGTGATTCGACTTGAATGCGGTTTTTTTATTTGAAAGTACGCTATTCAGCGATGGTCCTAAGGCATGTTTTATCGAATTCGTTTCCGCCGTCTGAAGTTATCAACTCTAAATATTTTTTAAAACACTATCTTGTTTTTTTGTAGAATTATCCTCCTTGAAGAGAAGAGCAGAGAAGAGATAAATATTTTCCAGTACAATCTTTATTAATTTATTTTGCTATCTCCCATATTACTATTGTACCTTTATAACTGTTTATCATTCGCTTTTTATTCCTATTTCGTTTAAGTATTATTTTCTTTCCTCTTCTCATTACTTACTTTGCTTAAGGTTTATTTATTTTTAGTTGTCATTTAAGCTCAGTGAAGTCTAATTGAATACTGTGTATTATTGCTAATTATTTTGTACTGTTGTTGGGTACTTTGAGAATGATAGACTTTCATACTACTTTCATGCCTTTTTTACTCCCTATTGAGGTGTAATTTCCAAAAATTCTAGCTTAATGGATGTCTATAATATAAAACGCATCGACTGCAGAATTTTTAGTTTGTAGCCATCGTAGTTGAGGTTCTGAGTGAACGAGTTATTCAGTCAGGACAGTTATACATGTATTATTAACTCCGTCGCATTTTCCCAACTTTGTTGGGGTCGGTTTTCAGCCTAACCGAATTCAGCTGGGACTTTTAAGTGAAGCAACTACCTATCCGACCTTCATAACCCAGTTACTGGGCAATACGATATCCTTGGCTGGACTGGTTAGACTTCCTGGCTCCCATTAGTTAGATTGGTCAGACTTGCTTTTAACTACCAGTAACGACTGTCAAAGTTCTCTGAATGACAATCAGGAACAACGGCTTTGTGTGCACGGAAAAGTAATTATACACGTATATACGTAGATAATCACTTTTTTTATTAAGTGGGATGCTGTTTTAGGGTCACTGTATATCCGAGTGGATTCGTTAAGCTCGTCTGTCCCTTTGTATGTGATTATATTTACATAACAGCCACGTTACGGGCGTGTACTGAATTCGAAATCAGTCAACACGACCTTTCGCAGTTTACCAAAAGATTTTTGTTGCTCAGATTTTATATACGGAATCCGGATTGAAAATGTCGTGTTTAAAAACACGTTTTGAATTAATTTAGGACGGATCCACACGTAGTGGCTGCAGAGGTGTCCTGTGAGTTTAGGGATTTTCAGGTTTAGGTATATAATTTTTCGCCCGCTAACGACCGACGTTTGCAAGTCTCAGATTTCAGAAGAAGTGCAAAGGTGTCTTTAGAAAATTAAATGTTTCTAAAGTTACCTCCGAAAAATGAGATTCCTTGCCTTAAAAAACGAGATCTTTTGCTATTTACACTTATACCGTTTTTGTATTTTTGTCGTTTTTCCAAGGTCGTTACAAAAAGTAGGTAATATAATTATGGTATTTCGACACCGGCTACTTGTATTTCCAAGAATATCTGTTATAATTTAATCCATTATTTAATTGACTTTCAAAAAAGATCATCCTCAATTCTTTATACATATCTACTATGTCATTGTTCTGTTCCTGCGTGTAATTCATCTATAAAATGTATGTATTTTAATTATTATAACATCAGTGGTCTGCTTGCCATAACGCAGCCTCTGTCTGGTTTGAAATCAGATGACCGTGTTTTGTCCCAAGATATTTATTTATTTTATCTCCCTGATATACAGGACGGACACAGACAGTACGTATTACTATGAGTAATTACGTACCGTCTGTGTCCGTATAAATCTAGGCGCAAAATTATTTAAAACCGGGTGACCTTGCCAAAGTCGTGCATAGCATTACAAACAAAATTGAGCAGTGAGTTAACATACTTAGCATTAACATAAGGTACAAGATCCCAGAGTTCCTAGACCTACGTCGTCTGAGCTTAATAGAAATATTAAGGAATGTTAATAGAGATTAATTTTTCTTGATGCAATGATCTTAATTTTGCTGACTTCAATGCTTTGCCATTTGGACTATGTTTCTCTGTTGCCAACCAAAGTTTCCTTGTATGACGTCACATTTTGTTATGTTCAAAGTTGACTGTCCGATCCATCATAAATGGATGTGTATAATGATTGGACAACGTTGACATTATATTTTTGGGTACTGTTAATATTGAATTTTTATATAGAATGTTTATTTTTATATCTGTTTTATTGTTATTTAATGCATCTTTATAGTTTGTTGATTTTTATCTTTGACCTTTTATTATGACTGTTTCATTACTCTTCTTATTTATTTTGTCTGAAATCTGAAACGTATTAATTAATGATAAGTACTAAATATTACACACTCGTAGTTAGATAGTGAATGGTCAAAAATTTAAAGGTGCACATAAAACTTGTCTTCTAAAAAGGCTCAGAATTCAAGGTAGCAAGTATGTAAACCAAGATAAATCGCGTAGGTCTAAAGACTTTTGGATCTCGGTCTATGTCTTGTTTTATTTATTCAGTTTAAACTTTTATCGTATCAAAAGTGACCAAGTTTTTGTGTATAATTTAGTTTTATTGTTTATTTAATTTACAATCACATAACAAATTTAAAAGCATCATGATTTACAAAATTAAACTATGCATAATATTATTAAAGTAATTTTAATTAAATTAATAATAAATTTATTTATTTGATCCATACAAAAGTAATTATTTAATATTAAAAATAAATCTTACTTATAGCTATTGTTTTCGCTACAAGTTATCAGCGTTAGTGATTAGTGTTTTTTTTTGATAAACAAACTGATAACAAACGAAAAAGATAATAACACAAGGGATAGCGAGTATTCTATCGTGAATTCGTTTTTAAATCGTTAAATATGTACGCAGACCCGTTCCGCTAGTAGTTTGCATGTGAATCGCGTGTTGTTTGGACAGAACTCGTGCGCGCGGATGTGAATCGACTCAAACAAAATGTTCCTGATTTTGGTGATAGTAGCTATAGTGTCTCTTTATTTCTATGGAACACGGACATTCAATTACTGGAAGAAAAGAGGAGTTAAACATGACAAGCCAATACCTATTTTTGGCACAAACTTAAAACAGTTCATGCAAAAAGCAAGCATGTGCATGATGGCCACGGAAGCATACAGAAAATATCCGGAAGAAAAAGTGGTCGGATTCTTCAGAGGAACGTCTCCAGAATTAGTAATAAGAGATCCGGAAATAATCAAACGAATTCTTACTACAGACTTTCAATGTTTCTATGCAAGAGGTCTCCTTACACACAAAACAGTTATCGAACCCTTGTTAAAGAATATTTTTTTTGCTGACGGGGATTCGTGGCGCTTGATTCGACAGAGATTTACCCCTGCTTTTAGCACGGGCAAGCTGAAAGCAATGTTCCATATCATCACAGACAGAGCTGAGAAGCTGCAGATCATTACAGAAGAGGTCGTTAATAGAGAATTCTATGACGTAAGAGAACTCATGGCGAGATATACAACAGACTTTATCGGCGTATGTGCTTTTGGTATAGATATGGATTCTTTATCAGACGAAAATTCCCATTTCAGAAAACTCGGTAAAAGAATATTTGAAAGAAAATTTAGAGATGCGCTAGCAGCACTCCTGAAAATTGTTTTTCCAGAATTGTTTAAAAATATGCATTTGTTAGCACCAGAGCTAGAAGCAAATATGAAAGTATTAGTCCAAACCGTTTTAAAAAACCGAAACTATAAACCATCAGGTAGGAATGATTTTATTGATTTGATGCTGGAGCTCAGAGAAAAGGGTAAAATAATTGGAGAGTCGATTGAAAAGAAAAATCCAGATGGATCTCCTGTAATAGTTGAGTTAGAAATGGACGATTTACTAATGACTGCTCAAGCGTTTGTTTTCTTTGGAGCTGGTTTTGAAACGTCATCTACCGCATCTAGTTATACTCTGCATCAGTTAGCATTCCATCCAGAATATCAGAAGAAAGTACAAGAAGAAATCGACACAGTTTTAGCTAAACACAATAACAAACTTACCTACGATGCTATCAAAGAAATGAAATATTTGGAGATGGCGTTTTATGAGTCAATGAGGATGTATCCATCAGTTGGATATTTAATAAGAATGTGCTCTGTACCTGAATATACATTCCCTGAGTTAAACTTAACTATCGATCAAGATGTTAAAGTAATAATACCTATTCAAGCTATTCATAGAGATGAGAAGTACTTTAGAGATCCAAACAAGTTTGACCCTGAAAGGTTTAGTGATGGTACAAAGGAAGATATCAAGAATTTCGTATTCTTGCCTTTTGGAGAGGGTCCTCGGTCATGCGTTGGTAAGATTTAATTCTTTATTTCATTCATTTAGTTGACCTTGTATTACAAAAAAAAAACCGTAACATATTTGAAATTGACGGAATCAAGTTGAACTTTGATACACTATAAAAAAATTAAAATTACTTGTTAGTAAAACTAAATAATTATCGGAAAAAATTGCATAGTCATTCATCATTATATCATCGATTAGCGTGTACAATATTTCAAAGCGTAAATATGAATGACACCATTGATGTTAATTTCAGGTGCCAGATTAGGCCAGATGCAGTCCATGGCAGGACTTGCAGCGGTCCTTCAAAAGTATTCAGTAGAGCCGGCTGCCTGTAGTCTTCAAGAGCCATTGCCTGAACCAACAGGAATTGTATCCGAAGGTTTTGTTGGAGGCCTACCTCTTAAAATAACGAGACGTCAGAAATCATGATAAAATTAGGGGTACTATTATTTTATTTACTATATTTGGTATGGACTGAAAATTTTATTTATTAAAAAAGTGATGTGCTGTTTGTAGTTGTTATTTTGTTAGTAATAATTATATATTTTTTATTGTGGTGAAAGTAGAGAAAGATCTTATTTTCAAGAGAAAAGAACATTTATCTAATCAAGTAAATACAATGCCAAGTTATAAAGAGTTTTACTTTTTATAACATCTGTTTCACCTGTTTTTGCACCTGTTATTAAAATTATCTAAATGTCAATGCACAAATCGATAAACTAAGCAGTATCATTATCTTATGACGTAAATTGGAAAAAAAATCTTACCATTGAAACATCCAAGATGTTGACACCTGGATCTCCTTTCTCGCCTTTTGGTCCTACGGGTCCATGATGACCTGGTGGTCCTAATGTTCCTGGACGTCCCTGCAATAATAATAAATATTCTTAACTAAAAGAGGATATTTATGACGATATAAGAAATTAACTTTTGATGGCTTCTAAAATTCGGTAGTAGTTTTTAGTACACCGTTAGCCATGATATGATGTGTCAGCCATAAATCAGTTGAGTGAACCACAACTATACCACAGATTAAACAATAAAATCAGCAGTGATCGTAAGGGTCAATTTCGCGTGGCAGTGTTATGACACTGGGGATCTATTACATTAATGACAGCTAACATGTACATCAATACAAAATTTCATTTACCTTTGCATTCTGAGCAGCAATTAGGACAAACACACATCAATTAACATAGTTTACCAAATCATATTTATATTTCATTCTTACTTCTGTTCTATCTTCTTTGTCTTAATACTTACAATCCATCCAGGTAGTCCGATATCTCCTTTATCCCCAGGCCTTCCTGGAGGTCCAGGTGGTCCGGGAATTCCTGGAGTGCCTTTAGGCCCTGAAGGACCAGGCCTTCCTCTCCTCCCCCGCAAGCCTGCATCGCCCTTGTCACCCTGTTATCATGTTTTGTACTTCTTAACATATTATCAAAAAGATTAGAATGTTTATCATTTCTTTTATTTTCTTATCTAATCGTGTTATTTATTAAAAATGTGAGCTTGAGTAGGTTTTCTTTAGCAATTTCATTATCATTATCAACCTAGACTTTTTCCTAAGTTTGTTGGGGTCGGCTTCCAGCTTAACTTGATTCAATTGCATTATATTCATATTATATTAGATAACTAGCTTTTGCGACTTCGTCTGCGTTAATTAATATTTCCCGATCCTGAGGGATTTCTGGGATGAAAACTATCCTATGTTCTTTCTCGGGTCCCAGACTAAATCTGCACCAAGTTTCATTCAAATCGGTTCAGTGGTTTAGGCGTGAAGAATAAACAGACAGACAGAGTTACTTTCACATTTATAATATTTGTACGGAAGTACGGATAATAATGATAGAAACCAAGCCCACCAAAATATTACTTCAACGACTTGAAATTGTACTTTATTTTGTTAAGATTCTCATCATAAAATATACGCCTGCCGGGGTTGCGGAATGTTTATAATAGTTACCGTGACCCGGGAACATAAAGGGCAACCGAAGGAACATGAGTGGGTTTTAGTCAGTAAAAGTCTGACACGCCCTCCCGCCGCACCTAGGACGGGAGCAGTCATTTGATGATTTCCCACTCACCAAAAAAAATCATTAAATATACTAGCTTATGAAATATTGCCAGACTGTACTTACCTTGATAGTGACAATATCAGATCCAGCACTCGTCACGCTGATTGGCCCTGGTGGTCCTCTTTCTCCCCTTTCTCCTTTAGGGCCCGGTGTGCCAGGGGCGCCTGTTGTGCCAGGCATCCCTGATGGTCCAATGTCGCCGCGTTCACCCGCCTTACCATCCTTGCCAGGGAACCCGGGTGGCCCATCATTGCCTCTTCCTCCTTTTTCTCCCTGTTTTATTATCATGTAGTCGGCATTAAAGAAGTTTAAGATTTTATAATGAACATTAAAAGAATTGTCTGAAACTGTTGCATAGAACAAAGGATTATTTTTAAATTAATGTGAATAAAAAGAAAAATAACAGTTTGAGTAAATTAAATTCTGAGTTAATTGAGAACATTTAACTATGTAAAGTTTTGTATAACATAATAAGCGCGATTAAGCCTTAAAATCTCATTTGCATTTAATTATAACAATCAAAAATCGCCAGGTACACTTAAAATAAAGTTTTATACAACATTGCATTACTTTAGTCTTAAAAACTTGTCATCCAATTAAAAGTCGCCTCGCACCTCATAATAACGCCATCAATGAATACGAGATTGAGGGATCCTCGAGCGTTCACAATTTGGGCCCAACATAATTGGTGTTTGAATAATAAATTCAGAACCTCACCTTTTCACCTTTGTCTCCTTTCGAGCCCGCCGCAGCCTGCCTTTGTCCTTTAAATATGAATTTATATTTGTTAGTAATCATGACAATGATTTTTTTTCGCAGCTTTGTGTTGAACAAAACAGTCAAGAAGATAATGTAAAATGTGGTAGAATGTTTCCGAATTGAGGGCTGTTTCGCGTTCCATTTAAGTTCTTGATTTTTTTATTAATAATTTGTGTTCACACTGTAAAGATCTACGTATAGTTTAACCTGTACAATCATTATTTGTACATAAAATGTGGATTTGTATTTATTTAAGCGAGTTCTTTGTAAGAACAGCCAATGTTCTATGCACACCTAAGTATATTTTAGATTTTATCAGTATGTTGAAAAAAAAACCGGAAAAAGTAATGTGTTTTATAATATTATTGCTATCGACGTTTATTGTTATGTGCTTCTTAAGGCAAATAAAAAAGTAAAGTAAAATACAAGTAAAAATAAATTTAAATTCATCATACCAGAAACAAGAAACTCTGCGTCATCAGGATTGAAGACACCGCCCGTTGGTGGGCCTGGCGGTCCCGGTTCTCCACGTTCACCTATGATCATAAAATTATTGTTCTTAATGATATTGTCACAGAGCGTTGTTTTTTCTTAAATATAATGTAGGTGCTCTACGTGGCTCATACTGTATACTCAAACATCACTTAATTTATTTTCGAATCTGTTGCTGTCCTTACTTTACACCTATAGAGTGACAGAGAGCAGCAACAGATTTGAGAGCGTCTTAAAATTAAGTGACGTTTGAGTAGTCAGACATTAGATTATCATCGATTATTAGTGATGAGTATTTATCGGTATCGTTTACTAGTAGTAAAGTCTCGAGAAACGTTTTTTTTGTGATTTCGGCGATACATGTTCTGAGGCAGTTATTTTTATTCACCACAGAACAAGTTCTCTATCTTTACTCACAACCGGGTAATTACTGATGTCAAGGTGTTATCATTTAAGCATCTATAGAACCTGGTAAGTGGTGCCATTTATCGTGTCAGAAGGCAAGTTGGCAGCGATTGCACGCAATGTCAATTTTGCTAATAATTATGAGTTTTCGAACACACCCATAGATATTAATAGAACCCATATATGTGAACGTAGACTATTTAAGTTTCTTCCTCGTAAGGGTCTTGTTTCATTAGGACACTGAGGTTGCGTAACTGGAGTTGCGCTACAAACAAAATGTATATAATTGAGTTTTGATTGATTTTTTAGGGGTCGAGGGGTCGAGAGTGGACTAAACGGAATTTTGTTGCTATTGCTACCGCCGCTGTTTGTCCTTCGCCGCCATCACGTCAACGAGAATGAGATGACGGCGAGTCGAGTTTAGTATGAAGTGGCGTGACGTTCGGTGGACACGCGTCTATAGTAAATGTATTTGTCGCCTGGTATCGCCACTTCGGCGCCGTCATCTTGCTCTCGGCACCGTCACGTCAACAAGAACAAGATGACGAGCCGAGGTTCGTTTAAGGTGATGTGTCGTGCGGTGGACACGCGGCGTATAGTAAATGCATAGTTATATAGTATAATAATATATATATTCTGCCACTTCAGCATCGTCATCGGCCTAACACTTGGGGTTCGTGTGTTGCTAGTAAAATAGTTAATATTTCACCTTTCTCTCCTTTATCGGCTGGTCTTCCACTAGCGCCGGGTATACCAGGTCTACCGTCCAACCCTGGACCTCCACGGTCGCCCTTATATCCTCGTTCTCCCTGAGGTCCTGGGTATCCCTGCATTATTTAGATTTGTTAGGAATTGTTTAGGAATGATAGACTTCACACACACACTAGCATAGTATTTATTTTATATTTCCTTTATTTAAAGTATAACAACAAAATTTCTAATGCGTAATATCAGTGTAATTACTGGAAAGGCTGTCAAAACAGGCATTCCTGGATGAAGGTGAATTCTTGGTCCAATAATATATGTGAGTACAAGAATGCCTAATTGCGGAGAAAGTTTTTTTTTTTTTTGGTGAGTGGCAAATCATCCAATGACTGCTCCCGTCCTGGGTGCGACGGGAGGGCGTGTCAGACTCTTACTGACTAAAACCCACTCATGTTCCTTCGATTGCCCTTTATGTTCCAGGGTCACGGTAACTATTATAAACATTCCGCAACCCCGGTGCGGAGAAAGATTTAATACCGTACTTTTCTCAAATGATGCGAAGTAATTTAAATATAATTATGCCCTTACTAATAATCAGTGTGTAAAGTTATGCAATGAATAAAGCCTGTGTAACCATACATTTTTTGACGTATAAACCTGTCATAACTTTATGCAGCGTTTATTAGTAAGGCGCTTTGTATATACAATCCGTACTTATATTATAAATGCGAAAGTAACTCTGTCTGTCTGTCTGTCTCTTCTTCACGCCTAAACCACTGAACCGATTTGAATGAAATTTGGTACAGATATAGTCTAGGACCCGAGAAAGGTCATAGGATAGTTTTCATCCCGGAAATCCCCCGGGAACGGGACTTATTACTTCACGCGGACGAAGTCGCGGGCAAAAGCTAGTTAATATATAAATTAATTAAAAAAATATACCAATTTTTCGATTGCTTTTCCTTTTTCTTTCTACATCATCAAACTCAGTGCGTTGTACCAGTTCTTAAGCATTTTTTTTCTAAATAAAGCCTTTGGCAGTAGGTTACCGATCTAAATATGGCACCTTGATGGCCATGACGATTACGACAATTATTTATTTAATTATTCAATATCTTGATTATCTTCGGTTTTCAAACTAAGTTAAATTCCTGCCACGACTAACATTTTTCTAACTAGTTCGGATATTTGAAAATTCTTCTTAAAACAACTCTCTAAGGCAGAGAAGTAGTAAATTTTCAAGCTCAAACTGATTCTCCATTTCTTCTTATTATTGAGGATGAATTATTAAGCATTATACACGCTATTTACTGTAATGGCACAGCGTAATAATCTCTCTTGACATATACATAATCGTCGCATCAAATATGGACGACATTATCCCATCAATGATGGTCAGTGTAAATGATTGACAATGACCTATGAATAATTTAAACTACTTATGCCAAAATGTATCAATACATTACCATATAAATATCCCAAATTGTAGACGCGTAACCCATACTAATATTACAAATGGGTAAGTGTATCGGTTTGTCTGTCTTTATCGGCAAAACTTCTGAATCGATATGAATAAAGTTTGGTTTAGAGATAGCTCATAGCTTGAAATTAGATATAGAGAATAGATATATAGAGAATAGATTTTATCCTAAAAATCCTATGGGAACAGGATTATTTGTAATGTAAAACCTAAATTTTATTACGACCACGTCAAAGCAATTCGTGAATGTTCAAATAAACTAGCTTAACCTTACGTTGTTCAAAATGTTATTTCAAATGTTTACAGCAACTGTTGTCTAACTTGCACTTGTTACAACTTACCCTATCTCCTTTAGCTCCACCGATGCCCGATTGTCCCCTCTCTCCCTTTTGGCCTGGGAAGCCGCGCTCGCCTTGTGGCCCAATAGGACCAGGTTGGCCCACGTCCCCCTTAGGACCAGGGGCTCCCGGTCTACCGATAGCACCTCCGTACGATCCAAGAAGCGACTCCTGTACATTTAAAATTAAATTATACCCACTATTAAAGAAGTAAAGACGTATATAGGTTAATAAATTACGCAAATGGGCTGAGCTGAATACCTAAAAAGTTTATTGAATGGACAGATTTTATGCCCGTTTTTATTCAAGCACTAAAACTTCGTTATAGCCCAGATTTTACGTTTATAACTTTAATAAAACGCCATTTAATTGGGAGTAATATTGCAAAAAAATATTTAGGTTCTACGTACAACTTTGCCTCAAAAGATTTTTTTCCATATATCGAGGAATGAACAAACTGGGAAAACAGTACAAGTTTCAACAAAGAAGCCGGGAGGATTCAAATTATTTTTTGTACAAACGATACACATGACAGACCTTTGGGAGAGGTTTTCAAATAAATTCTCTTATCTGGGGCTGTCGTCGGTATAAATCAACAGTGAACAAGCTACTTTCACACTTCTGCCCAAGTTATTCGGAATGGTTTGTTTGCTAAAGCGGGCACAATCGTTGCCTCCGAAAAGCAATTCGTTTCAGTCACAAACAAAGTGACTTGACAATGAAGGTAATCGGGATTCGAAGATTGATTCTTTTGCTAGTCTTCTTGTAAAGTAAAGTAAAAGTAAAAAAGTATTTATTCGGAACATAAAAAAAAGTCTTCTTGAAAAAAATGTATGCTTTGGCGGCTGAGGTGTTTTCAATAATCTATTTAAGAATAATTATAAAACTTAACTAGACTCAAATTTATATTTTTTTAATGATTGGACACAGATTAAGTTCTTAATTATTGTGCCCAAGTATATAAACAAAAATTAAAAAAAAATATATAATTCTGATCATGTAAGACTATATTAGTCTTACATGATCAGAATTATAATTTTTTTTTACACAATTTTTTTTACATTGATTACATGATTTTCAATACTTTTAAATATATCCTTATAATAAGGTATTACAAATCTACAAACGATTACAATAAAGAACATTTTATAGCTTTACAGCTTCATAAAGCGACAATGAAATCTACAATAATTATTTTACGTTTCCTAAAACTTACCTTGTATATTTGTCTAGGCTTCCAGTTTGACTAAATTAATAGAAATGGATGGCATGAAAATGATAAAAATCACACTGGCATTAGAACTTAGGCAATGAAACTATGCATAGCAAAATTGGTTGTAGGCAAAGTTACCATGGTCAGTACAATGTACTTCTAAGCTAAATTGTTAAAATTTAGCTTAGAAGTACATTGTACTGACTGTATTATCTAAATACGGCCGATAACTCAAATGTCGCTTAATTTTAAGACGCTCTCAAAACTTATTTTGTTGCTGTCTTTTTTACTCTAAAGGGATAAAGTAAGGACAGCAAGAGATTTAACAGCGTCTTAGGCCGGTTTTAGTGCTCGACCGACCGTCGGTGCGTACATCGGTCGCGCTTCTCGTTTGTATGAAAATTCACAAGTCGTCACAGTGCTCGACCGACGGTACGCACGCCACGCGCACTGCGCACTGCGTACGAGGACCGTCGGTCAAGCGCGTCCGCATGCGTGCCGTTGGTCGACCGACGCGCTATGGAAACATAATAACGTGTTCAGTGCTACACCGATCGGTGGACCGACCGTACGGAGGAACATCCATTTCGTGTATGTGTTTGTGACTGCTCCAGCCTGGCCAAGGTGGTTGGTCAGGAGAGCACTGAACGTTTAGAGGTACTTGAAGAGTCCTTACATTCTCTTTATACAAAATATGTAAAGTCTCAAAAGCAAATACAAGAGCATATACTGGCCACAAATGAGTTGGTTCAATTGTGTAACTTAAATGTGGACAAAGTAGACCCGCTGCCTCTCAGCTCCTCTCAATGCAGCATAAATAAATCTAATGCTGAGGCTCCCCAGCTTGAGCTATCGGTAGTCCCATCCCAGTCTTCCAGTGCTGGGGAGTGTATGCATGTGCAAAATTCAGCTGTTGTGCACACTAACAGTCAACCTGGTAATAAAGTTTGTTATTGTCCTATAATGTTTTCAGATAGTTTTGGAAAAGGTTTAGGAAAATTATTGAATAACAACCTAAGGTATTCTGTTTTAAATTATTGTATGCTTGGGAGTTCCTATGTAGAAATAATGGCTTCAGTGACTAGCAAAGAATATGATAACAATTCCATTATTACTATATTTGTAGGAAATAGTTTTAATGTTCACATAGATAATATTACCGAGAGTGTCACTGAACTATTAAAAATTAATTGCAAAAAAATAGTATTGTGTGCTTTTCCTTACTTTGAGCACCTATCAAATAGGCAAAATAATAAGATACATATGCTTAATAATTACATGTATTTTTTAGTCAGTCACTATAGTGACAAGTTAGAATTTTTTGACACCAACACTATTGTTGATGAAAAACTAAAATCGACTAGAGATACAGTGTATCTGCCCATTAGTTTTAGACGTCAGATAGCTCGGCTATTAGCTTTTAATTTTAACTCAGACATAGTTAGTATGTCGAAGTCTTGTATAATAAGACCCACCATAGTTAGTAATTGTACTAATGTTAAGGTGGTAAATTGTTTAAACTAGTCAATAAGACAACAGAAGGTACTAGTAATAACTTTACTAATTTTATAAACATGAAGGTACCTTCTGGCAATTATTATTTATCAAATTGTAAAAAAGGGGTTAAGCAACATTCCTTGAAATTATTTCATCAAAATATTCAAGGTTTTTCTTCCAAACAATTAGAAATTGAATTATTTTTAGAAAAGACAATGTTTGATATAGTTTGTTTCACTGAACATTGGTTAAAAGAGTATGAAATGTTAATTAACTATGAGAATTATATCATGGGAAGTTGTTATACCGTAAACTAATGATGCGTGGGGGCTCATTAATCTTGATAAAACAGAATATTAAATCTAAATGTCGTACAGACATAGTGAGTTTATCTGTTGAACATATTATCGAGTTGTCATGTGTTGAGCTGGATAAGCATGTCATAGTGTGTGTTTACAGACCCCTAATCATCAAAACTTTTCTTTATTTGAGTCTACAATGGACGATGTTTTGACTAAACTCGTAGCTGGTAATAAATCAATTGTAGTCTGTGGCGACTTTAATATTAATATTTTAGAAAATAATTCGTATAGCAGTAGATTATTAAGTCTATTTAAATCATTTAATTTGTCAAATGTGTTCTTGGAACCAACCCGTATAAACCACGACTACTGCTACATGCATCGATAATGTATTTTGCTGCTGCGAATATTTAGATAAAGCTATTGTAGATTATCTCCCTTCTGATCACAGCGGACAAACCGTCTCTTTTGAGTCCAATTCACCTGTACTAAAATTGCAGATACAGTCTAGACCAATTACATCAAATAATTTAAATAAGTTTAATAACACTTTAAGTAGTCAATTAAGTAGTCAAAGCTTTGACATTGAAGAAGGAAATGTTCTGTATAAACAGTTCTTTACAGTCGTGCAAACAGGGTTTAATAACATTTTTAAGAAAAAAACTAAAACAATTTGCCCTAAGTTTCTATTTTCTGACTGGGCAACTAGAGGTATCAGAAAAAGCAGGGATAGACTATTTGAGCTGTATGGCCTTAAGCCTTATAATAACACAGACACATTTAATAAGTATGTTGCTAATTATTCAAAAATGTTTAAAAATGTTTGCAAGGCAGCTAAAGCCTTATTTATTAGCAATAAGATTAAGTCATCAGATAATAAAATAAAAGCTGTTTGGAAAGTGATCAATAATGAAACAAATAGGAATAAAAGACATAATATTGATTACACCTTGGCCACTTCCCATGGTCTCATAAACAAAAATGACGATGTGGCTCAGGAATTTACGTCATTTTTACAAATATACCAATAAAAATCACAGAAAGCTTAGATTCATCGCCCACATTGGCTGTTGATCTAATGAAAGCAAATGTTTCAGCCTGCCGTGTAGAATTTAAATTTAAGCATGTTAACCCTGTGGCCGTTGTAAAGGCTTTTAAACAGATTAAAATCAAAGCGACTGAAGATCTTTGGGGCATGTCTACTAATGTTTGTAATTCTATAATTGGAACAATAGCGCCCTATTTAGCGTGTATATTTAATTTATGTGTAGATCAAGGGTTTTTCCGGATTTAATGAAGTACAGCAAAGTTATACCACTTTTCAAATCCGGGGATAGCAAAGATGCTAATAATTATAGACCTGTTTCTGTTTTACCGGTCCTCAGCAAAGTATTTGAAAAAATAATGCTTAATCAAATGCTCAGTCATTTTAACTGCAATAACATCTTACATGAACAACAGTATGGTTTCACCAAAGGACGTTGTACTACTGACGCCGGTGTCACTTTAATCAAACATATATTTAAAGCATGGGAAGAGTCGCAAGATGCTATTGGCATTTTCTGCGACCTCTCCAAGGCATTTGATTGCGTGAGTCATGAAACACTTCTTTTGAAACTTGAGCATTACGGGCTCGAAAAATTAGCGCTTAGTTTAGTAAAATCTTATCTGACTGATCGACTGCAACAGGTTCAAATAAATGGTGTGAATTCGCTGGGCTCAAAGGTAAAAATAGGGGTACCGCAAGGATCAATATTAGGTCCTTTCCTCTTTTTAGTCTACATAAATGATTTACCAAGTTTGCTGGAAAACCAACCTCAAATGGTGTTATTTGCTGATGACACTTCACTGATTTTCAAAGTGAATAGACGTGCACAACACCTTGACGACGTAAATAACGCTATGCTTAAGGTTCATAACTGGTTTACTGTAAATAATTTAGTACTAAATGAAAAAAAAACTAAATGCATTAGATTTACTTTACCCAATGTTAGAAGTACTGAATGTAATGTTGAATTGAACAGGGATGTACTTGAATTCGTCGATAAAACGGTTTTCCTTGGGATAACGCTCGACTCAAGCTGCAGTGGGGCCCTCACATAACATCTCTTACAGCGCGGTTAAGTTCAGCTGCTTTCGCTGTCAGAAAAATCCGGCAATTAACCGACGTAGATACGCGAGACTAGTCTATTTTAGCTATTTTCATAGTGTCATGTCTTACGGTATTTTACTTTGGGGACGTGCTGCAGATATAGATTCCGTATTTGTATTGCAAAAGAGGGCTGTCAGAGCTATATATAACCTCAGCAGCCGCGAATCTCTAAGGGATTTGTTTAAAAGTATTAACATCTTGACGGTACCTTGTCAATATATATACGAAAACATTATGTACGTTCGAAAAAATCTTCATCTTTTTAGTAAAATAAGTGACAGGCATAATTTTAATACCAGAAATAAGAACAAATTGGATCAACCAAGTTTTAGATTGTCAAAAGTCCACACTTCTTTTATGGGGTATGGTGTAAATGTTATAATAAAATACCACTCGAAATTCTCCATCTAAATGAGAAAAAATTTAAAACATGCATTAAACGCACGCTATGTAATCAAGCTTATTATAAGTTAGAAGATTATATCAATGATAAACATGCTTGGCTAAATGCTGGTCCTGCTCCACATAAGCTCACAAATTAGAAATTTTAATCATTGGAAGATAGAAAATGTTTCTTATCCCCTTAATTTTTGACATGAATACCTATTCAAGATCGTTATTATTATTATTTGTAAAGGTAATTAAATTTCACCCATTTATGTTTTTTTAGGTACAGTACAAAACTTTGGTTTGTGTAATTTAAATGCATATTTGATTTTTTGTAAATGTGAGTACGATGCATTGATTTACTTTATTTATTAATATAGTTTTCTACTGACACAAATTGACATGGCGGTTAGGAGCATTGTCATGCTCGCTTAAAAAGTCTCGCTGATGGTGGCGAGTGCGTTGGATCATTCGGTTCCCTTCAAAATGGTTGAGCTAAATGGTGCTGATGCCACGCGTCATGCTCGTGAACGGGCGCTGTCAGTTGAGATCGGTCATCTCTTAACTGCCATGACTTTTTACTTTTTATTTTAAATTTGTATTTGTTTATTATTTTGTTACATACACATTGTTTTCACATGTAGAAGCAACAAAAAGAAAATGTAACCAAGATTTTGTAAAACATGATTTTTTTAAAAAGAGTGTCCGTGGAGTTTCTTGCCTGTTCTTCTCCATAGAGATCTACGTTTTGGAACAGGCAATTAGCGTCACTTTTCTTTTCTGACTAACCGACCGACTCTTTGACAATTCATAAGTACCTGTAAATGGTCTAAGTGAAATAAATGCTTTGAATTTTGAATTTTGAATTTTGAATTTCGTTACAAACTGACAATCGGTTATGCATATCGTCAGGAACGATGGTACGCACCGACGCGACGGTCGGTCGGGCACTAAAACCGGCCTTAAAATTAAGTGACGTTTGAGTATTCAGCCAAAAGTGTTGTAACTCGTCGATTATCACTCCCTAAGTATGTAACTAAGGACTTTTTAATAGCGTTTTTTCAAAAACCCCTTACATGGCATAAGGAGCGATAAAAATGGTTAAAATAATGCAAATACTTAATATAAAAAATCAATCATTTATACTTATTGCTGATGATGATAAAAACCCTTTTTTACCCAAATATTATCAGCATCATTTACCTACAATACTAAAGTAAAGAAAGAAAGTAAAGAAGCTCAACTTAGCTTTCTAAAGCCAAAACAAAAATTTGGACGTTCACTTACATCAAAGTTACTATAATCAGACGACCCTGGAGGTCCGGGTGGCCCTGGTGGTCCGGCTATACCTGGTCTTCCATCTACTCCTGCTTCTCCTTTAGCCCCTGCTGGTCCTTCAGGGCCCCTAGGGCCACTATCTCCTCGGTCTCCTTTATCCCCTCGGGGGCCAAGGGGGCCACGTTCTCCTGGTGTGCCTGGCTGGCCCTGTAAAATGGTTAAAAGAATGTAGTTTATGATATAGTGTATGGTACAGTATTTTTTTTTTGTTTAGTTGCCAGAATTTGCTGACGACATCGTAATCGCCCGTAGTCTAACTTTTTTGAAAGCTTTTCGTTTGCTCACTTTCTAACGTCAACTTCATGAAATATTTTTTTGCAACTATTCACGACACTAATCTTATGGAACTAGTTGTCAAGAATATAAGAAGTAAGTCATTTAATACATATATCATGTTTATTGTATTGCAATATGTATATTGCATTTTTAATTTCATAGTTTTAAGGAGCAATTCTCTAACAAAATAAATTAGCTGTTAACTTCTCGGGTAATAATTTCAGTCTCTATCTATCAATCTATATTACCTGACTGACAATACTTTGTGCTTATATTAAAACTCTAACCGTACTAATATTAAAAATGTACCGAAACTGTAACGAAAGTAACTCTGTCTGTCTGTCTGTCTCTTCTTCACGCCTAAACCATTGAACCGATTTAAATGAAATTTGGTACAGATATTGTCTGGGACCCGAGAAAGGACATAGGATAGTTTTCACCCCGAAAATCCCCCGAGAACGGGAACTCTTTTCCACGCGGACGGTAGTTTAGAATAATTTTCCTTCTGAAAGGTTGTTCCAAGTATAATATATTTTCTACATCGATATTACTTACAGGTAGCCCTGGAGAACCAGTTCGTCCATCAGCGCCGGTGATCCCTGGTGGACCAGGAGGTCCTTTCAGTTCCGGAGCCGTTTGCAGAAGAGCTAGTATTGTGCTGGAGTTGCACCCGCATTGACCCAATGAAACGTAATTCTCTCCAAATATCTGCTGCTAAGAAAAATGATTACATGTCAATACTAAAGGAACTGAGGTTTATTATACTAACAATAAATTGGCTGTTATGGAAATAACCCAAAATTCTTTGAAGATCCTATCAAAGAATGAGAATTTGTCTAATTAGTATATTAAGATAAATCAAGCGAAAATCCATGATCCTGATTTGGAGTTAGTTACCATAAAACATTTTTCGATAAGTGCCCTTAATTTATATACCATCGAAAATCCTGTTATACAAAAGCAACAGAAAATAAATTCCCAAAGCATGAAAGCTGGAAGATAAAGGACGAGAAACACTTGTCCTACCCTTAGTCGCAAGCGATATTGGTCAAAACGTGGAAACAATCGTTATTGACTTAAGGAGTCAATAACGATTTTATATCTTTATTGATATGAGGAAAATAAAAGTACGTCAACCGTGAACGAGCCTTTGTAATATTTTTATCCTTTAAAGCTCTCAGAAAAATTGTCTGTAGAAAATAATTCTGCTATCAAAGAGCGGGATTTTTTCAGTCAATTATTTGGCAATGGTATTAACGAAACATCGATTAGCGATTATGCTATTGTATTGATGAAGGCTCTAATATGGCCGGCGAATGCGATGGTCAGCCAAATGCGGCATACTGCCAAATTCTGCGCTATAGACGTGGTTCCAATTGAATTAGTTAAATTACTAGCAACATTTACACATTAAATCGTACCATGTGCGGTAGCTAACGATCAAGTGTACTCCAGGCATAATGACTGTGATTATTTTTATTGAGTAGCAACCCTTGCCAACTGTGTTTGTTCGCAAAGTTGGTGTGTTCAGGATTGCAAAGGCTCCGGGCCTCATTAGGGTTGTCAAGCATTATCTTTCGTTATGCAAAACACATTCAGCCGGAAACATTTTCAGTTAATAGAGGTCCATATTACAGTGTAGTTTGTTTTGTTGATTTTATTCCATTAACGTAAGTAGGGTTAGGGAGATTAGAAGGTGTTTTGTTCTTGTTAATTAATACAGGGAGTTGAGAGTGTTTGGCCTTAATAAAAATGATATTTTAAATGCAACGAAACCATAGTTGAAGCTGTAGTTAGTCATATAAAAGTAAGTAATTAAAAATGTATAAGAACACTAACCTTGACTGTACTCTTCTGTGTCGGTGCCAAAAGGTGCAAGAAAAAAGGAAATATTACATTAAATAAATACACAATAATAATAAACTTGAAATTAGATACACAAACACACTAACAAGGTATACTTCTTTCTTAGTTTAGCAAAAGGGAACATTGGAAAGAGGAAGTATATTAAAATATATGGTATGGTAGTCCATTTTAGAAATTGCTAAAAGTAATAATGAATATCTGATACAGTTAAATGCTCTGGTACCACTATTATGGCTTATATTAATGAAAATTGCAAAAAAATATAAGCAAGTACTTAGAATAGAATAGAATAGAATAGAATTTATTTCTTAGTATACGGTATTACAGATGTTATAACGTTACACAGTATTGTTCTCATACACTACCGTTTCCGGCGTAGAAATGTTACAAGTACATTTAACATTACTATAAATAATGATTAATTTAAAAATTTGCAATTTGGACTATCATTAAAACATTAAAACATTAAAATTCAAATTAAATATACAATGTCAATCTTAAGATCTAAATCAAATTTAACATTTTATATTAATATATTTAGACGTATACATATAAAACATTAAAATTCAAATTAAATATACAATGTCAATCTTAAGATCTAAATCAAATTTAACATTTTATATTAATATATTTAGACGTATACATATATATAGCTACTTAATATTATGAACATAAATATAACTATAGTTAAAATTTAGGTTTATAATTTAGAAAATCGTTAATACAATAAAAATATTATAGTTACTTATAGGTTCAAAACTGTATTTAAAACCTACAAAAGTGTATACTTAAAGCTGTAAAAATTTATAGTACAGAATCTAAAAGACTATCAAATGTCTACGTTAGAAGGAACGCAATAGTTATAATCTATACTTCCTCCTAGTAATAGAAAATGTCATGCCAGTAAAAAAAAATGGGCATTCCAGTATTTTGACGACATCTTTTCAAAGAAACTTTCACTTCTCGGTATTATCTTATGTCTAAAATCGAAGAACCAATTCCTTTTCATTAGATAAAGCCGTTACGAATGTAAAATCTATCTAGTTTTAATTGACCTTTTATAGCAAGCAAGAAAAATAAATCAAGAACAAATTCCCAATTTAATCAATAGTATTGAATACAAGAAGCTGAGATTCCTACGTTAGATTGTTTCCTTCATAGAAAGTTTTCTTAAGAAGACAGACAATTTCACCAACTGCTTCCTCACAAATATATCCTTACAAATATTTTGCCTTATATTAATTTTAATTTTGTCAGAAAAAACTCCAATAAAACGTAAAGCCCCCGTGGAACTTTGAGGACTTCAAGGAAAAATGAAATTAGTCTACAAGAAACTAAAAGAATAGAAATAAATGACTATACAGATTGGTAAACTCGATTAGTTAACTTCGTTCTACCGAGGAATCGACTCAAAACCTCTCGGAGAGCGAATCAATTGAATCGATATTGTCAAATCGAATGTAGGACGGGCGCCAAGAGCATAATAAACTTTGTTACGACTGTAACAGGCAGAATGTTCCAATTTAGTCGCCAATATTGAATGGTCCGGTATAGCTCGTCTAATATAAGGAATACCTTATTTTATTGGAGCGCCTAGAATATAATTGGGTACTTGAGAAGTTGAGTTTAAGTGGAGATGTCAATGTTCCAATGGGAATCTCTATTTCTAATAAAAATGGGGTTATATGCTACGAAATGGGTGATTTTTCGTGAGACTTTTTAGTGCACAGTAGAAGGTATATTTCAATGGTTACGAAGGAGATGAATACTTAGTTGATGATGACAGAAAATATTCTGCAGATCTATTTTCAGTCACAATAGTCCACCTCAATAAAGATTTGTCACTTGCGGAGGAGTATAATACTCTTCAGACCGAATCCCGGTCACGGCGGCCAATCGTGATTGAGATATATTGCACATGTGAGTGCACAAACACAGATGTACAGTCACGAACATAAATATGTATATGTCGCAGTCATCTGGTTAAATCAGCTATTTTATTGTATGACCAGCGCGTTTATTGAATGACGACATTTAATTGAATGACTAAACGACAACTCGTCAAGTTGTTTAATGTAACGTTCAACGACTTGACTAAACGTCATTTAGCATTGTCGTTTAATGGGATATAGTCGACTTTGTAATGTTTGTTTAGGGTGACCATAAGTTCGCAACTTAAAAACTTAACTTCCTTTACATAACAAAAATGAGGAAATGACATGACACACTTTATTATGATTTTAATTAAAAAAAAATAGTAGTATCAATAGGTAAATCCTTGCTGTCACACAGCAGGCACACTATTTTATCAAGAATAAGTCACTTTAAAGTAAATTTAATAAAATAATATCAAAACAGTGCTATCTGCGCGAGCTATTTTACGCCATATTTGTTTTGGTGACTACTAACGCCGCAGAGGAAAAAAAATGAACTAAATTACAATCACCTGACTGATATTACGTCCGCTCTGTTCAAAGGGCTATGCTTCAATCAGCTATCTAGTTGGACGTTGAGTGACGCTTGTTTAATCAGCTTTCGGCCTAGTCATTCAATTAAATGTTGCTATTCAATGAACGCGCTAGTCAAACAATCAAATAGCTGATTCAACCAGATGACTGCGACATATACACTACGCAAACATTAAAATTAATTTTCTATAACAATACCATCTAGTTCTGACTCCATCTAGTTAAAAAAAATATGACGTGTAAAAGTGATTAAATATCATACCTACTTGCATAATGAACAATTTCAATTATAGTAAATTCAGTATTATTTAATTTCAGTTATAGGAAATTTCAGTTTTATATAATGTAGTCATATTTAATAGAAGTATATGATAGAATTACTATAAAATTATTAATTTAAGAAGAAATTGATTTTAATGTTTACGTAGTGTATACATGCTTGTACTCCTGGCTGTATTCCTTCTGTCACTGATAAAGTGTGATGGGACGGCAAAACGATCGACGGGGAGAGATCTGTCGAAGGACCAACAACGTACTAAAATATATAATATTGACATTGGTACCGATTCTCTTATTCATAAACTAACCTAAATTTAAGTTAAGTGCATCTTTCTTTTCCATTTCATTAAGTAAAGGACAGAAAATAAAAAATTTAATTAAGTCCTGTCAAATTAAGACACTCCATAGATAATTTAGACGTGACTAAAAACATGGCGACTAATTAATGATGATGACTAAAAAGAATGATGTCTCAAATAGACTTACAAAGAACATTAAATTGATTTTTGAATTCGATTTTTTCTAATTGTAGTGACAATCGTTCCTAAACTGTAAAACCAAGCAAAAAGTAATAAAACTAAACCTAAAACGAAAAAAAAACATTAGTAAAACACTAAATAAATATCACTTTCCGTTTCGCCCACATAAACGGGTAAAATCAACTACATTTAAAAACACCGGCACAGCAAAACGAAATAAAATGAAACAACAAAAGCGTTTTCATTTTATACAGTGGGTCTCAAGTGACCGAGAATAATGTAAAAAGTTGGTTTTCAATAGGCTATTCAAGTTCATGTTAGATACAACTACGCACATTGTGACCGCCGGTGTAAGCAGAGATAGTGCTATTATGTTTATAGCGTGTGGTGTAAGGGAAAGGAAAATTGGCATAATTATTTTATTTTTATTGTTTTATATTTTTATTTGTAACGAGACATACTTTGACGGTGGCAATCTAGGCAATGTCGAAACTATTGAATTTAAAAACATTAAAAGTGGTTCAGCCGTTTAGAAGTTATCAACTCTTTTGTTTGCTGTAATCGCGATCTTAATAATTGGGGCAGTTTTATATTAAATTTTGTTATTTTAACTTTAAATGTAAATATGGTTACTTTTTAGGGCACAGAAGCTCCATAAGAAGCGATTTAGCGTTATTCCCATCCAAAGGGATTAGTAATGGATTAATAACACAAGTATGTATGGAAGAAAACAGTTAGTAGCGTAAACATTTTTGAAATCGTCATTCCTTGAGTAGGCGTTGTTAGAAATGCTTTTGCCAATTATAATACAACACTGCAAGACAAATGGTGTTGTTGAATAGATAGTAAAATAGATTAGATTGTTAAATGATTGACATAAGCTTATTCAGCTTTATCAACTGTTTTGAAGCGTAAACGTTGTTTGAAAGAGAAATGGTTGAAACTTGTTAACAGGTGTGGCACTGGATGAAGAAGGAGCTAGAGGATTTTCGTGCAGTGGAAGCAATTACAGGCAAATTGATAACAAACTAATTGTACCTGCTGTTTAGGCGATAGTATAGAATTACCGGAAACGTTGATAATTATGTTACATAACGTTGGTTCCACTATAATCAAGAATTACAATATCAAATTACGGAATTCCGGAAAGTGTCAAGTCCAGTTTACAGAATCAGTAATGAACAGAATCGTTTCAGTAGTTAGTTACACGTGCCTATAATGTTCTAATCTAAAGCCATCAATATTTGATGAAATTATTATAATGGTATCAATTACCTGCGGAATAGTAATGTCGGAGATAATGTAACTGGTGCATCGTTTCAACTGCTATACTATAAATTGAATGAAAGTTTTATGGATGATTGTATGGAGTGGATGGATGTTAGTAACTAGATAAAGTATAGTACAAAGATACAGAATTAACTGCGAATTGAAGTTTTATATTGCTAACATTGTATTTTTGCTCATATCTATAACTTTGTACGTAACACTTATTTGATCTGCCCATATGCAATGCACTGTTCGCTCACTAATATAGTGCTTTTATTTTGGTATCGCGTTGATTTCGCATAAAGTTTACCTTAGAAAGACTTAATTAACTTTATTTTTAAAAATAATTTTTTTTTTTTTTTAAGGTGAATTTTTATAACAAATACGATTCTAATCAACCGAATTTGAATTGGATTGTTTTTTAAATACACATATATGCAAAATAATTTTGTGTAATGAATAAAGAACACATAATACACGTACAGCTTTTTATATTTATTCACTGAAATAGTAAAGCATTTTAAACGATTTGTAATTCGCCCCCTCGCACTACTTGCACCACAAGCCAGGTACTTGCACGCTTGCTTGGGGGAGGCAGGTGATGTCCGCAGGCTAAATGAGAACTCTGCGGTCTAGACTTTGATATGGGCAGGGGGCAGGACATAGTCCTGTTCATATTGGACGGTAACGAAGCCCTGTTTGGGCGTCTTCGTAATGAAGTGCTTGAACCTTATTTATACCGAAAAATGGTTCATTTTGGTATAAATTATCGTGTTGATATTTACATTGTGTTCTTATTCTGGGTCCTGTTCATATTGGACTGTAAAGAAGCCTGTCTTTGTAATGAAGTACTTAAACCTTATTTATACCAATATATGGTTCACTTTGGAATACATTTTCATGTTGGTGTTTATATTTCTAAATAGGTTTAGGTCTCATACCTAGAGGTTTGAAATGAATTAAATATGTTCGTACATAAAATAGTTGTGAAATTCTAGAGTATTTTGATAATTTTAAGTTTTGTGGAGTTGGGCGCAGTGTATTAAAGCCGCTGACTAAAACAAAATTGAAAGGGATGCAATATCAGTTTTATATGTTAACGGTAAGCAATAGCATGTACTCGTCAATATTTTCCTACTAATAATATTGAGCTGAAAAGTTTGTAGGTTTGGTTTAACATGCAAATTTTATTTTTTATTAGTAGCCGATTTGTAACTATTAACAACAACAAAAAACTGAAGAAGCCTTTGAGTTTGTATAAAATGACGGTAGCGGAAGGAGTTACTAAAGACTCAGGTGATACAGCAGAGTAGAGCTATTATTAATATTATATCTTTACTAATATTATAAAGCTGAAGAGATTGGTTGAACACATTCATCTCAGGAAATAAGTACTGGTTCGGTATGAAAAAAAAAATTGTGTTGGCAAGCCCATTTATCGAAGAAGGTTAAAAGCTATATAATTATATAATAATAATAATAATAATATTATTAATAATATTATAATCAGTCTGCTGACCGCAAATCGCATGCATCACCCACGATCATCGGTAATGAGACTGTATATCCCGCGGAAGTGTGGTGGTCGGGGCTTTTTAAATGCCAAGACCATGCACAATCGTGAGATATGCAGTCTCAGAGAGTATTTCCTGAATGCCGACGTGGGGATGCATCGAGATGTAGTTTCGGTAGACAAGGGCCTCACCCCGCTCTCCTTAGCGAACGAGAACTGGCGCAAACCTATAGTAATGGATACTGATGACCGCAGGGTGGTATGGCAGAGCAAGGAGCTCCACGGACGCTTTTATCGAGTCCTACATGGACCAGATGTAGACTTCCTAGCGTCCGTATCCTGGCTGCGTTTCGGTGACCTCTTTGGGGAAACCGAAGGTTTTGTCTGTGCGATAATGGACGAAGTTATGATGACGAACAACTACCGGAAATACATTGTGAAGGACGGCACGGTTGACATATGTCGGGCATGCCACCGTCCCGGGGAATCAATCCGACACATTATTTCTGGGTGTTCTAGTCTGGCTAACGGAGACTACTTGCACAGACACAACCTTGTAGCCAGGATTATTCATCAGCAACTTGCTTTGAAATACAATCTTGTGAAAGCAGAAGTACCGTACTATAGGTATGTGCCCGACCCAGTTCTTGAGAATGACCATGTCACATTGTACTGGGATCGATCTATCATTACTGACAGGACTGTTGTTGCTAACAAGCCTGACATAGTGGTGATAGATCGATTAGAACGTCGCGCAGTGATTGTTGATATTGCTGTCCCGCATGACGAGAACCTCGTGAAAGCCGAAAAAGATAAGCAAGCAAAGTATCTTGACTTGGCTCGCGAGGTTGTCGACATGTGGGATGTGGATTCAGCAATCATTGTGCCGATAGTCGTGACGGCCAATGGCATAATCGCGAAGAGCCTCGACCAACATCTGAGGAGGCTCTCGCTAGGCAGCTGGGTCAAGGGTCTGATGCAGAAGGCGGTACTCCTGGACACGGCGCGTATTGTCCGGAGGTTCCTCTCTCTAGAGCCCTGACCACCGGTAGCTTGGACCCTGTTCCCGATGCCGGTGGGCTACTATTTTTTATATTTTTAAATGTTTTATATTTTTATAATAATATTTAAAAATGTATTGAATATGTAATCATAAATAAATGAATGAAATAATAATAATATAAATAATAATAAATTCATTTATTTTTCTCATCACAAATTATATAAAAAAACACAAATTATTAAATATAAAATCACGCTACGCCCTTCGATAGCGGAGCATTAACAGAAATGTGATTGAAACAGCAGGAAACATGCAGCTAGTTAATAAAATACGTAATAGATATATTGATTATGCTGGGAATAAAATAAATATGGAAATTATAGATAGTTTATACAAAAAAAAATTACAGGTATCATAGATATACTTACATCATCACCAGAGCCGGATATTTCAGCAATAACTCCAGGAGTGCCGGACACTCCCGGTGGACCTGGAGGTCCGGGCGGGCCCGGCGGGCCTCTTATCGATTCTCCTGGAGCACCCTGTTGCAGATGAAGTAGAAATAAGTGTTAAAGGAAAAAAATACTGGTAGTATTACCTACATAATTATAATTTTCTTCAAAAGTTTGTTAAAGGTTAAAGTTGAAGAAAAAGGTATTGTACGTATTACCGACGAACTTTGATAGGTAGGTACGATGTTGTTTATGTATCTGCTTGCACACCTTACAGCGTTTGATCACATAAGTCTTAAATATTTAAACTGTCATTTTTAAACCTTAAATTGCTGTTGGTTAGGTGTGATTATAGGTTTCTCAGATTAAATAATGTATATGTTACCGGCCAAACCCAATTTCAGGACAAACAAGTTTTGCCTGGGCTAAAGGTGGCTAAAGTAAGATAGGTCGACGGAGCCGGACGGGGCTCCTATTTCCGGGTGGTTTAAAAAAAAAACCACGAATTTTTTGTATCTTCTAACCTAACCTGTCCGAATCGGGGTGTCCTGAGTCAAGGCGAGGAAGAACTAATTTGGCCTAGGCAAAAATAGTTTGTACTGAAATCGGGTTTGGCCGGTAAAATATATAATAATAAAAATTCTACTATTAGAAAATTTATTCAGGAGCCCGTACTAAGTAAAAGCCGTGCCAGCAAAGGGTTTAGAACATGGTAACAGGAACTAACCTACCCCTTATTTAGACAGTATTTTGCCTGGTAAATACACATACTAAAAATTCCTTCTTTAATTTGCTCAGAGTTATAGCAAATACAAATTGGATGCAAAATTACGTCAAAACAAACATTTTTCTTGAAATGTTATCAGAAAAGCATCGAACTTATGATTTTATATTTATTAAAAGCGTGTACTAAAGTGTCTCCAAACTTATTGCCTTTAAAAACAAACACTCACCTTAAGAAACAAGAAAGAAATTCCACGGATCATTTTTTGTAAGCAGGTTATAAAATTTCCCGCTCAATATTTTCACACTGCTGACATTATTACATATTTATACACCCTTATCACGATAGTTGGGGTGTGTTACCGTCTCGAGTGTGAACACAGTGTAGGGTTGTACACGATAGGCAAACATAGTGTTAAGTGTGACATAATGGTCTCTATATCAAACTGTTAGTGAGGTACGTTGTTAGGGGAACGAAGTGACAGAATTTGTGATGGGGAATTGTCGTTAAAACGTGCCCGGAATAAAAAAATACAATTGATTGAGGTATACGTATCTACGTATACCTCAATCAATTGCATTTTTGCCTAAGTGCATAAAATTAATTAAAACGAGGGTCCTCAAGACGTAAATGGAGCCATTTAAATCTCGTGGTTTTCTAGTGGATCTTTTTTTAGACTTTCTTAGAATTCGAATACTTCTCAAATAGGGTGTTAATTAGTAATGAGTCTAGAGACCTCTGGTTTTAAGTAATACATTTGATGTAATAACACTATTTCAAAATAAGAAGTTAACGGTAATTTTCAAGTAAAATGAAGAAATTCTCTTTTCATAGGCAACCTTGCCTGACATTTTAGTGTAAAATTTAATGCTTCTTGAAAATAAAGAAGATTACAGAATTAAGTAGAAGAAAGAACATCCAGCAGTTTTGTTGTTGTTACGCTATTTATGAAGTAAAAGATAATTTCAGTTAGCGAACTAAAACATACATAAATATATACTTTGGTTGTTCAAAGATACAAGAAACTGATTCAAATTCTGATTGTGCGATGTTGGATGTTAGCTTGCAAGTCTCTCACAAACTTACCATATCTCTTCACAAACTTATTTCAACTTTCATTCATATTGAATAATAAATAATAATTATACGTGGGTATAAATAAGTATTTACCGTCCATAATTTTGTCATAATACTAGCCGTATTCATACGCATGTCCGCACCACCTAAACACAATTTCTATAGCAGGATGGGACGCTATAAATTGAAAGACAATACAATGGGCTATCGCCTTTGTCTGGAAACGACCTGTTATGTGTAACCGATCACATATTTGTTTATAATAAATGGTTATACATGTGAACCATTTTGGAATTTAAACGGCGTTTTAAATCTATACCTCAATTGTTTGAAAAATGTTAATTGCTCTGAAAAATGTCCTTTCGGGTTTCAGTTACGCGTTAAATACTGAACTAGGAATGTGTGAAAATATTTATGGAATTCTAGTGCGTAGGTACCCAGTGTGAATTGATTATTAGCTTTTTGAAAGCGTTTATTTATACGCCTAGGATAAAAATAATCAAGTAAATCATTATCTTTGTACGTCTTAAATTCGATTAATTTATGGTTGAAAATAAAAATTTCGTTGATTTTGTATATCGACGAAGTTTTCAGTTGTAGGTATTTGTGGAGAGTTTGTGATTACAGTTAGGATAAATGCGAACGTTTATGTGTTTAGGGCCGTAAGGTTAAAGCCCAGCGCTAAAGCAGCCCCGTAAAGTCTTCATAAAGAATACTTCCTTTTAAATTATGCAAAAATAATGAATTACCTAGCGACTTTGGGATCTAAGATGAGATGGGGCCTCTGAAGTACCTACAGAACTATTTAAGATCTATTGTGTATTTTTTAATATTTATTTTATAATTAATTAAACATCTTGCCCTTGGTCCACGTTCTCCTTTCTCGCCTTTCAGTCGTAAGGAATAGCCTGAAATAAAAATAAAATAAACTATTTTAAACTGACTGTTGTAGCGAAAATTATCTATCTCGCAACAAGAGAGAAAAATATATGTATGGTATTCACAAACTTATTACAAACTAGCTGTTTCTCGCGGTTTCCCCCGCGTTACTTTAGGTTTTTGGTTACTGCTTCGTTCCCGTGGAACATAGCTAGATATTATTTAGCCTATGTTATGATATGATAATGTAGCTTTCTAAAAAAAAATTGAAATCGGTCCGGTAGTTTTTGAGTTATTCGTTACATACAAAAATACAAATCTTTCCTATTTACAATATTAGTATAGATATAGATTGCGAATAAGGCAGTTGAGCTACAAGTACGCGTACTTGCATGTCCGTCTATCACTCCTTTTAAAGAAAACATTCCCCATCGATCAAATCAATTGAGCTGTCAATCGGCTGATTGTTTAATGGATATCAATCAGTGCTGTGATTGAAGTGAGTGTATCAAAGGAGTGTTTATTCATAGTTAATGTAAAATCACTATACATGCTTTATACGGCACCATGTTTGTAAAAGCTATAGAAAGTATAGCAACCTTAGTGTTATGCAGATTCATCTATACTAATATTATAAAGAGGAAAACTTTGTTTGTTTGATTGTAATGAATAGGCTCAAACACTACTGGACCGATTTTAAAAATTCTTTCACCATTTGTAAGCTACATTATCCTTAAGTAACATAGGCTATATAATATCACGCAATGTCCCACGGGAGCGAGGCAGAAACCTAACGTAACGCGGGTGAAACCGCGAGAAACAGCTATACGGCTTTAGATAATTAACGAATGGACCTACAATTTGAATAATTATTACAAGTCTAAAATCTGCCTCTTGTCATCTTTGAATGAGAATGTCTCAAAAAAAGTATGTAGTCTGGTAAATATATTTAACACGATTCCATAGAGATCTTAGTACTTTCTTAAAGGCCTACGCAGACCGGGACGGCATGGCAAGGGATTTTGCCGTGAGTCAGCGCACACTGGCCGCTTAGATACCGCGGCATTACAGCACGGCACACACACGAACAGCCACGGCATGCCACGGCGTGCCGCGGCACGACAAAGCATGCCTCAGCGACTCCTGCTGCCCGATACACTTTTAGTCTTCAGTTGCGTTTGATCGAGTGTTGGTGTGCCTCAGTTTTAAAATGAGTCACCGCCGGAGTCCGTGGCATGCCTTTGGCTACCGCAGTATGCCACAGCATCCCCCCACGGGAGCCTGTGGGGCGTCTTTTAATACCGTGCGATAAAATCCCTTTCAATGCCAAGGCATCATTTTAAAGCATAGCAATTTATGTCGTATTTCTGTAACAGTATGGTTGAATGTCCATTACTAAAAATTTAAATCCCTTGCCATGCTGTCCCTGTCTGCGTAGGCCCTAACTCTATCTTTTAGTACTTTTTAGAAATCCTTTCGCTGTCGAATACGCTACTTACAAACTTAAAGAATATTTACCTCCATCCAGCCCTGGCGGTGGTGGTGGAAACGGCGGTATTGTACCATACCTTCCCGAACCTTCAGCATCACCTTCCTCTTGATCAACCTGTGTTTAACAACTTGTAATTAGTAAGAATTCTGAACGGTGGGAATGTTAGTCTGTGCGAATTTGCCCTAGGAATTCGAATCTAGGTGATAGTACTTAATGGTCAATTTTGATTGGTGTTATCAAGTTTATAAAGTCTGTTTTTCTAGTCTACTAATTATGTTTCCAAATTGTCAGAGAATATTTTCAATCTCTTTTAATAAGGTACGAAACCACATTCATTAAAATTGGATTTTATTTCGGAGACGAAATCTTGAAACCAAATTATGCGCTCTCAGCTCCCACTTCGAATCAATTTCATTTCAACGCAATACAATTTGAATGGTGTCCCAAAAATGGTAAATAAAATTTCAAAATCAAATATCATCAGAATCAAGCCAGCAATTTCTGTGGTTAAAAAAGGTTCGCTGGGCACACATTTGTGGACATTTCCTTAGCTAATCTTCTGATTGCATAGGACAGGTCATGTTAAAATATTCAACACGAAACCCCGCAATTAGAAACGGTGCTGCGTACACACGAAGATTTCTCTTTGAATTAATGCAGAAGGATCTCCTAGGGTTTAGATGTTAGTAAATACTGTATGATTAATGCAGTTGGGTTTAAGGTTTAATAATAATGTATGGATAGCGTGTTTTGTTGTTTTATGAAAAGCAAGTGAACAGATGTTATTGCAAAATGTTATTGTTAGTGTGAAGCGTTAGGTCAGTGTTAGGGAAATTCCGAAGCGGAAAAAAGAGGAAGGGAAACAAATAAATCGACCAATCACATGCGCGGAGATGATGATGTGGATTTCAAACAATGTGACTGATAGATTTTTGTACTTCTTCTCTTAACTCCTCAGTTTTCTGCTGCAGTATCACATTTAGGAGGTTATTGTGATACACATCAAACTATTTGCTAGAGTACATGTCGCTTAGCTTAAAACATACATTGTTATTGTTGTTTACTATGTTAAGATTAGAGCAATGATTCCCTATATCTATTTGAGCCGATGTTTTTTTTATTGAATGGTAAACGAGCTGTCGTTCAACGTGATGTTAAAAAGTGATTGCCGCCTGAGCTATTTGCAATACCAGAGGAATCGCAATGCTGTACAGTCTCAGTGATCATATTTTTCATGTTTCTCACTGGGATCAATTTGATACCATTCAAATCGGAACTTATAGTAACGTTGTTCTGCGATAGAAAAGGGAAGTACTTGCCGGTACGAGTTTCACAAAAACTCTACAACTATTCTTTCATTTCTACACCAACCTATCATTACGACATCCTCCTTTAAAACCTGCCACAAAAAGTCCATGCTTCCTAGCCGCCATCTTGTTACGAGAATTACGCGAATTTCGCTTTGACTATTGTGTCCCGGAGTACGTAGTTACTTATTCTGCAAACACAAGAGTCGTTAGCGCACGATAGCAGTACAAGTGTTGCGAACAAAGGTTCTAAGGAAGTTTGTACTTATCAATGTTTGGATGTGTTGCGCTTTGATTACCAAATGCTGGTGAACTAGAAGTGCGAGGGTATTCAGACTAGCCCTCATTCATTGGAGATGATTCATTCCCGGTGGTATTTGTATAATATGTTGAACTGGTAATGTATAACAATTGGTACATAGAATATAATATGATAGAACCACCTAGGTAACTAAAAAAATAGTCATTTGTTTACCTAGAGAACAGAGAACTCTTTTAAAGTTCATTATTTTTTTTATTCCAGAACACAGTGAGGTGTGATTCTTTCCGAGGTGAGAACTCTACTTTTTATAACCTTCTTTGAGAAAATAAGAAGTACTGTACCCTTTTTGTGGCACCCTTTAATTAAAACCGTACTGTCGCTGTTGATTTTGACATCAAGAGAGTTTTATAAATAAGAAAATCATTTTTTAACACAATCTGCCTAAGAATTATTTAAAAATACTTTTATTTTAGTGTAAAAAGCGAGATACAGTCGTCATCGAACGGGTGCAGAAATAGTGCTTTATTATTTTTCTTTAGAAGACTATTGTTACAGCCAGCATCCCGCTGTTGTGCTATGGTTTATCTGAAGTTGATATCTAATGCCGAGTGTAAACACGCCAGTACATCGCAGTTTCACTTGACAATGTGACATCGATACCTAAGCTAAGGGTGCGGTTTTAGTGCATTAGAGGGCGTTATGGATGCGAAAAGTTTAAGGATTTGAATTGAATTCCTTTTTTCACTACAAGTATTTTTTTTTTTTTTACAAATAGAATAGGAAATAAACTTTGACTAATTATTTGACTACAGTGTACGAGATAAAGCACTTAACAGAAAAGTGATTATTTTGAAGGGCTTTTGATTAAAATTTAACAAACTGGCATAGTTTATCAAACTCTAGGAAGATAATGATGATTGGATCCGGTTAGACTAGAAGATAACTAACTATATTTTTTTAGGTAAGAGAAGATGATCCTCATTTGATTCTGTAAAACTAGAAGGTAAATAGATAGCACAGATAAAAAAGGAGCTAGACGAATAATAACGATAGCGTTTTGCGCCAAAGCCTCAAAAATTGCAAAGTGAACTTTCATTTTACAAGCGGAGACTTTATATCCTCGCTTACCGTACTAAGTCATAACCCCAAAATGATTGCAATCCGATATTCCGCTACCGAGTTTGTTTACGATATGACTGTTTGTGCTTCGCAGTGTCAACGTACAACTGAGGTTAGGAATTGTCGGATCTAGACTGAATAAAGATGCGGGTAAAATAGCGGGGGACAGCTAGTACTTATACTGTAAAGGATGTGATTTTTTTGCATTTATTCATAAAATAACAAGTCAAAAGACACATTCCTAAAAGGAATTGCTGAGAGATTAAAAGGAGTTTACCAAAATTTTATCAATTCAACCCCTTCAACAATCAGAAAACTTCTTGTTCCTTTTATCACTTACAAGCGAAAAATTCCTATCTCCGCTTCCCTCACTAAGTCATGACCCCAAATGATTGCAATCCGATGTTCCGCTACCGAGTTTGTTTACGATATGACTGTTTGTGCTTCGCAGTGTCAACGTACAACTGAGGTTAGGAATCGTCTGATCTAGATTGGTAGCATGTCAAGTGGATACAACCGGTTGTGTCAATACTGGATAGTTGTTTCATTGTCAGTGTATGTTTTTGTTCTGACTTTGGATTTTTGTTTTGAACAATGCGTTGGCAGATTGTTTGAAATATTTTTATGGCAAATTGAAAGGAAGGTGATAAATTTCAGTACTTAGTTAGGGTTTGTTGTGGGATGACTAAAGCTAATTTTATTTATTTATTTATTTATTTATTTAAAACTTTATGTACAAACACCGTACAAAGGTGGACTTAATTAATTTTCGTTTTACTTTTTACGTAAAAGGGGTAAACGCGTAAGCGGATAATTAAAATGGACACTCGTTGCTATTGTGTTGCCAGCCCTTTAAGAAGGTCTGGTCTCTTTTCTAGAAATACCATTTCTCTAAATTAAAAATAGTCGAATGGAAATCGGAATCGGTTAAAGGGCCAGTGATTACAGAGTCTCCTGTAATCAGTTTCATTGTATTTATTTTTTTAGAATTTTAGACACTGGAACCTCGAAGATAAAGAGGGTTAACATCGGACAACAAAACCGTTTTTCGGAACCATAAAAAACTTTTACATCTAGTTAGTTACAATCTCATAAAAAATGTTTTTCATAATAATTAGTGGTCCACTCCATTTTGTTGTGGCAGGTTAAAATATAAACTGTTTTCTACGTTAATATTAAAACTTAAGCTGATTTTGTTTTGTTTAAACGCGCTAATCTCTGAAACTATCAGTCCTTCGGGTATAATTCATTCATAATTATGCAAACGTACGACCCCCGAGATCAGGGTAGTAACAAAAACTAGTAGTAAAATCTGAACTCTTTAATTACAAAAGACACGGGTGAAACTACAGGAGACAGCTAATCTAGACTATTTAGAATAATACAATGAAAAGGTGTATGTAGTTGGATTTTTGTGTGTTTGCAGGAGAAAATTTATAAAGGATTGAACAAGAGATCCAATAGCAAACTATTTAACTCCGGAGCCGAAAAGAAGCTAGTGACAATTTCATTTAATTTCTATCATATTATTAAGTTACGATGGCCCAGTTTAGGCATTCGCTTCTCATGTACGAGGTTCTAAAATTTATCTTGGACTTCTCATCTGTTATTGAAAACATTGAGCGAGGACCTGCATCCATACTAATATTATAAATGGGAAAGTGTGTCTGTCTGTCTGTCTGTATGTTTGTCTTTCTTTCACGGCAAAATGGAGCGACGAATTGACGTGATTTTTTAAGTGGAGATAGTTGAAGGGATGGAGAGTAACATAGGGTACTTTTTGTCTCTTTCTAACGCGAGCGAAGCCGCGGGCAAAAGCTAGTTCATAATAAACATAAGTTCACATTCGTTAATTCGTCCTTCATGTATGAGAAGAGGCTTTTGTCCGGCAGTGGGACAGCAATAGGCTGGTATTATACCTATGTTTTGACGTGACAACGTCTTAAATTAGGTTGCGGCTGGGAGTCACTTATGAAAAAGTGTAACGCTCGGTAACGTTACGATGAGTCACCGAACGAGAGAGAGGCCCGCCGAATGCCTTGCGTCTCTCTCCCACTCAACTATGATCGGTAAAAGACGTTGTCACGTAAAATCTTCGCCCGTAAAACCGACTTTACAGGCAACCATTTTTTTTTACTGTCCAGATTCAGATTCAAATTTAAAGTAGGAATTTACCAAAGTTAAAAATACGCGTTAAGGACTAATAAGTACCATCCTTGAATGTTTATTTGTGCCCATTTTCTTGAGTAAACAATGTTCAATTTTGCGGGCAATTTGTTTTATTGCAGTACACACAACGTTAGTGGTCTGTCTGGTGTTATCTCCGCGTTGTAATAAAGATCATCTTTGTTAACGATGTCGATGACTTGAAGATACTGTTATTTATATTGTTCTTACTATTTTTGTCAAGAGAGCTCGTTGTGATCGCCCTGTGGTTAAGGCGCCCGACTTTTATGTATATGTCAAGTATCAAAATGACATTTTGAATTCACAATCATTGGTCCTGCCCCCCTAGACAAGACAGTGCCATTGTAGAATAGATAGCGAAACGAATAAATTGTTGAATATAAATATGGAGATGTCAAATTGTTTAGCGAAAGTTTATGTCAATTCCATATATTTGACAATCTATTCGTTTTCGTTATCTTTTCTACAATGCCACTTGTCTAGGCCCCCTGATCGTCATTCAATCTTTCACAGTCCTCATAAAGCCAGAATCTGTTAACCCGTCTAACAAAAAACCAGTGCGGTGCCCAGTTAATGAGTAGTGGAGGTCTGAAAGACAGCCGAATCCAGATGAATATTCTCGTTTTACACGGAGCAGAAAATGGTATAATTGGTGTTAAAGCAAAAGAATTTACTTGTATCTTGTAGACTGGAAATCGACTCTAACATAGTGGGCACAAAGTAGGGCTCTACAAGCAGACACAATTAAAGTTACCCCCCGCCAGTTTTTGCCTGCAACTTTGTTTGCGCTAATTGAATAAACTTGTGGTGAGATTTTTAGGAATGGATAATTCGTTTTGAAAATTACCCTTTATTCCTCAAAAAAAATTTTAGCATGAGTCCGTAAGTTTTATTAACTAACGATTAATATACCTTAAATAATTTGTTAGCAAAACATGTAAAACGTGTAGGTTGTGCTGCTATTTTGTTAGTACGTAATATTAGAGTAACTATAAACAATTAATTAATTAGGACACCACAATCACACCGTGTTAGTGACAGCATATGGTGAAAAGCGATCAATTTAAATTTATTGTAATCACCAAGTAATTGTCAATGTCAATCTCGTCTCCATCGCCAGATTCCTGTCAAAATGTTGAAAATTGTACATTTCTGTGATTTCTGTGGAACAGATATTATGGTGTTTGTATAGAATCTAATAGAATTCAATAGAGATAGGTATATTGTGTTACATAAATAGGTAATGCTCGTTTAAGTTAAAACGACGTGCCACTCTACTTCGTTTTTACTCGTGTACGTAAAACGCTGTAGTGGGGCGCGACGTTCTTACTTAGACCAAGCTCTACCGACTATAATTGGAAATTAAATTTATAATTTTTAATAAATGGACAATGTATGAACTACTTTACTTATCTTTCTGAATAAAACAGAAAATTGTACCATATCAAAAATTCAAAGCAAAGAGCCTACCTAGATGTTTCTCAATATCTCAAATAAATATAAATTCTTACCTCAAAAGTGTTGACACACTGCACTTCAGCCTGGGTCGGGGATCCGTACAACTTGAGTTCTTGGAAGGCGCCCTGTATCACGAGAATTGTTAGCACTCGAAACGACGCCGATCTCATATCGACTGGCAATTTATCGACCGTCCAATTTGACCGTTGACACACATCATAATACTGGCACTTTAGGTGTATTCCTTTTTTGAAACGTTTTAAAATTTGAATTGGAATATTGCGAATCGATTTATTTCTAGAAGTAAAAAAAACACATAATAGTTAATACTGGCTGCTTTTTTTCAAATCGTTGAAAAAAAAAACTGAAACGTGAACAACTTATTACTAGGCGTAAAAATATAGAATTAAAGTTTTTTTTTTAATTCTTTGAAAATATTTATTTTATTTTGTCGATAAGGGATCTAATAGCTACAACATACACACAACAAGTTACATAGCTATAGCATAGATTAGATGTATTATTTATTTGGAATAAGCGATATTGAAGCCCACTGCATCAATCTACAAGTAGTAGTTTATATTCAAACTTTTATATTCAAATGATCATGTACCTAATTAAAGACCTTTTTTCAAAGCTATCCTCTATAAATAACTTTATTCTATTAAAACGGTATAGAATTCCAAAAACGTTAATCAACCAACGACGGCTGAGATTACGGTGACCGACTGATTCGGGAAAATAATTCGTTTTCTGCCAATAATATGTTTTACTAGAAATATAAACATAAATATATTTTTTTATGTTTAAAAAATATAAAAACGAAGCTGTTTTACAATTTTCATAAAACTCATAAAACTTAAATTACGTTTTCAGCGTGTTGAAATAATTCGCAAAAGTCGGCCCAATTATAAGCCCAATTATATCTTCATCAGTATGCACTTAGAAAACAAATTATCAAAGTTTTCAACTACTAATTTAAAGTTCTTATTTTACTTTAGATCCTAGAAAAGTTACGAATACAAACGATCTGCTTACAGATAGCTTTCAAGAGCCAAGTAATTGGTAATTAAAATAATTTAGATTATTAAAAGTTCTGATTAACAAAAAAGAACCTTTTAGGAATATCGTTTAACTTTAACACTTTCAAAAATTCACAGGTCTTTAACCGTTACGTAAAATTGAAAAAATAAATGAAAACCGGTATGTCAAAGATGCGTCCACGCATGCAGTCGATCGCATGCGCCGCGATGCACTAAATATAAAACAGAGCAAAGGATAAGGTTAGGGCGGTCCAGTTATGCTTGAAACTTGCATTGTCTGCATTCCTTACGGAAATTCCTGAAATTCAGGGACCAGTTTTTACTGGTTAAGAAATGGTAATTGCTGGGAACTAGTTAAATGATATACTAAATAATCTTTTTATAATAATATAAAAAAGTTTTTATAGTTTAATTTTTATTCAGTGTTTAAGATTATTGAGTCTATTATTCTTTAGCATAACTTTATTTTAGTAAAAAGCTTCCGATATTTTTTTTATTCCACTCGAATTCTCAATTTTTACAAAACTTTTTTTCTGAAAGTAATTCAACACAGTATTTTAATCAAACGACATAGCCAACTCACAATTGGTTGACCATTGTTTCAATTTTAAAACTATGAATTAAAACTTTCGCTTTCATTTTATTAATTGGTGAGCTTTTTGTTTTACAAATTGAATGTGAATGAATAATTCTCGTTCGTTGGTTATACCTACGTTTTCTTTGTAAAATAATCTCAAGTTAAATTAGAACGTTACATGAACTAATTAATAAAATCGAGCCCGTTCAATTGTTTTATCCAACCGATTTTTTTAATAAATAATAGGCATTGATGATTTACATATTATTATGATTTGGTATTGAAAATCACTCAACTTTTATCCACACCAACTTATAATCAAAGGCAACTTTCTCCTCCTACAATTCTGTTCTACTTATGTTTTTAGAACCTTATTTCTCTATATCTTCGATTCCGATTCAAACTAATTCCTTTTTTTTATCTCTCTGCCATTTGAACTGGATGAGTATCACCAATATCACAAAAATCATGGTTAGATATTTATTTTTCTAATATCTTCAGAAACCACCGTAGGCGCGGTTCTGCGGATGGCGAGCGATGGGTAGCTCGCCGCCCGGCTAGGACCAGGACCGCGTCGACGGCGCGTTAGTGTTCCACGCGCGCCTCAAAGAGAAGGAGTCAGCACAGAAAGGGGCCCAAAAGGGCCAACGCCTGCCGGGGTTGCGGAATGTTTATAATAGTTACCGTGACCCTGGAACATAAAGGGCAATCGAAGGACCATGAGTGGGTTTTAGTCAGTAAGAGTCTGACACGCCCTCCCGCCGCAACCAGGACGAGAGCAGTCATTGGACGATTTCCCACTCACCAAAAAAAAAAATATCTTCAGAAATTCATCCATTATTTTAACAACCTTCTTCGAGATAATAAGTCGCGGCCGGCCAAGTACATATTTTTAAATGGCAGGCGTATTCACCATATAGGCTACGTAGAAAACATATAACTGTCGTATAATTTAAAACTGGAACGAACTTTTGTAGTAAATTTAACAGCAGTAGCTTGCCTTAATCTTTAATAAAGAATATTTGCAAAAGATATTTACGGCCCGCATTTCAATTTCTTAAAATGCGGGCTTTCATAATACAATACCTGCGATTTTCATAAATAAAAACCTTTATTTTACATATACCTACTACAAAGTCTCTACTCTCTACTACATAGTTAAATTTTTGAACAAAAAAAAAGTAAAAAGTCTCACTTGAATCAAATCTGAACACAGTGGGCATTTTCTTGCCACCTAGGTGCCAAAATTCATTACGGTAGAACTGCTGCTCCATTCAACTGCACCTCTTTGTCGAAGTACTAAGTTCTATTCACGGGTAGAGCGATCTAATTACTGCTGCTTGTCAGAATTGAAGTGTGAAGCTCGTAATCTGATGTCACTCGATATTTTAGCGAGTATTTCAGTGGGCGTAGAATGCAAATGCGGGAAGAGTCTCAATTGGACAAACATCAAATTGATTGCAAAAACGAGCAAAGTGAACTGCTGAAACTATGAGATTCTGAGGATAAATTAACTTTGCTTCGCAGATGCATCGAAAAAATGTAAAACTATGCTTGCAATAGACAGGCCGAGATTAGCTAAAAAATATTATTATAATCACAGGAAAAGTGTAAACCTACAATTTTAAATTGGTTTTCGATGTACAGTCGGTTATAGCTATTACCTGACCCACCCTAAAAATGAACGAATTTGAACCCTCTGCTTGTAACATTAAAGGTTATTCAATTCATATGAATTTATCAGACTGGCAGCGCTACTCGATGAGCAAATACAACTGATACGCAAATTTGGTCTTTAAACATTAGCGTTAGGATATTTATAATTACTTGTCATACCATTTTGAATTTTATTCCGTAAGACTTAAAGTTTATCAGAATATTGATATATAATTAACTAGTAGCTTATTTTAAACGTTATTCTCAAGCAGATTTGGTCTCGTGGCCGTGCACAAAGTTTGGGACGAGCAAAGTGAGAGTTCAAATCCTGTATCAAGGATTTGTTGTAATGTTTTGTTTCCTATTTAGAATTTCTTCCGTAAAGTATTCTTGCATTATTGTAAAGAATCAGACAAATTCATCAAATATAATAATTTCTAAATTGGTAATATATTCGTCTAACTTATAACAAGTGGGTAGTTGAAAAACAAATATGCGTATTCAATATAAAACTGGTATTCAAATATAACTAGGGATATGGGTAGGAAAACAAAAATTAACTGTGATACTCATAATACAATACAACTAATGCCAGTCTACGCGTAATAAGCAGTGACTATGTGCGAACATTTTCTTAACTTAATTACGAAAAACAGCATCTTTTCCAATTTTTTAATTTTTATTATATAGTTTTATTATCATGTCTCAATTGAGTGATTATTTAAAATTCAAAATAATCTTTTGCACGAAGAGAATGTTGGCATCAGAGAGATTGCTAGGAGACTTAATATAGCAGTAAGTATTTTGTTCTAAATGTATACTTTGTTAGTAGCTATATTGCTTATGTCCTGACGTAAACAATTTTATTTTAAGATTTTATACTTAAACGCGTTATTATTCCAAGCTTAAACGTAATATGATTTTTTTCATTGTTTCAGAGAAATACAGTCAGATTGTGGTTAAGACGTTTTGAAGAAACAGGAAATGTTCAAAAGGATAAGTCAGGACCAAAACCTGTCATGTTTACTCCCGTGTCAGAACGACACCAAGCTATTGTTCGTGAACATATTAATAATCCTTTCACACCTACTTCGTCCACTGCAGTGCAGTATAATGTTTCAGTTCAAACAGTTAGAAAACATTTGCATTGCTGCTGGAATGAAACAATATAAGCCGGCACGTAAAATTCAATTATCTGCTGCTCATCGCCAAGCAAGAGTCCGTTTTGCCCAAGAATATTTGGATTTTAATTGGGAAGAACATGTAGTCATATTCACTGACGAGAAGTCCTTTACAACAAATTATAGAAAAAGACGGTGCTCTACTTCGCTATTAAGACAGCACCCGCAAACAACAAAATTTACATGCCGGGTGTGTGTTTAATAAACTGCTGTTATAATCATTTATAAAGGAGTGATTCATACGATTAATAAGCGAGTCCTTTTTACGATCATAATCATAATTTAAAACTAAAATAATATCTACAAACCAAGTAAAATGTCAAAGTATTTAGTGCTATTTTCACTTACATTTTTATATAAGTAGGTATGACAGTTAATGTGGTGATGTTATTGTTATAAAATAGAAATATTATTTATTTCTAAACATAATATAACATGTTGATTCACTACATTAAACTCTTTGTAAAAATGTAACAGATTATTTACCTACTTTTAAAAAAGAAACAAATTTAAAAAAATGTTTTCTATTGTTTTTAATGTTTTAGCTTTTGTAAGTTATATAATTATATTGAATAAAATCGATATCATTATCATTATTGTTTTTCATTTCTGTTGTTATTGTATTTAATTAAATCATGATTAATTAAATCAACCAGATTTTATTAATCATATTTTGAATTAAAACAAACACAATATAGAATAAATTGTAAATTAAAAAAATATCATAAAACTATGTTTTTGGCGCAGGATTTGAACCCGCATCTTGTTCGTCTCAGACATTGCTCACGGACCACGAGACCAGGTATGTCTGAATATAAACTTTAGAATAAGCGACTACTACCAATGACAATTATTATTTTATAATACTCTGATAAACTCTAAGTCTAACACATAAAAATCAAAATTGCATGACAAAATTATAAATACCCTAACACGTTTTAAAGATCAAGTTTGCGTATCAATTGTCTCTGTTCATCGAGTAGTGCTAGTCTGATGTATTCATACAAATTGAATAGCCTTTAATGTTATTAACAGAGGGTTCAAATTCGTTCGTTCTCAGGGTGGGTCAGGTAATAGCTATCACCGACTGTACATAAGTCAAACACTTTGGTAATATAGTTGTTTGATTGTATTTACATATAGCAAAGTTAAATGAGTGAAATTTTATCGCACATACAAACTTATACCATTTATTTTTATTCTTAATGTAAACATCATTGTTTTATACCAATTCAGCTAGTTATGAATGAAGAACCACAAAACAATCTCTCCTAAACTCTTACTACGAAGAACCTGTTATTAACTTATAAACTAAAAATCTAGCATAAAACTCCCTACAATCTAACTTCGCTACTGTCACATTTTTCATAAATTTAAATAAATAGGCACAAAGCAGCGCAGCAAGACGGCACTGGCAATAAACTAGGCTTTAACACACAATAAAGCGAGTAATGTTCAGCACATTTCTTACTCTGAATACCGCATACGACTTTATGTCACATTTCTCGACCACTTTGAGAATAGCGTGCAAGCATTCGTTAGCTAATAGAACATTAAAGCTTTGTGCTAGTAGCTCTATCTAGATATTGCGCTTGTCAGTGTTAATTAAATGCTTGCAAATTGCTGGCAAACAAAAGTGGGTCCTGTTTTATAGTATGAAAATGATTAATTATTTAACAAGCACGACGTTGTTCAAAGTTGCACACGTGGTGTTTAAGTACATTAGTTGATTTTGATTTTTTAAAGTTTTAGCGCGTGGTGCTGTTGAATGTGTTATTTTGATATAAATTGCGTCATTAGATAACCAATTGAAAAGCGATATAATTATACTTATGAGCTGTCTAAACGCGATTCCATTTAGATTTTAGTATGGTAATAAGGTATTGTAACGTCACTTGACTTAAACTTTATTATTACAGAGCAAATAGCAATATTATTTTACAACTTATCCACACACAAAAAAATGTTAAATGCTGATACATAAAAAGCTAAAAGTTTTGCTAAATATTTGCTGGTTTGGTTTGGGTGCTTCCAAAATAACAGGGCCACCGAAACTAATCGTAACTCGTATTGTACATAGATACAATAAAATAGCAACTGACCCGTGCAGGAAAACCTATACAATAAAAGGACAGAAATGTCGAAGCCTAAAATGTTTTAATTAAAAATACTGCGGGCCAAAAGTGAGTTTGTTGAGCTCACCTTCCATTTCATGACACCAAAAGCCAGGGCTAAAAGTAATTCCCGAATGCGGCTATTTTATTTTCTGTAGGGTAACCATATTTTTTTCGACAGTTCCATATTCAAACGGACGGGAGATCGGATAAATATGACGCTCAGCATCAATGATCGGTGCCTACAAATGAAAAGAAAATTCCGAAAAAATACAAGCGTCGAGTTCCTCTCCGAGATATTTTTGATTTGAATTTCGAATGAGTCTGTTTTGTTTTTATTAAAATTGCTAAACGAAATGTAATTTGTGTAGATGTTGGATCATTTTCGACTCATCTTTTCATTCGACGTTCTATTAGGACATTTTTTATTGTAGAATGTTTTTATTTGATTTTATTTTTTGCGTGTAGGAAGGATCATGAGTGGGTTTTAGTCAGTAAGAGTCTGACACGCCCTCCCGCCGCACCCAGGACGGGAGCAGTCATTGGATGATTTCCCACTCACCAAAAAAAAAGGTACCTAAAATTAAATAAGATTTAAAAAGGAATAGACAAGAAGAATTTTCATTACATGAGTTTTACAATATATTTTAGCCGCCAAATCGTTCCTACAAGCCCTCATTCTATTACATAAGGTCAAAACGTTAACCCTTTTATCGCGTATTCGGCTTCTAATGAAAAACGACCCTGCTGGTCGATCCCACCCAGGCGATAATAGAACGCCCCGAATAATGACCCAATGCCCCTGCCACGCAAAAATAACGCTAATTTTTTCAACACCATGATTTATTAGAGCTTAAACGGATTTAGGACACGTATAAAATCAGACAATAGGCGGTGTAAATAAAATTGATAGCCTCACATGAAACATTTTCTAGTTGAAAAATGTATTTTTAACTTAGAATGACGCAGGTGAAAATTTGCAAAAGAAGAATCTACCTTTGATTTATGTAGTTGTAACTGTAATGTACTAAAATAAAAGTTGAAAATGTAATCTCACTTTTGGCACGTGTTATGGCTGTGCAATGAACATTAAGGTGCTTTTGAGTTCATACATCATCGCAAATACCAGCAGTAAATAATGAACTCTAGTACCCATGTAACTAAATGTATTTTTGTGTTTCGTTATTTGTTTTATACTAAGCATTGCTTTGAAAGTAATTTGGTTCGGTTTTGTTTCATTTCGTTTTGTTGGAAAAAAATGCTTTTGGTTGTTTTCTAGCCGTATGTTAATTTTAATTAATAACTAATTGAAACATTTTTTTTTTGGTGAGTGGGAAATCATCCAATTGCTGCTCCCGTCCTGGGTGCGACGGGAGGGCGTGTCAGACTCTTACTGACTAAAACCCACTCATGTTCCTTCGATTGCCCTTTATGTTCCGAGGTCACGGAGTAATCTGTGGTCACGGTAACTATTATAAACATTCCGCAACCCCGGCAGGCGTTGGCCCTGTTGGGCCCCTTCCTGTGAACTAATTGAAACATGGAATCTCCTTTAAGTCGCAACATTATCTTGACAAAATTCAACGTCAAAAAACGTATACGTTGATTAAAGTCATAAGGGTTTTAATATGTAAGTTTATAAAACTTTGTTGATATGTTATGATTTATTTAAAACAATTCCTTACAAAAATTTCCTGACGTTAATTTTATTCCAGTAGTCTTATAAATAGGCAATGGGTATCACGTTAAAAAACTTTCTTGGTATTTTTGACAGATTACTTGCATTTTTATTTAGATACATTACATTGAACATTTATTGGTATTTTATATATTTTTGTTAGTATTTTGCATTGACAAATATTAAATAGTAGAATTACAAAGAAAATTTAATTAAAAATCGTTAAAATTAAAATAAGAGTTAAAATTATTCATGACCTTTAAAAAGTTTAATTGTTTTAGAAGACAATCTTTAACAGATTGTCTTTAAAACAAATTAAACTTAGGACTGTGATATTTAATAAGTCGTACGAAAGTAAATTGTAGCTCTAAGTATATTTGATGTATTTTTATAACATTCAGCACGTATGATGTTTCCATAATTGTTTTGGCGTCTTTAAATTAGTCGCAAAGTGTAACTTTGTGGCAGCAATCCTTCATCGAATTAAGCTGAAATGTAAGCCAACTCACTCGAAAACATTTTTCAACAAAATTTTCTTCCACAAACCACTATCTACTTACTATCATGTCCTTACTAACAAGTACATATACGACCGTCCGATATATACCGAACGCCTTCAGGGACCTTACATACCCACAAGAGCCCTTTTTGTTAACAGCTCTAAGTTTTTCTACCGAATATAGCTACAAATTGTTATAGCCCGAATGTAGCGACACGATAACGCGTAGTTACTCCCAACTATGCGTTTCGGGTTTGCGAGACAATCCCTAGTAATGACACTTCATATCCCGTAGATTGTACCAGGAATAGGTGTAATAAAGACCCTAGATAGGCCCACAAATCATAGGAAATGATATGTCTGTGGTACTTTTGGGACGAGTGACAAAGTTAGAATTCTAGGGTACGGAATGGGTTCTATTACATAGGACGTTAATATAATTGGTACGCCCACAATTGGGTGTTGTATATAATACTGTCTTCTCAGACCAATTAAAGTGTGCTGTTACGTAAGTTGGATCGAGTTGTTGCTAGGCTGTGTTGTTAATTGGAATACTAGAACTAAATATGAGGAATACTATAACCAAAGAGGTGGAAAGATCGAGAATCGTTGGAATAAACAGCCATAGAAAAATCGATGATCGGATGAACTGTCTTTGTAGAACATAATGCAATTTGTCATGTGAGCCACTAGATTATGTAACAGTAGGCCAAAAATAGTACATTATGAGATCCTTTTTTTTCGTCTATCTTATGTGAGAAGTGTATTTTATGTAGTGCTTTACTTAAAGCTTATAAAGCGAATACTCAATTTTTAAACACTTTTCAGGATGTTTAGCCTTCAGGGCCCATTTTTACTCTTAAAATACTTTTACTGAAATATTTCTAGTTAAGTTCTGTGCTACAATGTTTTGTTTTAAGGTCCAGCCACGACCTATTTAGCAGTGCGGTTGCAATGAGATTCTGCAGAAGTAGTTTAATTGCTTTGTTGAAGACCCGTCCAAATAAAAACTTCTACAAAATCTAGCTTCAATGTGGCCGGGCCTTAAGACAAATGAAATACATAAAAAAAAATAGTTCAGTTCCAAATTTAAACAAACGCAGGTAGTTGTACCCGCTCAATATTTCACGGATCTAAAATCCCATTAACTCTACGCTCCGAGCACGTGAGGGATGAACGAAAGAAAGGACAAGATTGAATAGGCTATCTTTTCTCAACCATTTCGGAAGACATGCGAATGCCATTAATTTTATAGCTCGTCGCCACTTCAGGTGAGACACGTCACTGGTAGCCAATAAATTGTGACCCATCAATCTTTTTTAACACCAAACTTAGACAGGTCAACGTAATTTGGTGAAATGTAATGACGATGTAACGTAAAAATGCGGTCATTTCGGTGAGAGCCGGTTTTACGGTTCGGATTGTACCGATTTATCGCAACTATCGTTTTACGGTTGGATACGACTTATGAACGCATGAACGGTTTTCACGATTAGTGTGTGATTTGGTTTTAATTACTGTTATGTGTAGTTAGCTTATAAAATTAATTGAATCAACAAAATCTTACGAGTAGGTTGTTTAAAATAAGTATGATTAGATTTACAATAGGAAACATAGAGTAAAGATTCTGTTCGTTTCATAAATATCAATGTTGGCTCAATAACTCAATAACTGCCTGCTGTGTTGCAGATTGCATTTGATTGTATACGTTTAATATTCGCACAAATAAGACATTATTTGTTTGGTATATTGGAGGGTGGGCGAAATTGGTCCAAGCGCCGCCACGATTCAGACATATGTCAAATAATAGGGTATTATGTAGTGTACAAATACGCTTCTGCGCATCAAAATCTGTCCCAGTAGTTTCGAGTTATGAGTCTTATTAGAGTCTCAATTTATTACTTTCAACGCTAATGTTATTTTATGCGGTGAGTACTGGAACAATTTTCTTTTCACGACACCGATTTTTTTAGTGTTTGGTTTCGATGGAGGCTTTATAATCGTAACTCTGAAAATGAGTAGATTACTTTATATCAAAATAGCTAAGTAATTAAGTTGAAAAATCATGATAAAAACTAAATGTCCAAAAGTGGGGTTATACTTGCACCACTTTTGGCCAGTCATGTGGCCAAAGATGGGAAAATTCATTCATTTTGGTTCCATTTGTGGCCACCTCTCATAACGGAGTGTATAGAATACAAGTATTTCAAGACACTGAACAAGTGACAGAAGAATTAAATAATGCAGGAATTGAAGGAAATGGCTTGTGGATTTGAAGAGGTAGAATAAAATCCCGATATTCTCGGACACGTACCTATTATTCATACCTTGTGGTGAATACCTGGATTGACCATACCTTGGACCCATAAACTGGATTGGACGCTATTAATTATTATTACTGCTCTTGTAAAGCTGGTAAACGCACATTGGGTTGCTGTGCACATGTAATGGTGATAGTATGGTTTTTGAGTTTTACTCGTCATCAAGAATCAATACATCGACCAGCAGAGTTTATGGATTATATAATTATAGATATATGAAAATAAAAAAGAAATAATAAGCCAATTATGTTTTAATCCCATTTTATTGTTTTATTTTACTACTTCTTTTTTAAATATAAATAAATAGGTTGTAAATAAACTGTTGATTGATTGATGATGTAGACTTAGGAAGGTGATAATTTATTATTATTAGTAACAATAGCCATTGGAATCCCACTGTTGGACAAATGCCTCTCCGGCGTCCTTGATTAAAGATTTATAAAAACCTAAAATAAGACTCCAATAAGACTCATAACTCAAAACCACTGGGACAGATTTTTATGCGCTTCTGCGTATTCGTACACTACATAATATCCTATTATTTGACACATGTCTGAATCGTGGCGGCTCTTGGACTATCTCCCATACAAATTTGCCCACTGTCATTTACAGTAATAGCAACATTTTCAATCTTGTTTTTTGTCTTTTGTTTCAGCAAGCTCAATGCCTGATGAGATCACTTCAATGCGAAAATAAAAAAAAATCACCAAGAACAAACATTTATTTGTGCATTTGAACGAATTGCGATTATATATACGAGTAATTCCGTATGCTATGTGAACGTGCATCCGTTATGATTATGACATAAATTATAGTATTTTTTTATGAATCTTCAATGAAGAGTTCCATGTCGACGAGTTCTTACGTACAATACCCTTTTCTTTCAACCAACTTCAAAAGCTTTTTCAAATTTACTTATTCTTAAAATTTATTATGTATTTTAAACGAAAATAAATCTTGAATTGAGAAAATAGGTGCTCACAAATATTGGTGCAAAGAAAATAGATACTCAAACGGAATTACTCCTTAATTTACTTACATTACCGACTTCGACGATACGCGGCGCTGAAGTCTGACTATACTTCTCCGCTACCGCGTAACTTCGTTCTTTCTTCTTCTCCAAAAGTCCCAGAGTGGATACCACGGCTAGTACTATCCCCATAGCCACTAACAAGAACAAGGAACATATACAACACTTTGATTTTCTCGACACTACCATAGCCATTTTAAAAAAGTTTTTAGCACTTTTATTACGAAGTTTCTTTGGCACGAATCAGTCTTTTATTTTGTTACACTATTTTGTTTCACATTTAACTGTGTTTTATGTTGCCAGTGTTTTTTGCTTTTGTATAGAAGGCAGATACGAAAACTAAAAACCAAATAGGTATCTGTGCACAGGAAACTCTAAAATAATGAGTAAATTAAAAATGACAAAATTTCTCGCCCTCAAAACAACAGTTACAGTTACTGCAGGTAACAAAAGAGATTTGATAAAGCATGTCTAAAAACCATCGCTGAATAACCTACTTTTGAACTGCATCTAAATACATTAAAAAATATATAATAGAATCCCTATAGAGCGCCTTCACACTAGCGTTTGTCCAGCGTAGGCGTTCGTTAAACGTATGCGCATCGCAGACGCTGCGTTGTCGCGGCGTTTCCTCTGGAATCAATTAAACGCTGCGCTAACGCGTTGCAGACGTCACACAATTGCGTTGTACTCCGTAGTAACGCGGCGCACGCGTCGCACATACGTTTATCGAACGCCACAAAAGCTAGTGTGAAGCCGCTCTTAGACTAACAAAAGTATTGAAAACGGTTGAACCGATTTTGATAAAGCATATTTAAAACCCATCGCTAAACAACCTACTTTCGAACTGCATCCAAATTGGTTCCCTGGACGACAACATCGACAGAAATACAAAAAAAAAAATAGAATCCTATAGATATTGTAAAAATAAGTATACTTCATACATTCTACATCGTTACAAACATTGTAAAACCTCTGCTGCAATTCGTACAAAACGGATAACTACCTACTCCACGACTTGTAACATTAAAACCTAACTTGACCCATAGTCTTGAACATTTTCCGCGTACCAATACAAAGTCAAGATACTTCAAATTTATTTAGCGTCGCTCTTCAAAGCTTATTAGAAGTTTTTCGCGTTGAAAAATTCCAATACTTACTTGTAGCGAGTATCTTAAATACGATTCAGTGAACGTTAACAATGTATTTTGATTAATGGGAACTAGTTATTGCACGCGGTTTCGGTCCACGTGGAAGTCAAGTTAGATAAACTTTGCTTTGAAAGTGCATAGGCTAAGAAATATTACTATCACCGTCCCGGGGGTTTTTGCGTATGAGGAATCCGCTAGATGGCAATACGTAGGCGTGAGGTCCAACTGCAGCATGATTGGTGAAGTTTGACATATCTGTCCATGTGATGTCGTTTTTTCGACAAATCTGAATAGCAATACGTCAGCGTGAGGTTCATCTGCAGCATGATTGGTGAATTTTGACATATCTGACAATGTCATGTCGACACGCAAAAACCCATTTATTTTGTCCTTTTTATAAACGACTAATTTGAATTCGACTTTGAACGGCATGCAGCACCAAGTAGAACTAGAAACGTATAATAACCAAACACTAACCAGTGTACCAATCCATCCACGTAATAACATAACATATTACAGATTAATTAAGTCAGTTCGACGCATTACTAACATTCCTGCTTCTGTGGTACTAATTCCACAGTAATCCCTTCAAACTACATAAGCCAGATGTGCTAGACCCGGATTAACTAGCATCGCACTTCGGAATACGTTTCAAACTGGCGAATTTCTAATTGAAACCTTCAAAAGGGTTGTACAGTAAGGAAACTCTTGTTTCTAACTCGTTCCAAATGTACCTATTTAGTTAAAGATATTATTATAATAAAAAGAACTGTTTGTAAAAAAAACAAACTTGTACATAATATTATTTAATCGCCTTCCCTTTTGGTTACTACTCCGCTCCCGTAGCTCACTGCGTATGTTATAGAACCTAACCTATGATAAATTTGCTATTAAACACAAAAAAAAAACCAGTATTTCCTAACGCGTTGAACCAAAGGAACTCGGTAGATCCATACTAATATTATAAATGGGAAAGTGTGTCTGTCCGTCTGTCTGTCTGTCTGTATGTTTGTCTTTCTTTCACGGCAAAACGGAGCGACGAATTGACGTGATTTTTTAAGTGGAGATAGTTGAAGGGATGGAGAGTAACATAGGCTACTTTTTGTCTCTTTTTAACGCGAGCGAAGCCGCGGGCAAAAGCTAGTTTCGTAGTGGAGATGTAGATTTTTTATACATGAATATGTATACGTAATGCTTAAAACACTATATGCGGTTGACCTATACCTAATAAAATCTTTTGAAGCACATCCTGGCTTTATCGTCAGGACATGTGCACAAAAAAATTGCATTGTTATCGGATCTGAACCAGCATGCAAACTTCCAGTTTAATCGAATACCAAAAAGTGGTCGAAAACTTGTTTTGCAAATTTTGGAGCGGTCATGATGCAAAGCAAAATGTACCTTATGCTAATATTCCTAGAGTACAATTATTTGTATTACCCATGTAACGCGAATATATTGCCAAATACGCCAAGTTAAGCCGCATCATTAAATAAAAGAATGAAAGAACGAATATAGTTATTTTTGAACTGTTAACTAATATCGGGGAAATAAAATATTTTCCCCTGATGATTTGAATCTCTGGAATTATCACTGCTGTTGTGGCTCATAGTAAGCAGTTAAACCACTTATTATTATCCTCAAAAACGAGTTTATTACACAAATAAGTACATTATAAATCGAAAAAGTCACATTAGCACTTGCTCGGTATCGAACCAACAACCTCTTGTCTGAGAGACGGATGACTTAAAGTTCTTTGTAGCGACAGACTTTCTAAACCAACTTATCGTATATAATCCATACCTACTAACATTATAATTGGGAAAGTGTGTCTGTCTGTCTATTTATGTTTGTCTTTCTTTCACGGCAAAACGGAGCGACGAATTGACGTGATTTTTTAAGTGGAGATAGTTGAAGGGATGGAGAGTAACATAGGCTACTTTCTGTCTCTTTCTAACGCGACTTAACGCGAGCGAAGCCGTGGGCAAAAGCTAGTAATTCTATAACACAGCATTTCACCGACATCTTTCAGAAAAACAAAACACTCGCAAAACCGCTCTTCTCACATCCAAAGTGGACAATGTCAAAACATCTTCATTAGCATCCTTCACAAATAGAAAGTGATCACAGCAACATAATACTGACTTCAACACAATTACCTATGTCCTATTTCAGTCTTCAGTTTGTGACAGCCATTCAGAGTGCGGTCTACAAAGCTATTCAGTCCAACTGCACTTGAATGTCAAAGCGAAGTCAATGCTAGGAGATGAATGAAAAAGATCGTATGGGAGGGTTAGGTTTGACATGGGTGTATCATTAGAGGGCTAGTGAAGGAACTTGGGTAGGTTTAGATGTATGATTGGCTGATGTCGGATTTAATAAAACTATAGGTTGTCTGGGTATCTTGTTTCAGGTATTATCCATACAAATATTATAAATGGGAAAGTGTGTCTGTCTGTCTGTATGTTTGTCTTTCTTTCACGGCAAAACGGAGCGACGAATTGACGTGATTTTTAAGAGGAGATAGTTAAAGGGATGGAGAATAACATAGGCTACTTTATGTCTCTTTCTAACGCGAGCGAAGCCGCGGTCAAAAGCTAGTACTATATAAAACTCACCTATTTCCTACTTTAAGTGTGAATGTATATTAGGATAGGTGAATAAATATACTATAGAACGCATTTAGATGTTACTTTAAAGTACGCTATGACCCACGGGAGCAGAGCTGTAACCAAAATCATAACAAACGCGAGTGTTATCGCAGAGGACATCATTCTGGTTTCCTACATAAAACCAACACTGAAGTATTTCCAAAGCTAAATTATTCAATTCTTTGACCATAATTATTTTTATTTTTTAATATAAACTTAACGCCAGTAAAAGTTTCCACAAAAAGTTTAAAGTTTAAAATCGTTTGTCCTGTTTTGTCCAATTCGACTCGAGTAAATTTTGGTACTTATCAACCTGAATCCAAATTTATTATTCAATTAACATTTTTCAGTAATAATGGACCATTAAATTTTAAATTAACTTCGGTTATTCGACACCGGTGTGGCCACAAGACTTAAAATCGCCAAGCGCCTACTAAAATGTGAAAGGCAATTTAGTATTCCATCAGTGTTACATAGATAAAGTGTAAGGCGCTTAGCTGTTTTAACGCTGCATAACAAATTGACAACGTAGTTTAATATTCAATTTGCTGTCTTAACCCGAAGATGATACCTAGTAAACATTAAACTATTATACAGTCTTGCCGCAAGGGGTTTGTGTACCGAGTAAGCTCTTGTTGGAGTTGAATATAAAAAAGTGGAGTACTGTATTCAAAAATCTATTTAGATTTAAGGTGACTGGCAGTTTTTGAAATAAACTCTTTTGTTTTTATACAGTTTCTTCGGGAAAGCTGTTTGTTATCATGAAATCAATCGTGTGTTTGTTAATTTGACGGGTCTGTTTGTCTGGTGGTTAGTGAATCTGATTGATAATCCGGAGGTCGCAAGTGCGGTTTCTACCTAGGTCAATCAGATTGTTTGTTCTATGTCTGAGTGTAATCTATCTATAATGTGTACCAAATTATATTTATTTATAAATTACTAGCTGTCCCCTGCGGTTTCACCCGCATTTTTCGTTACTGCTCCGCTCCCGTGGGTCGTATCGTAATGGTAAATAGCCTATAGCATTCCTCGATAAATGGGCTATCTAACACTGAAAGAATTTTCCAAATTGGACCAGTAGTTTCAGAGATTACCCCCTACATACAAACTTACAAATCTACAAACTTACAAATTTTACCTCTTTATAATATTAGTATAGATAGTATAGATAAGTAATAAGTATACCAGTTGACGGGTTACCATAGCGCAAGCTCTGCTTAGTTTCTCACCCTTGTCCCCCACAAAAATGCCCCAATAAGTAGTAAAGAGTCTTGGCTATCTGACTTGCGAGATGCCATAATAAAAAAAAAACTGTGGGTAAGTTGTCCTTATTACTCGTCGTATTTATTTATCTATACCGATCAGTAAGTACCGGTCACTTTGTAATTAAAGAGTAAGCTGTGATGCACGAAGGAGTGTTGAATTAAAAAAAAATTAAAACTGAAAAGATTTTGGTTTTTTTTCTATATGCTTTGTTATTTATCTTTTGTGTGATAACTATGTTCAATAGGAATCACTTCATGGTTTAAAATAAAGCTGCTATCCGCTGTCTGTGCTTATGTATGCCTAGATCTTTAAAACTACACAATGGAATTAGATGCGTTTTTTAATAGATAGAGTTCAAGAGCAAGGTTTATATGTACATATAATACATGCACATTAAAGTAGAAAAGAAATGAAATTTTCAAAGATTAGTTACACACATGCGAAGCTGGAGCGAGTCGCTAGTATGCTATAAAATAAACTTGTACATCATAATCAAAGACGTTGGGCACAGAAAAATTATGAATTAACTAGCTGTCCCCTGCGGTTTCTCCCGCATTTTTCGTTACTGCTCCGCTCCCGTGGGTTGTAGCGTGATGGTATATAGCCTATAGCATTCCTCGATAAATGGGCTATCTAACACTGAAAGAATTTTTCAAATCAGACCAGTAGTTCCAGAGATTACCCCCTACATACAAACTTACAAACCTACAAACTTACAAATTTTACATCTTTATAATATTAGTATAGATGGCATTCATAGATAGACTAAAAGTCAACGTCAAATTGTTTATTTACCTTCGGAACTACCTACCTTTCGGCCTTTGGAACTTCAATTACAAAACCAAAAGGTCGGGTCTATTAATTTAATAGAGGTATTAATAAAGTTTATTATTTGACGAACACTGCTTAGGTATTATAAATATCAAAGAGATTTGTTTGCGATAAAATAAACTTAGCACAAAATAAAAATATTATTTTTCAATTTCTTAAACCGATAAATAATAATTCGTGGAAACCAAAAGAAATTGTGAAAGAAGTATTCACCCATATTATTGTAAAATCAGTCCCTATTTTATTCTAAACTTAATCTTCTCGATCTGTAATCGAATCCTTATCCACGCGACTCTAAATCGAATGAAATTAAATAATAGTGGAAAGGTTCCAATTTTATTGCTATTTATTCTACACTATTGAATTCGGGTCGTGACTTTTCACTGGTTTTGATACCTGCCTCGGCTTGTGATGTTGTGGGTTCGATATCGGAAAATTCTTAAATGATTTTTTAAGCGTTTTTTCAGTGCCACATAATAATTAACACTTTTTAGGGTTCCGTACCTCAAAAGGTAAAAACGGAACCCTTATAGGATCACTTTGTTGTCCGTCTGTCCGTCCGTCCGGCTGTCAAGGCCCTTTTTCTCAGAAACGCGTCGAGATATCAAGCTGAATTTAATATCACATACTCGGGTCTGCTATCTCTTAAAGCAGTGAAAAAATCAAGTTTTTAAATCAACGCAATAAAAAGATACGGCGGTTTATATTGCAAATTTGGTCATTTGCAAGGAAATCAAAACCTATAGGGTACTTCCCATTGACCTAGAATCATGAAATTTGGCAAAAAGCAAGGTCATGTAGCACAAGTAAAGGGAAAACTTCGAAAACCGTAAATTTGTAGTTAGTTCACACCAGGCGTCCGTCTGTCCGTCTGTCTGTCAAGAACCTTTTTCTCATAAACGCGTCGAGATATCAAGCTGAAATTAATATCACATACTTAGGTCTGCTATCTCTCACAGCAGTGAAAAAATCAAGTTTCTAAATCAATGCAATAAAAAAATACGGCGGTTTATATTGCATATTTAGATATTTTCAAGAGAATCAAAACTCAAAACCTATAGGGTACTTCCCATTGACCTAGAACCATGAAATTTGGCAAAAGGCAAGGTCATGTAGCACAAATATAGGGAAAACTCCGAAAACCGTAAATTTGTAGTTAGTTGACATCAGGCGTCCGTCTGTCCGTCTGTCTGTCAAGAACCTTTTTCTCAGAAACGCGTCGAGATATCAAGCTGAAATTAATATCACATACTCAGGTCTGCTATCTCTCAAAGCAGTGAAAAAATCAAGTTTCTAAATCAACGCAATAAAAAGATACGGCGGTTTATATTGCATATTTAGACATTTTCAAGGGAATCAAAACTCAAAACCTATAGGGTACTTCCCATTGACCTAGAATTGTGAAATTTGGCAAGAAGCAAGGTCATGTAGCACAAGTAAAGGGAAAACTCTGAAAACCGTAAATTTGTAGTTAGTTCACATCAGGCGTCCGTCTGTCCGTCTGTCTGTCTGTCAAGAACCTTTTTTTCAGAAACGCGTCGAGATATCAAGCTCAAATTAATATCACATACTCAGGTCTGCTATCTCTTAAAGCAGTGAAAAAATTAAGTTTCTAAATCAACGCAATAAAAAGATACGGCGGTTTATATTGCATATTTAGACATTTTCAAGGGAATCAAAACTCAAAACCTATAGGGTACTTCCCATTGACCTAGAATCGTGAAATTTGGCAAGAAGCAAGGTCATGTAGCACAAGTAAAGAGAAAACTCCGAAAACCGTAAATTTGTAGTTATTTCACTAAAAAACAAATTAACGGAACCCTCGTTGCGCGAGTAGAACTCGCACTTGACCGGTTTTTTAGGGTTAAGTACCAAAGTTGTACAAATGAACCCTTTCGTTTAGTTATGTTCGTCGGTCGAACCGACCTTGACTTACTATCCAAACGGTTAGTGCTAGAAAGGTAGATTTTGCATGGATGTATGAATTTATCACGTCAACAAAGTGCTGAAATAAAATCAGCAGGGTGTCTACCTACATAATTATAAACATTGATGATTGTTGTTCTCGTATCTAAGGTATTGTGAGGGGTATCATTAAATAGTTTCTTTATCTTTAAAACACGAGTGGTTGTTTAACTGTAAAAACCCTATTCTATGCGTGCCCTGACTCCCTTACACGCACTTGCCCAAAAATTCTAAAAATATAAAGTACAAAATTCTTTAATTTTAATTAGATTTTCCTTAAACAAGATACGTTTTGCACACAGTGAACTCACATCCTGCTTACAAAAGTACATAAGAGTATTACATTCAGTTCAATGGTTACGCAGGTAAAACATTAAAAGTATCTTGGCCTCGATTCTTTGAGATTTGCCAAAGTGATTGATCTGCTCTCAATGTTTGACGCATTTGAATGACTATTTCGAGAGTACCCCAGTTACAGAACATGGATTGAAAAGAATTTGTGCGATTAAGCTTTGGTACGTCAAGCATTTGTTGTTTTAAAATTGCAAAGTGATTTATGCAACGCGTATGAGTATTTTTTTTTTTGGTGAGTGGGAAATCATCCAATGACTGCTCCCGTCCAGGGTTTGGCGGGAGGGCGTGTCAGACTCTTACTGACTAAAACCCACTCATGTTCCTTCGATTGCCCTTTATGTTCCAGGGTCACGGTAACTATTATAAACATTCCGCAACCCACGCGTATGAGTATGTTGTTTTGCCAAAGTTGTTGAATTCGATTAGCAATGCTTAATTAATTTTGTCTTTTTTTTCAATTACTTGTCGTAATGAACGGCATATGCGCCTCTAACGTAAGAAGTTGTTGGTTTTGAATACGGGCAAGAACCAATATGACTTTTTTGATTCATCTATGTACTTTCCAAAGTTCATCTTGGACGTCACTGACATCCTGTGAATCGGAAACCACTAGTGGAACTTTGGCGGTCGTTACGCGTAGTCTGACCAGTTTAACTAAGTTTAAAGTGTCGCCCAGGATCAAGGTTGTGGAGGTGTGATAGGCAGTCGCTTCACATAAAAAAATGGCATCCAGCTGAATCTGAATAGGCTGGAAGCCAACCCCAATGCTATTTTGAAAAAAGGCTAGGAAGATGATGTGTGGTAGTGATTTTCAAGTATACCTATTAAAAAAGTCGCCATTACGTATTGTTTAAGAGTGCTAATCTCAGAAAGATTAATATTGATACATTATTTTAGTGTTAGATGGCACAAATATTGACGAAGGCAAAGTGACAACAGGTTCAACATCTCGTTACGCTAAGAAAGTTTTACCTATTGATAGGTATTTTTTTAAAACAATTTAGACTTAGCTTCTCTACAACTGCACTCATTATTCTCCTTACTTACAAGTACTTTTAACTCGAAACGAATTAAATAGAGCAACATTCATATTATTATACATGTTTTAACCATTATACTCTTTCACGCAAAGACAAGTTATTAAAATGAAATAAGCCAGCGTATGAACCACATAAACTTCAGAAAACTGAGATAGAACTTCCACTGCAAGCAAAACTAGTTCCCAAAGCCCTACACATAAAATCGGAAATACGCTGAAGCGTCAATTTCCACAAGTTGACGTTTTTCATTCAAGAGAAAATCAGAACTACGCATGGAACTTGTTGACAGATTAAACCAAAATAGAAAGGATTTACCTGCTTGATATTAAGGTAAAATAAATAAAGAAAATTGTAATATTATAGACATCAAATGTTGGCTTTATTTTTATGAAAAGAACCCCAAAACCTGTTTACTTGGAAAGCCCGAAAGAAAATACAAAGTTCTGATAACACTGCAAATAAATTGGTACACACGTTCAATATTCTAGCGTATTGACAAGAAGCTGGAGACATGATTGACTTTTTTTGGAGAAAGGTGAGAAAAAAACACCTGATTTTTGTTAACACTGAATTGAATTTGGTTTTTCGAGAATATCACTGGAAATAATCCAATTTAAAATGTAAAGTTATAAACTCACCTATATCTGTAAAGTCATAAGTTTTAGATACGAACCAAAGTCGTTACAAGTCCAACAAAGTATGATTAATTTAGGCCTTACAACAAAATTTGACACACGGGAACCTAGGTCACTAATCAAGGAGAAAAATTACGATCATGAACCAAATAATTAACACAACCATCACCTGATATTCAAACTTAACCGCAAATAAACAGGGGATAAAATTGAAACCATTTGCCTTCAAAAACACTTTCACGAAAAAAATATCCCGGATTTTCGGCAGCGCGTAAGTACGTTCGAAATCCGCGTGCACGCGGCTCGGCTTCTCTCTCTTGTTACTGAAATCTTGGAGCATCAGCTGTTCACATCGATACCGTTGGCGTCGTCTCGTCTCCCAAGCTGACCCCGTTGTCTGGAAGCCTAGTTTCCGCAGCCGAGGAATTACATGGCGCAGTTAATGTTTCGTAAGGAGTCGATTCGAAAATCCGATTCTGCTGATATATTTTTTATCTGAAAGCAGTTGCCTGTTTAGCGGCTATTTATTTTTTAGGTTGTGGGATTTTGAACTCTATTGGCAGAAAACTCAAAAGCTACTTAATTTTAAGGCGCTGTCAAATCTGTTGCTGTCCTTACTTTATCCTTTAAAAGTGACAAAGACAGCAATAGATTTCATAGCGTCTTAAAATTATGTGACGTTTGAGTATTTTTTTTTGATGAGTGGGAAATCATCCAATGACTGCTCCCGTCCTGGGTGCGGCGGGAGGGCGTGTCAGACTCTTACTGACTAAAACCCACTCATGTTCCTTCGATTGCCCTTTATGTTCCAGGGTCGCGGTAACTATTATAAACATTCCGCAACCCCGGCAGACGTTTGAGTATTTGGTCATAGGCCTGTTGAGCACCGCTTCTAATTCACCACGAAAATTAAAAACAGTTCTATCTAGGACTTCTGAGGTATACTCTAGCATGCTCGAGTATTTTACTAAGGAACATTTTTATTGTGGTGACAGTTTTTATCCCGGTATTTTGAACTCGTATTAATTATGTCTGAAAACCACAAAAAGCAAGTGCATTTGTCAAGAAAATACTCGAGTGTTCTCGAGAATTTTAGCCACATCAATCAACTAAAGTTGGTAGTTAAATTATGCTTGCTTTCCTTCAGGAAGTACTAAGTGCCAGCAACCTAGTCTTAGGGTAGTAAGAATAAATTGGTATGGATGTTAAACTTATTTTTAGATAATGAGATTAAATCTGCTATGTTTACAAAAGGTTGTTAGCACCTTGTAATTATGTTTTTAGTTGAAAGATAGATGCACTTTCCAAAGATTCTGAACGCATCTGGAAAACGTTACTCTTATGTCAGAGGTTTTGTAATAAAGTTCTTGTTTTATAATAAGTTAAGTGTGTCAGGTAGTTGGTTAGTATCTAAGACAATGGACTTCTTATTATATTCTTAATATTTTGTTGGCCGCAATATCTGCACCAATAGAAGTTGATTTCCATAATTGAATATATATTATCTGTTTGACCTGTGCGTGACGATGCCATTGAACTAAACAATTGAGGCGCCAGTCTGTCTGAAGCGTACATAATATTATATTTTTCACTAGCTTCTGCCCGCGATTTCGTTTATAGGAAAGTGAATGTGTATTATGGGATTTTTAAAATAAAAGTGCGCAGTAGATACCTTTAAAAAAAGCTATCTTATTATGAAAATCCTACACTCATTTCTTTGTAGAGTCCCTAAATAGAAACTTTTAAGAAAAAAAGGGACCCTTACAAGTTTTTTGACCCCGCAGGCTGTCTATCCGCCCGTCAAGACGCTTTTTCCCAAAAAACGCTAGAAGATATCTCGTTTAATTTTATATCAAATACGCATTCTATGGAGCTGTGCAAATATCAACCTTCAAGTCAACACAATAAAAAGATACCGCCTTATTCGTATATGCGAAAGTGTCGGTTTTGGGTATTTTTAAAATAAAAGTGCGCAGTAGATACCTTTAAAATAAGCTGTCTTATAATGAAAATCCTACACTCATTTCTTTGTAGAGTCCCTAAATAGAAACTCTTAAGTAAAAAAGGGACCCTTACAAGTTTTTTGACCCCGCAGGCTGTCTGATCCACCCGTCAAGACGCTTTTTTCTGCTATTTTTGGAGCTGTGCAAATATCAACCTTCAAGTCAACACAATAAAAAGATACCGCCGCATAGGTATGTGGTATATTTTTAGAAAAATAAAATAAAAACTGAAAAGAGAATCAAAACTGATAGAGCTTCCCGCTGATTAAGAATGAAAAAAGAAGCAAGTCAGAATTACATGAAGTTTAATTTTCAAGAGGCGTACAAAACTTACAAAATTTTTGACGGCTAACGAAAACCGGCTGTCGGGCTGCTATTGTGTCTGAAATCACGTGTGTTCGAAGGTTTAAAGTACAAAACTAGCATTTTGACTTAATAAATAGACACTTCAGTAAACCTATAGCTTTCCATGTCCTATCAATATCGATCCTTAATACTTTTATCCCGAAAAAGTAAAATTGGTCATGAAAAACATTTCCGCAATATATTTCGTAACGGTCAATAGCAGTTACTTATTTGTCTTTCTATTGTCTACGTCAAAACTTTAGTAGACTTTTGTCCCTCAAAATAGAAGTGGTACTTCACTGGCATTGTCTCATCCTTTCACAATACAGGTGGGCTTTTCTTTTATTATTATCTCATAGTGCCTAAGGTGACAATCACAAAGAAAGACTGTGACAAAGACAATTTTATGTATTGTAGAGTAATCTTTCTTTAGAACACTAGAACTAATCTCTTAGGCCGATAAAGTCTAAAGCCGCGTTTTCACTTGGCAGCAATTGACGCGCAACATGTTGCACAACAAGTTACCCAACTTGTTGATAGTCAGTGCGGAACTTTTGTTGAACAACGTTTGTCTAAGTGTCTACGCGCCTACTACTTTACGCCAGTAGTCGATAACATGTCACCAGAGGAAAGAGTTTAAATATAATTTTTCAAAAATATCAATCACTAGCTGTCCCCTGCGGTTTCACCCGCATTTTTCGTTACCGTGGGTCCCGTGGGTCGTAGCGTGATGGTATATAGCATTCCTCGATAAATGGGCTATCTAACACTGAAAGAATTTTTCAAATCGGACCTGTAGTTCCAGAGATTACCCAATACATACAAACTTACAAACCTACAAACTCACAAATTTTACCTCTTTATAATATTAGTATAGATTTATCAAAAATGCATCAAAACACTACGGACATTGTTGCGCGTCACGTTTCTACTCGACAACAATTGTGCTCAACTAACGATGCTCATTAAAGCCCCGTATTCATGGTAAACATTTGTTTAGCAACTGTTGATCAACTGATGTTGTCGCTCGCCGGGCGTCAACTACTCTGCAATATGACGTGATCAACACCGCAACACAAGTGTTGCCCGTAATATGATGACAGCAACTCGTCAACATGTTTATGCAACCATGTTGCTAAACAAAATGTTTACCATGAATACGGGGCTTTAGCCTCGTCACGCCATGTTGCAGAGTTGATGTGTCTGGCGAGCGACAACATCAGTTGATCAACACTATTGTTATACAAATGTTTACCATGAATACAAGGTTAGCAAGTGCTTCACCCAATAAATATTGCTGTCATCGTCCCACAAATGTCAAGCTACGATGGAGTGATATAGACGGAGAGTAGCTAAGTTAAAGTCCGTCTTAAGTATTGATTGCTTGTCTGGACCTTAATGACAGTCGTCGCTGTTGGTGTGTATGTCATGGAATGAAGATTTTTATTCTGTCTTTAAAACTTCGAACACACAGGATTCGAGACACAATAGAAAGACAATAACAGCGCGACAGCCGCTGGCGCTTGGTCTTTGAATGGGATAGATCTCTAGATTCACAATCCAAAATGATAGGTGGCGATGTAACATATCGACTTGTTTATTTAAAACTGTGTGGTTGACATTTAATAGTCTACATCTAAAGATCAAAATTTTATGTATGTATAGAATTTATTATTTGTACCTACAAAAAAAGAATCACATGAAGAAAAACTTATTTATTTCATTCTTATTTTTCGTGACATTTGAAACGCTTTGATTGGTAAGCCTACCACAGAAATAATAAGCAATAAAAGAACTTCTAAATACAAACGCAACAATAAAAATAAAAAAAAACGAACAAATGAAAGAGTGCTAACATAAAGATTATACCTACTACAAAAATAAAAGAAAAACAAAAAAGGATCAGAGAAGAGAATGTAATATCACAGGTAATAATGAATAGAATATTCGACATCCAACCATTTTCAAGTAAAGCTTAGAAGCTTGGCCCAATATTTTTTCATCAACAGTGACTTATTACCCACTAGCTTTACCTAAAAATACACGAACAACAAAAAGTAATATATGAAGACAAGAAAAGCCTACGAATATAAAGCTTGGTTTTTATTCTTCTTTCGTAGAAGTAGTACTATCAAGCATATCTCTCAATATTGATGGCGCAGCAGTGTCTTCGAAGTCAATATCACTCAAATTTCTTATTAGCTGTACAGTTTTTTCGATAATAACCTATAGAATATTGATTTCTATTATAACCTTTAGAAAAGCTATCACTAGAGACCTTTCTTCATCTAATTTGATTGCTATACCACTAAACATTTCTTCAAAGTAATATTCTTCTAGATCGTCAATTAAGTATTTTTTTATTCTCGGATTTTTTTGAAACATATCAGCATTGTTTGTTTGGTTTTAATTGGTTGTATTTTGCAATAACTTTCGGTGGCGCCATCTATTATCATCAAACAAAGTCTTGCATTTCAAAGTGTTTACCGACTTTACGTTTGCTCATTTTCAAGCTTTGATTAATTTTAACTTTTTATTTAGAGCTTTAAAAGTACTGTGGTCTCAATCAACGTCAAATTATCGACAAGCATTAAAAATATTTATAAATCCTCCCAATGTCTGACTACGAGAGTTTTAGAGATATACGAGTATGCCTGTGTTCTTGTTATTTTTCTCGTATTCCCCGCACTATGGCGACTAGTCAATAGTCCAGGCGCCTCTCAGTCTGCAGAACTGACCCAGTTATCTCAGAATACCGCAGTGAGTCGACTACCCGCTAAACGACGTTTTTACATCGCCCCCTGAGTACGTTCACGTTTATTTATCTGCCGGGAATTAAAAGTTTCAAAGTGAAATACTGCTTTTTTGCCATAAAATTCTAGTAACGTCGGTTTATGTAGTAAAGTTTTATTTGTTTCAATTTAGTTTCTTGTGTTTAACTCATGTTCTCATATATTGTTCTAAGAAAGTTACTAAGATAATTTCTGTGTACTTTACATTTGCATAAATCTGTGATCATGTTTACACGTGTCGTAACTTTGTTTATAGTGGATTAATATGATAACTTTCGGTATATAACTTGAATATAATAACACTACTACAAACTTTTAAACATAAAACTATTTCAAGCACAATTCGATACACTATTCTATTTTGGCTTTATGCACTTTGCTGATACCTGAAATTTGAAAAGGCACCTTTCTAAGTTAAAAAAAATATATTAATATTTCACTCAAATTACTGTTCTGCCTTCAATACCGTAATTTAAAACTTCTTTTATAGCCAACTTTAACAGCTGTCATAAACTTTATAGGTTATCAACACTTGACAGTAACAAAATTAAAACTTCTAGCCACTATTAAGTTCCAAATTCGAAAACTGGCGTAAATAAACGCGGTTAATTAATGCACTCCTAATTTGAAATTCAAAATACGTTCGTAACTGTCATTTCATTTCGCTCGAGTCACGTGACCATCATGGCGGATAGCATCGGCGTGTCACGCGCATTCGGTTAACGTCACTTCACGTCACTCTCATGTCAATATGACACGTGTGCTATGACACTATAACTATGTATATTACGTGCGCGCCCCGCAACCGACCGATCTAGACTGAGATGTAATCCACTTCTCTCGCTATACACTTGCCAAAATATACGTGAAGGATAAAAACGCCATTGTATCACAAACTACGGTACATTAAATTAGGACGAAGTTCGAACGAGGATGGACTTGTTAAGGTAACAAGTTTTGGTGCGTTGTCTCTATTTTTGGTGGGATAAGTACCTAGTTAGGTTGATTATGTACCGAACAACCGAAGATGCGGCTGCGGAGTGTCCGATAATGGAATAAACTATCTTTCGGTGGAGGTAGAACTTATACTTTTGCCAAACTCTGTTATGTAAACAAACTATTTGTGATAACATTTACTTGTGATAACTTTAGAGTTGAAATGAGAATTTGAAATTGTGTTATTCTGTGAGAATTTGAAATTGTATTATTCTGACATTTAGTTGTATTTAAATTGATTATTGATTTGTTAGAAAGTTGTAGCTTTTACAATGAATAATGCAAGATTGTTTATTTATATTTCATTCCAGATTAAAACTGTATGTTTACGAAGAAAGTTTGGTTCAGTAAAGTTTGTTTCATTTTTAGGCTAGAGACTCTCACTGTGTCTACACTACAGTCAAATTCCTTAAAGAATTTTTACCAACGAATATTAACACGACTGTGGCTAAGATAGATTTCATTACTCGTTGTCTGTTTTAAAAGTAACATAATGACAGTTACAATTTATTGTATTGTCACAAGGATTAACTTAACCGATTGTTTTCTATTCTTGTAACTTAATCCAACAAGACTGATCTTTTTGTGGATAAACGTAGATTTTATTGGTAAGTCAGAAGTGCTATAAGAATTATTTGTGTCAATGACGGTTTTTGTAGTTGTAAGCATATTGGTGCCGATTCTCTCATTCACAAGCTAACGTAAATATAAGTTAAGTGCATCTTTCTCTTTCCATTTAATTAAGAAAAGGACAGAACATAAAATACTGTCAAATTTAGACCCTCCATAGATAATTTAGACGTGATTTAAAAACATGGCGTCTAAATATACGTCTATTTTCTTTAGGCGCAGTCTAATTTGACAGGATTAAACTAAAATGTATCTTTTGTTCTTTTCTTTAAGAAATGGAAAGAGAAAGATGCATTTAACTTAAATTTAGTTAAGTTTGTGAACAAGAGAATCAGCACCATTGTATTATAAAAAATAAAATTATTTATGATTGACAAATATTTTTTTGTCTTTAATCATTAATAAGCAATACAATAGAGTATTACAATGGTTATGAAAAAAATATTGAAATCAGCACCAATGTTTGTTTTAAAAATATCCTCAATAGATTTACCTCAACTATAGATTCCGAATCTAAAAGTTTCGCCGAAAAGTTATTCGGTGTGGAGTCAGTGTTAGTCCGAATCTAGTTGCGATCTAAACCAACCGTCTATGAAGTTTCTCTCCACTACTAGGTAGACAAACTTTTCTAGTTATTGCATTGAGTTATGACAAAACTTTCATGCACTGATATGTCATATTATGGCTTCTAAAAAACTTAAATCAACTCTCGAGACGAGTCTGATAGCGTAATTTGAATGGCTAATGTTCATTTTGTTAACTTTCTTAGTTTCAACTTTTACCTTTCCAGATATTATTATATTAATTGCGAAAATTAAACTTTCTTATTAACTTGAGTTAGAGTTGAGTTATTACAATAATTATGGTAATCTTTCAGCAAAATTAGGTATCTTGTTGTATTTTTAATTGCTTTGAAATTCAGGTGAGCTACTGATAAAAATAAGGATAAAAAGCGCTAGGAACTCTCTGTGGCTTCGATCGTCCGGTTATGGTTTGAAAAAGACAGATTTTCATACAAACAACTTTCATCTTCTATTTTACCTGGGGTTGAATTATCAAAAATCGTGTCTTCGTGCGCCTCTACGTCATAAAAAGAAACTACTATATTTTTTTTGTGTGTGGCTTTGTTTCAGGTATGTGTTGATAACTAACAATGAGCCTGTTCTTTATAACCGACCGCGACTTAAAAAATGAGGAAGTGTTCAAATCGACGTTGTGAAGTATACTATAGGTGGTCTCATAGTCATCAGGTTAGGATCTGATGATGGGATCCTCAAGAAATTCATCATCTCCCTAGCCTTTTCCCAACCGTGTTGGGGTCGGCTGCCAGCCTAACCGGATTCAGCTGGATACCGGTGTTTTACGTGGAGCGACTGCCTATCTGACCTCCACAACCCAGATACTGGGCGACACGATACCTCTTGGTTAGACTGGTCTGAGTTTCTGACTAACCAGTAACGACTGTCAAAGTTCTACGAATGACAACCGGGACCAACGGCTTTACGTGCTTTCCGAGGCACGGGATGTCAGTGATGTCTAAGATAAACTTTAGAAAGTACATATGAATTGAAAAAGTCACATTGGTACTTGCCCGGATTCGAACCCACAACCTCTTTCACGAGAGGCGGGCGCCATATCCACTGGGCCATCACGACTTCCTCAAGAAATTACATGACTAAAATATTCATCACATACGTGTCCAAAATTTCACTGAATCGATGATGTTGTAATATTTAGATAACATAAGGGACATAGCATTAAACTTAGTATCTTCACCAAGCGAGCTTGAGAATTTGTAGTTAAATATGCAGTTAGACAGACGGACGGACCCCAAAATCATTCTACAAGAGTTAATTTTTTTCATGTGAGGTATAAAATAGAGTAAACAACATAATGCTGCTCGATCAGAGCCAACAGTTATCGAACAAAAATTCAAACCGCTCCACTGCATTCCAAATTCAACCTGCAATTCGAATTTGTTCTAGAACATTTTAAAGTCATCTTCCAACGTGCCAGCATTTTTCGTGAAATGTTCGCCACCTGTAGTAATGTACCACGTGGATAAAGCAATCTCCCTTCGGCGGGCTAGATGGGATTGAATACACAACGAGGCGAACGGGCGAACCCGAATGATTAAAGTAAACACGTCATCGCCCCGTGAAGGACCACGCTGATTGTAGGCTGAAATTTTTATAATGTTTGGGTTAGACCTCTTTTTGCGGTAATAAGGGTAAAGTAGGTGTTTGTTTGGGAAGATTTCTGTGATGACGTTGTTTTATGGGAGAGATTTGGATTTGGAGTCAATACTCAATAATGCGGCGTATGAAAACATCGAATAGAAGTTAACTAAATCAAATTTTGAAAATGATTGTTAGGAAATTATATTTATTGTGTCATTTCGTGGAAAAATCACTGTTTATATTTAGATAAAAGTAAGAGTAAGAGAGTTATTTTACTTGTAATTAACTGTACCTTAAGTAAACTTTGATCTTCAATATTGCTTAATTAAGTACTTTTATTTTTCCTTTCGTAGGCTTACTTTGTTTCGTTACTCTGCCTTAATTTTAGTCCTAAATGTTTATGGGTCACCATTTGTATAAACATAACAACATAGTATGTTCAATAATGGTTTAGCTTAGTGTACACAGAGACGTACAGAATTTGGCTCGACAGAGTCAGCCGCAGCTGTCGATATCCGTCGACATAAGCTGTCGGAATTGGACGATTATTAGACATGTTGTTTTATTTTAATTAAATAATAATAAATAAACAAATTGTCGTGTTTGAGAAGTAACAATGTGACTTTTTCAAATCATAATAATAATATGTACTTTCTAAAGTTTATCTTGGACATCGAAGATATTGGTGAAGAAATCTGGACTTTTAATTAAAAAGAAGTATATAGCCGCCAATCTAAGGTCCAAGGGCTTCAACCTTATTCTGTACTAACTTCATCCATTCTGAAGCAAGTATGAAGGTTTATCGACAGATGCTGTTGACGTGACAGCAAACGACAATCGCTGGCGACAATTGCTGTCATTTTTGTCGACGACGAAGTGCTGCATGTATATGCGTAGCCTTACAGAAAAATACAATTACTATTAGTATGAATAGCACAAGGCTTGTTTTGTGTTTGCAACATACATACATTATGTGGTATCCATACTAATATTATAAATGGGAAAGTGTGTCTGTCTGTCTGTTTGTCTTTCTTTCACGGCAAAACGGAGCGACGGATTGACGTGATCTTTTAAGTGGAGACAGTTGAAGGGATGGAGAGTAACATAGGCCACTTTTTGTCTCTTTCTAACGCGAGCGAAGCCGCGGGCAGAAGCTAGTACTTACAAAATAATGTTTACAAACTCCGTTTGATCTCACCTTTATTGCTTCATACACTAACTATTTCGAACTGTTCCCAAAATACACGTACATTTTGACCGATATGACGGATTTTGATGCCATTTATTGAGAACTGTAATGTTGTGGTAGTTCTACACAAATTACATAGGAAAACTGATGCTGTAATTTATTGCTTTTAGGGTGTGAACATATTGTATTCTTAGTACTGGTATTTTGGATAGGAAACACAATACGAAGCACGTTATTTCCAGTCTAATAATTCAATTTGAAAGTGATATTACAAGGTTTTAATAAATCTTCTCAAATATACAGCATGTTCATAAAAGTTTGTAGAATTAATTTTACCCAAAAGTAATTTTTACAAAATTTTAACATTCTCATTTAATCTTGGTGTTATCTACTGCTAGCTTGTGTATCGTCTCCCTAGCCTTTTCCCAACCGTATTGGGGTCGGCTGCCAGCCTAACCTGATTTAGCTGGATACCGGTGTTTTACGTGGAGCGACTGCCTATCTGACCTCCACAACCCAGTAACTGGGCGACACGATACCTCTTGGTTAGACTGGTCAGAGTTTAACGACTGTTAAAGTTCTTCTATAGAGACAGAGATGTGTGTGTGTGTGTGTGTGTGTGTGGAGTGTCGTGATGGCTCAGTGGATAAGGCGCCCGCCTCGTGTGTAAGAGGTTGTGGGTTCGAATCCGGGCAAGTACCAATGTGACTTTTTCAATTCATATGTACTTTCTAAAGTTTATCTTAGACATCACTGACATCCCGTGCCTCGGAAAGCACGTAAAGCCGTTGGGTCCCGGTTGTCATTCGTAGAACTTTGACAGTCGTTACTGGTTAGCCAGAAAATCTGACCAGTTTAACCAAGAGGTATCGGGTCGCCCAGTTACTGGAGGTCAGATAGGCAGTCGCTCCACGTAAAACACCGGTATCCAGCTAAATCCGGTTAGGCTGGCAGCCGACCCCAATACGGTTAGGAAAAGGCTAGGGAGATGATGATGATCTTGGCAGTCTGTGCGATGGAGACAGAAATATTGCTTAGCCTTATACTTGGTCCACACGACAACGTTTTATCGCTGTGATTTGACTGCGCAGTTCGTTTTTCGGAAGATGTATTACTATGTGTACACGTCATGTGCATTAAAATAATCTCCTGAATCATTAGCTAGTCTTTAGCCGCGGTTTAACGAGATTCTACGGTTACTGCTCTGCTGTTGTAGATGGAGTCTGTTTGACATCAACAATTTTTTTTAAGTATCTGAGCGCGATAACCCAAATAAACTGTTCTTCTTCATCTTTATAATTATTATAAATTACAAAAAAAAAACATAAACACATCAAATTTAACATTTGCTAATAATTTTCCATGAGCTTTCCATGTTTGGTGTGCTGTTTTTGAATAGTATTTGATCTGTTGTGAAGCGCCAGTCGTCTACGTGACCGCTCTAGGCCCGAGCTAGGTACGAGTTATGAGCGACGCGCGTGCCAATTTGAGGCTGACACTCCACGTGCTATGTATTCTTTTATGTTATTGATGTTGTCAAGTTATAGTTTCAGTTTCGAGTTATAAAAAATGTTTAATATTAAACGCGACTTTATGGTGACACTAGCTTTTGCCCGCGGCTTCGCTCGCTTTAGAAAGAGACAAAATGTAGCCTATGTTACTATCCATCCCTTTAACTATCTCCACTTAAAAAATCACGTCAATTCGTCGCTCCGTTTTGCCGTGAAAGAAAGACAAACATACAGACAGACAGACACACTTTCCCATTTATAATTTTAGTATGGATTTTATTGACTGACTGATATAAAAACTGAAGATTTTTGTTTGTTTTTGTTTTAAGGGGTAAACTGTGAAACAGCCAATCGAACTATAATCATTATTTTTGTATATGATTATAGACTATATAATTTTAATACTCCAGCAGTAACCAAATACCCATAATGTCATAAGCTGTTTGTTCCTATTTTGGATAGCTGAAGTTTCAATAATATTTTAGATAAGTCACACTAAATTTTCTCTATTTTACTTACTACATAAAACTTGCTTTATCAGTGTAAGCAAACTCGCTATTGCATTTTCAACCAAAAGCCATCTACTCTTAAAGTTAAAATTCAATTAAAAAAGGTTAACATATACAATAAAATGTTCACCGGTAAACGAATTCCTTCAATTAATACCGTTTAAATATCAATGAAAAGCATTCTGAACGCATACCTGCACCAGAGCGCTGATATTGAGGCTGAAAACGAATGTCGATGTAAAGCAAAACACAAACACAGCACTCTCCTTTGAAATGTTACAGGTGAACTCCTGTGGTTGCCACAGAGGAGGTAGTAAATGGAGTGTTAAGTTGGAGTGTACAAACTTAACTATAAGTCTCAAATCACGTGTGTTCGAAGGATGAAATTAAACTGTCTGGGTTCAGATATGAAATTCCTTTACACTATTTGCCAGAGGCAGAAGAAGCTAGATTGATTTGTGTGGACGTCATACATGAACTACATATTAATATAGATAGGATTTGACAGTCGGTTTGTTTTTAAATTATGGAGTAAAAGAAAAAAAAAACATAGCAAATGCAATAATCTGTGAATTCAACAAAAACTAACGTTGTGAAGCTATAGTTATTTCAAAGTTCGCTTGTAATAACCTTCGTTATCGATATTTCAGCGCTGTTATTCTAATTCTACAATAACTGGAATAGTGAGAAGTGCGAAATGATAATTTACTATCGGCGGGCTTCCAATCGAACGATTTCATCACATCACACGACGTAGTTAATACATATCGTTGCGGAGTTCCCTCAACTGTCTCTCGTCTCCATCATCAGGTCAGCTTTAATCTCTTACTATTTTAAAATGTTTTTAAACATACAACTACGTGTTAAATTTTTAACCTATGCATGCCTACAACTTTCCAAAGTTGCCCTCGATTTCTCAGGGTTTCCATCATCAGATCCTGACCTCATGACAATGGGACCACCTGGGAAGTATACCCTATTAAACAAAAAAATAATTTTGCAAATCGGTCCAGGCGTCTTTGAGTAATCGGTGAACATACATAAAAAAATAAAAAACAAAGATGCCGCCGACGAATTGAGAACCTCCTCCTTTTTTTTTGAAGTCAGTTAAAAATGTAAAATAAATCTGTAAATAGTACTTAATTTAATTCAATACATAAATCTGACTAAGTTTTTTTTTCAACTAACTCCTAATCCTAAAAAAAATTACCAAGCTTTAAATTTCTAGCAATAATTATTAGTTCGTGTGCTTTTCATTTACTAACTCTTCTGCAACATTTTACTCAACACGTCAACAGCTCTTTACAAGTCAACAAATATACTTTTCCTCTTCGAAAAAGTAATCTCAACCTTAACACTGCTGGTTACAGTACTAACTCGTTTCGCATGTGATTTGAGAACTGCATTCAATACGTCTGATTCTTGTCGTTATATACTTTTGTATAGAGTGCGTCTGAGTGTTAGGTTTGTGGCTGAGTGTGCGAAACGTGTGAGTAGACTTGCGACTAATCTGAAGTTTCCACTTTCACGTTTTTAAATCTCAAGCAAGGAAGAAAAGATGCGATTGTCGTATAAAAATGCAATACAATTTTAGAATGGTTTTTTTTTTGTCTCAGTTAAAAAAACTTGTTTAGGCATCAATTGATATCCATTAGTAAGTAAATCTCGGTAATTTCATTCTATTTTTATAGGTATCTCTTTAATCCAACACTAGTTAGGTTACTGATGATGACTGTAAATCTTGTTTAATCAACTGGCTAAATGCCGTAATTACACAATTACAGGCACAATGTTTTTTAAATGTGTCTAATTACAGACACATTTAAAAAACATTGTGCCTCGCATGAATCCACGTCTTATGTTGCAACTTCACAATGTGATATAATTATGAACCTTATACTAATAAATTTAGAGTATAGTTTGTTAATACAAACAAAAAGCGCAAATATTTTGCCTAATACACCATATGAAGTCGCACCATTAGATACACGAAAGGTTAAGTAAACAACTCAAATCTCAGTTTTCATTACAATTTAACCTTGTCGCAATATTCCAACATAATAAATTAAAATAATCCAATTAATCGCCCGTGTACAGCGCCGCGTCGAGGGAACTCCCGGTTTTCGTTTGAAAGATACACCGCAGTATCGAATGTTTGATTCAGACGGTGTTATAACGAAGTGCGGAACCCACTCGTGTGGGTGTTAAAAGGTTTCCCGAAACACCCGCAGCAGTGGAGTGTTGCCTTTGACTACCGGCAGTGGAGATTTTTGTTTTGAGTAACTTATTTTATTGCAGCAAAGCAAGGAAAAAAGGTAAACTATATGCAGTAGTTGGTGGTACCGGGCTGAAATGGTTATGATGATGGACCTGACCTACTTTCTACAGACTAATCTTCTGAGTGTTGCCTTTGACTACCGGCAGGGGAGATTTTTGTTTTGAGTAACCTATTTTAATACAGCAAGGAAAAAAGGTAAACCACATATATGCAGTAGTTGATCAATCTGGGCTGAAATGGTTGTGATGATGAACTTATTCTGTTTTCTACTAATCTTTAGTAAATTTATAGAATGGTAAACTTACTGATGACTATCTATTTATATATCAATGCACAACCCAAACTGCAGGTCCTAGAGACATGAAACTTGGAGGGTAAGTATCTACAATCAATTTAAAATAAATAAAAAAAACAAAATATTGACGTGTAAAAGTGTTATATATATAACCTATTTACAAAATAAATATGATTTTATGTTTTTTTTATGATTTTATAATTTTTATTTTTTAAATTCCTGCCTTAAATGTGTAAAATAAGGGAACGTAGGTTTGACATCCACGGTGACGAATACGGTGACTAATATTATAAACTGTAGCGTTTGTTTGGTTGAATGCATTGAAATTACTCAAAACGAATTGCCTGGTCCGATATGAAAAAAAAAAAAATGTTGGATAGCCTATTTTGAGGATGTTTGGCTTTTAATTTGTATTTTTGTTGCCGTGTTATGTTAGATCTCGGTAACGTCTTAAACTAAAATAATGATTATTGTTGTTTTTTTTTGTAAGTTACTTACTTTAAAAAACCATTTCCATTTTTCGAAATAGCCCTTACTTCCATTTTTATAATAATTATCGATTTACAATCTTGTTTATCACAAAAGTTCATTATAATCGCAAGAGATGGAGCTCCTGCCGAGCAAGCTGTTGTTGGCACTAAAATATAGATGGCGTTACAGGGTACACTAAATTTAATCACGAACATTGTTTTGGACGCAAGCCGTCTAGAAATTGTATGCGGCAATATAAAATACAAGCCAGTACATGCATTCGTGAAACTGTTGCACATAGAATATGCATGAATTTTTAATGTTTGAAAAAGGATTTTCGTTTAAAAATGTAAAACCGTCTGGCAACATTGGTTCAGCTTTCTAATTCATTTTAAAATAACTTTTTTATAGCCAGTTAGCTTTTGCAATAATACTTTTTCCCGAAAATATTCAGCGATATTTGACAGACTTGGGCGAAAATGGCGGCTTGAGTTTACTTACAAACAGGATTAGGTCAAACTAACTCAAGACGATGCTTGCCTCGTAGAAAGGCAAGCATTGTGTCTTTATAGGTATTTTTTTAAATTTTGAGTTAATTTGTTGTTTTAGTAGTTTCAGAGATAAACAGAAAGAGGAGGAACACAATCATGATTAATCCTACAAGGGTTCCGTTTTTCATAAGGACTTACGGAGCCATAATTATAAAAGTTTGATTTGAAATAATTGTTACCTAGAATTATAATAGTAAGATTAAATAGTTATTTCGTCTCGACAAACACATGTAGTATAAAAGCCTTAATGCCTTAATGCCAAGCACTGAAATTAAGTAATTGACCCTCTTCAGTAGTTTCTCAAGAGATACTTATTAAAAATAACTGAAAGCCATTTAACGATAAATTATTCTCTCCCCGCCATATTCTTCAAGAATCTAATTTTCTTAACCAAGTCGGCGATTCCCGCAACAATTTTCCTATCTGTGCACTTAATTTTTTCTCTTTATTCCCCACCGAGCTAATAATGTTCTCAAACATATTTTCCAGCTTAAAACTACCCTCATGACTATGTAACAAGCCTAAAGCTTTTCAGTTTTACCCCAAATGCAGGCTAGTGCCACAGATCATCTGAATACAGAAGACTCACCTTTTAAAGATGATTGGTTAATTCATGACTGTATGTTTGCGGTATGTGTAGCCTAGCATTTGGGAATTTCTAGATCTGGCCGCGCAAATTTTTTTGGGGCAACAATGTATGAAAACAAAAAGGTACTTTAATACAAATATCTTAATTACAATATTTCTTGTGTTGATAAGGATTATTGCATGTCGATCAAGCATTTTCATGACTTGCAGTTGATAAAAATGTATCTCAAATTACCCGCTTAAAAATATAACAAGTCATCAGTTGAGTGTGTCTGAAAGTTGTTTGTTTATTGTGACATCATATTTTGCATTTCTCGGTCAAAGTCTAATAAATAGGCAAGATAAATAGGCGGCATTTAGAACGTACTTTAGCTTAGATTTGTTCCACCTCTAATGGGCACTTAACGTTTGACAGTCTATTGTGTAACTGTGACAAGTATGTCACAGTTACACTTACTTACTTATTTACCACTTACTTTGGATAAGCGTAAGCTTATCTAAAGTAAGTGCTAAATAGCCTCTATCTTGCCCTATGACAGTGTCGGCCACTATTGTTCTTACACGAATGGACTGTAAAGCTAAACTTTTTGCGTAATATGCCATCTGCGTGTGTGCTAACCTTCTGTAACTTTTTACTCTGTGTGCCGACTGTCAGTGGCTTGGCTTTAGGCGGTTAGCGGGTACCTCTCTCACATTCACTTGCTGTACATATTTGACTAGTGAAACCGCTCAGATCTCGTGAATGACTGTCTCGATGCAGTCTCACTTTTTGTTATTTTCAGTGGAAATTTTGCTACGAAGAAAGTATTGTATGTAGACAGTGTGCATGATTAGTTTAATTATATATTGTTAAAATATATTATGTTATTGGCTCTCACAGATTTAGTCAAAAATTAAATAACTAATTTTTTTAAATAAAAATATCTCCAAGTAAATACAATAATTATGTTAAGACAACTTTTATTAATTCTTTTAAATTAGAGGGCTGTTGACATATTCGTGAAGATAAGATTCCACTAATATGTCAGAATCAAGAAAAATACTTAAAAATATTCAAACCTTTACATTCTAACAACGTAACATCCTATCCTATCAAATGACAAGTCCATTTCAAATAAATCAACAGTCAAAGTACCCACCAGCTAATAGCTTTTCTTCCAACGATAGTAAACTACGCTCTTCAATTGACTTCCACGAGTAACAGCAAGCAGCTAATGCACTCAATGTCTATTTAATTCAGACTAACGTGGGAATAAAGTACCGAAACTCGTTAATAATTGGACTGTGGTACTGTAGCCTAGTTAGCGCCCTAGTTTTAGTGCGTCAAATGTTAATCTTGCTATCCCTGTCTATCGCGACCTCATTCTTTTCTACATTTGTAACCGCACGGTTGGAGCTAGATTTTATTGTGTTAGTGGAGTGTTATGTTCAAGTTTCTGTGATGGACAGAATTTGAAATGAAGTCATCTGCCAGAGAACTAAAGCTGCATTGCTTGCAGAATTAGTACGTTGACGAGGGCTGGTCATGTATGCAGAAGAACAGTTGTTAAAGTGGATATGCTTTAGAGTGGAGATCAGGTTAAGGCTGTCGTAGTGAGGGACGTCCTTCCGTATGATGGACCAATGATTTGATGAAAGTTCTGTACGATGGACCGATGGTTTAATAAAGCTGGCGAGCAATTCTCCACTCTATTTCCAACCACTGCAATATCTGAAACCTAGAATCAGCAGAGGATTCTGCCAGAAAAGTGCAATAATGTTTGAAGAGTTCCGGAGAAACCATTTATCTATCTAGAATCGCGCAGCCAAAATAATCAGAAAAGAGTATAACAAACAGAAGAGGGAACAAATATAGGCCAATAAGCGCAAAGGGGCGATTGGAACAAGCTGGCAGGCAGCGAAAGGTTGCAGGCTGTCCACGACTGTTTTTAGGGACCTAAGTTCTTCAGGCAATAGGCTCATATTGTGATGATGATAAAAGCTTTTGGTCGTGGAATACAAACGAAGTCTCCCTTTTTGTCTATGTTATTGGTTCATTATCTTTTTCTATGACAGAATGTCATATTCTATTATAACGCACGTAATTTTCTTGTTCAGTAGTCAAACATTTACGGTTGCTTTCTAAAAACAATCTATAAGCCGATCCCTGTCTGCATCCAACAACAACTCGCTTCGTTGATTGCGGGCAAGGATCGATCTGATTAAAACGCTTTCCGTCTCTCTAGCTCAAAGCTCTCTTCTCTAGTAGATTTTTCATTCACTAAAACTCTCAAACAAATCCGCCCCAATACTCCGTATATCAGCAAAATCTTCGAAACTAGACCAGAAAAATATTAAATAATAAGTCGGAAAGGTTTTACAGACGCGCTCAACCGAAATAAAAGCGTTGGCGCGTTAGAGTCACCTGACGTAGCTGAAAGGTACATAGGTACAGACTTCTATACGCTGAATTAATCTTTAAGAGGATTTCAAAAGGAACTTTTCAGTAGGTTTTAGTTAGTTAGTTTTTGATAGGTGAGGTGTGCTAGACTTATTTATTTTAAGGATGATCTGGAACTCAAGACTACTACACCCTATACTACTTCAGATCCCTATCAATATTTATTTCTAGGGCAATGATGTGATTTATTAGGATAAATGACGATTTATTATTATGAAGTAATTAAACTTTTGAACGCCATTTTTATATATACGTATCAAGTGAATCATTCCGATATGCAACAATGTGGTGCAATTTAACATGAACTGAACAAGTAAATTATTACTTAAGTGTGTTTTTATATTCGTTTATCATAAGATTAGAAGGTCCCGTTGGGACTGATAATGAAAATATTGTTAATTTATTATCAATAACGTTTTCGTGTCTCCATTTAAATTTGTTGATAGTTGCGTTAATTTATCATAATTATATATTTTTTTGAATAAGGTTCATGTGCCCGGAGTATATGCACGTGCGAGTATCTATGTTCTGACATTCAAAACATTGAAATAGAATAAGCATGTAAGTTTAGATATTCTATAAAACTCCGATACCTGTAATTACTTAAAAAATATAGGTTCGTAAATTTCTAATGACGTTTGAAAGCTAGGTCTTTCAATTTTATTCTTAACCGAGCCTGGTGTTCAACGACCGTGCCTAGATTGTATTGAGAACTATGGTGAGACAATAAGGACGGTGTTATGATTTATATCGGAAAAAAGTAATTCCGACATGCATTTTATTACTAAAAACGTCCACTTAAACTTTTCGATAGCAAATGTAAACAGTGGATTCCAAACAAACAGAGAAGTTTTAACAATCCACAAAGTTGTAATAGAACACTGAACAAATTATTTTCGGTATGAAATGTTCGACTGCCGAATATCGTTCATTTGCATCTAATTCCATATTCATTTCGGAATAAATTTTATAAAATTACAATCCTGAATTCATAAAAGTTTGAATATTATATTGAAAGCTGATGAAATAAAAATAAACTGTTTTTCTATCTCAAATTGTAAAGTGTTTTTCAACTAGATACGTGATTGAATTTTCTGAAAATTTAAATTTAAAATATTGCTGAATGATTCAAACAATTGAACAAAGCACCGTTTCACGGCTAAACTATTTTTGATTGAAATTTTTACAAAGTTAACTTAAATTAGCTCACTGGGTTATTTATTCACTGAAGAGTGGATAATAATAGGGTCAAAATTCGTTTTTAAAATGTGTAATGCAACAATGATTTTACAAATATAAAATTATACTCAATTCTTAAAAAGAAAAACAGAATAAAAACTTCTTTTACTTTCAGAAACCAAGCCTAATTACAGTCTTCGCTAAAAAAGTTTTTCCGAAAATATTGCCACGATAATTTGCAAATCCGCTTGCTATAACGGTAAGTGCTAACTTATGAAAATTGTACGGTGCAAACGACATCTGTAAACTTAACTGTTACATTTGATATGCAAACGTGGCCTCACATCGCCAAAGTTTGTGGCAAACTTTGGCTACCTGAACTGAGTTAGGGCTGCTCCTTGAGAATTTTTGTTTTGATTTTAAAAATTTTGTGTTTAAAAAAATAGTTAGACAACTGTATATCTATGTGCAAGTTATTTGTGAGTATATGATTAGGCCACAAGAATAGGACAAAAAAAAAATGTTATTTTATCTTTTAATCTATTAAGGACAAGTAACAAGTAGTTGGCAAGGTGAATCGAAATATGATATAAAGCTACATATGCTCTGATTATTATAGAGGGACTGAAGTCTCTATTTTTTATCAGGAGATTTAATAATGAAAACTACGTCTTAAGCAGCTATACAATAAGCTGATTTTTTGAGCATATACCCAATTGCCAGATTGACGAGCTTTCAGCTTTGTAATCATGTCACGCACAGAAGCAGAACGACTAAAACTAAAACCATAACGAAATCACGTGCGACGGCTCGTAAAATAAATAACGTAATTATCACTTGCCAACATAATTAACAAAATTATGAGCAATAAAACTTCACACATCATCTTGATAACTTTTCAAACTAGCTTTTCGACAACCCTGATATGACGCAAACTTGGACGATTATGGCCAAGGCTAAGTTTAAGAAAAACAAAAAGTTTGGGTAACACGTTCCAAAGTTTTATCTAAAATAACCGCATGCACTTGCATAGTCGACGGTACTTATTCAGGATTTTAATTATAAGTTTGGAAAGTACCTGTCTGTCGTTTAAACGCAAATGCTTGTTCATTAGGTATGCTAAGTTGATGAAATATGATGCTGAAAATGGGTGAAACAGTTTATTGGTCAAGGAAATTATAATAAAAGGTTCACTATACAAAGAAGTCGAGTTATTTGCGAGTTTCAGATATAGGGCATAATTATAGGATGTTCAATATTGAAAGTAGTGTTGCGGAATGTTTATAATGGTTACCGTGACCCCGGAACATAAGGGGCAACCGAACGAACATGAGTGGGTTTTAGTCAGTAAAAGTCTGACATGCCCTCCGGCCGCCTTTACGGCGGGAGAAGTCATTTGATGTTTTCCCACTCCCCAAAAAAAAATTGCCTTTTTATCTAGGAAGTTTATAGGCTAAAAACAATAATACATTAGGTTCTACTGGAGCAGAGTAGTAACTAAAAAAGCAAGTGAAACCGCGAGGAATACCTAGTATTTATATAATTAATTTACAAACCACAAAAAAACAAAACAAAGTAAGAATTCTAAGAATACAAAATAACTTTGATTCGCTTACACGAAATTGAGACGTACACGCATGATTTGTGTTGAAAAATAATCCTATTGTACACGGAGGGATCTGAAATATTCAGGAACAAAACATAACTGGTGTTTCTGGCAAAATACGATGGCTTAACTGTGCCACACAGGGCTCTTGAGTTCAGCCAACCAGAAACAAATAATAAATATATTCGGTTTACCGTTCTTAATTTATGGTATTGGAAAATTTATCGGTTAAATAAAAATGCCTTTGAATAGCAAGATAAATAAATAAATAAATATCTTAGGACAACTCACACACGGCCATCTGATCCCAAGCTAAGCAGAGCTTGTGTTATGGTAACCAGACAACTGATATACATACTTATATACTTTCTAAATACATACATATTATAGATAAATTACACCCAGACACAGAACAAACAATTATGCTCATCACACAAAGATGAGTTGGTTCTAGCATTTTTGTATAGCATTTATGATTTTTCTAATCGTACAGTCACGAGCATAAACATGTTATACACTTCACAAAGATTTGAATCAAATTTCTCTTAAATGAGCCATAACTTTCAGTTGAAACTCATTTTATAGTAATTCTGTCATAGACTACTATACAATTTGCCTCAAAACTAAATATTATTATAGTTATGCTAAGAGAAAATTGATTTTAAAGTTAGCGTGGCGTATACATGTTAGCCACGCTAACTTTAAAATCAATTTTCTCTGTATACATGTTTATACACGTGATTGTACATTATTAAATTATGACATTACAACAGCAGGCTGGCTCTTTTTATAACATATATATATCATAGTTAAGCGTTTGTTAGCTAGAGATGACTTATTTAAAACACGAACCATCATTTTGTTATAACAGTTCAGGGGGACTAGTTGTCACAAGGAGCAAGACAGCCGTCACATATAAGATAAGAAAATATATATGAATCGTAGGTGCAGTCAAGAAACATGAATTAGAATGCACATGAAGTTTTAGAATTGCAGTACGAGTGTCCCTCTAGACCTACGGTGATTGTAATGAACGGCAATAAGTGGTTTTCGCCTCTAGAAGAGCTCAGCTGCCCATTGGCTTCCATAGTGACGTCCGTTTTAACAGCTGTAGGTATTATCATCTCCCTAGCCTTTTCCCAACTATGTTAGGGTCGGCTTCCAGCCTAACCAGATTCAGCTGGATACCAGTGTTTTACGTGAAGCGACTGCCTATCAGACCTCCACGACCCAGTTACTGGGCGACACGATACCCTTTGGTTAGATTGGTCAGATTTCTGGCTTACCCGTAACGACTGTCAAAGTTCTAAGAATGACAACCGTGACCAACGGCAGTACGTGCTTTCCGAGGCACGGGATGTCAGTGATGCTATAGGTATTATAAGCTATTTTATATCTTCAGTGTGTCTGTCTATCTGTGGCATCGTAGCCCTTATGCGGCTGAACCGATTAATGCGGTTTTTTTAGGTCAAAAGTAAGTTATCTAGCAATGGTTGTTAGACATGTTTCATCCAAATCGGTTGTTTCGTTTTGAAGTCATCGACTCTTTTGTTAACTGAAGTCGCGATATTATTAACTACCTTTTGCCCGCACTACATCCGCGTGGTTAATAGTTTCCGTTCCCGGGGGATTTCCGGGATGAATACTATCCTATGTCCTTTCTCGGGTCCCAGACTTTATCTGTACCAAATTTCATTCAAATCGGTTCCGTGGTTTAGGCGTGAAGAAGAGACAGACAGACAGACAGAGTTACTTTCGCATTAATATTAAATAAGTACGGATTATAATTAGTACGGATTCCCGGGGCGAGGGTTTTTTTTTATTTTTAATCTACACTTGCTACTTTATTACCTAAACAAAATATCTGTGTGTCACGAACATTGTTAACCCAAACCTTAGCGACAAAATTTTGTTTATCTGTCTCCAGTAAAAGCGGCTTTGTTTACGAAGGCACGCGATAAAACTGGGATACATGGCCTGTTCTTTGAAGCGACTTTCGTATAGTCGAAAGCTACTTGTGATAAAAGTAACTAGTTACTACGTTCTTGAAGTTATTTAGATTATTTAAGAAAATAGTTCTGAATTAACAAACATCGTCAGGAAAACTGGATTTATTTTATCTGAAATGTCATGGCTCCAATGATTAAAGCCCTGTCATGTTACACAGGTGGTGGATATGAATCCGGGCAAGTATTAATGTGACTTTTTCAATTCATATGCCGTACTTTTAAGCGTTTATTTTGGACATGGCTGACATTGTAAGAAAAAAATGCCAATAAGCATGCTGATTAATGCTCGTCCCATCTATTTATGAAAGGAGGCCTTAGCTCTGAAGTGAAACAGTACTAGCTTGGTACTATAATAAAACTGAAATCGCCAACCCTTCTTGAGTAAGCAAAGCGAGGTGATCAATACTCGGGCCTTCTCTTTATGAAAAGAGGCCCTTGCTTTGCAATGGGACAATAAACGGCTGGTTTTATAAATTTGTTGTCGAAACAAATGACTATCTCTCACCGTCTTTTGTTAGTTAAATGATGTGCTTAAGTATTGCATTTCTATTGTTTTTCAAATTACTCGTTTATCTCCCTAATTAAAGTGGTTAGTAATTTCTATTTCATTTAATAATTTCTTAGTATGTGCGTCTGTTTTAATCTCAGTTCAGTCTGCCTTTCATTTAATTTAAAAGGTTTTAGTTTATGAATAATTGTTTGGAGTAAAGCTGAGATTATAGTTAAAATGTGAAATTTTCTTCGTCTTAGATTTATTTACTTTAGTGTTACGTGTTTTAGTTTGTTTTAATCTTTATGATTAGGATGAAATATTGACGAGATCGAGTTCATAAATAAGGCTTAGCGAAAAAAGCATTGTATGAAAAAGACAATGTTTTACGCAGGCTATTTGGCCGACCAATGATTCGTGACCTTGACTGCTAAATCAGAGGTCTCATTCCCACCCAGAATAAATCTTTGTATGATAATCATGTTTTTTTTTCAGTTTAAGGTGTAATATTTTTATAATATGCATGTATTTACAAGTTATATAAGTATATTATATCAGTTAGCTGGCTACCTAAATATAGGCATTCCTTTGGATTAAGATGACCATGTATGATAATTTATCTTACCTTAAATATCCTTTAATGTATAGAAGAATGTCCAACATTTCCTTTCCAGGAACAGAGTATGGATAATTACATAAACAAGTCGATGCAGTGGGAATATATACGTACCTTCAAACTCCATATTACCTCCAGACCAGCTAATAGAAAAGTTTGCTGGTAACCACAGCCACTAGGGAATCTTTATACCAAACTGTTGCAAACTGGAGGTTGTTCCAAACGGTTTTTAAAACGTATTAAAACTTTTCATTGGATGTAAAGTGCCAGTATTATTTTTTAAGTATAAAATAGAGGTTCTTTATTTTAAATTGTTGTTTTTATTTTTATTTTTAGTTCTATAATCTTAATTAAAATTGTTGAACGAAACGGTCAATAAATTGCCTGAGTTACTTAACCTAAAAACACATTATCACAAAATCGACGATTCCAGGTGATCTAAGCGACATTTTTTACTAAATCATATTACTTTATAACTATATTAGTTACTTTATTGTTTGTAACAATAAATTACAAAAAATGACATTTGAATCTACTGAACTACTGAATCTACTCCTGGATTCGTCAATATCAAATTTAATTCTAAATGTAATTTTTACGAAATGTATTAATATAGAATATAAAAACTACTTACGTGAAAAGCGCCTCTAATCAGTGGTCCAGCTTGCCCCACATATAACGTCGACGCCGAATCGAAGACCAACTCCATCGGATTTCTTCTCACAACAACCGTGTCAAACTCATGGCAGTTCAAAAACAGAGTGACATTCTCAGTTGTAACCCTCAAAGCAAACCTGCTCCACTTCTTTGCGAAAGAAGGAACTACGAACGACGCAATCGTTTGTGATAACGCGTAAATATTAGCGTCTGTGTACAGAAGAGAAATGTTTGTCAATCCAGGCCCAGAAGGGATCAATTGCACCCCCAATTGCACGACAGTTTCTAAAGGGTTAACAACGGAGAATAGAAATCCGCCATCTTTGTTTGCCGGTCTAACGGTTGCTGTAATTGAGTATTCTGCGTACAGTTTTTCTGGCATGAACAGTCGGTATGGGGACTTGATGTCAGATCCAGGCATCAGACCGTAAGCAGGGAACCCATCGAGTCCTTCGTCGAAGTACTGGGTTTTCGGATTGCTGAATGGAACTCCGATTGCGTGCAGTAGGTCGTATTCGGGGATATCTGGAAATTAAATAAAATAATTCTAAATTATAATGTTTTATTAAGACAGTGAAACTCCGCTTTTACACTAACAGATTGGCGACTGTATAAGTCCAAGAGTGTTTTGCGTTATAAGTACTTAAGAACGTATGTAAAGAAAGCCGTTGGCAAACCTTAATATGTTTATACGTATAATTAAATGAATCTAACAGTTAATACGATCTTAAATGACGACGTAAGAGATAAATATCTGAGTAAACAACTATAGCAGTAAATGCAACAGAATAAAAATAAACAGCAGACTCTCAAAGGAACTTACTCAACAGACACATTAACAGGCAACATTAAAATCTCTATAAAATTAGAATCCAATGAAACCTCCACCGTTATAAGGAACATTTTCTTTAAAATAAAAACCTATTCCACTGTTTAATTCAACTGGCGGTTCAGGAAATGCAACTTGGTAAGTAGACACTCGGTCTAAGTGGTATTATCGTGGTTCTCCCTAGCTATAAACGTTACTCGGGCAACGTTTAAAAAGTCTACGGTTAATGTCTTGAATAAGAAACCGGTTTCTAGGAATTAAAATTGTATTAGTAGGGTGTCGATCGAAGGAACGGGTACTTTAATGCTGGCTATTTTTAGAAGCACGAGTGTAGGGGTTAATGTAGACAGTGAAATTGCTACCCGTCGCGAGGGAAGTAATTACTTTGAATTACTTTGCATTTCGTATTTGGATTTTAGGTGACTTTATTGTTAAAATATAGAAAAATCGCATCATCGTCGTTATCGCTCTAGTTTTTTTCGCAACTATAATAATTTAAAAATATATTTTTTTTAACTTATACAACTTTTTATGCCGAAAAAACCGTTAGGTTTTATCTTAGCCGTAGACGTGATAACGGTTTAACTTGGACCCCGTATGATGGGTCTGTTTGAGGTAGTGCTTAAAAAGACTTTTGGAGGTCTTTCCCCAGCAATTGTGTAGCCTAAAAAGAAATAGAGTGCAGTAGTGGATGTATTCTTTATTATAACAGTGGGCAAATGAAAAAGAGTGTCATCGAGACTAACAATTTCAATAACACTTGAAATATCAGGGGAGTTATGATTGAATTGCCGGCCATTAAACTAGGTATGGGCTCTTTTCTTAGAAGTAAATTGGTGGTATTATTTTTATTTTAACATAAAAGGTTTCCACTGTTATATTTTAGGAAAACCTTTAAGTGTTTATTTTCGTACTGAAAAGAGGCAACGTGCCCTTTAGCTTTAACGACACCAGATAGTATGTTTTTTGTTATTATTTAGGGAGTGGGAAATCATCAAATGACTGCTTCCGTCCTGGGTGCGGCGGGAGGGCTTTACTGACTAAAACCCACTCATGTTCCTTCGATTGCCCTTTATGTTCCGGGGTCACGGTAACTATTATAAACATTCCGCAACCCCGGAGACAGTATTGCATCACTGACTAGTTTCTCTAGAAATAATTAATTACGCGATTTATTGCGCGAAGATATAGCAACACGTTTTGCCTCATAAATATCGAAATTACCAATAAACTTGGTATATTAATTCTGTTATATTAATAAATTCTGTACATTTCTCTGTGTATTTTGAAATAACAAACTTTGAAATGCCCTAGCCTGTGAGGGGAATAATGAAGCCCTAACAAACGCGAAGCTAAATAATTCAAATGCCTCTACAAACGGAGCCGTAGTATTCTTCATGCATGCGAAATATTTTCCGGAATTTTCAAGTCTACTTTACAGAACTGAGAACAACAGAATATTTGTGGACACACTTGTAGGAAGACATAACAGAAATACTTTGGCTTACTTTATGGTTGACGTGTTAAATAGTTGCTGGTCTATAAATGTATGTTTGTCTTTTGTTTAACCATGTAATTCCAGTACCTATGGTTACTGGGCCTTTCACAACTTCTTGGACAACGGACAGTTTACTTTTAAATCATGTAGTTTCCAGCACAGTCTTCCTCATACAAAAATGATGGAATAACTAGATCCATTTTGTTTTCTTCGAAATAAAGCTTAATTGAAATAAATATTTAGACATTATTGAAATAAACATTATGACTTCTTATTCTAAATTAAACATGTTTTGATTCAGAAGATAAATTTGTAAGTATTTGCCTGTGCAGTTCAGCATTGTTATTTTCCCTTAAACTTTCAACGACTATTGTCTTTCTATTGTGTTTTAAATCACATTACTATTGTGTCGAAAATTTGATCAAATTCACGTGTTTGGCAGCAAGACCAATCACAACAGTCTTATCTACTTATCAGATCTACACGGAAAACCAGAAACGCAAACCCTAACCATACCAAAACCAATTTCCAAAAAATCCACTTAGCAACAAAGGGTCAAGCACAAAGAATTTAAAGTACACTCAGTCCAACAAGGACGACGATTAATGAGTACGTAAGCATGCTTCTCACGTAACTCGCATACATAGCTCCACAAATTTGCATGCTTTAGTCGTTTCCTGTCGCTCCTGCACTATATTCCCTCGGGAACTGAACCCTGCTCCTTGTGTTATGCACTCGTTAGTTCCCAAGTTTCAAACTGGAGTCTTGGTTACATTGATTAAGGATTCCCTGGAGCGAGCTGTTATACTCTGGAAGCAATGAGTGGTGGTAAAGTTGAGGGAAAATCAATGTTTGGACGGGTTTGGAGGTTGCGGTATACCTATTGGTGGACTTGATGGAGCTGTATCATTGTTTCTTAATGTGAAGTTCTTAAACCTTGTAAGTCTAGCTGATGTCCCACAGCAGGGCAAAAGCTTTCTTCTTACAAAAAAGGCACTAGCATTGTTTACCTTGCTTTCATAAGGTGGATTGACAGTTTCGAATACTGATAGTTAACCACTGGGCTACCACGGCGTTTAGAATTGCTATTTTTGACGTCACTGACATTGGTGAAATATTAAACAATTATAATCTATAGCGTTTTGTGAATGAGAAGAGGTCTTTGCCATATTACGAGACAATAACAGACCTATGTTGTTTTTTTTCCTAATGCTTTTTATATTAAAGTGTATTTACTACTAAACATTATCCAGGACTTCGTTTACGTTGTCCTCATTTCTCTTAAAATGAAGCTACAGTCTTAGAGCGGAAAATTCAAGCTTATACCCATGTTTCGCATTAAATAAATACTTGTTCCATTTTCTCGTGTGCTAGAAAGTAAGCTTTCAATACAGTTTTTCATTTAATTTCCTGAACAACTTCAAGGTAATGTCTGTGAGCGTTGAAGCTACTTGGTAAAATGCTTTTGATTTCTATTAGAGATAACATTCCTTGATGAAATAAAGTGGGGACGTTCGATTTCAGTTCAATACTGACAAAAATATATACTACTAGTTTTTGCCGCGACTTCGTTCGCGTGGAATAATGGTTTAGGCGTGAAGAAGAGACAGACAGACAGAGTTACTTTCGTATTTATAATATTAGTATGGATTGCAATGAAGCTTAAGAGAGAAGAACTTGGCAGAGGATCCTTCACAATCGTCACCCGAATTGATGATGATGGCGGTGCGCAAGGTTACGTACACACCTCTTTTAACCTTGCGACTTGCGATTGTATCTCAAATCCATAGGGTAGCCATACCCGCTGATGGCCAATACCACTCGGGAGCACGGAGCATGTGTCAAGCGAATGCCGTACTCCCGACGTTTGGTAGCAGAAGGAACCGTTGGGTTTTTGTAGGAAAGAGTATACATAATCCCCCGCTCTCGCCAGACGGAAAGCATGCATGAGGATCTCCCACGAAAAAAAAACTTGAGCTTTGAAACCCGGGATTAACTATTAATGAAGTTTAGTTCTAAAGTTTGGGCTTTGTACATAAAGACGTTTTATTCTTTCATAATCATAATCATAATCATTTATACGAATTTACTTTTGACGAATTTAGGATGATTTAAACTTTGACATATATATTAATTTGAAATGTAATTTTGACTGTGACTTTTTATTGTGACTTTTTCTTTTGACTTGATTTAATTTTTGTAAGTATGTGTGATCTAACAATTTTTTGACACGTGTTTAATAATGTATTGTGTTTTACCTGAATATGACTTGTAAGAATCCCTTACCAATAAAATACTATGACTATGACTAAAGGCTGCCGAGGCCTATAACTAAGCCTTCGCTTTGCGTCTGTCCATCTGTCCGTCAGTCTTCGTTTGTTAGATCTCTGTATGTCATGTGTTGTTTTGTCGACATGAGCTAATATAGTCTGCCAGGCTGTATTTGAGGAACCATATTAGATAGAGAGCTAAATTTACACAGGGTGTTTATTACTATTGCTACTATAATGTTGTTGTATTGGCAATGTTTTACAAACGAAATAAAAATACCTTTATGACTTATAAGCTCTGCAAGCGACGCACTGAAAGTTTATCATGTGATAAACCTTACATACAAAGTTACCTGACAACTCTATGTCGTTTCTCGATCGAATATTGTGCCGTCATTAACCGCCGTGACGTATTTACAACTTTTTGACTTGAAATAGCATTGTCATGGGCACTTAGATAGTGGTATTTTATACTAAAATAAAAACCATTTTGTCAAAATCTTACTAATATTATAAAAGTAGAAGTTTGTATTTTGTGTGTATGTGTGGATGTTTGTTACTCTTTCACGCAAAAACGACTAAACTTGCTTTTACATAAGAATAATACTAGGCTACCATAACATTACGCTAAGACATATGGGAGCTTAGCAGTAATCAAAAGCATAACATAACGTGGGTAAAACCACAGGGGAAAGCTATTACGTCTATAATGACTACCCTGTACAAAATCAAAACAAAATTCTACTAATAACCAGCACTAAGTATCCAATTAACAGAAACCTCTAAACAAATAAAACCGTCAACAGAGCACGAGGCAATCCTAAAGGCGTGTTCACGCGGGCAGTCCCTTAACAACCGTATAGTGTGCACTAAAACATAAAATTAAATACTCTACAGTATTCTGTGAAACTGGGCACTTTTCATACGGATTGTTTGCAGCGTTGAGACAATTAACGCCCCACGGTTTTCTCCGCTTTGTACAAGTAAATGGCGTAGTTAAAACGATTGCGGTTCTCGGAACAGGGATGAGCATTTCAAACGGCGCAATATAGGTTTATCATCTTCGTGTAATTGTGGAGCTTGTCGCTATATTTTGTACGTCTGAGTTAGGTTTTAGTGTGGGTTGTTAATAATTTAGTGATTCACGGAATTTGGTGATAGTTTCTCATGAAAAAGGTTTAATTGGTTTTGGAATGTTGCGTACAATTTATTGAATTACATTTCAACTATCGGTAACATCTGAATATGTAACTAAATTAGATTGAAAAGATATTTACGAGGTCGAATTTCATAGTTTGTGGCGTATTCTGTCTGTGAAATTAAAGGACGCCTAAAAACGCTTGTTTGCTGTATAGTGGCAGTAATACTCAGCCTTTTAATCATTAGTAAGAAATAGCTACATACTACTTACTCAGTCTAGAGACGCCGACAAACGACAGCTAAGCATTAAGATCATTTCTCATTTTGTCTCTAAACAAGAGGTATGAGGCAATATACCCAATAGGCATTAACAACATCGTAATAACAATTACAAAATAAATAAGATACTTAGTTTACTCCAAATCACGTAAAGAATTTTAAACCGGCTTAAAAAATTAATGTCGCCATCAAAGTAAAAATTATGTCCAATATTAGTTAAGTCGGTTTTATTCTAAATTTTGATTCAGTAATGACATTTACAATCCTAATGAATAATGAACGATCGAATAAAGATCTAATAAAGTTGTTAATTCGTGTTACGATGTATTTACTGTAGGCGCGTTATCGCCTTTTATGATTTATAGTCGAATTAGTCGTTTGGGCGAATTAGTCGACAAATGGCCGTGTTTATGGGATTTTTAGGCGATGAATGGTTTGGTTAGGCGTTTATTTTTTACGGAAATGATAAGGTGACTCATTATGGTTTATTCAACTTTATATCTTTAAACTATTAATGTTCTACGGTTTCATTTGCGTTCTTTCAATTACCTATGTATAAGGTTCAGTTGAAAACCGGTTTTGCAAAACTTTTCCTTTTTGACTTTGGTTGACACTATAATGTTTTTAATTGTATCATTTTTTTCTTTTTTTTTAATTAAACCTTTTTTTATACTAATTCTGTTAACCTAGGCAAATGTGCGAATTATTTCATTCGTTTTTTTGTTACAACTTGGCAATTACAGCTTTCTAGTACTAAGAATCTGTAAGTTGTGGAGCCAATAGATGAGAAAAGATAAAACTTTAGATAACAGTTCTATGTTGAGAACTGCACAATATATGTAAGGTATTTGGAGTAGTAGGTTTGTCAATTATAAAAAATACAGTTAAACATTTCTAGTAGAAATCTTAAGTATGAAATTGACAATTTTTCCAAAGAAATCGTAAAATAGAAAGCAAGAAAAAAAACAAAATAACAGAAAAAACATAAATAATAATTACCGTAGAAAATAGGTTTACCAGTCTGATATTTGGAGCCAAAGAGTCCATCGTTAGCGGCGCACAGTGTAGATAAAAGCAGGATCAGGAACCATTGGTACCTGAAATAAAAAGAAAATATATTGTTAGTAACCAACCATGTATTGTTAGTAATATATAAATGAATATCCTTGGACCACTCACACATGGTTAAACAAAGCAGAGCTTGTACGATAGTAACCAGACAACTGATAAACATACTTATTTAATTTATAAATATATACATTAATATAGGTTAATTACATCTTTTTTATTATTATTATTATGGGCTTGCTCTTGGTCCCAGACTAGCCCGAGGGCATAGACGGAGCCTACGATAAAGCGAGCTTACCCAATAGATGCCTATGCACTCGTCTCTTGAATACATCCGGGTTATATGCAATTGGAAACACAGACGCCGCAGGGAAATCCACTCTTTTGCGGTGCGCATAATAAACGATATTGAGAAACGCTGCGTGCGGATACGAGGAACATCGACCAAGAAAGGGTGGTATCCCGCCGTACGTCTGGACATCCAGGTGGTAAAACGGAGAAGGGGGAATGAGCTCGTGTAGCTCACCTAGGTACAGACAAACAATCATGCTCATCACACAAAGTTTGTCCTGGCTGGAAATCGAACCCATGACCTCCAGCTTAGCATTCAGGGTCTGACAACTAGACCAGGCCCGTCAAAAAATAAGGCGCCTGTTTCTCGTGTAAGATGTTGTGGTTTCGAATCTGGGCAAGTACTAATGTGATATTTCAATTCCACATCCAAAGAAAGCACGCTAAACCGTTGGTCCTGGTTGTTATTTAGAGAACTTTGATAGTCGTCACGGATAGTCAGTTCAAAGTCTGACCAGTTCAACCAAGGGGTATCGTGTCGCCCAATAACTGAGTTGTAGAGCTCTGATAAGCAGTTGCGTCACGTAAAACATAGGTATCCAGCTGAAACCGGTTAGGCTGAAAGCCGACACCAACTAGGAACATGATGATGAATCAACCAACCGTCTGTTTACTTTTACGGCTTAAGTACTGAACCGATATTAAATAAATAAAAAAGCTTTTTTTTGTGGTGTCCCACACTGGCAATTTATCCCGTATCATGGGTGCGTTTACTAACAAATAAATTCGCATACAACCAGATCTGATCAAATGTCTGAAGTTCAATCAAATAAATATTTGTCCCGTACAGGAATCTAAACTGCGACTCACTATTGAATCCCCGGGAAGAACATAACTTTTTTTTTAAATTAAGTAGCTACTTGGTCTGCATCTGTGATATCTGGATAAATGATATTATTGCGGTAAAAGTCGGGGGCTAATGTTAGTCCAGATAAATAAATAAAAAAATTAAGCTAGGATCGTCATAGCCCGATTGAGAAAAACTTTAACGTATTTATTTTTCAAATGACGGTTGTTATGAAAAACGTTCCAGTTTAAAAAAACAAAAAAAAAATACTATTTTAACACGAAAATGTTACAAAACACTTCCACTTCATAGAAGCCAGTCGCATTTTATTTTTCATTTTTCACAAAGCAGTTATTTCAAATGGTCACCATTTATTTCAATACGTGCCGAATTTTCTATTCAGCCAGTATTCGGTTGACTAAATAAAACTGTCAATATTTATCATTTGTTTTTGTGATCGTTTTCAACACAAGCCGATCATTAGCCTGCATGAATGACTGAATTCCGAATTTAGGGCATCTGCACGCTTTGATTTTAATCCAAACGCGTTTGTTCAGCGTCCTGTCAAAACCAGGACCAATTGGTCCTAAGGAGCAAATTCTCCTCTGGAAACAAACTTGGACGATTTAAGAGGCGCTGAATTTCCAATTAGATCCATTTAGACGTACATTGGGAATGAGAAGAAAAAGTGTGTATTTGCAATTCAGATCGTGTTTGAAACCGTTCGGCTGAAGGGAGCTTAATTGATACGAATATTGGCATCGCTGTCGAATGTAGCTTACGTTTTTGAAATTTATTGCTGTCGTTATTTTGGGGCAAATAAATTGACGACATTTTGCTGCTAAACTAATGAATGTTTAAAAAATGTACATGAATAAAACAATTTGGTTACTGGTTTAATTGCAAAATGACGCTACATAAAAAGTGACTATCTTTATAATGTGTCAAAACACTATTTTCTATAGTATTTGAAAATGAATAACAACATGTGACGGGCCTTGTTTGGCCAGATCAACTATCTGAATCATCAATGTTAATTTCAAAGTAACTCATAACATACTAGCTTTGCGCGTGGATGTCGATACTTCCATCCCCTCCACCTTAAGGCCGTATAACGAAAGAAAGCTGAAAACTTATAAGCGCTTACCGGCGCTTGATAGCGCTGGTCCGTTCTACACAAAGGAAGCAGGTTGAAGCAGACTAAGCAAAATGTCGGAATGATTTGCTTGCAGTTATTATGGCAACGCCCGGCACTGACAAGCGCGTGTTGAAGCTTGTCGGCACCGTTCAGTGGTAATCGGCGCGTGTTCATATATTTTCTTGCGCGGATTACCAGCGCTGACAAGCGCCGGCAAGCGCTTATAAGTTTCCAGCTTTATTTCTGTATACGGCCTTAAGGTACAAATTTCCAAAAATCATTTTTTTTTGTGGATACCTACACTTCACAAAGAACACCTCCAGCAAGTTTCATATCTCTGCTACCAGTAGTTTAGGGTGTGCGTTGATATATCAACAGTCAGTTAATCAGTCTGTTTACCATTAATAGAGTTAATAAGTTTGAAGAATACTGACGTTTTATAATTATGATATTTGTTTTCAGACTTAGACCCAGGTAATGCAGGAACTTCCAATACGACATGGCTCATAATAGGCTTTCAATACGACATGTACAATAACTTCTTCAATTTACCTAAATAATACGTCGCCATGAATCAACATTCACCTTTCATAGATTTTCTAGTGCCAGCAATTACTTCAGAGATGCACTTAATGATCACAATAATAATATATTATATAGTGATTTACTACTTAGATATTTCCTAAGAATACTCACCCGTTTTCTAAGCCTTATAGTTTGCGTGGGAAGGGTCTTTATATCCGAGCATAAACAACATAATTCATTACTTCAAAACGTGTGAAAATAATGATCAGTTTATTTTCAATCGGTTCGAGCGAACAATAATCTTTAAGAAGTTAATTTCAATTTGCAATTCAATCACACGATTGTAAACTTTAACCTTATCGTTTAATTTTATAATCATTGCTTATCAAGTTGTGACTGTACGGCATTTAGCATGATCTGTTACTTGAAATATTCGTGTCCTAGCGAATAATTGGCTGCGTTTGAATACTTTGTGTGCTTGATATATTTCTCAAGGTTTAGATAATAATTATTTAACCATAGACATTGAGCAGCCTGACAGCCGGCTGTCGCTTGGTCGGCGTGTGAGGTAGAGTATTTAAAAACATTGTAGTCATCTAACAAACGTCCGTATTTACTCATCAATTGTCGTGTCATTTACTCTCAAACCTTTACACAAACACGCCATCCTTACAGTCGGACCAAGCGACAGCCGGCTGTCGGGCTGCTTTTGTCTTTCTATTGTGTCTCGAATCACGTGTGTTCGAAGGTTTAAAGGAGTAAGAATATTGAAAAAAAGGACAACTATAAACTTCTAAGCGGTCCCGTGGTATTACTCGCATCTTTGGTCTTGAGCATCGTCATAGACTAATCAAGCTACCTAGGTTACGAATATGACCTTTTCAATTCATAATTAATCATTTACTTTATTTATATATATCTTGACCATCACTGACATAGGTGTGGGAGTAGGCAATTTTAACTCATAGTTAATTATTAGTAATCTGAAATAATGATTTGATCTTAAGCAAGCTTAGCGATTAATGCTCATGTATTCTAAAAAGACCAGGGAATTAAAATGGCCACATATTTTACTGTCCTGAACTGACTTTATGATCAAAGAATTTAGATGTTTGCTACACTATACCGTCCACTTTGTTCCATAATCATGTTAACTAAAGTTCTAGTTCTGACAATAATATCATTAATATCAGCCGACATAACACACATACTGCCTTGACGAAAAAACCACGAGCAGTGTAACGCATAAACACGACAAAACAGTCGTGAATACACGAACACACGATGCGTTCAGAATACCCTATTACCTGGTTATGTGTAGACGAACAATTAACCTGTCCACTCATATGCCAATTACCAGTTTAACTTTTATTACAATCTATCTGCCTTCGATTCAACGGTCAGTTAGCTTAGTTTACGAGACACATTTGAGTATAGACTACACGGTCAACGGAATTCCGCAATTGATTTGAGCTGAACAAATTAGAGGGTTTAAGATCCCGAGACATTTCCAGTGCAACTTGAGTGAATTGGTCAATTATCTATGTTATTTAGATGTAGACTAAGGATTGAGTATATCAAGTCACTCTATTGTTTTGGATGAGTAGTTGTAGGTAAGACTTTATACAAAAATAATATTATAGAAATTCTTTATTTTTTTTTGTATTTGATGACTTCACTTATTATGTAAGAAACATGCGGGTTGCAGACCAAGAGCTAAGCTAAGTTCGCATAGTTGACGCAGTTTTTCATACCAAATAGCTTAGTTTACATAGTTAGCAGTCTGCACAGAAGTATGAGAAACTGTGTCAGCTATGCGAGATAAGCTAAAACTAACTTAACTTAGCTCTTGGTCTGCAACTCGCATGTTTCTTGTAGCTTCTTCAGTGTAGCGATTTTTCTTCTTATAGACATTATTGAATGTCAATGTATAAATAAAATCGTAGCTATGCAGTTAAGGCTACTTATCCACATGAGCAGAGCAAGGTTTCGGAGCGGGGAAATGGAGATGAATCCACCAATAGAATTGCATCAAATACCGCTCAATATTCTATGCAATTTTATTGGTGGATATTCTCTGTTATCCGGCTTAGAAACTACGCTTTACTATGGTGGACAGGCACCCTAAACGAGTGACAATTCTGAAGAGGCAGTGAGCGGTCATAATATAATTATTTTAATAATAGCGTTTAGATAAATAACTTAGCCTTTGCTAACGTAGTGAATGTATGTCACTTGCTTAATAGCATAAATCATTTTAATTGTATGCATGCAGCATTATAAAGAACTCAAGATTTTATAGAAGTCAAAGGGTATCTTTGCATCACACCTATCGTCAACTTTTGTTTATACAGGGTGTCCCAAAACTCAACGTCAAGCCGAAACGGAGTGACAGAATTGATCATAACCATCACGAGAAAAATCTGAAAAAAAATCTATCCCATGCAGTTTAAAAATTATGGGCATTTTAAGAAAAACCTAGAAATTTGATCAAACTGTACCATTTTTCGGTTATTGTGGTTATTCTTTTTTATTTTTGTTCATTTGAACTTTGGAAACGTAATCCTAAATAACATTTCTAGAATCCCAATAAAAAATAATGACACAATTGCCTCAAGTTTCCGAGAATTGAGACTATTTGTTAAACTACGAATTTAAAATTTTCAAGATTCGTCGACTTTGACAGGCCCTCCTATAAAAAAAATGTACTAGAGTGCCTTGGCAAGTGGCATTAAAAGTTGGCGCATTTAATCAGAATTCTAAAATGGTACAATACTTGTTAGTTCCATACAATAGAAAAGAGTAAAAAAATTAAAACCTCAAGTAACCCGATTTTTGCTATCTCATTTTACTCAGTTAAAATGTTTTTAATTCACACAAGCTCTAGGTAGGTTCTTAATTTTAAGACAAAATGATGAGAGAGATGGATAATGGGTATGTTCGCCATGAGTGAGCGAGACAGATAGTGACGCCACTTTTACCAAAGTGAAAAAAAGTTAGTAAAATTAGTAAAATAATTAGGTTTGGTGGAATAAAAGTCAGATGATAGAGAAATAACGTTTTTTATTACAATAAATGTTCAAATTGTTTACCATCAGCCTCAATACAAGCCCTACATCTTCTTAAAAAAGATCTACTTATTAGTCGGGCATATCTTCGAGAGTTGATCGCCTCAGCTGCTTGAGAAATGCGTTCACGCAGGTCGGCTACGTTCTCAATGGGCTTTGAGTAAACTTTTGCTTTGAGAACTCCCCAATAGAAAAAATCCAGGGGATTTAAATCTGGTGAACGGGCGGGCCACGAGATAGTGCCCGAACGTCCAATCCACCTTCCCGGATATTCCTGGTCAAGAAAATCTCTTACTTGCACTGCGAAATGCAAGGCAGAGATTTTCATTATCCAAATGCTGGGCAGCCATCTTGTTGAAACCACATGTCGCGAAGATCTGCTAGTGGTACGTCCTCTAACAGGGTTGGTAAATCTTCTCTTAAAAAATGTAGGTAATTAGTTCCATTCAAGTTCTCAGGCAGTTCAATAGGCCCAATAATTTTACCGTTTAAAATTCCGGTCCACAGGTTTACTTTAAAACGATACTGGGATCTATCTTCTCACATTAAATGTGGATTCTCCACATGCCACTCGTGATAATTGTGCAAGTTCATGTAACCATCTTTTTTAAATGTCGATTCATCTGACCAGAGAATTTTTTGGATGAATTGGGGATTCTCATTATGCCTCTGTAGCATTGTTCTACAAAAAGAAATCCTTTCCTGATAATCTCGAGGTAGAAGACTTTGAACTCGTTGTACGTGAAACGGATGCATTTCGGCTCTTTGTAAAATACGATGAGCAGTGCTTTTCGGTATTCCCGTTCTTTCTTCAATTCCACGTACGGAAATACTTCGGTCACGTGCGACCTCTTGCAATACTTCTTCCTGGAAAGGAAACACAGGTCTACCTCCAGCCTGTATTTGATTCGGGAAATGGCCGCCCTCTGTGAGTGAACGGTGCACATTAACAAACACGCGGTGATCCGGGTAGCGCTCTAAATTTGGATATCTTTCACGATAAAGTCTAGCGGCAGCACTTGCGTTGCATCTGCATTCCCCATAAATGAGGTGCATGTTCGCATATTCTTGTGAAGTGTAGCGCGTAGGCATGGTAGATAAAAAGGATGCCAACACAAAAGTCCAGAGAGAAGCCAAAGTTGCCGGTATGTTATCAACAAGTCCAATTCACAAAGATTCAAGTCCAAAAAGAGAAGCCAAAGTTGTCAGTACTAAATCAACACAAGCGAATACGAACGTGCGCAGTAGACGAATGAGCGAAACGTACTAACTGGTTGGTGTCGGACTGGTAGCGTAGCCATTTGCTTGGCTGAAACTAGTGCGAATGAAACAGATAGATGCCATAGCATCTATCTGTTTCATTCGCACTCGTTTAAACGACGCATCTCCGTCTCAATGCGTGGCGTCACTATCTGTCTCGCTCACTCATGGCAAACATACCCATTATCCATCTCTCTCATCATTTTGCCTTAAAATTAAGAACCTACCTAGAGCTTGTGCGAATTAAAAACATTTTAACTGAGTAAAATCTGATAGCAAAAATCGGGTTACTTGAGGTTTTTTTTTACTCTTTTCTATTGTATGGAACTAACAAGTATTGTATCATTTTAGAATTCTGATTAAATGCGCCAACTTTTAATGCTACTTGCCAAGGCACTCTAGTACATTTTTTTTATAGGAGGGCCTGTCAAAGTCGACGAATCTTGAAAATTTTAAATTCGTAGTTTAACAAATAGTCTCAATTCTCGGGAACTTAAGGCAATTGTGTCATTATTTTTTATTGGGATTCTAGAAATGTTATTTAGGATTACGTTTCTAAAGTTCAAATGAACAAAAATAAAAAAGAATAACCACAATAACCGAAAAATGGTACAGTTTGATCAAATTTCTAGGTTTTTCTTAAAATGCCCATAATTTTCAAACTGCATGGGATAGATTTTTTTTCAGATTTTTCTCGTGATGGTTATGATCAATCCTGTCACCCCGTTTCGGCTTGACGTTGAGTTTTGGGACACCCTGTATGTATATAATTCATCAAACATACACCTACATCAAAGAAAATTCAATATTCATTTTGTCTTCAATTTTATTCATTGAACAAAACGAATCTCTTCAAATAATTAATCCTCGCACATTTGTTCAAACGAAACTAGATATTATTTGTTGAACAGTAACAAACCTTTGTTCGAAATTTCCGTCTCTTATATTATCAAATAAAACTCAGTTTCAACTGATACTCAACTTGTTTCGCAAAGCAACGGACAAAGCATTTTCAATGTTCATATTAGGAGGACAAACAAAAGAAAAGCGACTAAGTCTAAAGTTTCAAACGGAATTGTTTCAGTCCTAACTATGCGTTTGTTTTCATAAACGGGAGTTAGTCTTCTGAATCGTAGTTGCTTCTACTTAATAAAGTTATCATGAGCGTCGTTCACTAGAAAATTAATTCAAAAAGTTTTGCTGTTGAAATTGGACTTTTAAAATGTAGGTAGGTATTAAATAATTGTTGTGAAATGCACACATAATACGTGTAGAGTAGAAAATTATGTTCCGCTTCATGGCAAAAGCCTGTACTCATAAAGAAAGGGCACGAGCATTGATCACCACGGTTGCTCAAAACTGGTTGGCAATTTCAGACATAAATTAGGTATATTAAAGTCTAAGTTAGCAAACGATGTTTACCATCACACATGTCAGTGATGTCCATGATAACTTAAAAATACTTATAAAAAAGTTAAGTGCCTTGCCCATGCCCGGTGTACAATCTGTAGCATTATACAATATACATGAAAGGCGGGCAATTGGATGTAATTTATCCATAATATGTATGTATTTACAAATTATAACAGTATGTATATGTATGTACATCAGTTGTCTGGTTACCATAGATAGTACATTTACTGCCCAGTTTGAGATCAAATGTGTAAATTGTCCCAAGATTATTTATTTATTTATTTTTATCACTAAACTTAGTTTAGTAAGTGATTGTTAATTGATGTTGAGATAATTAAGGACATTTTATGCTGAAAAACATCTCACAGTAAAACGTTCTTTGTAGCCAACCGTTTGACGATGTAAAACAATTGCTCTATCTATCAAAGAATGTTTAATTACGCCTCTATTCTAAGACGATGGAAAACAAACAAAAACATCTGAAGTAGCTATTTTGTAGTTACCTTCAAAACAGAGAGTTCAAAGGACAATATCTCAGACAAAGTTTAGATTTCACTACCATCGCTGTTTATATTGTTCTATTAATAAACGAGCATTGATCACCAGGTCTCGAATTCTCAAAGGGTAGGTATTGACAATTTTGGACTGTTTATTATAATATAAGTCCAGGTCTCTCCACCTTTGTCTGTTATATCCAAGATGTACCTTATTAGTGTTTGGTATTCGTGTAGTTAATTAATACACGCAAATTAATTAATTGTTACATTTTATTTAAAATAACGTAAAAGGTTTAACCAAGAACACAGACCACCAAATGTATCGGAGCTTGTAGTGCTGCCGTTTGCCTAATTATTACATAACACTCTTCTTCTACCGCCCGGACTCGAAGCCTACCTTCTACATGTCATTTTTTTATTCAATTTTCGACGACCAAGTGACAGCCGGCTGTCGCGCTGCTATTGTCTTATTATTGTGTTTCGAATCACGTGTGTTCGAAGGATTGATAAGCAAAAACTACAGACATGACGTCCGTAGCCTTTTTTACACTTTTTTTTTTTGGTTTGAACGGTTTCGCTCCACGCGATTTTTTCTGTGTAAGAAGAAGCCTTTGCCCTATAGAAATAGCCTGGTATTATTACTATTTACTAACAAACAAGTGCGTGGGAGCGTTGATTCATTATTAAACTACCTATATTATTATAGGGGACGTGTGAATCTCACTCAGAGTAATTACTCAAGTCATTTGTAATGGCGTAGGCGATCGCAGCTGAGGTTAAGTATTACGCAACGGTAAGGCTAAGCGCGTGTTTACCGACTTTTACCCTCCGACAATTCCTTAGTACTTAGTACTCGTACACAGTCAGGGATGTTATAGACATGAATTTCCCGAATATATATACGCATACGGATAAAGGAATAATGCTAGTAATTTCGGATATGGTTAAGGTTATGTTTTTTTTTTCGGATAATCCGTTGTTTTAGGATAGATTCGGTTAGGCGTATCAGATTTTTAAAGTATTGTTGGCAATGACAAAGCAACAATGATTATGAATTATAAACAAAGCAAGGGACGTGCGTGGCTGCAGTGTATTCATTTAGACTCTATATACAATATCAGCTGCTGCTATCAGCACACAATCCAAACAGTTGGACCTAGACACATGAAACTTGGGGGGTGTGTTCTTTGTGAAGAGTAGGTATTCACTAAGAAAGGAGTTTAGGAAATTCGACCCCTAAAGGGGTAAACAATGGTGGTTGGAAGTTCGACATCTATGCGGACAAAGTCGCGGGCGAATGCTATTCGTATCGTATACGGTTAATTGCAACCGTTTTCCGACAGTCGTTTTTTCTTAGGGTTGTTCACTGACATGACGTTTCGTTGAGAGATTGGTCGGTATAACGTTTCATGGATGTTACGCCGACAAAATGGTGTGCATGCGTAATGCGGATATTTTTTTTATTTCGGATACACAAAAGTTTCGTTTACGATTACGAAGTTCTATACCGTCCCCTGAACACAATTAAGTCGAGGTAAATAGAGCAGCAAATATGAAAACGATGTGCTGACTGTACGTGTTTTGCGTATTAAGCCCCGGGATTCTTGGGGGGTACCTACGCAATTAAGGCGAAACTAAGTACTGAAATTGGCCGATGACCTGTGGTGGACCTTTTCGGATGCGGGTCGTAGGTCGGAAGGTAGAATGGTGATTGGGTTGTTTTGCCACAAGATAGGCTATAAAAATCTATTTGTTTAGGTACTTGTCAATGACCTAGAATCAGGAAATGTGGCATGAAGCAAGGTCATGTAGCACAAGTAAATGGAGTAGTCCAAAAACCGTTTTGTGGTTTGTTTGTAGATTCTGGCTTTCAGGAACTGCAGTGGTTGGCAATAGTGTGGCGGGATTGTCCCAAAAAATATATAATACGATATGCGAAGTTATTTATGTAGTGTTTTAATTTCGAAAAATTCCCACACATTAATTACTTAATAGTCGTGAATATTTACAAAGTACGTGAGTAAAGGTCCTCTTTCCACTCATTCACTAATTGAATAAATATGCTCACTTCAATGTGGGAGTGCGCGTGTATATCATCTGTGCGGACAGTGAATGAACAACGCGCGATTTTCCTTAATTTCTATCGACTAATGTGCGCCCGCATTAATTGAACCTGTGACCTGTCACTTTCGTTTTGTGGAGGTAATGTTTATCTATATGATTGTATATATAAAATAGTATACTGACTGACTGACTGATATTTAAAATGGTAAGTTGAATGATTGTTGATATTCAACGCACAACCCAAACCACTGATCCTAGAGATATTATACTTGTAGGTTCTTTGTGAAGAGTAAGTATCCAAAAATTAAGGATTTTTGTGAATAAAGTAGCGGATAGAAGTTTGACATTTACGAGGGCGGAGCCGCGGACAAAAGCTGATGTAGAGAGAGAGAGAGAGAAAGACTTTTTGGTGGGAATTAACTGAAGTCGAAAAAAAAAGATTTTGTAATCAGTAGAAATATAAAAAAAACTATGTTAAAAAAATCCGTGGGTGAAGTCGACGTATCTTATAATTTTGAAAAACATCATAAACTCAAAGAAAAATCACGTGACCTACTAATAAATTACCATAATTTAATTAAAATTACATTCACGACGTCAATTTACGTTACCCATACATTAGTTCCAATTGATTATTGATCTCAAATTATTAATAGAAATTGGTAATTTGGTATCGACGGAATAATTATAAGGCCAAGTTTATTACGTTAAATTATCGTGTTCCATATGGAAATCAATTCAAATATCTGGTTTTCTAAAAAGTTCCGTTTTAATGGGTGCACTTCAATGCATTTAACACAGATTTTAATTGATGTTGATTAAGTTTAATTAAATGAGGTACAACTGGTTTGCTTGAAAGAACACTTTATTATTTCTTAAGTTCATATATTTGTGTTTTTGTGGGACAGTTAGGAAGGGATTTCATGTAAAGAAAAGCTGTTTTCTGCGATATTATCACTTTGGTTTCTAGTGGTGATATTATAAGATGGTGACAGTTGATTCATACATGTGTATTAAAGGCGTGCTACAGTGAAATCAGGAAAATATAGTGGTATAGTTACAATTATTTTATTTATAATTACAAAATTATGCTTGATAACATGAAATGGGTAGGTATACATGAGAATTATATTTATTTAAGTCATTTTATGAAGGTCAAGCTTACGACTCAACTGCAGTGCTATTCTTAGAAGATACATCCACTTCAAAAGTCATCTCACAAACTACTTTGCAGGTCACTCTCATTTCGTTTCTCAACATGGTTTAGGTATTCTCAAGATAAAATCAAGCCCAAAGAAAGCGAAGTGAGTTTTAAGAATAGTACTTAGTGACTTGAGAAACGTCAAAATACTTTATTTACTTTCACAAAAATTAAAATTAAATCGTGGTTTAAGACGTGTGTACACACAGATAGCGGATAAACTTATAACCCCTTATTCACAGGGGGTTAAAAGCCGGTAAAAAAATGACTATAAAATAGTAATTATTACCTATTGTCAAATACAATACTAACAAGACCACACCCACACAATAATAAATTCCTTTACCAAAGCAACCGAGAAGTTGTCACGCAAACCCAAAACAACCCTTTTACGAAACAATGACGTGACGTTTATAATACAACACAATTCAGTATAATCTCGTTATCATAGCATTGTTCCTACCATCTGAGATACGGGACCATTCTGTCATGGACCTTGGATTACGGAAACGGTCGAAATTAATTATCACTAGGGGAACAAAAGTGTGGAGGACCAATCCATCAGAGTTGAGGGAGGACCGACGACGGTCCAATTTGTGCACTATTTGAAATGATGGAACGGCGTGTGTGGAATTTTCTGGAACAGATTCGGAGTGTTTATTTGTAGTGTTTGTTTTCTTATTGGTTGGTTGACTGGCCTATTGAGCTCGTGGATAAAAAAAAAAAAATTTGGTGTGATTAGCATGGGTATTTGTTCTGTATCTGGGTGTATTTTGTTAAGGCGACGAATTGTTTAACAATAATTCTAAAAATCAGGCGCGCGCACCCCGCAACCCGCCCACACCCCGGTAAGTAACGTATGCATTGCAACAGAGGGCGCCGGCGAGCGGTGCGCGGCGGTGGCGGCTCGGAACATAGACACCTTGGAGTTGTCTTACAATTTTTTTATGAATTTTCCTGTCTTTTTTATTGATTGTCTTTCCGGAAATAAATTAACACGTGCTAACACTAGCACGTGTTAGTTCAAATAACGTAATTTAGATTTTCGGTATCTAAAAAACACTAGCACATAGATCTCTTTTTTACAGTAGAATATTTAAAAAAAAACATATTTTATACGATCAAAATATCTTTGTTTACTTTTACATAAGTCTTGTAAGGCTGGAACCTTTTCCTTGTAAGTATTAAATTACTGTGAGTGTGTGTGTCTGTGTGTGTTTATTTATTTTAACAAGGAACATAATTTATTCTACATTGATATCATTTACAATAAAACACATATAACACTTCGTGTGTATTATTTATTATTTATTTATACTTTATGCACAACGGTACACAGGCGGACTTAATGCCGCAGGCATTTTCTCCCAGTCAACCTAAGGTGTAGGTGTGTAAGGTAATATTATTATACAATATTTATTATCGTAATAAGAAATAATTACAAAAACGTCTACCAATTATAGCTGCACACCCTGTTAATGCCGCATATTTATTCCGGTAAGATCGCTTACGCCAACAGCCAACTGCAATGACATCTACAAGGGATGCCTTTTAAGATTTGTCGTTTATACATTTACGGGTAATTTTGAAATTGGAAGTGTTCAATATTCGAATTAGCGTTATTTCAAAAACTATTATAAATTTAAAGTATTACCTGGGATTAACGCAGTTGTTTAGTCACAACGTCAATTTGAATCTGTCAAGACACATACAAAAATGAATCTTACTAAGAAAAATGTTCGTGCTACAATTTTCTATAATTTTCGAAAAAGCCTACCACGACTTTAGTGATTCGGAGAGATAATATCTGTATGCCTGGATAAAGATCCATCTTGGCGGAGTGTTGATTTCTAAAATTTAGAATTTTAGCGTCGATATATCTGCCCTAGCGGTAAATCTCATGAAATATGTCTAAAATACGCCTTCACTGAGAAAAATATCTTCGTTGAGAAACAACAAAATCTCGAAGTTCAAAATGTAGCATATACAGGGATAGAGGCATTATTGGACATTTCAAGGACAGCTATTCGAATGATCTAGCATGAGGCACTTGGTGGGATAGAGCTATTTTTCCGTTGGGATGTCGTACATTTCCTTCCGACAATCAAAAGGCACCCCACGTCCGATGATGTAAGAAAACTCTTCAAAAGTTCAACCGAGGTGACACATCATCAGTAGTGACGCATCTTAGATCTGTGCCTAGGGTCCTGATTTTGAACATCAATCTAAAATCTGGGTCTTCCAAAACGAACCAAAGCCTACTAAAGTTGTTCGCTTCAGAAGCATTTCAAGGAAGTAAGTCGCCATGTTCGTTGAGAAAACCGATAACGTTGCGACAATTATACTTTAAAACCGTAAAACAGTTAATGCAAACTGGTATACCACAGTTTATTTTCCATAAGTCATTGCTGAAATTCGAAAATCTCTCCAAAACGATGCATCATCCCACACCACAACAACGCAAGCTCACAAAGCGCTTGTCAAACAATTAAGTATTTGAAGCAGAAAAACGTAAAAGATCTTGACGATGTTCTAAAGAGCCCTCACTTAAGCCCTAACAATTTCTTTACATTTACTAAAATTAAGAAAAACCTATGTGGTCAAAGGTTTCAGTCAGGTGAAGGAACAGTCGTCGCCTTCAAACCAGCCATATCGAAGACTCCTACTTTGGAGTGAAATGAATATTTTTAAGCTGATTCGAGCCTATGCAAAAGTCAATGAAACTACGTCGCAAATACTTTTAAAAACAATAAAAAATACTATATGGTTCTAGATGCGGTATTTCCTTCAAACGACAAAAGTTAAAAGGCACGCCATGTATGCGGTATACCATCTTTATTGACTCTCCCTTCCTTTATTGCAGCTTCTTTTTCTTTATCGCCAGCCTTTTCCATCTCATCCCATGCAGTCTCTTCCCAGTCATCACAGATATCGTTATGCATTTTATTGTAAGTAAAATCGGGCATTTTGGGTAAACCTACTCCAGACAAAAATTGATTGAGCTGTGCTTGACCACAACCAGCAGCCATAACTCCAGCAACGGCGTCTTTGTTTACATCAGCCAATGACGATTTTTTTTATTTTTGTAACCACACAATTAAAAAACACATGTAAATTCTGATTGCAAGCCTACGAGATGTTTAGACTCAAATTTTCCCAGTGGCGGATGGCCTTTGTCCGCCCACTTCCTAAAATTTCCAACCCTTCTCTTCCTAATCACTTTCGCCCAATTTCCATTCTCCCGTTCCTTTCTAAAGTGCTCGAGGCCTGCGTACACAAACAATTCTCAGGGTTTGTTTTCCGACACAACCTTGTAAGCTCATTTCAGTCGGGGTTCAGGCCTGGGCATAGTACAGCTTCAGCTCTCCTTAAAGTGACTGGCGACATTAGAGTAGCAATGAGTGATACCAAGGTTACTGTGTTGGTACTTATCGATTTCTCCAATGCGTTTAATGCTGTCAGTCACGACATTCTTTTAGCTATCCTTTCACATCTAATGGTTTCATCTGAGGCATTGGAATGGTTCTCTTCTTATCTTCGGGGGCGTCGGCAATTAGTTCGCGCTGATGAGAACTCGTCGAGTTGGCGTGAGCTGGATGCTGGTGTCCCACAAGGCGGTATTCTTTCTCCTTTGTTATTCTCCATCTTCATTAACTTTATAACTCACTGTCTTCGGTGTTCGTATCATCTTTATGCCGATGATTTGCAGCTTTACACATCGACGCGGGTGGAAAGTTTGTCTGACGCTATAGAAGATGTAAACCAGGACTTGGAAGCCATTAAGGAATGGTCTGATAGATTTGGGGTGTCCGTGAACCCCTCAAAGTGTCAGGCTATTGTAATTGGAAGCTCTCGCATGATGGCCAGAGTGTCGGTTAGCTCTCTTCCTCCTATTATTTTTGACGGAACCGTCATTCCCATTAGCCAAAGTGTTAAAGATCTTGGTTTACATCTCGACTCCACACTTGGCTGGCAAAGTCATGTTTCCAGTGTTAGCCGAAGAGTCAACGGTACTTTACGATCCCTATATCGTCTGAAAAACTTTTTGCCTGTTAAGACGAAAACTATGCTTGTGCAGACCTTAATTTTCCCTATTATCGACTATGGTGATGTGTGTTACTTTGATCTGAATGCAGTTCTGTTGGATAAGCTGGATAGGACACTAAACAACTGTATTAGGTTTATATTCAACCTAAGGAAATACGACCATGTATCGAGTTTTAGGGCTGAACTCAAATGGTTGCCCATTCGTCAAAGGAGAAGTTTGCGTGCTTTGACAATGCTTTACACCTTGCTCAACTCTCCTTCTTCGCCTTCTTATCTTATGTCTCACTTCCAATATCTTTGTTCTTCCCATGCTAGAAATCTGCGTTCTTCCAAAAATCTCCTCCTGCTTTGCCCTACCCATACTTCTGATTTTGTTCATTCTTCTTTTTACATTCAAGCCATTCTTCTCTGGAATGCGCTTCCTCTTGATATTAGGACGGCGACCAGTCGATATGCATTTAAGCGGAAATTGAAGATTCATTTACAGCATTAAGTATTAAGCAGAGTTCTTTCATAATTTACTTTCACTTATATATAAGTATATATGTTATAGATATATGTATTTATTTACTTATGTATGTAGTTATTATTTATATAATTATGTATGTTTATTTATCTATCATACTTCTATCTTTTTAGTTTTACCACCATAAGTGCACCTACCATGCTATCTCTTCACCACCCTAGGTTGACTGGGAGAAAATGCCTTCGGCATTAAGTCCGCCTGTGTACCGTTGTGCATAAAGTGTAAATAAATAAATAAATAAATAAATAAATTTTAATGTGGCTATAATTCACAATTAAACAAAAAAATGTGTTTAGAAAACTTTAAAGTTCTGTTACAAAGTGGTTCACATATATTATTCTATGGCCTATAACTAGTACCTCCGGCTCCATCTGAAACTAATATAAAAAATAAGTATCAATATCGTACAATGGGATGTGATAGCATGGCACAGGAAAATGTTTTTCTTGCCCATTGTGTATTTATTTATTTATTTACTTCACAGATACTGATTATGTTTCATTTTTTTTTATTAGGTTCTCATATCTAGGCAACCATTGAAAACTGCTTCCATCTTTTCCGACAAAATCAGACAATCTATTGTGTTTTATAAACCGAGTACTTAGTAGTGCTTCAGTAGGGCGTCGAATTATCATTTCTGTAGAAACTTTATCACTCGAACACTGTCCGCTAATCTGAAAATATAAATAATTCAGTGCCTAGTACTAACTAATACGTCGGTTATGTATAAAGAACAAAATTGTCTAATATACTCACTGTAGCTGCGGGAATGCCCTCGTTTTGTGATATGTTAGTGTCATTAGTATCAGCATTTTTAAAATAAAAGAGGTCCCGGAATAAAAGAGGATTTTAACTTCATCGTTGAATTAGGTATATTGATTGTAATATTGAATAATACATAGCAACAAAAACTTAAGCGGGCTACACGTTTTGCAACTCTGCATAATTCGGTAAAGCGTCGTTTTCATTTCTAGAATTTACAAAAAAAAAAAGGTTTTATTTCATTATTCCATCTTACATCTATCATTACAATAAACAATATTATCATTTTGTATTAATAATACTACCTATAGCTATTACAAAACGTTAGGAGGTTCAGGAATTTTTCATACATACCTTAAAAAGGAAGCTGTCATTTCTTTATTTTTGTTACAAGTTGACGACTCCATAGTTTCGCTCTCCGAACATTGATAAACATCATTGAAGTCAAAGTGACTTTTTGAACGTCATCTTTTTTAGTAAACTTTACATTTCACAATTCATTATGAAAACTTACTTTCTTTTCGTCATATTTGCACATTTTTCTAAAAGACATGCTCTTCTTTTCCTTTTGGAATATCTTTCTTTCATTTTTCCCATTTTTATTCAATAAAACCGCTAAATTTGATCACGCAATCGCCGATGCAGTCCGAAAGCCGACTAGCACAGACCCGTCGCTGACAATGGTCAAGAGGGGACTGAGCGTCTCAGCGGGGCGAGGATTGCATATGCGCGTTAGCTTATAACAAAAGGACGTAAACGACAAAATGCTTTTTCTTATTTTATTTAGTCAGAAATGATGACTTGGGAAATTCCTCTTATAATTTTAAGGAGTATTTATAGACTTGTCTACAGAGCAAGTTGAGAGGCTAAAATCGGTCCCGTTTGCCCATAAAATGTGAAACTCTATTTAAAAAGAGGTATGTTTGATATTTTTTTCTCTGTTACAAAAGTTACTTAATCATGTAATGAACTTTAACAAAATAAGGTTTTCATCATGAACTGTTAACGTCACCAACTCATATTTTTATTCGTTTCGTAATTACTGACAAAAATAGAGATCACTGATGCCAAAATTTCCAATTCGTCCTCTTAATACGTCCGAATTAATAAATATTATAAGTAGGTACGAATTTATTTCAGTTGTCTGAGCTATTTCTCCTTACTTTGGGATTAGATGACCGAGTGTGAGTTATCTCAATATATTTATTATTATTTTATTTTGTAGGTTATTTATGTAGGATTTCCAATATGAAGTAAAGTCGATGTACTTTTCACATAAAGAGGTGCTCACAGCTTGCACAATAGGGTTGACAACCAGCTTAGACAATAAACTAGAAAATAAGTAAACATGAAAGTTTTTTTACTCTACGGTCACTCATTTCTAGGGTTTCACACCCTAAGGGTCCCAATATTACCCTTAAATTAAGCCTCCGCTGTCCGACCGCCTGGAAATGGTAGGGTGTTGAAATTTTCACAAACTGTATATTTCTATTGCCGTTAAAAGAACAAATAGTATAGATAGTGATAGTGTTATAACTTGAAGGAGTTTTGCAAACAAGAAAAATGACTTTTTTCAGCGTATCTTGGTCTCGATATGGTGGCATTACGGACGCATTATTTACTAATACTTCATTATTTACTTCATTTGCGAATTTATTTAGTCATATGCATTTTGCTTCTAGCATTTATCTGCCCGTCTCAAATTAAACGATTCCCTTTCAACCAACATTCTGTCTTATTAACCATTAATAACAAATTGACCACCTCTTACCTACGTTGATGATAATAATTGAGTGCTTGTAATTTAAGAATATTACGATCATGCTGTTAAATGTCTTAATAATTGAGATCCACGTTAAAAGGGCATTGGCTTAAACCCACCTACTGCGTTGATGTGATTCTGATGATAATGCTACATTGCTTACAAATTGGTCCTTTAGTATAACGTGGGTGTTTACTTAAAAATCTGTAAGGCTTCAAATGGATGAGTATCGATAAATAAATATAATATTGGATTCTTTGGTTCTTGTACTGCGTTGCGGGGGTCAGATACCTCTGACGACCAGTCTTATCAGGGGCTGGTTTTACTTAGTGGTTAGTTGGGCTATAAAGGTCAGATAGGCAATTGTTTCTTTTGCATATTATGGTGGTATTTTTAGTTGCATTCGGTTAGGCTGGACCCAAAAACCAATACTGAAAAGAAAAAGCTAGAGAGATTGGTCTGTGACTACACTTGCTGGATAAATCTGCTATTTAACCTTTAACCTTTCGACGATCAAGCGACAGCCGGCGGTCGGGCTGCTATTGTCTTTCTATTGTGTCTCGAATCACGTGTGTTCGAAGGTTTATTCAAGTATAAAGATCATACATTTTGGCGCAATTCTATATACTTTATGCATTTGTAGTATCTATTTCAGTTTCTAATGACCGTTTGCGTGAAAAATCAGAGTTGTGAGATTAAATACCAACAACATTTCGTACTGACCCCGAGCAGCTGGATTTAAATAGGAATATACAGTGGGAGGTGTGTGTGGTAGGGAGTGGCCCTAAATAACATTTTTAATAGCCAAGAAATCAATCATGTGATGACGCAAATAATTAAATGATAAATCTTTTGCGTGCAGAGAATAAGAGCGTAACTATCTTCCTAGTACTTTGGTAGGTTTGTTTAAGTTACGACTATTCCTAGCATGTAGTAATTAGAATTAATTAACTTATCACTTATGACCCCCGCCTTTATGTAGGTTGCGCAAATCTTCGTGCGGCATCAAAAGAGCCGTCAAAACTAATAATTATTATATTCGTGTTTACGACTACAGATTCCAAACGCGCCAGAAAATAATTATTATTATATTTGAATAAAATTTAATTTAAATATAAGTGGCACTATAAACATAAAATAAATTTTGCTTAATTGATAATAATTTAAGTAAAATTGTAGTATCTACTAAAATTCCAATCATTCTGAACTTATATCCCTCGAGTAATCCTCAACCGGCTCCATTTGACTAAATGGAATTTCATTATCTTTATATAATTATATGGATATGTCACCGGAAAATAACAAGATCCGTAAGTTTATCAATCTACTAGGAAGTTTATAAACTTTCGTAAAATTCTAAACGGGAGATAAATTGTAATATTTTACGTCTACATTTTCGTAAATTGATAAACTTACTGAACTCACTCGTGAAATAATAAGTAAGCAGTAACCAAACGCTACGCGCGATCTGATTGGTTGGTTGACTGTCACGTGTCACTTCTCCTTCCTCGCGTCCGCCATTGTTCGCCAGTGTGTTTTATAAGAGTATTCCTGTATTTTAGCTAGTAACTGTTATATAGCTTATTGAAATTGATAATAGAAAACACAACTCACTACATCCGTGCCAGAGAGGAACCAGGCATTGTTGCTTCCAATTTATAGTTTGTGAAGTCTAATTATACCAAAGTCTATGGACACAAGCATTGCCACTATGAACATTGACTAATCAGAGAGCAGTGTGGTATTTTACGTATTTCAAAGATGCGTATATTTAAAAGAGTTTCTGTGATTGGTCGAATCGTATAAAATCTTACGAATAGATGTCCGTTAGTTTATAAATTTACCGTATGACGTTGGAAATTGATAAATTTACGAAAATGTGGACGTAAAATATTACAATTTATCTCCCGTTTAGAATTTTACGAAAGTTTATAAACTTCCTAGTAGATTGATAAACTTACGAATCTTGTTATTTTCCGGTGACAGATATATAAAATGGTAAACAGACTGGCTGATAGACTGACTAATAGACTGATTGTATATATGATAACGCACAGACCAAACCACTGGTTTTAGAGACATGAAACTAGAAGGGTGTGTTCTTTATGAACAGTAAGAGCACCGAGCAAAGATTTTTACAAATTCCAACCCTGGTGGGGTAAAATAATAAATGGTAGCTACGATGACCACACACGACCGAAGCCGCAGGAGAAAGCTAGAGCGAATATAATATCAAAATATTAGTAATGATACGAGTAAGCCGGAAAGTCTGACAAGTCTAATCAAGAGGTACCGTGTCGCCCAGTTACTGGGTAGTGTAGGTCTGATAGGCAGTCGCTACACGTCAAACATTGGTATTCAGCTGAATCCGGTTAGGCTGGAAGCCGACCCCAGCATAGTTAGAAAAAGGCTAGGGAGATGATGATGATGAGTAATGTTAAGAGATAAGTAAAATAGTCCATTACAAAGGTCTTAGGTACAAAAATCAACAGAACATTATGGACCCATATTCAGCCAAAAGAGACCAAGACAAGCAATCTGTCGGGAACACCCTTATATCAATCAAAAGATGTTAGTAATTAAACCGATGTCAATATTTCAATAATAAGACCCTCCATCACTGTTGGGTGTCTACACTATAGATAAGAGTATTTTAATTAATTTATCGATACATTGACGCCTGGGGCCCAGAGGACCCATATTTTAAGCGGGTATATTACTCCATAGTAGGTTAATGGTCTCAAATTGTCGTTACATGCGTTACTTGATAAAAATTATGTCATACATTGGGTTTTATGGTGTTATAGATTAATTGAAACAATTTGAAGTACCTACCAATGATTAAAGAGAAAGTTTTTAGGGATAGGTAAGTACTCTCTATTAATTTACTGTTTTTGGTTCTTCAACAAATTGGTCTAGCTGAACCAACTGACGTTGTTTTGTTAAACGGAACTAGTACACAACGATATAATATTAATAATTATTGTGTCTGCCTTAGAATTACAATTTTCTGCATAATGTTTTATTGCTTGAATTTTCTAATATTTAATTAGTCATTCTGCTGTTCTGAGAGGAAAAATATTCAACAAATCATTCAGTGCTCGAGTTTTAAATAGTGTAAGCAACCGGACTTTGTTTTATATGTAACTACTAACTACACGCGGTTCCTGTTCCCGTTGATTTTATGAAATAAAAACTATCCTAAATCCTTTCCCAAGCTATGGACTATCTTTGTACCATATTTTATTTAAATCAGTTTAATAGTTTTTCCGCGAAAGGCGGACAAACAGACACACTTTCATATGTATAATATTAGTATACATACACACGTTTTAAAATTACTAGTATTCTTATACTGAAATTAGAGTGCAAACGAACCTAAGCATTACTAAAATTAACCTTACAAAACTGCTAGAATATAGATTACCTATACTGCTCTGCTGAACACGGTTATAAATTTTGATTATCACTACAGTTGAAAAGTCCAGAGCATCGCATTTTGGTGAAACATTAACAATCCAGCTTCTTGATTTATGAACAGCGATTGAAGTAAGATAAAACTTGACTCCGAATATTACCGCAAGACCGTCACAATAAATGTCTTGGCATTAATTGTGGCTTGACCTAACCTTTACGCATTAAATTATACGACTACACTGCCTCAAATAAACCGCATAAAGAGATAACACGACTTTTCTCTCATTCTTTCAACTCAGCATGATATGACAGTAAGAATAATCATTAGCACATTCATGCATTGTTATAAATTGCGTAACAAATCATTCAAACAAAGAATTATTATATATACAGCCCTTAAGGTGAAAGTTCACAGTTTGGATCCAAGAACCTTTTGTATTATTTATTGTTATGACCTCTCACCGTTACCATTGTGGATTATGGCCTTAATTCTTCTGACCTTTAGCAGACATGTAATTATGGAATGTTCGGCGGAAATAAATAAGATTTAGGTTGTTATTTGGATTGATTAGACGCCTTTGTGAATTTTATTTTGATCTACTGATAATATTATCATGTAAAGTTGGTTAGCCTTCAATGTGTTATGTTTGAAGTGTTCTAATTTAAAATGAGAGGGTTTTAAGCTTTTAACTGGCCTTATTTCATCTTCGATGTCATTATTTTACGCCGAGACAATTACATTAGATGTCACCTTTGTATCTAGCAACGTATATCTCCGAGGGAGAAATTTTGTATCTGTCTTAATAGCGGCAGTGACATCTTAACATTAGGTATACCATCAGCGTTTAACCATAGAATGATATAAATAATATAAACATTGTATAAAAATACTTTATTTTATTATTACATCGAAAATTAAATAATAGAAAACTAGCTTTTGCCCGCGACTTCGTCCGCGTGAAATAATAGTTCTCGTTGCTGGGGGATTTCCGGGATGAAAACTATCCTATGTCCTTTCCCTATATCTGTACCAAATTTCATTCAAATCGGCTCTGTGGTTTAGGCGTGAAGAAGAGACAGGCAGACAGACAGACAGAGTTACTTTCGTATTTATAATATTGTGACGTATATTTTTTTCGATTCGAACCTTCCTGAGGTTTCTTTTCGGAGATTAAAAGAAAGAAAGAAGGATCAGGAAATAGCCATATGCCATAGAATTTTAAGCGCATAATTATCACAGACAAAGGTGGACAGAACGAACATGAAATTCACATTATAATCAAGTTAAGCAACAACATTATCTATGCAAATTACTAGACAGCTACACATAGGTAACGATAACCCTGTCTTGATAATTAATCGTCCGATTGTTCTAGATATTCGACCCTTACTAATGTCTCTGCGATACCAAACTGTCTCCAATGCAGTTTCAATGATAAGAGGCAAAGCACATGTCTCGTAAACAAAATTTATCGTTGTTATTGTGTTATTTGCTAAAACTAATTCTAGGACATCAAAAAAATATTCAAAAAACACTATTGCACCAATATTCGCCAATTAAAATAAGATTGAAATTTGATGCTCAATACAAAGGTGCTCAAAAATAGGTGTGCAAACGGGAATACTCCAAATCAAGCTACCAAGGTCTTTTATAATAAATTTTAAACTTTATCCCTAAAGTATTGAGTTCAAGGTTGAATGAGAAAATTTTGTTTGACAGTTTTAGGTTCGGAAACAAGGAACTAGCTTCTATTTTCTAACTAAGGAGTCATCTCTTTGCTATTATACAGATAAAGAAATATTATTTCAAACCTGGACATTGGCAGGAATCACCAAAAATATTTGTACCATAAATATTGATTTTTTTTCAGATTTGAATCTAGTCCAACTATATTCAGTTTTGGTATCTTCCTTTATAGCCTACCTTTATAACATGCACGATGTCCTACTCATTGGGATACATAAGAATTTTATTTATTTGTGAAATAAAAATGAGTGTGATTCTGTGAAATATTTTAGCACAGAAATTGTGACCACGACATGTCTCACAGCAGCCTAAAGCTTAGTCACTATGCCTTTCGAACCTTTGAGTGAATCTGGTCGGAGTGAGTAGGAGATTAAGAAATAAGCAGTTAAAAACCTTCTTCATATTCCGAGGGAGATAATTTCAGAATTTACCGGCTTGCCTTTGCTAACTTAAATAACTGTCGATTACAGCTTATAAATCGCCACAAGACACCCAAGTTATCTAAAATCTTGAAGAAGACAGAAGACATCCAATTAACATAGCAATACAATATAACCTTATCCGATTGATTTACAACCATTTAACTGATCATTTGCGTACACACGTTAGCTATAAATTAACTCGGGGCATCCCGCTACCTCCAATCGTATTCATAGTCACGCATTGATTTTATCGAAAGCGTGATTCACTGAACCCATTGAAATGAGGTAACGGATGAATGAAACAGGAGTGGGTAGTGAATGGAGGTATTAGTAGTACTTGGTATTTTACTACTTACCTCGGCTATGAATACGAAAATAAATGGGTATACTAGTTTCGGATTTCATCAAGTTCAGAATTGGAATACCGAGTGATCTGAGATCGTCGTAGAGTATATTTAAATCTAAAATTCCAGGGAATAAGTAACAAAGATGATGTGCGTGATTTCATATTATAAGCGACCTTAGCCATCAATCTGCCTAATAGGCATGTAAATACAAACATATAATACAACAATATTAATAACTATTGGAGGAATTTCCAAGACACTTCCTGGTTTGTTTGTCAATTTGTCAGGTATGCCTAATTTTTACCGCAAGACACGCCCGTGATATGACGCCATACAGAAATGGTTCTCTAATTGTACGCCATACTTTTAGATTTTCAGCAACTCTTATCCACACTCCCATCCACTCAGATAATAAATCCTATACTTTAATATAAGCGTGGCGTACATTAATATAAGTTCCTGGATTTATGCAATTGCAAATTATACCGTGAATAATTTTGAAAATAATTATCGGTAATAAATGATTGTTTCGATTAATATTATTACGTTTTCCGTTTTAAAAGTATTTCAAAAAATTGTTAATGATAATTTGGGATTAACATTCTGGTATGATCTGCATTCTAGGATCTAAGAAAAGGTACATTTCAAGTTATTTAAATCTTCACTCCAAGTTTGAGGGAAAATACTCGTAATATATGTAGACAAAAGCAGCTGTAAAGTTACGAATAAAACGCTCACTAAAGACTATTGAGAATCAGTTTCAACACTTTCAAGAAAACTGTATTCAATAACTTCCTAGTAACTTTAATTACCTACTAATATTCTTATTTCTTATATTCTTTCTTAAGTTTATCTTGGACATCACTGACATCCCGTGCCTCGGAAAGCACGTTAAGCCGTTGGTCCCGGTTGTCTTTCGTAGAACTTTGACAGTCCTTACGGGTATTCAAAAGCCAGAATGTCTGACCAGTCGAACCAAAGGGTATCGTGTCGCCCAGTTACTGGGTTGTGGAGGTCTGATAGGCAGTCGCTTCACGTAAAACACAGGTATCCAGCTGAATCCGGTTAGGCTGGCAGCCGACCCCAACATAGTTGGAAAAAGGCTAGGGAGATGATGATGAACTTTAATTACTAATATTAAAGTTCCTCTTTTTCTATATTTTGTAAAGAAAAGTAATTTCCCTAGCCTTTTTTCAATCATGCTAAGATTGGCTTTCAGCCTAACCAAACCCAGCTGATAATTAATGTTTTACAAATAACAACTGGCCTGTATCAGACCTCCACAACTTAGATAAGGGGTAACACGATACTCCTCTGATAAGATTGATTGTCGCAGTTTCTGGATTTTGAATAGCCGTAACGACTGCCTAAGATATACGAATGACAAGGAAGACAAGCTTTAAGCTGGGCATTGACGGTTATTTCTCCGCGTCAGTTGAACTGATGTCCATCCAAAATTTAATCGTGAGTGTCAAATCGTCACTACAGATTTGATTGGCCGCTTAAACTATTTGGAGTGATGCCGCAGTTTTACGTCTAGACTGACGCGAAAAAATGACCGTCAATACCAAGCTTTAGGCATTTTTCCTAGGCACGGTGTGTCATGTCTGAGTGACGATGTCTTAGATAAACAAAAAATGGAATATTGACAAATGTACTCTTTTATTGTAAAAGTCACATTGGTACTTGCCCGTTAAACATTCACGGGACCATCACGACGCAACGAAAAAATAAAAATATGTTGGTAAAGATTACTAAGGCGGCAAGGAACTTACACATTACATCCTTTTAATAAAAAGATACAAAAAACTTCTATCACCCAACCCTAATACGTACAGCCGTCGCATAATTTACCAAAACTTCAATCACCTTACATTTCATACATACAGCCGTTGCATCATTGCCAACGATTGACAATACACAATGTCCACTTTGCATTCAGAGTAGACAAACGAAGTATTCGTATTTCAATACTGTGTGATGTATCGTGTGAAAAAGTTCTCTCAATAGTCTTTAATATATGTCTACACTTGCATTTAGAATCAACTAAAGAACCATTATTTTTAAGTGTTATAATACAAGTGGCCATTATGTCGTCTCTTAATGGAAAAATCTTAAATATGGACAAAATTTGTGTCAAAATTAATGACATTGATGTCGTTTCTTTTATTGCATCGTGTGTTTTAAATTGAACACTATGTTTTAAAAAAATATCAAGGTAGGTGACAAAATGATAATATTAATTATTCATTTTCTCCCTAACATTATCCCACCTATGTTAGGTCGAACCGGTTGCAACTGCATTCTAGTGTTTTACATGAAGCAACTGCCGATCAGACCTCCATAACAAATGACAAGCGAGACAAACGACTTTACGAGCTTTCTAGAAACAAGGGTGTCCCTCCATAAGCTTCCAAACTGCGGTCTGCTACTGAAAAAATTTAATGGATAAATGACATGGACAAAAATGGCATTCCATGTACACAAACATAGTAAATACACTGTAAAATAAAAATTGAAAAATGAATTACTACGTACTTTTTAGCCTCTCTGGACTTATCAGCTTTTATTTCAAAATAATAAGTAACGGAAGAAGAATTCAAAATATCGTCTGTCAAGTTCCGCCATAATTCACCATAGAGAAAGATAAATATGGTAAAGAACGTTCCAAACCACGTATACTACTTGTAGAAAATGTGTGATATGGTCGACCATTGCATTATATTAGCGACATTTTATTCATTCGAAACTGTATTCATTGGTATTTGTCGATTTTTATAATTATAAATATAAAATGCTCATATCATAATAATTACATTTTAATAAGTTTTTGTCTAATTCATCCAAACAACGTTATAAAACGGAACGGTACTGGTTTGACACAATGTGTGTTTTTTTATGTCAAATGTCAATTACGTCAATAATGCAGACAATCTGTCATTGCAAATTCAACGTCCTAATGTTCTTGGGTTGCGATTATTTTCAGATATTTTTGACCCCCGCCGCTTATCTTTACGGACTGATACTGACTGATTTGATTTGTGGATTGCTATGAGGTGCATCAACTGAGGAATAACCACACAAAGGCTACAAAGACAAACAGATTACACAAGACTTTTGCGTTGGTGAACTAAAAAATAAACTGATTGTTGATAGTGTAGGAATAAAATAAAAACAGTTTGGTAGACCTATGACTCGTTCAACAATAACTCAACGCTGTAATGTAATAATGTATTAAGTAATCTAAGTAATAATGTATCAAACCATTTTATTTGTTTTCTGTAAAAATTAAAGAATCATTTATACTGTTTTGCCTTATTTTGTGTTTTCCTTGTTATTATTATCAGCCGGAGTTTACCGCTGAACTTAGGCCTCCTCCTTAGACCGCAACGTAGAACGACAAATCGCCACTTGCATGTTGTCGTCGGTCCACCTAGTGGGAGGCCTGCCTACGTTGCGTCTTCTGGTCCATGGTCGTCACTCTAAAAGGCCAGCAGATAAAAAACAACGTTTCAGAGCCTTATGTCACCACTGGTTAGTTGCAGGTATTATTGTCAGGTTTTAATAAATAATTTATTAGAGCGCCTTATGGTTTCGAATAGCAAATCCTATTCTATGCACTTAATGCCAGCAATATCACTAAAGGTTTAGTGAAATTGTTTACATCTAGTCTGTTGTAATGACAAGTTCTGTATGTGTTTTATTTATTGCAATTTAACTTACCAATATTAACGAAATAAAACACCAAAAATCATTGGTGTAAATTGAATTCGATAACTATGCAATCGCCCATATTGGGGCTGGCCATGTCCTTTATTGACACATTTTCTGACCAGATCAACAGAGCAGTCAATATTAAAATTGATGTTCAGAAATATGTGATATAAAGTTTCTTAGGTAAAGAAAAAGTGTTTGTGTCAAACCTTTAGTATTGTACAGAGGCTAGTACATTTAACTAGCATTATCTGATAATTTCTCTAATAGATTTTTATCAATTAGAAAAAATGACATTATCGCTTAACCACGTTAACGATGGACACTAGTTTATCTAAAATGTTTTTTGTATCATCGGCATCGACGGTTTTAATGTTGACCTGCCACCAAAAAATAATAAACAACAACAAGGCTATTATTATTTTAAACCTCTGTTAACGTTTACTATTTTCTTTTAGAATACAAAGCTGACTATTGTTCTAAAATCTTTGATTTTCATGAATATTTAAGTTGTTGACTATTGTTTTTACGGCTTTTTTGATGTTATGCTAACGCATGCGCCTTGAACCCTCCACAGCATCGGCATGGCTGTCTCACCTCTGTCGCCTATTTTAGATATGATACGTGTCGATGCATTGCAAACCTCACTAGACATTTATTAGTCCTAAGTCGTACCTTGTGTCATAACTTGTTATATAACATATTAAATAAGCATTTAATACGCTTGATTAAGCGTATTTAATGCTTATTTAGAAGAGTAAGGTAAATTAAAATCTCGGGCTATATTCTTAATACCTACAACAGAAGTGCATTTTTTTTAATCTTCACCCAAAATCTATAAGAATGAGCTTGAGAGACTTTTTGATGTTTTGTTAGATTAAACAAGCTGATCTCTGGAATATAAATTGGATTAGAATAATGGTTTTTGCATAGTCGTACAGACTATACAATCTTCGTTATATCTACAGTAATAAAACCTATTCGTGACTATTACGTACAGGCTCCATAGTTATTATCATCACGTTAAGACGTATGGGAGCAGAACATCCACCAAAGACGCAAAAGACGCGAAAGACAGCTATAGTACCTATATCATAATAGAAAGGCATAAGGAAAAAAATTCAGAAGAAATATTCCTAGAGCAATGAAAAAAACCCAAAAGTGATATTCCATTATTCGTTCAACCCTGAGTACCCCGTCCCATTATTGCAAACGTTTGACATAAGACAATGTCTGTTTTGCATTTACATGTCCTTAGAATACATGCGTTTTGATGTGAAACTCGGAGATATGTGGGAATTATCGTTCTTAGAAGAATGTTGAAGAGAAAACGGTATACTGGTAAGGCGGAATAATACACCACACACGACGCACTAATTGTGAATCATGGGACAGTTTATTTACCGTAAGCTACGGCATACACGAGTATATTATGTTATCTGCTTAGACACCGAACTATATAGGGTGACCGGCAATTAAATTACGATACTTAAACAGGTTCTCAAGATAACAAACAATTGATACGCGAAAAAAATACTGAACAGTTGATTTTTTTTCGTGATTTTGGGTTTGTTCCTGCAGTAAAAGTTGTTGGTTATCATGAGCACAAACGTCAGTCACCCTATATTTCCATCGTCTTACAAGCGCTAATGTTGTGTCGGTTTGTGGAGCTATTGTAGCTCAACTAAACTGTTATTGGCACTTTCCTTGAACCTTCCAAAACACGTGATTCGAGACACAATAGAAGAGCGACAGCCGGCTGTCCCTTGGTCGTCGAAAGGTTAAAAGGCTACTCTTAGATGCTAAGCTGCATGGTTCGTTGCACAAACAAGTTAATTAAATTTTGTTGTCTGGACTTCAAAAGAGACCAAGAACATATAGCTTTAATTATTAAAAAAAACTGTAGATAAATTCAGAAAGCAGTAAGTAGATTAGCGCCTGTTTCATATTCTTCTGATTAGTTTTGATTAAAATATCGGGCAGATAAATACATACAATTATTATTTAATTATTCAATTATTATTATTATTTTAATCATTTTATTAGTATAAGTGTGTAGAGTAATTTAGAATAAGTATAAAAATTTGTCAATAGGTACACTATTGCATTAGGTTCCCGTGTAATAATAGTTGTATTTTGTGGTAAATAAATAAATAAACAAAATCTGTTCACTTTTTTTAATTTATCTTGTAAATAAGGATTATTTCGAGGTTGTGTAACAGGCCCTTAGTTTTTAATTAATGTAAGTAAATAAATGCAACTAGGTTACATTCATTTCTCCAAAACAAAATCTAACTATATAATAATATTAGATTAGATAGAGTAGCATAGCATAAAAAAATAAAATGGGAGTTCCATCCACATCCCCATGAATATAAGGAGATGAATGACAGAAATATAATATCGGATTGTTTATAAAAAATACTAGCTTTTGCCCGCGACTTCGTTCGCGTTAAATAATAGTTCTCGTTCCCGGGGGATTTCCGGGATGAAAACTATCCTATGTCCTTTCTCGGGTCCTAGACTATGTATGTACCAAATTTCATTCAAATCGATTTAGTGGTTTAGGCGTGAAGAAGAGACAGACAGACAGACAGACAGACAGAAAGACAGACACACAGACAGAGTTACTTTCGGATTTATAATATTAGTATGGAAGTATGGATTAGTATGGATGACGTGTGTGAGTGATTTTAATATCCTACTTGTATAATAAACAATTTCACTTCATGTCACAGCAAATCCTAAAGACATAAATATCAAAGTAGAAATGTAAAAAGATGAGCATCATCAATCATATTTACAGCATTAGTAACTTATCGTCTTTCCTTTACAAGTAAATTCGATCAAATTATATATTGACAGCATGATCGTTGGTTTGTATTGAATAGATTGAATACTAAACAATGTTGGCTGGAGCAACAGGTCGCCTTTACAATGTAGGAATTTAGGTATTTCATTCGGGTTCTCTGAATAATGACTGATAAGAAAGGTAAACGCCGGCTGGTATAGGAATTTTGTACCGCTAATAAAATTTCGTGTTAAAGGATATTTTATGAATTAACTGGTAGTTTACATGATATACATTAAAAATAAAAACTTTGTTATAATGAAAAATGATTAAATGAATTTAGTGATTTCAAGCTGATATTTACAAGCTCTTTATGATAACCTGTAACAATTTTTTCATCGTACCTATATTTTTTCACCTTAGAGTCGATTTTTATGGGGGATTCATATTCTCTTATTAATCTTTCGAACACACGTGATTTGAGACATTAGAAAGACAATAGCAGTTCGACAGCTGGCTGTCGGTTGGTCGTTGAAAGCCATTTTTTTGGGCTTAGCGTGCATTTGTCCGAGGTTATTATTCCACGGTCCATACTACTGTATTTGTCAAATATCGCAAGAACTTGAAGAGTTAACGGTATCTGGATACAGAACTCTGTAACGTTAGTATAACTTTTAAGTCATATGTGACCATTATAGCAATCCCCAAATATATAAACAAATAAAAAATCAGCCTATACAAAGAAGATTTTCCACCCAATGACTCAAAACGTGTTTACATAGCAACAAAATTACTGGAAGCAGCTAAATTTGTAGCAAGCGCGTATGATTCAATAACTGCACACTACGTACTGATAGACACTTCCATATTGTTAAAATTATATTAATTCTCTGGTTTCTGTGTGGGCTGTGTCCAATTTTCTCGTTAAAATAAATATTTGCATGAGCTGACCGATATTACTTCCGCTGCATGTTCGCATGTAAATAACGCTCCGATATTTGTGTATGTGATTTGTATGGAATAATAGTTACAGGAAATAGCTTTCGCCGGCGAATTTGTGTAAATTTTGTTATTGTAAACGGTACAAGTGTAAATTTAAATTAGAAGACCTCGAAGTTATTAAAGTCGCGACTGCAAATGACAAAAGAGTTTATAACTTCAAAACATTAGAATATTTAATTGCATTTATAATTTAAGGGAAAATAAAATAGGTAACAATTTTGAATATACTACCAATATTTTGTTCTTGTTAATCCAAATAAATGTCAACAGTTAGCAGTACACATTTTGGTAATTTGCTTTGGAAGTTTGTATTATATTTATAAACAGTTTTAGCATAAAATAATACTAAAATTTTATTTTTAGTATTAATTGGAAAGTTCATAAAATAATTTTTGAAACAATAATTGAGAGGCAACCTCAAAATTGTTATTTTTTACAGTTATTGAAAAGTGAGCTTAGACAGCCTAGGTATCTTTTGATTAAAATATTCCTAACGTTAATGACTTTGGTTTTTAGACGTCTTTCTTATTTATTTACACTTTATGTACAAAAGTACAAAGGTGAACTCAATGTCTTACGCATTCTCTAGCAGTCAACCAAACCACCAATCATTGATTTGAAAATTGTAACAAATTGCGATTTTACTAAAGCGTGCTTTAACTAGTCGGTTTAAATAAAATTAGTATTGTTAGTATTGATTGGTACTTTTATTTCTACATTTTAAGTTATGGGTATAAATATTATGTAGTTAATTATTATTACTATAGTTTTTTTTGGGTGGGAATCATCAAATGACTTCTCCCGCCCTGGGTGCGGCGGGAGTGTCAAACTTTTACTGACTAAAACCCACCCCTGTTCCTTCGGTTGCCCTGTATGTTCCGGGGCAGCGGTAACTATTAGAACTATTCCACAACCTCGGCAGAATTATTGTTAGGAGTTTACGGTCAATTTTTTTTTATACCAAATTCCACAAGTATGCCATTGTCACGAAGATTACAGACCAGCGATCTCGGAGAAAACCAAAGTGGAACAGAGTACCCTGCAAACTCAAATTTGGTTATAAAGCATTTACTCATATAGGACCATTTCTTTACGAAAAAGCGAATGAGAAGCTAGAAATTATGTCCATGACTTATTTTAGATGCAACAAATACGTTCAGGATGGACTGCCTAGACCTTAACTACACGGAAACAGAAAACCTACTAGCACACAACTTTTAAGATTCACACCAATATATTTCTACATCATAAACTCACAACACATTCATTACACAAACAAACATACACACACATACATACACACACCCAGACACACACACACATACACACACACATACACACACACATACACACATCTCTCTTTTGGTTACCTTCTAGTATGTTCGTTTTTAAAACTTTAAGATACTTTTCAAGCTTTCAAAATTAATTAATAAAAAAATAAAATAAAAAAAACCCCATTGCATTGTGTAATAATAGGTACCTATATAAGTTAACTGAAACCATATTTATGTCGAGAGAGACTGGATCCTGCGACACAGGGTATCCTAGTGCGGGATCCAGAGTCAATCAAATTATTATTGTACAATCGTGTGAAAAAAATAAATTTATTATTATTATTATTTTGGTTAACGTCTTACGTTTCTCGGGTTCCTGGGGTCCCGGACCTTTGGAAGGCGTACGAGGGGCCGAAGCCAACTCGCAGAGGCCCCTTGAGAATTTTATGAGAAATGAGATACCAACCGACGATTATCCCTATATGCACTATGCAGGTGCACCGAAGGATAATCCCCGGTTAGTGTGAGACTATTGTAGAACTATGTAGCAAACAAAAAATTTAAACTATGGGTTTGGGTTTTTAGGTGGACTAGGTACTTTAGACTATGGAGGGACTATAGCCCCTGCCTGACCAATGTTTGAAAGCACGGATAAAATGGCAGGGGGTGACTTGCACACTCAGTAAATGGGCCCCCGAAAACGGCCGCTAGCACAAAGTGACGTAGCGACAAGGGGGCAACATATATCGAGGTGCTGGAGGAGTGGAGAGGTATTCCACGGCTATCAGGACTATCCCGGAAGTACGGTCAAGATCCCTACCAGCATCTTACTGGAATACTTCCTTCCCCCGAGCACGTTTGCTCTTGCGATTCTCCACTCAAACCAGCCAATTAAGGCAAAAGTGAGGTGGGAGCCTTGTTCCTCGTCAATGCTCACTCTGGCCGGCCAATGAAGGCAAGCCAGAGATGAAGAACAAAGGGTCTCCCAGGAGGTCAGGTCCGCGGGGGTCGCTACTGCCCGACAGCTCGCCACAAGCTGCCCTGCGGGTTTATTATTATTATTATTAAATATCCTGATGTGATAGTCCGATAGGCAGTCGCTTTACGTAAAACACTGGTATCCAGCTAAATCCGGTTAGGCTGGAAGCCGACAAAAGACTTGGGAGATGATGATGATGACTAAATTTCCTGATAGAAAAACCCTGCACTTAGCCAAACAATAGGCACTGTTTTGTTTAAAAAATTAATCTTTAATATCAAAATGTAGGCCGAGCGATGGTTTTTTCACATCTCAAGTTGACCCGAATATTTATACATTGTCATACTAAAACGAGCACATTTTGTATTGACTCGCTATGTTGACAATTTCCCTATTATAGAAAAAATCCCATACTTATAGTAAGTTTTGCCGTCAATAATAATATTTGTGTGCTAGGAGAAATATTATTGTGTCCCACATTGCAATACATTGTATATTTTTTCTAATTTGCTTTAGTTTCTTGGGATTGCTAAAATCAAATTTGGTAGAATTTTAGAAGGTTTTCATAATTGAGCAAAATCCCAGCTGAGACAATTCTTCTATAGCTGTTAAATTTTAATGTTATTTTTTTTCTGACAGGCTTATGATATGATCTTGTTAAAATCTTGTGCAACCTAGGGTTTTGGCTTATATGCAGAGCACGGCCCTGGCTGTATAATATTAGTACTCTTTATAATATTAGTGTAGATTTGAGCTAAACATAAAGCGCCTTACTAATAAACGCTGTATAAAGTTATGACAGGTTTATACGTCAAAAAATGTATGGTTACACAGGCTTTATTTATTGCATAACTTTATACAGTGATTATTAGTAAGAGAGTAAATCTACACTAATATTATAAAGAGGTAAAGTTTGTTTTATGTTTGAAGGACGTAATCTCTGAAAGTTCTGGTCCAAAACGAAAAAACCTTTTTGTGTTAGATAGCGCTTTTATCGAGTATTACTTTTAAAGAGGCTATGTAACATCACGCTACAATTTATGGGGTCAAAGCAGTAACCAAAAACGCGGCTGAAACCGTGAGGGGCAGCTAGTATTTAACAGCAGGGATGACGACAGCATTAAAAAAATGGCATTCTGTTTAGTCCGTCTGATAGATCGGTCGAAAATAACGGACACGTATTTTTTGCTTGATCAAATTAATTAAGAAATACCAAGGTAAAGAGCAACAAAGTTTCGGAGTGGGGGCTTTTGACGTCATCGTCCTGCTAAAATTATATCCTATTGTGACGTAACGCGCAACTTCAACGCACTTTATCGACGTCATTCTTCGTTTACAAGAAAAAATAAAAAATTCGTGTCCAAAATTTTTTGATAATCTATCTGACGGACTAATTACTTTTTTTTGTTGTCTCGCCTTTTCAAGACATGAATGTACTATGTGATACTTTCACATTCGCGTTTGCTTGTAACGTTTGCAAACCTAAACCGTAGGACCAATTTAAATATATTTTGATAGACTGGCCTTCGGAAAACTGTGACTTTATTAGCATGCGAGATAACTAACATTTACTGTAGGTAACGAAATCGCGAACTAAAGCAAATTTAAACATAGGTACATATTTCCCTATTCCTTATCCAATTAAGACCACCTATATCGCAACAAACCGACCAATTACAGAACAGAATAACTATTTTGGTGTCACCATAAACTAAATCTACCAACCTAGTCTAATTCCCTAGTAGTTTAGCCAATAAACATTGCTGTTGTCAATTATCTGACGATTGATTGGTCCTCCAGGACGTACTTACTAATGCCTAACATTACTGCAGACATTCCAAGTACCTACTTGAGTGGATGGATTGAATTATTGCTATATGCAACCGGTGCATATTTTGGAATGGGGCCACGCAATGAGAGTTGACAATTTGTTGTATGTCTTTTCATTGCATTGGCATTGAAGATTGTTGTGATGATTTTTTTCGTGAAGGACGAAAACTTAGTGCTTTGGGCATATTTTAATAATGCGACTTCATTTGGAATATTTGGTAAAAGATTTGTGTGTTCGATGCAACGTAATATGGTTCCATCTTATTCCAGTATGTCTAGAGTATATAGTTTCTATTAGGTATCGAAGTTAAGTAAGTCGGACTGTTACACTTTGGAAGATTCCATGTTCAAATATTTGTCTATGTAACATGCACATCGTCATCTCCCTAGCCTTTTCCCGAACTATGTTGGGGTCGGCTTCCAGCCTAACCAGATTCATCTAAATACCAGTGTTTTACGTGAACCAGAATCCAGTTACTAGGCGACACGATATCTCATGGTTAGACTGGACATGACAGAGTGGCACATGATCTTTGAGACAAGAAACTTGGGGGTGGGCTCTTTGTGAAGAGTAGGAAGCTACTAAGAAAGGATTTTTGGAAATTCGACCTTTAAACGGCGAAATCCGATAATCACGCGGGCGAAGCCGTGAGGAAAGCAAGTAAAAAATAAGTTGTATAATAAAATTATCGACGACTTGATGCTTATTAAATGTTATTTAGTATTATTAGCACTTAATTCTCATGACTTCCTTCCTTTAGTAACTAAATGCTTCTACTCCATTTCATGCTACCTTCTAAGAACCCTGTTGTTTCCGTCAACTAGAAATATGTAGTACGATTTTATGGATGAAAGTAGGAAACACTCAAGTTATATAAACGGATCTCTATTAGTACTGTTTTATGGCCACACCAGTAATAGCAAAGCGTTACTGCAATAACCAAACATTGTACTAATCAGATCGTTACCTGTCATTTATTTAGTATCTCCCTTAGTACTGCGGAAATAGGGTTTAAATTTCATTGAAAGGAAGTGAAGCCTGTAATAGGAATCGAAGTTAATTGGCAAGTGAATAGACCTCATTATAAAATAATTTTTCTGAGACTTGAAAGGTCTTAATTGAGTGTTTCGTTTACATAAATAATTAAAGCTAGTTTTGTTAACGAATAAAGCGTTCATTTGTTTATGTTTCTCAGTACTTCGTTATTGCTTTGGATCTCCAAAGCAATAAGGTTTTCCTCGATTTCGTTTCACAATGTTTTTTTTTCGATGATTTGTTAATTCACTTTCTTACGGCTTTACGGGCCATGGGAAAAACAAAAGCGTTTTATTATCATGTATGTGTGTTTGGATCTTCAATCCTATTGTAAATTAATAATGTGTGTTTTTTCGATTGTTACTTGCATTTTTTTGTGTAGGCGAGCTTTGTGCTTGGGAAAAATATATTACTTTGCAAAAAAACGTAATGGTTATGGAACATAACGCACATGTTTTGAAAACCATACAAATACGAAAATAACAGAAATTCTTTAAAAGCCATTTATACGTTCAATAGATACTGAAATATATATTATATTGTTTAACCTTTTCCAAAAAAATCTGGTACTTAATTTAAAAGATAATTTCTATGATATTTCAAAGATTGAAGATTCAACCAATATTGTTTCACATTCATTGTAAGACAATTTGATTCAAAAATCAGACAGTGTTGCATCAGCACTTTTTTATAAGGGCGTGTACAGACTTTCGTTGCGTAATGTAACACGAAATGTAACACGCAACGAAAGTGTTTGCCATCTACATTGACGGGCCTGTTGGTCTAGTAGATAGTGACCATGACTGCTAAGCCGGAGGTCGTGGGTTCGATTCACACTCAAGACGAACTTTGTCTGATGAATATGGTTGTTTGTTATGTGTCTGTATGTAATAATATAAGTGTGTACAGTTGTTTAGTTACCATAGTACAAGCTCTGCTTAGTTTAGGATCAGACGACCGTGTGAGAATTGTCCCAGGATATTTATTTAAAGTAACATGAAATGTAACACGCAACGAAATGTTTGCCGTCCAAGTTGACGCTCTGTTCGTGAGCGTAGTGTGCTCGGTTCGTGCTCGCAAGCCGTAACACAATGGGAATTCTGTTACATTGCAAGTTACATTTCGTTAGTCTGTGCACGCCTTATCTGATGGTATCTATAATTGAGTGGCAATGACGTTATTTTATTTCTACAATATACACGATTGAAAAAATAGTGGGCTGTGATCACTATGATTGATAAATGCTGATGGATTTATTTCATTTTTGTTTTTGAATGGACTTTGTTTATTGTATCGAAAGTTTTGATATGGTTTTATTACAACGTATATTAAGTCTTTTCAAAAGTTAACCCTTGGATTGATGACTCCTATTTAATTTAAATATTCATTATTGTTTATACTTTATCACGTAACGTTAAGAAGAAGAAGATTATTACTCCTGTTTATAAGTTTAAAAAGTATTATTATCTATTTATCTACCAGTGTTTTTGACAACACTGAGAGTCGGTTTTTAATCCTAACCGGGTTTTGCTAATTAAAGCTGTGTTTCACCTGCTGTCTATTACTAGATAATACGATTCCCTTTAGTTAAATTGATTGCCAGATTTAATAATAGAACTATAATAAAACTCTTTTGCCAGATTTGTGAGAACTGTGTCTGGCTTCTGATGGGTCGTCAGAAGCCCGACTCAATAGTCACAAGTCACCGTTAGCACTGTCAGACATTTACGAATAACAATCAGGACCAACGAATTTACTGCGGAGTTACGGGAGTGTGTGATGACCCAGTATAGCTTCGAAAGTACAAAAGAATTTAAGAAGTCACATTGGTACTTGTCCGCATTCGGTCTTCATGAGGCTGGCTTGCATGATAGCATGACAACTACCAAGCTACCACAATTCTCACCCATAATAAATATTTATACAAGAAAAGACCAACAATGCATGCCAGTACATCCTTCCTTTCACAAGGGCCATTTCAAAAGACCGTTTAATAAAAAGCTTCCTATTAACACAGCCCCCAGTCTTATGGAAATCAACCAGCCTCATTAAAAAACGATTGACACCAAGTCAAAAACAAAACACTCGCGGACTCAGACCCCGACGTCAAAACAAACTATCGACGCCTTCATGAATTATTAAAAAGAAGACATTTCCCCGCTGGGTAACAAAAAAAAGGAAAATGTCACCTCTCTGTGTTAGGCCCTTGGGAGCAATAAGGTTTGTACTCGGTTGTACTACAAAATAAATTGCCGCAGAAGGTTAATAGTAACATAATAAAAATAAAGAAATAATTCGTTTGAAACAATCTTACAGTTTCTGGTGCTTTTATTATTGCTAAGTAAGGTTTTTGGTGTTAGAAATTATAAACCAAAAAAGAATAGCTTATACGCAAAATAATAGGACAGCGTTAATAATTAACTGATATGAAGTAGAAAACACAGCAGCTTAAAGCTTGACAAAGAAAGCACGTAAAACTTTGGCTCTTCGTCTGATCCGCCGATCGTGTTGAATTGCTATCATTTTTTTTTCAAGCCACATAGACTCTTACAAATTGAATAACATAAATATATCATTACTTCTTCTCCTCTGTCGTTTCCTCATTACAGAGGAAAGAAAACGCTCTTCTGCCCACACCTTCGTCGAAATATAAAAATAGGTATATAAAAATACTGCACACGAGATGACGGCATCATAGCGTTGTAAAGTGTAACTTATTTCTCCACCTATCCTTGTAAAAAGGAAAAAGTAGAAAGAAATATAAGAACAGAGAGAGAAAGAAGAAAAAGAGTATGTATCTGTTTTTGCGCTTACACTTAAAACTGCAAAAAATTATCGTAGAGTTGCAAATCACAAGTAAGTATGTGTTATTTTATTACTGTCAGTCATATATAAATTTGTGCGTGTGCTTGTTTTCACTATTTGTATAATCCGGAACTTCTGCATTAATCTCTTTAGTGCGACCTCCGTCTCGAGACATTTGCGTAAAGTACATTGTAACCATAAAAAAGGAGTAATTCAATACGAGGTTTTTCGTTGGCAGTCGTAAAGTGTTTGGAAGTGTATCGAACTGAAATTAAGCGTGTTGAGGTTTCGAGTTTGTGGGTTATTTAGTATCTATAGCGGTTTTGAGGCTTGCGATGGTTTTATGTTGAACAAACGTTGGTCGTTTTGAGTGTCTTATATTTCTGCCTGGCGGCTTTGTAATAGCTGGACAGGTTGGCGTAATTATTAGAATCTTAGAGGTCGTAGAAAATATTTTTGTGGGGATATCTCAACCTACACATACATATAAGATGACAAATGTTGGGGATGGATATTTGAACCCATGTTTTAGTATAACAAACAAGTTTTTCAGTTAGCCCGTCTAGACTGAGTCTTCAAATCTTTAAACTAATACTGTGATTACATTAAATTTTGATAGTTGATCCATAAGAAGAATGTTGCGGAATAGTTCTACCGCTGCCCTGGGACGTAAAGGGCAACAGAAGGAACAAGGATGGATTTTAGTCAGTATAAGTCTGACACTTAGAGCGGGCGAAGCCCATCTTCTCATCCATCCTCTCATCCAAAAATCTATAAGAAGAATTGGGGGTATTTTGGTGTTTTTAATGGGTTAGAAATATTGTATTGAAATCTGTGTATTTAATACAAAATAGTTAGTTTTACTAACAGTTACAAAACAATATGATGATACTGTTGGCACAACGGTTAAACAATTGGTTAAACCCTTCAATAATTCCGATTTTTATCCTGATTGATTTTGCAAGTTTGTTGTGTTTATATGCGCTCTTACTAAACAGGAGAAGATCCTAATGTTTAGCGTCAGTTTTTTCAGGAAAGATTATTAAATTACAATATTTAGCAATATTCACATTTTTATAAACTGTAACAAAGAACACAAATATTTCAGCACACAATTATTTCAGAACATTCACAGCACAATTGCTTTTACTCATTTCGTGCAATATTTTCCAAGTTTCAAAAGTGGACCCAGAATATTCGAAAAAGGAACAAAATACGAGGGGAAACATTCACAAAATTTCCCATTTTGACACTATCATTGTCCTTACGCGTGTAATTGAGCGTGCACAGAAACTGCGGAATAATTCAAAAAGAGAAAATGAAATTTCAACGTGTACTTGCAATCTTCTACCGGATGACTGGTCACACTATGAGCTTCATAATTTGTGCGATTTTCACGATCGGCTGTGGTCCTAGTTAATAATGAACTGAGCGGTGTTGTGATGAATTCTTTTATTAAAATTTGGAAGTAATTTTCAAGTAGCGCCATTAAATATTTGTGCACATAATATGTTTCTAGTTTTTTCCGTCATTTCACTGAAAAAAATGTTCGGTCCTATCACGAATTTCCAACTTAAGAAGTTGTAGAACAGCTGCAGATGTGTCAGGAGAGTCTTAGGTGGATCCACGGATTATTAATTTTAAGTTTCCAACAATTTTCATAAAAAATAGATGTTTTGAAAAATTAACAAAACATAGGTGTAATCTACTAAATAAATTTGGTAACGCCAACTTAAGAAGTTTGGTAAAATCAACAAAAATTCGTGATAGGACCGAATATTTTTTCAGTGTTCGCATAACAGTCAGGACTACTGAGTCCGTTAGTAAGTAAGTAAGCACTTATTCTATACAAAATTAGTAATTTAGATGTAAAACAGAAAGATGAACATAGTTACATTTGCATTTATAATGTAACTTAAATAAAAGATTTGGCACATTTCAGCAACTAACGCTATGTTGGCTACATATTTAGTTATAATTCTGATCAAAAATTTCATTCAGTTTCGAAGAGTCAGTGACTGACAAGGCCCTTTTTCTTTTCTATAAGAGTTGCCGAGTTGTACAGGCACTTGACTATTATTCTAATACGAACTAACGCCCATTTTATACCAACTCTCATCGCGAACAAAGTAGATGCACTAATTACTGCAAATCTCCCCCATTCCGTTCATTACTCGTTCATTACTCGCTCATCTTCCATTGAGAGCTCATCGCAGCGATTTTCACGTAAATGACGCAAAATACGGCGCGGGACTGTACCGTTGATTGAAATCTTTTGTAAACTTAAACACTGAAGAGCTTAATCTGTTTAATTTTTGCACGGTACGTTTGTTGATGAAAGTCATTGCGTGTATTACTGATTTTAAATTACAGTGCCAAGGGATGTCGGGAGTTGAGTGAAAGGTTCTATTATGGTAATAGGAAATGCGAGGATGTGTGTCGTATGACTCTCTTGATTGTACCTCGAGCTTTTATTTAAAAAAAACTTCCCAAACGAGAGACCAGTTCGACTTGCTTGTCAAATTTCGTGGGTGAAGTGTTAATTCCATAATTCCTAGTATTAATCTTTGAAGTAAAAATGTACTAACTTAACCACAGATAAAAATTGGATTACAGACATCACGGCATCACAGACATCGGTGAAATACAACATCGTGAGGAAGCCTGGACTTGTAGTAAATGTATATTTTAAAATTTATATTCACTACAAGTATTAATTAAAAAGTCCAAAACCGCCAATCAGCCTTAAGCAAGCATGGTGATCAATGCTCGTGCCTTCTCTGTATGAAAAGAGGCCATTGCACTGCAGTGGGACAGTAATAGGCTGGTGGTAATAGTAGCAAAAGTTGGGTACAACCTTAAGCTAATTGGCAGTAAGTTCCTTTGTAATGTTTGCAGAAATTACCAGCGATGATTTTTTTTTTTTGGTGAGTGGGAAATCATCCAATGACTGATCCAGCGATGATGAAAGGGTTAATAGTGAATGAACCGATATTCATGAAAAAGCATAATTTCGACTGAATATTCCCGTGACAATAAATTATCTCAGTTTTATGTTAATTTTTATTCCGTTCAACACAAAGGCGAGAGTGAATATGTTGATAATATTCGATCAAAAATTTTCTGTAACTTGATTTCGATATGAAAAGGGTATTTAAAAATTGATGAAATATTAATGAAAACTGCAATTTTATTTATATATTTTTTTACAGTTGAAATGATTTCGTTTTTATTATCTGTTTTATTTTAATCCGGCTGCCGTGAAGCTAAAATTACTGTTATCATACTTTTTTAAATAATTTAAATATTTCGAATAAAAAATGACATTATATTTTAAAGGATTAAAACTGATCGCAGGATAAATAGGTGAAGATAGTGATCCCTGGCGCGTGACGCAGCGTCAACCTTCACGCCCTGGACAGAGACCCAGGCGTAGTCGTCGAGAGTCGCCAGATAACTACCGGCCACCGTAGACTCAGGTCTGCGGGCGGCGGGCAATAGGTAGCTCGCCGGCCGACAAGGACCAGGCTCGTGTCGCCAGCGTGTTTTGTTCCACGTGCCCCGGAACAACATTTGTTTAGATCTTTGACATTCGTTGCGGGTAGTCAGAAGGCAGAAAGTCTGATATCAGATGAACCAAGGGATACTTATCGTGTTGGTACCCAGTAAATGGATTGTAGAGGTTTAATAAGTTGTTGCTCCCTGTAAACACAGGTATTGTACTGAATTCAGTCTAACTGCAAGACGATTTAACGTTAATAGGAACCCGGTAAGAGAAATTACTCACCCAGGGAATCAATAACATTTTTTTTGTGAGATTGTACATCTATCATTTGTAGTTTATCATCTATTGTTATAAAGCTGAAAAGATTCTTCGTTTAGCTGAACGCGCTAATTTCAGGAACTGGCCCGATTTGAAAAAAAAAGTATTATGTGTTGGTTAGCCTTTTTATCAAGGAAAGTTATCCATACTAATCCATACTAATATTATAAATGGGAAAGTGTGTCTGTCTGTCTGTCTGTCTGTCTGTCTGTTTGTCTTTCTTTCACGGCAAAACGGAGCGACGGATGGACGTGATTTTTTAAGTGGATATAGTTGAAGGGATGGAGAGTAACATAGGCTACTTTTTGTCTCTTTCTAACGCGAGCGAAGCCGCGGGCAGAAGCTAGTTCTATTATAAATGGGAAAGTGTGTCTGTCTGTCTGTTTGTCTTTCTTTCACAGCAAAACGGAGCGACGGATTGACGTGATTTTTTAAGTGGAGATAGTTGAAGGGATGGAGAGTAACATAGACTACTTTCTGTCTCTTTCTAACGCGAGCGAAGCCGCGGGCAGAAGCTAGTAGTCTATATAATATCATGCTACAACCTACGCGAGCGGAGTATTTATTATTTATATTAAATACATAAGATTCCTCATTTATTTAAACCGTTTTGAAACCGAGCTACTTCTAACAAAATTACATTAATTAAAAAGAAACAAAACCATTTTGGGGTAACGAACTCATTTTTAATGCAAACCACTCTTGCATACAGATGCCAAAAAGGAACAAAAAAATAAAAAAGTCATGTTTTCCATTGTTTCATTTGCCTTGTCTTGAGGTCGTGATGGTTGACGCGTCGGGTACAAAACATGTATGTGTTTTAAATACTTTTGAATAGTAATTGGTATATTTACAGGTGGGTTATGTCTTGGGAGTAATTAGTTGAAGAGTGTTAATTGATGATGTCAATAACTACTGGTGTTTGCGACTGACTTGTTAAAATACTAACTAGTAGTTGACGACGGTAATCTTCTTTTAAAAAGAGTTATTTTGTAATGGTGCTATGGAGCGCAGGGTCTAATCTTCAAACACACGGGATTCGAGACACAATAGAACGACAATAGCAGCGTGACAGCCGGCTGTCGCTTGGTCATCGAAAGGTTAAACTAACTGACCGTGTCCGAAACACTACCCTGCGATCCAAAACACAAATTATAGACGTGGCTTAAAAGGCTGCCTAGCTAAAATGAGACTGGGCTGGACATGTGGCATGTCGAACGATAAATGGGCCCGTAGAGCCCAAGATTGGTGCCTCGAAATGGCGAGACGTAGACGCGGCAGACCAGGAAAGAGATGGCGGGGCGACTTGGTCGGCTTCCTTGAGGATTGGCAAGGTGTAGCGTAAAGTCATGACAGATGAAAAAAATGGAGGGAGGCCTTTAAACAGGGATTGTTAATAATAATTAAAAATCATTGTGTGAAGATAGAATTATTATTATAATTCCAACACCCAACTTCTCAAGTAGCATTAAAATTTTTGACCTGCAAACCTGTTACATAGAGGCCAATTAACATCACGCTGTCAACCACGAAAACGGAGCAGAACCAAAGACCAAACATAATGGGGTATTTTTCGGGCAAAACCTTTCAGGAGGCAATTATGCTAGTGATTGTCGACCAGCATCTACATGGGAAGGGATTTAAAAAAATCTTTACGCCTATGAACCTACTTCTTTAGACGATTCCAAATTAAATCGAAGACTCCAAATTTTCCAATAACTATCAACATTCATCCATACTAATATTATAAATGGGAAAGAGTGTCTGTCTGTCTGTCTGTATGTTTGTCTTTCTTTCACGGCAAAACGGAGCGACGAATTGACGTGTGGAGATAGTTGAAGGGATGGAGAGTAACAAAGGCTACTTTTTGTCTCTTTCTAACGCGAGCGAAGCCGCGGGCAGAAGCTAGTTATTTCATAAATACCTTTAATTGTCACTCACATTGAGTTTTTAATTAAAAGATCTCGTTAAATTAATAACGTATTCGCCTATTTACAAATCGTATGCATCACTAACTTATCATTACATCGAATAAAATCAACCCATTTCTGTCACAAGCAGTCGCTTAAGAAAATTGAGTTATACCAATCAACTGAGATCAGAATCAATTAACATTCCGCGAACGAAGTGGGTGAAAGCTGGTTAGTTAAAATTTAATTATGGTTCACTTACCTAACAGTACAGTTGGGAAAAACAATGTCTATCTAAACCTAAAGGTACACTTTTCTTTGAGAAAGTAGTGGTAGAGTTGAACCTTTGAAAAGTTTAATAAAAGTACCAGTATTTCATCATCATCTTCCCTACCCTTTTTCCAATCATGTTGGGGTCGGCGTCCAACCTAACCGGACTTAGCTGGTTACCAGTGTTTTAAGTGAAACAACTGCCTATCAGATCTCCACAACCCAGCTACTGGGCGACACGATACCCTTTATCAGGCTGACTGAGTCAATATAAATAATTTCTTATATGATTTCCTGCAGGACAAAAGCCTCTTTTTCTTCTCCTCTCCTCTTCGCATTGATCACCTTCGCTAGCTCGTGATGGAATGGTGTTTTTACTCTTATCCGCACAATGTTCCGTATTCCGTACTTTCCGTACTAATTCCGTATTCCGTGCTAATATTATAAATGCGAAAGTAACTCTGTCTTTCTGTCTGTCTCTTCTTCACGCCTATACCACTGAACCGATTTCAATGAAATTTGGTACAGTTAAAGACTAGGACCCGGGAAAGGACATAGGGTAGTTTTCATCCCGGAAATCCCCCGGGAACGGTAGTTATTCCGCGCGGACGAAGTCGCGGGTAAAAGCTAGTGCTATGTAAATACGTCCATATTCTTCGATATCAGAATAAAGTAATTATAAATGAAGTTTCTAGTGATACTTGCCCATTTCTCTGTAAAAATATATTTAACCAAAAAGTAATAAAATAGCAATTGAGTCTTTTTAAGCATATTTAATTATTAAAATCCGTTGCAAATCTCACTACAACGTTTTGGTTTCCTAAACTTAATTCTGGGTTAAGCTCGGCATTGTACAGAAGTTATTTTAATTGCGTGTATGTATTTTTATTCTTGTGTGCAATAAAAACATTAATTTGAATACATTTACTAAGCCTAATTTAAGAAGACATATTCCGCAAGATTTTATATTACTGTAATAATTTATTATCCGACGAAAGTTCCAAAGCATTGTCCCAAGCACAAATCGAACACAGCTAAATCCACACACACATATCGACGCTCATGATTGTACAATAGGTTTATTTTAAACGCAAACTAAGGCCTAGAAATTCAGTCTAAAGCACGTTTCCAACATTTGCTTAGGAAGAAAGTAGCAGTAATTCATGTGTTGTTTCCTATGAGTGATTTACAACTAATTACGATGTAAATTAGGAACCCGATGGTAATAGGTAGCGGTTAGTCAATGTATGTAAGTCGATGTGATGCGGTCGGAAACTGATTTCATTGTATTACAAATTCTGAGGTGTTTTTCAATGAAGTGTTGCATTTTCATTATTGGTTCGTTTGTCCCTTTTTATGGTACAATGAGATACAGCAAGTGAATTTAGAATGTGGAATTTGAATATTGGGGTACAGTTATATCTTTTTAGTTTTACCCACTTCTGGTACGATAGAGATGAAGAATAGCTAAGCACAGAACGTGCTAGGTAACGCATATTTATTTTACTTTGTTATTTATTAGCTTTTTAGTAATTGTCGGGCATCGTAGGCGCGGGCCGGCAAACGTTGAGTATTGGGTGACTTGTCATCTGATCAGAGGGCCTACCCAAGTGGCACTGTATTGAAAACGAATAGATTGTTAAATGTATGGAATTGACATAAGCTTTCGCTAAACAATATGACATCTCCATACATTTGACAATCTATTCGTTTTCGCTATCTATTCTACAATGCCACTTGTCTAGGGGGGCAGAACGACCTGGGTCGACGGCGCGTTGTGTTCCACGCGCGACTCTAATGCCCTTACTATAATCACTGTGTAAATTAAGTTATGTCATGAATATAGCCTGTGTAATCATACATTTTTTGACGTATAAACCTGTCATAACTTTATGCAGCGATTATTAGTAAGACGCTAAGAGATTAGTCAACAAAGAACACGGGGCCCATTAGGGCCAGTGCTTGTCAGGGTAACAGATTTGTTCGAAAGAGTCACCGTGGCCCAGAAACGCAAAAGGGCATTTGAAGAAACATGAATGGGTCTTAGTCAGTAAAAGTCTAAAGGACATAAAAAACATAACCCTCCTTTCGGCAGTTGGGTAAAAAAGGTACTTACGGTATATTTATCTTAGCCAGTCCTAAAAGATAATAACGCACCAATTTTTCCTTAGAAAATCCGTATCAAGACAGGTTAATGAACTTCTAAAATAAAAACCGTATCAGATACATAATTAAGCATTTCAAATCCATGGCTCAATAGCTCGCAGACATAATCGTTCCATTGTCATGGCGCATCAGAATATGAAGACCAATTTAAATTGAGCTTTCAATCTTCATTGAAATTATTCATTCGATTCATTGACGATGTCCTTTTGTTTATTGGTCGTAGTATTTTTAAATGTGGAATGTTGTTTGATCATGTTAATTATTCATTTTGGTGTTTATGTCATTCATTGCTTTATTATATTGTCAGCCTTTTTGGAAAGCAGCCTTGTGTAATGTAATATTTCATGATCCAGAGGTATTTACGTTATTTTAGCAAATTGTGTTGACATTTTTTAGGCAATATTGAGGAATATTATGTTGCTAAAAACATGTATAACATCAACTATTCATCACTAGCTTAAATTCAATGGTTTTTATCAGGTATTAAGTTTAAAAGAATACTACATGTAGTAAAGCAGCTGAAAAATTTAAATGTTACACGATGAGTTTTCTCCGCGTTTCAATTTTCTATTAACCTTTCAACGACCAACCGACAGCCGGCTGTCGGGCTGCTATTGTTTTTTTATTGTGTCTCGAATCACGTGTGTTCGAAGGTTTAAATCCTAGATTCACCTCCCGTTTGGAATACAAACATTAACTGTTTAATTGAAGTTTAACTGAAGTCAGACAAATGATGATCACCATTATTTCTCTTTGTGACTTCATTCTAAAAACGCAAAAAATAACCCAATTCGTTTTCTATCTTCTAGCTTTACAAGTATGCTAACAAAACACTACCCACTTTATAATTATCTCTAATAAATGTGTGCTTCATACACCTAACGCCTTCTCGCAAATAACAGTGTTTGTTTCTGTTGTGTATTCTAACTTATTAGGTGGGAATTGACAGATACAAATATTTTGCTATGTGTTCATAATTAACTTGCGTGACTTTGTCCTTGTTAATTTTCTTGACCATGTCATGGGATAGTTCAGAAAAAAAAACTACAATTTTACAGAAGGACTTTTAGATACTTTTAGGTACTTTTTACGTTTAGGTTTGTTTTAGGTGTAATTAGGTACTACTTTGTCGGTGAACTAAATTATAGTTCCTACTACTAAAGGTCATAGCTTATTACAGCCACCCGGCAGCCACTCCGCACCCACTCGCCTTATAACCGAGGCGATCCGGTGACGCTACGGAGTTGATAAAGTGAGCGCATGCCCATACAAGTCCTTATAAAGAATACTAGCCGCAGGAGGCGAGTCGGTGTGGAGTTGCTGCCGGGTGGCTCTAATGAGCTATGACCTTAAGAGTCTCTAAGCTTAGCAGTGGAAGGACAGATAGATATAAGAAAGAAGAAAAAGCTAAGAGTTTTCAATAGACTACGGTACCCATGGAAATAAATGCGTATAAGAATGCTGGAATTAATACCTATACAATTTTGTAAAACTAAAACGTTGTCACAAACCACAAACAGCTAAGAAACTGTAAAGGATGCATAAATGTTTGTGGAACATCCCACATATTATTTCAATGAAATAAGCATCATAAACCAAGTGCATTAGGTACATTTCCGTTCCAGAAAGTGCACGCTAATGCAATTATTAACATAATTTAATCTTAAAGTTCTTCTCACAAAGCTGTTTCTAAGAATAATTATATCTCACCAGTAAACGTGTTTGCTGTATAATGCTTAATCTTTTGATGTTTAAAAAAACTTGCATAAATAATTTTCCACTTTTACCGTAAAAATTTTACCGTGCTTCCGAGGTTTTATGCAATAATACTGGCCTTTTAAAAACAAATGAATTACTGGTAAACGCTTTTATAAATGTGAAGAGAATGTTTATTTTTATATATTTTGCATTTCGAATGCTCTTGTTTGAAATGTATTGATTAAATATTCCCTTTGAAGTGAAGTATGGAAATATTTTCAATATTATTTTTTAGTCAGTGGGAATTATTTGAGGAAATGGAAATTTGCTCTTTGAGAGTTAATCCGTTGTGTTGATTACGAGAAATCTTTACGAGATGCTTATAATAATAATTATCACAGAAAATAAATTCCATCCATCCAGTAATATAAACACAGTAAGGGTATAAAATAAATAAAGTTGATTATTACACGTAATATGAAATTCCGAAAATTGTACACACTTTAAATGCAATATTTGTACTCTTTCATTATATTTTAGTTTAACATCTGACAATCAAACTTCACCTTAATTTCTACATTACCTTCTCTGCACTTTCAACTTTATTTCCGTCACAGTTAAGTACATTATCATTTCATCGCCAACCTTGTTCGCGAAACAAGAGCCAACAATAAATTCACAACTAAAATTTCTAATGCACTGAGGTTCAACCAATATTGGCCGTTGGGGACCACATAGTATCACGTATTAATGTTGCCTCACCAATGTTTGACCAGGTGTTGGTATCATACCTAATTCTTGATGCATTATTTGATGTTTAAGGTACAGACAGCTGCGTTAATTGGGCAGGTACCTCTTGGCCCTTACGTATTAAACACCTTTGCAAAGGGTAAATAATTAATTCAGCTGTCTGTACATATTTGAACATTGATATATGGTTCGTTAAATTGTTCCATCATCTCCGTAACTGGTAATAGATTTTGAACTTTATGATTGAAATTATATTAGCGGTTTTAGATTGAAGCATGGATTCTTTAAGGAAGAAGCTATAAGTTTAGGAGTAAGTGACTTATGAATTTGTATTTTTAGAGGACTTTAGAAGAAATTTTATGAATACAAATATTTACTTACATAATAGAGATTAGTTGACAAAATGAGGCCAATAATTATTATATTAATTACGCCAAACGAATTTGATATTTATGCCTAATACGCTTTAATTATTGGCCGCAATCACAGTTCAATGTGTAATTCAAAATGTAATGCACAAAATATATGTATTTATCATAATTGAAAATACAAAAATCATTGCAAACAACAATCGGAACCGGATATAGATTACCGTTTTAAACCGGTTTAATTGTGATTGAACGTTTTAAGAATTTTATGTTCAATAATATTAATCGGTAAAATTATTCGAAAAGCAGCTATAATTTTTTCCAAAACTTATTGACAGTGATTTTTTTATTATTGTATTTATCGGTAATAATCGGTTTCTATTCATAAAAGCCATTTTCAACGGTTTCCCTATACGATTGTTTTAAGTAAGTGGAACTGGCACTACGTGATAACGGTTTTTTATTGTAACCGGTATTCAAACCCAGATTACAATATTTCCAGAAGTCGCGTAATCCAGGAGTTGCCTCTATAGATAACAGACCTTAAATCTACGTCACAAAAACGATTCATTCTATAGATACCACGGAACGAAACGAACCTGTCACCTTTACAATATTTACCAGATACACACAGTATCTTTGTCGGCGCCTTATAATTGCACCACAAGTAATTCATAACATTTTAACACCTACGATTTGTAGGTCATTGTCCTACAGATTGTCGAGGTACAACTGACTCCATTGTTTGCTGGGTATAACCTCTGTAATTATTTACTAAGTGGGTGCAAATCGTACAGCTCTGAAACTCTAAATGCATTTCAATATTATGCAGTTGGATTTTAAAAGAATATAGTATAATGTATTATTTTATGTCATGTCATAACATAACATACCATAAAATGACATAATACGAGTGGCAGGAACAACCTGGTCAAGGAAAGCCAGGAATAGATCTTTGTGGAGAACACTTGGGGAGGCCTATGCTGGAAAGCAAGACAATCTAAAAAAAAAAGATGTATAAAGTATAATTCTGTATATGTATGTGTATTGTAGATTGTTAATAAAGGCTTATTATTATTATTATTTTATGTGGAGGTATTATAATGCTTCAATTCAATTTATGTATGTCTTCTGTCTGTTTTTTTTCAGTAAGTAAGACCTGTTATTGTTGACCCCGAATTGCCACCAAAAGAAAGGATTAGTCACCTGTCAGCATACAAATAAAGCAAATATTGCATGAAAAATACGTAATTAAGTATAGATTGGAGTAGTTTCCAAATAATATTCATAAAAACAAGCCTACAAAATAAATAATTTTAAATTCACGGCATTCAATAATCAAAGGTGGGCATTAAAAATAATTTTGAGAGTTAAACGTAAAAGGAAGAAAGTTTACATGAAAATAAGTAGGTAAAATCGCAGGAACTACAGTAGTAGTTCCTGCTTTCCTAATTTTGTTTATTTTATGTTTTGTTCTTAAATTATGTTCTCGTTTATATCTTAAGCGGATAGCAGATCTAATAAAAAGTATTAGTTGTGTGTCGGTCCAGACAGGTGAGACCTTTACTGATTGAATTGCAAAACTAATGCCGCAATTAATCATTTACAACACACCCACAGTTGCGCATACACTCTTTGCATGGGTCAAGCATTTGCATGGGTCAAATTCTGTATAAAACCTCTTTCATTTAGCAGCCTTATATCAACCCTTCAACGACCAAACGACATCCGGCTGTCGCGCTACGTAATTGTCTTTCTATTGTGTCTCAAATTACGCGAGTTTGAAGGTTTAATTAAACTAAATGGTTTCCATCAAATTGGACCCTTACATTCTACTACCTAAAATCTTCTTTCAATCTATCTTCTATTATATAAAATGGTAAACTGATTAAATGACAGACTTACTTAGTGAATGATATTAAACGCACAGCCCAAACCGCTGCTCCTATTGAATACTTGGAAGGTGTGTTCTTTGAGAAAAGTAAGTATAGACTATGAAGAGATTTTTGGAAAGCCGCGGGCAAAAGCTCGTAATAAAACAATCATCTAAAAGAAGATTGCAGGTGGTAGAACTTCACTCGGTCACTATGCCAGTAACATTTTCAACAAGTAAGTGATTAACTAATTGATCTTTAAATCGAACAAATGCCAGGTGTTCCTTCTGTTTGAAGTTTCATGCAGTTCAACATCCCGCTCAAAGATCGCATCGTTGCAATTATCCGTAGTAATAAATGAAGCACATTAATCTATCTACATGCTAATTAAACATCTAAATCCGTATGCACATTTATTTTAATCTCCATAAACAATGAGTCGTCTTGGTTTAAATAATTGACTCAATGAAAAATACTTTGGAGAACAATCCACACTTGTTGATTAGCAAAACGAACAAGCATAGAGGAGAGACGCCACACACGTATTGTTAAGGGAGTTATAGAATGCATTTACTTGGCGTTGTATAGCCGTTGCGTCAATTTATTCGAGAAATGCTAAAACCTTTTTTTATTTATTTCTCAAAACCTGCAAAATATAAATTTCTCCTGTATATTAGGGCGTTTACAAACGTAAAAAAACCGAGACGCAGACTTTGTGCCATAAAAAGGTTCGCTGTTTTTTAAGACCACCTCCAGAAAAGCTACCCTTTCACTGTAAATTAATTTTAATTACGGTAGCAATTAGGGCTTCAAGTCAATAAGAGGTAATTACATTTTGTGATTACACAGATCATAATCTTCTTTCTAAGCTTTTGTGAATCCACTACTGGACAATGAACTTTCCTTTTTACGTCAAATAAAATTACTACTGAACTCCTAAGTTTATCACCGTGACATAAACGAGACATTAGCCGATGGTTTTTTCTCTTTACCTTTGTAATACATTTATACCTATCTAATAGCAATACAAAGTCTATCACCTTATATATTTTAACCAAAATATTATAGTAAAGTTTAATTTTAAGATACATTATAATTTGTTATTTATCTACGCTAACTGGCACATAACATTGTTAAAACCGTTATGTTTACCCTTTTAGTGAATTTATCATTTGAAAAAAATAAATATCTTTTACCGATAACAAAAACACTACTAAGTAAATCTAATTAAAAGACGAAAACCAAAACTAACCAAGACTACAACCATCTGTGTTATGACAGTCCAACCATAAACTCATTTGATCTTTTTACGCAGCGATTCCCGATTAGATCTACAAGGCTCCTTACAGAGCGTACACTGTACGTATGCAGTGTGAAATGTCGAGACAAATTAAAGGCAGCTGCAAAGTGCCTGCGTGATTGGCGAGTGCACATTTAGATTTATGATTAAAGCGTGTGAGTAATATAGTCTGAAGGAGACTTTAGATCATCTTTTATTATTTTCTATTTTTTTGCTTTTTTATGGCTGCTGCTAGACAGTGCTGTTTTGTGATCAATGTGGCTTGTTTGAGTTTGATTTTTATTTATAGGTCTTCTGTTGATTTATTTTTAGTTTTAACTAGCTTCTGCCCGCGGCTTCGTCCCTTTCATCCCCGATTTTACTCCTATAAAGGGTTGGAATTTCCTAAAATCCCTAGTAGAGATTTACTTGTTATAAAGAACATATCCTCCAAGTTGATTTATCAACGGTCAGACAGATTACCGATTTATATATTTAGTTTTTTAACCGAAACAATGACAGAATTAACTCAGTAATTTCTTCAAAATCAGCTCTATTATGGTTAGGCTTTCTTTGTTTCTGCATTGGGCAATGACCTTTTTTTCATTTATTGCAAAAACATCTATAACTACATTAATTAAGACTTATTGATTACTTAACTTGTTACAACTGTTGTGGTTGTTTAACTGACAAAAGCAAAGGCAGAACTCTTAGGTATAATTTTCTTTTGTAGCTCAACCTTGAATCAACGCTCTTATTGAGTCATCTTGCCTCCTTTTTCAGGGCTGGGTGGCGACGTTATTCATTTTTAATTTTTTTTTTGCTTAGCGATTACAATAATAAATAATAATACAACTACTGCTGGTTTGTCTTATTTTATTTATGACTTTACCATTCTGTGTGGCTAGACCCGTGGAGTTTTAGCGCCTTACTAATAATCGCTGCATAAAGTTATGACAGGTTTATACGTCAAAAAATGTATGGTTACACAGGCTTTATTCATTGCATAACTTTACACAGTGATTATTAGTAAGGGCATTAGAATAGAAGATAGCTAGGTAGTAGTAGCTAGTTCTACAATGCTAATTCTAGTCTCATTTGTTTGACCTTTTTAGTCTAGCCTAGCCGCACTAAGCTGACTCCTGAAACTTCTCCGTAAATGCAATAGAAGATACGCTATAAATTGTAACAAACAACAAGGGAATATTTATTAAATCAGTATTGCTAAAAATAAACATTGATTTATGACTATACCAAATACACGCGTTCTTCCATGGACGCAAGCTAAACAATTTCCTAGTAAGAATTTCAACTGATCGATCAGTTGATAAACATGTTACTACGAAAATCCAACAAGACTGCATTATATCTTACACAGAATCTTCTTCGACGTTTTTCAGTTACATTGTGCATAAACCGAATTAGGAAAAGAAAACACGCAAAAATTCTAAGAAGGCAACGGATTGAGATGTAAATCAATGCTCCTTTGTAGCGCCCGTCACCGTGTTTCAATTGTAACAGCACTATTCAGACTTTGTGAGTCAAAAGCGCGTATGTTGCTTTTAAAATTCTGGAGTGCATAGGATTTTGAACCTTAATGATGTGACAAAACTATCTTTTTTTGTTTGGATTCAAATTGGTTTAGGACATTTTTATTTTCTAAATCTAGATAGGTGGTTATGATTTGAGTCGCGTTAGTGCCGAAGGGTACAAATGTATCGATTTTGTCAAGAAGTTAAGCCCTTTTAGTTTTTACTTGTATATCCCCTTTTTCGTCAAGAGACTGCGTGTCAATACAAAATATACAGCCTTGATGTGACTTAGAGGCATTAAATCACACCACGTAATCCATTCGTGTTTAGTATTAATTCGATACGATATAAAAACAAAAAGCACCAAAAATGAGAATTTGATTTTTTCAAACAAACTAAATAGGTTACAAATCAGAGTAAAACGGAACCACCCTTTGTAAATCAAGTTTACTGACCTTAGATAAGCTAGGTAACAAAGTGGCAACATCGCGCGTCGCACACGCACCGAGCGCAGCGGGCAGCGGGGGCGCGGCGGCGTGTGTTCTCTCAAATCAAAGTGCATTCTGGCTTTTATGTTCGTTTTGAAAAAACGCGCACAGCAAAAAATCACAACAAACCTAAGACGGCCCACTGACCCACTGACCTTCACCCTTAATGTACCCACACATAAAGAAATCCATAGGAGTGAGGTCTAGAGATCGCGATGGCCTTGGTGGCCATCGCCACCCTTGTTAAACACTTCAATTGCACATACAGAACTAAAGTTAAATTATCAGTTTATAAATTATTATTAGTTAAGTGTCGTATCACAAAATCGGTAAATCACAAGAAAACACCAACACTAAATAAATAAATCCTTCCTAGTTACGTGTCACTCCTGGTCACAATAAAAAAAGAAATACTCTGTCTTAAACTTTTTTAGTGTCCTAGGTATCACAATAAATTGTAAGCGCGCGAGTTCGACAAAGCGGCGGAACTTCCGTGTTACGTAACGTGCGACCACAAAGGGTTGCGCCAGCGCACTGACCAAACAATTTTTTTAGACGCCCACTTATCGGCCGGAACTCCGGAAGGATCTAATGCAGTAGCAATACAGTGACCTATTTCTATTTCTTTTACTCGCGGGATATTTTGCTATGATTGTAACTTTCGTAATGAAAGAGTAAGTGTGTGTATTTATTGCTTCCTTGTTTGCATTGCCGTCTTGTAGCGAAATGTTTGGTTGTACTTGTGAGTTGTGACTTACGTCGGAGCGGCAACATCGCCTCGTAGGATATACTCAGATTTATCGTATAAAGGTGCATGACCTTTGCGTATAGACGTAATCAGCAGTTACGAAAGATACATCGTGTTCAAACGGGATAAAAACTAAAAAATCATTTGCGACTAAACTATTGCTCCTATTTAATTGATTTTTAGTACAGAGCTTCAAAATGGTGTCTAGTATATACAGTTTGAAGAAAAGCCTTTCAGTCGTATCAACTTAGTATGTTGTTAGAACATATTGTTTTCTAAGTAAATCGTATTTGTTTCCCATTTTGGATAGTGTCGGATTTGAATGGATTTTATTCTATAGATTTCAATTGGACCGTGAATACCTATTCATTACTTGAAGAGGATTATGTTGAAAGCTTTGAAACTCGCGTTATCTACATTAGTATTAACAGGTATTGCTTTGGAATATTTATTTGTGAAATTCATTGATGTGCAATTGTTATTTTTAATACTATAACATCATTTAAAAATTCTCATTCTTATTAAGTTTGCCTTCTAATTAAACAAAAAAAAATTTTTTTTTACTAATTGTGGAGTTGGCTGGTTTGCGAATTAAGGTATCGACATGCGTTACCTTCTAGATAACGTTAATTAGGTTGATCTAAAATAAGCCTTCATTAATTAGCCACAAAGAAATTCTTAATTGTTTAGATCAAAGGTTTTAAATTGGTCATGTATCTGTGTCAATATTTTTATTGTTTGCCAATAACAAGAATTACTTTATTAGCGCTCTTTAGCGGTTAATGCGCTATCGATTAGTAGATAGTAATAAAATAATCTAATGAAGATTAGTATAAATAATGAACCATAAAGTTCGGTGATGCAAAGTCAGAAAATATTTTCCACACCTTGACTAAACAATGACAAAGAAACAACTGCCAACGTGACTTGCACCAAACAAAAAAACGGAAAAAAGGTTAGCAGTCTAATAATAAACACAATTACGAAACAAAACAATAAACGATACAGCACCCCTAAAAGACTAATGGCCCAAACAATTAATACTGAAACCCACTATCAATGTTTTTCGATATTAATCATTAATAAAGTGATATAGATAGACCCTCTATTGTCGGTGTGATGGGCCACCCTAATGGACTGTCACACACACTCCCCTATTGTTTCAGAATAATAGCGACACATGAAATTACCTGTCTTTCATACGGAGCACTGTGACATATTATAAATTACGCGAAAACAATGGTTATGTCACAAAGGGCCCTGAATTTTGTACTGTGGGTAACAGCCAACTGACGTTTGTGGTTCCCTTTGATTTTGATGTTTGCAATTACGTGGGGAATTAATTTGTTTGCTTTTGTCAGTGGTGGATTAGCTTAATGTGGCATAGCAGTATTAGTCGTAGTTAGCTCACAATTCATTTAATTCTGGTTAAGCTTTCATTTATCCGGATTTTCACCAATAAGATCCGCTTATGCCCGTTTAATTCTAAGTTACTAACAGTAACACATACAAAAATATACATCATCGTATAATATTTAATTTCATGTTAACTTCTATTTAAGTATTTGGCGAATATGAGTTCAAAAGTTGTGAACAGACAACGAATTTTGAGATTTAATAACGTTTAAGGTCGAAAGTCAACGTCATTCAACTTTATTCTTGCAAAATGTTCGTCAAAACATTTAGCAATGTACATTAGCCATATAATATTTGTGTTTCATTGACCTTATAGCTTACTTAATAGTTTGCATAGATCACGAGGGAGCTATAACCAAGATTAATACTTTTTACAATGATGGGGATGTGATTGTAAAGATTCACAACTCAAATAAGCAGTAAAAGATAACAGTGGAAGAAATTATGCAACACTAACCTATTTCCATTATTACAAAAGTTACAAACAAGCTCCAATAACTAGTGTAACAGCCTAACAATTAGCAAATAGTAACGCAACGTCTACTCATGAAGACAAAATACCAAAACAACCATGTAACGGAACACAACACAAAAATCTGTAAAGATTTTACAATAACAAAGATGAAGATCAACAATGATTTGTAACACAACTTAACTGATTCTCTTAAAATGGAAATGTTCAGTTCACAAACCTTTGTTTTATTCTGCACTCGTGAAGTCAATAGCGTTGCATGAATCACACTTGTGTCATAGACTATGAAAATAAATTGAATTGTGCAGAGAGGGCATACCAATTAGGTGTGATTTCAAGTCTCTTCAACTCTAGTATATCGTGCACGTTATATAGCAGTACTGGAGCTGGATTTCTAAATCAACTATAATATAAGAAATATATAGAGATTCTGATAAGTTAAGAAAAGTTATAACACAGTTAAATAATCAATTGTCAGGAGGCATTAACTTGTTACATACATATTGCAGTATTGTGTCATGTATTTAAATGTAAAGCTCTTATAAACAAAGTCAAGATAGGACTTAGGTTCATTCATCCCCTTTTTTTGCAATAATCTTTGACATACCACTTTTTTAAATAACAGCCACGATAAGCATGTGATGATAACAAGAATTGTATTTAATACTAATAAAAAATAAAGAAATCACACAAATAAAAAACAGAAAATTACATGCAATATAAAATAACACTCACATAAGTCACATACATTTGAAATTCTCGCCAATCTGATTTAGAAACCTAGCCAATAATATTATTATTATTATAGATGAGAGACGTAGTCGTAAACAGTTTTGTTATGCCCTTGCGTGAAAGTTGGGAGCAATACCTTCTAGATTTATGTGACTGTTGAAATATTCGTGAGAATGTGCTGAGTTGTTCAACTTTGCTATTCTGAATTGATGTCTTGGCGCACCGAGGTGGTTTAATTTTGGATGTTCTCGCAGAACATGCATTATGAATTTGCGTTGAGTTTAAATTCAAATTACATATTGAATGAGCATGATGTAAATGTTTAATTCGAAACAATTGTTGTTCAACCAGAATGATTCTATAATTTATTGCTTTTCACTTAATCTTCAATTTATTAGTTCGGTGTACTTATCAAGGTGTCTATATTTGTACAAAGTCAGCAAGGTAGCATTAAATCGTATTTTTTCTTATTAACTTGTCACACTTGCAACCAACATTAATCTTATGCTCAATTAAATTCACAGCCACTTTTAATGAAGCGTTACAATAACCATTAATTTTGTCACTGTCCTTTAAAGTCTTTCTTTTTGCCATTCGGATTTGGAGACATTCTGCGCAAACGCAGCTGACGCCGATTTATCATTTCTAAGAATCCACAAGACATTACACCGTTGTAAATCTTCTAATCTTATGTGAAATTCCCTTTTACTGAATGCGAGAAACTGTTGTTACCGTACTTGGTATTAAGGATTTGTTAGTTGGTGAAATGTCAACTGTATTTGTGCCCACGCGACCTAAGCCACTTTCCTTTGTTACTATTGCATTTTAATCGTTCACTAAGATTTTCGTTTCGCCCATTAGTTGAATTGTATCTTCTACAATTATACAAAAGAGATCATCAAGTGTCCTATTATTTGTATGCCTGTGCCTGCCACATAATCTGACTTTTACTTTTCATGCACGTTTATGGTTCTGACTAAAATAAATGACCTGATCCATTTTTAGCTGGCCACTTGGTCAAATGCATAGCTTGTTTCTTTTGGTGTACCGCCAGCAAAGGCATCTGTAAATGATGTAGCGCAATTAAAAAATAATAAATCATTAAGTCCGCGTATCTTTCTGTGATAAGATCAAGACGTTAATGGTAGTCTTACTTGTAATATTAATAAAACTATTTTTGGTAAACATTTTAATGCAAACCGTACAGTGCATTGAACATACCAACTGAGCACTTTTATCTTTAATAAAAATTATATTATTTCTGTTTACCCGGTCTATAAAATTTACTTTAGTAATAAAAACAGCTAAACTGTCTGAGTTTACGTTATAAATTACGTTATTATGAACAGTAATCTGGTTATTATATGAGAGGAGGTGCACTATTTTAAATTGACTGTTTATTTCTAGTTTGCTGTACCATAAATGGTTACTGGGTTTTAATCTACGTATAAAAATATAGGCTACACTTTTTTTTACGTTTTTCTTTATCATCATCATGTTCATCTGAAATTCTAATAACATTTATTACGTTTCTTAAATACCAGGAATTAGTATTGATAACTTGGTACGTAATACCTACCGTCAGGCATTCAAAATTTTGAAATTTACTCAGATTTACGACCATATTTTACAATCAGGCTTTACAACGAAACTTCCAACGGACAATAGACAGCAATCGCAACGAACTAAGCACTATGATATATTGACACAGAACATCGTGATGCATTAGTACCATACGTGTGCACGAAGGGGCCAGTCAGAATTGTCGCCGCGACCCATGGCAGGTCATACATCAACTTAAGACAATAAAACATGGTCGATCGAAGTGGGTATTGCGAATGGAGGGTTATCGGATTCTGCAACGGTCACTAACGTCGCATTAGTCTTTATAAATCATGTTACTTAGATAGTTGGACATATTTTGAAATTTTCGACCAAACAGATGCTTTAAATGCTAAGCTTTATCGATGTTAAGTGTCATTTATCATTGGCTGAATAATGAATTAGTTCTAAATCATTTACAATATTAAGTTCCTACAAATATACTGAGCACTAATGTGGACCTAAGATGCACGTTTGCGGTGAACCATACGAAATGATTGGTTTATATTAAAATTAATGTTATAAAATTTTGAAACCAGTGGCTGCGGAGATAAGTGCAATTAAATGAAGTTACTCTTCAGTGTTGTGATAATAAGTTTATAATGGCAATAGTTCGAAAGTTACGCTCTAACGAGTAACAAATTATTTGAATTCTTCATAATTGATGTTACCGATCTAGGTTACCAGTACATTGTGACTATCAGTGAATCTAAATAATTCTATTGCTTGAGCGCCACTCGGCTGATACGATCTTATACGATCGTCTATTGTCTTACAGTTTTACGATTTCATCATAGTGCAATGCTCGTTTTGTTATGGTGCATTAATGACCCTTTTTATGTGTGTCGTAATGTATAGCGATATTTATGGTAGATAACGGTTGCGATTCTATCAAATGGGTAAGCTTCGATTATTTTTTTATATCTATAGTTGAATCAGTATAGTTATGTGGGTTTGTAAAGTTATCTTAGGAAACTATTTTAGTCATTCAATTCGACCTTTGTGAATCACACACATTATTTAATAATTTGTTAGCAGGGGTACAATAATATAAAACGTTGTTACAAAAAACAAATAGTGCACAATGTTTGTACTATTACATATATTCATTACTTTCTTATTACTAGTTTTCTATGGCAATTGATTAAATAAATAAAAAATAATGTCAAAAATATAACATATCAATATAATACACAGATTCAATTAAGATGAAGATAAACAGTAAAAAAAAATAACAATTGAAAATATAAAAACAATAACAGAATATAACGTATCAATCTAAAGAGAATTTCAAGTCCAAATCAATTTCAACAGAGTTAAACAAAGCACACTTCTTCAATCACAAATAACAAAACTGTTATTTAGGGAATACATTAAAATTTACAGAATAATAATAGCCAATTAAACATTCGTTATATCAATGGAATTGTCCTGAAAATATCCTAACACAATTATAGCTCTTTGTCTTAGAAGGGCAGCCCTAGTCTATTAAGTTACATTTTGAAAGTTCGAGAACTCCTGAATGGAGTTCTTAGTTGATTTCGGTGCAAATAGACTTCGGTTGAAATATCTGGAAGCAGTTTCAACGGTTCACTTAGTCTTACATATTGATTAAGTTTCTAATGTGTGGATTCTTTGAAAGAGTTTGCATGGTTTAGTAAGTGAAGTTCTGCTCGTAACTTCATCCACGTAGGAAGTCAAGTATCTATACCATGATGTATAATAGTACCAGCCTATTTGTTTTACTGCAAGGCAAGCTTCTGTTTTTCTATTTGACGGGTCTGGTGGTCAGTAACCCTGACTGCTAAGCCTGAGGTCGTGGGTTCGATTCTCACCCAGGACAAACTTTGTGTGATGAGCATGATTGTTTGTTCTGTGTCTGGGTGTTATTTATCTATAATATGTATCCATACTAATATTATAAATGGGAAAGTGTGTCTGTCTGTCTGTCTGTCTGTCTGTATGTTTGTCTTCCTTTCACGGCAAAACGGAGCGACGAATTGACGTGATTTTTTAAGTGGAGATAGTTGAAGGGATGGAGAGTAACATAGGCCTTTTTGTCTCTTTATAACGCGAACGAAGCCGCGGGCAAAAGCTAGTATATTTATAAATTATGTAATTATGTACATATCAATTATCTGATTACCATAACACAATCTCTGCTTAGCTTGGGATCAGATAGCCTGAATTGCCCCAAGATATTCTCACACATAGAAGGCACGACCGATAATCACCACGCTTGCTTAAAGCCGAATGGTGATTTCGGTCTAGTTAGCACTGAAAGACCAGGCTTTCTCATGATGTTTTTCTATCTTCTTATAAAAAAAAATAACATAAACATTATCGAATAAAATAATAATAATAATACCAGCCTATAACTGTCCCACTGCAGGGCAAAGGCCTCTTCTCATACAGAGAAGGCACGAGCATTGATCACCACGCTTGCTCAAGACGGGTTGGCGATTTCGGACTTATATTAACTACAAGTCCAGGTTTCCTCACGATGTTTTCCTTCACCGATGTCTGTAATGTCTAAGATAAACTTTGGAAAGTACATATGAATTGAAAAAGTCACATTGGTACTTGCCCGGATTCGAACCCGCGACCTCTTGCATGAGAGCCGGGCGCCTTAGCCACTAGGCCATCACGACATGATATTATCGAATGATATAGGATTATTATACTCGTTAATATTGTAGGTTTCTGTCAGTAAAAGAATTATTGTAATCGGATCAGGCCAAGACAAACTAACATAAACAATTTTCCCTCTGTATATTGGTATAGAAGTAAAGATTAGGTTTCGTAGGTGGAGTTTTTCCAAAGAGCTTTTTCATTTATTACGAGAGTGGATTATTGTTTGCCGACCAGTTTTTTTTCCACTCCTGTATTTTTCTTTTGTTTGTATAAAGTCTCTACAATATCCTATAGTCTTTGGGACAACTCACACACGGCTATCTGATCCCAAACTAAGTAGAGTTTGTACTATGGTAACCAGAGAACTGAAATATGTACAATACAATTTGTAAATATCCATATTTTAGATAAATTACAACCAGACACAGAACAAACAATCATGTTCATCACACGAAGTATGTCCTGGGTGGTAATCGAATCCACAACCTCCGGCTTAGTAGTCAGGGTCACTAACCACTGGACCAAAAGGCTTGTCAAAATAGTGAATGTAAAATCGACACCCACGTGGGCAAAGCCGCGAGCGGAAGCTATAATCAATCAATATTTACGGAAACCATGTAGAAGCCAAGAGCTAGTCTCGTATTCTCGTATAAATCGCTTTGTCATCAGTAGGATTATGAGGATAGACGATTCATTTTTCATAGATAGCTTATGCTATTTTCTAGGAAAGTTCATTCTTGTTGCTTTTTGAACATTGATCTTTCATATTGATATGTTTTGACGTATTGTAATAAAAAGTGCTTTTGTGTTGAAGCTATTCATGTTAAAGAGAAAAAACGAGATTAAATTGATAAAGATTTTGTTTACTTTTCCAAAGCTTTTAAAGTAAATAAACAGGTATTACGAACATATCTATTTTAATGCCATCTGACAAAAATGTATTCAGATAAAAATAACTCGATCCAGGGCCTGTTCCACATCCTTCTAATAAGTTCTGGTTAACATGACTGGCAGATAATTTTATACAAATTATTTATTTATTAAACTTTATGTACAAACACCGTACAGAGGCGAACTTAATGCCCTGGCATTTTCTACCAGTCTACCTTAGGGTGATGCAGAGACAGAACATATTAGGTGCAAAAATACAGAAAAGTTACAGGAAGTTAAAAAAAATATAATACATAAATAAAATAAATAAATAAATAGATAAATACATATTAATTATGATTCATTTAAAAAAAATGCGGCTATTGTAAGATCTTAGTGTTTTGGTTTCATTTAACAAGACAACGCCTATCAAAGTCAACGAGTAATAAAAAGAAGACTCAAATAAATTAAAAGATACTGAAGACATCATCGATGAAAAAGAAGATTTGACTTCATTAAAACATTTTCGGCCGATACGTTCTATTCGGAAACGTTCCTAATTACTTAGACTTTCCTAACTGCTGATAGTAGCCACAAAAAAGACACGTAACAGAAGGAAGGCTTTTTTGGGGTCCGAGGAACAGAGTATAAAGTTTCTCATCTTCCAATAAAAAAAGAGGATCCACCGACCAGACAGCCGCAACCGACTTGCAATGAGCCCACTAGACACATAGTGGGCTCATTGCAAGTCGGTTGCGGACGGAATTTTGAAAATTTATAAAGTCACGTCAAACTTTTATATCGTGATGTAGAATAGTCAGTTGTAGTAGACATATACGGCGATAGATGTCGCCACAAGCTTTAACGAGAACGAGATGACGGCGCTAAAGTGGCGATACGTACATTTACTATAGCTTCGTGTCCACTACCCGTCACGTCACCTCATACTAAACACGGCTCGCCGTCATCACATTCTCGTTGACGTGACGGTGACGGCGGCGATGGACAAACGGCCTAAAGGTCATAGCCCACTTACACGACTCTGCTCCCACCCGGCAAAAATAATATCATTTAAATATGGGCTTTAAATATTGCTCTTAAGATATATTTTGAATTAGCATCGTAAATTAGCAGATTGCTCGCTGTCAGCGAGCTTACCGCCATCAGACTGCTCGGTAGTTGAAGCCTCGCTGGCCGCACGTCGTAGACGAGCAGTCGGTTCGGTGTCCGCGCGCTGTCGCCGCTCAGTCCAGGGGGGGTCAGCTTGAGTAGTGGGTAACGGTCGGCGGGTGGATAGCTGGCCGTCTGCTAGCTGTCGCCGCGTGGACTGCTGGGTGCCTGCCAGCTGTCACCGCGTGGACTGCGAGCAGTCGTCTTAGTTTAGGGCGGTGTTGGGTGGGAGCGGTGTTGGAGCAGAGTCGTTTAAGTGTGCTATGCATGATGGTAGAATTCAAACTGTGTCAAACAATTGCTAGTTGTTAATGTAATAAGATTGTGAATATCTTATTCACATTTGTTAGTCGAGTGACTGCTTCGATTTTGTACGAAACTAACCTTCTGTACATTCTCTATTCCAGCACAGTCTAATTGGATGCCCGTTAATTAGTTCTTGAAATCTCCGTAACAGACTCGTTCCTCAGTGCTAATTAGAATAACAGCTACATCGCCAATTAAATGAGAATACCATTAATTGTTTTCGTTTGTATTTATATAGTTGACTGAGTTTGCTCACCTTTGATCCTGAATTATGAGACCTAAGCATGCGACTCCTGGCTTTGTTTCGCAAAAACATTAACATAGGCTTGTCGTAGACATAAGTATTATCTGAATGACCTTTTAAGGGTTAAGTAAAGGTTAGGCTTTGGTGGTAATGTAATTTAGTTTCCGTTACTGGGTTGTTACTCTTTTGTCCGAGGACAAAAGAGCGGTTTTCGTAATTAGTAGGTAATTTGAACCAATGGAGCTTACTTTTATTTTATTCTGATAATAACATTTTAGAATTAATGTATGATGAAACCCGCGTCTGATTTGTTTGAAAAGACTTCTTAAGCGGAAAAAGGATAGGAAAAAGGCTATTTCTATTTTTGTTTGTTGTTATAGTTTCTATTAAAATTATTTCGCCTTAGAATTGGCCTTTGTCGGATAGACTGACACGGGCTGATGATGATGATAATGAATTTTAATTATGCCAAATAAATTGGCCTAACGATATAAAGATAGCGATTTTTATTTGGTGAAAGGAAAAATGTACCAGACTAATACGGTAATTATGCCTAAAACCTTCGAACACACGTGATTCGAGACACAATAATTATAGAAAGACAATAGTAGTGCGACAGCCGGCTGTCGCTTGGTCGTCGAAAGGTTAAGTAAGTTCACCTGAAGCAAAAAGCATTTCAAATTGCGCCTCAACAGCATCAAACGTGACCACAATAAATCGTAAGAACATAATAACGAACCTATTAAATCAGAGCAAGTATATAAAATTTCTCTTACATTTCCGAACAAAGTGATTCCAGAGGAAGCTCCTGGAATAAAACTATCCCAGTTAGGAAATTACGTAATCCTGCAGAGAAGCAAAGTTTGGAAGCATTATGGTCACGTATTTTCTAGAACTCCGCGGAACAAACTTTAGTTTCTAGGACATCTGGCACTTTGTAATTGATATGCCAACTTTGAGTGATTAAAACCCTTTCCTATTATTTTGGTTTCACAATGCTTGGTTGTTTATCGGAGAGATAAACTTGCGTGCTAACAAAACGTGGTTTGTTAGCTTTTGTTTCAGGCAGCTAATTAAGTGGAGCTTTAGACTTAATAAAATTGCCTTAAGTTATCTATAGGGCTGACAAGACGAAGATAAAGGGCTGTAAATATTCATTACGATACAGAAAAAGCAACCTTTTAGAAAGCCTAAAGCAAGAATAGTACCTTTATTTTACTCCACAATAATTAGAGTACTAATTTCTGGAATTTTAATTATTGAAATTCTCATTGTGATAACTGTTTCCTAAAATAAGTTTAAGAAGAAACTTGTGTCATAGAACACTAGGCTCCACTCAATGGCACGAAACACGTGATGCCAATTCATATAAATGACATCACGTGTTTCGTGATTTATTTATATCTAGTTCATCGAAAACAAATTGAAAAACCAAATAAAGATCTAAAGAAATTATAAAACTGAGTTAAAGTCCTAGCAAAATAAAGTAATAAATATGAACTTACATTTTTAAAAGCCAGCAAAATACAAAAGAGCTTATTATAATATACCATAACACACTAATACATATATTAGTGTAATTCAGTCACAGGTGGCGCCACTTCCCTTTATTCTCAGAGTTTTACACCCGCGTTTAATTTCATTACAAATGCGTGCTTCCTCTCTGGTTAGTTCTACTAATTTACTGAGCTCTGTGCAAAGAACGAACAGCTGACCACGAGAGCTGAGTGATTTTAAATATTCATTTTTATCTACATTTTCGGACGAAAATAACGGGATGAACTTCGTTTATTTTCGGGAATAGGATAGGGATTGCTTTTTTATGTGCTTTGCTGTAATAAAAACTTAGGTAAGTTTTTTGTAACTCACATTGTTTTAACTCCGAATTTTGCCCACTACGCTAGATGAGGAGAAATTTTGTTAACTTTAAAAGTCAAAGATTCTTGACTTTGAAAGTTCAATTAATTAAATTATTAGTAAAATTTGTGTCAGTATCAAAATCCCTTATTTTTGACGTCATCTACTTATACTCGATAGCTTGTGTGTAATAACTTCAAATATCAAGTAGTTTTTGAGTTTAGTCACTGCATGAATGAGTCAGTGAATGAGTGACAGTTTGCGGGATCAAGAAATCTGCTTTTCCAAATCAGGATTATTAATCAGTTTATGCAGGGTCCTAAACCTTTAGTTCCTCTAGTCTCAATTAATTGCAACAGTACTTATTGTAGCTCATTGTAACCCGACAAAGCACGAGCGTGACATTAAACATACAGCCGTACTTGTAGGTCAATCAAAACACTACTATTGGCTTTATTCCAAACAGTTTAAACAGTAAAACAATGACAGCACGTAAAAAACATCGTGATATAGGACACGAAACGGAAATGTTGACAGGAGCGGCTGGACAACCGCCGTCAGCGACTGAACTAAGGTATGCTGATAACGACGACGATGCGGGCCCAATTGTAAGAACAATGATAGGACGGCTTTGGAAATGTGTTGGTACCGTGATGTATAAGGATTGTATAAAGTTGCTGACCTTAATTTCATAGACTTTTTATTTATAAAATGATGGAAGTGGTTGTCAGATTTTTGGACTTCTCACCACCCTTATCGACTGTCAAAGATCTATAAATGACAACCTGTATTAGCAACTGTTTGTTGTTTCTGATGCACAGGATTTCACTTTTTGCTAGATTAACACTTAAGGACTCGCGCCTTATTTTGCAACAGCCATACTCGCTACCGGGTACGCTGGACCCAGTACAATATTCTAATTTATTTCCAAAAATACTAAATAAAAGTGAAAATTACTTTATTACTAGGGATAATATGATAATAAACAAAAACAATAATGAATCAAATAGTAATATTTATTGTTTTTTCCTAATCAATAAGTTCTTACAATAATTAACAGTTTTTTGGCATGTTTTTATGACAAGCTTAAGTTTAATACTGAAAACTTCTCTAATTAGTTGTTTTATCAAAACCTTTCTATATTTTCTTATACTACTATCTTATACCTACTTAGAAACAAGTAACAATAATAGATCAATACTAAAAGAACACAAAAAATTCCTTTCAAAATCAACAACATCAAATAAGTAGCTTTTTTTGGGATCAACAGACTCTTTCTTCTTCTAATTTACTAAAAAATTGGAACAAACGTGTTTACGTATTCTCCACAAATGCCAATATTGCATTTTATGCAAAAAAAAAAATGGTTTATCTGTCTTTTTTCCAGTTGCAAAGACCGCAACGTACTTTTCGCCCACCACTTGGCAAGGATGAGTTAGATACGAATACGGTTTTTGTACAGGGGCCATCTTTGATTTCGTCTTGACACAGAATACGTACCAATCATCTGACTAACTATATCGACTCCACATTGCAAAGTATTATAGTCGGTTATTATTTCCGGTTTCTTTTTTTCACCAGACCAGTCAAACAAAAACACTTAAGTATTTAGTCGCTACCGGGTCCAGCGGACCCATACGCACCTTATACGCCTGTAGCAGTCACACGAACCGCGCAAACTGACAAATGCGACCGCCATTTGCCGCACTACACTGTCGTTGAAAGGTACTAAGAGCGGGAACATCGCAAACGTCAAAACTTTAAAGTTATTACAAATAAACTAAACAACTGGGTCCGTTAGACCCATAAGCGAGTCCTCAAGTGTTAACTTAGAAAGTGCATATAAATAAAAAGAGTTTTAATGGTTTCCACTAGACCGTCACGTCACGTCATTCAATTTCTTTTTCGATATTAATTCAAGGTAAAGTTGAAATCGATCTGTAAGTTAGATTTTTGTATGCTAAGGTTTTGTGCTTATAATGCCATCTAATTTAGTTCCTACGCTACTTTTGAGTTTTCAAACCGAATGCCATCTAATTTACGCTACTTTTGAGTTTCCAATTTTCGTTATACAGAATCTAAACACATTTTATGTAATGGGCCATGCTCTTTCTCGACACTACTTCATAACTGTTATACTATACAGCTACTGTATCATCACAACTTTACTATCAAACCTTGTAAGTTTATCCTTTTTAGGGTTCCGTACCTCAAAAGGTAAAAACGGAACCCTTATAGGATCACTTTGTTGTCCGTCTGTCCGTCCGTCCGTCTGTCAAGACCCTTTTTCTCAGAAACGCGTCGAGATATCAAGCTGAAATTAATATCACATACTTAAGTCTGCTATTTCTCGAAGCAGTGAAAAAATCAAGTTTCTAAATCAACGCAATAAAAAGATACGATGGTTTATATTGCATATTTGGACATTTACAAGGAAATCAAAACCTATAGGGTACTTCCAATTGACCTAGAATCATGAAATTTGGCAAGGAGCAAGGTCATGTAGCAGAAGTAAAGGGAAAACTCCGAAAACCGTAAATTTGTAGTTAGTTCACATCAGAAGTCCGTTTGTCCGTCCGTCTGTCAAGAACCTTTTTCTTAGGAACGCGTCGAGATATCATGCTGAAATTATTATCACATACTCAAGTCTGCTATCTCTCAAAGCAGTGAAAAATCAAGTTTCTAAATCCACGCGATAAAAAGATACGGCGGTTTATATTGCATATTTAGACATTTTCAAGGGAATCAAAACTCAAAACCTATAGGGTACTTCCCATTGACCTAGAATCATAAAATTTGGCAAGATGCAAGGTCATATAGCACAATTAAAGGAAAAACTCCGAAGACCGTAAATTTGTAGTTAGTTCACATCAGGCGTCCGTCTGTCCGTCCGTCTGTCAAGAACCTTTTTCTCAGGAACGCGTCGAGATATCAAGCTGAAATTAATATCACATACTCAGGTCTGCTATCTCTTAAAGCAGTGAAAAAATCAAGTTTCTAAATCCACGCGATAAAAAGATACGGCGGTGTATATTGCATATTTAGACATTTTCAAGGGAATCAAAACACAAAACCTATAGGGTGCTTCCCATTGACCTAGAATCATGAAATTTGGCAAGAAGCAAGGTCATGTAGCACAAGTAAAGGGAAAACTCCGAAAACCGTAAATTTGTAGTTAGTTCACATGAGGCGTCCGTCTGTCCATCCGTCTGTCAAAAACCTTTTTCTCAGGAATGCGTCGAGATATCAAGCTGAAATTAATAACACATACTCAGGTCTGCTATCTCTCATAGCAGCGAAAAAATCAAGTTTCTATATCCACGCAATAAAAAGATTCCGCGGTTTATATTGCATATTTAGACATTTGCAAGGGAATCAAAACTCAAAACCTATAGGGTACTTCCCATTGAACTAGAATCATGAAATTTGGCAAGAAGCAAGGTCATGTAGCACAAGTAAAGGGAAAACTCTGAAAACCGTAAATTTAAAGTTAATTCACATCCGTCCGTCCTCCCGTTCGTCCGTCTATCAAGACCCTTTTTGTCAGAAACGCGTCGAGATATCAAGCTGAAATTAATATCACATACTCAGGTCTGCTATCTCTTAAAGCAGTAAAAAATCATCAAGTTTCTAAATCAACGCAATAAAAAGATACAGCGGTTTATATTGCAAATTTAGACACTTTCAAGGGAATCAAAACCTATAGGGTACTTTCCATTGACCAAGAATCATGAAATTGGGCAAGAAGCAAGGTCATGTATCACAAGTAAAAGAAAAACTCCGAAAACCGTAAATTTGTAGTTATTTCATAAAAAAATTAACGGAACCCTCGTTGAGCGAGTCCAACTCGCACTTGACCGGTTTTTTTTCAACCTGACATTAATGATCTTGCGCTTTCCTTCCATACATCATCAACCAATCTTTTCACACTTGCTAACAGCTAAGTCAATGCATCTGTAATGTAAATGTATGTTTAACCACACCAAATGCACGCCGAATGAAATAGTTCACTCACCGCGGCGCCGACGCATTGAACACGTAAAGTTCTTACGTCTAATTATAACCTTGTTGAAGTTTTTATTGCATTTCTGACATTTCTGTTGCGTTTGATTGTTTGTGTTTACTAGGCATGTGCATTGATATGATTGGTCTGTTACGGTGGTTTACGATTTATGAGAATTGTCTTTAACTTGCTTGCGCCCGCAGCTTCGCCTGAGTAGATATTAATAGTAATAATAATAATAATCATTTTATTTCAGGCATCGGAGGCCCATATTATAAAATACATAAAATAATCTTAAACAAATAAACTAATACATATATTTTTAAAAACAAAAACTTAATACTAATGTACACATTATATGTACAGATATACCTACCATCCATTATTTTACGCCTTTAGGGTTAGAATTTCCAAAAATCCTTTCATAGTGATTTCTTACTCTTTACAAAAAACACATACTCTAAACATGTATCTAGGAGCAACAATTTGAACTGTGCGTTGCTATATCAACAGCAGCTAGTCATTGATAGATTTTGAACTGGTGTATTGATTTTATCTTCTTATGTTTCCAGATTTTGACGTTTATTATTGGTATTGCTTGACTAGTTTCTGTCTCAAAAGAAATAATTGGAGAACAACATCATGTCTAGACTGTATTATCTAGTTTTACTTACTGCGCAATACAAATTTTACTTGTTTGTAAGATGTTTCCAATTTAATTATGAGAATAATACTAACAGAAAGTTTCTGTTAGTGTCATGTACTGTTAATTTAATTCTACTTTTAATCTCAAACAAGTTTTCTTTCATAATAATATCGATAGTTATTCTATAAGGATTATCCACATAAGCTGTCCTAAACCTATTATAACTATTATTATTTACTGTACCGTTGACAGCTGCTATAAATAATTAAACCAGTGTCATAATATCAATTAAATCAAACGTTTAATATTTGCTAGACACGCAGCTTTGATCAAAGAGACCAATAATATAATTCAAGTAACAAAATACATTACTCTGTCACTTATAAAGTTATTCAATATGTACGGTTGCCGCGATAACTACAAATTCGCTGGATTGGTCACGTTCATTTATTTCATTGGCCATAACAAGGAGCTCTTTAAATAACTTAAATTACATTACCTTGTATTTGATTGAGTTATAAAGTATAAATGCGGTCACGGTTTAGGACCTTTTAAGGACTCAAATCTCCCATTAACCAATTACTACTAGAAATAACTACATCTTAATAAGACGTGATTCATTAAAGATATTTAAAAGGATTTATTCGCTATATTGTAGGTACACTTGTTACAAACATTCCAAGTACACTTAAGACATTCGCGAAGATTTATGCCTTGTACAAACTACATAATACAGGTCCATCTTTGGCCTTTACTCCGTTTGAATAAAGTTCAATATCGTTGTAATAAATTAAGTTAATACAACATGTAATGATGCAGGCTTAGTTTTAATACGCTACTTGGCTGCCGACATTGGTTACGTTGTCACACCAAGATAAATAGCCCATAGACGTTTATATAAAGTGACAACTTCGTCACGAGCGCTTGAATTAATGGATGACAACTGGCGAAGTTCGATGGTTGAGCCACCGGTGTTAGCTTTGTTTTATTGTTTAACTGATCGTTAAACTATAGCCATAATGACAGGTACGTGTAGTAAAACAAATAGGTATATAGGTTAATGGTGAGTTAAGTCGCAAACTTGTATTTCTTTGGGATTATTTTTACTCCAGCTAATGTAAGCTCTTGTAATCCTCAACAGCTATTTATTTCATAAACTTATAACGAAGAGAAACTTGATATACGGCCGAAGATTAGTTTTTATTTTTGTCTAGATTTTTTTATGGTCCGGTTTATAGAAGAGAGGATTACCATGTAAATTATATTTTGCTGTAATATTTCACTACATTTGGGTCAAGGTTAGCTTAAGCCAATGTTTATTTAGTAGCTTAGCTGGAAGTACCTTTTAAAATGTTATAATAGTGTGACTACAGTCTGCCGTAGATATAAATTAAAAAAAACTCCAAAAAATTTTACGAATGTTAAATTGCTACAAATATCTGTATGAGCTGTAAATTCCTAGTATCAAATAAGTGTGATGACAGTTAAATCTGGGGCTCATTTCACTAAAACACATAATTATTATCACAATCAACAATGCAGTTTGATCTTACTTTACTTCAGAGTTTAGAGGAACATTTTAACAAATTCCAAATGCAGGTCGGTCATACTTCACTTTAGGACAAAAATAAACACTAACGTAAGTTGATCACTTTGAAGCTTAATAAAAAAAAATAAAAAAATTGGGACAATTTACACACGGCTTTCTGATCCCCAACTAGGCAGAGCCTGTGCGTAACCAGACATATATAATTATTATATGAACGTATATAATTTGTAAAAGTTATATTTTTTATATCATAGATAAATTGACACAGAACAAGCACGCTAACTTGTCTTGAGTGTAAATCAAGCCCATGACCTCCTTCAAAATTCCTTCATTCTTTTTTTCATTTCTCCTCTTAATTGAACACATAATATCCCGACTTCCTCGTCACACGAGCGCCCACTCCCAACGTGTCGTGTTACAGTATACATCGACAAAAGTTGATGGATCGAGTTTTACTGCCACTATTAACCTCTCTACATAATTGACTCTTACTCGAGACTTACTGTTACGCCGTAATGGATACTTAATTTTAGATTATAAGCTGTTATAATACTGTAGGGTCCGTGTCGACAATTAACACGTCATTGATAGGACTTGTCGCGTATGATTTTTTATTTAATGTGAAGGATATAGGCGCTGTTTCTTTTTTTCACAAATCGTTTAACTTACATAATTACTTACTTAAATTGAACATGGCTTTACCACATTTTAGTACATTAATAACGCCATACCAGTGGTGTGTCCTTCAATTAAGATAAAACATTCTGGCTTTCATAATAAGGAGACCATAATTTTTTTTTGGGGAGTAGGAAATCATTCAATGACTTCTCCCGTCCTGGGAGGGGCGGGAAGGCGTGTCAGACTTTTACTGACTATAACCCAGACCATAAATAATAACAATTTCTGTTGTAGAAGTGTCTAAAAGAGTTGCTAGTGTCTTTTTATTCTTTTAAAATCTATTAGGCTTGCCCTAATTTTGCCGTAGGTATGCTATTAAATGATAGCTTTTAATGATATTAAAAGTCTCTGAGCTAAACCAAAAAACAGATACGACATGGTGAAACACAGGCCACGAAACATTTTCAATTAACCTTAAATGAAAATTTATTTCTCTAAAGCCTTTCTTCCACATGTAAATTTTATAAACCATAGAAAAAAGGCGATGACAACATAGAGATAAGTAAAAAGCCTCTCAAAACTAACCAGTTAATTTATCCACGCAATTTGTCCAACAAAATCGTTTACCTACCGCATACATAAATATATTAAGTAGAGGTTTTTTGTTAAGTAAACACGATGGCTTAGGCGATATTTAGGTCAATTTACTATTAATGCACGCATAAGCCATGTAAATCAGTAATATGTGATATGGAGTGAATACTTAATGTATATATGAAAGAAACTGATAGATTCCGGCCCTCAAGGCTATATTAAAATTCGTTGCGTTTTTGGCTCTCAAGAATATCCTACAACTTTTATTATATTTGACTGTTTTCTGGAGTTTCTTTCGCCATAAAGCGGTGGAAATTGACATATTTTTTAAGGCTACAATTTACTAGCCATTTTTATTCATCCTATGTAGATCAAGAAGAAACACTGAGAGACCAAATTATAATTATAATTCTGGGTTAGTATCGTGGTTGGGACAGTCAAATGAAATAGTCTATTTTTATTTTGTTATTATGTATTGAATCTGTGGTGTAATTTTGTAACTACTAACATAGTTTATAAGTTTTTGTTGTTATTGAAATGAAATGTCAGATTACATGATCCATAATGGTTAGCCATTATGGATCATGTAATCTGACATTTCAATAATAAATTAAATAATTAAAATATTCCATTGAAATTCATAAACATTGTTAACTTACTACAAAGCCTGCATAGGTTTATTATTATTTATTTCTTTCTTCTATATAGATTTGAGTGAATCTGCGTAGAGAGTGCACGACAACAAAAATGTGTCATGATTTTTCAATGTTGTTCTTCTTTTGTACTATAATATCTCCTTCTTCTTCTTACTAGACTGATCCTTAAGATTTATCACCGTGGCAGAAATTAGTTCTGAATAATATTATAATTTGACTAGCTTTAAAAAGTAGCCTATGTCACTCTCCATCCCTTCAACTATCTCTACTTAAAAAATCACGTCACTGTTGCTCCATTTTGTCTCAAAAGAGGGACATACAGACAGACATATACACACAAACACACACACACGACTTTCCCATTTATAATTATGATTTTTTATACTGTGATATTAGTATGGATTACACTATAGTGCAAAGAGACTGCCCACACTCGCGTTTTGCCTGCCTGTTTGTCTTTCTCAACTCGCTCGAGCAAAAATCAGCTTGCAAACCATAATATTGTTTTGATTAAGCTCCCGTCTCCTGTGTAGGAGTTTAACGTGTGCGAACTGGCTAATGTAGCTTGTGCAAGTTAGGAAAAGGAGTAATAATATTATTGTCGACATAAAATTCAGATTAACAGGAGAGTAACGCAATTTTAAAACTCTTTGTGATGCCTTTAATTACTTACCTCATTATGTATAACTGTCCGCCTTCCTGAAAAGTAACTGTAAATCGTCAATTTATACTTTTATGTAGAAGGTATTATAGACTCTATGAAAGTAACTCCTTCGAAGTTCAAATACATTCTGCCAATTCCAACCCCTGGTTATAACTAAGACATTCGACTCGATGATCATCCTAACCTAATCCACAATACCCCTTACTATCGAAGCGCCACTTCACCTAAAATCTCACGACCTCTGCTGCCCTAACCACGTCGAGGTCCAATCATCAGGGATCACAAACCTTTAGTTACATCATAAAAGTTACATTTATTACATACCGATTCTCCTTTCCACTTATTCCATTGTTTGGCGTAGGCGTACCGTGGGCAGACAGTTATCGCGTCTATTATTTCAAGGGTACAAATAATTAGAGATGGGAATACTATGTTTGCCGACGGGTCGATGAGTCGGTTGTAATGGGCCGATTTGTCGGCTGACTTATCGATCAATCCCGATTATTAGTCTTAGTGGTTTTTGTTCGTTGTGTCACGGATTTCTTAGGTTTGTCAAGGCTTGGTCTTAACGATACTGTATAGAGTTGTACAGCGCTCTTTAGGTTTTTTTTTTTATTAGTCTTATAGTTTTGATTGTTAAGTAAACTTATTTGATTTATTTGCTGAGATAAATATAATTCACATAACCTATATAAATATGAATCTGGATACTTATTTTTGTATGTCATAACTTGAGAACGACTTAATCGATTTTTCTTGTTTTATTTTTCATAATACTTTTGCGCAAAAAGTGAAATTGAGAAATTTTAGATAACATAAAGCCTATTTCAATTTTCTAGTAAAATATAAAACAAGCCAATTAATTGGCCAATTAATCGGTGAAAATTACCGTCTAGTCGCGACTACAATACGCCCGTGTCGGCTCATCTCTACAAATAATTAATTGCTTTTCAATCTTTCCTCCTAATGTATTACACTGTAAAATTAAATGTTCTTCTATTCATTTGTAATTTAATCGTTTGTTTGTATTTTGTTAGTTTATTGTTATTGTTTATTTTAGACAGCTTTAGTTAGTTTATGAAATTGATGTTTTAGTTTGATGTAAATATAGAAATATTATTATTTATGTTTATTATTTGTTTTAATCACTGTCTATAGTTGTTTAGATTTTTATTTTAGTACAACCTAATCAAAATCCCTAGATTTTTAGTAGCCGACAAAAGTCACTAACATTGGTGAAGGAAATCGTAATGATAAGGTCCAGATTTCTTATCAAATTATTATTTTCTGTGTAAGTTCCGGGTCTTTTCCAGGTATTGAAAAGAAGTCGTTAAGAGATTAAGCCATATTCGCAAAAATGAAAATTTTTTTAATTGTCTTAGGCCCGTATTAATAGACATCACTCAATTCTGAGACGCTCTCAAGTTTATTGCTGTCCTTATTTTTTCCCTTAAGAATGACAAGGACAGCAAGAGACTTGAGAGCGTCTCGGAGTTGAGTAGCGTCTATTAATACGGGCCATAATATTCTGAAAACGTCACACATGCTATTTTAGGCGTTTGCCAATTTTGCATATCGTTCGATTTGTTAAATAGTATTTTTTTGATATTATAAGCTATAATATAGTGCCGGCGAGGTACTTACAGATTTGCCAAGCATACCAATGAAACGCTAAAATATCTCTGTCTGTTACAATTTTAAAGCTAAACTAAAGAACAGATTTTGATGAGGGTACGAAGTAAGCTTGAATTCTAAGAGAACACATTAAGGCTAGCTTTTAACTGACTTCGGATGCGCATGCTGCTTTAACTAGCATTCTATTCGTCAACAAAGTCCCAGTCAAAAGCAAGAAGAATGTGTTATCTTATGTTTTTTACTAGCTTTTGCCCGCGGCTTCGCTCGCGTTAGAAAGAGACAAATAGTAGCCTATGTTACTCTAGATCCCTTCAACTATCCCCACTTAAAAAATCACGGCAATTCGTCGCTACGTTTTGTCGTGAAAGAACGACAAACATATACAGACAGACAGACACACTTTCCCATTTATAATATTAGTATGGATAATACGTAAACTTACTACACTAATCCTGTTACATAAAAATATATGTTATTATAAGGTTATTCAAATAAAACCGTTTTCTAGCCGGCCCGATCTAAAGCAAATGATAAAGTTCTACTTAATTCTAATCCGGTAGGTACGTTACGGTCGTAAAATTGTAAATGTGAATCGTTTCCTGCTATTTGTTAGCGATTTAGAGTAATGATTGTAGGTATTATACAGTTTTATTTTGTTTCCAATTTTATGTTCGGAATTGATGTAATTTGGAGTTACGGGTCTTACGGCTGTTTCACCTTTAATCTTTGTTCGTGTAATAATTTTGGTATAGTGTAATGTTTTTTTTTTGGTGAGTATTGTGTAATGTTACGATTGTAATTCCAATTTTTTTTTTACTTTAAACTTTACAGAATAAATGAAGATCGTTAAGAAGATTGCTTATGGTCTAAGATTCTTGAGATGTTCAAACTATAATGTTTAAGGGTGTTGTTATGTATACAACATTTCCCGGAATAAACGCACACCACCAGACACCCCAATTAGAATATTATATTATAATCATAATACATACACTGAATTTTTATTATTATGTTTAAAACACTGTTTTTTTATAAATTAGTTGTACAGATTGTGGGAGAAAATTATAGTCATATTACAAATCTACGCATGCACACAGTCGCACTTGCATAAGTAAGGGTCTAGCGTAGTAGGTATTTCATCCATTTTAGTTTGTTTTGACTGTACAGCGGAAGTGTGACAGCAGTTTACGTAGTTTTAATTATTTTTGGGATAATATATTACCTATATTAAAAAATGCAAAATTCGATTCTGAACAAACTATTTTCTCAAAGTGCATTAATTCAGTCACACATTGTATAACCTATTTACAAAAAATAAATATGATTTTATTGTTTTTTTTATTCAAAACTCATTAATGTATTGTATAATATACATATATGGTCCGCCATCAAAATAGATGGGAATTTAATTGAACTGTACATTTGTTGCGTGATATGCTCGCTAATTGGATATCGATGAATGAAATCTATTTTAACCCTTTTAAGGTTAGAATTTCCAATATTCCTTTCTTAGTGGTTACCTACTCTTTACAAAGAACATACTTTGCAAGTTTCATAGGTATCTCTAGGTCTAGTGGTTTTTGTTTTTTTTTTGTGAGTTGGAAATCATCAAATGACTGCTCCCGTCCTGGGTGCGGCTGGAGGGCGTGTCAGAGTTTTACTGACTAAAACCCACTCATGTTGCTTCGATTGCCCTTTATGTTCCAGGGTCACGGTAACTATTATAAACATTCCGCAACCCCGGCAGGCGTGGCCCTGTTGGGTTTCAGTGCTGACTTCTTCTCTTCGAGGCGCGCGTGGAACACTAACGCGCCGTCGCGTCGACGCGGTCCTGGTCCTAGTCGGGCGGCGAGTTACCCATCGCTCGCCATCCGCAGAACCGTGCCTACGGTGGCCGGTTATTGGTAGTCGTCTTGCGACTCTCGACGTCTTCGCCTGGGAGGTCTAGTGGTTAGGGCTGTGTGTTATAACAGCAGTCAGTCAATCAGTATATCATTTTGTATAATATTTAGATTTAACCTATTAACAACCAAGCGGCAGCCGGTTGTCGGGCTGCTATTGTCTTTCTATTGTGTCTCCAATCACGTGTGTTCAAAGAATTAAATAGTGTAAGTCCTTCCGAAGTAGTCTCATACAAATTTTGCAAAGAATCAACATGAACTTTCAAAATCAGTACTGGACAATGATACTGACTTTTAAATACAGTAGGTAGTAGAGAATCGTACTCGAATGATCGAATGAATCAATCAACGCTTTAACATACTTTCTCAACTACCATTCTAGGAACTGATTGATTGATTCTATTAATCAATTCAATGACTAGAGACGAGAATAATTGTTTTGATATTACAACCATGGGTGGCAAAGTTGTCATTACATGGATAGATTTAATTGGCTATTTACAATATTTATGTTTTCACGTGCTCATATTTTCGTAATTTCAGACCTGCCTACATTAAAATTGTGTACTTTTAATTTAGGTCATCGTGATGGGTTTTATAATCATATTTTTTTTTTCTATACAGGAAACTCTGTATGGTACCTTTAAAGCATGGGTGAAATCACAAAAAGGCATGGGTATAGAGTAATTTCCAAGTTTTTACCCGACTGCGCGCCGCAAAGGAGGATAATGTGTTTTAACACTTATAAATGTAGGTGCATTTTTACTTCTCCTCATTCATTCCTCAAAATTTCATTCCTCAAAAGTTTCAATTCCTCAGCTTACTGACACTACTGACAGATGGACAAACGGTCAAGTCGTGGCTTAAGTATCAGGATCAGGATTCCGTTGGCACCCTTCTGGTAAGTAATCCCAAAAATAACTCTAAAGTGAACCAAACTAACCCAAAGCTTTAACAAATTAATACCTAATACTATGTACCCGCTTCCTATCTAACAATGAGCCTACTAATTGATACAAATCAATCAACTGGATCGCTGGAGGGGATAATTTAATCGATATTATAGAGTGCTTCCTTTGTCCCAGGCTGATTCAACATTATCCATGCACTGTTAATTATTAATTACGACCAGAATGCCCTAAGCGTCAGAGTCGTCGCATAGTACGGTTAAGGCTGTGTTGCCATGGGAACGGAGGTAAAGATATTTAAAATTAGAATTCTATGAAATTGAAGTCTCTATTGCGTTTCTGAAAGCTTGGTAGTAGCAGAGCGGATATAAGAGTATCGAGTAAAAGATGGGTTGTAGAATTCCAGAAAACGTGTAGACGACTAGATACAGTAAACTATGAGAAAGGGCAGGAAAAATTGATTGGTGTCGCTAAAAAAATGCAGCGGTTTTTACTCATTTTTATTTCCAAGGTAAAAATGATATACGAAATCAGTTTGTTTAATTATGTTTGTATACAATTATTATAGACCTATGCTATACAAGTTGTCTCCCGCGGTTTCATCAGCATCTTTGGTTACTACTCCGCTCTATATAGCCTATAGTTTCCCCGATAAAGAATTTTTCAAATCGGACCTATAGTTCCCGATATTAGGGCGTTTAACTAAACAAACAAAGAAACTCAAGCAACAAGCTTTATAGTATAATTATCTATTCTAAACCAACTTCCGAAACTAAAGTTACGTTTCCCTTTTATGTATTTGAGGGCGGTTTTCTCTTTGTAAAAAAGTTTATTCACCACTTACTCGTTCCGCTGAAATGGGCACGTAATCTAACCGCGTATTTCTGTTGGCTGAATTAATAAGTCGTGGTCGGTAGTTCGGATATTCTCGCTGGTATCATGAGGGAATACTACTAATTATACATTGTCGGTTTGTGTCGTCTATTTGTGGCTGAATTCTGGAGCGACTTATTTATTAATTCACGTTGTTTATTGCCTAGTTTGATTTCCTGTTACTGCAATTATTGTGTTTGAGTTTGGGCTTTGTAAATAATACCGAATATTCGCTAAATTGCAGGCGGAAATTTCTTGGAACAGTATGACAATTGTTGTTTCTGATTTTACACACAAATATTTACAGTTGACGTATATACAGAGGTTAAATTGTGATTGCTTGTATAACTTCCTAGATACTATATCTAGGAAGTTTTAATGATGCATTTTAACTACCGGAATGAAAAATGTTTTGAAATCATACCTCATGCCATGACAAATTACCCTGCAATTGCAAGCCAATCACAATACTGTTAAAAAAAAGGCTAGACTATCATTTTGCAGTGAGACTATCATTGCAAAGTCATCCTTCAACACAAGGTTGAACACAAGGATCCAACATCAATATTCAGATCGCCTAGCATTTCACTCAAATGGGTCGATATTGATGAATAGACTGAACGTACGTGAGAGTGACGTTCAATATAAGTGGCTATAGATATCGGGGACACTAATGTTATCAAAGAATCAGAAGGATTAGAAGTTTTTTCAAAAAAAGAAATCAAAGTATCGCATTTTCGGCTCTTGTATGCTAGGGATTCAAATAATCCATTATGGTCCTAGAATCAGAAAACAGCAGGCTTCAACATCAATTTCCCGATCGCCTAGCATTTCTCCCAAATGAGTCGATATTGATGAATAGACTGCGCGTACGTAAGAGTGACATGCAATATAAGTACCTATAGATTTGGGACTCTCTGTGAGTATCGTTTGAGGGCAGCCTCATCAATTATGCTTAGTTTCCGTTGCATTGCAGTGCTCTACGTTGTTTATGCGAAGTATCGGCGGTGGTGATAAAGGACATGAATTTCGACAGGTCTATCGGCAGTACGGTTAGAGGGTAATGCATGCTGAAAATATTGAGGGAAGGCTTTTGGAAAATTTTGTAGGTATGGTAAAATTTTTGGATGATAACGTCTAAGATTGAACATTGGTCACGGTGGTGTATAGAAGATATTAAAACGCGTCAAAAAATGCTCAAACATAGGTAGACTTTGTATTTTTCCTTCATAGCTATTTAGCTACCACTGACAAAATTGTAATGAGGAAACATAAATTTTTCTGACCACTGACACTTTCAAACCACTTTACACAAATCTACTTAAACTAAGTAAGATGAAGAGTAATCTAGAGGCGGCCTCTCATTTTATGTCGTTTGACAGTCAGAAGCTAGAAAGTCTGACTGTTAATTTAACCAAGGAGTATCGTGTTACCCAGTAATTGGGTTGCCCTATAAATCACTAGTATTTAGCAGCAGCTGGTCTCGCTTAGACTCGAAGATGACCCTAACATAGCCAAAAAAGTTTAATGTGATGACGAGGCAGGCCGGATTAAAACCCCTTACAGCTCAAACTCATAGATCACATGATAATGTCTTTTATTTTTACCGACACAAGAATATCCGAATTACAAATACGGTACATCTCAAGTATTCTCAAGTAACCCCACACCACAACAGCTTTTAAAAACACAATGTAAACGATCCACTTTGTGTTCTAAAAAAAACCGTTCGAAGAAAAAAACGAATCCTTTTTTAATCTGTAACAATACACTTTTGGTAACCAAAACGCGGCACGTTTTGTCGTACACAGCCGGAAACGCGCGTCGCATAAATCATTGCGTGTGGCAACACCTTTATTGTGTGTTGTATCAATTATGGGGACGACTCATTCGGAAATTTTATTGGACATTAATGTGTCGGGAGCCTTAGATTTCATTGAGCTCGATACGTCATCGTAAATACTCCGTGAGGTAAAGACCGAATGGTAATGACTGATGCACTTGATAGCATTGTAGTATTTTATATTTGTCGATCCTCGCTGATTTGACAATTGGTTTTTTTGCTTCGTAGTTTTGAATTAAGTATATATTCCTTTATGTTATTGTGTGCTCAGCAAAGGGCAAGTGGCTATGTCAAATCTAAAGGATTAAATTGCGGAAGCTACACTTAAGAAGAGAGATTAAGAAAAAATAACCAAGTGCGAGTTTATCTACAAAATGGTTTTCAGATTTTTTCTTTTACTGGTGCTATATGACTTTGTTTGAGAGTGTCAATACGATTTTTGCGACATAAACGGTAGTAACTTTTGATTCCCTGAATTTAAAAGTTTTTTTACATCTTTAGGGGAACCTGAGTATACAATTTAAATTTTAATGCGATATCTCCACGCGTTCTCGAAAAAGAGTCTTGACAGACTGACGGACAACAAAATGATCATTTCAGTTTTTCCTCTTGAGGTACGGAACCTTAAAAGGACGAAAAATGTCTAAGTTTTCCATTAAAAACATTACTAGTGGGTAGTAATATTTTCAATGTTTTCGCGCTCTCAACAGTTGTACGAGTCGCTAAGCAGTATATTGTCACTTATTGACAATGTTTAATTTATTTCAATGAACTGAGAGCGAGTCAGAATTATGAGAAATGTGAGATACAAAGGTTAATAACCCTAACATCTGATCTTCCAATTAGTGGTAACCTAGATTTTGACGTTGTAATTGATATTAACCATATTAGGTATTTCCCGAATGATTGATCAAAGTTATATCCAATAGATTAATTATTACTACTAGTATTTACCTAATATACCTTTATTTGGCGATAGTATGGTTTGTCGAACATAGGTCAGTTAAGTGAACCACAAACATACCACAGATTAAACAACAAAATCATGAGTGATCATATTGGTCAATTTCGCGTGACAGTATTATGACACTTGACATTACTGACATTAATGACAGCTGTCATATTTGACAGGGTCAGAGCTGTGGTTATTGTATTATGCAGGCTTTATTTAAATTTCAGTTACACGGCCGGACAATGCTAATGAGAATTGGTTATCATATTAAGCCAAATTATTATTTTGAAAAGCTGCCTAGTGAGATGACAACTCACCTCATTATTGCTTAATTTTCAAATTGATTACTTACTAGCTGCCACCCGCAATAACCCGCGTTTTTGGTTACTGCTCCGTTTCCATATGCCCTAGCGTGATGTAATAATAGCCTTCCTCGAAAAATGGGCTATCTTACACAAATGTGTTTTAATGCGATATTACTATAGATTTACCGCCTTACTAATAAACGCTGCATAAAGTTATGACAGGGTTAAACGTCAAAAAATGTATGGTTACACAGGCTTTATTCATTGCATAACTTTACACAGTGATTATTAGTAAGGGCATTATTGTATAATCTGATTTACAAGACCTTAATATTCAGTTGAAAACTTAATAGCATTGGACCTATGTGAAGTACGAATATCACTGCTAATCAGTATCGTCGACATTTTTTTATAAGGATGGGAAATAATCAAATGACTGCGGGGCGGTATGGGAGTGTCAGACTTTTACTGACTAAAACACACCCTTGTTCCATCGGTTGCCCTTTATGTTCCGGAGCCGCGGACTATTAGAATTATTCCGTAACCCCAGAGTTGTCGACCTTGATGATTTACTTTTACATAAGCTAATAACATTAACAGCTCAGGTTCAACGACAAATGGAAATAGACAGAAAAACAAACTAACATAAGATACAATAACACAAAACATCCTTTATACTAGATCAACTACTGTGATTTGTCATACCCATACGGTTGCCAAGTTTCCTCTAGTTTACGGTGGCGTTTCTAACAAATGAGCTCTTGAATGAATCATTTTAAGTCCGTGACTCGTTGTTGCTAAATAGATATGTGCTTAGATATTTGGATGATGTGTCAAGATATGTTCTAGATTGTCATTGTGTTATTCTCAAGCTTTGTGATTTATTTTTCAGGAAACCGTTGCTTCACACTGGAATTTCCGTGAATATTCTAAGAATGAAAACTAAATCCATACTAATATTATAAATGGGAAAGTGTGTCTGTCTGTCAGTCTGTCTGTATGTTTGTCTTTCTTTCACGGCAAAACGGAGCGACGAATTGACGTGATTTTTTAAGTGGAGATAGTTAAAGGGATGGAGAGTAACATGGGCTACTTTTTGTCTTTTTCTTATGCGAGCGAAGCCGCGGGCAAAAGCTAGTACAGTATAAAACAAAGTCACTTTCCACTGACTGTCTCTACTTTTGTTTGCCTCATCTTTAACATAACGCAACGAATTTTGATGCGGTTTAATAGATACAATGACTCAAGAGGAAGTTTTATATGTATGATACATATAAATTACAGTAGAGAAAATTGAAGATTTGTTACACCCGTGCGTACCTGAGGCTACTAAACATCAATCTCACTCATCACTCATCAAATCATCTTGAAATTAAAGATGCGATAGCTAGTATGATCTATGTCATAATAACTCGTATTGTGATAAAAACTAGTTACAATAGTTGCCAGAAGATGGCGAGCCGGACCAAGAAAAAGGTGGCGAGACGACTTTGGCGTGTTCCGCGAGGATTGCTTTGAGCAAAAACAGAAAATGAGTGTCTGGAATGACAGTTCAGACTTGGAAAAAATTATACATGTTACTTTATTACAATATTGTGACATTTTGTTGGTACGTTTAATAGACTCAAGCATGAAATACAGCAAATATTACTGTTAATGTACTTGTACCAACTTTTCTTTTAACAACCCGATTGTTCCCAGAAGCTAGAATTTTATTTTGGTAATGCTATAATACAACTCTAATATGACTATTCTTAGGATTATCATTGAGTCATGGGCTTGTTTAAGAAATAGCAAAGTAACCTTAGCAACAGACAGATTATTACCGAATATGTTAAATTGAACTGTTTATCAATATTCCGGCGGCAAAGAAATAAAAAACTTATATTTACATAATAAATATAGACACCCACACACCTTCCTAAATCTTTTTCATTCACCGATTTTTATCTCGTCTGTATTTATTTAGGCTCGTGCTCATTATTGATAGTATCGATTACACAGTAAGCATCGATAAATCAGAAGAATGTTTATTCAAACAAACACTATCGCTTCGATATTCTTAAGGTGAAGGCGTAGAATCGATTATCGATAATCGCGTAAGCAACAAAGGGGCGCTGATTGAAAAATTACCGAAGAGATTATCTTGGAGTGCGCTTTAAATCATATGTTGGTAACCGAGCTTTCGATTGTAACTGATAAACCGATTTTGACTTTCTAATGTCATCGATATTCACAGATTATGCAACACGTAATGACTGTAATGAAGAACAAGGAATTTTAAGTGAGAAAGATAAAGTGATTGATTTTCTCCACTTGATATGCAAGAGTGATAAGATTTTCAAGATAAAAATTAATAACACTGCGGGGAGTGGGCTTAATAAGCTCATCAGGGATCTCCGGTTTGACGAAGCGTTTATTAGTGATGTAAGTTTTATGTTTGATGTATAGGTCGTTTGTTCATTTTACTGTTAGTTAATCAAAGTAATAATAAAGCTTTATTATGTGTCTTTATTTGAAATTTATACGTGGTTGTCTCATTTTTGAAAGTTAGAACCATAATGATAATGCTTGCCTATTATTTATTTACATTTCATGCACCAAGATACAAAGACGGGCTTAATGGCCTTAGCATTCTCTACCACCGAATTAAGTCTATGCAAACATTGTTCACCGCACTATCTCAAGGCAAATTGGCGTTTTGAGACTTATTTTCATAAGTCCAGGTTTCCTTATAATGTTTCCTTTTACAGATATCAGTTAAGTTAAAAAATTAAAGAACTTAAAAGGACTTGCAAAAGCTTCATTGGAACTTACCCGTTTTCTAACCATCAAAAATGAAAGACCCGCCACATAATGTACACAATAAATATCTCCTACATTTGAAACTTGATTGATTGACTTTGATTGTATGTACTTGTGAAATAAAATAAAATAAAGTCATGTTTTCGAAGTTGGTTAAAGATATGAACAATCTACAGAAAGTGTACGAAAGCATACTAAATATCGAACTTCCATTGCAGCAGTTTATTCCTAAATCCTAGCAGTAGCTCTACGTTTCACATACTCCATTAAACAAGCCAAAAGCAATGAACGAAACGCAATGTACTGGAGTTAGACGACGATATCACAAAACGTTTCCCTCTATACAATATACTTGAAATAAAAATTCCTTTGAAATCTATGTGACTTCTCGGAATCTGTGATACACGTAAGTGCCGTTTGTATGAACTATTTCGTTTGTAAAAATGGGACATCTTTCCAGGTACACAAACGTTTAGTACGATATAGATTTCAATTTGTAATTGAATAAAATAAACTTTTGGTAATGATGGATTAAAAAAAATGGATAGCGTGAAATATTCAAAATTATACAAATTGGAAATTTACATGAGTTGATTCACTTTGACAGAACTATATTTGATTGCAGGTGATTTAAACTTTGACAGTACTTTATTTGATTGCAGGTGATTAAAACACGGATGTCACTACTGCATCTCAAATTAGTTTAGTAGACCTAAAACTGAGGAAGAACTCTCAAAATATAGCTAGGATTAGGCTTCAACCATTATCATTTATCATTTATAGTTCCGTTTAAACAGGTTGCACACCGGCGCAACATGCAGCACGTATCGAACAATTAGCTCGCCACAATTATTGTGCCGAAATTGTCTGCTACAATGTATTGTATAAATGTATACGCCCAAAGTAAACGTGATCATAGTGTGCGGGCCCGTGAACACATATACGGGGTCGATAAATGTGTCATTGCAAATGTGGCGCCACATTTACCCCGATGCAAATGTATGCCCGTCGTGGGCCAGCTTAACAAAGTGATAGATTAAACGAAACATCATCATCTTCATCTCTCTAGCATTTTCCCAACTATGTTGGGGTCAGCTTCCAGTCTAACTGGATTCAGCTGGATACCTGCGTTTTACGCGAAGCGATTACCTATCAGACCTTCGCAACCCCGTAACTGGATGACCTGGATACCCCTTGGTTAGACTAGTCAGACTTTTTGGCTTCTCACTATTCGTAACGACTGTCAAAGTTCTACGAATGACAACCAGAACCAACGGCTTTACGTGCTTTCAGAGGCACAGAATGTCAGTCATCTCTAATATAAACTTAACAAAGTACATTTGAATTGAGAAAGTCACATTGGTACCTGCCCGGATTCGAACCCTCAACATTTTGTACGAGAGGTAGGCCTTATTCGTTGGGCCATCACGACATTTAACGAAACATGAGCTTATATTTTTTTACTCAGCTCTACTTGTCACAAAACAAAACCGTAAAGCGATACAAACAATTATAAAGCAGGTCATTCGTTACAAAATCGACTTCTACAATCTCGAAACCGCGGGCTACCGTTTATTTTTCGAAAAATAAATAACAGAAGCACCATTCTGTCGTGTGAAGTCATTGTATCTTATTTCATTGCACACTAAAACAATTATAGCGTTACACGAAATCGTGTCAGTTATTTTTAAATTCGATATAAATAGTTAAGCAGTTGAGTTAGCTAATGCATCAACACTGCATTTGCGATATTACGCTGTTTTTTTTTCAGACTGAAGTCTTACATGAAAATCTTTATTAATTTGAGTTAATCATGTGTAAAAAATCAAATTAATTGAATGGTAGCAAATGCAAGTTAGGTTTAAAAAAAACTCCCTCTCCCGAAGTTTTTAAAATCGCAGTTTCAGCTAACAAAGTTCAGGTAACAAATCAGATCCAAATCGGTTCACCTCTTTAGGAGCTGTGCCACAGACAGACAAACAAACAGACAGTGACACACGCATAGCGGTAACTAAAAACCTAACTTTAACGTAGATGGAACTGCGGTTCACGTCTAACTAAAATAATAAATAAAAGAAACAAATTCTATACATTTGCTAACAACATATCATTTAAACATTAACACTTAGAACGCTCTAAAAATGTCATCAATATTTAAATATCCATCAGGTATCGTACGCATTTGCGTTAATAGCTTTTTAAATGAACACGGTGGCAAAACTTCCTGAGTTTAGCGATAAAGCTATCACTTTAGTATTTGACTTATCCGATTTTTTAATTAATAGATTTTTTTTATGATGGCTGGTGTTAAATGCTCACCGCTGAACCCAGTAAACCCAGAGATAAAGTTGATTATGCCTCACGTGTCTGTAAAAACACCGGCAACGATATCCTTCTAAACAAATTAAAGCAAATTTTGCAGTAGAAGTATATCAATTATAGTAATACATATATGCATGTAGGTCTTCAGCTGCTAAAAACCCAACTAAACGAAAATTACAAAAAAAAAACTACAGTAGCTGATCTGAAAATTTATTTTTTGAGCTTTTTGAAATTTACATTAATATAATATTGACAAGTATCAAAGTGTATACAAATAGGATATTTTATACGAGTACCTATCACATACATTTTTACGACTCTCGATACAGACAAAACCGCGAGTTGAAACTAATTAAACATATTGTGGTTAAAAACGTTATGTAATATTTTGCGTTAATCAACCGCTTGTTAATTTCCAAAGCTAATTATAATCTATTATGTAATGTTGATTAAGTTATTAATGTTTCGAGCTTGCTGTTAATAATTTACATAATCATTTTAGTTTCATTCAGAGTTTTCAAATTTATAGGTAAAATCAGCTTCAGAGAAAAGTCACCCCACCGGTGACTTTGTGAATAGGGATGACGACAGCATAAAAAATGGCATTCTGTTTAGTCCGTCTTGTAGATCGGCCAAAAATACGGGACACGTATTTTTTGCTTGATCAAATTAATAAAAAATTACAAAGATAAAGAACAAAAGTTCCAGAGTGGGGGCTTTTGACGTCACTGTTCTGCAAAAATTGTACCAAATCGTGACGTCGCGCGCAACTTCAATGCACTGTATCGTCGTAATTTTTCTTTTACGAGAAAAAAGAAAAAATACGTGTCCAATTTTTTTTAATAATCTATCTGACGGACTAATTACTTTTTTTTCGTCGTCTCGCCTATTACCAAGTCTAAATTACTCCTTCTAAAATCCACTATTTGCCAGTAAGAGTCTCGTTAAAATTGGTCCAGCGGTTTTTTTTGTCGATCGACTTTGTTCGCGAATTTTTCGTTGTAGCTGATTGTACTAATTTAATTATTTCTTTTGTTCTATTTTATTTGGCGTAGTTCAGTTATTTATTGAGAAATTATTGATTGTTTTTCGAATAGCAGAACTTAGCTCAGTTTATCTGCAATATCAATTATTAAAATACCTTTTTATCTACATTCAAGAACTTATCGTTATATATAATGGTAAACTAACTAACTGGCTGACTGATTGATGATTACATCAAGGCACAGCCCAAACCGCTGGTTCTAGAGACATGAAACTTGGAATGTGTATTCTTTCTGAAGAGACCTACTCTTCTACTAAGGAAAGACTTGAAATCCCAACCGAAGAAGGAACGGGCGAAGCCGTAGGCAAAAACTAGATCTGCATATAGGGGCTCATCCCTTTCCATAATATGTAAGTCCCAAATAAGGAAGAATTGCCATTAAAGCGACGAACAGGCTTGAGAAATTATATACACCATAAAATTCTAATAACATAAATTAAGACCAAGCCTGCACAGTTTACTCATGTAATTACAAGGAGCACTATACGATATTTTGCGGTATTATAAAGACTCTATTAACGACGCAATGTCGCGTACATAATATATATTATAAACATTATAAGGTAGATGTAATTTAATTCCCGCCCTACCATCTAAAACTAGCTATAGTCTCGAAGTAATAAATGGATTATTAAGTGGTAGTAAAATGGCGTTTCATTAAAATATGTTTGTGCTAATTTATGTGAATTACCTTGCCTTAAAGTTTCGTGTTTATTGGCTTATTTTAGATATTCACTTAACTACCTAAGAGCCTATAAAATATTAATTTTATTATGTAACAGCAGAGGTTTTTAAACAGGTATTAGGTTATTATTGGTATTCAGGGTTATTTACAAAAGAAAAGAATATACTGCAGTGCAGGCACATAAATATACTTATATGTACAGGCAGATAGGTTTCATGAAAAGAAAGGAGTTTCTTCGTACATTTTTAAAACAATTCTCAGAATTTTATAGTACACTAGCACCATTAAACGCCCACGTTAACGTTTAGCGGTTTAAAAAAAACATTTTCTCTTCGATAGTTACAAATAATAAACAGATATATATCAAAAATAGCTTATACTGTCCTACTAACTACGGAGCTAAGGTCTTTTCTGATACACAGAAGGCGAGCAGTGATCACCAAGTTTGCTCAAGGCGGATCGGCGATTCTTGATTTAAACCATTGAACTCACGTGATTCGAGACACAATAGAAAGACAATAGCAGCTCGACAGCCGGCTGTCACTTAGTCGTCGAAAGGTTAATTTACAACAAGTCCAAGTTTCCTTACGATGTTTTTCTTCACCGAAGTCTCTCGTGTTGAAATTACAGACTTCGGTAAACTTTAGATAGTACATAAAGTTTTAAATCAGTCATATTGGTATGTGCCCAACCATTTGCATAGGCAGTTAGCTATTTATCATTTTCATCATCATCAGCCCATAAGTGTCCACTGCTGGACATATGACTCACCTAACTTATTCGCGATTCCGTGTTCATTTAGCAAAATATATATAATAACCCTTAGAATCAAGCACACTAATTTTCAAAACCTTTTTGTTACCTTACACTATATAAAAGCAATAAACCACATTTTTCCTCACACATCGTAAAAGCATAATGTCTACTTTTTTGTAGATAACAAACTTACTAGTCATGCACTAATTAACTTGGGACGACGACCTACTTCTCTTATCTCATTTCTATGTAAAGAGTTGACAAAACTGGGATCTTTTCGAAACAAAATCCAGAGAAAAAGTTCGTAGTTTATTTTAGTAGAATATTTTGTTAGAGTTTTGCCTTAATGTATTTAAATCCAGTTCTAGCTGATCATAATTAATTTAATTTACATCTCTCATATTCGGTAAGTAGGTTCTTATTACCCCCAAATGGGGCTTGTAGGTAACCAATTAGCGCTCTAGGGTATTAATGTAGCTAGAAAAGCCCAAGGGCGGTAAGTAATTTAAAAAAAATCTCTTCACTCTTTCAAAAAGTTCGCGTACATCTTACCATCATACTGGCAATAGACATCATGCATTCAACCTAGTGACAAAAGAGGTCGCTTCGCTATTCAGCCTTGTCTTCGTATGAGTTAGTCATCAATTTTAAATATCGAACGGCGAAGCTCAATTTCATTCTTGAAAATATTTGAAAATTGTTCTCATTTCACTATAAATTTTAACTAATAAAATGTTTTATTCTTGTAATGCCGGTTTTTTTTCTACTTACCTCACAATCTAAGCCTAAATATCTCGGGTCGCAATTGATGCCTTACAGCCCTCGGCTACTAATCTACTATTAAGTTTTAGAAAGACTTAATAACATTTTTTTACTAAGTTTACATCAGTGACGGAAAACATAGTGGGTAAACCTGCACTTATTATTATAAGTAATACAACCTTGCAACGAACAGACAAACAACGGAAGTGGAAGTTCCGTTGTTTGTCTGGTAAGCTGTTGTTTGGCTGTAAGGTTGTACATGCATGTTATAGTAGACAAATCCCGATATTTTCAAAAAAATTGAGGCGGCTGGCAGAACATACGTGATTCGAGACAAAATAGAAATACAATAGCAGCGCGACAGCCGGCTGTCGCTTGGTTGTCAAAAGATTAATAGATGAAGTTGGGTAAAGTTTCTCCTCTGTCAATTTAATAATTACATTTTTGCGATAATATTTGTTATCAAGAATGATTCTTTTCGAATCGACGTAAGCTCGAAAACTATTTTTGTTAAATTTTCTGATGAACAAAGAACACGTTCTTGTCAGAAAATAATATCAAAATCACTTGTTCCAATATAGAATCTATTGGGAAACTCAACTCGCTGGCAGGGGTATAGAAAATGTTTGCTAAACGAGAACGGAGTTTTCAACGATGTTTTCCTGTGGGGATTGAGACGTTAAGCTTCATTCAGATGTATTAAAAACCCATCCAAGTAGATATCGCTGCCAGTTAATTTTGTCCTCGTTCAATATTAGCAGGATATCCTAAATAATATTTTATACGACATCATCATTTCGTACCTAATCAAGTCTGAGTAGCTCTTGTGAATTCATTTTTTTTACTCGTCAATGCATTCGTTGAAAATTATCTGCGAGTCCGTTTGATAATAAATATGCTTTCAAGTGGGTTACGGACTCATACAAGAGATATTTACAACAGCCGATCTACACAAGCTACATCTCAATTATACGACGAGTTAATTGGTTGACATAATTCGTCAACCTTTAATTCACTCTTCACAGTACTTCATAGTACGAAGCATTGTTTGCATCGTTTTAAAACCCAAAGTGGGTCACTGAAGCAGCATTGTGTGGAAAGTGCCATCAAGAATGGCCTTCACCAAAAGAGGAAGGCATTTTCAAATAAATTATATTATATTTTCCAGTAAGGAAACTGTTAACGAAAATTATGGTGCTCCATGCTGGAGGTTTAACGTATCGTGTGCAACCATGTCTTGTGTAGAGTACTTAAAAGCTTTTGTGAGATCGAAGAGGAACAAGTTGTGATCCGGCCTTCGGCGCTATTGAATGCAGACCAGCGTATCGAGTCTCCAGATATATTGGTAACAATAAATTTTGAGAGCAATTCCTGGAATCCTATAGGATTTTGCTCTGTTCCTGATTCTTAACACTGGATTTGAGTGTGCTTGGTGTTTACAAATGGTCTTAACTTAAACTTTCATTGTTTTTGTTGTAGAGATGGTTTTTTTATTGAAGATTGTTTTTTTATGTAAATTTGAACGTCTATTAAATTTTTATTTGGTGAAATGTAAAATAACTTTAACATTTTTCTTCTTACTTACTTTCAAGTTTTACTAAAAAGTACTATATATTTTTTCAAGCAACGTTGTAATCATCGATGTTCTAATATGAGGTTATGTAGATAGTTAAGCAATTTTTATATTAATACAAACGTCTAATTGATTTGAGTTCTTACGAACTACTGATATAAAAATAATCTATTAGGTATATATTTATAATGGAATAAATAAATTCATGCAGTTTCTATTCCGTTGCAAAAAATATGTCAAGTAATTTAATCAGACTTTATTGGAAGATGGTCACTGAAGAACTTGCACCTCTTATGTCCTTAACTAAACAAATATATAAAATGGTAAACTGACTAATAGGCTGACTGACTGGTTGTTGTCATAGTCAACGTAGAGCCCAAACCACTGAACCTAGGAACTTGAAACTTGGAGGCTGTAAAGAGTAGGAGATAAAGAAAGTAATTTTGAAAATTCTGTAATGTGGTGAGAGTACGTCATCCACGCGGGCTAAGCCGTGGGCGAAAGGTATTCTTTTATATTATGAAACGCAGGTACAGGAGACCCTGAAATCACGTATGCTGCCAGATGCCATGATGGCGTTGCTGGCGTTGGCAATGATTGATTTATGAAGTGTAACGTCAAACTTTTGACACATTTCCCATAGAAAAAACTGTCAAAGTCATCAAATATTCAGTCAATGACTAGTAATGGATACATGATTGACCTGTGATGTGACTCTTGGACCTGTAAAATCCATAAAACATGGGATCTTTCATAATGATCTGTTTCTGAAGGCCCTATTCTACGCTATGCACTAGTGCCGTAGCCAGTTTATCTGGCTCCCGGTCACGTAACTACCCAACTACCCTCAAACAGTCGCAACACTACAGAAATCGAATAACCTTAATACTTTATACCTGTCCATGTTTGGACTTAGCTATAAAGTCAGACGGAACAAATCCCCAAGCAAGGGCACTGTGCAACAAAACACTACATACAGACTTTCTTTAAAATTCTCGACACTATTTCTATTGTAAAGTTATAAAACTAGAGATAGGATAGGTAGATATACTTGCCTTAACTTTGAGAAAGTATAGAGTGGGAATACATGATCTAAAATCATCAATTTCACGGATCTATATCTGTACCTAACTTATAAGAAATTGTAAAAAAAAAAAATGTACTTTGAATACATTTGTAACAAATCATTGTCTCAAAAAATCTTACAGCGTTTTTGTAGTCAATAGAATCTAAAATGATTACAGTCAAAAAACACTAAAATCCTCTGATTGGTGCGAACTTTCTGCGGGTGTTCCTCAAGGTGGCGTCCTTTTCCCTCTTCTTTTCTCCATTTTCATTAACGCTGTCACTAAGGTTTTAACTTCAAATTATCATCTCTATGCGGACGACCTGCAGCTTTGCCGCCATTTTAAATCCGAAGATCTGTCGGCAACCATTCAAGCCATCAATGATGACCTTGTACACATATGTCAGTGGGGTAAAAGATTTGGGCTGTTAGTTAACCCAAAAAAATCACAAGCTATCATTATTGGTGGTAGATACTTCATTAATCTATTAAACCATGTGTCCCTTCCGCCTGTTATGTACGATGGTACTGCTATAGACTACTCCACGAAAGTTAAAGACTTAGGCGTTTTCTTGGACTGCAACCTATCTTGGCATGTTCACATTGCTGAAGTAAGTCAGAGGGTGTTTTGCTCGTATAAATCTCTTAAGCGTCTTCAGAAGTTCCTGCCTTTTCAAACCAAAATTACTCTTGCTCAGTCTCTTCTACTACCACTTTTAGATTATGCTGATGTTTGTTTCCTCGATGCGACTGAAGAACAACTAAATAAGCTCGAACGTCTGCAGAATTTGTGTATCCGTTTCATCTTTGGTCTTCGAAAGTACGATCATGTGTCGGAATTTCGGAAGCGGCTGAAGTGGCTACCTATTCGGCAGCGTCGAGACTGTCACACTCTGTCTTTTCTTTTCTCTATTCTTCATAATTCTAAGGCTCCTTCGTATCTTCGGGAACGCTTTGAGTTTCTTGTACCTAGAGGTAAACCCTGTCGTTCAACTTCATCTCTTCTACTTCGTTTCCCTTCCCACTCTTCAAGTAGGTATGATGGTTCATTTACTGTTCGTGCTGTGCGTCTTTGGAATGCACTCCCACACTCTTTGCGGGATAGTATTTCCTTAGAAGTGTTTAAGAAAGGAATAAGAGAACATTTCCTGTCTATTGATTGATATGTATATGTATTTATATATTGTATTTATTTATGTAAGTATATATTGTAGTTCTTTAGGATTTAAGAAAGAAAATGTATTGTCTTGCACATGAGTATATCCTCCACTGCAAAATTTCTCTACCAAATTATGGTTTGCTGGAAGAAAACTCATTTATGGGTTAAGCTCGCCTTTGTACATGACTATTGTATTTGCTACCATTATGTATTTTATTTTTCTTGTTCGTGTGCAATAAAGAATATATGAATAAAATGCCTTAATATAAAGTCAAATAAAAATTATGATGATTATCATCATTCTAAAATTTAAAAAGAGAGACATTAATGCTAATTCTCTTGTTTACAAACTAACCTAAATTTAAGTTAAGTGCATCTTTCTCTTTTCATTAAATAAAAATTACAAAATATACATATTCGTTTAGTCCTGTCAAATTAGACAGCGCCTGGAGAATATTGGTGTATTTTTAGTCACCATGTTTTTAATCGCGTCTAATTTATCGATGGAGTGACTTAATTTGACAGGACTTAACTAAAATTTTATCTTCTATCCTTGTCTTAATGAAATGGAAAGAGAAAGATGCACTTAAATTTAGTAGGGGAATCGGTACGCCGTTATAGCGGCGGTAAGACCCCTCTTTGAGGAGTGGCTGGAGAGGCGTCATGGCACTCTCACGTTCCGCTTGACACAGGTCCTCACCGGACATGGTCAGTTCGGGAGGTTCCTGTGTCGGATTCGGGCGGAAGCGACGCCTGGGTGTCACCACTGCAGTAACGGTCGCCTGGAGGACACGGTCGAGCACACAGTAGAGGTGTGCCGCGCATGGGCGGAGCATCGACGTGTCCTCGTAGAGGCGATCGGCGGCGGTGACCTCTCGCGCCCGGCGCTGGTTCAGGCCATGCTCCGGGGCGAGACGGAATGGGATGCCGTCGCCTCCTTCTGCGAAGCAGTTATGCTGGTGAAGGAAGCGGCGGCGCGCGAGAGGCAACGACGAGCCTCTCGCCCCGGACTAAGACCCAGGCGAAGACGTCGAGAGTCGCAAGACGACTACCGGCCACCGTAGGCGCGGTTCTGCGGATGGCGAGCTATGGGTAGCTCGCCGCCCGGCTAGGACCAGGACCGCGTAGACGGCGCGTTTTGTTCCACGCGCGCCTCAAAGAGAAGGAGTCAGCACAGGAAGGGGCCCAACAGGGCCAACGCCTGCCGGGGTTGCGGAATGTTTATAATAGTTACCGTGACCTCGGAACATAAAGGGCAATCGAAGGAACATGAGTGGGTTTTAGTCAGTAAGAGTCTGACACGCCCTCCCGTCGCACCCAGGACGGGAGCAGTCATTGGATGATTTCCCACTCACCAAAAAAAAAAAAAAAAAATCGGTACCAATTTCAACTCTACAATAACTTACTTCCACAACGTTAAAATAAACTTACTTTTACTATTCCGGTACCTAGCTGTAACAATCGTTGCTAGAACACCTCTCAACTCGTCTGAATTGCTCCTTGTCGCAAAAAACACCGTTTCAACAGCAATATTGTTATTGCAAAACTTTCACCGCACTATCTCGAAGAATGTCGTTCGGAATCGCACACAATATCGTTAAGTATTGGTTTAAACTGAAGATTTAGAGCCGGTACATGGAATGAGTTTCGACCAGTTATTGCTTGTAGTTTTTTATTGAACTCCTATTTGTATTTTGCCTTACATGATTTGCTGAGTTTTCGATTTTCTCGTTCGTTTTCCTGGTATCGATGTAAAGGTTCTCAATTTCTTTTTAATATTCTTTTATGTGTTTAATTGGTATCAAAGTTTTTCTCAGATTTATGTGTTTTGATTTATTTTTTATCGACTCAGCGATACAAAATTAAATACTTTTGCACGGTCAGTGTAAATACAAATAGATTACTAAAATAAAATATTTTTTTGTCAGACTAAGCAAATATACTAGGGGGTCATCGAGATGAACACTTTTGTCCACAGATACCAGATAAGTCGCATTTAAAAAGATGTAGGCTTTCTTTATGATCCCTAAGGAGCTTTTATTGAGCTTTGATCATCTTATGTCCACAGAAAATAACGATTTTATATAAAGACGTGTGTGCGTCCAATCAGCTTTTAGCGACTGTCGTTTGTTTGTTTTATTTGGACGAGAAGCCCCCCTAGACACGTGGCATTGTAGAATAGATAGTGGAATAGAATAGATTGCCAAATGTATGGAGATGTCAAATTATTTAGCGAAAGCTTATGTCTATCCCATTCATTTGACAATCTATTCTACAATGCCACTTGTCTAGGGGGACTGGATAGAACTAAATAAATGTGTGTATATAGTTCCTTTGTTGTAACGACCCACGATGCACGATTTTTTTATCAGGTCGACCGCATGGTAACAAATCTTCTCCACTAAATACATTCGAAGTGTTAACTCACCATATAATTATAGCGACTGCATAATTATACACGTAGGTCATTAAAATAACTCACGATACTTTATATAACTGACTTTATAAATAAATAACATAATTAAAACTCAAATGACAATAAATAACACTTAAATGAATGGTAGTATTAGTAAATATATTGTCTCATTCATTAACTTAGACTAATATTATTAACTTTATTACTTAGCAATTTTCCTTAGCAATTTTAAAAAACTAGAAATATAATTATGAAAGAGACACGAACATAGAAAAGCCAAAGAAAGATCTTTGTCTCAACCTTCTTCTTTACGATATTAGTTAGGCCCAGTTTCCACCAAAGCCAAGATGTTTCGTAAAATCTTTCAGCTTGCGTAATTTTTGCAGCTCAGAGCTTAGCACATTATGTGTGTGTGTTACTTAATACATTACATTATATAAATTATCTCCTATCCTTTCCGCTTTGGTGGGTTCCAGGCCTTAGGGTAAAATAATTTTGAAACTTACAGATAGTTGTGGCAGCTTTGAGTTCTCGACATTCTGCAATAGAAAATAAAAGGATATTAGTGAAATTGTTTATTTAAGACATTATATTTGCTAAACAATTAATTGTCATGGATTTTCGCAAAGTAACACCTGATTAGCAATCTAATCTAGTGAAGTAATCGGTAAATTATATTGTTTAGGGCTTTTCGTATCAAGTGATTACAAATCATAAGTATTGTGGATGACTAAAATTAACATTGCGATAAAAATGTCATAGTACCCCTTCTGTAAAGACACATTGTTTCTTCGTTTTAATTTGTATGTACGGTGGGCAAAGCAGAAAAGTAACCAGGGCCGTCAGATACAGTTTAAGTTTTCTCAAAAACCCACCAAAAATTTAAACTATAGTAGAAAATGGCTAGTTCTTCAATTAGGTTAAATTTAATTTGAATACATTCATTGGTATTCAAGAAAACCTCAATTGTATATGACGGCCCTGGATACCTATCTGCTTTGCCCACTGTACTTTCAAGATTATTTAGAACACCATTGACATCACTTGTCTCGGAAAGAACACAAAATAAAGAGCCTTGTCATTCGTATACCATTGACAATCGTTACGATAGTCTAAAGTCAGAACCTCTGATAATCAAACTAACCAAGGGGTACCGTGGTACCCTATACCTTGTGACTTATGGAGATCTGATCGTTAGTTGTTTCGAAAACAACAATAAAAATGTCAAAACATTAGTAACCTGCTGGGTCCAGCTAGACTGCCCCCTTACCATGACGTTTAAAGTAAGATTGTTTTAGTCCTGTTGCAGGAGTGTGCAAGTGACAGCGTTAGACACGTTGTTTAGCGCCGTCTCTTTCCCACTGAAAATGATATCAAAGTAATACTGCTATAAGGGCTTGTGGTACGCCCCCTGGAAGCCGATGCCAACATAGTTGAGGAAAGGAGTGAGAAAGGACTTGCCACTAAATTCAAAATAACTTTGCAACAAAGGACATCAATGTCATGACCCTTTCGTAAAAATAAACATAAGTTACCAAATATTCGCTAAACCGATAAACAAGCTCCAACATTATAAAACACGGCAAACAAACAAGCACTCGAAACCATTAAAATAATATTCAACGTACGCTAACCCTGCAAACGCTGACGGCACGGCGTACGAGCAATAAACGGGTACTCGCAAATACCTCGTTACACTCGAAATGAGATTGAAAACGAGCAACGTAAGCAAATATTTGTAAAGCGCCATTTACTGTATTTGTACGTCATTGTACACCTCATCTGCAATCAACGTGATCCCATTTACTTCTATGCTAATTGGAGAGTTAGGGTTGAAACGTGCTGCAGTCATTAGTAGGAATGTTGTCCTTTGAGAACTAACTGTTAGATTTGGTTTTTGGAATTCGAGAGCGTAACACTACTAGAGCGAATTCTAATAGAAACTGTTGTTGTGTAATTAGTATTAGGAATATCAGAGGTAATAGTGATATTTCTGACACCGCATGTTTTTTCATCTGGGGGCACTGTAGTGCCCCCGCCAAGATATCCTTTTCTGCTTCTGTATTTGTAACTTTTACGACAATTCAAAGGTTTTTTTATACTAGAAGATATGCTAATAAACATAGAAATAAATTAGTGGCTATACAAGCAGCCAAGCTGTCATAAAATACAATTTTACATATTTTTTAGAATCCAATCAATTTTATTTTATGAAACTGAAAGTTTTTTTTTTTAAACTTCCGCATGCATCCGTTACTATTTCCGCTAATATTTGTTCTGATACACTCGTATGATTCTGTGTCTACTTCCGATGCATTACTAATCGATTGTTATGTTTAAGTTTCATTGTGCAAAAGTATTAATAATCTAATACTTTTATAAGAAACCGTAACAAAAAACCACTTAGCCAGTTTGGGATGTTACGAAGTAAATAAGCATATCGCAATAAGCAAATTAGCAAAACTAGTAATGGCTGGCTAAAAAGAAAAAAGAAACTAATCCTGTATAAGTACATGATGTAAAAACAAATCTTGTTAAATAAATATCGCCATTGCCACTGATACACTCTACAAACATAACCGCACAAACATCTAACACAAGAACGAACACATTTACTCTAAAAGAACCATTTCAAAGAATGAACTCATTGGTATTGATGAAATTCAACGGAGAACCTTATTCTCTGAGGATTGTGATCGATTGAAGCTATACCTCTCGTTCACCTGCAGTCTACAGAATACCTACCTACCTACCTACCTTCGTATAAAGCCCCAAAGGTGTAAACATTCGAACGAAGCCAATAAAGTTGCCGTACCCTTTATTAATGCACTTCTAGGAGCAATGTATTGAATCTTAGATAGCTATCAGTGCCGGATCGTGGATATTGCTGGGTATTGCAAGGCTGTGCAACTCAGTAGGGAGCTAAGAATACGGGAAAAGGATTTAAGGTAATTGTAAATTTATTTGGTAATGGTGGAAATAAAAAAAAGCAGCCTATATCTGTCTCTCTGCAAAAGGCCTCTTCTCAAAAAGAGAAGGCACAAGGCACCTACACGATTGATCTTGGCGATTTTGGTCAAATTTTAATATATTTCAAGTACAGTTTTTCTCATGATGGTTTTTTTCGTCAATGTCTGTGTCGTGCAAGATAATCTTGCACGTCTTACTCTACGAGAGTTATGAATTTTGTTATCTATACTAATATTATAAACAGGAAAACTTTGTTTGTTTGTTTGATTGTAATGAATAGGCTCAAAAACTACTGGACCGATTTTAAAATTCTTTCACTATTCGAAAGCTACATTGTCCACGAGTAACATAGGCTATATAATATCACGCTAGGTCCCACGGGAGCGAAGCAGTAACCAAAAAAATAACGTAATGCGGGTGAAACCGCGAGGCGAAATTGAAAAAGTTACATTAGGACTTGGTACATGGTACCAGATTCGAATCATCTCATAGATGGGATCCAGGCGGTTTATTCACAAGTACATTTCATATCTCATTAGTGAAAACCAAATTTAAACCCGCCTTAAAACCAACCAATTCAGTGAGAACAGCACAAGTTGACAAACAAATCATTAGCACACCAAACGCAAGTACATGTGTGTAAACTTTTCCGAATTTCCAAACTTCAATATGGGGTCCAATGCAAACAGCGCACTATAAAAAACAAAGTCGCGCTGCCACTTCCGATTACGACCCGACAACAGCCGAAAGTACCCGAACATCTCCGATAGACCGATACCTACTTTCGTTGCGTTTGAACGAACAAAACAAATATTTACACCGTTTACAACAACGCTCGTTCAAACTACTTGAAGCGAAACTGTGCAAGTTGAATTTGCGATGGCCTTTTCACTCGTACTTTTGCTTTCACATGTATTGGTCTTTTTATTCGGTCGGTATGTGTTCTTGGCTTTTATTGGTGACGATTATCTTGTTCACAAACTAACCTAAATTGAATAAAGTGCATCTTTCTCTTTCCATTTCATTAAGAAAAGGAGAGAAGATAAAACATTAGTTAAGTCTTGTCAAATTTAGACACTCCATAGATAATTTAGACGCGATTAAAAACATGGCGACTAAATATACGCCAATTTTCTTCAGGCGCTGTCTAATTTCACAGGATTAAACTAAAATGTATCTTCTGTCCTTTGCTTCACGAAGTGGAAAGAGAATGATGCATTTAACTTAAATTTAGTTAAGTCTGTGAACAAGAGAATCAGCACCATTCTGACATTTTGAGGGCACTGCTATTGTGAGGAAACATGTCGTGCAGTGCAGTGTGTAGTCGTATGTATGCAGAATAAATGTGTTTTCTTTCTTTCTTTCTTTATGTTAATTTGGCTTAGGTAATAGGTATGTTAATATCTCGATCTTTCTTACATTTTGTGTTCGGTTTGGTTACTGGGTTCCGGTCTAATAAGACAATGAAATCTGTTGTGAAGGCCAAATTCCCCATTTACCTTATTTGTGTGAGAAAAGTTCTGTACCCCGCAGTGTGAGATTATTTTTTCTCGAATAGACCAGCTGGTATTTATCTAGCGACTATGAAGAAGTACTGGCTATACACTTTATGTAAACGCTGAGTAAATTCATTAAAACACTCGTGTTTTTCTTTACATAAAACGTGGTGTTTGAGCAACGTTTTTAAAGAAAAAAATCGTAACTTGCGGGTAAAACTCATATAAAACCGCAGGATTCAGCTAATAGGTATACATGTATAAATTCATCCATTATTTAAATGTTGAAATAATAACAGAAGACATTATTGCAATAACGTATAAATGAATACTTAACTGACCACTCAATTACTATTGCAATGTGAAATATTTTTTGCGTCCATACCTATTTAAATTGACAATTATGAAGGCGCCACATACTACCTCAAAAGGATATAAATGTGAGCGAATTCTCATTAAAATCATTCAATAATTCACTCGCGTAGAAAAACCAGATTGGCGTATATGTTTACCTTTTTTGATTTGTAACTAATGACCAGGTATTCGAAGAGTTTTGCAATAATGTCTAATTTGTGTTATGGGTATAAATTGCCCACAATGCAAGATAAATAACATGTTATCTCAATTCGCTACGCGTGTGAAGTATTTACAATTTGAAAAGATAATTTAAACTGGATTTGAAATGTGAGTATAGGACGCGGAGACTGGATAACACAGGTAATTATCTATTAGAGTAAGAAAAATAGCTTAAATAATAATATTAATTTGTTATATTATAAAAGATTATTGTTGTGTTGTAATGAAGTGTAACATTTCAAAAAGTTGTAGAATTTATTTATGAAATTAGATCGATACTAATATTTAAAAGCTAAAAAGTTTGTTTGAGTGGTTGACCGCGCAATTCTCAAAAACTACTGGGCCAAATTGATAAAAGATTTTCGTGTTGGATAACCCATTTATCGAGGAAGACTATTAGAGAGCGGAGTACTGACCATAGGTGCGTGTGTAATTGCATAGAACTCCTTATAATAATATTATTAGTACTTGTAGATTCTATATTTTACTAGATATTTAATAATCATTTCCTAATTTAAGTGATGATCACTCAAAGACATTGCCCATCGTAGTATAGGACGCCGTTGCGCATAAAAAAAAATGGAAACTTAGTGTAAATTGGATATAAAAGAGGGGAGAGGTCGTACTTTCCAAGGAAATAAAAATTATGTACTTATTTTTAGGGGTTTTTGTTGAATTTTGATTTATATGTTCAAGTTTTGAGGTTAGTTTTGTATCATAACTTCTACCAAAAAGTACTAATTACAACAATATTATGATTTCTATTCTCATAAAACAAAACAGAATAGTTTTAACAAACCAATGAAAGTTCCCAAGTAAATGGTAATTAGGTCATACTAAATCTAAGTGGCTTGTAGGCATAAAGAGTAGAAAATAAACAGGCCCCGCATAGAATAGGGTTCGCTATCCACTTTCTAATTGTTATAATTTATTTTTAAAATAACGTTTACATGATTCGAGACACAATACCAGGGCGACAGCCGGCTATCACTTGGTCGTCAAAGGTTAAGGTGGTAAGACGAGGACGGACGGACATGACGAAATTATAATTGTTCTTTTTGTAAAAACCATTCGTAACTAATATATGACGGCGCGTTCATATTATTTTGCGTATTTTTTGTGTTTTATTTAATTTATGTAGTGATTTTGGTTGACTTTTGTTTGTATATCGAATTATTTGCATTATAAACTCGGATTTAGATTTTCTTTGTAATTTAAAATAAGAAAATAAGTCACTAAACCAAAGAGGGGACTGCTTAGTCCGTGTGGGCTTGCGAGCGGCGTCAGCGCTAGTGACGCTTGTTGTAGTGAAGTGGGGGTGGTGGGGCGACCGGTGCCTTTATAAAGCAGCCGACGCGCTTTACGAACACACTTTGACTTGAGCCGTGGCGCTGACCGTACGCTCGCAATTCCGCATACCTCTTTGTGTTGTTGTTTTTTTTATTTAAGAAAATTAATTAGTATTGTTATTTTGAAATTAAGTGTTGTTATTTATTAACGAAAATAAAGTTGTATAAAGTACTTTGGCTCGTTTGTCAAAACTTCATTTTCTGCGGCCCGTGGATACGACTGAACGCTATCGTCAGCTCGGAAATCCTTCATCAGGAGTGAGGATGGACCAAGAAGCAGAAAATCGTAATGAAGGACGCGCCAGTCCTATATTACGTAGTGAGCGAGATCAATGGAGAAGTCTCTTGGAATCTCAACATCGCAGTATGATGGAATTGATGAAGACTATCCTTGAACCGAAGAAAAAGGAGCCTCAACTTATTTTTCCGGAATTTAATCCTGACGACCAAGAGTCGGATGCACAGGCGTGGTGTAATACAGTAGACATCTGTTTGAAAGAGAATCCTTCAAACGGAAGCCAGTTGGTAATGCTTCTCAGCAGGGCTCTGAAAGGATCTGCGGCCACATGGTTGGCACACAACAGTCATCCTGAAGTTACATGGTCAGAACTAAAGCCCCTTTTCCTATCTCGTTTCGATACTATTGAAACACCAGCTGCTACTTTATACAAGATTTTATCAAGCAGTCCAAATGACGGAGAAAACATGTCAACGTATGTGTCTCGAATTTTAAACACATTAACGACACGATGGCAGAACATGACTGTGGAGCAAGTGGCAATAAGTGTTGCATTGGCACATGTGTCACGAAGTGACAATCAAATCCAAAGAATGGCTTTTACAACAGAAATCAAGTCAAGAATTCAACTACAACGTGAGCTAATGCCGTTTGTGTATAAAAAGAGAAGCCTGCCAGTTTCTGACAAAATTAATCAATCAAATGAGGCTAAGAAGCCACGTTTGGAACCACCGCGACGATGTTATAACTGCGGCAAGATTGGTCATCTAGCTGTCGACTGTCGTGGCAATACCAGCAAGGATCAGAACACCGTGAATCGTATCCAATCAACGACTACAAACAACTCGCAGCAACGTAAGGAACCGAGACCAGTTATCTGCTTCCGCTGTGGTGAGGCCGGGCACATAGCACCGCGCTGTACCCAAAAGGAGAAGAAGACTGAAGACCGTGAACATACACCCACAGCCGAACGAAGGGTGAATATCTGCACCATCAAGCCTGCAACGGACCACCTCTACAATCAGGGTGAGAAGTTTCCATTTTGCTTTGACTCCGGATCTGAATGCTCATTGATAAAAGAAACAGTAGCTCAACGTTTTCCGGGTAAAAGAAGTTATGATTCAGTTACACTTTTAGGCATAGGAAAATCAAGCCTACGTTGCAATACTCAAATTATTGCTACGGTTACACTTCAGGGTTATTCTGTTGAGTTATTGTTTCATGTAGTCCTTGACTCTTCATTAAGTGATGACATCTTAATAGGCCGAGATTTAATTAATTTGGGCTTTTCAGTCGAAGTTTCACATAATAGTCTAACTATCACTAAAACTAAAGTTATTTTGCAATGCGAGTTCGGTGAAAAAGTGAAAGATTTTAGTAGTATCAATACCGATGTTCCCCCTGAGTCTTTTGCTGAACTGAAACAGTTACTTGAAAAATATTCAGACTTCTTTATTGAAGGTATACCTATAGGCAAAGTTAGCACAGGACATCTCGAAATAAAGCTTGTAGATCCTAGTCGGACAGTGCAACGTCGCCCATATCGAATGAGCCCTAATGAACGCGAGTTAGTACGTAAAAAAATTAAAGAACTCCTTGCCGCTGGTGTTATTCGCGAAAGTTGTTCTCCTTTTGCAAGCCCCATACTACTTGTAAAAAAAAAGGATGGCTCCGATCGTCTCTGCGTGGACTATCGCGAGTTGAATAGCAACACTATTCCAGATAGATACCCACTACCCTTGATCGGTGATCAGATACAGCGCTTAGTTGGCGCTAAATATTTTAGTTCCTTAGATATGGCCAGTGGTTATCATCAGATTCCTGTACATCCCAACTCAATAGAACGAACAGCCTTTGTAACACCCGATGGGCAGTTTGAATATGTTACAATGCCATTTGGCCTCCGAAATGCACCATCAGTGTATCAACGAACTATCAATAAAGCTCTTGGCAACCTTTCTGAAACTTTTGCTGTCTGTTACATAGATGATATTATAATTCCATCCCAAACTATTGAGGAAGGTCTTCAAAGATTAAATTTAGTATTGAAAACTTTAACAACTTCTGGTTTCTCTCTAAACTTAAAGAAATGTGCTTTTCTTAAAACCCAGATAGATTATCTTGGATATCAGGTGTCATCCGGTCAAGTGAGACCAAACTCGCGTAAAATAAATGCTTTGTCCCAACTACCTCCTCCACAGACTGTCACACAGCTGAGACAGTTTATTGGTCTTGCATCATACTTCCGCCAGTTCATTCCAGGCTTTTCCCAAATCACCGCGCCCCTTTACAGACTTACATCCGGCAAAGGCAACATAAAGTGGACCCCAGAATTTGAAAACATTCGCCAAAAAAAATTATTGCAGTCTTAACTGATAAGCCAGTTCTAACTATTTTTGACCCTCAATGTCCTACCGAATTGCATACGGATGCCAGCTCTGAAGGCTATGGTGCCATACTTATGCAACGAAAAGATGGTAAACCCCATGTTGTTGAATATTACAGCAGAAGAACAACCCCTTGCGAATCCAAATACCATTCATATGAACTCGAGACGTTAGCAGTAGTTAACGCAATAAAGCATTTTAAGCATTATTTACAGGGTCGCAAGTTTGTAGTAGTAACAGATTGTAATGCCGTGAAAGCATCAAAGTCTAAAACAGATTTAACACCTCGTGTTCATAGATGGTGGTGTTTCCTACAAAGTTTTGATTTTGATATTGAGTATAGACCTGGAAAACGAATGGAACATGTAGATTTTTTGTCTCGAAACCCCCTCCCTCAAATACCTGAAACAAAAATAATTCAAAAGCGGGTTAATCTCACTGAAATAAGTGATAGCTGGTTCCAAGCAGAACAGCAAAAGGATCCTGATATAACATCAATTATATCAAGCTTGCAAAATAACAGCCTTGACCCTAATGTTGCGGGAACATATGAACTCAGACGTGGAATTAGAAAAATAGAAAGAAATAGTAGGAGCGCTTGGTTGCCTATTGTTCCCAAGTCATTTCAGTGGGCTGTAATCAATCATATACACGAAAGCATTATGCATTTAGGGTGGGAGAAAACTTTAGAAAAAGTCTATTGCTATTATTGGTTCCCACACATGAATAAGTACGTGCGCAAATTCATTGAAAACTGCATTACCTGTAGGTTATCCAAATCTCATTCGGGTAAAGTGCAAGCCGAATTGCATCCCATCCCTAAAGTATCTACACCTTGGCATACCATTCACATAGATGCCACAGGGAAGCTTAGTGGTAAGAATGATACCAAAGAATATGTATTTGTGATGATTGATTCATTTACAAAATATACTGTTCTGTATCACACACTTAATATCGATACCACCTGTGCTATCAAAGCTCTTAAATATATTGTTTCTTTGTTTGGTGCCCCAACTCGCGTGATAGCTGATCAGGGTAGATGTTTCGCTAGCAAAGATTTCAAAAACTTTTGTAATACACACGGTGTTGCTCTTCATCTGATAGCCACGGGGACTAGTCGAGCCAATGGTCAAGTTGAGCGAGTAATGAGTACTTTAAAGAACTTGCTTACAGCTGTTGAAGTTGGAAACAACAAATCATGGCAAGATGCGCTGCCTGAAGTACAAATAGCCTTAAACAGCACAATTAATCGTGTAACAAAGTCGAGCCCTTTGGAATTATTGATAGGTAAAGTAGCAAGGCCCCTAGACCTTATGACCTTAGATGATGACACAAGTGAAAATAATGTTGATTTAGCGGAAGTTCGTCAACGTGCAGCACATGCCATACAAAATAGTGCTATTACTGAAAAACAACGATTTGACAAAACAAAGGCAAAAATTAATCACTTTAAAGTAGGCGATTTCGTACTTTTGGAAAACCATGAACGGAATCAAACCAAGTTGGAGGCAAAGTTTAAAGGCCCTTTTAGGGTGGTTCAGCTGCTTGATGGTGACAGGTACTTGCTGAAGGCCTTGAATTCCAACAGAACATACAAATATGCTCACGACCGTGTGCGTGCTATGCCAGATTGTTATGTTCCGTTGGAATTAAGTGCTAATTTGGAGATACCTGGACGTGCCGATGACGGCAAAAGTAAGTAGATATAGCAGTGTTAAATTATCCTGTGTGACTATCGGTCTGTGTGACAATCGGTCTGTGTGACAATCGGTCTGTGTGACAATCGGTCTGTGTGACAATCGGTCTGTGTGACAATCGGTCTGTGTGACAATCGGTCTGTGTGACATTCGGTCTGTGTGACAATCAGTCTGTGTGACAATCAGTCTGTGTGACAACCCGTCTGTGTGACAAAATGTTTGAGTTAACCCATTGAAATTACTATCCCTCTTATGAGATAATTAGATATGTCTGAATGACAACCATTTTGGGTGATGTTGATTAAAGAAAGAATAGGGCCAGAATGGCCGAGCTTGAGTATACTACTTACCGTAATTTTGCTCTTTACAGATAGTTCCGATGACGAGACACACGAGGACGTGTGAAGGCGCAGGACGGCCGTGACGGCGCGTTCATATTATTTTGCGTATTTTTTGTGTTTTATTTAATTTATGTAGTGATTTTGGTTGACTTTTGTTTGTATATCGAATTATTTGCATTATAAACTCGGATTTAGATTTTCTTTGTAATTTAAAATAAGAAAATAAGTCACTAAACCAAAGAGGGGACTGCTTAGTCCGTGTGGGCTTGCGAGCGGCGTCAGCGCTAGTGACGCTTGTTGTAGTGAAGTGGGGGTGGTGGGGCGACCGGTGCCTTTATAAAGCAGCCGACGCGCTTTACGAACACACTTTGACTTGAGCCGTGGCGCTGACCGTACGCTCGCAATTCCGCATACCTCTTTGTGTTGTTGTTTTTTTTATTTAAGAAAATTAATTAGTATTGTTATTTTGAAATTAAGTGTTGTTATTTATTAACGAAAATAAAGTTGTATAAAGTACTTTGGCTCGTTTGTCAAAACTTCATTTTCTGCGGCCCGTGGATACGACTGAACGCTATCGTCAGCTCGGAAATCCTTCATATATTATTGTAGACTGACAAATATTCTGGTCATCATTGCAATGCGTATAATTAAACATTTGTAATATTAATGTGTGGAAATAAAAATATTCAAAAGTCAAAGGCATTTGTTTCACTTAGATTATTTACAAGCACTTCTGAATTGTCAAAAAGTAGGTCGGTTATTCAGAAAGGTGACGCTAGTTGCTTGTGCTTAAACGTACATAGGTATAGATGCTATGGAAAAGAACAAGCAAGGAACTCTACGGACACTCTTTTCAAATCTTTGTTACATTATTTTTGGTGCTTTGTATATGTAAAACTATGTAAATAAATGACAGAATAAACAATTTAAAAGATACAGTGTATGGTAACAATAAATGTTGAAGTTGTAAGTTGAATGGGTTGTGGTGGTGGTGTAGGTATTGAGAAATCCCTGATTGAATTTTCTAATACATTTTCCATTTCATGATTTGAAGAAGAAACATCTATATTATCTTGTGATACTACAGATTCTTCATGAACAATATGCTGCTGCCTATTCGTATCGTACTGAGTATGTCTTCTTACACTTCTGGATGCATTAGTCCAGAAATGTAAGCAAATTACTCTTCAGGAGTTCGCGTATAATATAACATTCCTGAGAGAAGAGGATGTTCTTCTGACATCTGAAAATAAAAAATAAAAATCTTAGCATTAGTTTAATAGGAAATTCGTCCGCGTGGAAGCCAAAAAGGATTCTAATAGGATTTCAATTAGTTGTTTACGTTATCTGCTGTTACAGTTAGCTGTACAACAAAATACAAATAGTGCTATTGACTTAGACTATTTTTGGTATTATAACAAATAATATTGTTGATAATACCTATAACAATAATGCATTCATTTTCCCCTACACTTACGTCAAAAAAGCGTGTCTTGGGAAAAGCGGTACAAGATACAATACTATAATATAATGAGATACTAACCGTTGCCGGAGTAATCCAGTATCGTAGAAATGTAACCATTACATCCGCTGCTTCCCCCAGTTGACGACGGGGTAGAGGATGTTTCAGAGCAAGGGCACAGTCCACACAGCGTGTCGTTTTTAACAAAATTGTTGTGCACAAAGAGAGAAAGGATCCAAAGTCGTAAAAACGTCCTACACAATCCACAGGATACAGTACAAAAGTTTTTAAAAATATTGCTCAATCGCGCAGGAATCGGAAGACTCTGCTGGACACGAACTCAATGCAATGATTCGTTATCTAATAACGCAATAACGCAAGATAAACTATATAATTTTCAATCAAAACATTCGTCGCTTTGTTTGACTTGAAAGTGACAATTTTGACTGTTAACATTTGAATTTCCGTGGTAGTGCTACCCACAGTTAATAAAAATCAACCATAAAAGATTACTTCGACACCTAAATACTTTTTGTTAGTAAAATAACATTGTTTTAAAAATGTAAAATAAATTGTTGGTAACGCAAAGAAATGTTATAGTCGTGATTTAATTATTTTTAGACATCAACGTGTGCCCTTTAAAGATATAATATGTAATCTATCAGTTAAGACTGATTATGGGAAAGTTAATGAAATTGGCAACACTGTTTTCACTTAAGTACGCCATTAAAGGAAGAATGCAAGGAAGTCGAATAAATAATTAATTAAATATAAAATATTAACCCCCGGAAAGATTTTCATGAAGTTATTTTAGGAAAATCAAAATAATATGTTATGATTTATGAGTATATTTTTGTGGCTATACCCTCTTATTTTATAGCGATACTAGATTTGGTCAATCTCTAAAACAAGCCGCCATCATGAATAATTTAAAACAATCTCAACATCCTTAATAAAACTGTAATCTGCAAAGATTTCCTCACTATTCCGGCAATAAATTATATGCGCGTTAACAATCTCAGAAAGTTATGCGGGTTATCTTCTCACGTCACAGCTGGGATATGGAAGATGTCCCAGTTCCGTAATTTGACATGGGACACCCTGATTAATGAATGGGACGTGTATACTGTTTAGAGGTGGGGTTACTATAGTGTGATGGTGGGTTAAAAGGACTAGCAAGTATAAAGGTGATGTAAAAAGGTAATCTATTTAAAAAAAAATACATGTGTTGCATGAAACTTTGAGTGTAATTACTTTATCTTACTAGCAGCTTTCCATGGCTGTTACAAATAATAGAAATTCTTAATTTTTTCCTACTATTGGTCAAAAGCAAAAAGGGACATTTCTGCTTTTGATTTTACCAAAAAGTGATCGAGGGGATTTTTTTTTTTTTTTTTTTTTGGTGAGTGGGAAATCATCCAATGACTGCTCCCGTCCTGGGTGCGACGGGAGGGCGTGTCAGACTCTTACTGACTAAAACCCACTCATGTTCCTTCGATTGCCCTTTATGTTCCAGGGTCACGGTAACCACTATAAACATTCCGCAACCCCGGCAGGCGTTGGCCCTGTTGGGCCCCTTCCTGTGCTGACTCCTTCTCTTTGAGGCGCGCGTGGAACAAAACGCGCCGTCTACGCGGTCCTGGTCCTAGCCGGGCGGCGAGCTACCCATCGCTCGCCATCCGCAGAACCGCGCCTACGGTGGCCGGTAGTCGTCTTGCGACTCTCGACGTCTTCGCCTGGGTCTTAGTCCGGGGCGAGAGGCTCGTCGTTGCCTCTCGCGCGCCGCCGCTTCCTTCACTAGCATAACTGCTTCGCAGAAGGAGGCGACGGCATCCCATTCCGTCTCGCCCCGAAGCATGGCCTGAACCAGCGCCGGGCGCGAGAGGTCACCGCCGCCGATCGCCTCTACGAGGACACGTCGATGGTCCGCCCATGCGCGGCACACCTCCACCGTGTGCTCGACCGTGTCCTCCAGGCGACCGTTACTGCAGTGGTGACACCCAGGCGTCGCTTCCGCCCGAATGATCGAGGGGATGATAATCATGTGTATTATATTAAACACTTAACGTTCCTCATGAATGAAAGTATAAATTTTGTATACTTTCACGCCGTTTTGCCAATATTTATTGGTGAACAGCATGAAAAGTTTAGTAGTTTTTGCGTTTAACGCAAACAGAGAATAAGACAGACGCAGTGGGTGACATTGTTCTAGAATGTGCAACACGAACCTAATAATGGCTTTTACTTATGCTGCATTATTGTCTTATGATACGCCTAAGAAGTCGGTTTTGTCATATTTTTACATGCTGTAAGCACAGCAGAGGTCGACTATTTGGGCAATGTCCATAATTGGGTAATCGAGTTTAAAAACATATAAAGCAAAGGAAAATTATAAATACGAATAGTAAAAGCTTGACGGGTACAATTTAATAATAATATAATGTTTCTATCATGGCCAGATTATAGAATGTATCATTTCATAAAATATTGTTCAACAAGTTCTAATCTAACGAAATCAAATGAAATGAACACAACTACTTCACGAAATTAACAATTAAGACCGGTCCACCACATAGATATAGGCGTCCATAGAACTATATAAAACTATAAATAAATAGTTAAGGATTATTCATAAAAAATCCAAAAGTTAATCCAGCGTTAAAATTAAATTTTCTTGCTCTCTTTTGTTTAAAATGGGATATTTTATGAGTTTTAAAGCACCCCACTTAGAACTCCACATCCTTTATTGCGAAACAGATGACACACCGACACTTAATTTAACGACGCAAACAAATCCTCAACAATAAACAAAAATAAGATTAATCATAAATATAGTAAATGAACTGAGAATATTGATAACAACAAAAGACGCGGTTTAACAATCTCATTAAATATTTTACTGACATTTAACGGCCTATAAAGTACTCGCAAGGGCACTATTTGTTCGTTTACGGATCGAATTCAAATAAACTTTATTTATTCTAAAGTTTGATTTTATAGCCCTCTTTTGTTTTTGTTTAGCAATCGTTTTGTTTTAGCCAGAAAGAATGGAATTCTTTGTCCAAATTTCAAGGGCGATTTTCTTTTGTTTGCCTTTTAAATGGCAGTTGAGGGGTTTTGTGTTTAAAATAAATTGGTAGGAAAATGTTTGAGGGAATTGTTGGAGACGATCTTTTTTTGGAGAAATTGTGAAATATTAAATAATCGTTAAGGTAAAACTTGCCCGCCAAATCCAAGTGTCCATTTTTTATGTCCATATTTATAGGTGTGGAAAATAGATCGTATAAGGAAAAAAAAACGTTTCGCAGTTCGATTTAAAATGACAGAATGCTATCTAAACTAATTGATTAACAAGTAATTGAATGAGTGAATGATCGAGTATGATAATCGAGTGGATGAGTAGAGCAAGCATTCTAATCTGTAAACACAGGGATTTTCTAGTTTACACTTTAGCGTCGATTTGTAATTATATATTACTAGTTTCTGCCCGCGGCTTCGCTCGCGTTAGAAAGAGACAAAAAGTAGCCTATGTTACTCTCCATTCCTTCAACTATCTCCACTTAAAAAATCACGTCAATCCGTTGCTCCGTTTTGCCGTGAAAGAAAGACAAACAGACAGACAGACAGACAGACAGACACACTTTCCCATTTATAATATTAGTATGGATGGGTGATATAAACATGTTATTTTCACTGTTAGGTATATGAATAACAAACTGTAACGTAAATTGTAATTTATGAGTAAAATCCACTAGTTTGACCGTGCTCTCTTTAAATAATTTTAATAATCGCATAATATTATAATTATTAAAGTCGCCGAGGTTAATTTGCACAAAACCTGATCATTTTTTTTTGCACACATAAAACAAACATTAGACAATTTGAAAGAACGATATGCCCTAGAAAGCAGTTTTCAACGATGTATATTGCATAGCACCATTTTGAAACTGCTTATTTCATTCGAGACATAGAACTGACTTTCTTATAAATAGCCCATAACGGATATAATGACACCCAAAATAAATCTATTAAATCAAGTCAAGATTAAGGTCAAATATAGGAAAGCGTCTGTAGGTAGTTTACCTATAATTATTTACAGTAACTCGTTTATTCTTAGCTTACATATAAAACATTAAGGTAAACCCCAAATGCAGCTAAAATCGGAGCCCAGATTCACGAGAACTCCTAAAATTCCCGAGCTCTGCTAACCATCTCCACTCCGATTTAGTACCAAAATTAGATTGGATTCGGCATGTGAATCATCGGTGTAGGCCAATTAGAATTTCATACGATTCCGCCCGTCTGGATAATATTTTATTTAAGGCCAGAAATTCGATTAACACTTTCGGCATGAGTATTTTGCTTCGCGCTTTTGGCGTTTTCGTTTTTTGATTAAATGGTTTTGGATTCGTTTCCTGTGCTTGAATCTATTTAGAGGTTTTATTGGTTGCAACGTTAATTATGCCAGCTTCTGCATTCAAATTCTTCTGCTTATAGGTTTAGTAAACGGCTAACTAACGACTATAATGTAACTTATATGTTTTTTTTTTCTGTAATCGGACTAATATTTCCTAAAATCGCGTCATGTTGCAGTTTTGACAGGGCGCCACTCCAAGTAAGACATTGGTATTCAGCAAGCTCTTGTTAGATTGGAAGCTGACCTTCATAGTTGCGGGGTTGCGGAATGTTTGTAATAGTTACCGTGACCCCGGAACATAAAGGGCAACCGAAGGAACATGAGTGGGTTTTAGTCAGTAAAAGTCTGACACGGAAGACGACAGAAGTCATTTGATGATTTCCCACCCAAAGAAAAAAAAACCTTCATAGTTGACAAAGCAAAAGATTATTTGAATAAAATAGTTTTGAGTTTGAGATGCCGGCTGCTTTCAGCAAACATTTTGCATCAAACTTTATTGGTTTTGACATCAATAACCATCAGTACAAGTATCAATAAAACCTTTTACGATACATCTATCGTGTTGACTTTGCACTCTGCCGACAAATTATTGCCTATTTGTTAATTCGATGCGTATGCGCCAGTTACAACCGTACTATCCGCCGGATGCGACCAATTACTACTAGCGTCTCTTTCCTGCCTTCTGACATTTTATTTTTACAACGCCAAATTTGTTGGTGTGTAATTGGGAAATTTATGAGCTACACAAATACGGACCGTTCTAAAAATAGCTCTAAAGACAATAAATTGATACTAGAATGGGACGCTCTTGAAATGTTTATCATTAAGTTCCGCATTTGTTTTCGTTCGGAATGTTGTACACAACGCCATGTCAATAAATGATGGGTATATTTTTTTTTATTAATTAGTAACTATCTTTCAGTCTCGTCTTATTAAGAAATATAATATAATTAAAATAGTTTGAAAATGAGCATATGAATGATTAGCTTTTGTGTGTTACTTTTGTTTACACCAAAGACAAAAAAAAAAGATAACCGACTTCGAAAACTAAAAGCTCAAAAATAACTATTTCGGAAGTCGGTAGCAACATAAATCGACCGGCAGAAGAGAAGCCACCGACTTCCGAAATAGTTATTTTTGAGCTTTTAGTTTTTGAAGTCGGTTATCTTTTTTTTTAAAAAGCTTTTTATTTTTTATTTTTTACTTTTTAGTTAGAGTCTCAGTGTCTGACAACGTTTTAGGGTAGCTCTCAAAATAAACTTATAATCATATAAAATAAAAACGGCACTATGCGCGCAACGTCACAGGATATCCATTAGTGTTATATACTAAAACCTTCCCCAGAATGTAACAAACACTTTGCTGAAAACCGCATCAAAATCGGTTTAGCCAAACGCGAGATAATCGCGGACAAACATACATACATACATACAGGTCGAACAGAGAACCTACTTTTTTTTTTAATTCGGTTAAAAATTGACAAAGAAACCCAGCCGGTGTCATAACTGCAAAAAGGGTAAGGAAGGAATTTTCCAGATAGATTAAAAGATGGAAGTTAATTAGGTGTACATTTATTTTCGAGCGATGGTATCTTAAGTATTGCAGAAATTCACTAGACGCATATAGTTGAACGCGTATATATCTGGTAAGCAATTATCTAAACTGAAATATAAACTATTTGGATTTTTACTCATGATTTGCCTTCATGCACGCTAATAAGCTCCGTGTGCACAAATAAGATCATAATAGTGTCTGTCAAAAACCAATATTTAAAAGTTATGAGCTTTTGGAGAAAAAATTGAGAGACTTAAAGATATATTGGGCGAACCAATTTTTGTGAGGTTTTTATCCAATAGTACATAGGTTATCTAGCTATGGTTTTAAGACATCTTGCATCAAAATCAAATCAAAATCAAATCAATCAATTCAAAACGAAATTACCAAGACTTCTGTTAGCTTTAATTGCTATCTTAATGTCTTCGGTGGCGGGGTTTTTAAATCTTTAATTTTAAAACTTATAGCCTATGCAGATAAATCAGACTTATTAGAAATTGGAATAATATGAAGAATTTTCACCTCACTGAGAATATCTTAAGTACCGGCTCTTTTCGTATACAAGTACGAAAAAAGAAACGTTGAATTTTCTCTCAGTCAACTCCAGTATTGAGGCGTTAATGTGACCCATTGAGCTGTAAAAGATACTGTCACATAGGTACTAACGGAAAAGACAATATTGTACACAGTTTATGAATTTGTTAAACTTTTGATTGTTATACGAGCTGTCTCTTGCGGTATCACCCGCGTTATGTTGGGTTTTTGATCATTGCTCCACACCCGTGGGTCATAGCGGAATGTAATGAATAGAATAGAATAGAATGATTTATTTTTGTAAATAGGTAAAAAATTACACTTTTACACGTCATTTTTTTTCTTATTTTAATCGAACGATGGGGCCGGTGTTTCCTAGCTGGACTACTCTGAGAAGAAACAACCGAAACAAACTCAGAGGTCAAAGTCTCTTTTAAAGTCCATACAATATTGTATTGGTCAAATTATGCGAGGACCATGAAGGTAATAACTGAAGTGATCTCTTGATGAGAGAAGCACACAGATTTGAGTGGACCTGTCCAAACAGTGCAAGCATTTGTCAAAAGTCGTTTAGCTCAACTAAAACGTAAGGAGCTTAACGTCTTGACGAACAATACCAAAGTAGGGACATTCGGGTAGGCCGCATTAGATACTCAAACCGTCAGTAGTTGTAAAACATACTAGTAACCTAACAGCCCACATAGTCCTCACACTCACAATAAATATAGTGTAAAAAAAAAATATAATATACTTATAAAAGTACACAAATGTCAGATTCAATAATTAACATGTCAAATAGGGAAAAAAAATATGGTATACAAAATAATATACTTATAAAAGTACACACCAATGTCAAATAATGATAATATCAATGTCAATGAATGAAATTATGTAAACATAAATGTCAATATAGGCCCATGATTATCATTGAAGCAGCTCAATTCCAAGCATTAGAGTCCTCAATATACTCTTTAACAGAATAGAAAGCATTTCGGCATAATTTACGTTTTACTAATAATTTAAATTTGGTAATACTAAGTTCTTGAATCTGGATTGGAAGTTTATTATAAAAGTGTATACATTGACATTTAAAGGAACCACCTATTTTCCTAAGCCTAGTTGAAGGAACAATATATTTGTCCTTGTTTCGTGTGTTAATATTGTGGATATCACTGTATTTTTTAAACTGATTAATATTTTTATGTGCAAACAACAGATTTTCATATATGTATTGACAGGGCACAGTCATAATATTAATCTCTTTGAATTTGTCTCTGAGGGAGTATCGGGGACTCAATTTATAAATTGCACGAATAGCCCTTTTTTGTAACACAAATATTGTCTGAATATCGGCGGCATTTCCCCACAATAGAATGCCGTACGACATCACACTGTGAAAATAACTAAAATAAACTAAACGGGCTGTCTCTAAATCAGTTAAACAACGAATTTTCCTAACGGCGTATGCTGCCGAACTTAGTTTTTTTGACAGTTTATCTATATGGGGGCCCCACTGGAGTTTGGCATCCAAAGTTATTCCTAAGAATACTGTGGAAGCCTCGGGTTTCAATTCCTCCCCCTTTAATAATATTCTGGTTTCTACTTGTCTAACATGAGGCAGTGTAAACTTAATTACTTTAGTTTTTTTCTCGTTTAGAAGTAAATTGTTTCCGTTAAACCAGTTAACAATCGATGCTAAGGAACTATTTATAACATCAGCACATAGTTGTTGACGTTTAATCTTAAATAAAAGTGAAGTGTCGTCTGCAAACAACACTATATCGTGCTTATCTTGAATGTTATGTAGACTATGTGTTAATCTGATGAAATAGTGGTATTACTGTACAGTGCTATCAAAATTCGTTCGTTATTTTTGCGTGTAAGAGAAACAAAAACACATACATCTATTTATAGCTACAAACTGTCATTGATATAATAAATAGTTTCTATAAAGGAGACATTAAAACCCCTCGTTTAACAGATTATAATGTGTATGAGGTTTAGTCGTCGACTTTGTCTGAGCACTAGTTTAAAGCCTAAAACACAAGGGGCTAAAGCAGCTTAAAAACAGTAGTACCAAAAGATATTTGCAATCGAACTAAAAGATTTTCAAAGATTATCCTTTAAACAAAATAATAAAAAAGCTTTACCTTGTCTAGACCGATGTAATCGCGTTTGTCAAGCAAAATTAAACTGAATAGTAAAGTCCAATTGGTTCAAAATCGATAAATTCCCTGATGACTTTAACGTCAATATGTTTGTGTGGGTATACGTTTTGTGACCATAAATGAGCCTTTGGGACTCGTAAATCTCAGTAATAAGTCGAAAAATAAAACAGCATCAACTCTTTGTTGTTTTTTTGTTTTTGCGAAATAACATAACCCTTTTTACCGCTACCTAAAGAACTATATAAGTTAAAAAAATTGAAATATAACCCGGTTATTCAGAAGTCTGCTAACTGCCGTTTCCTTGGTGGTGAAACCGCAAACTTCCGATTAATGGCCGACTGAGAAAACCACAGGGTGTGTCGTAATAAACGTTACTTGCAAAGTACAGGATGGGTGGGATTTTTTACTGGATATTGCTGGAAAATTATAGATGGTGAAGGAATTATAGATGGTTGTAAATTTTAGTACCGTGGCTGTGTTATCTTTGTTAGTTCATTTTGTGTGGGTTCAGTCAGGTTTACTTATAAAATGGGTTTTACTTTTAACGTATAATAGGTACATCATAAAATTCAGATTATAACTAGATTGTCTATAACTAGGTAGATAGAGTTTTGTACTATTTCACACAAAACTACTGAATAGATCTGTTGAAAATTTACCTAACTTCGGACTATGGCCCAGGGGATAAGAAAACAGTAACCCGCATGGGATAGGAAAAGTAATTGAAGCCGCTAGGGACATCTAGTTAAATATTATGATAACTAATATGCTATACGCACAACTTTAACGCACTGTATCGTCGGCATTTTTCGTTTACCAGAAAAAAGAAAAAATACGTGCCCAAAATTTTTTAATAATCTCAATGACGGACTAATTACTTTTTTGGTCGTCTCGCCTATTATTGTTATAACGAAAACTAAAGAATTTTGTTATATTTATTACTTGTTGTAACAAAAAGAAAATTTAATATTCACACGATAAGTATTTTAAGATTGCCTATAAAATATTCAAAGTCAAGTGGTGACGGCTCAGAGTGTCTTAAGAAAATTAAAATATAAGCAACAAGGTTTTATCTTACTGCACAAAGAAAGTTTTTTGTGTTTTATTAGTGTAACATGCATCATCTTTAAGACTTAATTTTTCTAATCGTAGTTGGATACTTTTTTTATTTTGACTAGATTTATGAGAACTAGACTGTAAAACTTTACACTCATCGTTTTGTTGCTAATGTTGTTAAAGCTCATTTTGATCATGTGAAAAAAGTTCGTGAAAGATCATGCGTTTCGTTTATGTGAAGAAGTCTTTGCCCCGCAAGGCAGTAAGATTAGGACTGGTATAATTGTTTAATTATTACTAAAATGCGATGCGAAGAAATATATCCAATCACCAAACCATTTATACCTAACCTCACTTTTGAAAACCCTCAAACCACTTTCCAATGCAATCGAAAACAGAACTTGACCAATGAAAATAAACGATTCGGTCCCATTTATTTTCTTATTTGTTGATACGAGACATAAATCTCCTGGAGAACCGATTGTCGAGATAAAACAATTTCTATCCGTGACACTTGGCCATCGGATACCACCCACGTACTTTGTATTTAAAGCGTTTGGGTGACTGATACGGATTGCATGTTATTATTGCAAGTTGGTGAAGATATTGATTGCTGCGCAATTTAAGGAACATTCATTAGGTTTACCTGAATTGTTATTTGGACTTTCTTCAAAAAGCTTATCCAAAATCTATTCTGCGTGGTCTGTTACACAAAAATTATAATTTATGTCAGGACTTTGACCCGAGTTTCGCAGTTGAGGAATGTTTATGATAGTTACCGTGACCCCGGAACATAAAGGGCAACCGAAGGAACATGAGTGGGTTTTAGTCAGTAAAAGTCTGACACGTCCTCCCGCCGCACCCAGGACGGAAGCAGTCATTGGATGATTTCCCATTCCCAAAAAAAAAAAAATTGTCAGGACTTTAAAAGAAACGATAATCCTTGAGTTTCTTTCGGCATTTCTTTTTAATGGTAGTCAGCTAGGAAATAGCCGGCTTCATCTAGTTTTTAACAAATATGCCGACATTTTTTGGGTTTCAAGAGGATAGAAGTTACGTTTCAAAGCGAATACAATTTGAGTAGAAGTCTTGAATCATTCTGGTTACCTATACAAATAAACCGAATAAATTAATATCACGGAGACAAGTCACACACGACCGTCTCATTCTAAAGCATCTAGGCAAAACCTGTGCTATGGTAACCAGATAACTGTTATACATACTAACATAATATATAAATATAAAACATAAAATAACAATGAAGTTTATCACACAAAGTTTGTCTGAGGTGGGAATCGAACCCACGAATTCCAGCTTAGCAGTAAATTTCACTAATCACCAGACCAGCGAGCCAGTCAACATCAAGATTTTATGGATGTTGTAGCATTGACCTTTTTCTTACTAAACTTGAATCCTATTTCATATGACCTTTGAATAGTATTCTTCTTCTTATTCTACAAAAATAATGAAATGACCTGATCTTTACATTTACTTAAAGGTCATTTTCTTGTTTCACATTTCCAAGTTGGTCTTTGAATTTAAAATATAAGGTTCTAAATGCTGAACTTTATCTTTTTTTAGGAACAAGTATCATTCTATTAGTGAATAAATGATTGCAATTGGACTATTAATAAAATATATTCTATGTAGCTAGATGGTAGAAGAGATGCTGGATTTCTTTAGAAAAAGAATATAATATGTCTAGATTTAAGGTCTAAAATCAAAATAGTTAAAAAGCAATGTGTAATAAAAGCATAAAAATTATTCGCAGAAACAAATAAAAATTGCAAATTAAAAACATGTCGTCCACGCCTTGCCTTGTGACATACCGATACTCAATAATTCATAGCCTTTTTATTGCTTATTTTAACATTGAATGATGGTTAACATACCGTACAACAGGTTCCGAGAAAGTGGTCGACAGAAATAAACCAATAAAAATTGATAGCGTAATATACCAACCAGGTTTATTTTTAAGTTGTCGCGGAGTCTTAACTTTTTGCTAGGAATGCGGACTGGGGTACAGTCAGTACAACACTTCTAGTCAAGTGGCTTGTAGAATAGATGGTAAAATATAATAGTTTGTTGAATGTATGGGATTGACACAAGCTGACGCCTTGTGACGCTTGTATTGAAATCCATTCTACAATGCCGCTTGTCTAGCCACACAGTTCTGAAATAACGTCAAACGGAGTACCGGGGTGAATGTAGACTGGGACCTTTAAAAGGACTTTTAACGCCAAAGTTACATAAAGTGTTACTCTCAAAGATCATAAATATTATAATTACGTTTAAAGCTGTCCTGATTCAAATATCTGGCAGATAAATTCATACAAAGTCTGTTTCATTTTTTAATTTATCTTGTAGATAAGGACTATTTCAAGATTGCGAAACAGGCCCTTATTATCGTGTTTGCTTAAAACTACAGCCATTTTTAATAATATAAGAAATAAGAAATAAATCTAGAAGTAGTATATTGTTTTTTCATAATCCATACTAATATTATAAATGGGAAAGTGTGTCTGTCTGTCTGTCTGTCTGTATGTTTGTCTTTCTTTCACGGCAAAACGGAGCGATGAATTGACGTGATTTTTTGAGTGGAGATAGTTGAAGGGATGGAGAGTAACATAGGCTACTTTTTGTCTCTTTCTAACGCGAGCGAAGCCGCGGGCAAAAGCTAGTATGAAATAATTCACATAACTATTCAGCACCATACGACTTTCTTGATTCATACCCACTTTCTTAGTTTACCTTAAATATTGGCTGTCATTAAAGTAAGTCTAAAAACGGCAATCCACGTCAAACACGTAAGAAATCAATACTCGTATCGTAACTGTATGAAAAAAGTCTTAGACCGGCTGTGAGTCAATTATAGGGTGGATTTAGAACAAGTTTAATGGCGACGTCCTTTAGTTTAGCCATGTTCCGTCTCTGTCATGCACTTGACGTTTAACAGTGACAGATTATAGTGTTTAGCCAAAGTATGTGCTAAATAACGTCTAATTATCTCGCCATTAGACACTCGCTATATAGCGTTTCTTAGAATTAAATCGATTACATCTTGTCCATATTCAGAAAAGTTAATTTATCAATATTCAGAGCCACTGAAAATGTAAGTCTTAAGAAATAGTAAAACTACACGTGTAACGTCTAAAAGTTCCGCCTAATAAAATACAAAAGAAGCATAAAGAAATATAAAGTTAAAAGGCCAACGAAGACGAGACGAATTTTTAATTTTACGGCACTGAAACCGTCGGTTTCAATTAAGAACCGAGCATTATAAAAATTAAAAATATCAAAAAGGATTAAATCTGTAATATTTAATAAGTGGCTCTGAAAATAATTTATGACCGGATCACAAGAGTTATAAACTATGAGAATGCGTCATGGATTTTCTTTATGTACTGTCTGGATTCAGCTTTAGGGCAGGTTTACACGAGGGTTCATGTATTTTTTTGCGAGACACTGCACTCGTTGCACACGATCTCCTCCCTTATTCTCTATTCGCACACTAATGGCCAAATATTCAAACGCCACTTAATTTTAAGATGCTCCAAATCTTGTTACTGTCCTTACTTTATTTCTTTAGAGTGACAAAGGCAGCAACAAATCTGAGAGCGACTTTAAAATAAGTTACGTTTGAGTATTCAACCATAGTTCATTCATACTTTTGTGCGCGATTTTGATGAGTATGTGCATTTGCGAATGGAACGCTGAGCTTGCGCGAAGTTCGTAATTTCGTCGTTCGTAGCTATTGTTTGAAAATCATGACCATGTTCGTCCTTTAATTCTTCAATGGATGCTTACAATATTAATGAAATCAACCAACCATCAAATGTCGTGTGTAGTTCCAGCTCAGTAATTTAGGCCTTGTTTCAAAACAAGTAATGACCTTATTGCGCAAAAAATAAAGCATGAATTATCATGAAAGGAATAAGTTCTCGGAATCGCGTTAATAAAATTTTTGTTCCTGTGTTCATACCCTTAGAGTATCATGTAGCCTTTTAATGGCTGGAAGGTTAAGTATTGTGTTACTAAAGAGAAAATTTCTTTTGATGTAATGCGGATATGACAACGAATTCCTTGGCTTTTTTTTTATTATGTTGTAAAGGAAGGACCTCAATGGCTCGATGGCGTAACAAAATTATTTTAAGCTCTATTCTGTACAAAATTCGACGATATTAGATAAAGCTTGCTTAAGGCGAGTCAAAGAGTTAAGTAGCATTTCAGCTCTTATGACATCACTTTTAATACACATAGAAATATTTCTACCAAGCAGCCCGGCTAGTGAAGAATTAAACAAAACGATCTCAAATGTGCCCTTGCAGTTGTATGATATGTTCACTCAAATGTCTCGCTGATTGGGCCACATGTTCAATCATTCGTTGCTTTCTAAATGATTGAATTGAACTAAATGATGTCAAACCGTACGAGATGTTTGTGATCGGGCGCCATTGGTACTGGTCATCTCAAGCTGCATTTTCAAGTAATTTTTTGAGGTTGATATTTTTTTTTTGCAATATAATCGGCACGTTGTGTTTCAATCATTGGCATATTGCTGACTTTTTCAAGTGTTTTTTTGGACGTAGATATTTCCTTTTGCAATATAGTCGGCGCGTTGTGTTTCAATTATTGGCATATTTAGGTTAAAATTAGTACAACCCCAACACTTTTTATGATTTCAGTAAGCTGCAGCAAGTCATTGAGACAGTTCTCCAATTACTTATAGAATACATTAATATACTTTTACTGACAAGTTCAGGATTTGATCTTATAAGTACAAGTGGGGTTTTCGGCTTGTATAAAGCGTACGCCTTTGATTCCAATATCTATACAATGTGCAACTGTAAATAAAATGAATATATATATCTTCTTCCGTACTTAACATAATCTTAATTAATCTTGAAGAATCTCTACATTCTTTTATGTACTTAAAATTTACCAAGTATAAAATCGGGAAAATTGTGACTTACTGTGATTAATGTGGAGTTTCTCTACAATCCAAATAAATACCTTATTTACAATCGACAAAAATGTGACTTACTACGATTATGTTAAGCACGGGTAACTCAAACTCAAATGCCCTTACTATAATCACTGTGTAAAGTTATGTCATGAATAAAGCCTGTGTAACCATACATTTTTTGACGTATAAACCTGTCATAACTTTATGCAGCGATTATTAGTAAGACGCAAAGTATTTAATTTATAGTTGTGTGGCAGTTTTAACCTCTGTTTTTAGCGTCATATGCTAAACAAAAATCAAAAACTATTCTAAATTCATGAATTTTATCTACTAACACAACAGTTGAACAACAATAAACTCTAAATACATAGTTTAAAATCGTAATAAAATTAGATCCCCACATAACCTCGTTACTTCTATTACAATTGAATGCAAGATGAGATCAAAAGGCTCACGTTAAGTAGAACTTAGTTCATTTACATACTAACGATTATTATTTTACTAGCACATGTGTTTTGAATATGTATTACACTAAACGTTTAATTCAACGAAGCAATTACTTTTGAACAGCGGTTTTTAAACTTTTTGGCACTTTCTTTTATTAATTTACATGACGTTTAGTTTTGAATAGTTTATAATAGGGTTGGTTAATTTTAATTTTTTTTATTATTATGTACTACTAGATAACCAGCTGTCTGTTTGCATGTGCGTCTGCTACAGGGTTTGGGACATCTTTTAATCTTATTTGATATTTTTTACTCTATTATTTACAAATAATAATAATAATTATTAACCATTAGAAAATAGAATGGGGTCCCGTAAAACCAGATCCCGTTTACGAAAGAAACTTGTTAAAAAAAGCCTCGAACGGGGGGTAATCACAAACATTAAAGTTTCTAGAAAAGCGACCACATTTCATAGATAAAACTAAGAAGAATAGAGATCTATGCTAAGAGTTGGTCTTCATTCATAGTATAATTTGTGTAACTTGATTGCTTTCTTAGAAATGCTTAAGACTGCTATTATCCACCGCACCCGCAAAAAATGAGATGAGTTTGAGCAGTATGTATGTTGGTTCTGCGATTATTTCGCGCGACTTTGATGCGGTTTTTATTTAGTTTTTTTTAAAGAGCACGTTTAATGTTTTAACCCTCTTCAAAAGAAGGTTCTCACGACAAAAAAAAATGCTTTTTGGAATGTCGCAAGTCAGTAGTAATGTAAAACAACAAAAGGTCGGAACACGATTTCCGAAAGTAAGTTATTTTAATATAAACGTTTCTCTTGAACCACTCTAAATCACCGATTAAAAACCGCATGAAAATCCGTTGCGTAGTTTTTAAGATCTAGGCATTCATAGTTGAGACAGACAGCGGATAGCGACTGTCTCTATACTTTGTAGTGATATAAGATAAAGCACAACCTTTTACGAGTCTTACTCGCCCTTAGCTAGTATTTTTAAATGTCTAGACTGAATAATAAATTCAGTTATCAAATCCGCTAGCCGCAGAACATACTAAAGACAGCTGTATAACACAAAATGCCCAACCGTTTGCTTGCCCTTTGGGCATTATTGGTTCAGAATTGCCCTTTAGGCATTATTATTGGCTCAGAATTACCCTTTCAATTGTTTTGCTATTCAACAAGCTGCTCTGTCTCTGAATTTATGATGAGTCTCTAGAAGTTTAAATAGTTATTGCAAGTTCTTAAAGTGCCTATCGTCGCTTACAATTTTGCTTGGACATGAATACTGATGAAGTTTTGAATAATTTATCTTTTAGCACTTGTATTTAGTATTAGCTGGGTATAGTGGTTGTGTGTTGCAACTACTTTAGGACAGGTCTTTGACTGAAGTAGAGTAAATTCTGTAAGATCTATACAATACAAGCTGATGGCTACGGTTTCAGTCGCCTATTTCCTTACAAACTTTTGTCTACTGTTGCTACCGCGCTAGGAGTTGAATCCAAAAGATATTTTTTCAATGAGCATACTCATCACAAAAAGAAACCACTGTGCAAATTTTAAAATATTAGATTATCTCCAACACATTTGTCTCTTTAGATCCAGATGAATATCACTAAAGTATTAACTACTTGGAATCATCAAAAGAAAGCAAAAATATTAATCACTTCTAAACCCCCAGAAATTAAATAAATTAATAAATAATAAATAAATAAATAAATATCCTGGGACATCTTACACACGGCCATCTGATCCCAAGCTAAGCAGAGCTTGTGTTATGGTAATCAGACTGATATACATACTTATATAATTTTTAAATACATACATAATATAGATAAATAACACCCAGACACAGAACAAACAATTATGCTCATCACACAAAGTTTGTCCTGGGTGGGAATCGAACCCACGACCTCTGGCTTAGCAGTCAGGGTCACTGACCACTAGACCTACAGGCCCGTCAGTAAATTCACATAAACATCAAACAGTTTCCTGAAACAACATTTAAGCAATGTTTCATTAAATGTTCCAATTTTATAATCAAACATTACATCATTTTATAATCCCGCAAAGTCTCTATTACATTGAGTAACACTGACCGAAAACTACTTCCAAGAAAAGTAAAAATAAGAAAACCGTAAAACCTAAAGTTTATATCTTCCGAAACAAGTCAATCGACCGACTTCAACATAAATAAAGGTTTGATTCACGCAAGACAAAACATAAACAAAGTCATAGATTAAGAAACCGGTGTATATAGATGCGCACTCTCTTCACACCCTGAGCTTGTTTGGCATTTCTTCTCAGTGGCCGACAGTTAAGTAATGCTGACTCAAACTAATTATAAAACAAACATGGAAAAGGGATTTTATTCCATCAGAGGATATCAATGTTCCGCCTATTTTTGGTATTTGATTCCATTTGAACACAATATTTATGCATATTATTTATTCACACATTATCATTATGAAAACATAAATCTCTTGGATGATTCCTAAGAGGTAATCTCTATGAGTAGATGATAGCTAAATTGATACATTAGAGAAAAACCTTTTAACAATATAGCCACGAATCAAAGTATACTTTTATAATACCTATACTTTATTTCTACTTACAATAATTCGAGGGCTGAGGCTTATTCAGTAGCCTTAGAGACAACCAGTGTCAATCTAAATTCCACAAATCCGCAATTTGGTTCTCTTTTTCTTCTCTATACGGTTTGATCGACGTAACCAGTAAAAAGAGTTTCGAGTGTGATCGTAACTTATGGCAAAACAGTCGGCACCACAAGTGCCATAACGTGTCGTTGGATGGGGCAATCTGGCCTACCAGTAATCAATTTCAGGATTTTCATTAAGAATGCATTCAAAACTTCCGTGTCCCTTCTGTTAATTTATACTCTATGCCAAAACTAACACACTGTATCGATTGAGGTCGATATAAAGATTAGACTTGCGAGTCATTCCGGCTACTTGTAATGCATTGTCCTGGTTGTATCGCTAGGATTGATAATAATGGTCTAAGCTGGTGTATTAATAGAACAACTGTCAATTGTGAACAGAATATTAGTTTTGCTGATTTACGTATTTGTGGCTAGACCATATGAATTAGCGATAACAAACTACTTTAGATATTGCGCTCATATTGATATTGAATTACTTATCCCTGGACAAATAAATTGATAGAGAGGGGAAAAATTCGATTCGTCCAACTCCAAAGATTCACAAGTTTTCACCAATAGAAGGTCTAGTCGAGCTTTTAAATACGAATGGGAAAGGTTGCAGGGAAACGCCAGTAATTAATAAGGATGCAGAACAGTTAAGCAAATAACTTGTGTGAAATCGTCATCTCGATCTCTACATACCTTAAACAACCGCAATTTTATTTTTGTCATAAACACTCAATTATTCTTAACTTCGATCTCTGCACTTTTAGCCACCACAAGTAAAAATCCATCAAAATCCGCCCATTATAATCGTAGTTCCACTCCGAAAATATCATTAGTCTAATTGCACTCAGCCACTCATAGAAACAAAAAAAAACCTATACATTAGCAGTAGCACAAACCGCGCTTTCATAAAATCCAAAAATAACCAAATTCAGAGTCACCTTATTACTGGCCAGTTTTTGCAAAAAGGAGAATATTTTTCTGTTCCCATATTTAACTCGTTAACGTTCTGCATGACAACATGGCATTATATTTTTAAGCCGTCAATTATGGAGACACAAAATGGCATAGTAGGAAGTGATGTTAACTAATGGATACCGGAAAAAAATATTAGTGGGTGTAAATAACAACTGAGTTGATGGTTCGCCGCTAGAACGGGAAAAAGTGGGTTAGCTTTTACTGTGAATGTGAGGAGTCAAATAGTAGTTTTGAATAGTTGTATGGTATTGCACACTATCTTTAATGCAATTCAGTTTATGATTATTGAAGACATCGTATTAAATTCTGTTTCCTTCACTTCAATACAACATTACAAGTTTATTAAATACTGATTTTTACAAACTATTTTTTGCTGTTTACATTAGGCTTTTAGAAGACTTGAAACCAAAAACTTGAAGAAAAGGGGCTAGAAAACGTTCTTAAGAAACACATAAGTATATATTTTTTTATACTCCCGGCAGCAATACGCCCTTATCTACAGCTCAGGCTACAAATCCACCTCAAGCATAATGACAGATTTAACTCACTAGTTTAATAATGCACCAAACATATACAAGAACAACTATTGGTCAAATAACAAACTCATGTTTTCTTATCTCGTTTTACTAAATAAACAACATAAATGGAATTGTTTTCTTAGATTATGATCACGCGATACACAGCGAAGTAAAATCAGTATAGACGATAAAATCAACGACCGATTCAAATGCAACCCAAGAATTCCTAACACAGGTATCTGTTATGTCAAATATTAACATAAAATAAACCCACGCAGATCTGTCTTTATCTTTTATCTAACATTCAAGAGATATTTGTTTTAAATATTCAGTTAATCTTGTAATCAAGGGAATCTAGACCAACATTTGATGATCTGTTAATTATCTCTTGCTGGCTTTGAACGAGTGTATTTCGGGAATTACACTAGAGGAATGTCGACTTAAAAAGTTTTTTATGCATAATGTTTACCCTTATCTATATGGTTAATCCGTGTGCCAAATTCATTTTAAATCTAAAGCCCATAAGGTGTGATAACCATGATACACGAACAAAGATACCTACGTATTATCGAACAATCTTGGGTAGGGTTCTAATTTTGAACACCGGAGCCGATAGTTTTTCTTTTTTCAAATGGCACCTAACAGCCGGTATCACTTACAAATCGCTTTGCAAATAGATCCTTTTTTTGTAAAATAAGACAAGAATAAATCAGAACATTCATTTTTCCATCCGTCTTATTACCATAGTGATAATGTGCCTATAGCCTTCTCTATACAGCTAGTGATACTGTCTGGCAGTATCACTAACAAATCGCTTTGCAAATAGATCCTCCTTTGTAAAATAAGGCGAGAACCTATCCTTCTCATTACCATGGTGATACCGTGTGAGTTCTAATTTTAAACATCGGAGCCTATAATAGTTTTTTCTTTTTACAAACGACAACTAGTGATACTGGCTGGCAGTATCATTTAAAAATCGCTTTGTAAATAGAACCTTCTTTGTAAAATATGCGTGTTTAAAATTAGAACTCACATGGTATCAATTGATACAATGAGAGTTCGTGAGGTCTAATTTTAAACATCGGAGTTAATAGTATTTTCTTTTAACAACCTGCAACTACCAGCGAGTATCCCTAACAAATCGTTTTGCAAATAGATCCTCCTTTGTAAAATAAGGCGGGAATAAATCAGCGCAGTCAATTACCTATCCTACTCATCAATGTCAACCTCATTAGCATAGTGATACCGTGTCTTCGACTTTAAAAGAGATTGATAGTACCACGATAAAGGCCCTGATTGGTTTTCAATGTTCCAACCAAATGTAAAATTGAATCAGGATTCGAAGATATATTTAAAATAGATGCGAGTGGTTGAATCGGTAAAAGGTTTATTGCTGTGCTATCGATTTTCTTGGAATGGCGATTTCTTCGTAGCGGGGTTTCTATTACTAACAATTGAAGTGCATTCTGTGTAACTTTTTATTTTTACTCGTACTTCGTGATAAGATTGAAAATACTAAATTACAGATATCTTTGGAAACGCTTGTTCAAAACTCATTTCATGTATTTAATTTTGAAGCATTAAATTATAAACATGTTTTTTTTTAAGAAACTTTTCAACGGTTACTATTGAAAACTAAGAATTGCAGTTTATTTTGTTCGTTTTGACAGGCTCCATATAAGTCTAAAATAATCAAATGGCTGTAAAAACGTTCCTAGTAGTACCAATTTCAGTTCTTAGAGCTCACACATTTTCGAATTACGCACACTTTTTACTTAAGCTATGCTATGAAACCATAGTACAAAATCAATAAAATAAGATTTTCTTTTTTCTAATATAAAAATACCTTTTAAATCAACGTACCCATTCAATCACCTCTACCGAATAATCGACTATTCACAACCGAGGAACTCAACTAAAAAACCATTCGCTTTACATCACTATCGCGATAGCCAAAGCTCAAGTGGAACCGGGTTCTTATCTCACTTATAAGATATTCCAAAAGCTTTTAGATTTTAAAAACGTGCCAAGTGCTAGCAGATTTGCACATGAAGGGTTCTCTATACCATCGGCCTTTTCCCAGCTATATCGAGGTCCTGCCCTTGTTGCGGAATAACTAACCATTGCCAAAACCAGTTCGCCCCGGAACATAAAGGGAAACCGAAGGATCAAGGGTAGGTTTTAGCCAGTAAAAGTCTGACACTCCCTCTAGATCCGTCTAGGGTGGGAGAAGTCATTTGATGGTTTCGCATCGTCAAAAAAAAAAGCTATATTTAGGTCCCTTCCAGTTCAGATCCAATGAATTAAAGCGTTGACAAATTATATAGAGTGTATGCCTTTATCAGACCTTCACAATTTAGTTACTAGGCTACACGTACTTCTTAGTTAGACTGATTCTCAGACTTTCTGGCTTCTCGATTGACTTGGCTACCCATAACGACGGTAACAAATGAATAACTCTTTCTAAGGCACAGCGTATCAGTAATGTCCTAGGTCTTAGAAAGTATATATTATTTGAAAAAGCTACCCTAGGTGGGCTTTTTACGTACTGGAAAAACAAATTTTATTACCTTTTATCCAATAATCGTTTCCGTTCCATAGTAAAAAAAGTCTATTGTATAGCACTTTTTAATTATATTAATACATTACATTTATACATATTATAACACATTTATACACATTTCACGTCTACTATTACAGTTCTAAAGATACAGTCTTTTGAAAGATGAACGGACAGCAGAACTTCTTTTGGACCCTTAAACACCGAACCCTAAAAACGGGCTCACAATCTAAATTTATGCATTTCTACGCCAATCTTAGCAAGTTTGATCTACTGAAGCAAGGCTTTCAGTACCTATTTTTAGTTATAGAATTTCTGAATAAGCTATAATGCTTCACGGTACCGATGCCTGGGTTATCGACCCAGGCTAGCTTGAATAATTTATGTCACCGGCAATAGTGAGTGCATTTGTGTATGTCACAGTTAAAACACATAATGCGGCAAGGAAGCTTTTATCCAAATCATTTTTTGTGAATGAAACTTCGGTTGGTGGATAGTGGTGCTCAAAGTCGAATGTGGTAATAAATAATAAACTCAAAATTATTTTATGAAAATAAACTATTTATAGGAACTTTTGAATTGTCAAGGCGTCAGTCAGTCAGGCGACAAACAGTAGATTTCTATGGAGAAGAACGAGTAAAAATACTCCTCAAACACTCTTTTAAAATCAATGGATTACAAAACGTTTGGTTACACCATTCACGTTTTAATCTAAGTTACTATGTGAAAACAGTGTAAAAAGTCGTGCAATTTATCATTATCAATATATCACTATCTAATTGTGACGATTTATTATTAGCAGAGATCAGAAGTATACATTATTGTAATATCATTCACTCAATAATTTAGGTCATTGACACACAACATAGTTATGTACATACATGTTTACATGAATTTGCAAAATAATTGTAAAATAATAATAATAATAGTAAAACATACTATTAAATGTTTTTTTTTAATTATTTAGGAATAAATTTAATATATCCTAACAAATTATCGGATAAAACCGTTTTCGGCTGTCATAATCACGAGCTCTTTCAGACAGAAATACTCTTATGAGTATACCGCTCATGAGTTTGTCTGTAACTTGTCAAATTGATCTTTAATAGTCTGCTCGCTTATGAACTGCAATCCGGACTGGGTTAAATTTAACATTAATGATAGCTGGTGACTGTGACCCGTTGAGTATTATCGTGGATTTTTTATTGGAATTTAAATTGTCTGTGGTGTGTGTGGCATTCTGTTTGTATCTCTGTTTATAGTTGTATTGAAAAGTTGTGCCGATGTAAAATTGTACAGACATCAAGTTATAATGATATCGTTTTAAATTAATTATCACATGTAGAACTAGTATGGCCTATTACTTATTCTGTGGCATGGCGTGATATTTAGTGTGGGGTATCACACTAGGAGGATTTCCTGTGTCGTGGATTGCTTTTAAAATTATTATATTAATAGCTACTAACTTTTAATATATAAATATTCACAAAAAAAAGATTTTTCATTAATCCTTCGAACACAAGTGATTTGAGACACAATAGAAAGACAATAGCAACCCGACAGCTGGCTTTCGGTTGGTCGTTGAAAGGTTAAATTCGAACCCTAAAGGAAATAATAGGGGATGGAGGTGTCGACATACACGTGGGCGAAGCTGCGGCCAAAAGATTATATTTAAAATTAAGAAGAGAAACTTAGAGGTAAATGAAATCCGAATAGAAATGATTCAAGAGCACTGTGCAAATTAATATGGGGATATTCCTTCAATAATACTGACACTGAAATACGTTCACGTCAACGTGCCCTAATGCCTGCACCATGAATGATTATAATAGTTACCGTGACCCTGGAACATAAAAGGCAATCTAAGGAACATGAGTGGCGGGCTGGGAGCGGTCACTGTTAGCTGCCCCGTACAGGCGGCGAAGGTTATAGAGGGCCACGGCAGGCTGAAGGTGGGCTGGACCTCGGCGCAAGTGAAGTTGATGGAGCCCAGGCCTCTGCGGTGCTACAGGTGCCAGGTAGGGCACCATGTCGGTGTCCGCTGCACCGCGGAGGTGGACCGTAGCGGTGACTGCTTCCGCTGCGGTCAGCCCGGTCACAAGGCCGGCTCGTGCACTGCCGCGCCGCACTGCTACTTATGTGCGGCAGCTGGCAAGCCGGCTGATCACCGGGCTGGGGGCAGGGCTTGCGCCCCACCCGCCAAGACCAGAGGCAAGGGCAGAGGACCCTCTGCCGCCGCTGCCGCCGCTCCCGTTGCGGCCGCCGCTCCCGCTGCCGCCGCTGCTCCCGCTGCTGCCGCCGCTCCCGCCGTACCCGCCGCTGCCGCACCTGCCGCTGCCGCCGCGACTACCGAGGCCGCAATGGAGTGCCAATAATGGCTCCATTGAGCCTCCTACAGGCGAACATAAACCACTGCGCCGCCGCTCAGGATCTGTTGCTCCAGAGCATGGCGCAGTGGTCGATCAATATCGCCGTGGTCTCCGAGCCGTACTTTGTCCCGCCCAGGGATTCTTGGGTGGAGGACCTGAGCGGCTCGGTGACCATCATTTCGTCGGCCGCCGCCGGTACCCCGACCCTCGAGGGTGTCAAGAGGGCACAGGGGTGCGTTGCGGCACGGTTCGGGGAGATCGCCGTGGTAGGCGTCTATCTCTCCCCGAGCCGATCCCTCGTCGAACTCCACAACTCCCTTATGGAGCTGAGCGTCGTCGTCGCCGGGTTCCGAACCCTCCCCGTGCTCGTTCTCGGGGACTTCAATGCCAAAAACTTGGCTTGGGGCTCCCGATACACTGACCCACGTGGCAGAATGGTGGAAGACTGGGCCCTAGAGGTAGGCCTAGTCGTGTTGAACCAGGGTACCGTCCCCACGTGTGTGCGGATGCGGGGTGAGTCGGTGGTGGACATCTCGTTCGCCAGCCCCGCTCTGTCACCGCGTGTCGTTGACTGGCGCGTAATGGAGGAGGTGGAGACGTTCTCCGACCACCGGTACATCCGGTTTGACGTCTCCGCCCAGACCTCCGCTGCGCCGGTCCGACGGACCCCAAGCGGTCCGCGTTGGGCGCTGAAGCAGCTGGACCGGGAGCTTCTCCTGGAAGCCTCGATAGTGCAGGCCTGGGTGTCATCACCGGACAGGCCTGCCGACATCAACGCCGAGGCTGGGTGGTTCCAGGAGGCCATGTCCGAGATCTGTGACATGGCATTGCCCCGGGTTCAGCCTGGAAGGGGTCAGCGCCAGGTGTACTGGTGGTCTCCGCAAATCGCGTCCCTACGCGAGGCGTGCGTGGCTGCGCGACGCCGGTACACCAGACACCGCAGGCTCCGTATCCGCCCTGTGGATGCGGATGCCATCGAGGCGGAGCTATATGAGGGGTACAGAGCTGCGAAGAAAGCCCTCCGACTGGAGGTAGTGCGGGCCAAATCTTCGGCCCGCCAGGAGATGCTGGGGACTCTGGACAGAGATCCGTGGGGGCGCCCCTACTTGGCGGTGCGGGGCAAGCTCCCCCCCTGAAGCAGAGTCTCCGGCCCCAGATCGTGGAGGGCGTGGTGAGCGCTCTGTTCCCTTCGCGGGGGGAGTTCACTCCCCCGCTCATGGCTCCGCCACCGGCGGTGTCCGATGCGGACCGCGACGGCGACGACGACGACGTTCCAGAAGTGACCGAGGTAGAGCTGGGAGCGGCGGTGCTAAGGCTTAGGGCCAAGAACACCGCCCCAGGACCTGACGGCCTACCAGGAAAGGCCTGGGTCTTGGCCTTAGGGGCTCTCGGGCCTCGACTAAGGGGGCTCTTTAGCGCATGCATGGAGGAGGGCCAGTTCCCACTTCGTTGGAAGACCGGGAAGCTGGTCCTTATTCCGAAGCCGGGGCGTCCTGCGGACTCTCCGTCCGCGTACCGGCCCATCGTTTTGCTCGACGAGGCGGGCAAGCTCTTGGAGAGAGTAATTGCGAGTCGTCTCGTCGAGCGGCTGATGCGGGTGGGGCCGGATCTAGTGGACGGCCAGTTCGGCTTTCGCAGAGGACGCTCCACGGTGGACGCCATCATGCGCGTGCGGGCCCTCACGACAGGGGATGCGGTGGCACGGGGCAGGGTCGTCTTGGCGGTGTCTCTTGACATCGCCAACGCCTTCAATACCCTGCCTTGGGGGTGCATAGCGGCCGCATTACGGTATCACCGAATGCCAGCCTACCTCTGTCGTGTGGTCGAGGCCTACCTGACGGACAGAGCCGTCATCTACCCCGGTCACGAGGGAGTGTGGAGTCGACGAGGGATGTCGTGCGGTGTTCCACAGGGATCGGTCTTGGGGCCGCTCCTGTGGGACATCGGGTACGACTGGGTGCTGCGCGCCGACCTTCCCGAAGGCGTCAGCGTAGTGTGCTACGCTGACGACACGCTAGTCCTAGCGCAGGGAGGGTCGTTTCAGGCGGCGGCCGATCTAATGTCGAGTGGTGTTGCGACAGTCATGGACAGGATCCGGCAACTGGGACTTGAGGTGGCCCTGCACAAGTCCGAGGCCATGTGTTTTCATGGCCCTCGGCACCGGCCACCTCCGGGGTCTCAGATAACGGTAGGAGGGGTTCACATCGGTGTCGAGTCGACGATAAAGTACCTGGGACTTGTCCTCGACAACCGATGGAACTTCACGGAGCATTTCCGACGTTTGGGCCCCAAACTGGCGAGGGCTGGAGCTGCCCTCAAACGGCTCCTGCCCAATCTCGGTGGCCCAAACGCCTCCTGCCGGAGGCTCTACGCGGGGATCGTGCGGTCCATGGCCCTCTACGGGGCTCCGGTGTGGGCGCCCAACCCAGCCACGGCTCCGGCGCGGCTTCTGAGGGCATCCCAGAGGGTCATGGCGATTCGCATGGTGCGGGGATACCGCACGATCTCCTGCGAGGCGGCATGCCTGCTTGCCGGCACTCCGCCGTGGGATCTGGAGGCAACAGTCCTTGCACACACGTACGAGTGGCGCGTGGAAGTGCAACGCCGGGGCGAAGTCCCGCTGCCGCGGGTTATCACGGCACGGCTCACGGAGCTCCGGCGAGATCTCAGGGCGGAGTGGAGACAGCGACTGTCGCAACCTAGTGCTGGGCACGCCGTGATAGCGGCGGTAAGACCCCTCTTTGAGGAGTGGCTGGAGAGGCGCCACGGCGCTCTCACGTTTCGCCTGACACAGGTCCTCACCGGACATGGTCAGTTCGGGAGGTTCCTGTGTCGGATTCAGGCGGAAGCGACGCCTGGGTGTCACCACTGCAGCAACGGTCGCCTGGAGGACACGGTCGAGCACACGGTGGAGGTGTGCCGCGCATGGGCGGACCATCGACGTGTCCTCGTAGAGGCGATCGGCGGCGGTGACCTCTCGCGCCCAGCGCTGGTTCAGGCCATGCTGCGGGGCGAGACGGAATGGGATGCCGTCGCCTCCTTCTGCGAAGCAGTTATGCTAGTGAAGGAAGCGGCGGCGCGCGAGAGGCAACGACGAGCCTCTCGCCCCGGACAAAGACCCAGGCGAAGACGTCGAGAGTCGCAAGACGACTACCGGCCACCGTAGGCGCGGTTCTGCGGATGGCGAGCGATGGGTAGCTCGCCGCCCGGCTAGGACCAGGACCGCGTAGACGGCGCGTTTTGTTCCACGCGCGCCTCAAAGAGAAGGAGTCAGCACAGGAAGGGGCCCAACAGGGCCAACGCCTGCCGGGGTTGCGGAATGTTATGTTTATAACAGTTACCGTGACCCTAGAACATAAAAGGCAATCGAAGGAACATGAGTGGGTTTTAGTCAGTAAGAGTCTGACACACCCTCCCGCCGCACCCAGAACGGGAGCAGTCATTGGATGATTTCCCACTCACCAAAAAAAAAAAAAGGAACATGAGTGGGTTTTAGTCAGTAAAAGTTTGACACGCCCTCCCGCCGCACCCAGGACGGGAGCAGTCATTTGATGATTTCCCACTCACCAAAAAAAAAATGCCTGCACCATACAACAATATTGATTGACGTTACTAATAGCATCAAACGGGGGGCTACATTCTGGCCCCTACTGGCTACATTTTTTTTTTGGTGAGTGGGAAATCAGCAAATGACTTCTCGATATACGACACGCTAAGGCCTATTCACGCTTCTCCGGAACTAGACAGAACAAAAAGTTCCCAAATTATTACCTGCCATGGTTAGATAATCATGCCTCCTGCATAGTGACTTTCCTAGCTGACATAGTAAGTACAAAACATTGCTAAAATTACCTGACCGAAATTCGAAAAACCCAGCATCAATCTGCACCCTGTTACAGGGTTGTGAAGGTCTGATAGGTAATCGCTTAACGTAAAACACTGGTGTTCAGCTGTATTTGGTTAGGCTGGAAGCCTGACTGGAGATGATGATGAGAAAAAGCCAAGCAATTTTCTGACACACTTCTCTATAGTTAGCTATAATATACTTTAATTTTTTTTCTTTTTGCAAGCAACGCCCGCTTTTTTGACTTGTATGTAGGGCACGACTCTGCTTCACCGCTCTTGGTAAAGAATGCCTAAGATATAAAGCCCGTCTTGTATTATTTGATAAAATACATATATTTGATAAATGCTAAGTTGCTGCCAAGACTTGTTAATAAAGTCTTGGCAGCAACTAAGCAGTTTAGTCTTTTCCCTACTTATAACAGTAAACAACTCTGATTAATTTCTAACAATTTTATAAAAGGTTGAGCTCCAACTAATTGCTCTCACTTACCATACTCCGCTTCTACGAAAAAACTAAACCAACTTAGATCCAAGAGAAGAGAATAAGATTACAACCAACTCGTTTAAAATTGCTTACATTATAAAATTGTATTTCAAAGTGAACATTACTTAGCATCTAACTAGGAACCTAGTTTAAATAAAGCGGAATATTTAAACCTCTTTTGAGAAAACTGCTCAAGAACTAACACTTTTCTTGGAAAACAACGTAAAGTGTTGTTTAGTATACCGGGTTTTACCTCGACAGGGGTTAAAAGATAATTAAAAAACTGCGTCGAACTTGCATAGTGAGGGTCTTGGGATAGACGAACGTATTAATTATTATTTAGTGGTGTAATTTCAAATTGGTTTTTAGGATTTATCTGCAAAGTGGCACAAATAAACCAGAAAAAATATCACTTTGCAAAGTGGGTCAAATGAACAAAAAAAATTAAACACTTGCCCAATTTTATTATTCTTGTCAAGAAGAAGTATCGTATAAATTTTTATTACCTCATGAGCGCCAAAATGGTCTACGAAACCATAATATCCTTTTGATTAGAAAATTTATAACGATCTAGACCTGAATATTTGATATTAGTTACAATTTGATACCTCCACACATTTTTGAGAAAAAAGTTATTCACTATACAATAGACTGACAGACTAAAAGACGGAGAACAAAGTGATTGGTGGTAACGAACAATTTCCTCTATCCTTTTATAAGTAGGAAACCTTAAAAGCAAAGTTATAGGTAAAACAAAACAGAGTTTAGCAAAAACACATTGTTTTCTTACATTAAATGTCAGTTAGTGAAATTAAAAAGATATTCGGGTTAAACGGTAATGGTTTTTGTGTAAAGGTTAATGTTTAATGCGAGTTTGGGCTCATTACGTTATTCACTTTAGCGGTACGATCCGTATTCTGCATATCAAGTAAGAGAATCAACGTTGCTTTACGTGATACATGACTGTGTAATTACATTTAGCGTTTTACCAAGAACATTGAATTTTTTTTGATGATTTGGTGGTTAAGGAGAGGTAAATACGAGGTTAAGGGTTTGTAATCGGGTGCTGACAAGACCAATATGATTTTTCAATTATATTTATCTAGCTATTGCAAATATTGCTAAAAGCGGGTCCATAGAGTATACGTGCAATAAGTTTAAAAAACTTTTGGAAGAGGTTGTTTGTTTTCGTGAGCACAGTCACTTGTTTATGTATAAGCCACTAATTGTACTAGTCGCCTTATATGATGTACACGCTACAGGGAAATTATATGATCAGCGATTTCGTCAGAAAGTTAAAACCACTACATTGTAAAAAAAATAAGCTACAAAACGTTACTGCTAAAGCCAAAACCAAACCTTACATCATTCACACGAAATCTCATCAAGTAAACAAACCATTTTCCTACGTTGTGGTTATAATAAAATAGGACATTAAGCAAACCTTGTACGCGCACTATTCATGTAAATTAGGCTGAAGAAGCTTCCCCATAACGGCTGGGAAGACTGTTCGAACAAAAGCTCTCTTGGCTTTTTAACCTAAGTACGGAATAATGAAAATCTGGAAAGGCATCGAAGCGATGAAAAAAGATAAAATAAAGAAAATTGCTGATTTTAATATACGAGTTCGGTATTAAAGTCTTTTGTGGTTTAGTGAACTGTGGAGGTTGTTTTGTAGCGTAGTGAGATTACCTTTGCTTTACGATTCAGTTTTTTTATCAATTTATGAATATTTCAATTCAATCAACAAAAGTTTTGTAAAAGTAATTCTGTTTCTCTATCTATTTATTCGTTTGTCTGTGTTTTAAATGTTAATATTTGATGTAGAGATAGATTTGACATTGGAAAAAGACATTTACATCTTTCCTGAAATCGACGAGAAGTAAGAAAAAGATAAGAATGGAGTTTGACGAACATAAATATATGGATCACTTAAATCAGGATGTACCCAGATGACGTTAATACCCCAGTGCCCTACATATGCTAAATGCTATGAAATTTGATATCTACGAGTATACGTCAGTTACTAAGAACATCTAAACCATGTTTTTATTGATACAAATATTGCAACAATGTAACTTCGTCTTCGAGAATAATCGATATAATAAACAAAGCAGTTAACGTGAAGCTGTCGATGAAGCCATTAATGTGGCTTCCGTAGGATTAGCAGAGAGAGTAGTTCCAACTCATGGCATTTCTTGACTAGATCACGCACCCCTGGTCCTCTCTCGCTATATTAATAATGTTAAAGATTAATAAGCTTATAAATAATTGGGTTAAACTTTAAAAAATGCTACTTGCTCGTTACAAAATAGTAGGTTCCTGTGGAGGAGAACGAGCACTCTATGTTTTTTTAAAGCAATAGTTTTACAAAATATTTAATTTGTATAAAGGATATTGTGTGAGAACACAATACTAACGTAACGTATGTTAATATGTCTAGAGTAAAACGTAAGTTCTTAGTTATAGAAAAGAATATATATATATATATATATAGGTGAAATTTAAGACAGCTTAGAAGCCGTTCACGAACGTTCGCGCGAATTGGCACCATTTAGTTTAACACATTGAACGCCGTGGTGGTCACCGGTGACCACCTCTATACTTTTCCTATGGGCTGACGCCAATTTACGATTTCAACAAATTTCACACATTATATTTAATTGGCCCATATGGTTCAAAATAGCCAAAAACCTCAATCTAAATAATTATTTTTTATTACTATCCAAAGAATTAACAAAATAATTGCTGACGTCCACCGGTGACCACTACGGCGCACGCCGTTGGAAATCTGCATTTCGTTCGCGCGGGGCCGCAGGGGTCGCGGCGCCGGTCACACCCCGCGCCCTTCCCCGGAAAGGCTGCGCGTAAAAATAAGTGCTTGCCTAACGTATAATAAAACGGTTTTTAAATATTTTCTAATAAACCATATATTTTGTAAACCTTCTTTTATTTTAAAACCACATCTTGTATACTTAGCCAAAAAATCAACATAGTCTTTTTTATACTTAGTGTCGAAACGAGCTAGTATGCGTAAACTGTTCTCCAGGGCCGCGCCGGGCACGCTCAATGTAGTTTTGTACCGGCACTGTGTCCTCCAGCGAGAAAATTGAGTTCAAACACGAGTCCGTCGCGCGGTCACCGGTGAGCCCCACGGCCTGAACGGGTAGTATTGCTGTCGGTCACCGGTGAGCTCCACGGCCCAAACGGAACAACTACTAAAGTTGAGTCGGCGTTCAATGTGTTAACCATTTTGAAGCAAACCGATTGAATACATGCACCAATGGCATCACTATCAGCTAGACATTCAAGACACTGAGACACGCGACAGATAGTCGTGTATTCAATTCAAATTGCTTGTAATAGGCCGGCGCTAACAGAACCGGTTTTCCGTGAATCAAACAACTCAAGCATTGTTTCGAGGAAAAGGCATTACTGTGATAGAATATTTCGGTCACATAAAAACTGAATATGAACTCTTCATAAACAGAGAAAGAAATTCTTAGAAGGACATTTAAAAGCTCTTTGCAAATATGAATAATGAAACTGATATCAATACAGCAAAATAGTTCGTTCGTGATCACACTACAAACATTAAACAGAATCTAGTCAATATGTATAAACTTGAAAAAGAATATTGTTGCAATACAAACAAGTTACATTTTACAATAGCACTGTTCAAAACGGTTGATATCCATCTTATTGGAACATATGATTTCTCAAAAATAAAGCGTCTAGACGATATAAAAGGAGATGAAACATCAATAAATCATGATTGCCTATAAATCAATAGGCGATCCACGGATTGTTCTCCGTAGTACCTTATAGAAGCTACAACAGTGACAGAAAAGGTTAAAGCTGTCATTTTTTCAGTTCACGACAACAAGTGAAAGACACAAGAAGCCTTAAACGGTATTAGCGTACTACTAGCTCCGTTTAATGTCACTGGTAACCCCAATAAATAAATTCAAGTCCGTCGGTCGTCTTCGATTCACAGGATGAACCTGTTGGCAATCGGCCAACTTTTTGCGGCTTCCCTTAAAAGGGGGAACTGCTAAGAAAAGAATTTTAATCTTTCACGCGTTCGCCATCTCTGCTTCTTTCGCACGGTTGCCTTTCGTGTTTTGTTTTTAGGGCTTTTTATCTAGCGTCTGTTACACGGCCACCCACTATACTTGGTGTTGACTATTTACGATCGGTTTTGCGCAATAAAATTGATAACGTCTTATGGTAGTAAAAGTTTGTAATCGTTTCGTCTGTACTCCTATTCTGTTAAATTATTGGTCGATTTTGGTTTTGTGAGATTAAGATAAGATGAAATTATTTGGCGATAGGTAGGGCAATGCTTTCGGTAATCTTATGACACCTAAAGCTGAGTCTTCCAAAATAGATCTGCGGTTTCAAACTATAGAATGGTCCCAGAAAAGTGTAATCACGTAACGTTTTAAAGTAACTCAACTGTAATTAGATTGTGTGCATATAGCAAGTAAAGATCCTCTGAAACGATCAATTTTTACATAGGTTTCATCAAAAAGACGTGTGACTTGTTCTCACTAATAACACTTTTAGCTTTATTTTTATTTCAGTCTATTTCCAAAATCCGTAATCGTAATACTAAACATTCCCATTGGCACATAAAAGCTTGTTGTCGTCCATATATACAAGCGTTCTCGCTTTTACGAGTTCATTCATTTGGAACATGACGAGAATCGCCTCCATGTTTGGCTTTTTTACATTTATATCCGTATAAACACGCACTATCTTCAGCGACCAATAAACTTTGATCTACGATGATCCGTCCACTAACTCACGATGAACCAAAAATAACACTATCGAGCGAGGAAGTCAAACAAAAATAGATCGGTGAAATCCTAATGACACACTTCACTCGCACTCTCTGTTGTTTTATTATTCGTGATCCTATTCTACGAAATCAACTTAAGGGTGGTCGAGGTCGACTTAACTGCCATTTAATTTATTGTCTTCATCTGATAAAGATAAACTACCTGACGTACATAATTTTAACGGCGTTATTAAGATTAATTGATGTCGCCACTGAATTATTCATCGATACATCGGTGCGATCATAATAATCGATTTGCTCGTGTTATAAATGTTAATACAACTCAGTTCGCTAATCGTTGTCAGTTGCTCAGTTTCCTGCAGTAAATCAAGCTGGTATCGCAATTCAATAATTACGGTTATTCATAATTTGTTGGTGTCGGCTAGTTTATCGGTGGAGTCACTGACCTTCGCATTATGTCAGTGGCGCGGATCGATAGTATCGATGTTGACGGTGAACTACGAACGACTGCATCACATCACTATTCAACTCTCGTCGGGTGTCAGATTCATTGATATAATCTTAAGTAAACGTAGATATAGGGCACTATCTCGCTGCAAGATTAAATTGAGCTGAGCTTACTCAAGCTCGCCCATGTTTTATTTACACGCTTCTCTTAGCATAAAATATTAAGTTTTTAGCTGGCACATGCTTTCGTCGCCCGCAAAAAGGGTAGGAAGGTCCGACTCTGACGCGTCTGTAGGCTTATTTACATAAAGTGGAATAATTAATTGCAACTTAAAAGACAAAGAACGGCCGCTCGTTCGCTATTCATGTAAATTAAGTCTAGAATACAGCTCTATATTTTTGAACATGGCGCAGGGATTTTAGTTGAAAATACTCTATTATTATGCAACTTAAGCCACAGTGCTGTTTGTGTAATCTGTAGATATCCTTATAGAATGATTTACAGCTCTTGTCTATTCCGGCACCAAATAGTGGAGGTCCGGATATTAAAATAGCCACAAAGGCTGTCACAGTACCTGTTACGAAAACTAATAGCGCTCCCAATAACATTAAACATTCGGCAATACAAGACGTGTCCAGCATTAAAACAGTAAGCGAAATTTCATTAAGCGCTTCGCTGAAGACAGACAGACGATTTGTCTTGTCATCCGAGCAGTCATCATCTTGAGAACTAATTTGAATTTGTAATGAAACCGAAATCTCGATTTACTGTAAAATATGAGGAATGATGTTTCCCGGACGTGATTAAGCACAGGTACATCCAAGTAGTTGACAAATAGATTACAACCGCATGACTGATCGTAAAGACGAAAAGAAAAAGAAGAAGATTGGCTTAGTGATAAATTACGTCTATCTGTAATTAAAATGGAACAAACAGGCCAGTGTTTACTCAAAACACATGGTGCGACGTCATACGGAATGAGTAATAAAGTATTTAAACTTTCTTGTTCAGTACATTTTTGATTGGGTTCTTTGTAATTGATACCAATTCCTGGGCTTCTGTCCGTCATTGCGCCTGATATTTGCTGGCACGGGTTTTAAAAGTTATTTGCTTTGTGTCTTTGTTTTTAAAAACGCGTCATCAACACCCGACTTTAATATTTAATACGATTAGGAATCGTGTTGCTGTTTTGTTGGTCCGCCTGTTCTTTAAATGCATTATCTTATACGATATAAAGTCTTTTCCACTATTGTCTCATTTATCTGTTTCTCTTATTGTTTAGCCTTATTCTATTATTTTTATCTCTTAGAATTCTTAGGCTTCTTTCTTTTTTAGAGCCTTCCATTCCGATGCGTTCTAAACTTCTGCTTAAATCCTCAAATAATACATGTGTATAATTGCTCAAATCTCCAGAGTCACTTACGAGTAAATGTGTGTCAGAATGATCCCTATGTAAATCGCAAAGGTTACATTACGTAACAAACACACAAACAGACAAACTCTACTAACAAAGTAACCGAGCCCTGCGTAATTAGATGCACAATTTTCAAAGTGAAACTCCGTTGGACCATACGCCCGCGGTTTTGGTTTGAGAAGTTTGAATCAGTTACTTAGTGTTCTGGAACTAAGGGTTGTTTTATTTCGTTTGAATTATTTGCGTTTTACGCGTGACAGTTAATGGAGGTTTTAAAAGAGTAAATATTATTTTCTTCTTTTTGGCCCTTCCAAAAATGGAGTGTTCTTTTTGTAAATGACGTTCTAAAGTGCCTATCATCGGTTTGAATGACGTAAAACATTGACTTTGTATTTTATAATTTTATAAAAGTAATAATTATATATATATTATGATGATATTTTATTAGTCAAAAGTTAATTTAAAAGACATCGCCCAGTAGGTTATTAAAGATCTAAAAACTTGGTTACATTTTGCAATGCAAGTGGTCCATAGAATTTATACGAGAGAATGAATATTTATACAGAATTTGAATTTAAAAGTGAAGTGTTACGCTAAAAGCTATTAAAATCTAAAATAGGTTTTGTATAAATATGTAACACATCCCATCTTTCAAAATTTTGATAGCACTATTTTATTATAATATATTTGTCATTTTTAGACCCTGAAAGAAAATACATACACATTATTTTAATACAAATCTTATTTGTTTTTACTTACCACTGACTTTTTAGAATATTTAAACTGGAAGCCCACCCTAACATAATTTAGAAAAGGATAAAGATAAGAATGATGCTGTTGAATATCTTCTTATCAATAAGATAGATGTTAACACTCAATAATTCAATAACGGAACAACTGTTTTGCTGCTCCAAACAGATTGATAACAAAACATGAACTTAATTAAGTCCATCATTAAACTGCATATTAAATGTAGTTCGCTGCATTCTTATCTAAAAGCACTTTCCCTCGCTAATTATGTGGGTAAGCAGAGACCGTAGTACGATCTTGAAAATCTTGTTCTGTTGGTCCTATTAGCAAGTTTTGTGCATTCAAAGTTGCTAATGTGTAGAATTTAATATTACCAAGCGAATGGTGACAATGTGTTTGCTTGAAATTTTCAAACACTATTGTCAAAGTTTGCCGCAAAATTATTTTGTTAATAGTCATAGAGTTTCTTGCTTATTAGTTTTCTGGTAACGTGAATATTTGTGAGTTTTGTCCCTGTTTGTGAATTTTGTGGATATTTTATTCCAATACCAAAGAAGTTAAAACTACCGACACGATTGTAATTGACTTCTACTTTCAGATTCAAATCTTAACATGGTTATCAAAAGAAAAGGCGGCCCACACAACGTGCGTATGATCCAGGGTAGATAATGGAAGTTTATTATTAGCAGATGCAAAGCTAATTAGTCGATGTATTAATGGACTCCAAGAACAGTTGTGACTCAATCTTTGGCTAATAAAAATTCCTGACAGTCAATAGGTCAAAAGAGAAGCCAAACATATCAGAACAAGTTTTATCTTAATGTTAGACAAACTAGAACTAATAATAATAAGTGAAGATATGAAACAGCTAATAAATATCGTTATATTAAACGAAAAACATGATATGAATTTAAATCAGAGAATAAAATAGGCTGTGAAGATCAAAGTCAACGGTAATATCGTGCTCATTATATTTAATATACTAGTTTTTGCTCGCGTCGTCACTGCGTTGAATTTAGAATGTCGTCTTTCCTTTATGTTTAGACTAGCTTTCGCCCGCGGCTACGCTCGCGTAAGAAAGAGACAAAAAGTACCCTATGTTACTCTCCATCCCTTGAACTATATCCACTTAAAAAATCACGTCAATTCGTCGCTCCGTTTTGCCGTGAAAGAAAGACAAACATACAGACAGACACACTTTCCCATTTATAATATTAGTATGGATGAGGCATCGCCTAATGATTGGAAGCAATGACGTCTATCTTTAGGTTCGAAACAGACAAAAGAGCTAAAACAACGGAAAACTCTTCAGCAAAAAATGTTTTCATAATCTAATGAAATAGCTGTTTTATTCCTGTTATCCACTTAACTAAAATCAACATTGATCTCATTTCACATTTTTTTCTTCTTTACAAACTTCGTTTCTAAAAGCGAAAGTTTTAGCTTCGTTTTCAATGAAATATGCAAGAATGTATTAACTTTTTCAACAGAGTGTATTGTTTGGGTGTAGCAGAAAGAAGTTTTTGTTATTTTCAGTGCTGTATTTAGGTAGGCTGGATTGGGTCACAAACTCAATGGACTTTTTGGTCTAACCTCAATTCAGCTTACCTACTAAGCTATTGTAATTTTTTGACATTCATGAACATACGACCTTTTGTGAGATACTGGTACTATTACCGCATGTATTGTTTAGATACAATGACAAAATCAACAATTTTATAAAATAATTTAATATTTTAACAAGACAATGGTGCCGATTCTCTTGTTCACAAACTAAAGTAAATTTAAGTTAGTGCATCTTTTTCTTTCTATTTAATTAAGAAAAGGACAGAAGATAAAATATTAGGTAAGTCCTGTCAAATTTAGATACTCCATAGATAATTTAGACGCGTTTTGAAAACATGGCGTCTAAATATACGTCAATTTTCTTCCGGCGCTGTCTAATTTGACAGGATTAAACTAAATTGTATCTTCTGTCCTTTTCTTTAAGAAATGAAAAGAGAAAGATGCATTTAACTTAAAATTAGAATAGTTTGTGACCAAGGGAATCGGCACCAATATTGTTTTGCTTTTAAAGCGAAAGATGGGGTATTGTTTCCTAGCCGACTACTCTGAGAAGAAACAACCGAAAAAAATTTAGAAGTCAACGTCTTCTATAGTCTATACAATTGTATTGGTTGGGACGACCATGAAAATGAACGTCTGAGATACTATCTTGACAAGAGAAACACAAAGATTTGAGTGGACCTGTTCCTGCAATGCAAGCATTTAAATTATTTTGCGCAACAAAAACATAAGGCACCCAACGCAGGGGGGCCTATACTTAACACCATGATCCACAGTTATCCAAGTACATCACTGGTAATCTCGCCCACGTTAAACCACCTGATGTAACGTTGAAAGTATTAATTCATCCATTCAATTATATTTACCGTCATCAAATTCGACTCGGCCCGATAAGACGCGTGGGATAACATGTTTGACACACTTCCTATATTACCATTTAAGTTTAACACAGAGTTTCTATTCCGTAGTTTTTACTTACAACTTATTAAATGAATCTTTTAAAAGCTTGCTTTCAACTTCTCAAGAATCTAGAATATCTTCAACAAAAAACTTTGCTCCATAAAAAGGTTTTAATAAAACTCTATCAAAATGAAGACGAATTCTTTACACAAGGTTGATGTTAACATCGTAGTTTTCAGGTATTTCATTAAAACTTTTCCCATCTCTATTTTATTTGTTTCGTAACTTTGTTCGAGTTATAAAATGTGGGAAACCGTAACATCAAAACTGCGTCATTATATGCGAAACATTTAATCATTTGGTGTCATCAATTCAAAAGCTTGGATCATTATAAAATATTTCGTTATTTTCACGTATTCGCTGCAATAAGCTTTTATGATTCGAAAATAAATGATTCGTTCATTTTCTATTTAATCGTTCGCGGAAATAACGATGATGCCACAGAATCATGGAAACCATTGGAGTATTCTGCGAAGTCATTGAACTCTGTAGGCAGTAATTAAAAAGGCATCAATGCATTCGCGTCATTCGTCTGCTCATGCTTTTGTGGTCGTTTTGATGGCCGACATAAAACTATTTCGCAGTATGTTTGTTCGTTCACGAATTTGTTTGTAAAAACGGAATTGATGATCACTGAAAAAGTGTTGAGTAAACACTAGTTTTGGACGTGCGAAATATAACCGGGAAGCTAAATATTGTTTGAGCGTTGTTGGTTCAGCTTAAATTGTGTTCAGGGAAAGTGTTGTTTCCGTAGATTGGGACTTGTTTGCTGTAAGCTTGATTATTTTTCTACCTGAAGTTTAGTTTATAATTAAAACTTGAAAAGTTTAATTGTGAGGGACGGTCATACCAGATTATTTGCTACTTTTTGCCCGCGTGGATGCCAGACTTCAAAAAAATCTTTTTTAGTGGTTACCTACTCTTCATAAAGAACACTTCCTTTAAGTTTTACGCCAAAAACTAGCGATTTGGGCTATGCGTTGATAATCATTCAATCAGTGAGCCAGTCAGCTTACCATTTTATATACATAATATTGAAGAATTGTAAATAAATAAAATCTTACTCTCTGTCTGTTGATCTTACCCACCAGTTCATCTATCCTGCTCTTTGTACCATTGTAGTATAATTTCCGCAAGAGACGGGTAGGAAATGCGAGGAGGAAGTTCGAGGCACTCTTTTTGTATCACAGTCGTAAGCCTTCAAGCGGTGTTTTCTATAGTTAATACGGATATATTGGACTACTTGAAGTCAAGCCCGTTTTTATTATGTTTTTTTAAGTAGAAGATTTCTTTATTGTAAAGGAATAATTTATGTTATACATGGCAATTAAAATGATTAATATGTATATAGAGATAGATAGAGTTTGTGTTGGTAATTTTAACCAAAAAATAAACTTACGAACCAATAAAATAAAACAAACATAGAAAAATAATTCAGACAGGATACAAGCTACTTTCTACTATTAGTTATTAGTTTCCCTTTATTTTAACAAACATTGTTGTGCGATTTTGAAGGAACTACTACTATATCCAATCTAAGGCCCACTTCCGTTATATCAGCAATAACCTAATTTTCTTCGTACCGACAATATTATATTTTATATCGTAATAATAAAATGTAATAATCCGTTATATCTTTTCTTCGCGCAGCAACAAGAAACGAAGATTTGAAGATGAAAAACAAATTGGCACTAAGAAACGAATTATTAAAGTAGGTACTGCGGAATATTATACAATATCTAAATAGATATAAATCTTCGAATACATTTAAAAATTAATAAGCGAGAACACAAAAAAAATGACGGATTAAATATGTTAAGATTATCTAAAAAATTTTGACACGTACCTTTTTTTTCTATGACGATATAATACGTTGTAGTTTGCGAGACGTCACGCCTATGTAATTTTTTTTAATGTAAATTGATGTAATAAGCCCCCACTCCGAAACTTTGTATTTTATTATATAAATGCAAAAAAGGGGCCAGTTATTTTGGGCGGCAAACGGACGGACAATGTCATTCTTTCAATGTAGTCATCAACTCTATATATTGATAATGTTGAATTAACCTACCATCATTAACGGTTATTAAAGAGAGAAACAATTAAGATTCAAAAATAGCACGACGTCAATTAATATTAAAACTCCAAGTCTAATTAAATAAAGTGACCCTTATCCCTTTATCAAACGGATCGAAAACACATACTGTGGAAAATTATGCAAACCGCGATAATTTTAATGAGAAATCTGATTCATATCAAGGACTTATTACTTCCTGCAGAGAAGGGACTGGTGTGGACCCATTTAAGGATAACTGTCCATTATCTAGCTATGCTACGCGAGACCTAAGCTGCACACATTTACAGCAATATAATATGGTCCTAAAGATAGGGTGAAATGGACGAAGGGTAGGAGGCTTTTTCCTGTAGTGGAAATATTTAGGCTTATAAAAAAAAATACAAAAAAAGTATATAAATTAGCGCGAAGAATTATATAATACTGCGCAATAAGGATTCTTATTTGTTGCCGTCATTAAAACAGTTCCATAGAAATCGACGTAATTATAAAAGAAAATACTGGCTGTTACTTATAGCGTTAGCTAACAGTTGCTGGGTGTAAAAAAAATACATTATTGGACCCTGTAGGTCCAAGTCAAATAATTTATCTACTATATAAAAATAAGTCAGGTTTTCCTTCTTGACGCTATAACTCCAGAATGGACGAACCGATTTCCACGGTTTTGCATTCGTTGGAAAGGTCTCGGGCTCTGTGAGGTTTATAGCAAAGAAAAAAAAATCAACAGAAAAGCGGGAAAATCTTAATCCACACGGACGAAGTCGCGGGCAAAAGCTAGTTTCTTATAAATCACTTTAAAACGTCATTAGTAAAAACAAAAAAAATATCTGCAGTTTTTGCGTGAAAGAGTAACAACCATCCACCCACACTCACACACATGCAAACTTTCACGTTTATAATATTACATATAAATAAATAATATCCTAGGACAAGTCACACACGACCATCTGATCCCAAACTGAGCAGAGCTTGTACTATGGTAACCAGGTAATTGATAAGCATACTTATATAATTTATAAATATATACATATCATAGAGAAATTAAACCCAGACACAGAACAAACAATCTTGCTCATCACACAAAGTTTGTCCTGGGTGGGAATCGAACCCACGAAATAGGATAGGATATATTAATAGGATTAAAGATGTTGTTGACCATCGCTAGACACAGCCTAGCATAGCTCAACATTGCTCAACCGCCCTGGCACGTGTTCGTTGACGCGATGCGTCGTTTGTAAGCGAACCGATTCACATCGTTAACTTTGCTTGTTATAACTTTACGTGTCTCCTGGGTGCACGGAATTTAAATTATCTCAATAGAATTACTTAGGTATAAGGGATGAATGTTACTTGAGATATGAATATCTGAGCATGGTCGAGATAGTGTGCGATTATCCGTAAAGAGTTATTTGGGATCGCGTTGAATTAAAGATTTTAACAAGAGTATTTAAAAAGATGACATGACGACATGAAACTTAAAGGGTAAAGAGGTAAAATAGAAAATGAAAGTTTTAAAGTTAGATTTAAATATAAATTTATAAGAAAACAATTATAACACAAGCAAAGTCTTTAGCGAAATAATACGATATATTGTACAACGACATTATCATTAAAGTTAAGCTGCAAGTAGGGTTCTGTACCTAAAAAGGCGTAAACAAACCCTTATAAAATCACTTAATTATCGATATATTCGTGTATCTCTGTCTATAATATTTTTTAGGACCTAGTTAATACCAGGTTGAAATTAATATAAAATACAACGCAAAAAACGACCACATAAACCGCATATTTTAACTAACCAGGAAATAAAAACCTCATGAATTTTGGCAAGAAGCAAGTTCTTTCCTACGTTCATACAAAACCATTGCCGCCCGAAACGCGCACTTGGCTTTTTTTAATAATCTACATTCGCAATAAAGCAAAAACAAAACCATGATTGGCTTTACTCTTAAGTTTCTCAAGTAACGCATGCACAGTTGAAATACAAAGCAAGTTCTCCACCCAACTCATCACTCAATGCCAACTTGAAAATAGGAATATTAAGACATCGTGAGCCTTTTGTGGTAGGTTTGAATGTAGTTCAACCAAGGTTCAAGTTTTATTTTTAGCTGGGGCTTAATACTTTAGTATTGGGAAAAAAAACTTGTCGGCTTTTTCTGCAAATTAATTGCCCGTAATCTTATTTATATAATATTCCCGTGTCACAATGTTAGTTACCTTACTCCTTTGAAATGCATATTCAGTAGGTCTGAGAATCGGCTTCTATTCTTATTTTTCACACCCTTATGTGATAAGGGTTGTTCACCCCTAACATTTTTAGCGCTAGTGAAACCGCGGGAGGCTGCTAGTATTATTATAGATACGAAAGTGACTTCATCTGTGTTCATTCAACCACTGAATTCATTTTTATCTGCAAATTCGATTCCCGCTAAGTCGCGGATATAATTTAGTACCACATGAAGTTATACATGTGAAATTATTTTTGTTTATCTGTTTTTTTTTATGCTTTTACTCGAAGTTAGAACTTTAAATCGAATTTGATGAATTTGGTTTGGAGTCAACCTCAAAGAAGGACGTGGGCTACGTCAACAAGCTAAGCCATGGACCAAAGTCCATATTTTGCAAATAACTGTGTCATGAAGATAAACTTCTTTAAATAAATCAAATCGTAATCCTCGAAGCCCACAATACGATGCCAAGAAATACGAATAAGACACCATACATTTCTCAAATGAAAAAGTAGCAGATACGTGACATAAATTATCACTCAAATATCACAAAGATATTCTCACAATGAAAACAAATTGATTAATGGCCATTTAACCTTGCTCTTTGTTGTATACTTAATAACTTCCGCGTCTGCCCATCGAGACTTTTGGAGCGTACATCAAATTCTTGAAAGTTATCCGTGGGATAAAAAGCATTCTTGTCACGAAACCGCCAAACCGCTTGTCTCATCCAACATATGTTAAAGGTAAGCGTCCACGGTTCTGTAACAAGCACCGAACGAACGGTAACCTCGGCTCCGAACAGATCGTAACGTTCGCTTCGTTTGTGTCAAACGGATCAGTTTTAGGCAATACCATCACTGTATCGAAACAGATTGTCATTTAATTAGTCTGCCGATGGAACTGCCTTTCCGTATTTCCATAGCGAGTGGAGCAAATACTGTCGTACCAATAGCCGGTGCGCGTTGATTAGCATGCATGGCATTGAAATTAGGAATGGACCGTGCATGCGGTCTGATCTATTGACTTTTTAACTGCCTTTCCAAGGCAAGGATTTACTTCCTTTAAAAAGAACTTGAACAAATCAAATTTTACAGTTGTCCCTTATAGGTTAGAATGGCCTCTACATAATCTGTATGCATTAAGAACTTGACTTTTAAGGTGACACAGCCAGACCTACAAAATGCTAGAAACTTGAAATTGACACTACAAATTTCGTACAAAAATAAAACAAGCGAAGCCGCAGAAAACCTAAATAAAAAACATATTAAAAAATGGATCCAAAGCGATACTGTGATCGCCGACCTTAAACAATTCTTAAGACGACATTTTCTGAAAATGAAGGAAGTATAGGTACTACACACGGGTAGGGGCTTAGCTGTTTTCGCATAGATCACTCGCGGAGGCGCCGCAATCGCCGTGAAGGTAAACCTAGGATTTACTTGGAGTCTCCTGCCTGCCACGGATCTAGATAAGCCTTAAGTCTTGGCAGGTGAGTATATGAGATTGTTTTGCGAACTATCTATCGAGGTTTTCCAGACAAAGTTTGGGGTTACCGTGGTAAGGAATAAGCATTTTTGTTTCAAGTAACTTTTGACGTGACTTGGTTTGCGAGGAACAACATGTCATATAAGCGTTATGTCCATGTACCATTAGCGTTAATTTATGTATTTTGATTAAATATTAAACATATTAAATTATTATTTTTCTTATGATTGATTGAATCAAGTTTTTATATGAATCACTGTAACTAAGGACTATCATGTTACGGAGTAACTAGGTTTAAAGTTTGTAAGTAGGTAAGTTAAATACTTACGTTGAACCCAACCATAGACTGGAAACCAACCATAATTCTATGTTGGAAAAAAGCTAGGAAAAAATTTGCTTTATTTCTATAAAACATCAGCTTTAGACATTGCAATAATGAATAATACTGATTTAGATTATAGCATTCTGTTGTAGTGTGACTTCACTGTCCTCATATTTTTGTGTCACAATTAATAACAGGGAACCATCAAAACCATTTTACCAATCGTTGAGGTTTTACCGTTTTGAAGATAATATGTGGATTTTCAATAAAATTGTTTGGTTTACTTGGCGTGTACCGCAGAAACCAATATGAAAACAAAGTTCAACGAAATTATCCCACTTAAAATATTTATGTTAAACACAAAGTAAACAGAGACGCGAGTAAGGTATGTATTTTAATTATCCACCACCTTTTAATTTATATACGCACTTTTTATTATATTCAATCTTTTCGCTACAGAATTATTTCTATTATTTTTTTATATTTCAATATCAACTAAGTTATAAATCTGAATATTCGAAAAGATTCAAAAACACACTTTGTATTATTTAATCATTTTACTTTCTTTTTATATTTAGTTTCTAAACGTTGTTTGTCAAGCACATAAATAACGCAAATCAAGTATCTATTCCAAATAAAATATCACCGCATCCAATTTGTGTTTAAATTAAGTACCTACTGCATTGTTTTACAAAATAAAAAAGAAATAAAAAGTTCAATAGTCTCGTTGCTTTCAATGCAACATTATCTATCAATAACTTAATAAAAATACCTTTGTGTATAAATGTAATTGTTCTATTTTTTCATTGTGAGAAGATTTGTTTCTAGTTAGTATGGAAGAAGAGCTTTTTATTATTCGATACACGTTTACCCAATCACGTAATAAAATTGTGTAACAAGAATTTTTAATTTGTAACAGTAAAGGTTACTCAGAAAGCGCAAACGACGGCAGCGGGAATACAGTCCGACTATTTCTTGATTATTTTGTACGATGAAACGCAATATGTACAGCCGCTACTGCAATTTTATTCCTTCGAACACACGTGATTAGAAAAACAATAGAATGACAACAGCAGCCCGACAGTCGGCTGTCGCTTAGTCGTCGAAAGGTAAAGCAGTTTTGCAATCGACTCTTATATTAATTTATTTAAGTTTAAAAAAATCTATTGGAGCATACTGAACTGAACTTATAAATTGTGTTCATAGAAGAAAATTTAATAATAAACCTTTTGTATGGCTGCAGTTAGGCAGATCTAATTCTGCCTCTTCCAAGTCACGCCTCAAACTGAGGCCTTTACTCCAGGTAGAGTGGATTAAGTTGCCACGTCTGGAGGCCTTAATGTCTTCAATTAAAGCGTTTTGGGCAATCAATCGTTCAAGAGGCACTGCCGCTGCCGTCTGCTCAGTCGAGTTATTCCGCTCGGATCCCCTGATCTGATCCCCTGTCACCTGTGGAATTCCACCTTAAGTCAACGATTTTTGTTCGTTCAATCGCTTTCGTTTTATGTTCGATTTGACCTTCTTACATAATATAAAGGTTCATATATTATATTTGATTACACTTCCGCCGCGCCGTTTCATTCATAATTTTTAACTGGCCGGTGATATATTGAATATCAATGATTTAATGATTTACCGTTTTCACGAGTGTATTTTTTTATAATTTATCGATGGGTAGGGCAGCTTTGTACCTATTTCATTTTGAGTCAATAAATCTTAAGTAAGTACTTTAAAAACACTTATTGAGTGAAAGTCCACTTTACGAAGTTGAAATTTTCTAAAGAAAATTCTTGTATTCATGTTTTGGATGAAAATATCAACTATAGTAATTGCTTCGCCTGTCGGGGTTGCGGAATGTTTATAATAGTTACCGTGACCCTGGAACATAAAGGGCAATCGAAGGAACATGAGTGGGTTTTAGTCAGTAAGAGTCTGACACGCCCTCCCGTCCCTCCTCAAAAAAAAAACTATAGTAATTGCTTTTCAAATATTTTGTCGTTTTAATATTTAATTGATAGTTTTGCGAGTTAATATTGTTATTTTCTCGTTTGCTCGTGTCATGTTATAGTGGGCGTAAATCATTAGCCAAGCTTTTATTGAAACTGCGCGGGCGCATTTAAACCGTTAAAATTTTAAACAAGTGTTGATTTTACGTATGATACTGTTTTAATATAGTGTTTTACTGAGAATAGAGAAGGTTGCGTGGGTTTAATGGATAAATTATAATTATTTATAGTTGTTTTCATTGTAAGACTATAAAATAGTCTTACGGAAAAGTGTATTTTTAAGATAATGTCAGAGGTAATTTACATTTGATTTGTTAAAGTTTGCAACACCTTCAAAAACATTTTAGTTTCTAAATATAATTCTATAGTAAATAAATAAAATTAAACTCTGGAGAGTAAGGAAAAACATTTAATCAGTGGTAATGTTTTTGATCTGTGGAAATACTGAGAGTTACTAAAATTATTTCTTAGGCCCGTATTAATAGACGTCACTCAATTCTGAGACGCTCTCAAGTTTATTGCTGTCCTTATTTTTTCCCTTTAGAATGACAAGGACAGCAAGAGACTTGAGAGCGTCTCGGAGTTGAGTGACGTCTATTAATACGGGCCTAAGTACATAAAAGACGTCAGAGTCATTAGAATGTCACGCAAAATTGTTAATCCCAGTTGTCATTTTGTAGATCTTTGACAGTCGTTACGGGTGGGCAGAAGCTAAATAGTCCGACATTCTGTCAAACCAGCGGGTATCGTGTTACCTGGTGCCTAGGTCGTAAAGATCTGTGAGATAGACAATCGCTTCATGGGAAAACTCTAGTATTGACCTTTCGGTAGTCACCAGCCAGCCATTTCAAAATCTCTGTTATGCAGGTGAATCTGGTAAGATTGGAGTCCATCTGTATCATTATGAGAAATAAAATCCTAAGTAGAAAGCTCTTTATTCCTGAGTGCTAAAAGCAATAAAATTGCACGCAAAGTCGCCGGTAATATTCAGTATGCGATAAAATTACTTTTCCTTGTTAATAAAACAGTTAATTTATTACTCTATGTCAGAGAAGATCACAGACTAAAGATTGTACTATGTCAACTATGTATGCGTTATGATATGAGTCCTATCTTTATTGTTTGCAGTAAACCAGAGAAGCAAATAAGGAGAAGATATTTAAGAACTGAAATTTATACTACACATCGCGGTAACTTAAATCTTTGCTAATGAATTTTCAATAATCGCTTCTTGTTGCGTTTCTACACCGAGACTGGTGCATCGGGGGACATAATTATTCAAAAGATGTATAATAATAACAATACAAACAATGATGTGTAATATTAATAATATAACTCGATAAGAAAACCGCTAATAAATAATTTACAATAAGACTCTAAAATTTTTAAAAAAGGAAACCTTTGCGCTCGTAGTTGCATCGGGTCATTCACCTATGATAAGAGAGTGAAGTAGGTATGATACGGTCTCCTTTCAATGGGTAATTAGTGCACAATTAGTCAAAAATACAAGTATTGTTTTTTTTTTTCATAAGAATCAAATACTAAACAGCCTCCTTCACTTGACCAGAAAACTGGGTATAAAATTAACTTACGTCTCAAATCTGAGTAGATTTGAGACGTATGTTTATATACCCAGTTTTGCTAAAGCTAAGTAGCTTTAGCAAAAGTTCTTTATCCTTCCTACACATGAACTATAATAATGACAGAATTATTATTATTTATCACTACTAAAAGCATCATACTCAGAACTCTAACAATATTGCAGTATTAAATTGTTGCATCATTTCATGTATTCTAACGCCGTACTCAATGTCATCGTCTGCCTATGTGCATGCGTAACTTTTATGCAGCATGCGTCAGACCTACTGTTTTGTATGGGACTAATATAGTTTAGTTATGACAGTGAGCTTTTTATGAATTGTAATTGTGTAAGAGGTTATTGTGATGGTGTGTCCTTTAGAAGGGCAAATATAGGAATAGACTTATAGTTAATTTGAAGGACAAAGATTAAAATAGACAAAATAGAGTTGAATGATTTTTGTTTGTGGCGAAAGAACTGTTCGGTAATTTTATTTTTAGTTTCGTTACTAGTAAAATAGCAAAGGTTTTGTTAAGATTTCATGGTTTAATCACAACTCGGGTTTTGACCGATTTTCACGAAATTACTTTTATACCTACCGGATAAACACTATTTCAATTTTCCATTATATTCCTTATTTCTATGTAAGTCTTATAACGCTTTGGTGGAATACTCAAACATCACTTAAATTAAAACGCTCTTAAATCTGTGGCTGTCTTTGTCACTCTAAAGCAGAGGTGTCCAAACTACGGCCCGCGGGCCAAATCCGGCCCGCCAGTGTCATCAATCTGTCCCGCGACAGACAATGAATCTAGAAATATAGTGAAGGGCATAAAAACTTTAACTAGTTTGGCCCTTGAAACAAACTGAAAAAAACATTATGGCCCGAAGGCTTCAAAGTTTGAGACTCCTGCTCTAAAGAGATAAAGTAAGGACAGCAACAAAGAGAGCGTCTTAAAATAATGGGGTATGTGATATTTTTTTTTTTGGTGAGTGGGAAATCATCCAATGACTGCTCCCGTCCTGGGTGCGGCGGGAGGGCGTGTCAGACTCTTACTGACTAAAACCCACTCATGTTCCTTCGATTGCCTTTTATGTTCCAGGGTCACGGTGACTACTATACACATTCCGCAACCCCGGCAGGCGTTGGCCCTGTTGGGCCCCTTCCTGTGCTGACTCCTTCTCTTTGAGGCGCGCGTGGAACACTAACGCGCCGTCGATGCGGTCCTGGTCCTAGCCGGGCGGCGAGCTACCCATCGCTCGCCATCCGCAGAACCGCGCCTACGGTGGCCGGTAGTCGTCTTGCGACTCTCGACGTCTTCGCCTGGGTCTTAGTCCGGGGCGAGAGGCTCGTCGTTGCCTCTCGCGCGCCGCCGCTTCCTTCGCCAGCATAACTGCTTCGCAGAAGGAGGCGACGGCATCCCAAATAATGGGGTATGTGCTATAGAAGATAAGCAGTAATTTGATAATTGAGAAATTTTATACATGAGCAACTCCGCAGGCACAACTAGTTAGATATAAAACCATACATTCCTTATAACAGCTTCAATAAATATACAAATTCCGAGCGCATATTTTTGTTCTCACACCAGAGAGTCAGTCATATGTACACATCAATCAAAACCGTTTATTATCATTGTTACATAAAGCGAAAATTTAAAATAGTACCGTTTATTCTAACCGGGAGACGTTGTTTCCCGTCTGAGACGCGTCCCCGTTTCCTCGTTACGAGATCTACGAAGTATTCCAAAGCACAAGCCACAATTATGAAGACTTAAATATACCGTGAAATCATTAATTGTCTGGGTTATTGTTGAAACTGACAGGAGACTATAATAGAAAAGTGACAAAATCTCTTCTTTTAATTTGGGAGACACATCGACGGCTGTCGCAAGGGACAGCATTCGTCATCGTCGATTTATTTTTAATTTAGGATTAAATTTAGAATTAGAATACATCAGCGCGCGAATTTGTTCCATGGAAAACCAACGAGAAACCGGAGAATAAAAATTATATAATAATTTAAACCTTTGAACACACGTGATTCGAGACACAATAGAAAGACAATTCAGCCTGACATCCAGCTGTCGGTTGGTCGTTGAAAGGTTAAGCCATATGTAAAACCAGAGTTTATGTGTATGGAAACACACCCGGGATACAGGCGAAAGTAAAAAAAAAAAACATAAATAAATATGTAAGAACTTCTGCTGCTCAGCTATGCATTGATCAATAAAAATCCTAAATTGTTTGTCATTCATAATCATGAAACAAGCCCTACTAACTGTTACACACTCTAAAACTTTAAGAAACGCTGCACCAGTTAACATACTAAACTACAACAGCTATTAATGTTGTCCTACTGAAAATCAATCTAAACATTGCACCGAGCGTCTATTATTGTCACTTCGTATATCACATCGGTCGCTGGCACATTGCTCCCATTCATAATTAGGTAACGTGTTTAAGATGCGTTTCACTGGTTACGATAAGCAGCTGAGTTGAGACTGTAAGGCTGTGGGCTTGAAGACAGCGGGCGTGGTAGCGGAGCGGGGAGCGGCGCGTTTAAACGTATGGGTTTATATGGAACTGGCCACGAAAGCACCAGCGCGGGGAGAGGTGTTTATATGGGAAAACCCCGTAACCCTGTTAGGAATCAACCACAGCAAGCTATGAAAGCCAGAATAAACAGTGAAGTTTACCAGAAAATCAGTCAATGAGGCATGACGAGTCCCAGAGAAATGTTTCAACTGTCTTGGATCCTGCAATGTTAACCAGCAGAACACAAAATAAAGGAGGAATAAGAACAAACAAATTTTCAAGTCCCATCGCGCAACAGACAGAGCAGAACACTAATAAGCAAAGTGGAGTTTACAACTGAGAGAAGTCCAGATTCCCCAGCACCACGGATTGAAAGCAACAAAATTACTGAATCTAAAATCCGAGCTACTGGCGGGGAGTAGTGTATGAGAGTCTACCTGTCGAGTCTCACAGTTCGCCCGCTGACTTCGTGACCGAAGTCTCTAGCAAGTTTTACGTTATCAGCTGTCCCTAAACTATGCAGTTGATATATTGTTACTTAATTAGGTGCATCAAATACTACGAGAGGACGTTAATTTCACACTTTAATTTATAAGGGCTCACTAATTAGTGGACTAATAAAGCATGTAATTTATTTCCGCTGTCGCTCGTCTAAGGTCTTTTTGGAGGTAACATGTCTCAAATATATTCTTACGCTATAAATTTTATTATTTAATAAAATGTTGCTAAGTTAAATTCCTTAATTTACTGCCTACATGCTTTCTTATCACAACAATTAAGTAATTTAATCGTTTTTTGCCGCAACACTGATTTACACATAAGCGGTACTTAATCAATGAATTCTGTAATTTACAATCGGTTAACGGTTAGTATCTGTTAACCGATTGTAAATTTTACTGACCCGATTATTTACATGTCTAAACCGTAGTAAAATGTGAAATTTGACACCGTTAAGATAACATATAAAAAGACAGTGGGTGCCCATAAAACACTGATAATTCTTGTTGGAAGCAAACACGTATTTCACAGTTTAATACAAGCAATTAGACACGGTAATAAATTAAATCTCCGATGTATTGGCACGACGCGGTGCAAAGTAACGGGCTCAGTTATGGTGTTTGCGCAACAAATGCGTGACTTTAGCGAAATGTCACAGTTTTATGATACAAAATACGCAATATTGAAATAGTGCCAATCGGGGCAGCTTTCAATTTAGTTGATATATTGTACTTAGCTTTAATATCCCTTTTGTAGGGCGCGGTTCTTGTATAATCTGCGTAATAATTACATTAGCCCATGGCTTTGCTCTCGGGGCGCGTGAGTATAGCAGGACCCTATGTTTGATCTAATCAAAAGCTAATGTATAACGTGCCTGTATATTTTACCGACCAAACTGTATAGGTTAAAATATTAGGACCGATTACAGTGAAATCTCCAATTACTTTCCAGCAGGACTCTACGTTGTTTGAAGGTTTTCGGATTAATCTTATACAGGTATAGTCCCGTTTAGCACTGTATTAGTTGAAATTACCTCAATTATATTTTTAAATTATTACTAGCCACTAAAAGAACAAACTTTTAACTTTTTAATAGTAGTATCAATAACGGTCGTCAATATTGTAGATATTGGTAATTAAATTATTCCTGGCAGCTTGTGATTGGATTGTCCCTTTAAATTATTGTACTAGCTGCTGCCTACGATGTCGTCCCCGTAGATTTCATTCATAGATAGATTATGCTCTTACGGTTAGGTAACAGATATAAGAGTTCATCCCACAAAAGTGTCAGTGTGTTAATATATCGCCTATGTGTTGACCCGATTTCTTAGCAATATTTATGCAAAATTTGAATAAAATCTATGCAGCATCTTTTGAGTTTATCCCGAACAAACATACAAAAATACAAACAGGAAAAATTTATAAAAATTATGGTTTTGGGTTCGGCATCGATTGTAGAACATGCATCAGATATTTAAAAAAATATCGGTGGACGCCATCATGCGCGTGCGAGCCCTTACGACAGGGGATGCGGTGGCACAGGGCAGGGTCGTCTTGGCGGTGTCTCTCGACATCGCCAACGCCTTTAACACCCTGTCTTGGGGGTGCATAGTGGCGGCACTCCGGTATCACCGGATGCCTGCCTACCTCTGTCGTGTGGTCGAGGCCTATCTGACGGACAGGGCCGTCATCTACCCCGGTCACGAGGGAGTGTGGAGTCGACGAGGGATGTCGTGCGGTGTTCCACAGGGATCGGTCCTGGGGCCGCTCCTGTGGGACATCGGGTACGACTGGGTGCTGCGCGCCGACCTTCCCGATGGTGTCAGCGTAGTGTGCTACGCTGACGACACGCTAGTCCTAGCGCAGGGAGGGTCGTTCCAGGCGGCGGCCGACTTGATGACAAGTGGAGTTGCGACAGTCGTGGACAGGATCCGGCAGCTGGGACTCGAGGTGGCCCTGCACAAGTCCGAGGCCATGTGTTTTCATGGCCCTCGGCACCGGCCACCTCCGGGGTCTCAGATAACGGTGGGAGGGGTTCACATCGGTGTCGAGTCGACGATAAAGTACCTGGGACTTGTCCTCGACAACCGATGGAACTTTACGGAGCACTTCCGACGTTTGGGCCCCAAACTGGCGAAGGCCGGAGCTGCCCTCAAGCGGCTCCTGCCCAATCTCGGTGGCCCAAACGCCTCCTGCCGGAGGCTCTACACGGGGATCGTCCGGTCCATGGCCCTCTACGGGGCTCCGGTGTGGGCGCCCAATCTAGCCGCGGCTCCGGCCCGACTTCTGAGGGCGTCCCAGAGGGTCATGGCCATTCGCATGGTGCGGGGATACCGCACGGTCTCCTGTGAGGCGGCATGCCTCCTTGCCGGCGTCCCGCCGTGGGATCTGGAGGCAACAGTCCTTGCACACACGTACGAGTGGCGCGTGGAAGTGCAACGCCGGGGTGAAGTCCCGATGCCGCGGGTTATCGCGGCACGGCTCACGGAGCTCCGGCGAGATCTCACGGCGGAATGGAGACAACGACTGTCGCAACCTAGTGCTGGGCACGCCGTTATAGCGGCGGTAAGACCCCTCTTTGAGGAGTGGCTGGAGAGGCGTCATGGCACTCTCACGTTTCGCTTGACACAGGTCCTCACCGGACATGGTCAGTTCGGGAGGTTCCTGTGTCGGATTCGGGCGGAAGCGACGCCTGGGTGTCACCACTGCAGTAACGGTCGCCTGGAGGACACGGTCGAGCACACAGTTGAGGTGTGCCGCGCATGGGCGGAGCATCGACGTGTCCTCGTAGAGGCGATCGGCGGCGGTGACCTCTCGCGCCCGGCGCTGGTTCAGGCCATGCTTCGGGGCGAGACGGAATGGGATGCCGTCGCCTCCTTCTGCGAAGCAGTTATGCTAGTGAAGGAAGCGGCGGCGCGCGAGAGGCAACGACGAGCCTCTCGCCCCGGACTAAGACCCAGGCGAAGACGTCGAGAGTCGCAAGACGACTACCGGCCACCGTAGGCGCGGTTCTGCGGATGGCGAGCTATGGGTAGCTCGCCGCCCGGCTAGGACCAGGACCGCGTAGACGGCGCGTTTTGTTCCACGCGCGCCTCAAAGAGAAGGAGTCAGCACAGGAAGGGGCCCAACAGGGCCAACGCCTGCCGGGGTTGCGGAATGTTTATAGTGGTTACCGTGACCCTGGAACATAAAGGGCAATCGAAGGAACATGAGTGGGTTTTAGTCAGTAAGAGTCTGACACGCCCTCCCGTCGCACCCAGGACGGGAGCAGTCATTGGATGATTTCCCACTCACCAAAAAAAAAAAAAAAAAATATTTAAAAAAATATTCATTGTACAATTTCGACTTTGTTACGATTATCTTATACACAAAATTCTCATGTCACAATGTTAGTTACCTTACTCCTCCGAAACGGCTTTACCGATTTTACCAAATTTTATATGCATATTCAGTAGGTCTGAGAATCGGCTACTATCTATTTTTTAAACCCGTGATAAGGACTTTTCACCCTTAACATTTTTAACGCGGGTGAAACCGCGGGGAACAGCTGGTTTTATATAAATATAGATTATTAGTTCTAAACAAACAAAAAAAAAACTTTACTTTTTTATCAATATTTGTGTACAAGATACAACCGTTGATCTTCTACAGTATTTTTTTATTGTCGTTTATAATGACATTTTAAGCCACCATACATTGATATTAATGAAATAATGACAGTAAATCATAAATGATGACAATTTAATCACTAAGGTCACAAGGTCATTCACTGTTTGGTTATTTCAGTATCATCTGATTTGCACGTTCAGCGTTTGATGTTTATTGCACTTGAATGTTCATATTTGGAATGCTCTTGAGATTCCATACTTAAGTCTATATTAAGTTTGGATATCAATACCTAGTACATCAGTGTAGATAGCTTTTTTAGGTTGATCAGGTTGAACAGGTAGTTCTAAATATAAGAAGTTAATTTCTAAAATTCTTTCTTTTTGAAGCATTAACACATTTCACACGCCATATTGCATTCCTTGCGAAATAGGAATGGGAAATGAAACCTCTTAGCACAGAGTATAAACAAACGAATGTCGATAAACATTACTTGACATGAATTCCTAAATAATGGAATTCATTTTTCTTTCTCTAGTTTACATACCTACTTACCTCTATCCATTTATCTAATTTCAGTACGATATAGTACCTCGGTAAGTGCAATAACCTAATTCTATGTACTCTGAATTGATGGTAGTATAAAAAAGAATTTATTGTAACATCTACTTCATACTACTAAACATCTTCTTCTACTGCGCTATACGTTTTCCATATTTATATTTTTGCTTTTAATTATTTTATTTTGCTATTCACATTTTTTTTTCATATATCAAAGCACCAAAACCAATATTGCCAAGCCAAGACTTCAGCCGGAAGGCCTTTTATTTAGAAAAGATTCGTAAATACACACATCAAAAGTGTCTAGGGATATTTTAATTAAACCTAAATTACTAAAATTCTATTAACTTTTTGTTAAGAAACCTACACTTTAAAATAAACCTTGTTTAATTGCCTATCTAATCTGATAATAAACTTTTAGATAAAGTTAAATTAAAAAAAAAAACTTAGAAGAAGAGGAAAAACTCAACAAAATTTCAATTTAACTTTATTTTTGAAATTTCAAAACCTAAACAACAAAACAATTTTTTTTTTATAAAAATTGTTGAAAACTTAAAATTAATAATTCGTGGATCCACCTAAGACTCTCCTGACACATCTGGAGCGGTTCTGCATACTCAAAACAAGAGTGTCAATATCCTGTTGTGGAGTACTGTCCCAAATCCTGCTAAGATGCAAGAAAAGCTGGTTTTGATGCACAATAACAACAGGGAAATTCCTACGAGCTCTTCTCTGAAGCATATTCTAGGCATGCTCAATAGGATTTAAGTCAGGGGATTGTGCAGGCCGGTCTAAAGCTTGGATAACATGCTGTTGTAACCAACTTGTAACGATACGCGCCGTATGTGGACGGGCATTGTCGTGCATTAGCTGGAAATTTTGTCCCATTTGCTGTTTGTGGGGCAAGATTACAGGCTCAAGCACCTCATCTCGGTATTTTCGAGCAGTCATATTGCCTTGTATCCAAACGAGGTCCGTTCTACCGCCGAGACGAATTCCTGCCAAAACCATAATCGTGCCACCTTAATATGCATGAACTTGTTGTGGGTGCTGCAGTCGATTCCAACGTCCAGGTTTTCTCCAAACGCGTACTCTTCGCGAATCAGGATGAAATCCAAACCTAGATTCATCAGTGAAAAGCACAAGTGACCATTGAGAATGGTTCCACTTTTCGTGTGCAATAGCCCATTGTAATCTTCTTCCTCGATTACCTCTCCTTAGTGCTGATACCCAAAATGGCCTACGAGCACGTAGATTGACTTCATGCAGTCGCCTTCTCAAAGTTTGACCGCTTACCAGCAAACCATACTCTCTCTGTAGCCTTTGAACCAATTGCATCGCCGCTGCATTTAGTTGACTTCGTGCAGCATTTACTATGAATCGGTCCTGTACATGTGTTGTAATGCGTTGAGGTCCTCGGTGCCGTTCCACCACTTCCTCCGTGACACGATAACATGACCAAAGCCTGGATATAACGCTCTGACTGGTCTTCATGGCTTCAGAAACGGCAATTATGGAACAGTATTCCACAACAGGATATTGACACCCTTGTTTTGAGTATGCAGAACCGCTGCAGATGTGTCAGGAGAGTCTTAGGTGGATCCACGGAATATTAATTTTAAGTTTTCAAGAATTTTTATAAAAAAAAATTGTTGTTTTGTTTAAGTTTTAATGTTTCAAAAATAAAGTTAAGATTGAAATTTTGTTTGAGTTTTTCCTCTTCTTCTAAGTTTTTTTTTAAATTTAACTTTATCTAAAAGTTTATTATCAGATTAGATAGGCAATTAAACAAGGTTTATTTTAATGTGTACATGTTTTAACAAAAAGTTAATAGAATTTTAGTAATTTAGGTTTAATTGAAATATCCCTAGACACTTTTGATGTGTGTATATTTCATAAAAATTAGTTCTGCCATTTTGAAGTTATCGAGGGTTTTTCAATTTTTAATTCCTCATTGTTTTGCTTACGCCTCTAACTGTGACAGCAGTATACTTTTCAACCGACTTCAAAAAAAGGAGGAGGTTCTCAATTCGACTGTATTTTTTTTTTTGAAGTGAAAACTTCTTTAGCGGCGTTGAGCACTTTTTCTGTAATGGGTATAAAATCTTAAACTCGCGTCAGGACACGTGACCCTGATCGAAAAAGCGTAGGACGGATAACAATTGAACGCGCGATAAAAATCTCACACACACTGATACAAGGTACAATTTTCCCGAGTTCAAAGTTTAGTAAGTATTTTAACCCGTGGAGTAATAGTGTTGGAAAATCTTGGCGAAACAGCTTAATATAAGCTTGCTGTAGATAGAGAGAGAGAGATATAGTGGTCCTGCTAATGGCTTGGGGCAGGCGAGCCAAAGGCACACTCGTAAATAAATAAGCGAATGTGTTTTTGAAGTGAAAACTTCTTTAGCGGCGTTGAGCACTTTTTCTGTAATGGGTATAAAATCTTAAACTCGCGTCAGGACACGTGACCTGATCGAAAAAGCGTAGGACGGATGGATAGTAGACAGCTATAATCAAGTTTTCACTTCTGCCGGCACTCCCGGAGTGCAACCCGTCTTTTTTTTTTATGTTTGTTACTTGATTTCTCGAAGACGCCTGGACCGATTTCAAAAATTCTTTTTTTATTTGAAAGGGTATGCTTGTCATTTGGTCCCATTGACACCAGGTCAGGACCTGGTGGTAGAAACCCTGAGAAATTGAGAGCATCTCTAGAAAATTGTAGGCGAGCATCGGGTAAAAACTTAATATTAATGTGTATGTCTGATAAGACTACAATACCATGGAGGTTTAGGGCTGATCTGATGATGGAGACGACAGAGAATCAAGGAAACTCCTAAACGGTACAGCTTAGGTACCTCGTCTATGGGCTCATTTTATTCGTGATGACAAGATCTTTACACCGAGATGGGTTATGACTGCCACTGCAAGCTCCGTGATGCAGGTGCAGTACAGTTAAGGGAACTCCTTAATGGTTGATAGCAGCTACATAGTGTTTGGGCTTATTTTATTCGTATTGATAAGCCCTTTACACCGAGATTGGTTATAATGCAGATTCGATAGTGAAGACAAAATATAGTTTAAGGATATCCTGAATGGTTCGTAGCAGCTACTTCATGTTCCAGCTTCATTGAAGTTAGTTTTACACTGAAATTGATTATGATTTGTCGTTTTGAATCGACAATTTATTATAGGTACAATGAGTATTATAAAAATGCATTCATATTTTAGAAGTTTTATTGTATATTTTCTGCGTTTGATGCCTTTTTTACGCTTGGATGAAACTTGGTATGGACATTGGCAACCTGGATAGATACTTTAGTCACACATTGGGACTCGACACTAAAAAGTAAAAAATAAAAAACTTTTTACAAAAAAAAAAAATAACCGCCTTCAAAAACTAAAAACTTAAAAATAACTAAAATTTCGGAAGTCGGTGGCAACACAAATTGACTGGCAGAAGAAAAGCCACCGACTTCCGAAATTTTAGTTATTTTTAAGTTTTTAGTTTTTGAAGGCGGTTATTTTTTTTTTGTAAAAAGTTTTTTTATTCTTCTTTCTGATGCAAAAGTTACATAGGTACATACAAACATTTTATCAAAAAATGTAATCTATTGCAAAAAACCAACCACACAGAAGTTGTCAACGAACAAGGAAAGCGATTTTGTACCTAAATACAAACAGGAAGATATACCAAAGCGAGATATTTTGGAATATTCAAAGGCCATACACCACGCTAAGCTTGGCGTAACGTTTTGCGATAAAACGTTTACACGCTATTAGAGCAAAGCTTAAACGCTTTACCACACCTCTAAAAATTCAAACTACATTGTGAAAATAGAGTACAACAACGACTTTTAATATCTCAAAAGCTTTTTTCCCGCGACTTTTTTGCGTGAGTTTAGAAGTCACAGTTTAGAAAGAAGAAATGGAGGATATTTTTTTGTCCCCGTCAAAAAGTAAAAGATCACATTCAATTTCGCATATACTTACTATTTTGTTTTTGGAAAACTATGTGAAAAACTTATATAACCTCAATATTCTTGCTCTTTCCTACATTTACCTTTAAGCCATTCTTCTATCTACCGGCTATCATTACTTCTCTATCATAGGACGGTACACTTAATAACATTGCCAAACAATATGAATGTATATCGGCATGGTACGTCTCATTTTATCTCTATTAGTATCGAGGATTCATGGAGTTTCTTGCACATTATTTTCTTGTAATGGGCAAGTATCTTTTTTAAATTGTAGGCAATATATAAAACTGCCTGTAAATGATTACTTTCAACTGGGAGAGCGGTGCTGCATCTTGCATTTAATGCTTGTTTTATAAGACATTGGCTGTATAATGCATAAAAAAATCAATCTAAGTACAAACTCCAATCTATGCCTATGACTCAGCCTAACCTACCTAATCGATAAGCTATCCGAATCTTTAAGGTATCCAGTACGAGCTAGTAAGGCTATTAGCGGTTGAGTTAGTCACTCCCACAGGAGCCACTGGCGCGAGTATCGATTTCGCGAAGAAGCCGCTCGGGGCCTGTTTACTCGCCAAACTTACTTGTTTGTTCCACTAGCCTTTTATGTACCATTTTCGATAAACTGTGGCTGCGTTAGTGGCTTTTTACTGGGTATAAATTGTATTTAGTTATGCTTTGAAGCGTAAAGTGACTTATACTTAAAGACTTCTAAAAAGATCCGAATATTACTACAATCACGAAGTAATTAGAACTGTTATACTTACTCCGCCGTGACTACAATACAATAGTGGGTATATAGAATCAAGAAGTGAAATATGTTCATTAAATAGTCATCCTACATGAAACACTAGCCTATTAAGGTCCCACTGCAGGTCAAAGTCTCATACAGAGAAGGCACGAGCTTCGATCTCTTCGCTTGCTCAGGGTAGATTGGCTGTTTCAGATTTTATGTCCTTTACAAGGTCAGGCTTCCTCATAATGTTGTATTTCTTTATTTTTAGACAGTGAAGTCCAATGTAAACTTAGAAAGTGCGTATGAAAAGTTACATTTGTTACATTTCTAGATACAACACCTAACATTATAATCAGTGTTCCATTGTATATATCTCATAATATATCATCTGTTACCATTCTAATTCCTACAAGTGAGGTCCTACACACATACTCTGTGAATCCAAGAATCCAATTAAAATCCATCTCAGTTAGTTTGACGCTCAAGCGCCTCATGATTGGAATAAATTCGCATGCGCTAAAGCAGTATCGGTTACATGCCACCATGATTGAGGGATTTTTGCAAGTAATTGATACCCCACTTGAGAATAATTTCAAAGACCCCCCGTTGCTTCGGTCTTAAAGGGAAAGGGACTTACTTGAGTGAAAACCAATGAAAGATTTCATAGCAAACATTGGTCAAATTAAATAAGCAATAAAATGTGGATAAAAGGTTTTGATGACCTTTGAATGTTTCATCTTTATTTAGTTTTTATTTTTATATGGCAATGAAATGTATAACAGATACAAAATAATTATTATTAATAGTAGTAAAAAGTCAATCAAAAGGTTATCGTTTTTCTAAAATGTTTAAATTTTGTCGTTGATAGCGCAAACCTGCAGCAATTAATCGAACACACTGCAAGATTAAATTTTAATCATAAAGTAAATTCAACTTAAAATCTATTGTCGCAGTATTTCACAATCAGCGACGATTTATTTCAAATGTAGCTGAAGTTGGTAAGTTTGCAGATAATTTACAAAATCCTACGTTGAAATACGAATGAAAGGCACTAAATGACAGTAAATGCCGAACTTTACTGTCGAACTGCCAAAAAACACTACAAAAGCGGCCATCTTTCTTTTGCCAAACGCCACCGCTTTGAAAACAAAGGGAAGTAAAATGCTCCATTATTTAGTAGTACCTCCTGCCCGCTTTGTGATACGAATAAATAGCTGTCCTGGGAATTATGGCAGGTGAAAAATAATTGGTACTGGCGATCGCATATCCTGCCTGATGTCTACTTACTAGTAGGTAGACGGTGTAGACTGCATATGGTATATTATTATGCTTTGATTATTTATTTACAATGTAAGGTGCAATTGACCTCGTTGAAGGAAAACGCTGTAAGGAAACTTGGAGTTAAAGGAATATAAATCCGAAATTGCTAATCCGCCTTGAAAGAGTGAGGTGGTCAATGTTCGTGCCTTCTTTGCATGAGGAGAAGCCTTTACCTTGCATTGCGGCAATAATAGGTTGATATTATTTTAAATCTGCATTTAGAGATAAACGCATGATCAGATTAAACGGTGAATAAGAAACCTATGTCCAGCAAAAGTCTTGCACAGACGATGATCACGATGATAAAAAGCAACCGTGGGTTCTAATTATGATACCCATCCTCTTAGTCTAAAAAAGTATATTGAATTATAACAGTCATCAGTCCCGTCGGCCGCGTAATTTTAAGTGCGACTGCTGAGCGTAGCATATTTGGTGAAATTTCAAGGTCATGCAAATAGTGCAGTTGGGTTTTTCAGAATTTCTATGTAGTAGGTTGGATTACAGAAAAAAGCTTTTTCCAAAAAAAGATTACCGACTTCAAAAACTAAAAGCACAAAAATAACTATTTCGGAAGTCGGTGGCTTCTCTTCTGCCGCCGGTCGAATTGTGTTGCCTTGCCGCCGACTTCCGAAATAGTTATTTTTGTGCTTTTAGTTTTTGGAAAAAGCTTTTTATTTTTTACTTTTTAGTTAGAGTCCCAACTACATTTTAGAATAACTTTCAAAAAAATACGTTCTTCTATAAAAATTAAGGATTTCCGTCGATTTCGGCATGATACCATCATCAGATCCTGGACCTGATGACAATGGGACCATTTGGGAAATCTACCCTTTCAAACAAAAAAAGAATTGTTGAAATCTGTTGGTAAACGACGGAGATATGCGCGAACAAACATAAAAAACATACATCTGAATTGAGTACCTCCTTCTTTTTTTAGAAGTCGGTTAAAAATAGTTATGAACTCTGTGTTTCGGAAAGCTATTGGTCTTGCGCGTGAGTTCGCTAGTCCAAACGGTCTTTGAGAGTCAGAGACGAGAAGAAAGAGTGCACCTGTGTATGCGCATACACTTAAACATACTCTATACTTGGCTACTCCTTGAGATTGGCCGCCGTTCTTTGGCCTGCAAAACATTATCTTTATTTATATTACATTAAGGTCATTGCCACCGATGACCAACTGCCACAAGCTCTGCGCAAACGCATCTAGATTACTTTCGATAACCTGCGCTCTTTGCAGAAACTTAACAAGTAGTGATTACAGCTTATCAACTGATAACGGTTGGGACAGTAGTATCATAGGAACTGGGACTATTATTGTTTGGAATATGATTCATGGCAATTTGTGTCAGAATGTCATTTACTGAGAAGGTTGACCACTGTGTGTAGTGGGGTCATTGACCAGACGATTGTCTTATTTCCATATTTTTGAATGACTATTGCACGTGACTTTGCTTCTGTGGACACACTTAACCTTTCGACGACCAACCGACAGCCGACTGTCGGGCTGCTATTGTCTGAACCGTGTATCATGTTCGACGGCTTTAAATATATTGCATCATGTGTGCTGTGCGTCAAAGCACAGCAAGTCTCACAGTGTCCCTCGACTTACATAACACGGCGTATAATATTAATATTCTAAATACTTGTTTATTACTTTAAACCTATTTGCCATTGATGTCTTATTCCCGCCAAAACCCACCAGCAGTTCTGCCCTGCCAAGCCAAAATACTGTAACCTACAAAAACCGGTTTTGAGATAACAGACAAAACATGTTTTTTATTAATATTTGCCCATATCAGGGGTAATTGGTGCATATTATATAATTTTGTGCATTTAGTAGTTAGGTGTACGTCTCTAGTATATAGCCAAATAGTTTATTTGAAATTATTTTATTACATAAAGAAGTTATTGTCGCTAACTTGTGTTGACAAGACAATTATAAAATTTTAATGTATCTCATACAAGGCAAAACACTGTAAAACCGGATACAGTGTTTCATCTTTGTCTGAAACTCGTAAACTCATTATGCCAAGACACTGTATCCAAGCATACAGTTTTTTAAAGTTTTTATTTAACTGGAACTGTCTGTTTGTTCCGATCAAATCTAGTGATTTAACCCCTTCTTACGCTTGATGTATGGTTTGTAAATAAAATCAATTACATGGAGGTAAAATAAATTTAATCAATTTACAGGTACCTAAAATAAAAATCAACAAAGAAACGTAACAATATTTTTGGGTTCAGCCACTGAGATGATTTCGTCCCGCCATCGCTTTTTAGGTCTGCCTACTCTTCTTTTTCCCAGTGGTCCAGTCCATATTGTAGTTTGTGCAGTCCATCGTTTGTCTGTGTATCTAGCTATATGTCCTGCACTCCTGCCCATTCCCATTTCATTTTTAGTGCATGTTTAAGAGCGTCAGTCAATTTCGTTTTCTGTCTTATTTCTTTATTCTTAGTTTTTTGGACCTTTTTTAATCTGAGGATACTTCTCTCCATGGCATGTTGTGTTGTAAGTAATCTGTTTCTCACTTGTTCGGTATACACCCAGGTTTGGCAAGCATATGTGAGGCATGGTAGAATGCAAGTTTCCATGACTGTCCTTTTTAATTCCATACTGTAATTTCCCTTCAATATATCTTTTTTTGCCCAGAAGCTTTTTTATGAGTTTGAAATCCTTTGTTCCACTTCTTCTTCATTGCTATTTGGGTTGAAAGAAATCTGTTTCCCTAGGTATATATAGTCTGTTACATGATCAATTTGGGTTCCTTCTATTTGTATTGGTTTCTGTTGGCCGTTTGACATTATTTTAGTTTTTTCATAATTCATGTGCAGACCAATTTTTTTGCTTTCTCTGTTGAGTTCTTGCATCATCTGTTCAAGCTCTCGGGACGATTTTGCAAAAACAGCTATGTCATCAGCAAATCGGAGGTGACTCAGGTGTTTCCCATTTATCCAGATGCCTCGGTTTTTCCAATTCAGTCCCTGGAATATCTCTTCCAGTACAGCTACAAATAATTTGGGAGACAGAGGGTCTCCTTGTCTTACGCCTCTATTTATTGATATATCTTCCCCTGCTTTTTCCAGTTTTACTTTGCTTGTGCACTTAGAATAGATATTTTTTATAACATTGATATATTTAGCTTCTACATTGCAGGCCTGTAATGCTTTCCAGATAGAGCTGTGGGTAATTGTGTCAAAAGCTTTACAGTAATCAATGAAACCGATATAAAGAGGTTGATTAAATTCTTTGAATTTTTCTAATAGCTGTTCTATTGCTTGTATGTTGCCTATTGTGGAGAGACCTGATCGGAAGCCCGCCTGTTCTAAAGGCTGTCTCTCCTCTATTTTTGTTGTTAATCTACCCAGGAGCAGTGATGAGAATAATTTATAAATGTTAGGTAGCGAACTGATAGGTCTATAGTTGCTGATATCTTTAGGGTCTAGGCCTTTTTTATAGATTAATATTATGTCTGATTTGCACCATTGTAGAGGGACTGTTTCTAGAACGAGTGCGAGTTAGGGGGCTCCCCATTTTAAGACTTCATTGCTGATATTATCCGGCCCAGGACTCTTGTTAAATTTTAGTTTTTTGATGTGCTTTAAAATTTCGTCTTCTGATATGTTTTCTATCTCCTTTTTAGCCGCGGCGTCAAAATTTATGATTTCCTCGTTATTTTCTTCTGGTGGTTTTGTATAAAGTTGTTTATAAAATGCGGTGGCACAGTTTAAAGTATCCTGTCTTGTCTTAGTTCCTTCCTGGTTCTCTCCTCCCAGACTTTGTATCCATTTTCTATAGCTGGTTAGTTCTGTGTTGGCTCTTTTAACACTTTTATAGGTTTAAATTTTTCTCAATGATTACTTTTTTATAGTTGTCGTAGTCTTCTCGAATTGCTTTGTGAGCCTTTTTATAAATGTTCGTCTTTCATATCTTTCGTTTTATTTTTTGCTATCGTTAGTTCGGTGCGTTTCTTTATTAGGTACTGTTTTTGAGTATCTTATGTTTGTTGCCATTATCTTCTTTATTCCGTTTTAGACTGTTTCTAATCAAAAACTAATAACGCATTAAATCAAAAAATCAAAACAAACAAATCACTCAGCGCGCGGATCACGACTAATGTAAATAAAACTACTCGAACGTGATGAACAAGGAAGAGGAATAATAATGGCACAGGAAAGTACGAGATAGCAATAATATTGGAGGTTCTGCTTTCGCTGGTTTGACAGTAAACGCGCGAACCGATACGGGCAGTGCATAACACTGTATTTACCTACGCATGAGCAAAATGCGTGTAGTCTATTTCGCCAAAACACTGTATACTTTGTTACAGTATTTTTCTGTGTTTATATCTTATTTATTACGTAATACAGTGTTTTTTTGTTTGCTTTATCTAGCAAAATAACCGTTGAAATGAAAGTTTGGTCGATGATACTAAACAGACTTCTAGAAACTGATTGGGCTTTGTTAAGCGAAAACACTGTAAGTCGACTTACAGTCTTTTGGATTGGCACGGCAGAGTTATTTGCCACATTCCATCGCATCGGTTTAAGATCGCCAAGATTTGATAAGATTTGAATTTGATCAATGCCTATTATTTTAATTAATGTTTTGAGGAATAAACAAGTCCTACCTAAATAGCATAAACAACATTTTAATTTGATCTGATAAACATACGATATCAAATATTTTTTATTTAAGTTGCCAATTAAACTAATTTGTATTATGTTGCTGATTAAAAGTAAAGATATTTTAGTTATAATTAAAAAAAATCGTCTTTCTAATAATCATAATAATTAATAATAATAATTTGATCTGATAAACATACGATATCAAATATTTTTTATTTAAGTTGCCAATTAAACTAATTTGTATTATGTTGCTGATTAAAAGTAAAGATATTTTAGTTATAATTAAAAAAAATCGTCTTTCTAATAATCTTGTTAGGTACAGATTTTTAAAAGAGTTTTTTTATGGTGTTTTAATGCAAATCAATGTATTTATTCCCAAGAAAATGGCGGATTCACGTGTATACACAAATGTGAAAAATAAGTAAGATGTTATCGTTGGTAATTAACAAATAAATTAAAATAATTAACGCTGTGGAATGCTTCATTTCTAAACGAACCCGAGAACCGTTCATTTTTAAATATTGTTAATTTTTTCCCGCTTAAAACAATGATTGATGGCTTTGGGTGAGCGTAAATGGTATTTTTAGTAATTATGTATTAATTATGTATGTTCTGATGTATTGACAAACTTTTACAAAAGAATAATAGTGTAATTCATTTTATTTTTGACACGTGCTTAACTTTGTTGCCTACAACTTCTTTATTATATACTACCTGTTGCCTGTGACTTCGTCATAAAAAATAAATCATAAAATCATATTTGTTTTGTAAATAGGTTATATATATTATACATAACACTTTTACACGTCAATATTTTTTTTTTTTTATTTTAAGCGAACGTTGTGGCCAGTGTTTCCTAGCTGGACTGCTCTCAGAAGAAACATCCGAAACAAACTCAGAGGTCAAAGTCTATTTTAAAGTCCATACAATCGTATTGGTCAAAAATGTGCGAGAACCATGAAGGTTAAACGTCCGCGCACAATGTTGTATCTAAGCCTATTTTAGCCTATACTAGGTCTCATAAATCATATTTATAAACTTTCCATCAATTTATTACAAGTAGGATCTTAAAAAATAGTTCCTTCCGTTCATAAAATAGTATAAAGTAATATATATAAATTCATGCAGTATAGACAGAGCTATGTTTATGTATTCCTAATATATAAGTAAGACAGAATCATTATGCAGTATGTACGCAATATATGTACTTCATCTTATAACTAAATATATACAAACTGTGAGACCCTAACCGCTGCCAAATCCTTTGAGGATTATAGAGGCTTAAGTGTTACTTAAGTACACATACAAACTTATAAGTAAACATACATATACATACGGTAAAGCTAAGCCTAAGTAAATAAGCTCTCACGTATCTATTTAGTTAAACAGCAACAGAAATATATTTTGTTGCTAACCACGATGAAGAAATAAAACGTGAAAATGCAAAACAAAGGTTAAAATCAAGAAATAACAATTAGGTTCAAAGACTTTGGTCTTAATATAACAAAGATGATGTCACAGTTGAACGCACTAGGCATTTCTAGAGCTGACACATGCCTGTAAAAATAGTTAACGAACTAACAATGTGAAAACTAAACTCTTCCAGAAAATATCTACTACCACGGTCCTGCAGATCCATTAATATTCAAGAACACACACACATAGACACTCCTGTATATGTACAAAGTTTGTTGACATAGTGACGAGCATGCGCAGAGGTGGCGTTATACATAAACAATGAATTTAATTTGTCGCAGGCCAACCTATGCGGGGCCTTACCTAAGGACATGAGCAGATCAATTAATCTGGAAACTGAATTTGAAACTCCGCTCTAGAACCCTCGCTAAAAGCAATTTAACTTACAAACCCTCCCTCAATATAGGACAGGTTATAATGTTATTATGAATTTTGATAGCACCCTACAAGGGTACACCGAATATTGATACCCGAACATCGGGAGGGATGACCGATACGGGTCGTTAGTCGCCCAAATAAGGGAACCTTAGTACCCTAGTCATCAATCATCTGAAACCACTATATTTCCACTCAACTCCGATTCAATCTATTTACTCCAACCAACGAAATACATAATACGAAACCAACATTTCCCAACTAACTTTCAAATTAAATTAATCCAAGATACAGATCCTCAATCAAAAATCTCATTAGCGACTTACCGAAAACACTCCATAGCCGGCGGAAATTGGGCCAAGTAATATTTTACAATCATCCTTAATGTGGCTTCCCTTGATCTTACAACATCTCTATATATCGGCGGTTCATTCACGTAAACTGTTATCAAAAAAACACTCTCGCTGTCGTTTCAGTTCGCGCACATCGCACTGTTGATAAAAGAAAATAAAAAACGAGCCGGCTTTTGTGAACGATTCGACTGTCAAAATCACGTGGAGAGACAACACTCACACAGCGTCACTGCTGGGCGCAAGCGGAATACGCTTTTTCGCGGCGAACGCTTAGCGCATGACATTCAAGGAACATTATATTCATGTAGCGGACTAACCTCCCACACAGTTCGTGAAGAACTAAGCGCAAGCAGTCGAGGTGCACGTGGTCCGTAGCTTACGCGACGGCCGCCCTTCCAAAGCGGCGTCCACACACTACGAAAATCGACTTTCGCTCGAACGGTAGACGACACCATTTCGCCCAAAAACGGCACGAGCCGACGAGATGAGCCAGAATATGGGACGTTACACACAGAGTATTTCCGTACTATCGTTAACAGTGTGCGTACGGTGCGTACATGTACAGCGGAAGAGAAAAGTGCATTGAGTTTTTATATTCGCGAGCCCCGAATCGTGGGTATTCTTTTGTGAATAATTCGATTGGGTTTAAGCCGGTAGATAAATTGTTACGGTTATCCGGGGAGAAATTTGATACGGAATTTATTCCGCTAGCGGAGAGAAAAAAAGCTCCAGCCATTGTTGTCCAGGCCGATATTGAAAATGTTTCTAGTCGGTGTAACGAATAAAGATGGTTTTCTTTTGTTTTGCTTTTAAAGGATTATTCGAAACTTAGTGGGCAGTCCGTTTAATCTTCCCCCTTTGTTGGAACATGACTTGATCTTTTTAGATGATACTGTTTTGTTATTCGAGTTTCTTTTCGCTTTCTTTCTTTTATTATAAGCGAGTACTGGCCGCCGATTGAAAAGTTTAAAAGTAAATATTGACGTAACTCGTCAATGTGTGAATGGTTTGGAAAACATCTGCATAATATTAAACGTGTGCGCGACCCGTAGGTTAGTAAGCCAAGCGGTCTCACCCGTCTTGGCTGTCAATACAGGCCATTGTCGATTACAAATAAATATGTTGTGTTATAATCAATCTTATCTTCGATACTTTTAACACGTTACGTCAATAGCCCTTTAGTACATCCGGATTTAATAGACAGTAGCAATGATTGCATGGATTGAAAGGTGCTTAAATATTTATTTGCGTTAGCAGGTAACAGGTGATGTCATCGCGTGGAGCCATAAGACCAGCGATTATCGCCCAAAACTGGTAGCAATAAAAAAATGTGTAAATGTCAAAAAAGATTGTAAATAGGTGCTCTGTGATTTATGGAGACAATTAGCATAAACTTCTAATTAAATTAAACTTTTGACCATTTTAACGGTCTTCTTAAGTCAAGATAACACTTCGTTAAGATGTTAATTTATCACATAGGTAAGTGATTATTGAACAAATACATTTTATTGGTCGTAAAATTGGTCACACATTGATAAACCAGCTTAGAGCATTACACGTTATTTAAAGCTTGAATAGTAAGATAAAATAATATTTACCAAGAGTGTATAGGAAATATATTGTTTTTAAATGTTTTTTTTTTTATTTTTTTTTTATTCAGGAACAATTTACATTGCGTTCGAATATTTTTACATGAAACATGGCAACAACACATTGAACATAAAAAAATGTTATTGTTATGTAGACTAATAGTTAAAAAAAAATTGTCCTTACTTAATATAAATGCGAAAGTAACTATGACTGTCTGTTTCGTTTTCACGCTAAAACTACTTAAGCAATTTCAATGAAATTTGGTACAGTCATAGTCCATAGCCTAAAAAAGGACATAGGATAGTTTTTATCTCAAAAATCTCAAGGAAACACAGAAACTATTCAGGTAAAACCGCGGGGAACAGCTAGTTTAGCATATAGAGTCCATTTTAATCTTTACCATTTATGTAAAAAATTATAATAGTAATTAACACTACTTACTACATAAATTCACGCCTTTTATATACGAGTATAAGCTGTGTAGACGTGACTTTAGGATGGACTTCAGATAATTTATTTGTAAAACGGGGGATTATCCATACTTATATTGTAAATGTTATTTTGTCAGTCTCTCTGTTCAATCTGTCCGACTGTTTGTTTGTTTATTACCTTTTCTTGGCTAAACTTGTGCTAAATTGTAGAAGCAAGCTTTCTAAACCGCTTTTAAACTAATATGGACAAAAAATATATTCTATAGCTATACAATATATTTTTTGTCCATATTAGTTAAAAGAGGCTATCCTCTTTTTATTAATAAAAGCATTAAAGGAAACTTAGTTTCTTAATCCATGAATATGAATCCAGGATGTGTTTGCACAAAAAGGGATAAAATAATTTTGTGCTAATCTAGTTTATAATAAACTAGTTATTGCCTGCGATGTCCCCGATTAATTTTAAAATTTAAGGTCATAGCTCATTACAGCCGCCCGGCAGCCACTCCGCACCGACACGCCTTATAACCGAGGCGATCCGGTGACGCTACGGAGTTGATATAGTGAGCGCATGCCCATACAAGTCCATATAAAGAATACTAGCCGCAGGAGGCGAGTCGGTGCGGAGTGGCTGCCGGGTGGCTGTAATGAGCTATGACCTTTAGCTAGCATTCTTTCTGTGACATTCACTGCTAAAAACAAAAAAAAAAGAAAACATGTTCTATATCCATTAATATAATAAAGAAGAAAGATTTGTTTGTTTGTAATAGATAAATTCTAAAACTACTAAACATATTAAAAAAAATATCAGCGAGTTATAACATAGCTATAAAACATCAAGCCATGTCCCACGAGAGTAAAGCAGTAATCATAGACCCAAAACAAAGCGGGTAAAGCAGCACGAGATAGCAGTTCCTTTATAATACTAATGTAGATATATTTCGCTGAATTTGTAGCCACACTGTTACTCGGTATTTGCTTTGAAAATTACTTACACCATAATTTCCCTAGTAACTCGTTCTTATGACGGTTTCCCCACAGTTTCCTATATTTATCGACATTTTCTAAGTCCGTTGTAACCGTTAAAATTATGGGATCACTTTCAGTTAATTACTTTAATGTTGCATAATTATTACTTTGCGATATTGGTTTTTCAGATGCATAATAAATTGTATACAAGATGGCGGTTTAATTTATTGATTGATCATCAAATGTCTGCTCCCGTCCTGGGTACGGCGGGAGGGCGTGTCAGACTTTAACTGACTAAAACCCACTCATGTTCCTTCGATTGCCCTTTATGTTCCAGGGTCACGGTAACTATTATAAACATTCCGCAATTATTGATTGATCAATCTATACATATAAAATGGTAAACTTACTGACTGATTGTTGATATATGAATGTACAGCTGGTACTTTTTTTTTGTTTTCGAGGGAAAACCTTCAAAAGGCGTCTGGACTTTGGGGATTAGTCCAGGGAGTGTGGGATTTTTACCTCACTAAATCACCCTGGTGATTACCATCAGCACTTATAAGGGGCTCCGTTACCTCTTAAAAGACCACTTCGAAACCCCTTCCGTGCAACGCCTGTTAGGGCACATCCCTGAGGACCGCTGGTCCTAGAGACATGAAACTTGCAGGGTGTTCTTTGTAATGATAAGATTGCAACTGGGAAAGGATTTTGGGAAGATATAACCCTAAAGGGGGAAAATAGAAGAAGGATGCATCGACATTGACGAGGCCGAGATCTTTTTAGCACAAGTTTATAAGGGTGTCTGGATACCAACCGATATCTATACACAGGTTTCTAATTATAATAAGAAGCAATTTATTATTTTAATTTAATAATTTAACGCACGTACCTGAAGCGTTTAATATCTGTGCGTTATCTATCAGCTTTTAAATTTTTTGACCACAATATGCAAGTCACCGAAGAAGTCATTTGATGATTTCTCATCCTCAAAAAATAGAGAAATAAAAAAAAAAAACATGGGGTTATAAGGTTGCTTATGCGTGATACACACGACAACGATTTATCGTTACGATCTGACTGCGCAGTTGGTGTGAGCAGTTTATCAAACGCCGATAAAACGTTCACATGACCCAATATCTGCGTCGATTTTCGTCTACTGGTTCGATAAAACTGCACAAACTGTGCAGTCAAATCGGAGCGATAAATCGTTGTCACGTGTACCGAGTATTAGTAAAAATACTCTAATAATAAAATACAATAAATGCAATTACGATATTAGTGGCACGATGAATCATCCTGGATATTTAATTAACGCTGTCTCGAGTTGTAGTTCAATACAGATAATAAAATGATAAATATGAAATGGAATTTATTGACTTCCTGAGAAATGATACAATAACAAGTCAAACATTACTAATAAACATTTCTTCTTAATTTGATAAGTTTATGACTGCTAAAATTTATGTCATTTTTAGTCTTTCAGTTTGTTTGTTTGATTACTTTTCTAGTAAATCCAATCTAAATAGAACTTGTCTCACTCATTGCAATATTTTAAGAAATAAGTGTAACTAAAGCTAAAACCACATCATTTGCAGAAAAAAAAAGGCAGTAATTAACATTTATTTATCTTTATAAAAACAATTTTTATTAAAATATCACCCTGGAACTAACTTAATCAAATTATGAGACAACCATAAAAACGTCTGAGGTATTTTCTTCAAGAGAGAAACACATAGATTTGAGTAGAGCCGTCAAGACAGAAAAAAATTGGAAATTTGGGAGGCGGCATTAAGCACTGAAACCTTCAGGCTATCATAAAAAAGAGAATACTATTACTTTTTTACTTTTCATTGCCTAAACATTAATCGCAATATAACATTACATTCCCACTAACCAGCAAAACGTTCAATACACCGATCAAGGTACAAAACACAATTTAAATCCGCCAAACATGACGCTAATTAGTAATCCCGCTAAAACACACAAAATTATTGTGAACCAATTAATGTTTGGAGTTCAATTAACCGTGAAATAAGTAGCCTCAATAGAGGACTCATGCCGAATACCAAACACCAGTGCTCTCTATAAAATAGGGTGGTACAACTGTAATTTCCGAAATTCGGATCTAAAATTGCTTTCTGACCACAGCTTGACCGCGGTCAGTGGATATTCAGGAAAACAGGTTTAGTGGATATTATAAGGTTAATAGTTTACTAAATAAAGTTAAATATGACGGAGCTATGGTGCGGTGGCTATTTTGAGAGTCAAGAAACGTCAATGGCAGCTGACATCTGACAAGCATGGGTTGACGTTTGCTTTACTCTGACGCGACTCTGCCCTCCTAGACAAGTGGCATTGTAGAATCCGGTATTTGACACCATCATCGACGTACTTTTTATGAGCTGTCAAAACTCAATTCTCCAATAGACTTTGTATTCCAATACCAGCTAGTGACGTCATAAGCTAGCAACCCTATTGACTAACTATTTATTGATTTTAAAGCAATTAAAAATCCAATTTTACAGTAAATTAAAAACAAATCCGATGCTTAGGACTAATAAAAAGATAAGTTTCATAAAAAATATGTCTTAGATTTATCGGTTAATAGTGTCAAATATCGTATAGATAGCGAAAACGAATAGATAGTCAAATGTATGGAGATGTCAAATTGTTTAGCGAAAGCTTATGTCAATTCCATACATTTGACTATCTATTCGTTTTCGTTTTCTATTCTACATCTACAATGCCACTTGTCTAGGCCCTCTGGGCTTTTTTGCACGCGACCGTTGATGAAAGGTAATCCGTGGACATCGCGTAAAAGCAAAACGTGTTCGGCGTCTCTGTATTGTTAACTAATTTGGAGGTGCTGATTGTGATTCCGCCAATGCTTCAATCAATCAATCAATCAAATCATTTAATGCACACCACAAGTATACATTGATGGTTTAAAGAAAGATTCAGAACATATGTGGACCCTGTCGGGCACGGCAAAATGTAGGAGAGAGGAGGCGGTTAGTCTTGTTTATTCATTCTTGTTAAGACAACCATGTTTAACCGAAATATTTATATAGGAAGTATTAATTTAGGTGTTGCTGTTTAAGTCATATATGTTAAACCTATTTAATTTAGTGTGTAATTAAATTCAATCTTTTTTAAATAAAATACCAAAAATAAACATTGTAATAATAATGTATTTTTAATTTATGTCAATATATAAATAAATAAATTTAATAAAAAATAATAAACGCTTTGTTAAAACAAGTTATCTCCAATACGTGGTTTGCTTTACTTCTCCTCGCCCGCCTACCCACGATATCTCGGCAGCAGTGATGAACCCGGAATCGACTGACGATGGCTCTTGGATTCAAAATTATATTATTATCTTAATATTGTGAAGCTGAAGAAGTTGTTGTTTTGGTGACCAAGCTAATTTTAGGGACTATTGGTCCGAAAATTTAATTTTGTGTTGGATAGTCCATTTATCAAGGGAGGTTTGTAACATCACGCTACTAACTATTGGAGCGAAGTGGTAACAGCAAACACGGGTGAAACCGCGGGCCTGCTAGTTAGGCTTTATGTGGGTAATGTATTTCTTTTTTGTGGGTAATTTATAGTGAGGGTTATGGTTTTAGTACCTATATTGATATTTCTTTTGTAATAATATAGTGTAGTAATATTATAAATGTGAAAGTAACTCTGTATGTCTGTCTCTTCTTCACGCCTAAACCACTCAACCGATTTGAATAAAATTTGGTACAGATATAGTCTGGGATCCGAGAAAGGACATAGGGTACTTTCCATCCTGGAAATCCCCCGGGAACGGGAACTATTATTCCTCGCGGATGAAGTCGCGGGCAAAAGCTAGTTTTATAAAGACGCGTACGCTACTGTTCTGCTTTCGTATAAAATCTCTGTTTTTGAATGACGCTGAATGCAGCAGATATAAGCAAAACCGTTTAATTCTGATTTCAAACGCGAATGGACCGGAATGAGTGTGCGTAGACCCTAAGACCTCAGATGTAAGCGCCACCGCCGAATTTCAAAACAGTAACCATAATTGCCTTAATTTGCGGCAGCTTACACAATAAAAATGTTATTTGATAAATAGGACAGTTACTTCTAATATGGAACGGAAAGAGAACCATGGGAAATAGTTGCTGTATTGAAAGTAATAAGTTTTGTTAATTATTATGACGTCTATGTAATATAAAATGGTGAACTCACGTATCTTTGTTTAAATCTTCAAAACTACGCAAATAATTTGATACCGTTTTTAAAATAGAATCAACAGGAAGATTTATATTAACGGGGATTTCTAAAGATTTGTAACACCTGCGCTAGTTGAATATAAGTCTGAAATCGCCAAACATTGAGCAACCGTGGTGATCAATGCTCGTGCCTTCTATTGTGGGACGACATTGGGCTTGTTTTAGCACAGCCAGTGAAATCAGGCACGGAAACTGCAAGTCAATTGCGATATAATTGTTGGAATACAAACTGTTGAAACTGTCATGTTGTTGAGAGATGTAGTTGTTAGTTAGCAGTTCTAAATACTGAGAAACTTAGGTAGCAAGTGGTAGCATTTAGGCAATTGGGCTTTGTATAAGAATATTTTTTAATGATTAGGTATATTTTAGTTTAAACATTCGAACATACGTGTTACGAGACAGAATAGGAAGATAATAGCAGCTTGAAAGCCGACTGTCGCTTGGTCGTAGAAAGGTTTAAGTTGTCTGACAATGTTTCTGTATTTAGGAAAATGTCAAGTAAAACGCACTCTGGTCGGATATACCGTCTTTCAATAGGCAACTAGCAACCACTGGATGAAATAAGGGAAAGGCTTCTGTCATCACTGCTAAATATAGGCCTAATTATTATAAGCTAAGAGTCTATATTTGGGTATATAAAATTTAAAGAACGTACGGCCAAATTAACGCCTGCTTGAATTCAACCTATGCTAATATTATAAAAGTAGATTATTTATTTTTTGACGTAGTCTCTGGAGGTACTAGTGAAATAATAGACAAAATGACACTAATAGAATGCTGAAATATTGAAGATTATAATTGAATAGAATATGTTTTAGAACTTTAATTTAAAGACACAAACTTTATCGGGAAAGACAAAAATCGCCAATCCATTAGCAAGAGTGGTTATCAATGAATACTTTTTGTAAGTAAAGGATTTTGTTCTGTCGCTCATTTTTAAAGGCAGGAAAGTATTAAGAGTAGATAAGATCATTCAATCTATAATAAACCATAGAAATAAGCACAAAATAACATCAGTTGAAGAAGTTAAACACAAGAAATAGCAGCATAAGAAGTTAAACGGCCGTATATCATTGTAATTTATATTAATTATTACTGAATACTTTTTGTCTCCTTATAAGCTTTGGACTGCATCCAATTAATTAGTTTTTACGTCAATTAACAACTGAGAATGGACAAGTCCAGTTTTTATTGACAATCCAATATCCTCACTAGTACTCTTAAGCCTTTGTCTCAATAACGAAGTATTGTAAGTCGTCTAATCGTCCCTTATCGTGGGAATCAGATAAATAGGTTAAAATCATTTAATTACTGTTCCAATTCTGGGCCTTTATTAATGTACTCCAGCTGTGATGTCTCCATTGGGTCTGTTGACTTCAAACAGAAGCCGTGACGTCATTAGTATCTGTCATAATTAGTACTGATTTGTTAAGGAGACGTTGATCAACATGTTGGTAATTAAGCGTTAGTGGGTGGTTTAAAAAGCGAAGCTTTGTTAGTTATAAGAATAATCATCTATGTCTGGCTACTTACACTATTTTACTCGCGTTTTGTTACTGGTTTGTTTCCAAGTGTCATAGGGTAATGTTTTGGCAGTTATGACTATTCTGACATATTAAGCTACATTACTGTAGTTTTAAGAAAATCCGTTTGTTCAAATCTTCATAAACTTCAGTAATACTACAATTAGGCTACTTACTCGTTCAGATCCTTTAGCAAATTTATAAAATTTCTTCGTTCTCTTTCAGGTTTGGTGTACGACATGGTCAACAATAACGATTTAGTATTCGGTTTTTTGTCACAAACATAATATTTTAAAGCATTATAACATTAGTACATTTGGACTTTTTCAGTAATTTGCTGTTCTACAATAGGAGACTCAAGCAATAGTTTTCCAGTTTTTTTTATATCATGTTATCCCAAATTGAGCCCATATCATGTCAAGCAAGCATCTCCGCCAACAGATACATAATTATATTTATTAATCATATTTTTTTTACAAAATTGTAATATGCATTACCAAAGGCCTCGTAGATTGTATTGTATTTTCAAGAACAAATATGATGTCTCTATATCCATACTAAATTATAAATGGGAAAGTGTGTCCGTCGTATGTTTGTCTTTCTTTCACGGCAAAACGGAGCGACGAATTGACGTGATTTTTTAAGTGGAGATAGTTGAAGGGATGGAGAGTAACATAGGCTACTTTTTGTCTCTTTCTAACGCGAGCGAAGCCGCGGGCAAAAGCTAGTAATTAAATATAAAAACAAATATAATTAATTATTCAAAATTAGTTACGATGGTAATACATCCTGGACAAGCGCCTTCAGAAAGATCTGTACTATTTACTCTTTATTTTTTTATGCACCATGATCTTAAAACCAAAATCATGTTTCTTAGTCATAAGTTCGCTAAATATATCTCTTCAAGTAGTCCAAAAATATACCTTCCCACCCATCCGCGAATGGAAACGTTTTTATTTTCACCCTACTTCCATAAAATGAGGAGTGACACATTATCAAAGAACCTGCTATTATACCAAACGTCTTGCATGGAAAGTGTCACAAAAACTTTTCCTCGTGTAAAAAGCTGTTTAATTTAACATGGATCAAAAGGCAATTTCATTTTTATCGAGCACTTATCAAAAATTCAGAGTGTGATTTTAAAAACTGATATTTTAGAAGGAGTAGTTGTAGCTGGTATTGAATATTTTTACTTAGTTCATATGAATATTCAAGTTAAAATCGATATTGTTGGAGCTAAAAGTGTAATTACTATAACAATTACAAACAATGTTTGCGTTGATTTTATGCAAAGAACAATTGTGGAATTTCTTTAATTAATCGATTATTATAAATTTAGACATTTTTTTGTTCATTAATCAAAATCTCAAAATGCATTAAAATGAAAATAACCCTCTACACCACATCGTTGACACAAAAATTAAGACAAAAAAGAATTTGCTAAAACCCCCGGCAAAAATATACAAATCATCTAAACCGATATAATAATAATCTTTGTTTTAGTTTAACGAATTCAAAGACAAAAAATACTAACCAAATTAAACATCATTCCTTCATCGATTACCTCTAGATATACAAAAATGACGCCATCAACAACAAAAAAATATCGCTCACCCATCCCGGAAAGTCCAACCTCTGTCGGGCACGTAAATTTGTCACATGAAAGGACGTTTAATTTGCTGTTTCACTAGTTGCTAATTACAACTTTGATTGGCCGTGGTCATACTGAAACGTGTCAGGGACAGTTCCGGGCCGTATATCGATTGATGCGTCTTTTGTGGCCGAAATTTTGATTAGCTTGCCTTTATCAACGTCTGGTTCAATGGTAGTCATTAGCTGCGTTTCTGATTAGTTAATGGTGTTGGTAAATGGTAAAAGGGAACTAATTATTGTGATTAACTGGTTTTACTGCAGATCAGTATGTTATAAAAGTAATAACTGCGCTGTTGGTTGTGATCGCGGAGAATTTAGTAACTAAAGGGTGCCAATAAAGGTTCAGGAATTAAACAATGTACAAAAATGATTTGGCAAGCAATAATAAAAGGTTGAGGATGAATATTTAAAATTAAGTAATAAATTTTAAAAGACTCAAAATTCAAATTTATTTAATACAAAATAAAAAATAGGTTTTTTTAATCCTCCGACTTATAAAGAATAGGTGCCTACTTACTTCTAAAATCATGAGTAACAAATAAAATAAAACAGGACACGCCAACATAAAAGAAGCAGATAACAAAATTACGAAACAGCATCAGCATTGAATTTAAAAACAAGTCGCAGAAATATAGAAAACGGAAGGAAAGATTAATTCGGAGCAATTAATAAAACTGTAATAACGATCTCATAAAGAAATTAAGAAACACTTTCCTAGCAAATAAACGATAAGGATCGAGTTTCACAGATTTCTGATACAGATATCCCGACACAAAGTTACCGAGTCGACGGGAAGTAAATGAGTATCCCTTGCAATTACGCTGCTCTCTTTGGTCTGTGTAAATTCAATGGAATTCTGTCTGTAAATAATTCCTGCGATCCCCAGATAGGTAGTTAGAGGTGAATCCAGTGTTTTGTTTTTGCAATGATTATAGCAAGGCGTAGGCGTTTGCAGTTTGTTCTGATACAATAGTTGGTAATGATCCCCTGACAGGCTTCACCGTAAATTATATTTGTATCCTTGTGCTTTTGAGTTTGATTTAATTGTGAATTGTAAACTATGGCACGACAGAGCAGCTACCTAAGGTACACACGTGTATCAAGTATAAAACAAAGTCGCTTTCACCTGTCTGTCTGTCCGTTCCTATGTAAGCTTAGATATTTAGATCTACGGAACGGATTTTGATGGGGTTTTTTTTTAAGACAGTAGTTTATATTAATTGTTTATTTTCTGGCATCTTGTCTCATAAATATATATCCCTTAATTTATTAATTAAAGTTTTAATATATTCAGATTTAAGAGGTAGTTTTACATGCCCGACTCAAAGTAACCGAGTCGTCGGGAAGTAAATGAGTATTCCTTGCAATTACGCTGTTCTCTTTGGTTTGTGTAAATTCAATGGAATTCTGTCTGTAAATAATTCCTGCGGTCCCCAGATAGGCAGTTAGAGGTGAAAACAGTCTTTTGTTTTTGCAATGATTATAGAAAGACGTAGGCGTATTGCAGTTTGTTTTAATACAATAGTTGTTAATGATAACCTGGCAGGCTTTACCATAAATTATATTTGTATCCCTGTGCTTTCGAATTTTGATTCCAGTATATAATGTGTGTGTATGTATATGGTGTCCTAACAGGCTAATCACTGACTGCTAGTGCTTTGTGCCAATATTTTTGCATAAGGTAGTCTGATTCATGTGAAATAGAATAGGCAATTTCTTCGTTTTATCTGTATGTGTGTTTGTTCGCGATTATCTCGCGTTGGGCTGACCCCGTTTTAATGCGTTGAAGTATTTGTTACATGAAGGTAAAGGCTTTAGAATTTTAACCGACTTGAAAAAAGTAGGTCCTCAGTCGGTGGCAATGTAAAACAACAAACAAAACCGCCAATGTAAAACTGCCGACTTCATAATAACTCCGTAATAGTTGGTTCATGAATAAATTTAAATTCACAGTAATCTATTTAATATGAAATAATCCAAAGTACTCAACTCAATATTAAACCAAATATGTAGCAATCAATGTAAACGATTTTTACGAGCGACTTTTTATGTGCGGAAGCGATTAATCGCAATACATGGTATATCTTTAGATGCAATTACATTTTATTGATTCGTCAATCTGGCTCGTTGCCATGTTTTGTACCTTTTGCTACGTGTATGGGCAGCTTAAAATAAGGGTGCATTTGGCTTTTTATCTGCCTTTACGAGAAGTACAAATTATTTATTTTATGTAGGATACCGATTTGGTTTTCAATTCATGTACTATTTAAGTTTATTTGACGGGCCTGTTGGTCTTGTTGTTAGTGACCCTGAGTGCTAAGCCGGAGGTCGTGGGTTCGATTCCCACCCAGGACAAACTTTGTGTGATGAACACGATTGTTTGTTCTGTGTCTGGGTGTGATTTATATATAATATGTATGTATTTATAAATTATATAAGTATGTTTATCAGTTGTCTGGTTACCATAGTACAAGCTCTGCTTAGTTTGGGATCAGATGACCGTGTGTGAGTTGTCCCAGGATATTTATATTATCTTATTTATTTATCTAGGACATCACTGACATCTTGTGCCTTAGAAAGCACGTAAAGCCATAGGTTCCGGTTGTCTTTCGAAAATTTTTGACAGACGGTAATTAAATTTCACGTTAGTTAGAAGCAAGAAAATCAAATCACTCTCTTCTGACCATCTCCCTTTCTTTAAACCAGCCCTTGGTTTACTTAGTACTGGATAGTAGAGGTCTGATAAGCAGTTTTTTCATATAAAACACTGGTATTCAATTGCACTTAATAATAGTTAGAAAAAGGCTATGCAGACAATGATTGTTATTATTTTATGTATACCAGAAAACGACGTATAGTGGTACTATTTAAAAATTAATCATTGTTTTGTAATATTTCTGAAGGCCACATTATGAATAATTATGCTAGAAAAACATACATGACAGAAGCAGCTTACAACGCAGAAAGAAATGAATCACTGACTAAATATTCATCAACATTTACATCTGCCGTATGGTGTTTATTACATTTTGGCTCATAAACCATGAACCTCAGAAAGATCAAAATTACGAATTATTACCGCAAACATAATCTTCAAAAATATACGCGTGCAATGACCGTTTATATAAAAATAGTTGAACAAAACACGTTAAGAAAATGTTGCTGGCTACAACGCATAATGAAAGCTGCGTAAGCCGAGAATTACGCGGCTGACATACGAACATACTGTTTGTCCATCATATTCGTTGAGAATGTTTTGTTTTAACTCCCATTTATGGTGGGGTCGGCTTCCAGACTAACCAGATTCATCTGGATATCAGTATTTCTGTCGATTTCCAGACTAACTGATTCAGCTGGATATTAGTGTTTTTTAGGGTTCCGTACCTCAAAAGGTAAAAACGGAACCCTTATAGGATCACTTTGTTGTCCGTCCGTCTGTCACGACCCTTTTTCTCAGAAACGCGTCGAGATATCAAGCTGAAATTAATATTACACACTTAGGTCTGCTATTTCTCAAAGCAATGAAAAATCAAGTTTCTAAATTAACGCAACAAAAAGATACCGCGGTTTATAGTGCATATGTAGACATTTTCAAGGAAATCAAAACTCTTAACCTATAGGGTACTTCCCATTGACCAAGAATCATGAAATTTAGCAAGAAGCAAGGTCATGTAGCACAAGTAAAGGAAAAACTCCGAAAGCCGTAATATTGTAGTTATTTCATTAAAAAAACAAATTAACGGAACCCTCATTGCGCGAGTCCAACTCGCACTTGACCGGTTTTTGTGAAGCAGAGCTCCACAATCCAGTTACTGTGACATGATAACCCTTGGTTAGACTTGTCAGATTTTTTGGTTCGTGACTACAGTAGATACGCTTCTGAAGATATATACTCATAATTTCCTTAGACTTTTCCCAATTATGTTGGATTTGTCTTCCAGACTATGTGATGCGACTGTCTTTCGGACTTCCAAAACCAAGTTATTGGGCGGCACGATACCCCTTGGTTACCTAGTCACTTTCTGGGTTCTGACTACCCTTAACGACTGTCAAAGTTCTAGAAATGACAACCTAGACCAACGGCTTTACTTGTGCTTCGAGGCACAGGATGTCGAAGATAAACTTTAGAAGTAAATATGATGAATCCACAAAGTTAAATTGGGGCTTGCTCGGATTCGAACCATCAACCTATTACATGAAAGGCGGGCTTCATAACCTTAATGGCCTAGTCCATCACTACATATACTTTCTTATTTCCCTTTGTCAAATCAGAAATGTATAGATCCATAGGACACATTTATTTATTTTAATTCTAACAAAGTATTATAGTCACTCTATGCAGTCACTCTTATCAAAATATTTTTGTTAATAATAAAGACTTCATGCACTTACTTTCGTTGACAATTCATTTCGATCTTTTTCATAAACACTACAGTGCACGAGATCCATCGTCGCTAACTGGTATTTAATAAAGGGTTTTTTTCCAAGGAACGGAGTGAGTACTCAGGAAGATACCCTGATTTTAAAATCCTTCACTTTTAATTCTACTAAAACTGCGATAAACCCTCTTAAGATCTACAATTTTTATTACAAGGCTTAATGCTCGCATTCTCGTTGCTTTTAGCTTAGAGGTACTTACAGTTACTGCTTGTATTGCAAATGCATTTTTATTTTTCAGTTTATGTCTTCTAGTGTGTGCTTCATTGAATCTGTTTTTATTAGAGGACCTGTTCTTTTTCCATCAACATTAGGATTGTTGTATTAAAGGAATTGCAAGATATATCGTTTTTCTTAGGCATTTTGGATCTTGTATTAATGTTAAGACTAACTATGTAGGTGATTAGACACAAGTGCGAGCTGTGCACTATACAGGGTGTCCCACGGCTATGCCACATGGAGGGAAAGTACCTTAAATCTTGTAGATAGAAAATTTTACTGAAAGAAGACATTATTTGAATTTTAAAAACAATTTAAATTGCATTCATAGATTTTTAAATAATTAAATGGTTGGGCCGGGAATCGAACTTGTTCCACGAGAAAAAATAATCACCCTTTAGTTTTATTATACCAATCGAAAGGTTTCATCATAAGGATTATTTTTTGCTAAATAACATAGTGTCACAAATAAAAGGAAGACCGTGAATTTTAACATTTGATGTAAAATTTTGTTCTGAAAAGTTAAAAGCTTACGTTGCCGTAAGGACACACATTTGACAATCATAACTACTTATTACTAATTAATCTACCCACTTGAGTAGTACTCATCATTTAAATAAATAAATATTACCCACAACAAGACCAAAAAATCGTCAGGGAACGAAATAATCAAAAGTTATCACTTTGTATTTAAGAAGCAGGAACTAATTTTGAGCATTTGCAAAATTGACTAATTTTGTATTAAAAATGTTAAATTTCATAGTCTTTCTTCTATTTTTGACACTATGTTATTTAGCAAAAAATAATCCTTGTGATGAAGCCTTTCGATCGGTAGGATAAAACTACAGGCTGATTAATTTTCTAGGGTAACAGGTTCGATTCCCGGTTCAACTATGTAATTATTTAAATATCTATATCTATCTATGCAGTTTAAAATGTTTTCAAAATTCAAATAATGTCTTCTTTCAGTAAAATGTTCTATTTACAATATTTAAGGTACTTTCCCTCCATGTGGCATAGCCGTGGGACACCCTGTATACGTACAACTCTTCTGCACTCTCATTTATGGGGTGAAATTATATCTGACACAACAGGAGAGAGATCAAACAAGGAAAACAACAACTTTTACAATTCAGAATCAACAGTGACGGTCACCAAAATAGCGTCACATCAAAAAGATGAAGCTCACGGGTCCTGGAGAAATTATCAGTGGGCACACTGTCTCGACTTCCATAATGGAATTAATTAAAAGTGAATGGCGTAGAAGTAAGTTAGCTTGATCCTTTTTTTGGTGAACGCCATTGTAGATTCTAAGATCCTATTATGTCATTGACTCAACAAATAAAATTCAATTTCACTGTTTGCAATCGATAACGATATCAACACGGTAGTACAGATTAATATCTATTTATAAACCAGGAACTATTTACGTTTAATACAACATGGAAGCTCAATCAAGAAGCACTCAACGCGTGAAGTGTCGTGTATCACGCCTAATGTCATGTTTTATTTACTGATACCTTTATCTGTAGATAACTCTCTTTTACTGCACTTAAAGCAAACGTTTGTTTGAATAAATACTACTATCTAACACTTTCAAGTTCTTTCGTACGTAAAATATTTTTGTTTGGATTCTTTTGATGGCTTTGTTTAAGACAGTGATTATGAGCTGTTAAGGTTTTTTGATAAGAAGGCCTTTGTTTTGAAAGATAGGAGTTTACTTAAAATCCGAAAAATGTTGCGGCTCCGGATAGGTGAAGGTTTTACAAATATGTATTATCATTATTCATTTTAACTTGCACTTATAACGCACAGTTTTTGTTTCACAATGTTGCATGGATGATTCCAAATAGGATTCCATTATTTTGGCCATTTAAATCTACCTAAGTTTGCCTTATGTTATGTTTAAAAGTTACATATTTATAAGTTTTTTTTTTGGGGAGTGGGTAATCATCAAATGACTGCTCCCGTCCTGGGTGCGGCGGAAGGGCGTGTCAGACTTTTACTGACTAAAACCCACTCATGTTCTTTCTGTTGCTCTTTATGTTCCGGGGTCACGGTAACTATTATAAACATTCCGCAACCATTTATAGGTTTTATATGTCCCTACTTAAATAGGAACTTTATGAAATAAAAGGGAAAGAGTCTCATCAAGGTAATATTACCATGACACCTTTATATGCCGAAAAACAGCATTGCAAATACGAAGTTTAGAAGATTCGCTATGGTGATGAGACACTAAGCTTCACACAGCACGTAAATTTCGATTAGTCCTCGGCCGTGTCGCATTGCCACTCCATCAGACCAAGGAAAGAGAAAAAAAATTGTACCATATTAAATAATATGAAAAGTCGTCGTAAAGTATGACAAAATTGCACCGCATTGTTGTTGGAAGTCCAGTCGGCAATTCTTCCAGTAAATATGTAAAATAGCAAAGAATTTACTATAAGACCATGAAATAAATGGCACGACCTTAAACTTCCGTGACCCCAACACATTTCAACGTCAGCGCGTATAAATAAGATAATAAAAGAAAGTCTTATTGCTGCCGTCATTTGCACAGTTTTATGACCAACGTATTTAAGTAAAGAACAAGAAGTGTAAATATTTAATCGTACTGTGAGAATGTTTTATCAAAAGTTCACCACATTCAGACAATACAAATATTAAATGAATGAATAAATTTTAATGTCTAAGCTACAAAATATTTGAGTAAAAGTAAGCTTTCTGGAGGTTTATTGGTCCAAGCGTCATGCTCGTGAACGGGCTTTGTCTTTTTCTATACGTTGTGTCTGAACTCAAACTCAAATCAGTTATTTCCATTAAACCACATAGGCACTTCGGAATGGTATTCACTAAAAATAATAATCTAGTTGCCCGATCCAAAATGTTGTTTCGCACGAAGAAAGAATGGTCAAGAAACTTATAAGTTTTCCAAAAGAATTAATTTTTTTTTCAAAGATTTTGTGCCCAGTGATGTTTTAGGCTTTGTAAAGTGCACGTGTTGGTACACTTCAGGAATTGTAGTAAATAACCATTATTTGGTACAGTCACAATAAACTAAAACGGACACTTATTCCAAAACTCTTTACTATTCAGCGTCGATCAACAATAACTTAAGCATGATTGGTTGAGTTTCCTTTCTCCTCCTTTAAAAATAACGTTTCCGTAATAATTTCTTTCGATATTCTGTCCACATAATATCCAAGCCACTGGAGCATGTATCTTTTCATTTTTGCGACCTTTCCTTTCAAATAACTCAATAAAATGTTCCTATGTTAAATCAAAACCAATGATTCTGGATTTAATCTCCTTCATGTTTCAATTACGGTGAATTCGATTTTTGTTCAAACGATCCTTTGTAATTTAGAGTACAGGTTATGGATTTTCTAATGTATTTGCGTTGATTATAATATTGTTATGCAGATCGAAATAGATTTAATTTAAATAATGTTTAATATTTTTGTTAAACGTATTGTTTTGTTGTGTTGAAATGTCGTGATTGTCCAGTGGTAAAGGGCCTCTCATGTAAGGGGTGGTAGGTTTGAATCTTTGGTTCGAATCTCGACAAGTATTGGTACGACTTTTCTAACTTTAATCTTGGACACCACTGACATCTCGTGCCTCGCAAGCACGTAAAGCCGTTGGTCCCGGTTGTTATTCGTCTTTGAAGCCAGTAACCTTGACCAGGCTAACCAGGGGTATCCTGTCGTCCAGACACTGGGTTGTGGAAGTCCGATAAGCAATCGCTTTACCTAAAACATATATCTATATCTATATATATATATATATAAAACAAAGTCGGGTTTGTTACAACACTTATAACTTGAGATCGGCTACACCAATTTTCATGGTTTTTGGTTCGTTGTATTTGTCCCCGCCCCGAATAGCAGAATACATCTTAAAAATAATGAAAAATCGACGAGAACATAATTATAAAAGATGAATAATTTTCCCCTATAGTTAATTCTAAATTCAATTAAAGATTGAAAACTTAAGAGAACAATAGTACTAGGAGCGCAGTAATGTGAAGTGATAATGTGAGAAAATTTAAAATACTGAGATACTTAGTACTTAAATCAATCAAAAGTACTGAAGAAGCTGCGGGCAAAAGCTAGTATAAAACTAAAACGTATACAGCTGTATTCAGTTAGTCTGAAAGACGAACTCAACATATCTGGACAAAAGCTAGCGAGATGAGTAAGTTATTGTTATGTTGAAAGACAAATATAAGTATTGTTTTACACTTACCATGTTTTTCTCTTTACTACTTTAAAGTGCTATATTACAATCATGCTTATTATGTTTTTAAGAAAATCAAATTTTAATATTATCAAAAAGTTAACACTGTTTATTACTTTATTGACTGCCAGTCACAACTCCTGATTGTGGTAAAACTGTCAGTTTAACCTAACGTGTAATAGGTGCCTTAGACGTTTCGCTACCCAAGAGCAAATTGTCATATCAACGCCATTTTATTTTTATTCTACAGACGCATCTGAAATGGTATGTCGCAGTGTAATGGAAACAGCGCGTGACTCCGCGTGTTGGATTAAGTTAAAAGAGGACGACCCGTGTAATGCGTTTTCATCGATTTTTTCTTTTACCTGTATCAAAACTGTATTTTCGTTACAATAATTATCTAGAAAATTACTTTGATTTCACCGGGAAAGTCAAACATCGCTTATGAGCATATCATAATAACCAGACTTAAAACAACTAGGATATGATGTCCTGTTATGGAGAGCCCTTAACTTCAGACTCTTTAATCAGATCAGATCGTTAGTGCCTTTTAAATTTTATACGTACTATCATTACCGTTTCTTTGCAATGATGAAGCTCGCCATTGTACATATAACTCATATATTTTTGCTATTTTATATGTATTGTTTTTCTTGTGCAATAAAGAATAAAGAATAAAGAATGACTACGCTTGACAGTTGTTAAAACAAATCAACCCATGTCTATTTGTGTTGTCTATTTATTTATTGTATTGTACGTAGAAATAAATAATTAGTATTGCAGACTGACAAACCATAAAAATAAAAAATCTATCTAATATTAACTTTTCAAAATACTTATCTAAGTGAATTATTACTCTTCACTATGAACATAACCTCAAGTGTCATTGACTCCAGGACCAGCAGTTTAGGCTGTACGTTTCAGACAGTCAGACATTCAGTCAGTTTACCATTTATATATATTTATAGATAAGGTTATTGAAATTTAATGTACAATATGTTTTGATTAGCTATCACCGAAATAATTGGGTATTACTGGTGCAGAACAATATGATACTACAAATTCAGGTAACTCTATTGGAGCTAAATACAATGCTAATGAGAAAGCCATTGCGCTTATAGTCAGCAGATGCGAAAGGAACAAATAATTCGCCTTTGACAAAAAACTATTAGGTTTAATTAACTCTACCAGCTTTAGCAAAGTTTTAGCAAAGTTGTTGAAGTTAACCCGTTTATGCTTATTTGTTGCGCCAAGCCACATCACTCGCGATAACATATGTAAGAGTACGAAACTCGTACTAGGTACGTAAGTTTCTTGTACGAAACAACGCAATTTTGCGTCACTTCGTAACACGTCGTTTTATCAAACAACAGCTGCTGGATGATTCGGGCTTTATAAGATATTTCTTTCTTTTAACTCGATGATGATAGGATGTAATGTACCAATGCCACTTGTCTAGGGTTGTCTTTCTTCGTTCCTGTCTACCCTTATGTGGGGTTTACACGGGTGAATAATGCAGCATGATTATTGCCGCGCGGCGAAAATCGACCGTTTAACCTTTCAATAACCAAGTGACTGCCGGCTGTCGCGCTGCTATTGCCTTTCTATTGTGTCTCGATTCACGTGTGTTCGAAGGTTTAAATAGCAATTCGGCTAGGTCGCTGATAAGAAAATCTTGCGAGATTTTTGAAGCTACTAGTCAAACTTTGAGAATAGACCCACGTGAACCCGTCTTTATATGTATGTGTGTGTCTCTTTTTACCTACCTTTGTGTTGCTGGCTGAAGTAATTTCTAGATTTTTTTTTTCTTATTGACGTAAGTTATTTTTAGCAGTCGTCGTGTGGAGATTTTTTTCTGTAAGCCTGCGCTGATATAAATGCAAAGGAACTCATAGTTTTTCATTGAAAAAAATGTTTGTATACTAGTCAAAACCAAATAGGGCCCACCAAACATATTTCGTTTTCGGTGTGGAACATTTTTGAGAGTCTATGACTATTAAAATTAAATATGTGGTTATGTTATGATATGCCATCGTAATGAGTCATTATTAATAAGGACTCATAAGAATGTCAACTACATAACCACATATTGAATATTTATTTATTTATTTAAACTTTATGCACACATGTACAATGGCGGACTTGATGCCTTAGGCATTCTCTACCAGTCTACCCAGGGTGGTCCAGAGATTACATGGTAGGTGCACTAATAAAAAGAAAAAAAGAAAACGAAAAGAAGAACACATTTTAAATTTAAAAAAGAATAGACACAATTATGTACCTAATTATATATATATTGAAATATATACTATATATACAATATATAAATAAATACATAAATACATACATACATATATAACAAAGCATGTTGTGGCTGGTCAATTTACTCTGCTCATATGTTTTGAAAATGAATTCTCAATTTCCGCTTGAATCCATAACGGCTAGTGGCCGTCCTGATATCGAGAGGAAGCGCATTCCAGAGAAGAATGGATTGAATCCGAAAGGAAGAATGAACTAAATCCGAAGTATGAGAAGGGCAAAGTAAAAGAAGATTATTGGAAGAGCGCAGGTTTCTAGAATGCGAAGAACACAAAAATTGGAACTGAGATATAAGATAGGAAGGAGGGGTGGGACAATGTAGCAAAGAGAAAAGCGTAGTCAGAGCACGTATATGTCGCCTCTGGCGAATGGGCAACCAATTTAGCTCAGACCTGAAGTCAGAGACATGATCGTACTTTCTCAAATAGAAAATAAATCTAATGCAGTTATTAAGGATTCTATCCAACTTATCCAACAAGATCGAATTCAGGTCAAAGTAGCACACGTCACCATAGTCGATTAAAGAGAAAATTAAAGTCTGCACAAGCATGGTCTTTGTCTTAGCAGGCAAGAAGTTTTTCAGACGATACAGGGAACGCAGAGTACCATTGGCTCTCTGACAAACACTGGAAACCTGCTTTTTCCAACCAAGCGTCGAGTCAAGATGTAAACCGAGATCTTTCACATCTGGGCTAAATGGAATGACGGTACCATTAAAAATAATTGAAGGAAGAGAACTAACTGTCACTCTGCCCAAGATGCGCGAGCTACCTATTATAATGGCCTGACATTTTGAGGCGTTTACAGACACCCCAAATCTATCAGACCAGTCTTTAATTGCCTCCAAATCCCGGTTTACATCCTGAACAGCAACACTTAAACTATCCACTCGTGCTGCAGTATATAACTGAAGATCATCCGCATAAAGATGATACGAACACCGAAGACAGTGAGTTATTAAATTAATAAAGATAGAAAATAACAGAGGAGAAAGAATACCGCCTTGTGGGACACCAGCATCCAGCTCACGCCAACTTGATGAATTCTCATCGACGCATACCGACTGCTGACGTCTCCGAAGATACGAAGAGAACCATTCCAGCGCTTCGGAAGAAACCATAAGGTGTGACAGGATAGCTAACAGGATGTCATGACTGACGGCATTAAAGGCGTTGGAGAAGTCAATTAATACAAGCACAGTGATTTTAGTATCACTCATGGCTTCTCTAATGTCGCCAGTCACTTTAAGGAGAGCAGAGGTTGTGCTATGCCCAGGCCTGAACCCAGACTGGTATGTACTTACCAGTTTGTTCCTGTGCACAAACCCCGAGAACTGTCTGTGCACACAGGCTTCAAGCACTTTAGACAAGAAAGGGAGAATGGAAATTGGCCGAAAATGGTTAGGAAGAGAGGGATTACTAATTTTAGGAAGTGGACGGACGTAAGCCATACGCCACAGGGAAGGGAAATGTCCGGAATAGAGGGAATAATTGATTATATGGGTAATTGGTGGAAGAAGACAGTCAATGATCAAGGTGATCATGTGACGACTAATGCCATCGCAACCCACAGCCTTGGATTTTATAGAAAGGATAATCCTTTTGATTTCATCCGGAGCGACTGGAGAGAAATGAAATGGTTCAATAATGGGACCAGGTAAGTTCTTAATGAAATCCACCGTCTGAGCAAGTATACCAGAATCTAAATGGCTAGTGGAAGTGAAGTGACGGTTGATATCATCAAGGTCAATTGTCTTGGGAAAATCCACATGACGTGGCCTGCCGACACCAAGAGTTCCGAGGAATTTCCAGATATCGGCAGGAGAAGAAGAAGATATATTTTCAAGAATATGGCGGCGTTTGGCGTTACGTATCATCTGGTTACAGCGATTTCTTGCGGTTTTGAAGAGGTTTTTATTCTCTTCACAGCGATCCTTCTTATACCTGCGAAAAGCCCGGTCTCTGCGCCGCATTGCCATACGAACACCCAACGTCATCCAAGGTGCAGGCGGACGCCTCAATCTGACCTTCTTCACAGGGGCATGTTTGTCGTAGAGAGCAAGGACTGTCTGATACAATACATGTTAACTAGTAAATATTCAACAAAATTTGAAACAACCGTACCCTACTACGAGCATTTTTTGTGGCATAATATTATGTAGATAGTGAAAAATTTTTATAATAAAAGGATATCAATTTAAATATGGACTAAAATATTTACTAATATGTTCATATAATATTGTAATTTGCTATTAAGCTGGTGTTACTAAGTTTATTGCACAAGTTACTATCAACATTCCCAACATATTTGCGGTTAGTACTGCTATAAACTCACACATTATGGGCCTTTATTAAATTCCCAGACAAATAATTGTACCCAATTATAACCACAACCATAAATTGATTAATTTAATTAAAACAATTGACGACGAAATATTTCACAATCAAGATTATCTTGAGAAAATTTTAACTGATCTGGATCTATGAGGTATCAGTAACCAATCCTATGTTTTGATACAATCTAGGGATGCAATGGATAATAATATGGAATTTCGGATCTGAATATAAATACGGATATGTGATCAATAATATTATGCCGGTATCAGATACGATTACGGATATGGAATGCGGATTATCCGATGGTTTCAGATAGTTTCCGCTGCGGATTTTAACGGATTCTTAGAATCAGTTTATCTGCAATATTTATGTATGTAAATTGGGTTTTTGCATTATGAATGCAGCTCGTCTTGTTTTGCCATAACAGCGTAACTAATATTTTGGTTAATACAAATTTATTAAAATACAACTTTAAAGTAGACACAGTAGTAGTAGTAGTCAGAAATTATATAAGTACACTTACTTAGCATTGTAAAAACCCTAATGTGGAAACCCAAACGGGTAACGATGTGACTTTTTGTAGATTAACATTTAACACCAAAATCACAGAAACAGCTAGTCGAGTCTTTCTTAAATTCGGCCTCGGCCTAAAGTTATAATCTAATTTAGTTTCAAAAACTTTCAATGACCGTAACTATCCATTATTTGAAACATTTTTCTTTCGGATATCGGATACTTTAAATTACTTACGAAGCTCTTTAACATCTCTAATACATTTCATGTTCAATGTCCACTGCAGCCCCTACACCAAACAAGAGGGAATTTAACACCAAAGACCACATACCTTAGTGTTATCATAGTTTATTTCGCACGCTGTTACCAAACACTACATGGTATGCCTTCCAGGAAATTTCGACCTTCCTCCATAGGATAACCACTCTTACGTCTCTAACACTAAGGTTAAATTTCCCAATTATTACGGCCATCTTAATTTGGCTAGTCGGTGGCTCGTGCTAAGGAAGCGAGGCTTTATGGCACCCACTGTATGACCGCATCGTCGGCACAGTCCTCGTCCAATTTTACACAACACCCGACTTTGTTAGCTATTAATTTATTTGCGATGCGTTTATAAAAGGGCTCTACTCACTCTTCGTTTGTAAAGAGGTTTAATGTTGTGGAATAACAACGGTATGTATTTATTGTGAGAATTGTAATTTTCCTAGCTTTTTTCGCTTTGTTCCAAGGGTCAGTTCAAGTCTAACCGTATCTAGTAGAGTATGTACTTGTGTTTTACGTGGTGCGACTGCCTATTCGACCTCTACAAACCAGTTAATTGGTAACACGGTACTCCTTGGTTTAGCTAATTGTCAGACTTTCTGACTTCTTATTAAATAAATAAATATCTTAGGACAACTCACACACATCTGATCCCAAGCTAAGCAAAGCTTGTGTTATGGTAACCAGACAACTATTATACACACTTATATACTTTACAAAAACATACATATTATAGATAAATAAATTACACCCAGACACAGAACAAACAATCATGCGCATCACACCAAGTTTGTCCTGGTTGGGAACCGAACCCACAACCCCTGGCTTAGCAGTCAAGGCCACTAACCACTAGACGAACAGGCCCGTCAAAATTGTCTGTAACCACTGCAAAAGATACACAAATGATAACCAAGACTCGGCTTTACATGTTTTATGAGGTAATGGATAAAAAAAAAGTTAATGGACAGTGATATTCATAACTAACTTCGAAAGTACATCATAATGAATTAAAAAACTGAAAGATAAAATGACATTTATTTTGTAAATCCATAAAATATAACACTTTTAAATATCAACCTTATTTATGCTTATTGTTTAAGCGAAGGGTGGAACTTCACATTATGCGTTCCGGATAAAACAAAATAGAAGATATCCCTTTTTTCGTAAGTCCTTGTTTACATGGGGGCTGTAAGCAGCTTTGAGATGAAATCGCTTTGTAGATAAAGGCTGGATACCGATAACTCCGGAGTACGAACACAGCTTACACGCCAGTGCGATGTTACCTTGATTTCCCCTAGGACTGTAGGAGGTATCTTTCACTATATTTGGTATTGACAGTCATACTGTTATATTAAGAGACAAATATTTTGATGACGGATAGGTAGAAAAGAAACTAATTATTAGTCGATAATAATATTATGAATAGGTTAATAAATTGTTTGTTTATAAATAAAAAGGTGAAATAGTTTTACGATTTGTATCTTTACGTAATTCTGAGTTGCACACTTAGGGTTATAAATACCTGCCGGGGTTGCGGAATGTTTATAATAGTTACCGTGACCCTGGAACATAAAGGGCAATCAAAGGAACATGAGTGGGTTTTAGTCAGTAAGAGTCTGACACGCCCTCTCGCCGCAGCCAGGACGGGAGCTGTCATTGGATGATTTCCCACTCCCAGAAAAAAAAGGGTTATAAACAGATTTTTGTTACCAAAATCTGTAAAAGGTCATCGAAATTTCATGAAAGAATATGGATAGCCCCTTAAACCATTTATGTGAAGTTGCGAAAAAAATATTAGACATTTAGTACATTTATGTTTGCCTAATGTACTGAACAGCTGATATTTTTTTCGCGATTTCGGCTTTACTCCCATAATAAAAGTTGTTTGTTATCATGAGCATATTCACGAGTTTAAGCATCATACACTAATTGCCAGTCACCCTATATAACATAAGTATACCTAAGTTTACTTTAAAAAAAATTGGTAATTAATTCCCAGTCAGTTATTTTCATTTGAACCGGCTTTATTATCTAAAAACGGTAGTATAAAATAATATAATACCAGCCTATTACTGTCCCACTGCAGAGCAAAGGCCTCTTCTCATATAGCGAAGGCACGAGCATTGATCACCACGCTTGCTCAGGGCGGGTTGGCGATTTCGGACTTATATTCACTACAAGTCCAGGTTTCCTCACGATGTTTTCCATCACTGATGTCTGTGATGTCTAAGATAATCTTTAGAAGGTACATATGAATTGAAAAAGTCACATTGGTACTTGCCCGGATTTGAACTCACAACCTCTTGCATGAGAGGCGGGCGCCTTAACCACTAGGCCTAGTATAAAATAGTAGTATAAAATAAATAAATTATTAAATAGTTCGAGAAGTAAAGGATAATAAAGCCGGTTCAAATGAAAATAATGACAGCGACAGGATTTTACGGCAAGCGAACATTCAAATTGAATGCGGCGGTACCGATAATCCGTTTAACACAATTACAATAAGCTGCACAGAAATAAAATGTTTTACATGGAAACTTGATTATTTGCTCGAGATTTTATCTGGTAATCGTATATTTTTAATATAAAATCGGATAAGTGTCGGACTCGAGTACAATGTCCGTATTATATCGAGCAAACAAAGACAAACGAATCATGTTCATCGTATGGAAGGCCCACTATAAATAAATCTGTTTTCTAGTATTATTGACACCACTTAGACTAAAAATTGATTAAATCACCGGAATTTTTAACAATTGATTTAAAACCGGCAGTTTCAATAATTCTAATTTTGTTATTAATTGGTTCGTTGATATATAAAATCAATACTAATAATGATGGTATATAATAAATCACTGGTCTGGTATGGATGAAACAAACATGAGAACATTGGCCGTATAACACAGGAACCAATTTAAAATGACCGTTGAAAATTCTGACGATGACTACTAGGAGATTCTAATAGTGACACAGATTCTAACCAAGACAAGGACGGTGACATCTACGATGACAATTACGATGAGTCTAATAATGATGCTGTTGAATATGCTAAAAAAGACAGTGCTGATGGTGACTACGACGATTATAAGATTATACCGCCATCGTTAGTGTGATCGGTATGTAAACCAGCAGTTCGAACTTAGAACATACACTAGCAGCAATGCCTTTCTTTTAGATTATTTATTGTTTTATTTTTACAGCCAAATTAACTTTATTGTGAATGGCAATTTTTGCTTATGGCGGCACTAGTTACCAACTTATTGAATTCAAGTAAATACAAATTCGATTTATTAAGAATGTGTGGACTTTCAGGTAACAATATGAATGCCTAATTCATAACGTAAATAGATTTTATTAATCAACCTGTCATTTACAAGTTACTCCTAAAGGATGTTTCGTACCAAAAAAAAGGGGAAGCGACTCTATACATACGAACTAAAAACTATACAGAGCAATACAGAGAAATGTTGACTAGAACTATCAACAGTCGTCAAACCTAAACTAGTCAGTCCTGCCTAGACTGGATATCAACTTAATTACTAGATAGATAGGTAGTCATACAAACCGTTTTAAGATCACGTTATTAAATGCCACGGCACTAGCTGCCAGCGCTATTTATTATAGTAATTACGAGTACATAACTAATGTTTAGTGTGTAACTATTAATCTAGGAGTAAATGAAACAAATATAGTGGTTACGCTGACTTAAATGGATGGAAAGGATGAAGATATTTATTGGCTAGTAGATAAAGCAAGACTTGAAGATTTGACGACTTGTGGATCTATTGCATGACTGTACATTTTAACATAGAACTCTGATAATAGCTTTAACAAAATTTAAATCAGAGCTAAACCAATAAATGCAAACTATGCTTTACTGATATTATAAGTTGAAGAATTTGATTGCTTGAATCAAAAAATATTTTGTGTTGAATAGTTACATTGTGGAGTAAAGCAAATAAGCTATATAAAAACACGCCACGACGAATAGGAGAGAAGTAGTATTGAATGATTACTGAAGTTTAAGTTGAAGTGAGTTTTTTTCTTATAAGGATCCACCAGTCAGTTTTAATTTTACTGTAAAATATGAGCAAATTTATGATAAACAGTCTAGACTATATAAAATCACACTACGACCAATATGACCCACGGAAGCGGAAGAGTAACCATAGATGCGGGTGAAACCACATGAGACAGTGGTTTACATTATAAAGTGGTAAAAGTATTTGTAAGAAGTTGTCTGTTAAAGTACTGTTCTGATATAAAAAATGCCACGGTCCCAAATGAAAATTATTTTATGCAAGTAAAACATTAACAGCTACTAAGCGGCCAGAAAATTGAAAACAGTACGTTTCTATGGAGAGGAACACAGAATCGCAAACATAAAAACTGAAATCAAATTAAAAAACCCAGTCAACTTTAATATCAGGAATGCTCACTTCACATTCAGCTGATGTCAACCAAATTGACACCATGATATTCGAGTTAACGCTGACAACGTAACATCACCGTCTGAAGAGTCTGACATTTCGCACTTATTACAATTTCACAGTCAACTGTCAACGTGAATTGCGTCGTAACTACGTAAATAAAGTAATGATTTTGTGCCCGATGCCTTCTTTGTTGTATTTCAATGGCTGATTCTGAACAAGCTATTGTTAAACGTGCATATTGTGGTGAAAACTGTTACGAGGATGTGACGAATCGCGTTGTTACTGTAAATGCGTAAGCTTTCGAAGTTGCAGAGACAAGTAAGTCAGTGAGTCGTAAGTTGGAAGCAAGTTACGAGGTAGCCTAGTTACTGGATGTATTGTATTGTACTGCATTGTTTTGTGTAGTCGGCATTCGGAAGTGAGACTGCTAAGCTTGAGGTCCTTTGTGGCTAGATATGTGGCAATGTAGATAGATGTTGGAATAGAGTTTGATACGAGATGTTCAATTAATTAGAATAAGTTGATGTCAATCTCAATATTTCACAATTTACAATCTATGCTATTCTACCATCTATTCTTTAATGCCCGTTATTAAATTATGTTTGTAAGCTCCGCATGATTTGCTCCGGTGGTAGCCCTTAGGTTTATAAACAGGTCTATGAAAGAGTTTTAGCTACCAACAATAATACATTAGCGCTTACCAAGAACTAAACAATTGGTGAAATTAAAAGTAATGTAAATTAAAACCAATCAAATGCATTTTGATTTTACAAAAGTGCTTTAACAAAAAAAAAGATGATTTGAATACTTTCAATACCAAAAGTAGAACGACTTGTATGTTTGTTATAAAATTTGTGTACCTACGATACTGCCCATCGTCTAAAATTATGAACTTCCATGCAAACTTTGATCGCCTGTTTTACTTTAATACCACAAGCCTAGCTAAATCAATTTATCTAACCCAAATCTTCCTGCATATCTAATAATATTTATGAAAATCTTCGGAACCGTTACCGAGATTCAGATAATAATATCTATAAATCTATCTATATAATAAAATGGTAAACTGAATGATATTTTATATATCAACGCACAGCCTAAATCACTGGTCCTAGAAGCATGAAACTTGGACTTGTTCTTTGTGATGAGTAGGTATCCACTAAGAGAGGAAAAAATTAAATATTGGCTGGAAGTTCAACATCAACGCGAGCAAATGCTAGTTATACACAAAAAATGCTCTTATAAAGGTATTCAATTGCAAGATTTTTTATACTTCCTTAGTGCTCATCTCGGCACTAGAAACTCTTGAGCAAAATTCCTTGCTACTAGACTAAGTGGCAAACACTCTGCAGTCATAACCATCCAAACCTCAACTCTAAAATTATGAAACGAAACTGTATTCCCAGAATCTGTTCAGATGACGAAATTAATTTATTATCATGAGAAGCGAATGGTTGACACAATTACTGACGAACGTTCGTTCGTGCCAACGGATTAATTCTGCTCGTAAAATTTATATTGTGGACTGTGCTTATTAAGCATCGTTTTATCGTGATGACGTTACATATTGTACTGTTTGATATACATTTGCATAGCTATTTTATGGAAGTTGTAGGCAACAAACTATAAATATTAAATTTACTGTTATTACTTGAGATTTGTACAGGAGTAAGTTGAGCCATAAGCCACGCCTAGTGTAGGCTAGGCTTGGTTCGTACGTTCGTAATGGGGATTTTATTTTTAAGTCATTGGATGTCACTAGCTGGTGGCCTAAATAACGTTGAATGGTCACCACCACTTGTATATATGTGCAGTATCAATAATACCGTAGAAGTATTACACTCACGAAGACCAAGTTGAAAAATTGTGCTTCTAATTATATCATCACCCATACCCTTCAAACCGTATCACAGCAATGTTACTTCTCGGCAGAAATAGGTAAAGTAGGTAGATAAGGAAGGAAAGATGTGATAGGATCCTCAATCGTGGCTACTAAGTTTCTTTTTAATAATTTGATGAAACTTTACTTACTTTCTACTAGATGTGTGTAATTATAACTGTTATGTAATTATGTACTGTTTAACTTATATTTTGTTTATTTTTCTGTTAATATGCGTCAGTCTGCAAATAATTGTGCAACATTTTTCGAAACGACGCGCAACTTTTGTTAGAAGTACTCACACAAGTTATATCTTGGCGAACTCGTGCACTAGGTCCCTAAATTATGTAATAAAAGCTCTCTCCCCCATAAATGTTATTTTCGCGGATGCCCAACAGGTTGAAAAAATCACTTGGTTGTCCGTCCGTCGAGATAGTTTTGTTAGAAATGTGAGAAGTTATTTGGTTGAAATTAACACCAAATAATCAAAACTATGCTATTTCAATATTAAAATACGGCCTTATTGTTTCACATTTTGAAAGTCGCAAGACTCATAATTGGCATGAATTTTTTTTTAATGTCATAATACACATAATTATATTCGCTATCTGTTTATAATAACACCACTAAATAATTAATACGAATATAGAAACCCTCAGTAAGCGAGTCTGACTTGAACTTAGCCGGTTTTAGGTAAATGTGTCTCTTCGTTCAAATCACTAAACATTAACTAAGTCACTCCAAACATTGTTACAAATTAACTGACTCGTCATATCAACCGTTACAATATAACGTTACGCGGCAATTGCCAACAGTTTCACGTATTATTTCCATTTTATTGTTTCCGGATGATCGTTGGTTTATGACCTTTGGTTTAAAGCCCTTTGCAACTTAGCAACTATGTAACCACATTGATTATTCTAATCGGGAAAAAGCTTTAGGTTTACGACATGTATCTCATTCTAATCACTTTCAAATTTGCGTTACTTGACTAATACATTGCTATGATGTTAATTTAATATAAAATACTAGAGGCTGTCTCGGACACAAAGGGCTAAGATGGAACAGGGTTCTCCCTCCCCCGCTTCTGACACTCCCTTCAACTCGACCCAGAGTCTAGCGGAAGGAAGTGTCAGAAGCGGGAGAAGTCATTTGATGATTTCTCACCCAGAAATTGTAGAAATAGAGCTCTTCGTTCGTTTGTCAATTAACTTGTCCAGATAAGTACTACCACTTACCTATTTTTGTTGTAAAGCAGCGTTGTTGTGTTTTGGTATCAACGCCGGTGACATGCACATGAAAATGCTATCTTTACTCTAGGACGGCCATTTGCAAGGTGTCGTTGTGAAGGCATTAGTCCAGGAAAGTAACACTATAACCCGTTCGACTTATTTGTGCACCTCGTCAAAATGCGACCCCTATCCCGTTTCCAAGCGCGGCACCTAGTGTTCGCCTCATTTTCGTTTAGTAGCGATAGCATTCCGTCAGCATTACGTCACAGCGCGAGGTGCACAGTTAAGTCATACGGGTTGTAGATATCTTTAAGCCTGGTCTTCGACTAGAATCCTAGAAGTTGGTTGAAGTAAGTCCCATGAAATTTGGACAAAAAAGAAGCATTTCTGCACAAAACAAATATGGAGGTCAATATTTGGGGTCATAGAACTAAGATCAGATAAATACTAAAATGTGATTAATTAAGGAGTGTCTAATTCATAATTAATTTAGAGGATTCACAAGATTGATAAATGAATTCTGATCTTGTGTGGGTATAAATAAATAGTTAATCACTTCCCGTGTAGGCGTGATTTAGAAATATGACTAATAGATTATGGACTATTATAGCTTCGGGTGTGTTAATAAAATACATTAACCTATCAGTGAGATAGATCGAAGACCTTTAGAAGATGATTGAAATCAACTTGGGGAAAACGGAGAATCATTATGACGAAATCTAGAATATACTATCACTGTCTGATTGTGGACTGCAATTGGTTGAGGGCGCTATTCAATGAAAAAATAATACACTCTAATGCAGTGTGATAAATGTCATGTTATAAAGTAAATTGAGTCTAATCAGGAGGTGTGCTTGAGGAAGTCGTTCTCTAGGGAAGAAGTTAGGTAAAAGATCACCATAACTATTTCTGCCGCGAATCAAATATACAGGGTTACAGCGCAAGGTGCACAGTTAAGTAATACGGTATGTTGCAAATATAATATTAGGTAGGCTGCGATGTTGTATGTTCCAAATATAATAATATCACTAAATATTAAGTGGGTCATCAGAACAGCCGATTTAACGAAGCATGAAACTAGAAAATAGTGAAACTATTAAGACATTTATACGTTATATAAACAGACACATTACATAAACGAGCTAGAAAAATAAGCTTGACTTTTCGACTTTGTCATCAGAAAAGAGGCTCCAACTAAATAGACGTCAACATAAAACTTAAAAATAGAACAATAAATTGATATAGAAATAAAAGTCATTAAACGGTGCTAAATTCTAATAACTGTCACCGAACTAAAGCAACAATAACGTTGATAAACGATCTTAAGAACTAATTACATTTTAAAGGTCTGTTGTTAAAAGTTGTAGCAAGTCTTAAACGTTTTCATTAGCTTATCTCTAGAACAATCTAGGGCAGACCAATAAAATTTTAAGTTGTGGTGAGCTAAACGGGGGTTATGTTGTCGTGGTTTGTGTTTTAGGCTGAGGCTACGTTAGGCCGCGACGCGACCTGCGACACATGAGCGATTAAAACAAGTAAATGAATGCTCACGTAATGGCTACACCGTACCTACATTAAATATTACTACCGATCTTTGATTTCTTTGTGCGATAGGAACAACATTACTGAAATCACGGCATAGGCTACATCAACAAATGAGCGAAATTGAAGCGAATTTATTAGAAAATTTCTCACTTGCACGACTAGTTCAATAGTGCTGCTAAATATGCGTGTGGCTACATTATGCGTATAGTAAACCGCGATGGATGATTTGATCGCATTCTAATTCGTTGTTGGGCATGTGTACTGTAGCCATGTCATCGCCGAATTTCGCTTGTAATGTAGCCATACCATGTTTTTCTCGTTTCGCTCTTCCAGTCGCATCGCAAATCGCTCCCAACTGTAGCCTCAGTCTTAGGGTTGCTGATAATATTGTACTAGGCTATGTTTGTTCTATGCAAGGAATCAATAAAAAGGCAAGAACGTTGATCACGCTGGATCAAAGTCGATTGGTAAACGGCACTGTAATATACCAAAAATGAGAACGTGAACTTCTTATTAAAATTATTATTTTGTGTAAAGTGATAATCTCTGTATATGAGCTCCGTGACTTACAAGTTCTGGAATCCAGATCCACAGATAATGAGTTGTATTTTTCCTGAGAATAGGTTATTACATAAGGTGCATTAAAATGTAGTAGTAGGAACCGCAATCCCATTTATAGGAAGCGCCTTAATCACCAGACTATAGAGAGATTACATTAAATTCAGCGAACAAAAAAAAAATACTGATGGCTGAAATTATTCCACTTTGAAATTATAAAACGTAAAAAGTTTATGAAGATTTTTGTTAGGTAAGTACATAGTTTAGTTGTTATCATAATCAATAAATTAATTTAAATATAATGAAAAATCTACAAGCTTCATCCTTGAAGTCACTTAATAAGTGGAAATTTTAGTACTCAACAATAATAGACCAACTTGGGAAGTTACACAATAATATTATCACAGTTTTCTCTAGGCGGACATCTTGTATTTTCCCCCTAAGAGGCAACTTTACTGTAATTGATCCATAACACGCTTTATTTAACAGTATTATGTTTATGCTTCTTTGCTATATTGGAGAAAAATTACAACTCAGTCACAATACTCGCGTCGAAAACTAGGTAAATAAAAAAACGGAAATTGGGTTTAGTTATTCACCACACCACACCAACATTTATACCATTTTCCTTTTTTCTTTTCTTTGTTGTTACAAAAAGCAGTGAACCGAACATGGAAAAAAATTCTTGAGACATGATCATAATAACCGACTTACTGTTTTTAAAAATCAAAACTTGTGAAAAGCATACCACAATTTCGTCAACAAACATAACTGTTCCGTGGCTTAGTGTCATAGAAGCTAAGTTTGGCGAAACGTACTCTATTGAGCGCGAGTTCGAATCCCGGTGCCGCTTGACTTTTTGAAATTATCACCATTATTGTTTACTTAACACATTTTAAAAGTGAACTTACGGGACTGCCATAACATATTAATTATTAACCAAAAGTCATACTGTGCACAATATTAACTGAGCTTAACAGAGGGCGCTGTGGTAGATACAATCTTGATAAAGATGGATGGACATTACAGTAACATAACATATCGTAGACCCGGCAGAACAGGTTCACTAAATGACGTCACTAACATGACAAGTACTAGCGAGAAATCGTTACTGGATGCTACAATGATGAAGTATACCCGATAGTCTGCATGACCAAGACCACAATGAAGTAATAAATGATCTGAGCGAACGAGTTAAAACACTCTCAGTAGAATTACAAAGCGCTCATCAAGAAATCGAAAATCTTAATTCAGAAAACTTTCGTCTTAAAACTGATCTCCAAAATATGTTAAAGACTGTCAACACATACAAAAAAGTGTGTTCGACTCCTGAGAGGAAAAGTCCAAAAACACCTGTATCAGCACGTAAAAACAAAACTGTCACAAATAACATGTTAACCCAAAATAATAATTTAAAAAACAACTCATTTCAATCCCCGAGGGATTGTGCCCGAAGATTGACCACCATGCACAACAGAGAGACTCAAACAATTTGTGACTCCGATACGCAGACAGTAAACAAGTCCACTAAAGAATCTACATCGTTAATGAACAGCAATAAAAAATCGCCATATAGCGAAGTGGCAAAAAATAACATGGAAGCTCAACGAAAACAAAAGAAGGAATTGTGCATACTAAGTACTTACAAATACAAGTGGTCTTTGTCTCTAACTGAAGACGTATTTTCGGATAATTTCAATTTCTGCAACTATTCAAATCAAAATGGAACATTAAAGGAACTATTGGGAAACATAAAAAACAAATTGAAAGATTTTACATTAAATGATTATTGCATAATTTTTATTGGTGAAAATGACATTAAAGCTGAACAAAATCAAATAGATACAATAAACATGATAAGAGAATCACTAAAAAATGTGACCCATACTAATAAAATTATATGCTTACCGACATTTATAGCAGGAGCACCTATACACAATTTTAAAGTAGAATTGTTCAACAATCTTCTTTATTTGGACATACAAAATAATGACTACGCATACATATTTGACAGTAACCGTGACCTATCGCTAGAAATGTTTTCTCAAACCACTGGGAAAATTGGTAAAGCTGGAATGAAAAACATTTATGACAGCATTATGAAAAATATTATGGTTGACTGGTGCACATTTGATGAGATCGACAAAAACGAAATTAACTGCGAAAACCTCAAAACCATTACGGCAAATTCTCTCGAGATCAATGAAAGTCCCACAACACAGTTTTTTCTCTGAAAAGTATCTACATATTCTACATCAAAATATTGCAGGGCTCCTAAATAAATCCGATGCATTATGCATTAACTTGGAAGAGCTCAGATACAAGGAAGGACCTGTTGACGTTATATGCATTTCTGAGCACTTTATGATGGCAGGACAAGAGATAAGCCTTAATCAACCTAATTATACCCTGGCCTCGTCGTACAGCCGGACCAACATTAAAAGAGGAGGAACATGCATTATAATAAAAAATGAACATAAATTCAGGGAAATTTGCGAAATCAGCAAGTTCTGTCTGTCGTGTATATTCGAGTGCTGTGCAGTCGAACTTATCGACTATAATATTGTTATTATCTGTCTCTATAGAGTACCAAAACAAAATAACATGTATACATTTTTTAACAGGCTAGAAAAACTGCTCACGTATATTGCTAAATGTAATTTTAAAAATGTTATAATTGCTGGTGATTTCAACATAGATGTTTTAAAAAGCAATAATGTTACTTTAGATTTTGAATGTCTGTTGTTAAACTATAATCTAAAATTAGCATTGCATGAACCGACGAGATTTGCTAGTCAAACTTGTATCGACAATTTTGCACATAACTTCAATAAGGGTTGTAAAACCAAAACCTTAGAATTAGGCCTGTCTGACCACACGGCTCAATTAATGAAAGTGCCAGTGAAAAAAATACCAACACTTAAATTTTGGCGTTCAACTAAACGAGATTATAGCATAGATAACATTACAAAATTTAAAAGATGTATTAAAAGCCTATCTTTCTCACACATTTATCATACTGATGACCCTAACATAGCTTACCAATATTTTATAGATGACTTTAAATTGTTTTATGACCTTTGTTTCCCTCAAACTCAATTTTTAATAAAAGTTTGTCAGACACCAAAATGGGTGTCACGCGGAATCCAAGTTTGCAGCCGAAAGAAAAGGGACATGCTATGGGATTTGAGACTAAAACCATCAAAAGAGAATAAATCGAAGTATGTAAACTACTGCAAATTATTTAAAAGAATTATATCATTGACACAACGTGCACAAAATAATTATAAAATAAAAACATCAAGTAATAAAAGTAAAACGGCATGGCGAATAATAAATAAAACAAGACTCAACTTACCAAAAAATTCTATTGATAGCATAAAAGTTGATGATAACACAATAATTAATAATCCTACACAAATAGCAAATGCATTCAATAATTATTTTGTTGACAAAGTAATCCCCATTCCGGATGTTGGGAATAATGTAACTTCATTAATTAATCATCGTGTAAAATCAATGTTTCTTGCACCGTGTTCACCCAACCAGGTAAAACTAATAATAAAAACCCTGAAAAACACAAACAGTGTAGGGTACGATGATTTTTCTACAAAAATTATAAAAACTGTAAATGAGGATATCTGCCACCACTTGAGCCATATAATTAATTTATCTATATCATCAGGTATATTTCCAAATGATCTAAAATTGTCTATCATAAAACCTTTATTTAAAAAAGATAATAAACACTTTATGGAAAATTACAGGCCTATTTCGTTAATATCAATATTCTCGAAAATTTTCGAAAAATATATCTATGGTGAAATAAATTCCTATCTTGAAAAAAAACATATTTTGTGCACTGAACAAAAAGGCTTTCGACAAAATAAAACAATCAATATGGCAATTTATGAATTTATTCAAAATGTAATATACCACGTTAATAAAACAACTCCCGTTTGTGCTGTATATTGTGACATGTCACAGGCATTTGATTATGTAGACCCTCATATATTAATCAGTAAACTTGATGCCTATGGTATTAGAGGTAACGTTTTAGATTTAATTAAATCATACTTAACAGATCGACAACAAGTAACAGTAATTAGTAAAGTAAACCCTAAAACTAAAAAAGAAGAAATATACAGCTCAATGAAACATGTTGTAAAGTATGGTGTTCCCCAAGGTAGTGTCCTGGGGCCACTTATGTTTATTATATACATCAACGACTTACCAGAGGTAACGAATCATCCAATGACATTGTTTGCTGATGATAGCACTGTTACAATTGCATGTAAGGACATTAATCAGTATAATCGTGACATAAATAACTCTTTGACATCTATAATTTCTTGGTTAAATAATAATAATTTAAAAATTAATTTGACGAAAACAAATATAATGCATTTTGCACAAAGACTGCAAAATCCATTAAACATACAATTAATCCATGATGATTACACTGTAAAAGAAACTACTGCTACCCGTTTTCTCGGCTTAACTATAGATAGTCGACTCAATTGGAAACAACACATTGACATATTATGTAAAAAAGTCAGTAATCTATCTTATGCATTACATAAACTTGCCCCTACTATAAATCTTGACGCGTTACTATCGGCATATTACGGCCTTGCTGAGTCTGTCCTTAGATACGGCATTATTTTTTGGGGTAATTCAACCAATAAAGATATGGTTTTTAAAATGCAAAAGCGATGCATACGTGCCATGTTCGGTATCCATAGTACTGACAGCTGTAAACCATTTTTTACTAAACACAAGCTCCTTACATTACCGTCCCTCTATATCTTTGAATTAGCTTTATTTGTCCATAAAAACCCTTATCTTTTTCCTCGCATGTCTGATATTGTAGAACGTAATCGACGTGATAATAGCAGGCTTTGTGTTCCTCCTGCTAAAACAGCTCTAATGCGTAAAAGTGTCGTATGTAGGGCTCCAACTATTTATAATAAAATTCCAAAGCATCTGAAGCAGTTAAACATAAACCAATTTAAAAAAGCATTAAAAAAAATATTGACCGAAAAATGTTACTACGATACTGATGACTTTCTTAATGATAAATTTCTTTGACTGAACAAAATTATTCCTAATTCTATATATATGTAATTACCTGCTGATATATTTAAATAATTTGTAATCATGTTGTTATTGTAAATTAATTATAATATTATTCGATTAAGTAATTAATGTATTTTAAAAAAACATATTTGTAAGTAGATGTATGTTAGCTTCTAATTATATTTTTTGCACGCCAGTCATGGTCAAAACATGTTGAAACAAAATATCAATTCCACCTGTAATGATCACAGCCATGTATTATTATCACCTACACATGTTTTTGCAAATAAATCTATCTTTATCTTTATCTTCCTAAATAGTTGTATCAATTTGGATGTTAAAACACTAATTAATTAAATAATTTCAATAATTTGTAAAACGTACTTTAGGATTGTGAAAAACCGCGTGAAAATTAATGTCCGTATTTGATTTTGCTTCCAATGCACGTGCAGAACTTTGATTGCGCGATTTAGAAAACGTTAATTATAGTTTACATGTGGAGAGATAGATGTCGCTACAATATACTAAACTAGTATTGACAGAACATATTGCGCATTAACACAAAGTAAATAATGAGGCACTGAATTGTTCAACGTAATCAATTCAATTATTGGAAGATCGTAGTTTGACGATAGCCTCAAATAAATTGATGAATTTATTTTCTCTGAATAAAACTGCAATGCCAACCCAATATCGGATTACAAACAATTCAAAATTCCAATCTTGCATGATACTAACGACCTTAAAAACTGACAAACCGACGAACTGTAATCGCAAAATAAATTGCTTCGTTCCCTCACAACGGGAGAACCCCAGTTATAAATGACGTAGGATATTACCTCAGCGTATTGTTTGCCTAGATTATTTCAGGCCTTATTTCATGAAAACATGGCAATAATACCTCGTATTATGAAACCCGAGGATATAATCTGGTGGAATGAGGAAACTGACAAAGCCGAGACTGAGTGTCTGATAGTCAGGACGTGTGCTTGACAATGCATAAATTAATCCAGTGGCTGAATATTCTTTATGTCCGTTGTCTTATTTTGTTAAAGAGTTGACGAAGATTTAGAGATATGAGGATCATCGTGGAATTTTCTTTATTCTCCATAGAAAAGGAAGGATCGTCCGACCACACGGTTGTCTTGTCTGGGGATACAGTTGTCGGAAGTGTGTTTTTGCTTAAGTTGCGTCAAGTGAATGTTTGTAAGTGTTTATAATTCACATGTTGAACAACAGACGTCACCTTAAATATTTCTTAAAACATGTTTCTTTATACAGCATCTTCCGTAGTTTTTTACTGCCGACGCAAAATGAGGGATGTTATAAGTTTGACCGCAATGTGTGTGTCTGTCTCTGGCGTCATAGCTTCTAAACGACTTAAATTCGTTTTTTTAAGTATATTATCTAGCGATGGTTCTTGGACATGTTTTCTTAGACCTTTTAACCTATTAAGGATAAAAGTTCCTAAAAATCCTTTCTTAGTTTATGAATTCAGCTCTTAATTCAAAACAAGGTTGTAACCCTAGCAGTTTAGGTTCATTAGAGCATCAGACCAGTCAAAAATCAAAAAGTCGATAAAATAGAAAGTAAAAATATTGTTGAATTTATGGGGTTTCAGAAAAGTCAGTGAGCTATAATATAGACATTTCGCAACTTAAGTTGTTAAGACAATTTGTTATGTGTGTATAGATAATAAGCAAAAACACTTAGCATGATATCACAGTGTGTAAAATTACGATTTCATACTCCTACAGGTTTTAGATTGCGAAAGTGTTTGACAAGATGTCTTGTTACTAGCTTAAAACCAGTATGAGCTGCCAGGGTATCTGTGTACGATTGGCATTAGTCTGTTGAAATGGGTAATAAAATTATTAGTATGACTGTGGAGAAATTATAGCGTAGAGTAAGGCAAAAGAACAAGTGAATTGATTTTTGAACTGACAGGACGAAATCGAAGAGGAAAATGTGTTGCGTCGACCTCTAGCGAAATGGGGAAAGCCCCCCTAGACAAGTGGCATTGTAGAATAGATAGCGGAATAGAATAGATTGTCAAATGTATGGAGATGTCAAATTGTTTAGCGAAAGCTTATGTCAACCCCATACATTTGACAATCTATTCTAATCTACAATCTATTCTACAATGCCACTTGTCTAGGGGGGAAGGACAGTAAGCAGTACAATAGCAATAAAAAACATTAAAATGGCTACTGGAGATTAAAAATTAGGAGTCACTGTGTATGTGATTGAAAATTACACATATTGAGCGAACATGCAGAGGTTGAGCGTGAAATAAAACATAATCTAGACAAAGCTATCAGTATTCATTGGTTTAAATATTTTTCTGAACATATTCACGTGCTATTGATAAAATGTAGCTGACAGTGCGTGATGATTTGCAATATTAATAGCTTTGAAACATAAAAAAAACAGTAAATGATAATAAATATTTTCTTGGTCATGAATAAGAGATTGTATAGAATAAGTCAATTACACCTTACAAACAATTTTTGACGCTAAACAATACTGATATAAATTGTTGTTAGTGTAAGCACTATCTGAATAGTGTTTAGATTTAATGTTTCTGCAATTACATGTTCAAAACTTCGCAATCCTATTTGCTAACATAACATAACGCGGAACTAATGGCCTGGAGGTGAATTTCAAATTGATAATCTAAAGGTAATCAATATCAGGATTTTGCTTAATGTGTATTTGTGTTGTTCGTGCAGTATGCATTTGATAATATCCAGTTATCAACAGCTTATTTCAATAGGTGTGTTTAAAGTAATTTCAGGTACTATGACTTATCTACTTCACTTTCAGATATTTAGGTTTTTTTGGGACAATCCCGTCACTCTATACCCAACCACTGCAACTCCTGGAAGTCAGAATCAACAGTGGAGTCCACAGTTCCACTTCCCATGGAGGGAAGTGGAAATTATGATTTTCATTCATGAAGCAGAAGACAGAACAGAACTAGGCAAATAGGCACAAAGGGGTGATTACAACTGGGAGAAGCCCAGATATATAGATATTACACAGTTTATAAATAAATAATGTAGCCCGACAAAAGACTAACAATGTCACAGCACAATCTACTATTACACAACATACAATATACCAGCTAAGGCACCCATACAAATGTCAAAAGACGGGTATAAAATTACATCTCCGTATAAACAATTACAGCTACGTTTTAGTGAATTCCAGTTATTAATGACGCCCCAAATAATTAGTAGGTGGGAAGTAATGTGGTACCCGATCCGCCGATGGCCGTCATTAAGCCCGTCCGTTCTGAATTACATACGAATGGGTGACGACCGTAAGGGATGCCTATTAACTGCATGATATTTGTTTTCGGTTTTTTTAGTTATTGGTTGTAGAGATGGGTATTGGGTTTAGAATGTCAGTTATTTGGTTGTTTTGTAAATAGAATGTCAATGTCAGCAGTGTCAACCTGCATAAGCTGCATATTTAATGGTCCAGTATAAACGATTTATAACATGGTTAACTTACGGAAGTGATGTTAAATTTGAATTAATTTTAAAATATTGAAATTATGACATACCGAGGGTTTCAAATTAGTGATATAAATACACAATTTTCGGTTTTCGGGATATTTCGTTGTTTGTGCTATAAGACATTGTTTTGACAAACATACCCACACAGACGAATAATGAGGTCTAGTAAGGGTAGTCCTTATTAACACTTGAATAATAACAATTTGAACACAAATATTTATAACCAAAGCTGACAATCAGCATAAGACTTTAAAAAGCAGTTATCGAAAATCGAACTGAACAATGAATGACAAAAGTATTCATTTTATCGTCTGTATTCCATCTACCTGTAGAGCCTATTTGAGACTACTACACTAGACACAGAATGTGTGGCACGAGTGTCAGTTATTGTGACACATAATTAGTATCGAAATCAATTGAGTAACGAAATCGATCCGGACGTCAAGTTCCTGAATGGAGGCTGTCAGAAGACCGGTCTGCTCTTAGACATAGGTTCTGACTCAGTTATCATACATGGCACATTAGATCAGATAGTATTAATTATGTAACCTTTTTTTAATCATTTTATTCATTTTGAAATAGTATTTGTTTCTTGCTAGTTTTTTGCATTCAACACAGTTAACCGAGCAACTTACTTCATCTTTCTAACTGAATGACTCTTTGATAAGAATTCCAAAGTGTCTGCAAATGGCTTGTTTGAATAAAATACCCACGAGAATTCACAACAGCCAACCCAATGAACTTGCAAAATTCACACGTCCGTACTAGTAATATTATAAAAGCGAAAGTAACTGTCTGTCTCGCTATCGCCAAAACTACTAAACCGATTTAAATGAAATTTGGTGCCAAGTTAGTCCGTAGCCTGAGAAAGAATGTAGGAGAGTTTCATTCAAAAAAAAAATCACAAAAATGGCAACTACGCAGGTAGAACCGCGGGGATAGCGAACGTAAACCTCATAGAGAGTGACTAGACTTAATTCTTAAGAGGCTTAAATTTTTTGTGTAAAGTTATGACATAATCAAAAAAAATGCACACGATTTGTAAATAAATTGTTATTTAAAATTATTAATAATTTTTATTGAAAGAAACTTAGACATTAGTTACATAAATTTTCAGCAGGCTAATTGATTCAGATGAAGTGGCGTAGTCATCTGTATCCGAACTAGGCGGAGCCTGTATTTCGGATATCAGCGCCAAACCCCTCGAATATTTGACAATATATAGTAGCCATTAACATGATTTCATTTGTGTTCAATGTAACTACTTATAATGTATTAAATTCAGTTCTTAGAAAAAAGGTTATATATTATTTCTGTCTCATTCTATCTCCGCTATCTCTTAGACCTTACAAACCTGTTACAATATTGACACACAAACTTACTTGAAACGGAAACGATTTAGCAGAAAAACAAATATTATGGACTTAGTTATTGTTAGACGCAAAATCATAAAACAGAAAATAGAAGGCAGCATAAACACTCCCACGTCTTGTTATTGTTTATGAACTTTCTCAGCGAATCTACATAAAAATTAATTCAGTTTACTCGTACTTATGTGCCCTATATACAAGTTATCTATTAAAGTTAATTTATTATTTCTCGCGGCGTCACTGCGCTGTTTAAAAGATTGATGGATGTTGAGTGTCAATGACTCTTGGTCTTTTATTGTTAGTGTAAAAAACTGTGGGTTGATTTGTATGGATATGACAGAGGTATTAAAACGATATGTATATAATCAAGCATCAACCCGCGTACCACAAGGACTGGACTTCTAAGAAGCGAGGGAAAAGCGTCTGGAAGCACCTGGGGAAAGCCTTTGCCTAGCAGTGGGACAATAATATAGACTTGGCGTTATTAAAAAAGGAAACAAAAAGGTACTTATAGAGACAGTATGTGTAGAGTGATTACCTTGGTGTTGCAAGTGCCAATAGGCTACTGAAACCACTTACTATTAGCAAAGACGTCGAGAGTCGCAAGACGACTACCGGCCACCGTAGGCACTGTTCTGCGGATGGCGAGCGATGGGTAGCTCGCCGCCCGGCTAGGACCAGGACCGCGTCGACGGCGCGTTAGTGTTCCACGCGCGCCTCAAAGAGAAGTAGTCAGCACAGGAAGGGGCCCAACAGGGCCAACGCCTGCCGGGGTTGCGGATTGTTTATAATAGTTACCGTGGCCCTGGAATATAAAGGGCAATCGAAGGAAGATGAGTGGGTTTTAGTCAGTAAACGTCTGACACGCCCTCCCGCCGCACCCAGGACGGGAGCAGTCATTTAATGATTTCCCACTCACCAAAAAAAAAAAACTTCTTGCTAGCCTTTTCCCAGCTTCATATGTTATAGTCGGCAACCTCGCTCTAAATGCAGTTGAATACATAGTAAATTCGCGGTGGACAGCTTCAATATAAAAAGAAAACTATTACATCAAAATGAAGTCAACTATTTTCGCTCTCTAGAATGTATAAATATAATGGTTCATGAAAGATGCATAAACACTGGCACCTGCACAGATTATACACATTTATATTGGTCGATACATAACTATTCATGCATGTATTCCACACATTTAATTGCTCGATTGCTTTAGTTACTTACACCATAAATACGCACTCGTACTACCGGTACGACTTAACTGTGCACCTCGCCCTGTGACGTAACGCTTACAGAATGCTATCGCTACTAAACGAACGAGAAAAAGCGGGAGAGGCGTCCCGTTTTAGCGAAGTGCACAGATAAGTAGCATGGGTTGCTTTAATATCGAAAGAAATAGGATCATCAAGCAAAGCTTAAAATTACCTGACTTCCACACTTCTCAAGTAATAGTGGGCGCATGCATGACTGTAACAATTTTTGCACCCGTACCCATCAAACTAAGACACAGCAAGGCTACTTTGCAGCAAAAATAGGTGCTGTGGTATTACTTTCCCGTTCAAAAACTTTCACATATATCAAAAAATGTTTCGTCCGTTCCTGATTGGCGGAGAAATCACGTATCAAAATATACAAAAAACATACTGTCGAATTGGAAGCCACCTCCTTTTTTAATCCGGCTAAAAAACCTACAAACAGAAGCGTTTTCAACACGGCTTTGTCTCAATTCCAGTACATAACCACTCCTTACTATGTCACCCGGATCCCAGAGTCCCATACTAAAGTATGCATACTATTTTGCGTACCTCATTACTATTAATAAGATTTGTATACAAAATCAATATCACGTATTGTGCCAAATACCAGTAGCTTGCTCTGTACAATCGGTTAGTGAGGTCATTCTCTTAAGTTTATGGTAATACCAACTGCGACTGCGCACGTGGGGAAATTTCTTTGGTTCTTTGAAGAAAACGGCTATGTTTACATTGAAAATTAACCTATCTCTTTTATTCTTTTTCATACATTATATTTTGTGGCTCGGTTAAATAATCAATAAAAAAAAAACAAATCGTAGAGGATACCGCAATCGAATTCTCGTAAAAAGGTCTTAAAAAGCAACCGCGTCCACAAGGTGTCCCCTTGCAGACGCGGTTGCATCGGGTCGCCCATAAGAGAGAATGATAATTTTTACTATCGATGGGTATATCCAGCGCGTGTGTCAACAATTTATTTATTTATATGAATTAATTTGAAATAAATAAAGGATTTTTCTTTACATTTGGAATGAGAATTGAATACTGAATAGTCTCCTTCAATATGTCCCTCGTCTCACCTGCCACAGTGTATAGGTAGCTACGTTACCTTTTAATGAAGCGGCCTAGTTTATGCTGATTCCGAGTTTCCTAGGTAATATGGCTAGAATTGCAACAGGCATGGGACGCATGCACAAACAACCAGAGCAGTAATGAATATACGAATGAATGAATGTATACCTACAGATCTTAGACGCAAAGCCGTCTGTTATACCGCATCTTCGGTTTAATTATGTGGGAAGGGGGTATACCAGGCAAACGATCTTTCCATACATTCGTCACAACTGCACCGACGAACAGTGCAGTGAAATCGTAGCGATAAATCGTTGCCATGTGTACCGAGCATCACCTAATGATTGAGGGTGCAACATAAATAAAACATAAAGCTATTTCTATTTGCTATGCGATTTGACAAAACAAGTTTATTTCCATGGTCTTATCCATGTATTGCTTATGCATTTATTGTCTCATGTCAATGAAGAATAATGAAATTAGTGGACCGAGGTTGAAATTTAAATACTGCATGACTGTTTAGGAATCTTGTTCGTACGTCGTAAACTTAAGTTACTTTGATACAGCAATAAATGCGAAAGTAAGTCTGTGTGTCTGTTACTCTTTTAGCCCTACGTCTCTGAGCCGATTTTGATGTTATTTGGTACAAAGTATTTGAACTCCAAAAAAAGGCATAATTTACATTTTGCCTCAAATGATTTTGCTAACATCGACATTCACATGAACAAACAAATTGAATAACTCTCTATTTTCTATTCCGAGGAATAATAAAATTATAACTCTGTCCGCCTACACGATCACAAACACAGGATTCAACTTATTCGTTGTGTTAACCAAAATTGATATCTACATATTCTAAATGTGTGCCTTTCAACGAATTCCATCTAGGCGTAAAGCGTGATAATTATAGCAATGATATTTCAAGAGAAAAGACGTCGATAGGTTGTAAGCACTCAGAGAATCACAATAAAGGATTTTGCATACTTATTCAGCTCCATTGGCGTTTTAGTCACACGTAAACAGTTATACTTCAGCGTCGTAAGAATGAGAAAAGACGTCAAGATTAGGGACGACGCACATTTATTTAGTCAACAGAAAAGAATTTTATAACAAAAGCTGAACAGATGCAACTTAACATCAATCATACTTCCATACGTGTGAAGTTATATGTCACGAATAAAGCCTGTGTAACCATACATTTTTTGACGTATAAACCTGTCATAACTTTATGCAGCGATTATTAGTAAGATGCTAATAATATAAATGCGAAAGTAACTCTGTCTGTCTGTTTGTCTCAACTTCACGCCAAAACTTCTTGACCGATTTACATGAAATTTTGTACAGAAATAGTCCAAAGCCTAAGAAAGGATATAGGATAGTTTTTATTCAAAACATCCTTCGGGAACGGGAACTACGCGGGTGAAACCGCGGGGGACAGCTAGTTTGTTTATCCACAGTCTAAATATTAATCCCTGATTGTGAAATATTCATCTATTAAACTTTAATAGTATCGAAGAGCTTGTAATCCAATAGCTCCCTCAAGATTCAAACTTCACTGGAAATCAAACATTAAGATTTCAAACAGATTTAGTGGAGGAAATATGGGATTATGGTGCAAACACGATAATTATTATTGTAAACTCAAGATAAACATTTATTAGCACGAGTGGCGAAAGAGTCAAAAATAGTACAAGCCTTTTTATACCTAACACAAAAAAGATGCTTGTTTTAAGTTTGACCGCTATGTGTGTAGATATCATAAGTGCACAACAGGCTTGGACCCTGTTTGTAGGACTTCTAATTTATGATATTATTGTGAAATCTATAGTGATATAGGTATGTTTAAACTACAAATGACACACTACATTGTGCAATCAAAGTTTGTCCTGACAATACATAAAAATACACACAAAACTTAGACAACAATCGTAGCCTAGGGCGATAGGTAACATAGGGTAAGGAAATTGCCACCATGTTCCACATGCATTAAAATTGATGCAAGAGTACCCACGGTCGACGCTCAATAGCAAATTTAAAATCATTATACGCACCCATATAATGTAATGTGTCACGTCATATGCACTATCGTGTATCATTTAATCGACGATTTGTGACCAGGGTCGGTAATGTAACGCGTTATGCGTAATTTCAATCGACAATCATTGCACATTCTCTTTTATAGCCACATTAGGCATCTGGTAATCCATAAATATTGAAAATCATGTCAGATTATACTTTAAAGCGGTTTTATGTAGCTTAACATGGATTGTGGAGCTCAGCTTGGGCAACTAGATAAAAACGATTTTGTTTATGGGTTCCTAAACATTGATTGAAATATGTAGCGCAATTTTGAAAAGCTGGAAGGAATGGAGTGATTTATGCTGTGCTTTGTCGTTGATCGGTAAGTGTGGGAAGGAATAAAGAGTTTTCAAAATGAGGTCATTTTAAACTTATACACACGTCATAGCTCAGTCTCAATATTGACCATTGATGACCAGAAAATATGCCGAGGCTGCGGAATAGTTCTGTTAGTTACCGCGGCCCCGGAACAGAAATGGCAACCGAAGAAACAAGCATAGGTTTTAGTCAGTAAAAGTCTGACACTCCCTCCCGCTACGCCCAGGGCTGGAGAAGCTATTTGATGAATTCCCACCAATAAAAAAAATGTCTGAAAATATAACAGTAGTTGTGGGCAGCTTGACGTTAGCATAGCTGTCCACGTCATACAAATAACACATGTACAAATCACCAGCATATTTTTGCTTTTATCTCAAATCATAAAGTTGCAAACACACGAAAAACACACATAAACATGTTTAACGCAATTGAACACACACGAAGCTCTATTGTCCGCGGAAGTGTAAAAGGAACAAAACATTGGCTAGACACTGCACATGTCTCGACTATTATTATGCAAGAGCAAGCTTGTTACATCTCTATACGTCTAATTACAAGTATTAAGGTGGACGCGGTACTTGATTCTGAAGTCACTCGATTTGATGTCGCATACGTTAATGATGTGTATTTTAATTATAGAAAAATAATGAGTCTTTCAAAAAAATTTTTTTTTGTTTCTTTGGTTTACGGCAGTGGTTGGCTAAGTCTTTTATTTTATGACTAGCTTTTGCCCGCTTTTGTAATCCTTCGAACACACGTGATTTCAGTCACAATAGAAAGACTGTCGGTTGGTCGTCAAAAGGTTAAATCACGTATCTACAGAACATGTTTGCAATCATCTATGCAATTACATCAGTTGTAAAATTTTTGACCTTGTTACGTCGGTAACAAAACCGAAAATGCGTACGTTCTTTGACAAATTGCAGCTCACTACCTACAATATGGCGTTAATATAATGACGTTCACCTTTTCTCAACTCCTTTCCTCAACAAGGTGAGCATGAAAGCAAAAATTCAAAGCGCTGTACACGCACCCATTCGAGAGTATACATGTTATTGACGGGCCTGTTGGTGTAGTGGTTAGTAGCCCTGACTGCTAAGCCAGAGGTCGTGGGTTCGATTCCCACCCAGGACAAACTTTGTGTGATGAGCATAATTGTTTGTTCTGTGTCTGGGTGTTATTTATCTATATATTATAGATATGTATGTATTTAAAAATTATAAAAGTATGTATATCAGTTGTCTAATTACCATAACACAAGCTTTGCTTAACTTGGGATCAGATGGCCGTGTGTAAGATGTCCCAGGATATTTATTTATTTATTTATTATTACAGGAATTTTTTTTAGTGTAAGCAAATGCCCTAAAAAAAGAAAATGGAAAGCTTGGTATAGATAGATACTCGATACGGAGTTTTTATTTATTCTGCACCTAAGTAGATAAGTGTGGCTAGACAAGTGCCATTGTAACATTGAGCTCGACGTGGGATGTCACATTACTTATCATAAGCTTATATATCAATTCTATACAACAATAAATTATATTCTAGAATCTATTAAATTCTACATTGCCATTTGTCTAGAGGTGAACTTCTAGATACAAAATTGAGTTCGATATTACCTACTTATACTTAAAATTCTCTTGAAGTTACAATAAAAAGCCAAAAGTACCTAATCGAATTTAAAAAATCCATTCTACGATTTTTATTCTAGAAAATCGTTTACAAATTTTACGATTGCGAGTGCTTTAAAAATCAACCCCCAGCATATAAATTTTCGCATTAAAATAACATTAGGCCCCGTGTGCATACATTTGAACGTTATGAATTATGATTTGATAACACTCGGTATGCGAGTCTTGTTTCTTATCATTTCGGAATTTACTTAGTATGGAAATTAATGCGGTTTTCGTATTTTCTAGTGTTTTATTTGATATATTTATAGAGGTAGGGTTTTGTATCAGTTTTGGTGCATTTAGACATCCGTAGAAATATTGTTTGTACTTATTTATTTACTTATGCTTCGCACACAGTTTTGCCTGCGTGGATGTCAAACTTTGATTCAGTATTTTATCCTTTTAGGGATGGAATTTAAAAAAATCCAACACCGGAAGCCGACCATAACGTACTTGAAAAAATCTAGAGAGTTAAGAGATCACTTCGTGCTTTAAATAAAATATGAAACACTGAGACCGACATGAACACGAATTTATAACTTCTTCCTTTTTAAGTTGGTCAATAATAATATGGTTATTTTGATTTCAAAATCCACACAAAACTCTAATCTAATGCTAGTTTAATTACAATAAATTAGCTGCAATTAAAACTTCTACACTAAATCCATTCGAAGTGTTAACTTACCATACAATTATAACGACTGCATAATTATACACGTAGGTCATTAAAATAACTCACGATACTTACATAGTTGACGTTATAAATAAATATTATAATTAAACTAAAATGTTACACACTTAATTAAATCGTGCTGCATGTATTAGCAGAGATAATGATTATCTCATTAATTTGATATATTTGATATCTTGGATATCACAAACATCGGGGAAGGAAAAGACATAGTGAGGAAATCTGGACTTATAATGAACAAGCTTTTGCCCGCGAATTTACCCGCGTAAATGTCAATCGTCCCTTTTTTTGTTTCTTTTGAGGTCGAATTTCATAAAAATAGTGGATAGTGAGATAGTGGACTTAGTGGATATTTACTGTTCACAAAGAACACACCCTCCAAGATTTATGTTTCTGAGACCAGCGGTTCGGGCTGTGCGTTGATATATCAACAGTCAGCCAACAAGTCCGCAATAATCAATCTGCTGACAAGTGTCGTGATCAATGCTCTTGCCTTCACTATATTATTATAAGAAGAGTCATTATACCTTGCATTATTTAAATATAAAAAAAAAGAAGTAGGTATAAATAATGTAAAAAAATAGTGCTCCATCCGTCGCGAGGTGATGACACCCAAGCAAACGGTGGCTAGGTATCCAGAGTGTATCGTGTCGCCAAGTAACTAGGTTATTAAAATCTGATAAGCAGTCACGTAAAACACTGGTATCTAGCAGAATTCGGTTAGGCTTGAGGCGAACATAAAGAAAATTGAGAAAAGGCTAGGGAGATGAGATAATGATGAGACCATTAACTGACGCGACTATAAATGTAATGTTATTAATGTTTTAATCCAGCAATTAATTACTTTGTCCTAATAATTTACTTCTACGTGATCTCTAACACCTATTTACCTAAAACCTGTTTAAGTTGAAGTATTTACATATTCAATGACCTGCGACTTAGGTTGGGTGCACAACAGTTTGGCACGCTCGCGAAATTTGCAACTAAATTCATTTGAACCAAGTTTTAGTTCAACGTTAGGATCGGGGTTAGCTAAGACTATTTAAAGGTAAGTATTAATTATTTAGTTGGTAGTGTTTACAAGTATTTATTCAAATCTTTAACCTTTACTAAACTTTTTTTTAATCTATTAATTATGGCAACACGGCGTACAACGTTTGCAGGCAGAAATGCGACTTTCATTACTAAACATTGGCGTTTATGAAATTCGAACTATATAATATAATTTCATTTCAAATTCAAACGTACAGTAACGAGCATAAAGATGTATAGACTACGCAAAGATTTTAATCAATTTTCTCTTAAATGAGCAATGATTTTCAGTTAAAACTTATTTTATAGTAGTTGTATCATAGACTACTATAAAATGTCTCCTAAAACTAAATATTATTATAGTGACTCTAAGAGAAATTTAATATTAATGTTAGCGTGTTGTATACTTGTTTATACACGTGACTACAGTCACGTGTATAAACAAGTATAGGTAGTATACTCTAGGTAAAAAAGAAAGAAAAATATTAATTTGGCATACATAGATAGACACACACAGTGCAGAAAACCACATGTACAAATAATAAAAATATTAATAAAGAAAAATAACACTGCGAGTCTCGATGCGCCAGATAGGTCCAGTTCAGCAAAATGTCAGATATCTACGTTTCCTGACGCTGGTTTTTAACTTGAACCTTAAGTCAAGTCTAGAGAACGGTTGAAAAATAGTTTATTTATTTAATGAAGAGTAAATTAACCATACAATTTACCCGTCGCTGAAGTTATTAAGATCACAATTGTAGCCTGCTAACAAAAGAGTTGATAACTTAAAACGGCTAAACTTATATTGATATAACATGTATGAACAATCGTTAGATATCCTATTTTCAAATAAATAAAAAAATACTGCATCCAAATCGGTTCACCCCTTTACGAACAATGGTGCTACCAACCGACATACAGACAGACACACACATAGCAGCCAAACATAATTATAACACCCCTCTATTTCTTTTGGAGGTTAAAAAGTATTTGTAACTACTAGCCACTAAGAAAATAGCTATTTCTAATACCACCTTTTACCTTTATGACTAAAATAATATGTAAAGTGTTCAAACCGCTTTTCACATTATTTGTCTACCGTAGTCAGCCTCGGTGTTCCAATTGCATCGCAAATAGGTCGTAACTGCATCCATTAAAGTACTAATGCATGCATCGTCTTTGGCACACCTTCTATTATTCAACAGTGGAAACATTCTAATTACTTATGGGCCTATATATAGAGCCTATAATACTTATACGATCGACAAGTGGATGAATAGCGTTGTTAGGCGCTTAACAAATGCATCTGGGATGATCTTCAATAGTGCATAAATGTAGATTTCACTCATAAACCGGGTATCCAGGTATTCAGTTTGAAGCATGTTATTGGCCGATCTGTAAGTTGATGAAGGTTGTTTGATGAACAGCGTTGTAAGGTGATAAACAAATGGATTCGGAATGATCTTCAAATGTCCATAAATGTAGATTTTACTCATAAACTACATCTAGAATGAAACACTGTCTTAGATAAATCACAATGACATCATCATGATGATTTAACAATTGGATAAAGTGTGAAATATTTTCGTTTGAGCACCTCTTTTTAAAAAAAACAAATTATTAAGCATCAATTTTGAACCATTGTTTTCATTGGTAAAGATAAGAATACTGATTATGTCGATATCACCACAAATCACAGGCACAGTTGACTTATATCCTACACACAGTCAAATTTACCTAACTATTTATAAATAAAAAGTGTATGCTATTTAAGCAAACCCAGCGAACCGCTTAAGACTTAAGTCTGCAAGATAATATTTACTAGATTTGTGTAGTAAGTTTCAACTAAACAGATTTCGTAAAATCTTGATAACCACACCACATGAGGTCCAGAAATACGTCATATGCCTTTATGTAAATAATTGAACATCAAGTAAGAATATTTTCTAGAGAAGTACAAAATTTATTGACTACATTAACATAATGGAAGCAACACCGGAGCCTATCATTACGGAGGAGTAAAGCACGCAGCAATGGGATGTAAGGAGCACGCTTTTGCATAATTGCTTTAAAAATAAACTCGTCAAGGCAATTTTACTGACCACAACGCAACGGTAACGTCTACAGGATCCGCGGTTAAAACCAAACAGAAAATACCATAATTGACATACAATTTATTACGAGATTAAATCATAAAGCAATTTCAGTACCAATGAACTGGCAAACCTGAGGCAGTGAAGCGACATTATTTACTACAGTGTTGCCCGTTGATAAATCCGGAGTAAGCTCAATTTCCCTGTCAGTACAAAAATAAACAATGAGCAGTGGCGGGTTATAAATCGCGCCTCGTGATTGGCTGCATCGCCAATAATTATTCACACATTTTAATAAATATTTATATTTCCCCGCACACGACCAGCGGACCTTGACGTGTTGACAACGTGTTGCCGAAAATGATGAATGTAGGATTTTTTCGTGTGAATTTTAGATGGATTGCCTATCGGAATTTCTAGCGCCAATATTTTTATATGCATATTAAATGCGAATCAAACGCTGTTCCGGGAAAATATGTTTTAAAATTCCGTGAGTTAATCCGACTACCTGCCGAACTATGACGACGATAGAATGTGAATTTAATAAAATATTAGATGGAATACTATGGCGTGCGTATGTGCACGTAAGTATAATAAAACTGAAATCTTATGGGGGAATCTCTTTTACAGAGCGTTTTTGTATCTACAACCCCTACGGCTTAACCGTGCACCTCGCGCTGTAACGTAACGCTGACGGAATGCTATCGCTGCTAAACGAACGGGGCGAACACGGGACGCCGCGCGGGGAAGCGGGAGGTGGATCCCACCGAGCGAGTAGGTGCACAGAGAAGTCGTACGGTTTGTAGTGTTGTCGCATTTTAGAAGCATATCCTCTCAGATTATAAAACAGTAGGCAGATAGACAGCGCGGAACATTACGAGTGCGGCGAATGTCGAGACATGTGTGCGTGACTGCCACGTGACTGCGCTGTAAGAACACGTCGTCTCTGTGTGCGTTCCGGTTGCCAGGATGATGAAAAATTACCCGTAATATTTCATTCTTATCTGTCTATATTAATTAAAATCAATTTATGAATTTACTAAAAGTATGTAGGTACGCGCGTAGCATAAGAACTGCTACGCCTAATTAGGTGAATCTACTTTGTTGTGTTTGTAATTGTCAGGGCAATGTTGGTATGACAACATTGATTAAAAAAAAATGCACCATGGCTAAGCTGGAAGCGGGCAGATAGAAATTATGGAACAACTTAGGGATATAAATAATAAAGTGCTTAGGTGTATAACAATTTTATAGAGCTAAAAAGTTTGTTTGTTTGAAACTTGAACGCGCTAATTTATTCTTTTATTTACAAACTACTAAATTTAAGTTAAATGCATCTGTTTCTTTCCATTTTTTTAAAAAAAAGGACAATATAAAATATTAGTTAAGTCATCTTTTTCTGTTCACTGTTTTTTACTATATTTACTTTATGTTGGCAAATCGACTGGTGTACATAATTTTTGTTAGAAACAAAACATTCACTAGTTTTATTAACGAAGACTTTTGACACATACAAGATGGATCACACACATCAAAAGAAAAAAACACTCGAAATAAATATTCTTGTAGATCGATAATCCTGTGTCCAATACATATTTCCCAACTTAGGGGTAAATTTTTTCACAATAAAATAGCAACACCGACAGATTTCTGTTGAGGTTTTGTGTTCCAAATAAAATAACATCCAAAAAGGCTAAAATAACCATATTAATCTATAAAAAGGTACTCCATCTTCTTTCTTTTGATTTAGGGAACAATTTTTGCAATGTTTAAAAACAAAAAACGGCATCATTCTCGAAAATATGAATATTTTCTGTGACATGTTTACGGCGCGACGCTTCGTGCCGTACTGACTCGAGATTGTATTCGCTTTTGGTTTTGTATTTGCTTTGTTGACCTCACTCGCGGTGGTCCGCGCTATCTATCTGCCTTCTGTTTACTAATCTGAGCATATCCTTTATAAAATTCTAAATGCTCTAGCACTTTTAAGATCAGGCCATATATATATATGATATAAGCCTGTGAGTAAACATATTATTGATGGGCTTGTTCTAACTTTGACCCTCTCCATTGACGTATTCAATTATGTTTATGGTGTGCTCCGCTCAGGTGATGTTATGTAACTTATGAGTTATACTGATTTTTTTTTAGTGAATGGAAAATCATCACATAACTTCTCCTGGCCTTTTATTTTATGAGACTTTTACTGACTAAAACCCACCCATGGTCCTTCAGGCAACTGAAGGACCATGGGTAGATTTTAGTTAGGTGGGTTGTAACCACGTAAAATGCAAATTTTACGTGGTTACAACCCCAGGTGTTATTCTGATCAGCACGTCTAGACAAGTGGCGTCATTGTAGAATAGATTATTAAATGTTTGGGATTTACAAAAGCTTACTCTAGGTAATTTGACATTTATTCTACAATGTCAGATGTCTACAGAATATGCAGTATTTACCTATAACACTAGTGTAAAGCCAGTAGCCAGGAGCGAGTTACCAGTAATAAACGATTAGTGTTATCCAGAACTAGGATACACACGTCTCTCTTTCCACATGGCATTTTATTTAAACGTATTTGACTTGTACTACAATCCCTGAAAATGACACTAACTAGATTAGGGTATCCAGGATTTGTACCTGCCTACCTGACTCAGTGTTTAGGCAGGTCCGTAAACCCAACATGACATAAAAACACATAAAAATGTTTTCCGACATTTCGTACTTCAGCCGGCGCGTTCTAAAACGTCCATGTCTAAAAAGTTAGCTCGTAAAAAAAATCCCTACTGCCTGCCATAAAAATATTTTGCAATAAAAAGTTTAACAAAATTCCGATAGAAAAAATCCGATAAAATTTGTTAGACACTTCTTCAAAGTATTCAAACAGCTCCCAATGTAAGCGTTCTGATTTTGATATCACTCTGCTAATAAAATCTGTTTACAGTTATTACTATTTCTGAAATTATAATTTAAATCTAAATTCGCCAACTCTCCTTGAGCAGGTGTAGTGAATAATACTCATAGAACCAATAGGCAAGATGACAAAAAAAAGTAATTAGTCCGTCAGTTAGATAATCAAAAAATTTGGGACACGTATTTTTTCTTTTTTCTCTTAAACAGAAAATGACGACAAAACAGTGCGTTGAAGTTTCGTGAAACGTCACACCTTTGTATATTTTTTACTGAGGAGTGACGTCACACGCCCCCTCTCCGGAATTTTGATGCTCTTTATCTTTTTATTTTGTTATTAATTTGATCAAGCAAAAAATATGTGTCCAGTATTTTTGGACTGTCTAACAGACGGACTAAATAGAATGTTATTCTTTAGAGTAGTCAACATCCCTATTGTCCTGTAGTGGAACAGTATTAAGCTGGTATTTTTTTAGTGCCAGAGCTCTTCAAAACCCATTTGTGCCAAAAGTGTTACCATAAAGCTACATTGCAAATAACAAATACAATAAAAAAACAGTTAATGATGCTGAAAAAAACAGTCAAAAGACCAACAGTCTTAAGTATTTATCGAGGGTATTACACTCTCGACTTTTAAACATCTACTGAGGAATTCCTAATAGATAACAAAAGCAAAAACTAACATCGTAATATGAACCATTTTCATAGTAATTTAAAAACAATATCTAGAAAATATTAACACGGTTACAATATTATAGTGACCTAATGAAAAACTTTGTTCTACATACAAAATCTCTCAAAATCAACAAAAGCAAACAGTACAGAAGTGATGTTATTAAAAATGCTATCTTCATTGACTATAATGATGAAATATAGCTTTTTATTATTAGTCGGCGCCCTTATAAATTAATTCTGCCCGTTGAACGGTTTCAACTACGTTTTAGAGATCCGTAACACAAAAATAAAACTATCAGCAGAATAGGCTTTCATAAATTTTTGATCATTGTTCCATCCTTTACTATTAGGTAAATTAAATAAAGATAAAATATTTACCTTTACATACATAATAATTGTGATAAAACCGTAGTTATAACATTAAATATTTATAATATTAAGTGTAACAGATGGGGTTTTTTATTAAAAATCTGTTTTGCTTGACTAATTTAACTTCTCCAAACGTCACTGATCCAGCAGTAAATTGATGATAGCCAGTGATGGATGTATAAAATTAATAAATGAACGAGCTAGTGAAGAAATGAAAAACTCAACATCTATACCAATATTATAAATGGGGAAGTGTGTGTGTGTCTGTCTGTATGTCCGTCTCTCACGGAAAACGGAGCGACGGATTGACGTGATATTTTAAATGGAGATAGTTGAAGGGATAGAGAATGATGTAGGATATTTTGTACCTCTTTTTAATGCAAGCGCAACCGCGGGCAAAAGCTGGTTGACTATAAAAAGAAATTTAACGGAACCCTACACCAAACTCTCTTTCAACCTTCACGGACAGTATTAAAGAACTGGCGAGAAAATTGAGAGCACCCACTTTTATTACTTCCGCTCGACTATTATGTCATCGAATAAAATTCAAAATCCCTTCAATACAGCGTTATATTAAACTCTGGTAAGCACTCAGAAATAGTAGTTTTATCGCAGCCACTTGTTCGGTTAATTAAATTATATATTATATAGTTACCTGGGTAACGGGTGTACGGTAAGTTAAAGTTTCATAACTTATATTGACTTTGTGTAAATATTTGACTCACGGTTTGAGTTATTAGTTTAAGTTGATACAAGACAAATGTGTTGGAAGGTGTAATTAAATGGTACTCACTGGTAACTTTTGCAGAAGGATTCGATTAGAGTTCTGGAAGTTCGATTGCGGCGAATCTCAGTCAGTTCACTCTATTTTGTATAGAATACTAGCTTTTGCCAATAGCTTCGCTCGCGTTAGAAAGAGACAAAAATTATCCTAAGTCACACTCCATCTCTTTAACTATCTCCACTTAAAAATCACGTCAATCCGTCGCTCCGTTGAAAGACGCAGATACAGACGGACAGACACACACACACACATTTTTCCATGTATAATATTAGTACAGATACTCCGTGGCAGGTTAAACGAGAGACATGATGTAGGACGTGATAATAAATATGTGCTCACCCATGACTAATACTAATGTAAATAATTATTTATTTCGATTTTGTTCTCGATTTATATTGTTTTAACAATATAAATCGAGAACAAAATTTAATAAAATCGAGAATAAAATTGTTTTAACAATATAAATCGAGAACAAAATCGTAATGAGATTATAGCAATACGGCTCTCAAAGTCCTAAAAAAAGACACCCCTTGCACTCGCGGTTGCATAGAGTCACTTACCTATAATAAGATAGTGTGAGGTAGGTATTGTCTGTTTTTTGTAACGATGGGTATCTAGCGCACTTATCAACAATTTATCTATTTTATGAGGTAATTAGTCAAAAACATATGTCTTTTGATTGTTTTTACATAAATTTGGAATGAGAATCAAAAACTGGATAGCCTCCGTCAATATGTTCCTCGTCTTACCTGCCACGATGTATGTATTTATAAAAGACTAGAACCACATTATGGATCCCAAATAGCAGTAAACGGCAACGCGGCAGGCCCAGGCGGAGATGGCGGGACGAACTTGATAGATATCACAAGGGTTAGCCTGAAACCGCACTAGATAGGGATATGCGGAAGGAGGGAGGGAAGGCCTTTGCTCTGCAGTGGGACATAGACGGCTGACAATAATAATAATAGCTTTTGCCCGCGACTTTGTCCGCGTGGGATACCTAGTAGTTCCCGTTCGGCTCGGTAGTTTAGGCGTGAAGAAGAGACAGACAGACACACAGAGTTACTTTCGCATTTATAATATTAGTATGGATAAAATACTTTATAGATATAAAGTATTAGAGTAACAGGCACGTCGAACTAAGAAAAAGACATGTATAAAATAACAGGAACAAGACTCTCCAAAGCCGAAATAAGCTATGTCATATTTACGACACAGTAACATTATTTTCCAAAACAAAATTATCATTATTATACTAACGGCTATAATGATGTCCAAACTGACCCATAATGACATTCATAATAGCCTCGTAAATAATTGGGTCACTCGAATAAAACCTTAAGTTGTTTGGAATCCATAAATCATACGAAATTACATTGTCAATGAGTAAAGTCCTTTGCTCGCTTATTTTCCTGTTGTACCATTTTATATAACTTTATTTAGATGACGGCTGGGTAATACTATAATATACTGCTGGTTAATATGCAGATTTTTAAATATATGTCTTTATGTCTGTAAGTTTGCACGAGATAAACTTAAAAAGTACTGCATAGATTTTATTTGGCACGAATATTACCGCGGTCGCAACACGTTGACATATATTATTACGTACACCTTTAGTGGGATAAACAAAACAGTAATGCAGGTAAAGTATTTTTGTTGTTAGTAGTATTTGCTGGTACATTTTTCTAGAAGTACTATGAGGGTGGAAAAATCCTCATCCTCGTTTAGAAAGGCACCATCATGCTATCACTGTAGTCTTGTGTTTTAAGCAAGCTAGTGACGTTATTATATTGGTTTTGTACGTAATTATGCTAATGTAGCATTTTTTTTTGGAATGGGAAATCATCAAATGACTGCTCCCGTCCGGGGTGCGCCAGGAGGGCGTGTCAGACTTTTACTGACTAAAACCCACTCATGTTTCTTCTGTTGCCCTTTATGTTCCGGGGTCACGGCAACTATTATAAACATTCCGCAACCTTGCTAATGTTGCATCAATTTTTGGCCGTTGGGCCATCATGTAATGTTATGTCCCGCCAATCGTAAGTAGGTATAATGAAATGTCTCTGCAAAATTATATCGTTTATCCCGTATTCCTCATGACCAAAACAAACGCGGTGAACAAGGTGACAAATTAAGTCCAGCCCGATCTCTTTCTCAGAATAACAGTAATGTCGAGTAGATCTCGAGGGCTTGCCATATCAGGGACCTGCCACAACAGTTTAAGTCAACCTGGACTTTCGAAAATTAATTTATTCCAATAAACTTTTACCAAATAACTCAAATTAATCTTTATTTCCATGAGTTTATGATTAAAGTTAGCCACTTCGTGTAATAAATACAACTGCTTAATTAAATCTATGAATTTGTATTTCATGAACAGCGATTAATTTCATGACATTTGATTAAATTAATCGCTCTATAATATAAAACAACTAGCTTTTGCCCGAGGCTTCGCTCGCGTTGGAAAGAGACAAAAAGTAGTCTATGTTACTCTCCATCCCTTCAACTATCTCCACTTAAAAAATCACGTCAATTCGTCGCTCCGTTTTGCCGTGAAAGAAAGAAAGACAAACATACAGACAGACAGACAGACAGACACACTTTCCCATTTATAATATTAGTATGGATGATATCCAGTTGAACCCTGTGAGACTGGAAACCGCACCTAAATAGTTTGGAGAAGGCTTGGGAGATGATGAATGTAAAGTTTTCGCCTCATACAGATGCGATTCCAGGCGTAAATATATTAAAAGTGTAACTAGGTTTCTCACTATTATTTTCTTTGAACATTATCTTGGCATAGTTATCCATACTAATATTACAAATGGGAAAGTGTGTCTGTCTGTCTGTATGTTTGTCTTTCTTTCACGGCAAAACGGAGCGACGAATTGACGTGATTTTTAAGTGGAGATAGTTGAAGGGATGGAGAGTAAATAGGCTACTTTTTGTCTCTTTCTAACGCGAGCGAAGCCGCGGGCAAAAGATAGTAGTTTATAAATGAGATGAATATTACAATTAAAAAAGGGTAATTACAGTCAAAACTACTAAACGGCGACTTTGCACTGACAAATGACGTTTTGAAATGTCATATCTACGAAACTTGACATCAGTTTTATCTAACACAGTTTTTGACAGCAACTATCTCACAACTGTCGCTCAATTAGTTGTTATTTGAATGAAAATGTTCAATGATTTTGTTATAACGTTGATTAATGTTTTCGTGCTTACAAACAAGCCATTAATTGGTACACGTGCGGAGTAGATAAAGTAGTCGAGATTGCATTAATTAATTTTGATTACAATCTGTTGACTGTGTGATTTTAATCGGTTAACGGTAACATATTAATTTGGCCGTTTTTTTGTTATTGCTACTAAAATTTGTAAGTAACTATAGTCCGAGAAGGAAAGAGGATTGATCATCAAGCTTACGTTAAGTAAGCTGAACCTTGATATCCAACCGACAGGCGGCTTTCGGGGTATCCTATTTCATTATAGTCCTTATTTTTATTACTTAGAGACTACTTTTGTATGAATAAGTTTGGTTATTTAAGTACTTGGATAAATTTCCTACAATTTAAAAAAATAAAATTTTGTAATCTATGCTCGTACGTTATTACTGTCAAAAAAGGTTTGCATTGACCATCAAGCTTCCTTAAGGCGGATTGGCTACTTATAGTTGTCCAAGCTTCCTTATTGTGTTTTCGATTCACCAATGTCTGCGATCTCCGAGATAAAGTTTAAAGAGCACATACGGATATAAATAACCCAGATTAATAATGGTCATCACGATATTTCCATCTACAGCTACTAACAAAAAAAAAAAAAACTCAATTTAGACCATTAGCAGATTATATCAAGCAATAATGTTTCGGCTTTAAATAGTTCGCGCTATTGTTTTGATAGTCTCTATTCAATGGTTGTCGTAAAAAGCATTTTAGAGATTACATTGGACTATAAGTAGCATCGATTTTGGTGTGTTACTGTACAATGTTAATAGATATACTAATGCTGGATGTGACAGTGTTTAAATGATGCGAATAGAACGCGACAAAATCAACTCTCAACAACCAAGCGCCAGCCGGCTGTCGCGCTGCAATTGTCTTTCTATTGTGTCTCGAATCACGTGTGTTTATAGGTTTAATGTTTATCTTGGACATCGCCAACATCGGTAAAGGAAAACACCGTTAGAAAACTTGGACTGATTTAATACAGAATTGAAAGCCTGGTAATGTATTTATTTTCATAGCGGGGGTACAAAGTTTGTAAATGTGTACTAACAGTTACAGACTAGATATAAAATTATCTAAAATGAAAAAATTCCAGTATCAAACTAATAAAATGTTAATTTGCGGCTCCAAAAGTTCAGTGAACGCACACGTCAAAGTTGTATTTCCATCAATTTTACGATTTAAACTGATAATTTTCCAAGACCGCTATATCGCATGTTGTGCATTATTGAAACCATCGACAATGTTGTACTTTTTATGATCATGCTTGTTTTATTTTTAGCTGACAGCTATCCCTTACTACGGATTAATAATCTCTTCAATATTTACGCTCACATTCTCAAACACCGTTAAGTCTTTCTCATTCTTTGAAAGGTATGTTGGAACGATAAAAACACTTCTTAAAGTAGTTCTGTATCATTAAAAAAATCAAGGTTGGGATCTTCTTGATCAAAGAAGATCCGGGCCGCGGGAACTATTAGAACTATTCCGCAACCCCGGTAGGTTTGTCAAGGGTTAAAAATATCTTCAAGTGACTTAATGTCAATTGCAGACCTACGAAATATAATATCAAAGACTTTGTATGTTATTGTGTCCTGGACATGAAAACATATCTCGTTATAATGGCTAGGTTTGTCAGTTTTAAAGATATCTTTTAAACTATTTTACTTCGAACCGTTACATATGTAGTTTATTAAAATAATACTGTGCAGATTTTCACCGGTAACAGTACAACAGTTTCTAAAATATGCATTTTTTTAACCGACTTCTAAAAAAAGGAGGAGGAGGAATAACTATTTCGGAAGTCGGTGGCAAGGCAACACAAAAAAAAAAAAAAAAAAAAAGTTTTTTTATAAAACAACTTTTTTTAGAAAACGTAGTTATGTTTGAATCTCTATCTTGCATTGGACAGGTGTCATAATTAGCTAAAACGCCTGTTAAGTAAGGAGATAACAAAAATAATGAAAGTAAAAATTAACTAAGTAACAATATTTTTACATAATTATATCCATACATTTTAAACGTCAATGGCTCGATTTTTATTTTTTTTTGTTTTGCGTAGAGTGCAGAAGAACATCATTCTCTTTTATATCCCTGTAATAATTAATGACAACTCTCTAACCTTATGTGATGTCGACGATAAAAGAGAGTATTTAGGGGGAATATAAAACTTCTTTTTTTGAAATCCCGTCAAAACAGGCACCCAAAAAAGTGCAATTAAGAAGCTTCATCGAAAGATGCTCTCTTTTCCCCTAAGTTTCACATCCAGTATCTCCGAAATACTCTCAGTGATCCGTTTACTTGGCTTGAAGCGGCCCAAACTATGTATATTTATTAAGCGCTCGTAGTTTCGGGTGTGAAGTGAAAAGCCGTACTAATTCCACAGATTACTGATATTAATAGTTGAGTGATATGTGTAAGTGGTTTTGGTACACCATTTTGCGGGTAATGTTGTAAATATTCATACATAATGTTGCGAGGTCTGTCGTTATTATTTTATGTGAAAAATTTCTAGAAACTCGTTAAATTGTTAATGTTTGTTGTTATTGTTTGTTTGCTTTTATGTAAGTACATTTTGCTGGTATGTAATTTGAATTATAATTATTATTTTGATTATAACTAACTGGTTATCTTACCCGTAGTAGCTTCACAAATCGAAGTATTTTGAATTGTGTCAACGAAGTTTTAAGCAACATTTTTTTTTTGTATATCAGGTGGTCTTATATATTTTTGGCATTGGTTGAAGAGTAGATATCAGTTATGCTTTCTATTGTTTAAATATAGAATAGAATATGATTACATGTCTTACAGACTCTTTGAATTACATGTTATCATGAACTTATGCTGCAGCGACGGTTTTCTACATAGCTGTATAATTTCAGCCTTACGTTACTCTGAGCCAAGTCGTAAACTATAATATTGGACATGGTTGACCATAGGAATCCGAAAACCAACATAGAAATAACAATTTTATTAATGCTTAAAAATGTACTACCTAATCTACGTTCTTAAATAAGAGCTCCATTTTTAACATTTCCATTTACAACTTACAGTAACTTTATTCTTCATTATTTTAAACGTCCAGAATTTCACTACGTCTTCAGAAAACCTGATTAATATGTTACAATCACGACAAATGACTTTTGTTCGGGCCTCTTTTCAACGAATTTATCATGATTCGGTTATCGCGTGAAATCTCGAATGGTTTGCGTGAAAAGCGATCGTAAGCCAATGGTTAGAGTTGTAGTTACAAGCTAGGTAAGTACAGAACTTCAATTTTGTTTGACGTTTTAGGCACCTTGTTGATGACCGTTGTAGTCAACGGGTGAAGGTCTGACGCGTTGAGTTTCTTTGAAAGATTGCAACGGACACGTATCCGTCGCGTTAACACTTTAACCTATTGGACACTGCGAGACGATCCGTCGTCCGTTAGGAAAATCGATCCGTTGTCCGTTGTTGTCAACAAGAGGCCAAAGGGCTAGGCGCAAACAAAGTTTGTTGCCTGAACATAGTGCTTTAATTGTGCCGAGTGTACGATTTCAACGATTATTTTAATATAATGCTTAACAACTGATGTGTGACACACTCGTGCAAATTTTAAATCAAAACTCAACCGCAGTCAAAAACCCTTGTGTCACTGAAAATATTAGTAACAAAAGCATGGTGTCAAATAAACTTGCAAATCACATGAGTTTTAGTTAACAATCAACGAGTCAAATAAAAAAGATCATCCAAATCCAAAAAAGACAGAGTGACAGACACACACACACATAGCGGTATATCAAACCCTTCTTTTTGCGACCGTGGTTAAAGGTGAACGCAGACTTGGCCGCACCGCACGCGCCGCAGTCCCCGCAGTCATCGCATTTTCTTTGTAGTCGTTTCAGGGTCTGCGGCAACTGCGACGCGGGTAGGTGTGCGAGGTGGCATAGAATTTCATTATAAAGAATTCGAATGCGAAGACTGCGGCGCGTGCGGTGCGGCCAAGTCTGCGTTCACCTTAAAAAGCATAGAGGTGGGAAACAAACCCGCAAAACACACATTTTTTTATCGGTCTACCAACTAGTCATTATGAACACAAACCAGCTTTTTCAAAGTGCGCCTTCTGCAGCGCTTTATTTCGTGTTGCAAGGGCCCGATTAAGTCGCATCCGACAATGTTAAGATTATAATCTTTTGATTAAGGCGCTTGTAATAATAGAGAATGGTTATTTATGGAAGCTTGTGCTAAAATTACACACGATTCGCTTACCCATGTGATCATATCTGTGCGTTATGGATTTTTTTGTAAGTACTCGTATGTTTCAATTTGTATAAGAAATTGCTTGATCAGTTGCGATGTCAGCTTTTTTTTATTGTGAGTGTTGTAATAATCATTGTATTTCTAGTTTTGTGTTATTGGTTTAAAGAAAGCTGATGTTAGAGAAAATAAATTTGTAAAAGTACTTTGGTCGTCAATAAATAAATAATAAATAATTTACTATCACCCGGAGTTTGTTGCTTCAGTTCCGCAGGTATATGCTAAATGTTTTCCTGGGGTATTAGCTATACCTATAACTTTAAAGATTCATCGAACTTAGTTTATCAGCAGTTTATGCGTAAAACATTAACGTAATTAATTATATTAACGTTAATAAGTATTAGTAGAAAAAATAATTTAAAAATTAAAAATGATGATTAAAATGATTTTTATTTCTGTAAATAGGTAATAAATTACACTTTTACACGTCATTTTTTTTTTCTTATTTAAATCGAACGATGGGGCCGGTGTTTCCTAGCTGGACTACTCTGAGAAGAAACACCGAAACAAACTCAGAGGTCAAAGTCTCTTTTAAAGTCCATACAATATTGTATTGGTCAAATTATGCGAGGACCATGAAGGTAATAACTGAAGTGATCTCTTGATGAGAGAATCACACAGATTTGAGTGGACCTGTACAAACAGTGCAAGCATCTGTCAAAAGTCGTTTAGCTCAACTAAAACGTAAGGAGCCCTGCAACGTCTTGACGAACAATACCAAAGTAAGGACATTCGGGTAGGCCGCATTAAATACTCAAACCGTCAGTAATAGTCAAATATACTCGTAACCTAACAGCCCACATAGTCCTCACACTCACAATAAATAAAGTAAAAAAAAAAAAGGTATACTTATAAAAGTACACAAATGTCAAGTATAATAATTACAATGTCAAGCAGAAAAAAAAAATTAAATATGGTATACAAGATAATATACTTAATAAAGTACAAATCAATGTCAAATATTAAAAATTTCAATGTCAATAAAATATAATAATAATGTAGACAAATAATTAATGTCATTGACCTATGTAAATAATTGAAGCAGCTTAATTCCAAGCATTTGAATCATCAATATACTCTTTAACAGAATAAAAAGCCTTACGGCATAATTTACGTTTAATAAAGAGTCTAAATTTGGTAATGCTTAGTTCTTGAATTTGGCTAGGAAGTTTATTATAAAAGCGTATACATTGACATTTAAATGAACTACCTATTTTCTTTAGCCTAGTTGAAGGAACAATATATTTGTCCTTATTTCTTGTGTTTATGTTGTGAATATATCACTGTATTTTTTAAACTGATTAATATTTTTATGTGCATACAACAGATTTTCATATATATACTGACAGGGCACAGTCAAAATATTAATCTCTTTAAATTTGTCTCTGAGGGAGTGTCGGGGACTCAATTTATAAATGGAACGAATAGCCCTTTTTTGTAAAACAAATATTGTTTGTATGTCGGCGGCATTTCCCCACAATAGAATGCCGTACGACATCAAACTATGAAAATAGCTGAAATAAACTAAGGGGTCAGAGCCCATTCGTCTCCTAAGATTCGCACCCTGTGCCCATTCGTCCCCTGGAACTTTTGAGGGGCCTATTCGTCCCCTGAAGAATATTTATTTTAATTCATTCTTCTAATATAAGTACATGTATATGTGTATACTGCAGCTTGGTAGTCCTGGTACAGTCGCGCAGAAAAGGGTAAAATTAAAATATAATAATTCCTTAAATATCATGTTTAAGGATTTCAAATAAGATTAAGTTTAATAGGCATTAAGTCAGTCTTCAAAATAATTAATCGATTCGTCGATCGATCGTTTTCTATTTACCACTTCACGTTACTGCGCGCCTAGTACTTTGGATTGATTAAGGTGATCTGGTGAGAAAAATAAGAATACAGTGAATTTTAAATTTTCGTATATGACTACTTCACGTTACTGCGCGCCTAGTACTTTGGATTGATTAAGGTGATGTTGTGAGAAAATTAAAAATACAGTGAATTTTAGATTTTCGTACATGACTACTTCACGTTACTGCGCGCCTAGTACTTTTGTTTTCTCAAGTTTTCAATCATTAATACCCGTTTTTTTAACAAGCCATTCGTAGAGAGACAATATTACATCATAGCCTATCGACAGGTTATATTATTATCATGACGGATTATCATTCATCATAGCTTTTTTTTCAATGATCTGTTATGATTTATTAAATTAAGTGCGTTATTAAACTGTTCACAAGTGTACTATGTTAACCGTTTCTTAGGTAAAATATAGCTAATTTTATCTCAGGGGACCAATAGGCACCTGAATAGGTGCCGAATCTTTAACTTATATTGTGTATATATTAGAGGAGACGAATGGGTACCTTAAAAATAATATTTTTATTAAAATATTAATTGGTCCCCTACCAGGAGACCAATGGGCACCTATATAGGGGCCGAATCCACAACTTTTATGCTGGGGGACAAATCTTAGGGGACGAATGGGCTCTGACCCAAACTAAGCGGGCTGTTTCCAAATCCGTTAAACCACGAATTTTCCTAACGGCATATGCTGCAGAGCTGAGTTTTTTAGATAGTTTATTTATATGGGGGCCCCACTGAAGTTTGGCATCTAAAGTTATACCTAAAAATACGGTGGAATCGTCTGGTCTCAATTCTTCACCCTTTATTAGGAGGACGCAATTGTCTACCTGAGTGACATTTGGTAGCGTAAATTTTATAAGTTTAGTCTTCTTTTTTATATTAAAATCAATAAATACTATCAAAAACTCCTATTCATAATAATGGGATAATGAAAATTACCTATGGTAAATTAAGCTAAATGAGGTTTTTATATGACAAAATAGCATTTTATTTAGATTAACAGCGCAAGGTTCAAAGCTCCAGGCGGTTTTATCTGACCTTGGAATCAAACCCCATATCCAACCAACCCTCAATTGCCCCAGGCAATATATACCTACAAATATTTTACGCAGCCTGAAGTTCAGCTTTGAATCCCGCAATGAAAGCGTTCGCGGGGCATCGCGCGCGAAGTGTACAAGTTCTTAGAGTTTGCAATAGATGGCGTTGGCTTTCGATGTAAATAAGTAGGTTGTTTCTTAATGAACATTATAGTAAGAGATTCTTAGTGCATGAGTAAACAACCTAAAAATCGATATTCATTACGACCCAACGTCACTATCCTTTGAACACACGTGATTTGAGACAATAGAAAGACAATAGCAGCCCGACAGCCGGCTGTCGGTTGGTCGTTGAAAGGTTAAAATTGGCCTTAGTGGTAATTGCGGCCCAGGACTTTGATTTAGTGATGATGTTTGTAATTATTTGAGTTAAATTCTTTTAAGGGGTTTGTGATCAAGTTTAGAACTCAAGAATTACAGATGTGCTCAGGTTAATTACTTTTTAATAACAGATTTATATTTTCGAGATTATTTGAACGAAAATTGTACGTACCTAACTATCATGTCGTAATTTTATGTCGCTGGGCACTAATAAAATACTTTTATTAACTGTCTTGGGTCTTGTCTACGTTATGTGCCTTACAAGGATGAATTGGTATTTTTTTTTGTTCGTGGGAAATCGTCAAAAAAATGACTTTTACTGACTAAAACCCACTCATGTTCCTTCGATTGCCCTTTATGTTCCAGAGTCACGGTAACTATTATAAACATTCCGCAACCCCGGCAGGCGTTGGCCCTGTTGGGCCCCTTCCCGTGCTGACTTCTCTTTAAGGCGCGCGTGGAACACTAACACGAGGTCGACACGGTCCTGGTCCTCTCCGGGCGGCGAGCTACCCATCGCTCGCCATCCGCAGAACCGTGCCTACGGTGGCCGTCAGTCGTCTTGCAACTCTTCACGTCTTCGCCTGGGTCTTAGTCCGGGGCAAGAGGTTCGTCGTTGCCACCAGCATAACTGCTTCGCAGAAGGAGGCGACGGCATCCCATTCCTTCTCGCCCCGAAGCATGGCCTGGACCAGCGCCGGGCGCGAGAGGTCACCGCCGCCGTATTATGCTTAGACTTACGCACCTAGTTCGATTAACAATTTATTTCTAATCGCGTAGTATAAATAATAGCATTAAAATGAGATATATTTATTAACCAACAAGCTTCCGATCCACCTAATATTAAATACTCACAGTCGCCTATTTATATTGATTTGATTCCTATAATTAGTACAAAATGATTCCTATCATTAGTACAAAACAAGGCTTTTAGCTGGCAGACTGCTCCAGATAAAGCAGCTTTATTAATTTTTAACTCACACGGTTGTGCCAAATGCGGTTTCAATTACTGCGTTGGCACAAAGCTTTATTATCATGCAAAATGCACCAGATATCAATCTTGTTAAGTATCTTTTAAGTTTGTTTTGGGCGTTATTATCATCGATGAAGGAAAATGAAGTGCTGCCCTATGTTTAGGTATTAAATTAATTTTTTTTTTAAATCCATTCACATTGACAGTTGTGGTATAGACAACGAATAGTCGTGATTTCTTTTTTGCTTAGCATAGCTTCTATATAAGCTTCTTTGTATGGCGTCATAATAATATCACTGATTGACTGGCTGGTTGATTGTTGATATTTCAACGCACAGCCAAAACCGCACCGAAATGTCAACCCTATAGGGCTAAATGGGGGACGAAAGTTGGGTGAAGCTGCGAGCGAATGCTAGTTAAATATAAACCTCAAATTGTCGACCGACAGTGCCTTTTTTGTATGAGAACAGGCCTTGCTATGCAGCTAGAATTTGCAAGGGTTTGTTTACAAGTTTACAATTAAAATAAGATGTCACGTATATCCATAGGTACTAATATTATAAATGGGAAAGTGTGTCTGTCTGTCTGTCTGTATGTTTGTCTTTCTTTCACGGCAAAACGGAGCGACGAATTGACGTGATTTTTTAAGTGGAGATAGTTGAAGGGATGAAGAGTAACATAGGCTACTTTTTGTCTCTTTCTAACGCGAGCGAAGCCGCGGGCAAAAGCTAGTACTTACTAAAAGTGTTAAATAAAAACCTACCGCTTTCGAAATTTGTAAAATCTCGACAGCAGCTAACAAAAAAGTTAATAACTACGAATCGGCTAAACTGAATTGAATACAACATGGCTATATAACAAAATTTAAAATAAAAAACCGCATCCACATAAGTTGACCAGTTTAGGAACTATGATGCTACAGACAGATAGACACGCGTTCACACTTATAACTCGTGTATTTTAGACATATTCATATATGACCCCAAACATAGAGAAAAAGTTAGATGTAAGACAAAAGTTGAAAACGAGTTAAAATATAAACGTGAAAATTTTCTCAGAACTGACGAAGTGTCTTTTTGTACATAAGTGTGACTTTTTCCATCGCGACACACAACACCATAAATAAATTAAGTGAGAGGCGTACATCGGGGAACACTTTTATGAATAACAAAAAAACAAACTTTTCCTCTTTTATATAGGTATTAGTGTAAATGAGTTTACACGTAAACAGTAAACAGGTAGACAGTGCAGTTAAGGAAACTTATCTAAAATAAAGTGTCGCGAAATTATTTAAAAAATGAACTAAAAAATAACTAACTTTAATTAACGTTACTAACTTTCTTTGGTGACTATGATTGCGCGGTATAGATAGGTCACACTTAAAGATACTATAAGGTTAACATTGTCCCTAAGTCCCTAGTGTATTATAGTATACTTATATATCCAATCAGAATGATAGTAAGTCAAGTATCTACCTAGTATAATATGGGTCCTGACTCATTCAATGATCACTTTGCGAATTAAGCAAACTGCGTGTTCGTTGCAACGGATTATGAACCTTATTCTATTAAACCTAAAGTATTACTCAGGCACAGCAAATATTTTGCCAAATACGCACCATTATGTAACATGCAATGAAAGAATTTGCTCTCCACATTGACGCTCTGTTTGTACGCGTTATCTGCTAGGTTCGTGATCGTAAACCTCCACACTATGGGAATTATATACCAATAATTTATTTCATGTTGCATTACCACAGTCTAGACAACCTTAATACAAAAATATTAAACTACATACTTTTATAAACATTCAAAATGATAACAGTATACCGTGCAACCGCTTTGCGTGCATAATTACAAAAAAGTACAAAAAATAATCCAAGCAAATAACACCGTCGCGCTTACTGAGGTACCAGGATAGCATAACATAACTAGAAGCATCGCAAAGCATTTCGTAAACATTAAAAAGAAAGAAAGAAAGATTAAAGATAAGTATGAAATGCCACGAGAATGCTAGACACGCTAATTAGATTTCGCAAAACTTCTGCACGTTTTAAATTAATTGTTTTCTTTGATGTCACCATGAACATTCAAAACAGATGTTTTGTTTTAATATGCAGTTGACAGCAAAGCGAAAAGTTTTTATAATAGGACTGGCTTTTGCTTGTGGCTTTTGCCCACTTGGATGTCGAACTAATATCTCTTTATCCCTTAATCTTTAGAAAACTTACTTTTTGAAAAGAATGCACCCTCCAAGTTTCACGTCTCTAGGACTAGCGGTATGTATCATCCATTTAGTCAGTTAGTCAGTCAGTTTACAATTTTAGATTATATTGATCGTGTAGTAGTTAGTTTGTGTCGACATCTGCATAGATTTCTTAGTTGAATAAATGTACTACGCAATAGTCCCTTTGACGGCTCTTCTCGTTTTTACGACGTTGAACGCGCCTTATTGAAGCTGAACTCTATGTTTTTTTTTTATTACATATGGGCTTGCTCTTGGTCCCAGACTAGCCCGAGGGCATAGACGGGGCCTACGATGGAGCGAGCTCACCCAAAAGATGCCTATGCACCAAAACCAAAAACCAAAACCAAAATCGACTATGAATGATCGAATATGTGACCAAAATCGATCGCAAATGGAGCTGTTTAACCTTTCGACGACGAAGCAACAGCCGGCTGTCGGGCTGCTATTGTCTTTCTATTGTGTCTCAAATCACGTGTGTTCGAAGGATTAACTTTTGGACGACAAAGCGACAGCCGGCTGTCGGGCTGCAATTGTCTTTCTATAGCATCTCGAATCGCGTGTGTAGGTACAAAGTTTAAGTATGCGTAGTCCCTTACACGGTGTATTGACAAATATGTCAAGCGAAGTGCTCGCATTAGATTTTCAATGTGTTAAGAGTGGTTTTAACCAACACCTGACTGACACGAAGTGAAGGTGATTTGTCCTTATGTGCTCATTCAATATATATCGTGCCCAAAGGTTTAAACGCGATAACGATCTTAGGCATTAGGTATTGATCTATACTAATAGTCCAATATACTGATATTATTAATCTGAAGAGTTTGTTTGTAACCTCTGGAACTACTTGCTCGAAAAAAAATATTAAGTGTTAATCAAGGCCTCAGAAAGAGGAACCTCTTAATATAAAAAATAAAAAATATATATAAAAAAAAAAATATGGACCGAGTTCGTGTTAAAAGTAACGCTGGCTGAATACGACTACTGATCCAGCCGCTTAGCGGCTATAATCACTGCTGCGCCTATTCATCCATCTATTTTGACAACTTCGCGACAAAAAGAGATATACTTGATTTGCTTCCCAGTCTCTGCCTTCACGAGGTTCCCGTCATATGATTAGCTACTGCTATATCAGGCTTATTGGCTTCTTATTATTGTTTTACTACCGAAGCAAAAATAGGGGTTTAAAGTTTGTTCGTTATGTATGTGTGTTGGCGGCACCGTAGCTCTTAAACGTGTGATCCGAATTTGAAGTGATTTTTAATATGATTTTAGGTTATCTAGCAATGGTTGAAATTGATCGTTTAGAAGTGATCAGGTCTTTTATTAAGTAGCTGAAGTCGCGATTTAATAACTGTGTGAAAGAAAGAAAGAAAGAAAGAATATTTTATTTGTAAGAAAATAGTGCAATAAGATGTTACAATTGGTGTAGTTTCATATATTCTACCAAATCTGGTGTACAAATTTTGGACTTATTTTCTAACTCTAAATCTAAAAGATACATAGGTTTACCGTAATTTATCATCCAGATACTACCAGATACAGGTGTGTTATTATTACTATGCAAATAAAGTCACAGACAGAAGCTAGTGTGGTACAAATTATTATCGTGCAGCTTTTAACGTAACAACGATTAACTCAACATTACTAATACTGATTAATTTCGTACCCAGATACTTTGCGAATTCAGCAACTCAACTAGACATAAAACCAAATTAATCCGTGGTTTCAAGTCAATCTTTATGACAACTTGACCCACTTTGCAAGACTTTAAGGGCCTGTGCACATCAAGATTTTTAAACGCGCCGTTGACACGCGTTGAAAGCGGTACAGACACAAGGCAGATGCAGACTCTAGACCTTTGCACATCTTTATAAATTAAAAAACGCTTTCGAATCCAATGCTAATGGGCATGTAACCTAAATTCGATAGTCACGTTTGCATCGATATTATCGATACAAACGACAACAAATAGTTCTATAGGATAAAGGCACGCCGTCGACGGCCGTTTCTAAAACGCGCATCAACGGTGCGTCTAAAAATCGTTGTGTGCACAAATCCTTATAATGAAATGATTGGTTATAGCAGTTCAGTCGAATTGCTTCACATAAGAAGTAGTGTTGATTTAAAATGTCAAATTGAAGTGAACGTAAATCATATATTTGTAACATTTAAGTGTTTGAAATGTCTTGCATTAACTTTTAAGGAAATAGAGACGGCGTCGGCGAGATAATAATTGTGTAAAGTCGATTAAATGCTAGAACAAGCCGTAAGGCGTGTGACAGTTGATATTTGTGCTCCAATTATAAATGTGATTATGATTACTAGGTGTCCAAACACGATTGAAAGAGTTGGCTTTTTATGGTATAGAACCAATATCTACGCTAATACGTATTATAGACATCAGCGAAACGAGCAATTTAAAAAAAAATCGTGTATTGAGAAAGGCTAAGGAATATAAAGGTGATGCCTATATTTTACGGCAGTGGAGCAGCAGGTAACCAATATCTTATTTAACACAGATAAAACTTAAGTAAGGTAGAGGTATCAAGCCATTATTTTTTTAAGGCACGAGTATTGGTCACCGTGCTTGCTCAAAACAGGTTGTCGGTTTCAGACTCAAATTAATTATACTTCAGGCTTCGTCCTCGGGATTAGCTAATAAGACTTGTAGTACCGCCTAGTGGTTCGCCAGTCTCACACTATAGTTGAGGGTAGAAAATAAAATTAAAAAATACATCTCACGTCAACAAGACAGTTGACCGACCCGCTTGCTTCATTCGCTTTTTAGTGCTCGCCACGATCACACGCTCGCGTCTCAAAAGTGCTAATTGTTTATTCCAAGTGCTTATCCAACATGCCTTAACGGAAACGTGAAGAAGAATAAGATCATCTGCTGCGGTAGTTTAAGAAATTAGAAAAGAAAGTGTTACGAAGATGCCGTAAGTACGCTGAGTTGTTCCAACTCGCTTGATACTCGTTCCCACTCGGAGTCTCCAGGTCAGTCATTGTGTATTTATTGTTTGTTAGTTTTATTGCTGCCGTACAAAGCCCGTTTAATAACGAGCTGACGGTAAATAAGTCGCCATAATGCATGTCCCTTAGGCAACGATTTTACTTGCCTTATTTAGTTTTACATACATATCAAGTGTATCAAAACTTTTTTGTCACGGTTTTATGTTTACTAAGAAGTAACTTGTAGATACTTACTTATGCAATGTGTAACTGAATTAATGCACTTTGAGAAAATAGTTTGTTCAGAATCGTTTACTGAATCGATTTTTGTAAATTTTAATATAGGTAATGTTTTATCCCAAAAATAAATAAAACAACGTAAACTGCTGTCACACTTCCACTGTACAGTCAAAAAAAAAAAAAAAACTAAAATGGATGAAATACCTACTACGCTAGACCCTTATGCAAGTGCGACTGTGTGCATGCTTAAATTTTTAATGTGACTATAATTTTCTCCCACAATCTGTACAACAAAATTATATAAAAAAAAAACAGTGTTTTTAACTTAATAATAAAAAATCAGTGTATGTATTATGATTATAACATAATATTCTAATCTGAGTGTCTGGTGGTGTGCGTTTATTCCGGGACATGTTGTACAAGTTTTTTACAATACATTTAATCAATCTTAAGAAAAGTGTTGACTAAATTACATTACATTTCATACCTGTTGGGTTTAACTACCATTCGTAGAAACTCCTACGATATTTTAAGAAATGTTATCTTTACAAGTTTACCTACTCAATATCAAAATAGAATAATAGTTATGCGAACAGTATTTTAGGACTGTTTCTTAACTAATTGTCAATAAATTAGTGTGACTCAATCGTGATATTGTACATAAACTTTATAATAAAACTTAATTTTTATAATAAAACATTCTGTGGAGTTGTACTACCCAATAAAAGCTTTGCGGACAGTATTCTAGGACTGTTTCTTAACGAATTGTCAATAATTTGTGTGACTTACTTGTAACATGGTACTTACACAACTAAATATTATTATAACTTGGAGCTGTACTACCCTATAAATTAGTCTTGCGAACAGTACTTTGGTCTGTTTCTTGACTAGTGTAGGTCAGTAATGATTACGTAGATGGGTTTGCGTACTTCTCTTTGGAGCTGTACTACCCGATAAATTAGTCTTGCGAACAGTACTTTGGTCTGTTTCTTGACTAGTGTAGGTCAGTAATGATTACGTAGATGGGTTTGCGTACTTCTCTTTGGAGCTGTACTACCCGATAAATTAGTCTTGCGAACAGTACTTTGGTCTGTTTCTTGACTAGTGTAGGTCAGTAATGATTACCTAGATGGGTTTGCGTACTTCTCTTTGGAGCTGTACTACCCGATAAATTAGTCTGGCGAACAGTACTTTGGTCTGTTTCATGACTAGTATAGGTATCGGTGGTTTTTCAGATCAAGAACGTAATAACAACGTTCCAAACCTACTTGACGGTATTGTTGATTCTGAGCCATGTGCGGAGACGCTCGTCGACCCCGTCCCGGAACCCGACGAAGAGTGCCCCCGCCCCCTGCCGAGCCGGTGACAAATACTGAGGAGCCTGAGTCAGCTGATACGCGAAACAGTACAATACTCGAAATACTGGGCGAAGATCCTACTATTTCGAATATTTTCGGTCCCAAAATTCATAAGGACTATTGCGGAGTAATTGCAAACTAGTTAATGCTCCTGTATTAAATGCCGAAATTAAGGCAGCCACCTTTTCCATTTCCGACGTTAATGCCAAACGCGACAAAAATGTTGAAATTAGACAGAGACAAGTTTCTACTAATAACTCGCTGATATCAAAAACTGACAATGATCCCGAGTTAATAAGCCTATTGTTTTTTTTTTGCATTAAGGGATACGAAATCCCATTAAGATAACTTCAAAAAAGCTATTCATAATTTATTATGTAATAGAGCTATGTCAAAATGTCAACCTACCGATGGTCAATTTTTATCTAGTATAATTCTAGTGTCTAAACCAAATGGCAAATACAGTATCATCCTAAATTTAAAAAACTTAAATAAATTTATTACAGCCGATCATTTCAAAATTGAAGATCTACGCACAGTATTAAAATTAATAACAAAAATAGATTTAAAAGATGCTTACTATTTTATAAGTATTCATTATAATTCAAGGAAATATTTAAGATTTAAAGTTCAACAACTGTACGAATTTAACGTTCTACTATTTGGCTTTTAAGCACTGCCCAACATATATTTACTAAAATAATGAAAACTCCGGTTACTACGTTTGGCAGGCCTAATATCTATTAATTACTTAGATGAGTCATACGACAAATGTTTGTACAATACTGTACAATCTAAGAAATTAAATACAACTCACGGATTTTTAATGAATGAGGATAAAAGTTTAATGATACCTAGTCAAGTATGTATATTTCTAGGTTTCGTTTTAGACTCTGAAAACTTCCAGATCACGTTATCTTCAGAAAAAAAAAAGAAATCGCGTCAAATCAGAAATTAAAAAATTGTTACGTATAAAAAAAATGCAAGATACGTGAATTTGCACAAATGGTCGGATTACCAGTTTCAGTTTGTCCAGCTGTAGAATACAGCTGGCTATATACTAAACTATTTGAACGCGTAAAACATTTAAACTTAAAACCTGATGATAACTATGATAAAGTGTGTTACTACCTGATCTAAGACGGTGGTATGACGCAACACATATACCGTTTTGTAAAATTAAGCACGATACGCATGATCTGAAAAATTTCTCAGATGCCTCAAATACGGGGTGGGGGGCTGCCTGTGGCAAAGAGAGGGCTAGCGGGTTGTGGAGTAATCAAGAGAAGACACAACATATATAACTACTTGCGGCCTTCCTTGGTTTTAAAGTATTTGCTAAAGATTTAAATAACTGTCAAATTTTACTCCTCATCGACAACACTACAGCCTTCTCTTACATTAATAGGATGGAAGGTATTCCGTTCCCCCACCTCACTGACATCACTTGTCAGGGGTGAATGTCGCAAATTGTCCGTCATAGCTCATTACATGAGCTCATTAGACAATAACACGGCAGATGCCGAGGCAAGGCGGGTACACCCCGACATTGAATGGGAGTTAGCGGACTGGGCATACCAGGAAATTGTCTCAACGTATGGGGTACCTCAAATAGACTTATTTGCCAGTCGAATAATTACTAAATACTCTGCCTATATCTCCTGGCACGGAGACCCCGATGCAATGGCAATTAATGCATTTTCAATTTCCTAGGCCGATATTTATTTCTATGCTTTCCCACCTTTCTCTGTCGTTTTAAAGACACTGAGAAAGATAATTACAGATAAGGCTAGGGGCGTACTAGTCGTACCACATTGGCTAATAGCTACCCAATTTTTAAAAGCCTTTTATTGTCTGATCCAATTGTGTTTAAGGCAAATGCAAATCCAATTTTATGTTCCAGTTCTAGCGATCGCGACATACACACCAAACTTAAACCCCGGTGGCAGGGAACTTATGCGGACGGCGTGGGTAAGAAGAAGCGTACCTCCGTCAGCAGTAAATGTGATGTTGGCGTCTATTTCTGAAAACTCCTATAAACAATATGATGTTTACTTACGGCGCTGGTTTAATTACTGTAATGCGAATAATGGTGATTTGTATAACGCTTCGATTCCACAAATAATTAATTTCCTAAACATTCTCTATGAAGAGGGATATCAATACGGGACGCTTAATTCTTGTAGATCCTCGTTTGCCCTACTCATGGGAAATAATTTAGGAGAAGATGATAGAATCAAAAGGTATTTTAAAGGTATATTTCGGTTACGTCCTCCTTTACCCAAGTATGAAATAACATGGGATACTACAATAATAATAAATTATCTCAGCCAGTTTTATCCCAACGAAACGTTCGAAACGTCCCTTGAAAACCTTTCGAAAAAACTTATCACTCTCAGTGTCCTTTTGACTGCGCACAGAGTACAGACCTTGTCAAAGATTAATATTAAAAACATAGAATTGTCCCCTTCTAAAGTAACTATCAAAATTCCTGACTTCTTAAAAACAACACACTAAGAATGTTTGCAGCCATTGTTAGTGTTACCATTTTTTGAGGAACGACCCGAAATAATATGTCCTGTCTTGACTTTACTTACCTATCTCGAAAAATCAAGACCGTTGCGAAAGAATATTGAAACCCTCTTCATAAGCTTTAGAAAGCCTTACAATGCTGTCGGTTCTCAAACCATGAGTAGGTTGATCAAAGACACTCTGCGCAATAGCGGTATCGATGTGAACATGTTTAGCTGGGCGTCAGCCTAGATCGAATAAGAAAAACCGCTGGATGGAGCGGCTCATCAAGCACATTTCGGTTCTATAATAGAACCATAGGTAATGTCAATAACAATGGAAATGATTGTTTTGCCAGAACAATTGTAAACAATAACTCAAATGAAGGTTAAGATAAGCTGATTTATAATTATTTTCTTATATCTGTTTGTAAAATTGAGGAATAAACAAATATTTCACACTACTATCTCTAAAAGTCTACAAGTCTTATTAGCTAATCCCGAGGACGAAGCCTGAAGTATAATTAATGATTAAACGAACTTACCTAGTGAAGTTCTATCATAATTATGCGAAGGCTTCGTCCGAAGGGATTAGCAACCCTCCCTCCCATTTGTTAACCCTTTATTGTGTGTGAAATATTCCAGATGCGGCTACTCTCTAAACTAAATGAAGCAAGCGGGTCGGTCAACTGTCTTGTTGACGTGAGATGTATTTTTTAATTTTATTTTCTACCCTCAACTATAGTGTGAGACTGGCGAACCACTAGGCGGTACTACAAGTCTTATTAGCTAATCCCTTCGGACGAAGCCTTCGCATAATTATGATAGAACTTCACTAGGTAAGTTCCTTTAATCATTAATTATAAGTACTTCAAGTTTATTTGCGATATCTTTCTTTCGATAAGTGATGTCTATGATGAACATAGAAAGTACATATAAATAAAAAAGTCACATTGGAACTTTTCCAGACTCGAACTCTCAACCTAATGTACTATCGACAAAATTGAATAATGACCCAATTCGACGACAAATCGTTTGAAGCTGTCGAAATAATAAGACTACATTTTTAATACATGTTTACGCGATTGTCGACCTAATTGTATTTGACTGTCTGTAGGAAAATAAGCTTATGGTGGGTCATGATTCCATTTTGTCGATTGTACCTACGCCTTAAGCACTAGCCTCATAATGGACTACACTTTACATTACTTATAGGTAAAAATATCGCAGGTAAGAAAAACAAAGTACTGCCTACGCTTTCAAGGTAATATTAAGGTATTAACTATAACAAAACTTAAAATTTTGCATTCTTCAACAAAACTTCCACTTGTCTCCAGCATCCTTTGTTGTAAACCGGTTCATCAGATAAGGGACCTGTCATCCTGTTTTGTTTATTTGTTTACGATGGGAACTCAAAGCCTTTTGTCTATTTCCACAGATTGCAGATTTTCGTGAAATAAGCAAGGAACTCTATAAGTACCGACTTCTATGTGAATCTGCAAGCGTTGGCAGTTTTAGTCTATAATCAAAATTTTGAATATACAAAAGATGCTCCTATTGTTTTAAATGAGAAAATTTCTGAGGATGGATTGTTGTGCTTACTGATTTGCTATTTCATCATTTAATGCTACATAAAATGATTGAATAGGTTTTCACAGCAGTGGAGCAGCAAATAACTCATTAAATATGAGTTATTTGCTGCTCGGATAAAACTCAACTAAGGTGGAGGTATCAAGGCAAAAATTTGTTAAAATTTTTTTTAATATCTATAGTAGGTATCTAGTAGCCTTTTAACATTATAGGGTACATAGACAAAATATCACGCTTTGACCTAAGAACAAGGAATCAAATACTTTATATAAGCTAGTTTCGAATAAATTCATAACTAAAACAATCCTGATCAATTAGAATATAAAAGTGTGTATATATAAATCATTGTGTACGTTAACCGAAGCAGTACATTATCATACTTTTAGTGTTATTGATTTGTCAATTAAAACCACAAAGTAACTCAAAACCAGCGCCACAATTTTACCAAGTCCGCCCATCCGTCATCATTACACTTGCAAAAACACCATAACTTTATCATTTCGGCGCGAGCTCGCATTTACATAGCCCATATAAACCCAACGATTAAATATGATTTATGTGGCATGACGTCACGATATCGTAACTCCCCGCTCCGAAGGGAACCATACGAATATCTCTCTGGGGAACTACAACGAGCGCGAAATTACTAATTAAAAGTCACGTGTGACAGCGCAGAGCTCTTACTTAGAAAATCTTTGCTCCCAAAAGGCATCTTTGGGGATTCAGGTTCCTTACAAAGTAAATCGCTGGGTAATATTTCTGGTAATGCACCGTTTGGTTGTTCGTCATTTCTGGGTTGTTAAACTTCGGTTGAGGGGAGAGACACGCGTTTATGACAAGACATGTCTGTTCCATAAAGCGTTTACATGGCTCCGTTCATTTTATTAAGACATTTCGCACGTGTGATACCGTCAAGTGGCAGTTATGAAGGTAGTCGCTTTAGCTACATGCAGTGATTTCGTTTAATCGTGACTGCTTGGATAGACAAGGGAATGTTGTGCTTTTATGGCTTCTGTGGATAATGTTGGTCATGCGGAAGCTTGGTTGGGGCTTCTTCGAAATCGGATGGCTAAATTAGTAAAATACTTATGTATATACTACCGCTTGAACATAAGCGCGAACGTATTCATCACAAATACGTTCAATTAAATAAATAATGAATTCTTCGTAAATTTGAAATTGTTTTTGTGTACAGGCTCGCTTGTCACGTATACACCAATGGTGGTCAAAAGGTTAAGGATACACATAGAAATAGTATCGTTAAGGTGGTAGGTATGCGTACTTATTTACTAGATCGAAGCTATTAGTAATTTATATTTTACTTGGCCGATTTTTACGCATGACGTTCAGGATATATCTGTCATGTCATGACGAGCCAGTGGTTATAGCAACTACTTCTAATCTATATCATTGCGGGTACAAAATGGAAGCAAGTACTAGTATGACTTTATTAATTCTTAAATGTCCTTTCTAATTTGATCAATTACGTCACTGATATTCCGTGTCTCGGAAAGTGAGTAAAACCGTTAGTCCGGTTGCCATTCACAGATCGTTGGCGATCGTTACCATTAGTTAGAAAGTCTGACAATTAGATTAACTAGATACTCCTTGGTTAGACAAGGAGTATCCTAGTTACCTAGTAACTGATTTGGTCGGTAAGTTGGCAGTCTGGCAGTTGTTTGATGTAAAACTTGCTGAACTAGAAGCCGTGCCTAATACAATAGGGATCAATAGATCCAGTGAAAATGATAACAATTTGATTCTCTGCAGTTTTATGCCATCAAATCTCTCTAACCGATACTTAAATGCGAAATCGAAGTGCATCGATTCAAATATATAGTCATCGCTTCAATCTAGTTACCTCTGGAGAAACCTTATTTCTCAAGAACCTCATAAATACGCTACAAACACAACCACAAATAAGGGTATTAGCGTGCATGGTCCACAATCAGAGAAGATTAATATGAGGGCTCAACGAAACCGCTCTGCTAACCCTATGGATAATCAACGGTTTCCCTAAGGAGAGCAGTGGGAGCAATTAATTTTAATCTATCTTCAGCTAATCGTCAAAGTTGGACGATTAACAGTCAATTCGTAGCACTGAAGGGTTGATTCGGTACATTCTTCAATTGAATACGTGTTTAACGGTTGTGAGATTTACCCTCAAACCGTAAATGAAACTTTGGCGTTCTTTAAGATGGTGTGTAATCATGGCTTTTGTGTAAAGTTTGATATTTAGGTTGTAATAGAGACGTTATTTTGCTGAAATCTAAATTAATTGTTATTTCTATGTACTATAAAGATTTATTTTCACTAGGATCTAAGTCAAGCTCTAGTATAGTCTTAGTCTCTAGTCTAAGTCAATCTTTCTATGAGAAGAGGCCTTTGCCCTGCAGTGGGGCGTTATAGGCTGGTATTATTATATTATTACTAGCCGCGTCCCGCGGTTTCACCCGCGTTAAAAATGTTAAGGGTGAAAAAAAAAGATATAGTAGCCGATTCTCAGACCTACTGAACATGCACACAAGATTTTGGTTAATATCGGTAAAACCGTTTCGGAGGATTAAGGTAACTAACATTGTGACACGAGAATTTCATGTATAAGATTTTATCTAAGTCAAGATTGGATGCTTGATGCAGCACCGCTCTTTCGCCCGCAAAACAAAAGGAATATTCAGATGATACAGTTAATAATATGTAAGCAGATGTTTGATTTTGGGCCACCTCTATGTACACTACATAGATAAAAAGAAAAAAATATAGATTTAAATAAAAATACAATTAAATGAATTTGAGTAAAAGCAAAATTGTAAATAATTAATTATTTCCAAAGTTTTTTAGTGAGTTAACCCTTCTTTAAGGTAGCCATGACAGTGGTGTTATGACGTTTGATTGACGACTTTGACAGTTCTAAGTTTCGTTTCCCTTTATCTTTGACGTTTGACATTCTTTAATGACATTTCGGTTATTGCTGACCACCATAATTATTAGTAGCTGTGTTGCTCTCCTCGATCGAGTTAAATTAAAAATACATAAAATCGAAGCCAAAATATAGGGAATTAACATCAAAAAACGTTAACTATACTTTAAAATTATTATTTACATTAGGTGTACATAGTGCTGGCCCAAGCTCCATACATTTCTAAAACATCTCCTTTGCAACCAAAATATTCGACACGATGTCTGTCCATAGTTTTACGACTTCTAAATTGAAATAAATATCACTTTTCAAATCATATTATTGTATCTTCCAGTGCAAGGAATAACACCAAATTCATATATGACTTCATATCCCGAGTAATAAATCGATAACTTTCATCAGAGAACATATTCTAAAACAGAGACATAATAAATCGATAAAATATCAAAGACTCGTGTTATTTGAGGATACTCGATTCTATAATGATGTTTCCGTACAGAAAGGTGAAAATGTCAAACACAAAAACAGCTTGAAATTTCGCTTTGGATGTGGGAGTAAAAAAACATTTATTTTACGTACAAAATGTTGTTCGAGAATTGTATCGTGTGGGTTAGAGTTTTATCGACGTCATAATTATGGTATGTTTTTCTACATCTCAATTTAGTTGACAAGAAGCGTTTTTAGGTAAGTTCGTATGTATATATACACATTATACACGCTTTTTTAAGTTCAGCTTTAACAAGTTTGTAAAAAATCTTGGAAGTCGAATTTAATCAGTAGTAGTTCAATAGAATAATATTAATAACAGTGCAATAATATTTATAAATGGATATAAATTAAATGATAAACAAAAAAAACTTTTTGGCACCCAAATTGGATTAATGGCCACCAAATTGTGCAAGGTTAGGTTAGGTTAGAACTGTGACCACACAACGCGCGCCAGATCTACTAGTGATTCATATAAAGTTTCAGTTTTCAGTCAAATTCATATAAAAACCAAATTGAATTTAGTTCATAATATTTTAAGAAACGTTATTTGGTGACCATTTATCCATTTTGTTAACCGTTTAGTACTTTTTTGGTAGTAAAATTGGTACTTTTTTGGGCGGTGTTTAAACACAAGCCTTTATAAATTTCTTTTACCTTATATTCCGCAAAACAAAGCACGATGAACATTGATTTAGCATTATTAGCAATGTAAGTTTGAAATAAGCTATTAATTACCCCACGACGACGTGTTAAGAATCGACAGCTTATTTCAATCCCAATTACAAAATTTTTTTCAGAAGAATATTTTTATAATAGCACCGCTGAACATTTTAATTATTACCAATCAACGTCCAATTCCGTAAAAGTGTTGTTATAAAATTTTCATGGCCAAACTTTGCTAATAATGTCACATCTACCGGCCAGTAATGACAACATTACCGAAAATGACACATTTAAATTACGAAATTTTCCCGAGTTTGGGTCAATAACCGAGTTACACTTATTTTCAAGGAGAGAACACACCAGATAATGGCTTTGGTTATTGTTATTTTTCTATAGTGTCTGTATATGTTTCATAAAACTGGGTCAGAAAAATAGTGATCAGTGATTGAAGAGATTTATCTATAATATGTATGTATTTAAAAATTATATAAGTATGTATATCAGTTGTCTGAATACCATAACACAAGCTCTGCTTGGCTTGGGATAAGATGGCCGTGTGTAAGATGTCTCAGGATATTTATTTAATTATTTATTTAGTGATCACTGCTGGTTGCTTTTTTGTATGAGATGAAGCCTTTGCCCTGCAGTAGAACTGGTACTATTATATTTATTGAAAACACTTAACTTAGTACTGGCAAACACCAAATAATTCTGTCTAAAAGACCGTCCCGTCACTGAGTTATCTCCGTGTGCAATCTGAGTGCTTTTCAATTATGTAGAAAGGAAGGTGTCAACGGCGAGATACTCCAACATCTTTTGGTCCTTCGAGCATCGTCCCGCGATCAAAGGTTTGGCAACCGACTGGGGTAAGTCAAAGCATCATTTGTATCTACGGGACAGTACGAACCAGCAGGGATTACGTCTACTGCTACAAACCGGCAGGGATTACGTCTACTGCTACAAGCCAGCAGGGATTACGTCTACTGCTACAAACCAGCGGAGATTACGTCTACTGCTACAAAACAACTTAACAAAATCGGCGGGGATAACATCCACGGCGATTGCAATTACACTTAACTATCAACTTAGCAGACATAACGTGTACTGCTATTGCAACTCCGTAACTTACGTGAGTATTCAACATCTTGAGACCAACCACTAGCTATTAACAATGTCCACAGAAAACTACTTCGAATTTGTGGAACTTATAACCAAACAGCAAAGCAGCTACGAGAAAATCAAGGCGCTGCAAACTAACTACAAAAAGGATTCTGAGAGTAGAAAATCCATAGATTACCTCAACAAACGCATTGAAGCTTTACAATCCCTCTGGGATGAATTTCGGTCAAATCATGAGGTTTTAAAGAAGTATGAGTCTGCTAAAAGAGACCATGACTACTTCGAACAGGATATTTTCGAAATAACAAAAAGCATGTTCAACGAAACGATGCAATCGATGAAACAACTACGAGATAAGTTATTAAACGAACCTGAATTTTCGGGTATCTCAAAATCAAAAACACAGGGAACACCGCAAGTTGATATAGCTGGGCCACACCAACAAATCGGAGATGAGAAGAACCAGCACGTATCAATGCTGTTACGTAATCAAATATGTAACTTCAACGCCTTGAAGCGAGCGGTCTCCAAAACTAATCTGGATGATATGAAAGAGAAATGGCAACTTCAAGATCAACTAAACATACTAAGAACTAAATGGGAATCCATCGACAAGATACACTGGGAATTAAGTTATTTACTGCAAGGAAACGACAAGGATTACGAAGCAAAATATGACCATTGGGAACAAGTCTACGACGACCTAAAGGCACAGTTGAATAGAAAAATCTTTGAAACATCTCATTTCGAAAAAACAACACCGCGGATGGAATTACCGGAATTCAATGGAGCTTTCAACAATTGGGTCTCTTTCAGGGATTTATTTGTTGAGATGATTCATAACAATCCAACGCTCAATAAAACGCAGAAAATGAAGTTCCTAAAATCTAAATTAAAAGGCGAAGCGGAGAAGTTAATCAAACACCTACCTGTAAGTGCTGAGAATTATGACTCATGTCTTAATATTATTCAGCATCGCTACGACAACAAACGACTACTTTTTGTCTCATACATAGACACACTTCTCAATCAATCATCTATCGACAAGCCGAACTCAACTAACATGAAAAAGCTATACGACACAACGAAAGAGTGTTTAAATGGCCTCGAGAATATCGACATCGATATTCCTGTATGGGGTCCACTTATTGTGCACTTACTGTCTTCTAAACTGGATGACGTCACTTACGGTGAATACATAAAAAACATGAAACATTCTAGAGAGCTTCCAGACTTAGACGAGTTTATGGAGTTTCTGGAATTGCAATTCATAACGCTAGAAACATCGCGAACTAAAAAGAGTGGTGCGAAACAAAATTATTCAACGAATAATCAACATAAAAATTATAACAATAACAAGTCAACGAACTTTAAAGACTCAGAAAAGTGGACAAAAACCTTCCATGCATCATTGCGGAAATGTCCACTCTGCAAAAATGATCACGCTCTGAGACAGTGTTCTACATTTTTAAGCATGGATATCGCAACGCGAAACCAAACAACAAATAAATTGAATTTATGCAAAAATTGTTTGTTCAGTCACGGCGAAAGCAAATGCAACTCAACAAAAAGATGCCGCACGTGTAATTTTAAACATCATTCACTTCTTCATGATGATAATCTGAAAGGACAACAATCTAAGCCAGCCACATCAACAGCGGCTGAGCGAACAGCTAATCACATCAACGGTGAACAAGAGATACTTTTAACGACCCTTCAACTCAAGGTCAAGAACAGAGAAGGAGATTACGTCATCCTTCGGGCGTTACTAGATCAAGGCTCTCAAGTAACGTTAATTACAGAAAATGCTGCACAACGCTTAAACCTACCCCGAAACAAAATGCACGCCGCTATCACTGGCGTGGGCACAATAATGGGCTCGAGTAAAGGGATGATTAAATTAGAATGTAAATCTATACACTCCGATTATACATTCCAAACGGAAGCATTAGTGATGAGTAAACTTATCAACAATCTGCCGAACTCTACAATTAACAGTACGAACTGGTCACATCTGCAAAATATAAAGTTGGCTGATCCAGACTTTAACATCTCAGGACCCATCGATTTACTTCTCGGAGCAGATATTTACTCTGATGTAATCTTAGAAGGGGTACTCAAGCACAACAGCAACTCGCCAGTGGCGCAACAGACCAAGTTGGGCTGGATACTGTGCGGCGCTACTAAACACTTTAATTGTCTAGTTACTCTAACAGAGTTAGATAAAATAACAACGTTCTGGGAGATAGAAGATATTCCTTCAGAACCCGAAACGTCAGCGAATGACGAATTCTGTGAAAAATATTACACGGAAACAACAGAGCGATTAAGCAACGGGCGGTATGTAGTGAAAATGCCAATGAACACTAACTATGAACAAAACCTTGGTAAGTCGAAACCTCAAGCCATAGCACAATTCCTTCATTTAGAAAAGAAAATGGCAAGACAAGATCACTTCGCTAAATTGTACAAACAATTCATCCGAGACTACATCGAATTAGGTCACATGAAACAAGTGACAGAACCCGAGAGTCGTACACAAGCCTACCTCCCACATCACGGCGTGGAAAGGGCGAGTTCAACAACTACTAAACTACGAGTAGTATTTAATGCATCAATGAAGACAGACACCGGCTACAGCCTAAACGATTTGATGAAGAAAGGGCCTAACCTTCAAAAGGACATTTTATCGCTGATCATTAAATGGCGGAGCTATAAATATGTTCTAACGGCGGACATCGAGAAAATGTACCGTCAAATCCTTATTCATCAAGATCAACAATGTTTACAAAAAATAATCTGGAGAGATTCCATGAGAGAACCTCTTAGAGAGATGCAGCTGTGTACTCTAACCTACGGTACCAAAGTCGCACCATTTATTGCGATGCGCACTCTCCAACAACTGGCTAAAGATGAAGGAAACCCTTTCCCCTTAGCCCAAAAAGCGGTACAAAACGAATTTTATATGGATGACGCCATAACGGGGCACCATACCATTGAATCAACAAAACTTCTCCAAAAGCAGCTCAGCGAACTACTACGTAAGGGTGGTTTTGTTCTAAGGAAATGGTCCACAAACGAACCATCTATTCTTAAAGAACTACAGGCGGAAGAGAAAAGTCACAACAATGATTTTAACTTCAAGCAGCAAGAGTTCAGCAAAACACTCGGACTTACATGGAATGACGCAAACGATACATTCCATTTTATTAGCGAAATACCTGACAGTAACCAAAATGTACCATACACTAAACGCAGGTTATTGTCGGAGATAAGCAAGATCTACGATCCGCTTGGATGGTTGGCTCCAATGACCGTCCAAGCAAAACTGCTGTTTCAAAAACTATGGAGCGACAGCTGTCAAAACATTGGCTGGGACGAAAAAGTACCGGATAACATAGCAAAAGAATGGAAGAAAATTATATCCGATCTACCAAACATAAACAACATCAGTTTACCAAGATGGATAAAAAATGAAAACAATAAAACGATCGAATTGCAAGCCTTCTGTGATGCGAGCGAGAAAGCCTACGCATGCGTTATTTACAGTCGTACTATGTCACCTAAAGGCGACTACGTAACTACTCTACTTGCAGCAAAAACTAAGGTAGCACCACTCAAAAAGAAAACTTCAATACCAAGGTTGGAATTATGCGCCGCAGTTTTGCTAGCGAAACTCCTAGAAAGGATAACTAAGATACTTGCAGATTACGATTTAAGGATGCATTGTTGGACCGACTCTAAAGTAGTCCTAGCATGGCTTCAAGGAAGTCAAACTAAATACGAGAAATACATAACAAACAGAACAACTCAAATAACAAACATCGTGCCTGCGATAAACTGGGGTTACGTGAAGACCAACGAAAACCCTGCCGACTGTGCAACAAGAGGACTTCCGCCATCAAAACTGGTCAACTTTTCCCTGTGGTGGGAGGGTCCTAAATGGCTTAAGGAACAAGAAAACCGAGCCGATAACCCAAAGAAAACTTATACAACAACTGAAGGTTTTCTAACAAACTGTTACACGACTAATAGTACGGAACCCGTGCCGATTAAAAATAAATTAATCGATTTATTACTTGAGCGGCACAGCAACATAGATCATATTACAAGAATACTCGCTTGGGTAATACGTTTTGCTGACGCGCTACGAAACAAAAGGAGGCCAAATGAGTGTAATGAACTGCAGTTGAATGAAATAAACAACGCTTTGGAAAAAATAATTAAGTCCGTACAAGAAAACTATTTTGGAAACGAAATAAAATCTCTCAACGTTAGTGGAAAACTTCCTAACAAGAGCACCGTTTTGAAACTTAACCCATTTTTGGACTTGAATGGAGTTCTACGCGTGGGGGGCCGTCTAAACCATTCAAACTTACCAGTACAAATTAAACATCCAATCCTCATCCCGGGACAGGGAAGACTCACCCAATTATTAATTGAAAATGCACATCAACGGACATTGCACGGTGGAGCAAGATTAACGCTAGCTTACACCAGAAACAAATACTGGATCGTCAGCGGCAATCGAACAGTCAAGAAGACTCTGCGACAATGCGTCAGATGCCGTCGGTACGCAACAACCCAAACTGAACAGTTGATGGGCAATCTTCCTAAAGAAAGGATTACTCCGTCGAGGCCGTTCTCACATACTGGCGTGGACTTTACAGGTCATGTGGATATAAAGATAAACAAAGGCCGCGGGATTAAAACCTGCAAAGGCTATATAGCCATATTTATATGTATGTGCACAAAAGCAGTACATATTGAACTTGTTTCGGACCTATCAACACAAACATTCATAGCTGCACTAAAAAGGATGTGTGCCAGAAGAGGCACCCCAAAACATATGTATTCCGACAACGGAACCAACTTCGTAGGAGCGGCAAAGGTACTAAATGAGGAGTTCCAACTATACAGAACAATGCTATCTTCAGAGTTCTTCAAAGAGATAAACGAGCTTCAAATCAAGTGGCATTTCAATGCTCCATCCTGGCCATCAGCAGGAGGACTATGGGAAGCCGCTGTGCGTTCAATGAAAGCACACCTGAAACGGGTCATCGGACAACAGAAGCTAACCTACGAACAATTTGCTACGCTTCTTACACAAATCGAAGCGTGCATGAACAGCAGACCACTGAGTCCGTTATCCGAAGATATAGAAGACCTAGACTATCTTACACCTGGTCACTTTCTCACGGGAAGTCCGACGCTCACACTACCACTCAATGAACCTGAAGAAATGAAATCTATAGACATCAGAAACAACTGGAAACTCATAGAGCTTATGCGCCGACACTATTGGGATCGCTGGTCAAAAGAATACCTTCATTTACTGCAAAACCGAAACAAATGGCAACGTACTAAAGAAAATGTACAGAAAGGGCAGCTAGTTCTCGTCAAGGAAAATAATCTACCTCCATGTAGGTGGGCTATGGGCCGTGTCGTGGAACTGCACCCAGGCAGCGACAACTTAGTTCGCGTAGTAACTCTTAAGACACAAAATGGAATACTAAAAAGACCCATAATAAAACTAGCTCCGCTACCTATAAACGAGGCATGCGAGAGTACAGATTCACAGAAAGAGAGTCCTGAAACTAAGTACTACAAGAAAAATAAAGGGGGCATTAAAACCCAGAGAGGGGCTCACAGCCTGCTCTTGGTGTTACTCGTTATGTTTACAACACTATCATCCGGACTAACCACACCCCTGCAACAATTTAAAATAACACGACTATCTGAAAATCAACCGATCTACTTCGACCGGGTTGGAAATATACAACTTATACACGACGAATGGAAACTTTTAGTATATTACAATCTGACAACATTCTGGCAAAGCACCACTAAAGTCGAGAAATTCGTGAATCGTTTAGCACAGCTATGCAACACGATGCCTAAAGAACCATGCCATTCTACAACACAACAACTTAAGTTCGAACTAAACCAGTTGAACGAATATAACGTATTGTTACGTTCTCAACAACAACAACGAAGGCGTCGCGGCTACGTCAACGGCGTAGGAAATATTGCACGAGCCCTGTTTGGTGTCCTTGATAGTGAATTCGCCGAAAAATACTCTCAGGACATTCAAAAAATCAAAACGAACGAACAATATCTACTAGAGTTGATACGAAATCAAACACTAATTATCGAGGCAGAAAACAACATCATCACGAAAAATGAAGACTTTGTGAAAATGCAACTGGAAGTAATTCAGCAATTCATGAATGAAACACAATACAATACAGCTGTGATAGAAAACAGATTCCAAATCATGAAAACAATGAACGACATCAACGCTGGAGCGTTAACAGCCAGCTTACTAATCACAGTATTGAGAAGAAACCAACAAATGCTTCTAAATGCATTAACAAATATCTACAGAGGTAATCTGGATATGGAACTATTTACACCGGCACAACTATCCGAACAACTTAATTTCATTGCCGGCATTATATCGAAGAGACTAACGTTACCTATCGTCAACAGAAATGGAGCAAATATTAAAGATATTTACAATATCATTTATGTCAAAGCACGGCTTACAGAACAATACCTACTCTTCGAACTACATGTCCCATTACTTAGCGATGACGAATATACATTGTATCACAACATACCTATACCTAGACAGTATACGAGTAACCAATGTCAGGTGATAGCGATAGCAACAAAGTATATAGGAGTAAACTTCGTAAAGAATACCTATATACAGTTGGAAGAGGTTGATCTTCAACAATGTACAACAATGAGGGCGGACAACTACATCTGCCACGCCTACACAACGATTAGCAACTTGCACGGAGTCACAGCATCATGCGAAGCGAAAATGCTTAGCCAAAATATAAACAATATCACATGTGATTGGATACCGCAACAATGCTCTGACCAATGGGTAAAATTACAGAGACCAAACATATGGCTGTATAACTGCATTAATGAGTGTGCGCCACGTATGGTGTGCGAGAATCAAATTACAACGCTGACAATCGCTAAGTCAGGACTCCTGGCCCTAGGTCAGGATTGTTTACTACAGCATAAAGACGCTACTATATACTCATATAACGTTTTTAGTAGCTATACGAATATTGGAATGTCTTTGGAGGTACCAACCATTGATTCACCAAATGATATGTGGAACTCACTGAAAAATACAAAGATTGTGCTTCCTAAACTATACTCATCTAATGAACACCGATCACTGGACAAACAAATAACCACACAAAAGGAACGAGAGAGCCTACCGAACGAACTAAGTATCCACGACATCGGCAACTACACGATAAGCACTTTGCTGGTGGGAGGAATTATCGTTGCTATTACAGTATGGCAAGTAAGACGATATCTTTCCGCGAGTAAGAAAAGCAATACCTCTACAACGAACAAGACCCAACGGACACGTTCGGCAAAACAACGAGAGAAGACCGAAAATATAGAACTGGAGGAGATTGCTACCTACGCTGAGATAGGGGAACGACATTCAAAGAACCATCGTCAGCACCAACCAGCAATAGGAACGAGATTCGAACTATAACTATGTTTAAACTTTGTTTTTTTGCTTATTGTTTTTATATATTTCCCTCGGGAGCATGTACGAGCCAATAATGCTCATACAGCAAAATACGTTCTGCATGCGACCTCAATCATTTTAATTCAGTCGTTACAAAACAATCGTCACGCGGTGAACTGTAGTGCGTAACTAATAAGTGCGACTCATACATAATTTGGAACTATACATAATAAACATTTGAACATAATAGTGGTTTGGTGCTTTCATTTACTACAACAACTACCGGAGTACTGTCAACGGCGAGATACTCCAACATCTTTTGTGGCTTTACACAGAAGGTTTTTTAGACCTGTCAAGCAGGACACTAATCTAAACTGTTTTAAGCAATGTTTAATTTCAAACTTCAATATTTATTTTTATATTATGCCTGTATATATTTTTTTAGACCAATAAATAATATTTGCTATTTTTCATTTCAAACCGATTTAAACATTGACACAAAACCTCCGAGTCGGTGGGCACTCAACTTTATAAGTTTTCCCAAAAATTAAAATAATTATTAAGTATTCTGAAAATTGCCAATGTCCACGTTTTCTGATGAACTTAATTAATTCATTACAAAAGTTGTGTGGCATGTTCGCTGGCCCAATTTAAACCGAATGGCTTTTGGGGTAAATAGTTATTTATTACCTCATTAAGGCATATTAATGTTTCGTAGGCACTAAGGTATTTTGAAGCGCGTCAACGGTTGAATTGTGTGTATATTTTGAACTGCTTTCAAAGGAGTATGTGTTTACGCGGGGATCGTGTGGTCCATGGCCCTCTACGGGGCTCCGGTGTGGGCGCCCAACCTAGCCACGGCTCCGGCCCGGCTTCTGAGGGCGTCCCAGAGGGTCATGGCGATTCGCATGGTGCGGGGATACCGCACGGTCTCCTGCGAAACGGCGTGCCTCCTTGCCGGCACTCCGCCGTGGGATCTGGAGGCAACAGTCCTTGCACACACGTACGAGTGGCGCGTGGAAGTGCAACGCCGGGGCGAAGTCCCTCTGCCGCGGGTTATCGCGGCGCGGCTCACGGAGCTCCAGCGAGGTCTCATGGTGGAGTGGAGACAACGACTGTCGCAACCTAGTGCTGGGCACGCCGTAATAGCGGCGGTAAGACCCCTCTTTGAGAAGTGACTGGAGAGGCGCCACGGCGCTCTCACGTTTCGCCAGACACAGGTCCTCACCGGACATGGTCAGTTCGGGAGGTTCCTATGTCGGATTCAGGCGGAAGCGACGCCTGGGTGTCACCACTGCAGCAACGGTCGCCTGGAGGACACGGTCGAGCACACGGTGGAGGTGTGCCGCGCATGGGCGGACCATAGACGTGTCCTCGTAGAGGCGATCGGCGGCGGTGACCTCTCGCACCCAGCGCTGGTTCAGGCCATGCTGCGGGGCGAGACGGAATGGGATGCCGTCGCCTCCTTCTGCGAAGCAGTTATGCTAGTGAAGGAAGCGGCGGCGCGCGAGAGGCAACGACGAGCCTCTCGCCCCGGACAAAGACCCAGGCGAAGACGTCGAGAGTCGCAAGACGACTACCGGCCACCGTAGGCGCGGTTCTGCGGATGGCGAGCGATGGGTGGCTCGCCGCCCGGCTAGGACCAGGACCGCGTCGACGGCGCGTTAGTGTTCCACGCGCGCCTCAAAGAGAAGGAGTCAGCACAGGAAGGGGGCCAACAGGGCCAACGCCTGCCGGGGTTGCGGAATGTTTTTAATAGTTACCGTGACCCTGGAACATAAAGGGCAATCGAAGAAACATGAGTGGGTTTTAGTCAGTAAGAGTCTGACACGCCCTCCCGCCGCACCCAGGACGGGAGCAGTCATTGGATGATTTCCCACTCACCAAAAAAAAAAAAAGGAGTATGTGTTAAGTTTCTTGCCCTTTCTTCTGTATGCGAAAGTACCTTTTGGAATAGGTGAATATATTTGATTATTCTAACTGTAAATGACCAAAGTGCCTTTCGATTGGTTTTGATGAAAATAGATATGATTTTCATTAGGATGATTCAATGACGGTTTTGCTATCTCTGTCATTTTTTTTTGTGAAAACTACTGCTTTGGTATAACAGTTGTAACAGTGCAAGCATGTAATATCAGTGTTTAATGACACTGATATTTGCATGCTTAAAATAAATAAAAAAACCTTCAATGTCTTGAAGAGCAATATTACAAAGGTTTGTGATTTTTCCCTATGTTTAAATAGGTCGCTTTTAGTGTTCGAACTAACACTGTTATTATATACTTGTAAATTATATAACTTTTATTAAATAATTAGCAACCTTTTTTTTTTTTTTTGGTGAGTGGGAAATCATCCAATGACTGCTCCCGTCCTGGGTCCGGCGGGAGGGTGTGTCAGACTCTTACTGACTAAAACCCACTCATGTTCCTTCGATTGCCTTTTATGTTCCAGGGTCACGGTAACTGTTATAAACATAACATTCCGCAACCCCGGCAGGCGTTGGCCCTGTTGGGCCCCTTCCTGTGCTGACTCCTTCTCTTTGAGGCGCGCGTGGAACAAAACGCGCCGTCTACGCGGTCCTGGTTCTAGCCGGGCGGCGAGCTACCCATCGCTCGCCATCCGCAGAACCGCGCCTACGGTGGCCGGTAGTCGTCTTGCGACTCTCGACGTCTTCGCCTGGGTCTTTGTCCGGGGCGAGAGGCTCGTCGTTGCCTCTCGCGCGCCGCCGCTTCCTTCACTAGCATAACTGCTTCGCAGAAGGAGGCGACGGCATCCCATTCCGTCTCGCCCCGCAGCATGGCCTGAACCAGCGCTGGGCGCGAGAGGTCACCGCCGCCGATCGCCTCTACGAGGACACGTCTATGGTCCGCCCATGCGCGGCACACCTCAACCGTGTGCTCGACCGTGTCCTCCAGGCGACCGTTGCTGCAGTGGTGACACCCAGGCGTCGCTTCCGCCTGAATCCGACACAGGAACCTCCCGAACTGACCATGTCCGGTGAGGACCTGTGTCAGGCGAAACGTGAGAGCGCCGTGGCGCCTCTCCAGCCACTCCTCAAAGAGGGGTCTTACCGCCGCTATCACGGCGTGCCCAGCACTAGGTTGCGACAGTCGCTGTCTCCACTCCGCCCTGAGATCTCGCCGGAGCTCCGTGAGCCGTGCCGCGATAACCCGCGGCAGCGGGACTTCGCCCCGGCGTTGCACTTCCACGCGCCACTCGTACGTGTGTGCAAGGACTGTTGCCTCCAGATCCCACGGCGGAGTACCGGCAAGGAGGCATGCCGCCTCGCAGGAGATCGTGCGGTATCCCCGCACCATGCGAATCGCCATGACCCTCTGGGACGCCCTCAGAAGCCGGGCCGGAGCCGTGGCTAGGTTGGGCGCCCACACCGGAGCCCCGTAGAGGGCCATGGACCGCACGATCCCCGCGTAGAGCCTCCGGCAGGAGGCGTTTGGGCCACCGAGATTGGGCAGGAGCCGTTTGAGGGCAGCTCCAGCCCTCGCCAGTTTGGGGCCCAAACGTCGGAAATGCTCCGTGAAGTTCCATCGGTTGTCGAGGACAAGTCCCAGGTATTTTATCGTCGACTCGACACCGATGTGAACCCCTCCTACCGTTATCTGAGACCCCGGAGGTGGCCGGTGCCGAGGGCCATGAAAACACATGGCCTCGGACTTGTGCAGGGCCACCTCAAGTCCTGTCCACGACTGTCGCAACACCACTCGACACTAAGTCGGCCGCCGCCTGGAACGACCCTCCCTGCGCTAGGACTAGCGTGTCGTCAGCGTAGCACACTACGCTGACGCCTTCGGGAAGGTCGGCGCGCAGCACCCAGTCGTACCCGATGTCCCACAGGAGCGGCCCCAAGACCGATCCCTGTGGAACACCGCACGACATCCCTCGTCGACTCCACACTCCCTCGTGACCGGGGTAGATGACGGCTCTGTCCGTCAGGTAGGCCTCGACCACACGACAGAGGTAGGCCGGCATTCGGTGATACCGTAATGCGGCCGCTATGCACCCCCAAGGCAGGGTATTGAAGGCGTTGGCGATGTCAAGAGACACCGCCAAGACGACCCTGCCCCGTGCCACCGCATCCCCTGTCGTGAGGGCCCGCACGCGCATGATGGCGTCCACCGTGGAGCGTCCTCTGCGAAAGCCGAACTGGCCGTCCGCTAGATCCGGCCCGACCCGCATCAGCCGCTCGACGAGACGGCTCGCAATTACTCTCTCCAAGAGCTTGCCCGCCTCGTCGAGCAAAACGATGGGCCGGTATGCGGACGGACTGTCCGCAGGACGCCCCGGCTTCGGAATAAGGACCAGCTTCCCGGTCTTCCAACGAAGTGGGAACTGGCCCTCCTCCATGCATGCGCTAAAGAGCCCCCTTAGTCGAGGCCCGAGGTTCCTGGTAGGCCATCGGGTCCTGGGGCGGTGTTCTTGGCCCTAAGCCGTAGCACCGCCGCTCCCAGCTCTACCTCGGTCACTTCTGGAACGTCGTCGTCGTCGCCGTCGCGGTCCGCATCGGCACCGCCAGTGGCGGAGCCATGAGCGGGGGAGTGAACTCCCCCCGCGAAGGGAACAGAGCGCTCACCACGCCCTCCACGATCTGGGGCCGGAGACTCTGCGTCAGGGGGGGGCCCGCGGTGCGGAGCTTGCCCCGCACCGCCAAGTAGGGGCGCCCCCACGGGTCTCTGTCCAGAGCCCCCAGCATCTCCTGGCGGGCCGAAGATTTGGCCCGCACTACCTCCAGTCGGAGGGCTTTCTTCGCAGCTCTGTACCCCTCGTATAGCTCCGCCTCGATGGCATCCGCATCCACAGGGCGAATACGGAGCCTGCGGTGTCTGGTGTACCGGCGTCGCGCAGCCACGCACGCCTCGCGTAGGGACGCGATTTGCGACGACCACCAGTACACCTGGCGCTGACCCCTTCCAGGCTGAACCCGGGGCATTGCCATGTCACAGATCTCGGACATGGCCTCCTGGAACCACCCAGCCTCGGCGTTGATGTCGGCAGGCCTGTCCGGTGATGACACCCAGGCCTGCACTATCGAGGCTTCCAGGAGAAGCTCCCGGTCCAGCTGCTTCAGCGCCCAACGCGGACCACTTGGGGTCCGTCGGACCGGCGCAGCGGAGGTCTGGGCGGAGACGTCAAACCGGATGTACCGGTGGTCGGAGAACGTCTCCACCTCCTCCATTACGCGCCAGTCAACGACACGCGGTGACAGAGCGGGGCTGGCGAACGAGATGTCCACCACCGACTCACCCCGCATCCGCACACACGTGGGGACGGTACCCTGGTTCAACACGACTAGGCCTACCTCTAGGGCCCAGTCTTCCACCATTCTGCCCCGTGCGTCAGTGTATCGGGAGCCCCAAGCCAAGTTTTTGGCATTGAAGTCCCCGAGAACGAGCACGGGGAGGGTTCGGAACCCGGCGACGACGAGAATAATTAGCAACCTACAAATACCCAAAACTCACAATAATAAAGACATAAAAAAAAAAAAAAACTTATTGAAATACACATAATGCGTAAAGTTTTCCATAATAACAATAACTCAAGTAGTTAATTAACACTAATTGCTTTTACACTAAACTGTAACAATAAACCAGCGTCACTAATTACCCAAAATAGTTCCACAAAATATAATTTATTTATCAAAATGGTGGGTCCATTTTCTGAACTTCTCAATTTTCCGACAATACGTCTTTGTAAACAACAGATTACGACATGGAAACCCTCCATCGCTATTTGGACACAAAACAATCTGTCATTTTGGAAAACTTCCGATCAACAAGTTATAATCCCATAAATCCTTAAAACACTGACAGGGACAATAAACTTTATAGCTTTGAACATTTTCTAGGACAAGAAAGTGGAACAAATTGCTTAGGTGAAAACCCTGTGGTGTCGTAAAGATTGAAAGCTTAGTTTCCTTGGCCGTACTTTGAAAATGTGTTACTCCTGGGGACTTACAATCTTTGGAAACAGAATTGGTATACCGTGTCCTTCTTTAATAATTGTTTTCGAATTTATTTAATTGGAAAATGATTGGCAATTGTTTTTGGGGTTGCAAAGCTCAAAAAGAACATAGAGTCCTTCAAACATCAAGGTATATTAAGGCTATTTTTATCAGAGAAACACCAGAAGATGGAACACTGAGGTTTGCAATTTCTCAGTACAATTTTTTTTTGAGAATTGAAAGATTGAGATCTCTAGAAGCTAACAAACTTCTAACTTAAGGTAATGTAATCAAAAGTTATGGCCGTTTTGACTTTGTAAAGGAATTATATTTTGTAGTTTAAACATTTGGGTGCAAAGTTCTCCTTTCAATAATATAATAAATATGAAAGTTTGTCTGATAATCTTTCATGCAAAAACTACTGAACGGGTTTTGATAAAACTACAGTAATATAGCTTATACATCAGAGAAGCACATAGGCTATTAAAACATCTATTTTATTTATTTTTATTTAGAAGAAACAAACAACAAACAGCTAGAATATACAATAGTAGAGAAGAAAAACACACAAAGCTTATAAACAATATTCTAGCCCAAACACTGTCCAGGTCATAACTAAAGAATATAATATAACATATACAATAAAACTTCATGACCTTCGGAAGTGGGAGAGCAAGGAAAAAACATAACATCATCATCTCCCTAGCCTTTTCCCAACTATGTTGGGGTCGGCTTCCAGCCTAACCGGATTCAGCTGGATACCAATGTTTTACGTGAAGCGACTGCCTATCAGACCTCCACAACCCAGTAACTGGGCGACACGGTACCTCTTGGTTAGACTGGTCAGATTTTCCGACTTACCTGTAACGATTGTCAAAGTTCTACGAATGACAACCGGGACCAACGGCTTTACGTGCTTTCCGAGGCAAGGGATGTCAGTGATGTCCAAGATATACTTTAGAAAGTACATAATATGAATTGAAAAACAGTGAAACATTGAAAGGAAAAACATAACATAATTGCGGGTAAAATTGCGGAAAAGAGCTTAGAGACAAGACATACAAGACTCAGAGTGGGGCAAGTTGGTACAGAATATTTCTTGTATGCAATGCAGTCAAGAGTACATGAAGTTTTAAGCTTGCTGTGTGTTTCGTCCTCTACCACTACGGCGATTACAATAAGAGCGTTACAAAATCCGACGTGTAAGGCTCCGTAAGCTCTTACATCTAAGAGGCAGCTGCCTGCTGGCGAGGTACTTGTATAGATGTGATATGTTTTAACATCACATCATGTTCTACCAAAACCAAAGCAAAAGATTTTAAAATAATTATCACTCACAAAAATACTACAGGCGCTGCGTTTTACGTACGTAATAACAAATTTTGCTACAACATAACAAGCAGGCGCTTAAAATGAAGCGTCATCATCCCATACTAGAGTTGTTTTCCACAAAATATGGAAAATAATGTACGTAAATAAATTTAATGCTAAAACGTAAGTACTAATTACGTGAATATGATCCGAATTTGGCTCGGTTCTGTGTTGTTTTAGTGGAGAGCCAGTTTGGCAAATATACTAATGAGGCGCCGACGAGTTATGTGATGTTCACCCCCAATCAGTTTCGCAGATTTACTTAAAATAGGTTATGTTTTAATAATGTCAATGCGCTATTAAGCCTCTTAAATACGTATTAGTTAATGTTGATGACGCCATTGTTTGATTTTATTTTATAAAAGGAAAACTACAGTAAATATTTAAAATAGGTAAAAAACGGCCGTTTAGAAGTTTTCATTAACCTTTCAACAACTTAGCGACAGCCGGCTGTCGGGCTACTATTGTCTTTCTATTGTGTGTCGAATCACGTGTTTTCGAAGGTTTAATAATAACGTGGGTGACTAAAACTAAGACGATAACAGCTTAGGATAGACGAGGGATAACACGAGAACGCTCATACAAGTAAAAATATACCCAAAATACATAACATTTTGTAGTGTTATGAGATATCGTGTAATAGAATATAATATTAAACTTTAACCTTCTAACTCAAACAATTTACACATTCGGGCATGTCTGAGAAATTCGTTAGTCAAATTATAGTAGCACTGAGGGTCAACATAACTTAAGTTTCTAGTACTTTACTATCAAAATGAGTCATTGTTACTTGTAATAATAATGTAAAAAATAATCAAGAACGAGTTTCACTCCGTATAAATCCACTAACGTATTTTCAATTTACATTTATGTTTAAAAAAATATTACTTAACGTTGAAATTGCTAGGCTAATGAATAATAAATAAGGTCTAAAAATAGTGCAATAATAATTTAATAAATCAAAAATTATTTAAAGTCCATGTTTCCTCACGCTGCTTTCTTTTGCCCATGACTGTGATGCCCAAGAGAAACCTCAGAGGGTACAATAGAGAGAAGTGACATAGGTTTCCCAATTTCAACCTACCGCGTGCTTTAACTACTGGTAAAACTTCCATAGTTAAAAAAAAAAACATAAAAAGGCCAACTTACCCCAGATTAATTTTTGTACTTTTACAATAACAAACTCAAGTTAGACCTACTTTTTCGTGTAACAAAGTAGATAAATAAATTAAATCCTTAGAGAACTCACACACGGTCATGTGAACCAAAACAAAGCAGAGGTTGAACTATGGTAACCAGACAACTGATAAAGATACACATTTGATTTATAAATATACATATTTTATTATTAAAGATAAATTACACCCAGAATTTTACCTACATTTTCACCCAGATGCAATAACAATGCAGTTATTAACAAAAAACAAATGATTAAAATTAAAATTAGCCAACATCTTGTTAAAGACAAAACTAGAACATCAATAAAGTATTTTTAGTACCAATTAGATAGTTCGCTTACACAGAAAGGCACTAGAAATGGAGCAAACAGTATGTTGCCTGCAATTATCTTTAGACTACTAAAGTATGGACAAGCTAAAGTTTTCAAGCTGGCTAAGTCTATTTTCGCTTGGAACAAGACATCAGACTGTGATACTGAATTAAAAATCATAGGTTATTAAGAAAATTCTAAAAACGTATTCGAGATTGCTGTCCCATAAAAGTAGCGACCGGCAAAGTAACCATGAGCATCCATAATTTCTTTTCATATTATTTTACATTATTGGAGAAAAGTTATGCAGGTGGAGAAAAGCTTGTAAGCTTGGGCTGTAACTAGGCAATTATGGTTTTGGCTTCGGCTCGGTAAAAATTTAACCTTCAGGGTTTACGCGTACTTACTTATTCAGCTCGGGCTCCGCTGAACGATTTTGGTCATACACTGAAAAAAATGTTCGGTCCTATCACGATTTTTTGTTGATTTTACCAAACTTCTTAAGTTGGCGTTACCAAATTGGTAGATTACACCTATGTTTTGTAAATTTTTCAAAAAAATCTATTTTTTTTTTAATTGTTGGAAACTTAAAATTAATTATCCGTGGATCCACCTAAGACTCTCCTGACACATCTGCAGCGGTTCTACAACTTCTGAAGTTGGCGTTGTGCCAAATTTATTTGGTAGATCCAAATAAATTTGGTAACCAACTTAAGAAGTTTGGTAAAATTAACAAAAATTCGTGATAGGACCGAATATTTTTTTCAGTGTACTTATATACTAGGTACCTGTATTTTTATAGATTACTCAATTCTAAAATTATTGATAAACATTTTCAGTTTTTTCACCAATATAGTACAGAAAAATCATTTTCAAATAGAATCTTAGTGACATAGAATAAATCTAGCAACAAAGGAAAGTACTCCATCTGTAACAACAAAACCATTTCCACAGAGCTATTCAATTCGTTCTCAAGAAGGGGAACCTTAGCAATACGAAATATTACTTACAATTTTTTTCTACGTCGAACCTTCTTTTTATATGACTCTTACGCCGTTGTTACAAGGTATAAATTGCAATGGCAGACGCGCATTTGTGAAATGTAACAACACTATAACAAAAAAATTGCTCGATGTTTTTCCGATATCAACTATCATTCTGACATCCAGTGCCGTGTTTTATATTCATAAAGACTATTGGTATTCTGAATATGGTTCTGTCTGAATGTGATTCATTGTTTTTTCAATATTGTTGTTTGAGATACCTATTGTTGGGCAGAAATGCGTGCAGAGGGGTCAAAGTTTGGGCAAGACTGGCAATTTTTGAAGAAAATCCAGCAAAGGTAGCTTTAACTTTTCAAACGGATTCATAAGAAAGAAGTTGTTAATTTTTTTTTAGTTTGTCCTTTTTTGTACGTTCGGCGGATTGGGTAAGTATTGATTTGATTGGAATATTTTTTTTAATTCGAATAAGTACTTTCCCGACATGAGTATTTCAAAATTAAAGTTTCGATTGTTTTTTTTTTTAAGTCAGAATTTATAGATATACTTTTGGAGGTGTTTACCTCCAAGAAAGAAGGATCACTTCAAAAATAGTGATTTTAATCGCACTGAAATAACTAACAAAAAGTAAACAAATAATAAACTACTGCCAAAGTCATAAAAGGAAAAAATTGCAATTCAAAACAAAAAAGCACTTAAACAGCTTAATCATCTGTATCCACTTACGCCAACACTAATAAACAGTCCCGGACAAGACGTCCGCCCTTCCCATTAAATAGTTTCACAACTAATCAAGAGGACACAATATCCATAACTTCATTAAAAGCCGCAAAACATTTCAGAAACTCGATTATTATGCCCATAACGGTTCAGCGTCTTTTTATGGCCAATAAAGGACATGTTAATATTCAATACGAAGATTTTATAACAAAACTTTTCTCGTTAGTTCCAAGTTTCCGAAGTACAAGACTTGGGGTCCGTGGCCTGCATAGTGCATGGTTCCTATACTTTTTCAGCATGCGGTGACACAGCGGGTTTTTGTAAACGGGTCACATAGTGCCCGCAATACGGTGGACTGGCAAGTCTAATATGGGCATACCTTATGTAAGCTTGTCTGGTTTTCAATAAGTGGACGAAGAGCATTGGGTTTACTTTGTCAAATTTATTTATTTATTTATTTCTACCGATATAAGTAGGACCTAGATACTTCCAGAAAACGATAATAATTATTAATGCCCATTAGTACTTATTGTAGTTTTCTACTGTCAAAGGTGACCGGTAGAATTTGTTTAGCGTACTTCTCTAGTTGTTGAATGTACAAATTGCAATAAAAATATATTTGGAGTTTACCTCCTTTTTCTCCTAATTTTTAAAGTAACTATTTTGCTTGTAACGCTAATCAAATTCTTATTTGTTTTATGCATTGATTTTGGATACATTAAAGTATGTAATATTGCTGGATTAATGACAAATTCAAGATTCGTGGGTATTGGCAAAACTAAGCTCAATTTTTCTTCATATTTTCAAAATGTTTATACTAAGACAAAGCTAAACGAACAAAAGAGCAAAATCTAGAAACTATTACACTCATCTAAATATGATTTGATTATTTTCATAAGTTCCAGCAACATTTACAATTCTGCTATCAAGTCAGAAATTGTCTACCCAACACATACAAACTTCGTCCCACATGCCATTCATTCAGTGTTATACATACTAGACACTTGATTTAATTACACCCATCCAAAGGGCCTAACATATACGATGATAGACGTGAAGGAATGTAATCCAACTATGATCCTCCATTTAACTTTAAACTCAATTTGTTGTTTAATTTAGTGTATTATCCGTTGAAGGCTTTTAAGTAGTTTTTAATACCATGTCGTTACGGACTTTGTCTAAATCTAGGATAAACTACATCTAATATCTATCCTTCTTATAAACTCTTGGGGATAAAATCCTTTAGTAAGAAATTGCTAGTTCAGAATTTTAAGATACCGGAGAAGATTTTAAAATTATGGGACGGCTAAGTAGTAGATCGATCATTATTTAAGTGAAGTAAGGAGACTAAAAGAAATGTATTTTTAGTTATAAGGTATAAAAACGGGGAAAGGAAACGTAATAAAATTATGCAGGAATTTTTTCGATGACTCTTTTCCCTCTTTTCCTGGCTTGTAATTTCCGTAAATAAAATAAAATATTACATTCACGATAATAATATTTTCCGAAACTTATGACTTTTATAATATGTCAAACGAACAACACATTGAAACCTATATCATCCAAACAATGGCGTCCAGAATCTTCGGACCAACATTCAAATTGGCTTTCGTTAATCGTGATAGGTCCCGAAATTTCAACCATCCATTCATTGGACATGCGTAAATCGGGATTAAAATATATCGGTCCACAAATTGGGCTCAATTCTGTAGGCAGTTAGCGTAATCCGTCTTTGTAATTGGTTTTGCGGGTAGTTCGCAGTAAGAGTTAAGTGAATGCTTGACACTTTTGTTTCGATTTAAATTACATTTTTAGGTGTACCGAAAGTTCGGGAAAGGTAAGTTTTGACACGTGAATTTTCAATTTCGCGTTTTTAATACTTCTTTTTTGATGTTGCTATGTACACTCGAATTAGGCAACTGTGAGTCGAGTTTTTTTTATTGAACCTTCGAACACACGTGATTCGAGACACAATAGAAAGACAATAGCAGCCCGACAGCCGGATGTCGCTTGGTCGTCGGAAGGTTCATTTGTAGTTCTTGATATTTTTTTATCGGACGTTCGAATATTTTTGGTTTGTCATAGATCAAGTTTCATCGACCCGGAGAAGCGACAGCATACTGGAAAATGCAAGGCAGGCCTCCCGCAAGATGGACTGATGATCTCATCAAGGTCGCCTGGTCCCGTAGAAAGCGGTTGACGCAGGACCGATGCATGTGGAAATCTTTGCGGGAAGCCTTGGTTCAGCAGTGGACGTCATTAGTGATGGTGTATGTATAGGTCCGATTCTTTAGAGGGTTTGGTATGTTATTCATAAAAATAATTATATAAATTAATCATCACAAGAATTAGGATATAAAAGACTTAAAATCAGTTCCCACAACGCTTCACTAACTTTCGCCCCTTCTTTGACAACATTCTAAGACAAAATTCTAAACTCCACATCTGCGTCCATATTCAATACTTGTTGTTTGATCTGCTAATTGTTTTGAATAATTTATTTCACTTGACGAGTAATTAAGAAGTTTGTTAGAGACTAGGTACTTTTATGTTAATACTATAGAAATTATGCTGGTTTTAAGTACGTGATCAAAGTTCTAATACGTTGAAACCTTTCTGAATATGTATGGGATGTACTGTTGTTTCTATTTGTTTGTCTACTGATTATAAAGGGATCAAACTTCTAAGAGGTTCTTTGTTTATTTATCATAACGTTGGATTCTTAGGTATTTACTGCTGTCTTCTTTGAGTGTTTGTGAAACTGACAAGGGAATTTTATTCTGCGTTTAATTTATTCAAATCTTTGGCTTACATGTTGATTTAAAACTCCGTGTTGTTTTCGAACAGGTTTAAATCTAAATAAAACAAAAAAGTTACACAACTTTCTTGTTTTGATTTGTCGGTACAAAAAATAAATCGGGAAAAATGCGGTAAAGGTGAGAACACATCACTATATTGACGGATTTTTCCAGTTTACATATTAGGCCAGATGGATAATTCTGGAACGGATTAAATGGACAGGGTGACATCGATTGGCAGACCGCGATGTGATACCTACTCGTACATTCAACATTATAACCGCAACTGGAAATTCGTTTCGCGGTATTTGCATACGTGGCTACTGGTATTACCCAGTTTTTGTTACGTCACACAAGTGTATTTAATAGATTAAGGATATAATTTAAATGATCAACAAAAAAAACTTTTTGGCTACCAAAATGGATGAATGGTCACCAAATTTTGCTAGGTTAGGTTAGGTTAGAACTGTGACCACACAGATCTACTAGTGATTCATATAAAGTTTTAGTTTTCAGTCAAATTCATATAAAAACCAAATTGGATTTAGTTCATAATATTTTAAGAAGCGTTATTTGGTGACCATTTATACATTTTGGTAACCGTTTAGAACTTTTTTGGTAGTAAAATTGGTACTTTTTTGGGCGGTGTTTAAACACAAGCCAAAGATTACATGTGAGTACTTTAATACGTGTTATGTGAAAAAGATGAAATAAATAACATCTACTACATCACCAACTATGAAAGTTAGTTAATTTCTGTAAAGTCGCGCCATTAAAAAAAATGGCTTCAAATGATTTAATCCGCAATTTTTCATAAAAATTACCCTGTGCCCTGCCAGGGATAATTATGTCTAATTACCAGTGTAGCCCTGTCCACAGTGGCGTGTAAATGTACTTGATATAAATCAAAATTCCATACATTAATATGTATATGGAAAAATTAAAATATTCAATACAATAACAGATAAGGCTATGACATTGTGTGTCTTGAAATTGTCCGGTGTTTTTGTTTAAAAGAGAGCAGTAATAATTAATTAGACAGAACGTTCTTATTTAGGTAGTTACCTAGCACCGTAGTGTTAAGGTTTAGACAACACCTAATTACATCATCAAAACATTTAAAACACTCGCCACAAATAAACAACGGACGAAGGATAAAAAATATCCACAAAAGCGAAAAAAAAAGAAAAACACGCCCCGAATCGCCGCTTTTAAGCTGAATATTAAAATGGGGTAAGCACAAAGCATGGTAATCCATTTACGTAATTTTATTTTGAGTTCGCATAACCGAACTGTCATTCCTTGTGACGCTATATAAATGAACTGAAAATGACTTGCTATACCTCAATGATGGATTTTTAAATGCTAGCGACACTGTAATGGGGTTGGGTAATTTATGGGCTTTCTGAAATACTTTGAGTACCTGTTTATGTATAGGAAATTTGGAAGAAAATTCGTATGAAAAGAGTAAGAAGCATTTTCTGTTAACAACGAAATTCACGAGTCATTTTCTTGTACATTTGACTTGAATGTGTTAGGGTGACATTCTGAGCACTTGTATGAAAGGGGCTGATTATATGGAGCACATTATGTTGCCTACATGGTTATAAATTATCATATAAATAGGCATTGAAGAACACTGAGAGAACATTGGCGAATCTGGGCTATTACCATTACAATTACAGATGTACTCGACGACCAACCGACAGCCGGCTGTCGCGCTTTAACCTTTCAACGACCAACCGACAGCCAGCTGTCGCGCTGCTATTGTCTTTATATTTTGTTTCGAGTCACGTGTGTTCAAAGGATTTTAGGACATCATTGACATTCCGGGTTATTAAAAATTTAAAGCGGTTGGTCTATTTGCTATTCTTAAAGCTTTGACAGGTTACGAACAGTTAGAAGTTAGGAAGTTAGAAATTAATGTAATAAGGGTTACATATCTAGTAAACTGGGTTGCGGGGATCTAATAGGGAGGTGCTTTATGTGAAACACTGGTAATCTGATGAATCGGATTAGACTAGAAGCTAACTTAGGGTTGGCATAGGTGGGAAAACAGTAATAAAATCATGAAATACCTTTAAGAATGTTAATGTATTAGTTAACATTAACCTTTCAACGACCAAGTAGCAGCCTGGCTGCTGCTTCGTATTGTGTCCCGAATATCGTGTTCGAAGGTATACAACTGATAGTAAGTCGAACAATTCCCTCTTTCATTTTTCTTCTCACTCAATTATGGAATGTATTCTGTTACAGATTGAATGTAAAATGTGTTAACATAAATTTGTATATTTTTTTATTTATATTCCTCGTAAAAACAAGTATTAATTTCTATGTTTCAAAGTTATTAGCCATATCTAAATAGTTAGGACCCTTTATTGTATTTTTTCGCAATTGTAATCGATGCTATATATTTTCCTTTTTTTGTTATAATACAATATAACAAAAAAGGATAGTGACAGTGGACAGGAAGTGGAAATTACTTTTCTTTTCTGATTAATTTCGTTCCAGTAGGTATAGTTGAACCCTTCAACTCTCCGTGACATTAACGTAAGGACACCACAACCCAGGTTGAAGTACTAAAATATAAATCTTTATGTTTTTTATAAGAATTAAACAAAGTCCAAACCGTATTCAGAACGTCCACGGCTCCTGAACAAAGCCTCTAGCAAATCTAGCATAAAATAAAATCGCAATAAACTTCCACGCAAAAACATTTTGCATAAAGCATCCGAAGATACGCCAACAAATTAGCATCTATTTCACTGGATATTTAAACACAACTGCGACAAAACAACGAATTTATTTCCCCAACAAAACTCCATTTAACAGCCAGAAAAGAAAAACGATTCAGTTCACTAGTTACAAATTCACTTCGCAAACTGTTAAAAGATTCCCATCAAAAACTACTTCTATGCTAAGTGAATGATATCAAAAAACAATAAGCTGTTATAATAAACGGGAAACAATTTATAAAACTTGAACTGGGAACATTGAAATCTGTTCTGTGCGCGCGACTTTTCAAAGTCACCCGTAATTCATATTTCTGCAGTCTTTTAAGAATTTTCTTTTGAAACAAGTGTTATAAGAAAATTTTCTATTTCATACTCCACGGAGTACGGCTTGGGGACAATTCGGTATCTGTTTTATTAACTTTCTTCAGTTCTTGAGCTGATGTAATGGATGATGATTTTAATGTAAAATATTTTCAAGTGACTTTTTGTTTCACTTTATTTGCTGATGTAAATTTTACTTGGATGTCTTGTGGTTAAGGTTCTGTATGCACTTTGGCTTAAAAAAATTGTTTATGAGATTAGTGGAATTCATGGTAGTTATTTTAAAATCATTGCAATTGAAGGCTCTGAAAATAGGGTGTTTCTTACTTCGACCATGAATACCTACACAAGTTTAAATCAAAGTTTTTAAGTAGATTCTACTAATACATATAAAAAATACCTCTGCAAAGGTAACAGCTATTGATGTGATCAAGAGACTGGCAGCCTTTATCCAACTATGTAAGGGTCGAGGGGCTTCCAGGCCAATAAGTATAAATTAATTATAAGCTACATAGATAAAAACGAATTTCAAAATATGTTAGCCCAAAACTTGAGAACAGCGGGACCTATTATGTTAATTTTTATCATAAACATTTATGAAACCTAAAAAAAAAGAGATCTGACGACAAAATTTGTACGAATCGTTCTTTTAATTGTGGAAAGAGTTAACTTTTCTTTTCCTATTTTTTTTTTACAATCAACACCATACTCTTTATATTAGATAAGCCTAGATAAGCGGTTACAATAGGTTTTAATTCGTTGCAGGATTCAAGACAGTTGATACGTTTTTCCGGGACTCATTTTTCGCGTGGTGTTGCGCGTTCTTTGAATGAAACAAATGAATTTTCCAAATTCCGCATATTTACTTTATCCTTTACAAAACATCCAAAGAACATTTCACTGTATAGGCTTTAAATTTCACAAAGTACTTACCAATATTACTACAAACATAATTTGAAACAAAATTCTAAATACGTTTCAATTAGGATTATTTTGAACACATAATAATGACGATGTTGTATCTTCAAATATTCCTTTTGAGTCAGTTTTAAGCTCAAATAAAATGTACAAAGTTGGAAGTGTGTTTACCTTCTTCGGTTCAGAAATATGATCACTAATCACGCCTCTGAACTGGGTAGGGATTTTGATTTCACTCTTCATTGGCACGTATTTCAAATAATGGATTCTTAGGAGTTTTGCTCTTTGAGCTGTATTGAATGAGCTGTTGAATCAGAGGGAGGCTTTTAATATTACAACATGAAAAAATACTGTGTTGTGAATATTGAGAAAGCTTTATTTTGTTACTAGCTTTTGCCCGCTGCTTCGACGTCAAAAAAATTATTTGACCTTTTCTATGAAATGTCTCTGTACCAATTTCAATATTTTAAGCGTGAAAGCATAAAGACAGATAAATAGTTACTTTCGCATTCATAATATTAGCATGGATTTCTTATACGGACTAAGCTCGCCATAGATTTGCTCTGCTCATATCTTGTTTGTGTGAGCGAGCGTGAGGTTTGGGTTTGATGATTCCTAAATCTGGCAAAGTGATATAAATTTTCCTCCCAAAAATCCCATGTAACGACGAATTTCTGTAACAATTTGTTGGCTTCGTTATGGCAGTTTTTATTTCAATTAATGACGTAAGATTCTGCGAGATATAAGACTTTATTTGGTTGGTTTCACCTCAAAAATACGTACAATTGTGAGTCCTGCAACCAATCACTCTATGGATGTATCAATCTGTCCCGTCGAGCTTCAAAAGTAAATTAATAGTGTGCTAGCACACACATATATGCACTTTAATATTATAATAAGTGTACTTGGATAGTCTCCAATCAGATTAGCCGTGATCGAAATTCGTGTGGGGGAATAATAAACAGACTAGAATTATACCTGTGTGACCAATTCCTTGATGTTATCGTTTAATTGGTTTTCTTGTAAAAGAAAGGTGATTATTACATTTTATATGAGACGAAAAAAATATTTATAAATATAGAATGTTTTAAGAAAACCTACTCGATTGTCCCTAGAAAAGTTTCATGACATAGCAAAATTCAAAATGGCCCCACTATGCATTATTCCTACACTAAATTTCGTGCTTGTATTCAGCGCCGTATTTCCTACCCACAGTGACACAAGGTTCCTGCTCGGAAACAAAATTACCGAAACACTATGCCAAACAAAATATCACCCTTAATATTAAGGTGTTAAGTGTTTTTGAAGCTGCTTAAGTAAAAATTGCACTTCATTATTTGACAAACGATTTAAAGGTGACTTGCAAAATTTATCGCGATTTTATTTTTGCATCCACGCCCCAGTTGACAAAGAACGCAACGATAAATTGTTAAAGGGTTTACGTTAGGTATTTTTCCATTAAACAGGAATTTCTCATCTACAGGTGCTGCGAAACGTGCATTGTGCTTTGAAGTATTATTAACATGCGAGTACTTTTACCGGTGTGAAGTTGACCCCATATTATCTTGGTGATAAAGGTGCCTATTGTTGGTGTTAAAAAGAAAAACGTGTTCTGCTCATATAATGCGCTTTTGACAACCGATTTTAAACTTTAGCGGTTTAGTAATTAAGTAATTAATTATACGTTGAATATTGTTGATTGTTTGATGGGTAGTGAAGTACTGTCAAAGATCTACGAATGACAACCGAGACCAGTACGTGCTTCCCGAGTGATTGTCAGTAGCCAAACTTAAGCTTGGAACACACGACAACGATTTATCGTTACGATCTGACCTGTGCAGTTCGTTTGTGCAGTTTTATCGAATGTGTGGACAAAAATCGAGGCAGATATCGTGATAAACTGCATAAGCCAACTGCGCAATCAGATCATAACCCTATGGTATTAACAACTCTTAGCTAGTTATATCTTATCGTAGATAAATTGTCGTCAAGACCCCTTAAATCTGGAGCTCTACTGATATTGAGGGCTGGGAATAAAGATAAATCAGAACTAATGTCAGTTTGCAGTCAAAATCCCCAACAAAAACAAAAGTACTAACTTTCAGTACCACACAACACTAAAAACGAGAAATAGTCGTTGAATTCAAGACACTTTGAATACAGAAATTCAACTCGATAAAAATATTCTTACCGTATTACGGAGGAAACGTCTGGAATCTGTGAATTCTGTAAGTGAATATTGAAAGATCCATAACTTAGACATGTATCTATGTTCGGGGAACATTTCTATTACTTTTCCTATGACTGTAAAGTGAAAAGATTAAGAATTTATTTGTTGCGTTTTCCTGGTAAAAACTTTAGATACAATCATTATAGATCGAGATCGACCTTTTGAATATACAGAATATGTACAACTCTGATCCCCAAGATACAGACTTATGTCTAGTTTGGGTATCATTGTTCTATCAATAATGTATTTGTACTTGATGATTAATAAACTTAAAAAACTTAAAAACTTAGATATTTGTGTTTGTCATACCACCACAGGTACCACGTCTATCTATCAAATAGGCTAATTTTTATTTTGTATAATAGTCAACTGACTGACTGTTGATATATCAACGCACAGCCCAAGCCGCAGGTCTAGAATTTAGATGTTATGTTTCTTAGATTACGAGTATGTTTGTGAAGAGGAAATTATAGTAGTTAGTTATTATATTAAGAACGTTTTTGGATATTCGACCCTTAAACCTTCGAACACACGTGATTAAAGACACAATGGCAGCGCGACAGCCGGCTGTCGCTTGGTCGTTGAAAGGTTAAAGGGGTAAAATGGAATTATGATATGAAATGATATGGAATGGAAAATTTATTTCTACGCGGGTGAAGCTGTGGGCCAAAGTTAGTTACTTGTATATGTATAGTTTTCTGCTGACCATAGTATTATATTATAAGCTCGGCTTATGTTATGGGACAGTGATCATCTAAATTTTATACATAATAAAATTGTTAAAGTAAAAAAGAGAAATTAGAAAAGGTTATAAAACGAGAACCTACGTAACATTTTCTCTATAACAAGATTATTTTATTTCTTTGTTGTTATATTTGGAGACCTACAGAATTAGAACTAAGTATTAACAACTTTCACCTTTAATGACCTTTGAACTTTCTTTGATAATTTAAAACTGCCTGTAATAGTTTTATTGATTTAAATGCTTTGATTTGACTTTATTAAAAATCAACAAAAAGCCAATGTAATTATTTATTACTTCATTGGACGGCAACTCACCTGATACCCACTTAATTGACGTATTTAATTCTACCAACAGAGATCTGCATTTCTTGAGACCTGGCAGATTCCTTATTCACACACAAAGGTGACATATTACACGAGCAGTTTACCGCCAAACCAACATTGAAATATCCTCCGACTATTTCTTTGGAAAAACATCGTTAAGTAATATTTCTAGTTGTACACATCTATAAAAACCAGATGACAAAAACAAAGTATTGTCTGGCAAACCAAGTATCGAAAACTAAACTTTGAATTCGCACACAAGTAAATACCCTTGCTCATTCACGAGCACTTTTTTCGCTCTCTCTGTTTGACAGATGACCTTGTTAAAGTCACAGTCCGCTGGATGCAGGAAAATGTTGGGTTATGGGCTGATGATGATAATGACGATGATGCTTCTTCACTTCAACTCAAACCAAAGCAAAATAAACACGACTTACACAAGTCACGTGCGTTTTTTTTTTGGAGCGGGAAATCTTCAGGTAACGTCTCCCGCCCTTGGCGCGGCGGAGGGTGTGTCAGACTTTTACTGACTAAAACCCACTCATGTTCCTTAAGTTGCAATTTATGTTCCGGGGTGACGGTAACTATTATAAACATTCCGCAACCAGTCATGTGCCATCACGCTTTCGCTTAAAGTTATGCTTGTGATGCGTCGCTCTCCAGTACCAACCAACGTCCGAACGCAACGGCGATGTATATATAGCAGAACTTACTGAGCCAAATTTTTGCTTAACATATCGCAATCAACTTTAACGCAGTGTTTAAATAATATCTACAACGACGTTGCAAGCGGCTAAACAATTTGCCTCCCTTATTAAACTCTTGCATAATCACAAAAAATGAGCACCTAATCTGCAATATTTTTACTTTATAATCACGCTATAACAACCTACTTACCGTCTTAAGGAGCCAGTGTCGTTGACGAAAATTGATCTACAGAGGTTTCTACCAAAGTTGAGATGGAAATTCTAAAATTAATGTTAGGGTTAGCATACACGACGACACGCGACAATCACTGTCGTCGACCTGGGGTTCCAGTCTGCTGTTGCAATAGTGGTTCAATGGTTGATTTTTCACTTGTAATGCCAAACTTGTGTCACGTTTCCCATAGAAAAACTGTCAAAGTTATCAAATAACCGGTCCGATGACTGGTCATTGACACACGTTTGCAACAGCAGACTTGAGCCCCAGATCGAATATGGAATACTAAATTACGACTCCAAATTGTGAATAAAATATATGAATGAATAAGATATTTTAGCGTTAAAGACAGTTGCCGTAGAGATGAACGCTAGTGCTTAATCATCATCATCTCTTCTTTCAAATTATGTTGGGGTTGGCTTCATGCATGGAATGTAAGATATAAAGAAAATATTTTTAATAGAGATACATAAAGCTCTGATAATATCAACACTTACATTTACAAGAACGACACTGGTTAGAAAGCAATGTTTCAACTTTATGCTACATATCAATTCGCCTCAATATCCCAGACTATAGACCGAACGACATAAAAAGTCGCTCGTCACAATAACGCCATCGACATTATGTCATGTCGTATAGTCGTGTATCTTTACCTTAAAACTCGCACGTAATCTCGCTTGGGCAAAATGTACGTAACACCTCTTACAATGGCTGTCCCTTCATATTAAGGAGGCCTTTCGCCTCCCGGGATTATATGGCCGTAGTAACCGAGGTCTTAGAACGGTAAGTACTTCTTGTTGCAGAATGAAGCGGGGAATTATGTATTGATTAAATCGTTCTGATATACGATGATGTCGTATGAGAATAGGGATGTTGACTACATCAAAAGAATGACATTCTGTTTAGTCCGTCTGTTAGACAGTCCAAAAATACTGGACACATATTTTTTGCTTCATCAAATTAATAACAAAATACAAAGATAAAGAGCATCAAAGTTCCGGAGAGGGGCTTGTGACGTCACTTCTGAGTAAAAATTATACAAAGGCGTGACGTTTCACGAAACTTCAACGCACTGTATTGTCGTCATTTTCTGTTTACGAGAAAAAGGAAAAAATACGTGTCCCAAATTTTTTGATTATCTAACTGACGGACTAATTACTTTTTTTTGTCATCTCGCCTATTGAGAGGGTTTGTTTTGATTTTGTATTCAATGGTCGGTATACACAACGATTACGAACGATTTGACTGCTTCGTTTGAGCAACTTTATCAAACGTGATCGACGCAGACATCGTGGTCGCGTGGACCCTTTATGGGCGTTCATTAAACTGTAAAAACCAACTACGCATTCAGACTGTAACGATAAATCGTTCTCGTGTGTACCGAGAATAAGTTAGTCACCTTTTGCTTTCAACTTCTTCATCATCAATATATATCGTAAACATAAATTGAGAGTTCCCGCATACAATTTATTGTTGAACAACGATTTATTTTTATTTTATTATATTGCAATCATAGAACGTACACATAATATTGTCAACTCGATAGTTTCTCGACATGAATGACAAAACACACTGTTTATCGATTTGCTTTTGATTAAAAAGTTGAATAAAGTTGTATTGATATGCGCAAAATATTCACTAAGCAGCCGATCCGCGTTCAGCCTCTGCTAAACTTAATTATGCACATGATAAAATGGAGTCTTATGTTAATACGACGAAGATAATAAGAAAAAAAAACGACGAGTGACTGTAACAATGGTCGCCCACTAAAAAGTATTTTTGCATCTATCAACAGCACGCATTGTAATAATTACAAGCTTAGCAATTTGTATTACACATGTTACTTCCTACCTTTTTCTTGGTAAATATTATTACAGCAATGCAAGTATTTACTTTCTAAAAGAAAAACCTTGAATAAAGAAAACAAAAAATATATTATTAATACTAACAATAACCCCATTCTAAAACACTCACACCCAATTACCATTATAGGCATCAGTAATTTTGAAACGAATGTTAGTAAAAAGGTTTCGCTCACTGAGTATCAATAGTACAAGCTATAAGGCTAATGTATGAACGCTAGTGAAACCTTTTGGAAAACCATTTGCTGACTAGTGGAATGCAATACAAAATGACGTTTAAATCGAAGTTGCATTGGTTCAAAATTGCAAATTGCAATTGACGTTTACCGGGGTATGGGGAGAAACAAAAAAAATCTAACTACAAAACTGATGAAGGGATAGTTCTTACTGAATTGTATATTTTTAATGACAAAACATTAAATTCACATCTATTGATGCATAAGAAACGAGAAAATTGAAAATACCTAATCGAATATTTTTAAGTAGGACAAAAGCATACTGAGTTAATCTTAATTTTTTTTGTTATTTACGTTCTTGGATAAATGTACTACAATTTTAAAAAATAAAATTTTTTAATCTATGCTCGTACGTTTTTCTTTTTGGGGTAGTTCTTAAATTTCCGCCGCCATTTTGTTTATTGCGTAATGGCCGAGGGGCAACCAATACGCTTTGGATTCAATTAAAACTGTGTAGTTGGTTCTAAAGCTGTGTATTCAACAAAAAAATAACAGGAATCCACAGGCAGGGTTTAAAATAAATTGCTATTACTGTTTAAGCTGACTGTAAAAGTTCGATGTTATATCGTTTGCTATAATATTCATACTTTATTAAAATACAACTATGAACCAAGATGCATACGTAACATAAGCGATATGTTTTGTAATGACAACACAAACATTAAAGACAAAATAGAAGAGAGACAAGCAGTGTTTATCTTTTTCTTTTTTTTTTCAAAATGTGTTCAGCCATTTAGTAGTCATTAGGGAATTTATTTATTTTTTAATATGTACCATACATTTGTATGTCTGTTTTATATTAAAATGTTATAATAATATGTCAAACATAACCCTCGTTTTTTATCCCTCCCGAATCGAGGTTAGAAATACGTATGACATGGGCGGGAGGGAGTGTCTGTGCCTTCGGTTGCCCTGTATGTTCCGGGGCCGCGGTAACTTTTAGAACTATTCCGCAACCTCGGCAGTATGAAAATGGCTTCCTTGTCTTATTAATACTCCACAGCCTAACCGATATGGATAAACACACGCATCCTACAATTTGTTTACTTTACATTACAATAATATTGTGATCCGTTTTATTTCGTGGAGATGTATTCCTTTGTGTTGGTATTGATTTGGGAATGCCTCTCTAACACTTCAAAAGCCTTTGTTATGTGAGAGAATGTCAATGGCATAGGTCTAGATACCACAATTGAATTTAATGGTGGAATGTGCTTTTTATCTAATATAACAATGTTTTTGTAAACTTATTTCGTACAAAGAGTGGTGTATGTCTATCTTGCATGAGGTTGGGGGTACAATACCTAGTACCAAGAAGATTTATTCAATAATAGCTTCTGCCCGCGGCTTCACTCGCGTTAGAAAGAGACAAAAAGTAGCCTATGTTACTCTCCATCCCTTCAACTATCTCCACTTAAAATCACGTCAATTCGTCGCTCCGTTTTGCCGTGAAAGAAAGATAAACATACAGACAGACAGACAGACACACATTCCCATTTATAATATTAGTATGGAGTCTTATCCTTCGAACACACATGATTCGTAAAACAATAGAAAGACAATAGCAGCCTGACACCCGGCTGTCACTTGGTCGTCGAAAGGTATCTATTTACCTCTAAAACCTGCAATTTTAAACTGTATATCTTTGACAACCTATACGTATCTTTACAGAAGCAAGAAAGTTCGACAATCTATCTAAAAGAGACGACACCCAATCGTGTTACACAGTTACTGGTTTGTTGAGTTCTGATAGGCAACTGCTTCGTAGAAAAGGATAAATATTCAACTAGATACCTGAATTTGGTTAGACTAGAGCCGTTCCCTGAACGCTGTAAGCTGGAATTGCTTTGAAAAACTAAAACGGTAGTTGTAAACGCGTTGCAGTGTCCACCAACCTTATCGTTTTAAAATGTATCTTAATAAACATGTTTTAAGACACTAAGTTGAATGGCAAATTACTTATTTGTTGTAACTTAAACGTGGTGATGCAATGAAGATTAAAGGTTCATGCACTTATCTGTATTGAAAAATATCTTCAGCATCGCGATAAACACATACATTGTAACAACAACGTTCTTTAGATGTTGGAGAAACTTTAGCTGTTTATGGCTTTTAAGTCCTAAAGTTCTCCTGCAACATCAACTGGATAAACTAACAATTCATCACATACTTATGCTAAATTCAATGTAGATTTTTATCAAATGTGGACCTACAATAACTTGGTGTATGTTTTAAAAGTAAAGTACTGCATTTTTTTTTGTATGGCTTAATCTCGAGACATGAATTTCGTTAACAAATTCTTTCTTAAAACATAACTGAACAATTTAAAAGAACCTAACGAAAAAACGCCAAAATATTGATTAAATTGACGATTACTAAATAAGTTCTTAAATAATCTTTAAGCTAACGCTAGCGATAGCTATCTTATTTACAAATTATATAACAAGCATAATTTTAGTGGTTGTCTGTAATGTGTTATATAGAGATAATTTAAAAATCAACTTACCATCACGCGATGAGTCTTGATGAGGCGCGCACACTTCAAGTTGGCGACACAATATCACACTTTTCTAGTCAATAAACCACTCCTATTTTAGTAATCACTATCATGACACAGGTAATCAATTAACCTTTCGACGACCCAGCGACAGCCGGCGGTCGCGCTGCTGTTGTCTTTCTATTGTGTCTCGTATCACGTGCATACGCACAGCTGCCAGCGCATGCGCACTTTCGTAATCCCGCGTACAATCGAAACGTCAATTTGACAGATTGTTGACTACCCTCTCCAGTGAGGTGCAGAAGATAATATGTCAGATACCCGAAACCGACACTTATTAGCAATCAATCTTCAACCTAATGCTTTAGCCGTTAAGTTGTGTTCTTGTATCTGTTTAAAAAGAAATTAGAGATTTCAAAACTTAGCAAGGAACTATATCTATTGCACAGATACACACACTGTACGTATATTATCTACGTTAGTACGTACAAAAATTGAAAAAAAAAGTAAAATAACATCGACATTTTTAGGTTGCAATCACTTGTGAGGTAAACCTCAAACCAATTTTCAATACAAAACATAATTTTAACCAATCCCAATCACAGTTTACCCACCATCCTATTATTCCCTAAAAGTCACGTATCAAACTCCAACCGACTAATAACACAAACACGTTACAATTTGAATTTCGAACCAATGTAATTCGAATTTTGAACCGGAGCCACGGGTCGGCTGCGGTGACCGCTTGGCACTCGATGCTACCCTACTTTATGTCCAACCTGACGAATGGGACTACCTACAATCTACATACGAACCATTTACGTACCTCTATGGTAAGAATTTATTACCAAGTGTGACTTTTCAGCGTGGAAAACTGAGAATTTAGGTCGCCACGCAATATTTTGTTGGAAATATTTTTGTGCGATTTATGGAATATTGTTGCTTTTAGTGAATACGTAAATTGGTTGAACTGTGAGGTTTTGGGTTCACGAGGTTAGAATTATTATAGTTTTTTAGATAATAAATTAACCTTCGAAGCACCAAGCTTCACATGGGAGAATATTATTGCAATACTGTATTCACTTGAAAGTAATATCACTTGTACACTCAAGCATATGATCGTACCTAGAATCAGTGCATCTACAAAGCAATTTAGTTCAGTCATCTTTGTAAATATCAATCTATATGCCTCACAAGTTACAACATATACTCAAGACATGGAGACCATTTAAAAGAACTTACGAATTGTCAAAGAGTCGGTTGGTTAATTAGAAAGATGACGCTAGTTGTTCGTTCCAAACTCCACGGATTTTTTGCTTGTTTTTCTCCTTCATAAAGATTATTACATTAATACAAAAAATAGATTACATTATTTTTTAAATGTCAAAACAATGTAGGTAAAGATTAAAATAAACAATAAAAAAGGCACAGCAGTTAAGAGATGACCGATCTCAAATAATAACGTAATCTTCTTCCTCGATTGCCTCCCCTTAGCGCTGGTACCCGAAGTGGCCTACGAGCACGTAGGTTGACTTCATGCAGTCTTCTACTCAAAGTTTGACCATGTTGATGTGTGTATATTTCATGGTATGACTTCACTTGGCGTATTTGGTAAAACTTTTACGGGTTCGATAAAATTCAAAATTCAAAGCATTTATTTCACTTAGACCATTTACAGGTACTTATGAATTGTCAAAGAGTCGGTCGATCAGTCAGAAAACGAAAGTGACGCTAATTGCCTGTTCCAAAACGTAGATCTCTATGGAGAAGAACAGGCAAGAAACTCCACGGACACTCTTTTAAAAAAAATCATTTTTTACAAAATCTTGGTTACATTTTCTTTTTGTTGCTTCTACATGTGAAAACAATGTATGTAACAAAATAAACAAATACAAAATTAAAATAAAATAAAAAGTCATGGCAGTTAAGAGATGACCCATCTCAACTGACAGCGCCCGTTCACGAGCATGACGCGTGGCATCAGCACCATTTAGCTCAACCATTTTGAAAGGAACCGAATGATCCAACGCACTCGCCACCATCAGCGAGACTTTTTGAGCGAGCATGATGATACAAAGCCATATGAAACTTATAACCACATCTATAACTTTTATTAATTTAACCTTCATAATTAAAAAAAAAACTCATAAAGCGTGCTGTCAATCGTTACATTATAAACCTTAAACCGGTGAAATAAAGTCACTTCACGAGCAAGTGTATTAAAAATTAATATTTCAGTAAAATAATAACTAAACTGACACGCCATTGTGTCATCAGGTCGTTGTAACAGGTTCACAATAATGATAGTTTCAACAACAACAAGCTTAGTGTTGTCAACACAATAATAGGTACTAATACCTGTAATAAGAACGTAAACAAACAGAAAAACTTCACACACCCAATAACTAGTTTCAAAGATAATTATAACATAGTTTTCGAAGTATCAAACTGCTACTAAGGTTTGTGAAGGAAAATGGTCTAAGTTAGATTTAATTTCTTTTTTCTGCTTTCGTAGTTTAGGGAGTATTGTTTTTGTTACGAAGGCAAAAGTATGTACTTTCCTTTTAAATTGGTAAGGCTAAGTACCACTTTAGATTCAGTAAAAAATATAAGTTACATTATTTTGGTTTTATAAATATTTGTTTTCTATTGCTTCTAGGTCTATTTGTTACAATATCGAGAGTGTCTCTATACTGATTAAGACGGTTGATTATACTTTGTTTTAAAAAAATCATTTAAACCTCTGTTATTTATATATATTCATTTTTTACCAAAATTATTATGGCAGTCCCATTCCGTATAATGTGACATAAAGAACATTCAATTATTGTTCTGAAAAACACCAAAAATATGGTTACACCACTTTTGCATTACCGTTCTCAAATTACGTTTTTGTTCTCGTGTAAATGGGTTACATATAAACTTACTGCGTCATTCGTTACAGTCATGTGTGAATGATTAATGATAATGAAGTAATGGCAATCATACACGGTTCAACTTTCTCTACCAATTCGGTTGAAACAACTAAATTGAATCTACGAAACGTAAACGTACTAAAGTGTTCCAAGAATCCTGTGAACACACAAGCGTTATGACATCACAGAAACTAGTGACGTAACTCGAAAAGTTTCTTGGAAAAAGAGCATTGCATTGAAACGTGCCCACCTACCAACAGATTTGAAACAGGTATCATTCGACGCGTCTTACAAAATAGATTTTTCATAGTTTTTCGATATACCTGGGGTTTTGGTTTTATAAGCAACTAGTTACCCGAACCGTTACGCGTCCCCCGGGTGTTCCAAATCTTTAAAGTTCTCTGTTTTATTTCACTATAATATGCATTAATTATATATATATTTATATTATTATAAACCTACCCCTTGAATCATTCTTTCGATTGATGAGAACTGCATAAAAATTAGTTAAACAATTTGAAAATTTAAGCGAACAAGCAGCGGAAGCAATTTCATTTTGGAGTTACTGTGTAAAAAACAAAAATTACATACATTTTGACAACCAAATCAACTGTTTTGTATTTTTTGGATAGGAATGAACGAATTGACATGACATGTCTGTTGTAGGGTGTTGCGGAATGATTATAACAGTTACCGTGACCCCGGAACATAAAGGGTAACCGAAGGAACATGAGTGAGTTTTAGTCAGTAAAAGTCTGACACGCCCTCCCGCCGCTACGGCGGGAGAAGTCAATGGATGATTTTCCCACTCCAAAAAAAAAATGTCTGTTGGAGGGTGGAAACGGTGGCCGTACTTAATCTGGCATCTTCCTTTAGTCTTTAGATTGTTACGTTATACCACTTCTGTGTGTCAACACTAAACACTAAAGCATTTAGTGCATATTTTTGCGCCTGCCAATCAATTTGGTTGAACAGTGTATTACCACCTTTACACAGACGCACTCATAGACAGTTAGGGCTGAAAAAGGGGGTGTATCGTTAGTAGAAAAACCTGTATCGTTAGTAGAATCGATGTTTCATAGAATAGAAAAAGTGATTAGGTATAAATGTTTTCAGGTAAATTTTCACATTATACCTAGAATTTTATATGACGTGACGAACTTGTCATGCTTGGTGAAATTCTAGGTTGGTCAGTGCGGGCGGCATGGGAATTAGATTGTGTGATAAATGAGTATTTCTTCATTGGAATTTGGTATTAATGTAGGTTGTAAATATTCGTCATGAATTAATTTGTTCTTTACGTCTATGTTAAGACTGGAAATGTTTATGTTATATTTTATTTGTTAGTTATGAAAGAAGTTTTTAGCATTTATGCAGTCAAAAAAAATATTATACACACACATTTACATATTTAATATGTATATGATACCTCTTTGTTTATGGTTAAAATCTGCATTAAACCGAGATAAATAGAACTTTTTTTATTTTTGAGTTTTCTTTTTTATTTATTTATTGGTTCCCTAAAATTGGCGTAACAGATATACCTTAAATAAAATGATGCCAAAAATAGTCAAAGCATTCAGAAAGTTATATTAAAATATCACTTCATGAAGTGCTATTTTAACACTTCTTCTTATGACAACTATTAAAAATACACCTTAATCTTTCCCAAATAGATCATATTTCACAGTGACCAGAAACTGTCCCTTTTGAACAATATCGAGTCATTTAAAGTCCAAAAGGTCTGTTAAATTAGTTAAGTACAGGCACGCGACGCAATATCTTGGAAAATCGATTGGTAACAAGTAATGATGTTAACTTTGTACTCAAACATTTTTCTGAAGGTCGGACGAGGCCCTTTGTGTGAAACATTAGGGTTTGTTTAGAAGCCTGGATATTGAGACACTAAGCTATGACTTTGGCTTTCCTTATGTAGTCCTAAAGAAATAAGTATCACAACCTTACGAGTAACTATAATTGAGAAATAGAATACTTAATCTATTTCTCACACACATCAGTCATTTCAAAAGCACATCAGTCATTAACCTTCATGATCCTCGCATAATTTGACCAATACAATTGTATGGACTTTAAAAGAGACTTTGACCTCTGAGTTTTTTTCGGATGTTTCTTCTCAGAGTAGTCAGTTACGAAACACCGGCTTCATCGTTCGATTAAAATAAAAAATAAAACAAAATATTGACGTGTAAAAGTGTTATACATATAACCTATTTACAAAATAAAGTTCATTTTAATTCATTTTAATGGTTGTGTTGGCCCATTCAGTGGATCAGAAGACAACAACCTACGCCTCAATGATGATGGAATTAAGCTGGCGCGTGTCACCCCGTAGTGTCACACCTTTTCGAAGACAAGAATGATCTAAGAAGGAAAGAAAACAATGATTCGCAGCAGATACTATGGATTAAATTAGGTGGCGTGCATACGTCAAGCTGGTTTTTCATGTGATTAACATCAGCTTCACAAAATTGGTCCTCTATATAACCTCTTCGTATAGTCACAGTATCCGTAGCCGGACATTCATTTCTATTCATAGTAGAATTGTTTTATAAAGATATTGTATTTTAACATAATTTGGCAACGCACACAAAGAACAACGGATCCGCATCATATTGGTTCCCGCCGGTCAGCCGGCACAAAGTCGTCATCACATCCTTTTCTCTGACTACCCTCATCAAACGCATGCGCCAGCGTCAGTGTTGATCGCGACCGCTGCGTAAGCGCATGCCATTTTTGTCGTTCGTTGACTCTCGTTGTGTGATTTTCTAAGCAATATGTATGCTAACTGGTTTGTGAAACGCGAGAGTCCCATAGCTTACCCGGCTGTGTATAATTTATGGTCTGAAGTGAAAAGTAGTGTTTGTGTCTTGAGATGCAAAAGCAGAAAGTGTTGAGGTCCTGCATAATAAAAGTAAAATAGTTATATATTAGTTTAAAAGACATACAAATTATTTAATTATTTGAAAGTCATTCAGAGATAATTTGTTGTTTTGAAAATAATTTATTTATTTTATAGTATATAGCATTCAGAAATATTTTAAACTTTTCCGTTTTAAACAGTGAAAAAAAGTATTTTTTTAATATAATAGTATATTTTTTTAATGTAATAGTATCGTGCAGTGTTGTCAATATTTGAAAAAGTGTGTGTTTGTGTATTGCGTGAAACAGATTTGGAACAATTGTTAAACATTGAATCGAGTTGATTGGGTAAGTGAATTTAATAACAGCGTTTTACCTTATAATAAAACGCTTATTAACTACTTACCTCATTCGAAGCCTAAATTATGAGAGTGGCAACCCTATTTTTCGTATCTGTGGCGGAAATAGTGTCTCAACTGATTCATTTCCCCATGACGTCAGCTGATTTCTCCTCTCCTATTGGCTACCGTTTAGTTCTCGGTTTCACCATCAGGTGGCAGAGTTGGGCTTATCGCAGCACAACTTTTTAGAATCATTGCGTCAAAATTTCCAGGCAGAAATTAAAGTAGGCTTCGAATGAGGTAAGTAGTTAATAAGCGTTTTATTATAAGGTAAAACGCTGTTATTAACTTACTGTACCGTCATTCGAAGCCTAAATTATGAGAGCTGTCTGATATCGCCTGGACCTGATGGAGGAAACTAATACTGAATAAGTAATATTATTCATTATGTAAATAATTTGTAAAGATACCAAACAAAATTTATCATGTTCTCTTGGATCACGATATATATTTTAATTAAGATAAGTTTAGTCCCTACACATAAAATTGCTTGTACCTCCTTATCAATATAATAGGCCGCTGCACCAGCAGAGGGTACCAACACATTACTAAATAGTTACTACCTACGTACCAATCTAAATCTAGGTAGGTATGTATGAGGCTACTTTCTACATGCCTACCTGTAAGTAATCGGGGAATGAACAAATAAAAGTAAAGACAAATACCCAATAAAAATGTTGTTTATTTTAGCAAACAAATAATTAAATTGCCTATCCTAGCAAAAAATAAAATTTTACAAATCCTTTCCTTATTTTATGAGTAGGTATTTATAATTATGATTTACCAACAATATTAAAAAAGTAATCGTAGAACCAGCTGTTACATTAATAATTATTAAATGCAATTACATCTAAATTCTTATCACGTCAAAAACAAACAATGATCAAAGTTAATTCTGATATTAAAAACAAAAAAGTAATAATATTCACAGATTTTGTAAACAAAAATACTAAGAATTACATATAGAAATTAAGCAAACAAGTGTTCAATTTGCTATGGGGGAAAACATAGCAGATACCGCATTTGTTTGGTGTTGTGCAGGCTTAATTTCACGACAATAATACTTCCTGAACGTTTCTTGTGAACGCCAGTTTCCTCGGGTTAATATTTCATCAATAGGACAGTTTGTAACCCAGTTTTTTGAAGCCACGGCGGGTCTAACGCTGCCAGCGCTTGCCTTTATTCCTGCTTCTTGTAGTAGTCGTCGCACCCATCCACCGATCACTGCACGGGAGGCTGGCTTTGGCTCGCCACAGGCTGTGATAAATAGACTATTGGAGTTGCACTGAGACCGTCGAGACGCTGATACTTTTATGACTTGTTTTACCCAATAAACTGGATCTATATTCACATGATTATTGTTTTTCTTTAAACGCCAGCCGGATTGTCTTACATCTACCTTGTCAGTTTTTGAACCAAATTTAGGCCAAAAAATTATGGTGTCATCTGAAATAGAACAATGATCGTTATCTACCGCTAAAAGAGTCAGGTCATGGACACGACGTCCAGAACAAAGTAATAGTAATGTTGCAGCTCTTTTTGAACATTGGTACAGATTTTCAGGATTACTATTATTATTCAGTAACCAAGAGCTCAAGACGTCGATATCCCAAATGGGTGGCTTTAAACTCTGTTTTGGTTGTTTATTTGCTATAGCTAATAAAATTTTCTTTACAAGTACGTGAGAACTAAGTCTCTCTGATGCGTCTGGATTACAAAGCGTGGATATGGCTGATTTATATACTAAAATTGTACTATAGGAAAGCTTTTGTTTTTGATACAAATCTGACAAAAATCTAGCAAGTTGGGAACCAATAGGGTTGAATGGTGTTTTAATGTTATTAAGCTTAGACCATTCTAGCCATTTTTTCCACGCGTGTTCATAAGTTTTAAGAGAGGAATCACGCCAACCTGATTTAATTAGTACCTTTTGTTCTGCTGTCCAGTCTTTTAGTGCAGGCGTCCACCCCCACATCTCCAAACTTGCAGGGTCATCTCGTCGACTTTGGGAGGGGCCTGGCCGGTCGATGTGTCGATCAGCACTCGATGAAGGCGATGGATTGTGAATGGTGGAGACAAGGCTCGCCGTTTGATGTCGGGCTTCCAAAAGACCTTTTCCCAAAGTGGGGCCACAATCAGGTACATTCCTTGGGCTGAGTTCAAATGGGATAGAACCCTGGGTATGAGAAAAGGTGGTGGGAAAATCCAAGCCAGCTGATAGTTCCATTGCTGGCTGAAAGCATCGTGGAACACTGCGTGCTCGTCGTTGAGGTCTAGACTCGCGTAACATGGTACTACGTGAGCTGTTTTTGAAGCCATCAAATCTATATCTGGAGTTCCCCACTTTTTGAAGATTATTTGAGTCACTTCTGGAAGTAAGTGCCATTCGGGTGCCGTATGAAAGCGAGAAAGACGATCTGCTTCGCTGTTCAGTTTGCCTGGTAGATGGTGAACTATGAGGTCTATGTGAAACGTCTCGAGAATTGCAAATACTTTGCGAGTTAGGTTCATTAGCTCGGGGGACTTCGAGCCTCCTTCTTTTTTCAAATATGAAACCACGGTTCTGTTGTCGCTCTGAAGCAACGTCGAGGAGTTTGCTAGGTAAAGACATTGATCTGTAAGCACGTATAATACTGCGAGCATTTCTTTCTGATTGGAATGTAAGTTTATCTCGAGCTCGCTCCAGGGGCCGTAAACATTGTGATTGTCTACTCGCGCGCCCCATGCTATCCCCGACGCGTCCGTAGCTAGAAAGTGATTTACCGGAGGTAAATGGAGCCGGGAACGAACATTGCAGTTCTTTATCCACCATTTTAAATCGAGTATCACTTTTTGGGGGACTTCGTATCGTTGATAAGAAGCCATTTTTAGAAGGTGGTTGCAAAATCGGAGAAGTTCTCGAAAGTTCAAGCGTCCGCGGGGTACAGCAAAGCTGGCAAAGTTTACTAGTCCGACCAGACTCTGAATTTCCTGCAGGTGTGCAGTCTTTCTCTGTAAAATGGGTTGGACTTGGTCTCGTATAGATTGACACTTCTTTGCCGGTAGCCACTTGAGGCCAAGCCATGGGTCCCAACATATTCCTAGAAACTCCAGAGATTTTTGAGGAGTAAGAATAGACTTTTTGTAATTGATTTGCCAACCTAGCGTGGTCAATAAGTTTACTGTGGTTTGGATATGTTCGGAGAGAATATTCTGGTCTTGGTGGGCAATGAGGTAATCGTCCAGGTAAGAAACAATTCTTATGCCTTTGTCTCGCAAGGTCTGCGCAACCCAGTTGCTGAGCATTGCAAATACATGCGGCGCCGTTGCTAGGCCAAACGGAAGACAGGTCATTTGATACAAATGTTGACCGTACATAATTCTTAGGAATCTCCTGTGCGAGGGAGCAATGGGGACATGAAAATATGCATTTGACAGATCTATCTTCGCTAGGTAATCGTACGGTTGTAAGAAACTCGGAATCTTTTGCATATTTATTAGTCTGAATTTGCTCACAATAACGAAGTTGTTTAACTGGCGCAGGTTGAATATTGGCCTCATGCTGCCGTCGCTTTTGGGGGTCAAGAACATTGGAGATATAAAACTCGGGGAATTCTGAACCCGTTCTAAGGCACCGGTATTTATTAGTGTATTTATAGCATCTGTCATCTGAGAGGAGTCTCGAGTGCGATGCTTGTGAGCATTTGATGAGGGTATCCCTAGAGGTGGTTTTTGTTTGAAGGGGATTCTGTAACCCTGAATGATTTTTAGTATGGATTTTGGTGCACGAAGGTTTTCCCATGCATTTACATATTGCGCCAAGCGACCGGCAACTTGAGCGTCCGAGTCAGAATCTACGTTTTGATCGAAAATTTTTATGAGAACTTTTAGGCTGGTCTTTGTTATCGTCAAAACCAGATCTCTGGCGAGAACTGTTTGCTTCAGCCCTTATTTTGTTCTGGTTGTGGTTCTGCGCGAACCGTCTATTTTGAGTATGTCCCTGCGCGGGAATATTTGTATGAGGGTATGGAGGAAAATTATAATAACCATGAGAAGATGCGTGAAAGGGTTGGTACGGATGGTTAAAGTTAGGCGTAAACCTGGTAAATGCTCCTCTAGAACCAGAAAAAGAGGCACCCTGCGTGGGTGTTTTATAACGTGTACTTGCCTGCGCGGCAGTCTTTTGTATCGATGATCGTAACGGCCAAAACACTTTGCTACTACCACCCGCTTTTTCAATGGCTGAAGAAAACTCTTGTTTATTAAATAAATGTTCACTTGATGGAGGTATTTTCCGTAAACTTGTTCGTAAAAATTTATCTTTTACAGACTTTAGAATCGAGTCCCGTCGTTGTTCAATCATGTCTGCCCTATGCCCGCAGGCGAGTTGTAAAAGATCACTAGATATTTTATTATAAGCACCTTCCACAAAAATTTCATTAATTTTATCTTTTATTGATGACACAGACAAATCATTAGACTGATCAGAGACCCACATAAGAAAAGATTCAAAACCTGACTGCGCGGCGTCTTTTTGTTTGATTATTGCTTGCGTTATAGCTGCATAACTACGTTCCGCGACACATAAGTTAGGAAATTTATCATAAGGTTTGATTTCTTCATTACACTCAAGATCTACAAATCCGGGGGTAGAACTATATATTTTTTGTACATCTGAATAGCGAACATCGGTCCACTCGGGAGTATCAAAATGTTGCAAAGATTTCAATAAATCTAAATAACCTTGTGATGACTTTGGTAACGAAGGCTCTTTCAAAACAGTATTTATGGACAAATTTACACTACTTTTAAGTTGTTTAGGGCTAGATCTACTATTTTCATGTTCTGCGTCGGAAAATAATTCACCACTTACATTTAAGCTTAAGTTGTCCTCACAGTCGTCATGAAACAAAGGCGGGGGCACAGTGGAGCAATTTGGAAAAGTTGAAGGTTGAAAAGAATTATTCACTAAAAAAATTTTGAATATTATTAACTTGTTCCATGAGTTTGCGCAACTCATTATTTGATTTCTTGCGACGTTTAGGTTGATCTTTAGCAGTCGGAGGCTCAGCCTTTCTTTTATTACGCATTGGTACACGAGGAGAATCGGTTTCAGATTCTGAAGAAGAACTTGAACTTGAACTCGAATCCGACACCATCACACTATATTACAATCGTACGGTAACACCGTTAAAAATATATTTTAGTTAAAACACACTAAATAGGACACTGAATAAAGACAATAAATAATTATTGAGACACTAAATAAGTATAAGCCCTGGGTACTCACGCGAAAATTTCGCACACGTAGATTTTTGCGTCCGCACAGCACGAAAAATAAACCGCCAATGATTCTAAAAAGTTGTGCTGCGATAAGCCCAACTCTGCCACCTGATGGTGAAACCGAGAACTAAACGGTAGCCAATAGGAGAGGAGAAATCAGCTGACGTCATGGGGAAATGAATCAGTTGAGACACTATTTCCGCCACAGATACGAAAAATAGGGTTGCCACTCTCATAATTTAGGCTTCGAATGACGGTACAGTAAGTTAATAGTTTTTTTATTTATTTTTTGAGTCATTTTGATCGTGTGTTGCTAGGCATTTCTTTTTTTGGAGATTTTTATAGTATTTGTTTTTATTACAATAATATTATACACATATTTACCAGTTGGCCAACATTATATTGTGTACTTTGATGTCGTGTCGCGTTTCGTGAAAACGTTGAAACACCTATTCCTGCAGCCTATAGACATGTTTCTTACATAAGTATCGAAGGCAGAAAAATGATTGATAATACAACACAAACGTCTTTTAACTGTGCCATACAAAAATACTGTGTTACATATTTACATAGATAGCCCTTTTTCGGGATGGGAAATCATCAAATGACTCCCTCCTACCTTTATTGTCAGACTTCTACTGACTAAAACCCATCCATGTTTATTTTAGCCCTTTATTTCCGAGGCCGTGGTATCGTATATATCTCATCCTGAGATATTGGTACCAACATAAAAAAAAAACTCAATAGTAACACATTAAAATGTTTTAAATTATCTCCAAACAACTCTCACAAATTATGTGAGCAACCAAGCTGTTATAAATTTCTCTTCATTCCCTATTTAGCATGGAAACTTAATTAAAATTACAATAAAACGGTGTTATCTCGAAAAGACCAGGAAGCTAGCACCGGCTGTTCCCAAAACGATAGACTATAAATACGAAAAGAGCCAGTAAAGGGAAATAGAAAATGTCGAGTTTGTACAGTTTTGTTATATTTTTGTCACAATGGGAGAAAACTTGCTTTGATAAAGATGCTGTTCTCAGTTTTCCTGATAACATAAACATTATTTTTTAAATTAATGAGTTTGAGTATGGTTTACTTATCACATTTTCTGAAAGAGAGGATTGAGAGAAGCTGGGTGAGGTGTGAGTAAATACTAAAAAAGATAAAAAAAAACAAGATAGATGCAGTGTGAGAAGTATGACAGCGAGATGGTTGATAATTAAGTAATGAAACACACAGCCTAGACTTTCCACGGGGCTGGAAAATGAAAAGATGGATGGAGTGTGTAAAGAACAATGGCTTGATGGATAACAGGATAGTATAGCAGACTAAAGCACTGAACTAAAAAAGAACAATGAAAAAATTCTTCTTCCTTTCCATCCATTAAATCCACCATCATGGTGTCACTGACTTTTATTATTATAATAAAGTGCGTATAACATGTAGATGACTGTCAAAATATTGAAATCATTCTGGATGTTGTGTGTACACGTAAAAACTATCGGTTGGTTTTTTTACCATTTTAAGGAAAGACCTCAGTGAAGGCTTCATATGTTAAGTTTGATGCACTATGTGATCGCGTCCCAATGTTTCCTTGCCGTTGTCGCCGTGTCGCTTGTACTCAGTCGTCGCACCCAATTTGCTTATGTAAATACGCAGTTTCCGTTCTGACCTGAATAATTCATTGCCCAACGTGAACGTTTGACTCCCGCCAGTTTTGAAAATCAACAGAAAACGGAACGTCTACACAAATACAAAGGAGTCAAAATTATAAAACTTTCTTTGAAATTAGAATTCGAACGGTCCTGTGGGTACTTCTTATTTGTGCGTTTGTTTATCTTCAATTTGAATTTGGAAATTGTTTTTGACCTGTACCCGTAGATAAATAACTTTTTTATAAATTGCAAGTTTATTGGCAAACTTGAACGCGTTATTTTTATTCGTTCCCTCTTTTCTTATTATTTTGTTTAGTCACCTTTTTGTTTTATGTTTGGCTTGCAGTCATTACGTTTGTAATTTTATATTTTCTTTGTTCTGATTTTCCTTATTCATGTTATTACCTCGATGATTTGGGAGAGATTTCGTTTTGTATTATTCAAATGTTTGTTATTACGGCACGAGGATATTATAATACGACGTGTTTACCTACCCAGTCTCAATAATTAAAATCCACCGTTCCAAATTCAAACTAGCATAATCTTTTCTAATACAATAAACTCACAAGCTAACTACCGACATCCTAAATTGAAAATCCAAGCGACATTTGAATTTCGTACTCTCAAAAGTTTCGCACTAAACGAGCGTCTAAATTGGCGCCGAAACAGATTCGCAACATCATTCGTTCTGAATATTGGCATCACGTAGAGAAAGCCCTTAGGGATCGCAATACAAGCCAAGGGGTTCGAGAAAATAAAATCGCTGCCTCCACTAGCGTCCCCAGACGACTCAATACAGGTGCCTTAGTAAATTGGACCTTTAAAAATACGACTTATTGGACTAAATTTTTCCTGTTCGTCTGTTTTGGATGTGTGTTTAATTTTTCACGGTGCATCGTATTTGTGCCAGTTTTAAACATTTATTTGTATTAAATAATATGTTATTGGGATTCTAAAGAGAGAGCCGAAAAATAAAAGCCCTTAGAAAACAAATCAACTTAGGTATTACTATCTAAGAGGCTAAGTTTAGTAGGTAGCAGTTTATTTTCTTATTTGAAATATTAAAATTTAATAATGGTGCTGATTCTTTTGTTCTCAAACTTAACTAAATTTAAGTTAAATGCATCTTTCTCTTTCCATTTCTTAAAGAAAAGGACAGAAGATACATTTTAGTTTAATCCTGTCAAATTAGACAGCGCCTGAAGAAAATTTACGTATATTTAGACTCCATGTTTTTAAATCGCGTCTAAATTATCTATAGAGTGTCTAAATTTGACAGGACTTAACTAATATTTTATTTTCTGTCCTTTTCTTAATTAAATGGGAAGAGAAAGATGCACCTAGCTTAAATTTACGTTAGTTTGTGAATAAGAGAATCGGCACCAATGTTTTTTTAGACTCACTCGCACACAACTTCCTTTTCACGTGGTTTTGTCAGTAGACTGGTCCTGAGAAAGGCCGATTAGAGCATATACTTTTTATCGTGGTAAAAGGATTAACCGACACAGGTTCAACCGCCCAGGGCAGCTAAATTTATTAAGAGAATTTGGCTGTTCTGTGTAAGGTATTTGCATCTAAGATAGCAACCATCCCTTTATGGTCTACTTCAAATCCATACTAATATTATAAATGAGAAAGTGTGTGTGTGTTTGTCCGTCCTTTACGGCAAAACCAATGAACCGATTTAAATATTTGGAGGAATGAGGAACAAAGTGTAAATTCGGAGGTTCAATATCCTTCGGAGGAACCTCCGACCAGACGTGTGTCGTGTCTAGTGGGCAATAGCCCACTACAACCCGACTACAACCGTTGAGCTATTGCTCGACAGTTGTAGTCGGGTTGTAGTTTACTAATGTCGGGTTGTTTTTTACTAATGTCGTGGAAAACTCTTAAATTGCGATGCTGGATGTCAGTTGTACTCCGACCATGTTCGGCAATAGATGTTGCCACAAATGAAATTTGGTACAGAGATAGCCTGAGATAGGACATAGGATAGATTTAATACAAAAAAAAATATACGGGATCGGGAACAACGCGGGTAAAACCGCTGGGACAGCTGATAATTTATATAACTTTGACGGTAATCGTAATTACAAGCCCACCTAGAGCAATAATGAAAAAGAGGCCTCATTGGGGCAGTAAAATCTTTGATGTGTATAGAAACAGAGCGTTAATTTTGTCTAATAATAAATTCTAATTTCAGGCTCTCTAATTTTAGCTAGGCAATCTGGGCTTCTCTCAGTTGTAATCGTCTTAATGGTCGTTTAGTTTTCTTTTGCTTGAAATTATACTTTTTCGTACTCCTCTAATCTTCTTTTCTGACTAATATCGTTACGGGATCAAAGACAGTTGTAATATTTTTTCGGGATTCATCGAGTTTTATTGTCTCGTCATTTTTAGGTGGGCCTTATTGGTTGACTGATTTTGATTTTTAGTTCCAATGGGAGTAACAGTGTGATGGATAGTTCACAAAAGAAATAAGATGTATACCCCACGTACGACCTATCTGTACACCCCACTGGAATGCGAACCCTCTCTCGCTTCCCCGCGCAGCGCCCCGTATTCGCCTCAAACGTTTCGTAGCGATTGCATTCCGTCAGCATTACGTCACAACGCGGGGTGCACAGATAAGTTCAAAAATAATGTCTTTATAATCTGAAACATAAATATCGAATTTCAAATTCATTATGCACTTCTAAGTTACTTCGTTATCGCTACCAGAAAAATCTTAGCAAATATGAATGTAAGCTACGAAAAACTAATTAAAAACAAACTGTTTTCGATTGAAACTTTCCAAACACGTGGTAATATGCTAGAATTTTTGCACATGACCTAATTTTCAAAATTGCCTTTACGTTGGTCCTTTGTTTACTTTGAGTAAATTCCTGTCCCAGTCAGTGTTATGTTGTAAATGTATAGAATATTCTGTTACCAAAGGAAGGATTTGGCCATTACAAAGGAACAATACTGTTTGGTTAGTGCTCTGTCCCATGTTGGTATAATTATGTTGCATTTCGGCCCAAATTTTGGTAGGTACACGATTTATGATCGTTGTAACTCTGAATTTGAATGAATGGTACGTTGAGCAGAATAGATCTGCATCTAGTAATCAGTTAATGGACTTTTTAGTAGGTGTGTTCTGTAATTACGAAAAGTTTATGTGTGATGTCAGACTTTATGTAATTTATTGGGCACTAGTTTTCGCTCACGTGGATGTCGTGAACTTCTACAATTTCACTTTTTGGGGGTGAAATTCCCAAAACCGTTTTCTTAGTGAAATAAACTCTTCATAAAGACCACACCCTCCAAGTCTCATGTCTCTAAGACCAGAGCGGTTCTGGCTGTACGTTGTTAAATCATCCAGTCTATTCAATCACCCAGTCGTCTATTAATTATAGTTATAACAAACAAAAAATAATATCTATTCCACATTATTAACTGCGGCCACAAAATTGATGAGTAACTCATTATTGCAAAGCCATAAGTGTGTCTGAAATGTCCATGATTTCGATGAGCAATAAATTAAATTCAAACACTAAATCGCGTCGTAAATGTCGAACATCACTTTATTCACGTATCCATCAATTATACCCCCATTACCATTGTAACATGATTCTATTCGTCCGATCAACGATCCAATTTTAAGCTGCCTGAAAATTTTGCATAGCATATTCAAATATTGATACCGATCTGCTCATAGATTTTTCCCTTATCTGCAAACTTTTCATCAAAGAAAACGGAACTTCTTTTCTCCGAGGAAACCGGAAAATAGTCAAGTAATCACAATTTTAAAGGAACAAATCTCCATTATTTTCGTCTATTTTCTCACTGCCGCAAAAGCTTGCATCTAATAAAACTTTAACACAGGGAAGTGAACTATCGCGAAGTTGGGACAAAAATTCAAAACTCAACACCTTCCAGGGGCAATGCGACCAATTTGCTTATGTAAATGTAAAACCATAGTGTTGAATAATACAGGGCACAAACACCTGTGTGGAAAATCAACAGTTTCCTTTGTGAATCATGTATGAACGACTGGCCCTGCGCTCGTGTTCGTTTATTTTTTTGCATTTGAATTTGGAGCACTTTTGCCATATCATTTTTGATAGTCGCGTAAATGAGGTTTTAATAACAGCTACGTCATTTTTGTTTAAAGCTAACTTTGACAGCGTTATACCAAGGAGTCATTGTTTAAAATTTCAAGAAAACGAAAGACTTCTCAATGACACAGAAAAAGTAACAGCCGTTATTAATACCAAACTCTCAGGAAATAAAAACGAAGTCCATTAGAAATATTTCGACGGAGTTTTCTATCCTATAAATATTACTCTTAACGAAGTTATGCGGGAGTTCAATAATAAAACCAATTGGAGCGAATATTTACTGGAATGGACTCAGTTAGACCACCGGTCTACCCAATCATTCCCTATTCTCTTGTTTCAATTGCGCCGATAAATTGGATTCCACGTCAAAAGACTATCGTTTCAATGATTCAGATTTTGCAACTACAAGCGTTTTATTCCTATTCAATTCCTGATAGCAATTCTAAAGAATTTTTAATCATATCATGTTTGTGCTACGTCAGGTTTCTGAATTGATGAATTGAAGCGTTTGGACTATTTTAATTCGTTCCAGAAAAGGAAGAGATTTTAAATAAATAAACGGGTTCAGCTTCTTTTTTTGTTGGTAACCTCGTGTACCTTTTTAAGCAAACTTGAACCATCTTGTTGAATAGTTTAAATGAATTGTTTCTTTTTTGCGAGCATTAAAAATACAACAAAAACACTATAGTATAAGCATACACACATTGTCATATTGTCATTGAAAGGAGAATGGGCAAAAATGTATGGGACGTGGTACCCGCTCCAATAGTTATCATTAATATATCATTGAAAATACATTTTGATGCACAAAAACGTCTACTATGGCGCTTGTCGCTATTCACGTTTGGGAAGCAGTAATCTCACTAAGTTTTATAAATGAGAATTTACTACAAACTATTTATATCAGTAAAATAAAGCTAGGATAAGATTGACTTAGACGATGATATAGCACACTAAGGATTATATTATTAAAAGAAGTAAGAAAACAAGCAAGCGTTCTTCAAATAAAAATCATATATTTTAGCAAAAACTGAGTAGATTTAAAACATTACATATCGGCATCAACTGTAACAGCATTAAGGAAAGATGCCGAAGTAGTAAATCCCGTATGCCTCGCATAGCCTAGGTACCATACGATGGACACTATGTGTGCACAAGTGCCCATCGTACGTCGCCCGGTTGAACATGTGCAATATTGTTGGACAATAGTATTTGCACTGTTGATCAATATGTAACAAAAATATGTTTTTACACGGACATGTTGCGACTGAATTCGTCCACGCAAAAGCCAGGCATCTTCGTGTATACTCTGTATACCATAGTATGGCAGATCTTCAAGTGCAGGGAGCTCTGTACGTTTCAATTATATATAGACCATTTGATAAATGCTCGGCACAGTAAGATCTTGCCAGCTTGAGTTGGTAAATGTACCTAGCGCTAGTAAACTTAAACGGAAAAATGCAGAAAATATTACCTTGGTACCTACTCATTTTTTTAAGTAGAGTAAGTGGTACCTAATATACTCGTATATGTGTGTTTATCGCCGGGGCCACGGGACTGTCTACACAGGTTACCGTGACCCGGGAACGCAAATGGCAACCGAAGGAATAGGGTTTTTATTAGTTAGTAAGACTGTCGTTTATCTCCAAACGCAATCATATTTGAGACTGGCGGTTATAGAAAATGTTTTTCCTCTTGGTAAGACATTTTAAACGACACTACAACCATATCTATTGGAGCCGGGTACCATTTTGCCCATTCTCCTTTGATTTCACAAAATTTTAAGTACTAAAGAAAGCTGTTACCAAAAAAAAAACAAGTTAAGTTCGAGTCTGTCTCTCGTACCGAGGGGTTTATACAAACTAATAGATATATTATAAGTGTTGCGGTATGTTTTTAATAGTTACCGTGACCCTGGAACATAAAGGGCAATCGAAGGAACATGAGTGGGTTTTAGTCAGTAAGAGTCTGACACGCCCTCCCGCCGCACCCAGGACGGGAGCAGTCATTGGATGATTTCCCACTCACCAAAAAAAAAATATATTATAAGTATTTTTTTAACTATACACAAAACTACTGTTTTCGGATTATTTTATCAATAGGTTTGAATCCTTCATAAAAACCGGCCACGTGCGAATCAGAATATTGCGCACCGTAAGGTTCCGTACAAAGTTTTAAATCCTTGCTACAGTATTTTTTTTTCCTTTTTTTCAACTACATACATAACGGTTCTCAGATGTTTTCCTTTACTTGTGCAACGTGACTTTGTCTTCTGCCAATTTTTTATAGTTCTAGGTCAACGGCGTCAAAACATGTATTTTGCGGGATAAACGCCCATATGTTTTTTTCGTTAAGAGTTTGTTTTTTTCACAGCTTCCACCGCATACCTGGGTATAATATAGTTTTAATTTCAACTCGATATTTACACGCTTTGCTGAGAGTCTTGAAAGACAGACAGTCGAACAATAAAGTGATCTTGGATCCGTTTATACGTTTGAATCACGGAACCCCAAAAAAGAAGAAAAACATTTTAAAAGAAGTACTAAAGAGCGAAAGTAAAATGTATCTGGCAGGCAGGCATTAAGTATGTCATATTGGTTTATCACTGTTTGTACAGGCCTTATAAAGGTCAGTTTCTCGTCTCGCGGTCGTTTACTGGATTTGAAAGGTTTACAATGGCCTTCGAAGGACAGAGTTATGGGTCTTTCGGAGTATTTTAGCAAATATTTAATTTCTGCTTCTAATCTTTCTTTTTGCAGCCTTGTATGTATGGAATATTTTAGTTTTTTTTATGAGCTGTAGCTTTTTAAGGTTTCATACTTAATGGGTAAAACAGGACCCTATTACTAAAACTCCGCAATTTCACTAGTCCATCTATTAATTGGTCAGCTAGACATTTGATGTAACGCCTCGGAGTCGCAGAAAGCAGGTAAAGCCATTAGTCTTACAACCCGTACGACTTACTGTGCACCTCGCTGGAATGTATCCCCTCTCCCGCTACCCCGCGCGGCGCCCCGTGTTCGCCTCGTTCATTTAGTAGCGATAGTACTCCGTCAGCGTTTCGTCACAACGTCTGGTGCACAGCTTTTTTCGTACGGATAGTATGACTGATCTCTCATTGGTTATTTTTGGTATACTTGTTTGAACTGTCTATGGGCTGCCGTGACTGAAATTCTATCGCAAGAAAATTATTCTATGTAAATAGTAGAAAATACTTTGCCATTTTTTCAAGTGTTTGATAAAACTTTTTTGCAGAAAGCTTATCTTGCAATATTTACGAGTTTTGTTTAAATAGCGTTTTTTAAGGCGCAATAATCTTTGAGATTCTAGAAATTGCCTGTGGCCTGGCTAGACGATAATATACCTAGCCTTAGGCATTGATAATATCACCGTAAGCCCTGTTTGCCAAAAGAGAAAGACACGAAGTTTTACTTATTACGATATATGTTATTAAATATACAGGGTGCTTTTAAGTTTAAGACCAACCTTGATCCTTCACAAATTCTTTGAGGAACTGAAAGTTAAACAAGATATATTAAAGGACAAACCCAGCAATAGATGGACGCAAGCAAAGACACAAAAGTAAATTTTAATATATCAACATACATAATAAACATATTGTGTAAGCAAAAATTTATTTACTTTTCAAAGTCAAAGAATTTATTAATGCGGTTATTGTAATACAATAGGTATTACTGGTTCTTTTTTTACAGAGATTAAACATATTTTTTTCCACCTAAGCATGTTTTTATTGAATAATTCAGTCACTATTCTCAACTTTTGAAAGCCAGACCAAAACTGTCGACCATCAGAAAAGCGTAGAGACAATGACGCTTGACGTGCTCTGAAGAAACAGTTCTTATGAGCATAGCAGAGTTAGTCTTCTAATAAAATTTATTCGAAGATCATGATGTCCTACATTCACTCCTTAAAATATGCACATTAAATTCGGACTTAGGGTGAGTCCGAATAAAGTCAAGCAAAGATACAACAGCTAATTTCGATCTATTGACATACAAGTAAGCTGTGTAAGCAAAAACTGCAATACTTTTTATACCAAAGATTTTTTATGGGAATCTTCAGCCACTATCCCTAACTCCTGAGCCGAAACACTGGCGTCGATCACCATCTCCTAGAAGCCAAAATTATCTAACGTTCATCAGAAAAGCGTAATGACAACTCGACGTGTCCTGAAAATCATTTTTTATAAACATGGCAGAGTTGATCTCTTACTAAAATTAGTAGGAAGATGTCCTACTTTCCTCTAAAAAGATGCCCACTAAATCTGCCTCACCCTATACAACACTCTGTACCTTTACAACTGCGTATAATATACAGTTATGTGTTAGATCTCGCACTTAAGTCTGCGATTAATAAAGTTTGTGCAAACATTTATAACGCGGGTGTAGTAGCTAGTTAAATAAACGACGCTAAGTCTGCTTCACCCTTGGACCACTGTGCGGGTTTCGGGGATCTGTTTTGAATAATTCTGTATTGTTTTAGTAGGTTTATAATGTACTATATCATGTGTTTTCACATACATCTTTGGTTGTTGTGTGTTATGAAATGTTACATAGCCTATTCTGGGTAGGTATACTAAAACTATGATGTTAAAGTTTGTGAGGTGAGATGGACGCAAATACTTTTATCGGATTTTAAATATTATTATTTTAATATTTTTGTTTTTTAATACCAGCTGAAGCCCGCGACGTCGTCGTCTGCGAGGATGCTTTAACGCAGCAAAAATTCTATGCCTGCAACACCATTTTGTTCAACCCACAAAGGTGATAGTGTGATAATATAAAGCCTGGGTGTTGACCCAACCTCTTGGTAATATTCATGGAAATTTTATTAAAATCTTTGCAGTGCATTTTAGGTTTATTCCCAGAGAAACAGATAAAAAATAACAGGCTAGGCGTCGATTATACAGTTTCACCTTCGTTACAATATTATTACATGTACAGATAAGATTAGATACAATAATAAGTGAATTTTCGTAAAAACAAAAATGAAGTGATACAATCTGCTCTCTCATCTGATGCTGAGAATTAAAAGCTCACTTTTTGTTCACTCACTGAAAATCGTAGGAAAATATTTTTACAGTATACCTTGCGTTACAGCATAGATTCGGTACGATCATCAAAAACTGTCCGATGAGACTATCGAAGCATATTTGACGGATTCTCTATTTCAAAAAAGGATTGTCGAATCTGTTCGGGTTTGAAACAAAGTGCCAAACAGAATGAATCTAGCAGCATTTTTAAAACTTCTATCATGTAAATAAAAAAGAAGTTATATTTTCTGTATCCATTTCTACACTTTTGTTAAAAAAATGGTGTCCCACATTATGACTTTCTTTAAAGCGTAACATTTGTTTAGACAAAAATAGCACGTTTCCAAAAAAAGATAATTAAGTTAATACAGGAGAATGTTTATATTTTCAACTCACATCCACAAACAGCCAGACTCAGGACCTGTCTAAAGGACGTTATAAATATTTGTTCCGTGGTTGAGTCGAATAGGCGAGACGACGAAAAAAAAGTAATTAGTCCATTGAGATTGTTAAAAAAAATTTGGACACGTATTTTTTCTTTTTTCTCGTAAACGAAAAATGACGACGATACAGTGCGTTGAAGTTGTGCGTGACGTCACGATCAGATACAATTTTTGCATTACGGTGACGTCAAAAGCCCCCACTCCAGAACTTTGTTGCTCTTTATCTTTGTATTTTTTTATTATTTTGATGAAGCAAAAAATAAGTGTCCCGTATTTTTGGCCGATCCACAAGACGGACTAAACAGAATGCCATTTTTTTTATGTTGTCGTCATCCCTATTTCTAATATGTAGGACACACCAAATTGCCTAGCCAGAGCACCTACTGTGTGGAACTCTGCCTGTGTCTCGCTTTTACGCCAAACCTACTGAACCGATTTAAATGTAATTTGGTACCAAAATAGTCCATAGCCTATGAAAGGACATAAGATAGTTTGAATTCCTAAAATTTTACGGTACCAGGAACGACGCAGGTAAAACCGCGGGTCAGTTAGTATATTATAAAGAAAGAAATGTAAAACCGAATTCCTACTGTGTGGCAGCTTGTGAGCACAAACCGTGTACACTACAAGCACAGACAGAGCGACAATTTTGACAGCAAATTCTTTCTTAGCGTGATACATTTTATCTTTTATGTAACATTTTGTAAGTCTGTACACGCCATAAGTCTTAAGGTGGCCATTGACGGTCATTTTTCGCGTCAGTCTAGTCTTAAAACTGTGGCTTCACTTCAAATGGTTTAGGCGGTTATCAAACATTGGGCAGTCAAATTTTGGACGTACATCAGTTTAACTGACCCGCCAAAATGACCATTGATCGCCAACTTTACTGGCATAATAGTAATAATAATAATTTTAGGTATATTTTAACAAGTCATGAAAAACCTTAGGTACTAAACCAATATTCGTTAAGTCCATAAAAAAATCACTTGTGATGGATGATGCCATAATAAAATATTGAAATTATATTAAACTTTTCTCAGATTTTGTTAGCTTAGGATTGAATTTATAGTAACATTTATGTGACACATTTGTTTAAAGAATGTAAAAATAACATGAATTTTAATAATATCCCTCTTAAAATGTACCAAAGTATATTTAGGTCGTATAAAATCGATAGTTAATGAAATGTCAGTAAACATAGGCTTAGTGCTCAGCGCAACAAACATACTTTTATTGACTTCATATATTTAATCCACGAATGTACAACGATGGACTTAATGCCTTAGACATTCTCTACCAATTTATCCAGGGTGGTGCAGAGATTACAAGGCAAGATCATAAGTAAAAATAATTAAATTAGACCAAGCGCTCCATCTGTACTAATCACACCACTCATACGACACCGTAGTAAAACAGAGATGGGGCTAGCGTTTCTTGCTTAGGAAATGCGTTCAGGCAGATGTTCTGACGACCATATCTCTGTTTTCACTAATAAATGTACCTCATTTTAATCCTCTAGTGGCATTCACAGTCTCTTGAATGGACTAGAACCCCACCTCAGCGATGCAGATAACAGAATAACTTTTCAATCTAAACTTGAAACATATTTTAATGACATACAAAGTATGATAAGCGGCGCATATGAGGGATTACATATGCAACCGGGGCGCCTCAACTTTGTAACCCGGCCGTTTGGTATGCACAACTTAGGTTGACTTATCTCAGAGGCCCTCTATCATATTTTGTTTGAGATACAGTTTACGTGAAAATTTTGTGTTGAAATTCTGCGGCGGTGTTCCTTTATACTTAGTGTTACATACTTAATGTAAGTTTACATTTAATAATGTTGAACAAAATGAATATAAAAAGACCACATAAACAAAATGTAGGAATGTTTAGGTATGAACCTATAAACAGAACATACGCTTTCTGTACATGAACACAAGAGGACTATGCTTTTGAGTACATTTATACATACATACATAATCTTAATATATATAAATCTCGTGTCACAATGTTTGTCCTCAATGGACTTCTAAACCACTTAACCGATTATAATAAAATTCGCACACCATGTGCAGTTCGATCCAACTTGAGAGATAGGATAGTTTAAATCTCTAATTATAGTCGCAATTTTAATTTATTGCTAATTATTTGTCTGTTATTATTTGACAGTCACAATTAATTTATTAGTAGTTGTTGATTTTGGAATGTTTTACATTGGATCTGACAGACGGCGCTACCATCGCAGTGTCAAATTTTAAATAATAATCACTTTCAGATGTCATAAACATAAACAATGATATTAGAAAGGTTCTATAAGAAAATGCGTAGCAGTACTTCTTAACATGTCGGCGCTACCCCATCGCAGTGTCAAATTTTAAATAATATTCGAATTTTAATTTTAGTCTGTCCCGACAGTTAGCGCTGCGATCAAATTAAAAAAAAGTTTTGTTATCATTGTGTTATCTATTATTTTGTTATTATTGTGTTTTTATTGTGTCATCTTATATCTACCCGTGCGAAGCTGGGACGGGCCGCTAGTCTTATATATAAAATTCTCGTGTCACAATGTTAGTAACCTTACTCCTCCGAAACGGCTTTACCGATTTTTAACAAATTTTGTATGCATATTCAGTAGGTCTGAGAATCGGCTACTATCTATTTTTCATACCCCTAAGTGATAAGGGTCACCCTTAGCATTTTTAACGCGGGTGCAACCGCGGGACGCGGGTGGCAGCTAGTGTATGTATATGTATTCAAATTTTACGCAATGAGTACCTACCTAGAGTTTTTTAACGAAATATCTAATAGTGTCCGAGCGATCGTCAAGTCACACACGTGCCAATTATAAGTTTTGGGTGATATTATATTGCATTTTATTTACTACAATTTATAAATACTTTTTATATTATTATATTTTCAGGCGAGAGGCAGTGAAATTAAAATTTTACCTGATTAGACGGCAATAAATGTAGCATTTTGTCCCCGGTTACTTATTTGAATGTTGTGCATGTAAATGTTCTAAGCACTCAAAAAATTTATCACGACAAAATAAACAATATGCTGTATTTAACCAAAAGTATAGAAAACTAGCTATAGAAACCCTTCAGGGATAAAATTCCAAAAATCCTTTTGTTACTGGAAACCTACTTTTCACAAAGACCCTTCAAGTTGCACGGCTCTAGGACTAGCGCGACAGCGGTTTGAACAGAGCGTTGATATATCAACAACCTTTAGTTTACCATTTTATGTATCCTCCCGGACTCGTAAATCGAGCTACCCAGTGTAATGAGCTGTAATTGTCCGTAACTATAAAAAAATATATTTAAATATCCCAGCTACAAATAAAGCTATGGACAATACAAACTTGTTATGCTGGGTGGCACGATTTAGGAGCCTGGAAGTGTATAATAGATATAAAATTATTAGACAACTCTGACATGCGTAACAAAAGCGATATGTATGTCAACTATGACAAGTGTTATATATTTATAAGTGACAAGGAAGTGTCACGTCTAACAGCTGTTACAAATTTTATGCGACACGTCTGAAAAGTTTGACAAGTTTTTGATGTATTCAGGGTGATAAAATGCCCAACCGGATTCACACATATAAGTTCACATAAAGTAGCAATATATAAAATATTGAATATCCGGTTTATAATAAGTGACAGAAAAGTGTAAAGAAGTCAAGCGTGACAAGCGTGACATGATGTGTAAAGAGTTTGAGAAGTAGTACAATTACTTATTTTCTTTTCCTACCCACTCATATGTCCATGGTGACAACAGTCACCAAACAAACTTTTGCCTCAAGCGTCCACGGGGAGTACAGTCACCAAATGACATCGTTCAATTTAAATATGGATTCCGCCTTTATCGAGTGCTTGTGGTACAGTTGAATATTACTAGATAGCGCTTCATGAAGTTTGTCGTTCGTGAGTGATATTTTTCTGTGCATTGGCAACATAAAAATTAGAAAAAAAAAAATATTGAAATGACAGTTCGTTGTTTTTGACTATTGTGTGTGAAGCGCCAACAAAAATGTGGTAAGTTTTCTGTTTTTATACCTTATTGTTATTGTTATTTGCCTTTAAAATAAACGTTAAGATAGTTCTTTTGCGAAATATTCATTATTACGACCATCTCAATATGTTTACATAGTATAATTTTGTTGGAAAAGTTATAATCACTATGCCATCATCGTTTGATATTTCCCTGTTGTTTACATGTATTCTAATTGGTTATTTTTGTTAAATAAATGCAAAATATACGAGAATCCTTCACTATTAGCATATTAATGGCAATTTACAATCGAAATATATTGAGGTGGGGTCTAGAAATGATTAAAATGCAACACGTTACTCATGATTTTAGTGCTGGACGTGCTGGTGCTCGAGTCCACGGACATTTGTTTATTTTTTCATGACAGAAAACTAGGTAAATATTTATCAAATTTGGTGTCATTTTAAAGGGTATATCATGTACTATTATAATAAAAATAATAATTGCTAGTAACTATTATACTTTTCTTGTAAGACTCGAAATAAAAAAAACACGATATTTTTTTGATTTCCCCAAATTTAAACTTTATTTTCATCGTTTATTATTACTTAGAGTAATTTACTTGTAATTAAATTAAATTCTGGATTCTTTGAGCTTTCCGTGAGTATTTTTTATTCGAATGTAGCTATAGCAGTTTTTCAGTAGTAATAGTTTTTGTTAAGAGAGTCGCGCGCGCTAATGAAAGTGACATTTTTCGCGCGGACAGGTGAGCCGAGAGTCGCCGCGCGGCTTGGACATTTGAGTGGCTACAGGATTAGATACGAGCCTTAGTAGTAGTACTTTTCTGGGTGAACAATCTATCTTACTAATATATTAATTGTAAATGAGTGTGCGAGCTTGCGTTTTGATGCATGTGTGTGTGTGCGGGAGTTTGTTTCATTAAAATCTGTTCTGTCTTTGTCTTTTAACCAAAAAAACAAAGATAGAACAGATTTTGAGGAAACTTTACAGTAATATAGCTAATATCAATGATAACGTTTTGTTTTTTAAATGCTACAGTGTTGTCAAATAATAAGATCACGCTCTATTAATTAACATACTAAATAAAATCGTACACATTAATTTCAAACATAGTATTTGTGGAACTCGTTATGTGAAAGAGCTTCTATGATACATTCCACTTCGTTTTTGTTTCCAGGAATTAAATGTTGGGTAAAGTTATGGTTATGCTCTTTATAAAGGATCTGTCCTATTTATATTGGAAACTAGTGCTGCTGTGTTCTAGTTTTAAGGGCAAAATAACTATAATTACTGTCTGAAATTAATTATTACATATTTGATTACTAACTGGAACTGCTCTAGTTGGATTTTTAAAACATAATAAATGCTTGTGTTTTGTAGCCTACAATTAAAGCAAAGATGTAGTCAGAGACGTAACTAACGCACAACAAGTCATAAAAAGTTTGCAATCCGGTCTTGTGCATGGATAATATTTGTTGTGTGTTTCTATCACGATTCCTAACATACAGCTTAATGACAGACAGACAAACAGAGAGCTAAGTCTTAATAATAGGCCTCCTTTTCTACTCTTTGGGTACGAAATCTTAAAAGGAACTAAAAAGTGCAAGCTAGTCTATAATAAAATTTGTCTACAAAAGTACTATCTACACAAGTTTGTGTATAAAAATTCAATCAATCGCATCTAGCTTTGAAGTCATCTAAAAATGCACGTATCGCCAATTCACAGCTCACTGACGCATGCAAGAGATGTCGCGACAAACCGTATTTTCTTTTCAAGCGATGTATCAATTGCGATTGTAAATAAAATTGGTGTAAGTAAAACATGTACCATTATCGTCTGTCTGCATTTTACTTCGGCAAATGCTTTTATAATATTAGGAATAGTGCATTTCACTAGAGCTGATAATTATAGTGGTCTTCGATCAGTAGCCCAATTCACGTAATCAAAACCGTAGCGATATCGTAGCGACTTAGTCGTTAAGACCATTTTCGTATTTACATCTGTCAATCGAGATTGGACGATAACGATTTTAAAGCCGATCGAGCAGTTTTTATTACGTGAATTGGGCTACAGAATTCATATGGAATCTGAAAGCATTTTTGCATGCATCAGTTATTAAATTAATCTTTTGAACACATTTGATTCGAGACTCAATAGAAAGGCTCAATAGGAGGTTAAGGCGATTGTCTCACTGCCTCGTATTACGCTGCATGTTGCGTGTTACCGCACCTACGCGCGTACTGACGGTGGTCCAGATCTGCATCATCGTGCGGGTTTCAGCGCCGCCCCGTACGCGCGTATTTAAGTATTGCTTATTTTCTGTGAGTTGGGATGTACGTTTTTTCAGACGCTCTACGCTGCGTAGTGAGTAATAGACCGTTTTACATAACCATAATGTCATCCTCTCAGTTTACAAAAAAAGTATATTTTCAATATTATATAAGTGTGTGCCAAACTTATTGTATTGTTTGTGGTGAATATTTTTTATTTAATTTATTTGAATATTTATGAACACTCTTCATAAAAACATTAACTGTATAATTTCATAATTCCGTTGGCTTGATTTCCGTTTCCACATTAGTATAAAAATAACAATCTTTTGGGATTGCATTGCGGTACCAGCCCGCCAATAAAGGCTCCGACAGCACGTATAGTACACGCTTCTCTAGGGAAATATACCACTGCATAACAGACCGTACTAGGTAGAAGGACCTACTAGTGGCGTTAAAATACCAGCTGGCAATTACAGCAAGGCAACCATAAGGCTGCTCAAATAGAGTCCTAGATTATGAATCTTTCAAGTAAATTACACGCGGTGGTTGAAAAATGACGTGATGTCCTAATGTTCGTGGTGGCTCTCATGCATTGTGGGCTCACTTCTGTTTTTTAATTCATTACAGACATCGGTAAAGAAAGACACCGTAAAGAAACCTGGACTTGTGGTAAATATACATAAATCCAAAATTGCCAATCCGCCTTGAGCAAGCGTGGTGATTAGTGCTCGTGCCCTCTATGTATGAGATGAGGCCTTTGCTCTGAAGTGAGACAGTAAAGTACGAGTATGTACGATACCATGACAGTGCTAACATCGTATCAGGCGGTGAAAGAAGTGTAGATCTTGCGTCAAGTGAATGCCGGCACATGATAGTATGAGGCACTGTTAGGTTTTTAACGGTGACAGTATGTTATACCTTTCTTTCTTCTCAGAAGATAGGGGTAATCCATGAGAAATTTCAAATGAGGAACTATTTAATAGATTAGAGTGGACATAACATACAGAGAAACTCGGTCCTTTGAAATCTTTACTGAGTATTTTGTACTTTAGCGAGTACAAAGAGATATTTTTATGGAGCAAAGATGTAGTGCATTTACTGAGTGGAATATTTTGTTCGATACACTCTTCGATTTGCCCCTATTATAATTGCACTAGCTTTCTTTTGCGGCTTGGCGCGCGTAAATGTCGGTCTTTCATCCTTCTTCTCTTTAAAAAATCCTGCTCTTTAAAATGCACATACCCTTCTAGTTGCCTCTAGGGCCAGCGGTTTGAGTTGTGCGTTGATATATCAACACTCAGTCAATCAGAAAGTCAGTTTACTATTTTATTCTTGTGTATAAATAGATTATTATATTCTTTCGCAATTTTAGTTAGGTCAAGGTTGAGTTTGAGCTGTGAGTTATAACCATAATCTCCAAACTTATGTTATTAGGATTGACGACAGCACCACATGTGGTGCCCGGAGACACGAGTTTCATACACGATTTATCAGACGGAATCTCCGTTTAGCTCCAATGATATTGACTGCACCAATTTGTGGCTGTTTTAAAAAGTTTAACTTTTATTTGTACAATAAGTTGTATTTATTATGAAAAAAATATATAACCACATGACATTATTGTCAGTAATGTCAGCTTCAGGAATTTCTGAATTCATACTTTTGACGGTTACTTGATCCCATAGTTGTAATACGAGGAGGTAATACGTTATATTATGAACCTTAAAGTGATACAGTAAGAGCCACTTTATGAGTTATTTTGCCTTTATCTTTGGGATTTATATATAATTCCTTGGATATTGCAGTTGCCTACATTAACCTTTAATAAGGTTTTTTGTCAGTAAATGGTTTTAAAAATAATAAGTCAATATATTTCTACAGCTTTTAGAATCAATATCACTATTCACTGCGTTAACAGGTAGCATAAATAAAGAGGGAACCAATTAATAATTTATTTTCAATAATGGATGGCCATATTTTAATACATAATTAAAATAACGCCTATATTGAGTTCAATATTTTTTTTTTTTTTTGGTGAGTTGGAAATCATCAAATGACTGCTCCCGTCCTGGGTGCGGCGGGAGGGCGTGTCAGACTTTTACTGACTAAAACCCACTCATGTTCCTTCGATTGCCCTTTATGTTCCAGGGTCACGGTAACTATTATAAACATTCCCCTCCCTGGCAGGCGTGGCCCTGTTGGGCCCCTTCCAGTGCTGACTCCTTCTCTTTGAGGCGCGCGTGGAACAAAACGCGCCGTCGACGCGGTCCTGGTCCTAGCCGGGCGGTGCTACCCATCGCTCGCCATCCGCAAAACCGCGCCTACGGTGGCCGTTAGTCGCCTTGCGACTCTCGACGTCTTCGCCTGGGTCTTAGTCCGGGGCGAGAGGCTCGTCGTTGCCTCTCGCGCGCCGCTGCCTCCTTCACTAGCATAACTGCTTCGCAGAAGGAGGCGACGGCATCCCATTCCGTCTCGCCCCGAAGCATGGCCTAAACCAGCGCCGGGTGCGAGAGGTCACCGCCGCCGATCGCCGCTACGAGGACACGTCGATGCTCCGCCCATGCGCGGCACACCTCAACTGTGTGCTCGACCGTGCCCTCCAGGCGACCGTTACTTACTGCAGTGGTGACACCCAGGCGTCGCTTCCACCCGAACCCGGCACAGGAACCTCCCGAACTGACCATGTCCGGTGAGGACCTGTGTCAAGCGAAACGTGAGAGCGCCGCGTGGCGCCTTTCCAGCCACTTCTCAAAGAGGGGTCTTACCGCCGCTATTACGGCGTGCCCAATTGAGTTCAATATTGTGGTGTCAATGTGTTCGTTCGTCACTTTGAATGCTTACTTTGGGAATAACGTTAATTTTAAAGTATTTTTATTAACGTGCTAGCTTTTGCCAGTGTAATTCCGAGGGCAAAATAAAAAAAAGTAAGGGGAAATATGGGATAGAACGCGGGCCTTTGCGTGGTTTGTCGAACTTCAATTTTGTCTGTTTTATCTAGTCCACTCCTTAAAAGTTGGCATTTCCAAAAATCCTTTCTTAGTGGAGATTGCATGGAAACCACGCTTATACATTTTTCAATTCATATGTTATTATTTTTTCTAAAGTTTATCTTTCCGTTACAGACATCGGAAAATTTTAAACATCGCGAGAACGTGGGCACAACGCAGTTAAAAGTAGACTTGTGATTTCAGAATTTTGTAAGCAAGTCTGAAATCGCCAATATTCCTTGAACTGTGTGGTGATCAATGCTCATGTCTTCTCTGTATGAGAACTATTAATAATAATATTCTGATAGTAGGTATTTCATAATAACATCACGTCACTAAGTATAACTTTGTACTTGCCTTCTAAAACACAAACGAGATCATTTACCAACTTTGAACACATGCATTAGTGCAAACAACAAAAGCATATTCAACACGATGGAACTCCTTAATTCATTTTTAAATGTTTTAAGTAGAGAATCAAAACTGCTGTGCTGCAATTTAAACAAAGGCCAGTTTACAAGTGTCATTACTGCCAACAAGAGCACTCGGTTACCTACACAACGATTTTGGCAACCACTTTACTCAAGCACTTCCCGGAGAAATTGGTCTACCGTATTTAAAGGGGGTAAAGTCCAAAGTCATTTGGCAGAAACTTGAGTGATATGCAAAATAGGAATTTGCAGTTTTTTAAATTCAGAAAATTCCTGTGACTTCAGTATGGCGGGCGCATCAGTGTGAAAAATGCATGAGTCACTGCGCTCGAAGCCAGTTGGCGGGAAAGCGAGGGCAAGCCTCATAAACTTTACATACCAAACCGTAGGTGAAATATTCTTGGGAACGAATTGTAACATATTTGCTTTGATTTTTACCTCGAGTTGCTGAACTTTACCGATTCGACGTAACCGCATCGGAAAGCTTTTCCGTATAATCGTTTCACCGCGATTCGGTTTCTTTGAGGTATCTGATTTTTGCCTTTTTCTGTTATTCTACTAATATTTTTAATGTAAATAGTTGTATAATGTGTGTGTGGATGATTGTTATTCTTTTACTCAACAATATAAGTACGGTTTTTAATAACACTTTACGGTAATGTAGGTTATACATCAGAATAACACAAAGGCTACATAACATTTTTTTTTTTTTGGCGAGTGGGAAATCATCCAATGACTGCTTCCGTCCTGGGTGCGACGGGAGGGCGTGTCAGACTCTTACTGACTAAAACCCACTCATGTTCCTTCGATTGCCCTTTACGTTCTAGGGTCACGGTGACTACTATACACATTCCGCAACCCCGGCAGGCGTTGGCCCTGTTAGGCCCCTTCCTGTGCTGACTACTTCTCTTTGAGGCGCGCGTGGAACACTAACGCGCCGTCGACGCGGTCCTGTTCCTAGCCGGGCGGCGAGCTACCCATCGCTCGCCATCCGCAGAACCGCGCCTACGGTGGCCGGTAGTCGTCTTGCGACTCTCGACGTCTTCGCCTGGGTCTTAGTCCGGGGCGAGAGGCTCGTCGTTGCCTCTCGCGCGCCGCCGCTTCCTTCACTAGCATAACTGCTTCGCAGAAGGAGGCGACGTTTTGCTCGACGAGGCGACCACTCATGTTCCTTCGATTGCCCTTTATGTTCCAAGGTCACGGTAACTATTATAAACATTCCGCAACCCCGGCAGGCATTGGCCCTGTTGGGCCCCTTCTCAGGCTACATAACATCAGGCTATGACCTACCTAAGGAGCGGCGCAGTAACCAAATACCGAAAGAGCGGCGGATAGCGAGATTTTTTATCATTAATTTGCATACATAGTGGAAGATGAGCCTTGTGGTAATTTAAATAATTATTTATTCTCTCTACATAAAATAAATTACATTCTAGATGAAAAAACCTGACCTGAAAGTTTACCCTGATTTTTCGTCTAGACTTGTTATTTCTTTCATACTAACTTGTGTCTTCGATTTCATCTGCATAAATAACTATAATCCCCAATGAATGGTAGGCCCTAAATATAAAAGTACCTTAGGTTCTTAGATAGACAGACAGATACACTTTTTATATTTAGGTATAATAATAGTATCCCAAGTCATATCTACGGAACGGCTTCCTTACATTTCATATCTTTTCTTATGTATTGAAAACAAAAAAAATGTTTAAATCATACAGGTACCTCAATCTTAGAAGGTCAGGCCATTAATAGGGATTTATAGGAACAGAGTGGAAAATTCTACGTCTTTATTGAAAAGGATTTTCCAACTAGACGGGTATTATGTCTGGTGAGCTGTCAGACGGTTGTTGTCGGGGTTTTTATCGCGTCAACCTATGATTGCGCAATGTAGATAGTCGGATAGAGTTCACATGTTAAGCGATAGATGTCGCCACAGGGACAAAATTAAGACAATGTTAGTGGACCGGCGGGGTTATAACCTATGAAACAGCAATCAGCAATATTTGCGCAGTGATCGTGCGGTCACCGCGCGATTAATCGCGTCAAAAAAAATCATATTGTGTATGAACCGATTGCTAATCGCTCGCTGATTGTTCTAATGCACTTATTGCTACGATGACGATAAAGTAGCAATCGCTGGAACTAATTAAATATCACCATTAACAAAAAAAACTTAACTTTGCTCTTAAAAACCATACTAAATACGAAACCACCAAACGAAAAATGCATATTTTAGTTAACTGATTGCTCCACAGAGGCAGCACTATCGCTAGATTGCTATTTGACATGACGTATTTTGAATTGACGTTTATATTGCTAAATTATCGCGATCGCTCGGCTTCTGCAAGATGCGTAATCCCAGTGCGGACTGGATATCATACAACTAATTGCAAAGTAATGCAGAGTTATATTTATCTTTTTGTTTCCATTTTGTTTAAGTAAATCTGCATTGATAGCCATTGGTACATGCTTGTTTGGGACCAGTGTTAAATACTGCATATAACTATGCAATATATTTTTAAATTTCTTTTTTTTTTTTTCTCGAAGACTATCTTGAACGTCGGATGATGCAAAGACGTGATTCTCGCCACGGTGTCCTTGGTGCGCACGTGTGTTTAGAGTTTGGTTATTTTTTTTATTAGTGTTTTTGTGTAAACATAGTACAGCTGATATTTTGTGACTTGATATAAGTGTGTCGTCCTTGTGTTGTGATCGTATCAGGTTTGTTTGTGTTTAAATTTAAGTATCCACTTTTCTATCCAAGATGGATAAAAATAAACCCCCCGATCCTGATCCCCCTCCAGATTTCTTCACTCCTACGCCATCCCTTTCCTCAAACCCTCTTACTCAGCTAGCCGATGTGGTGTGCAGTGTGTCAGAGGTGGAATCTCAACTTCAGTCAACTTTCCGCAAACGTCCGAATGCTGATGAGATCACAAGTTCTAGCATACCAAAGCAAATTAGACAGCACATTGGTCGTGTAAAATACTCGGCCTTGGATAAAGCTCCCTTCCTTGTCCACGTCACCCGCATAGAATCTTCACCAAACTCGGGAACCACGCTCCATCCTGTCAACTTTGGGAAATTCTTAATTAACAACAATATCTCAAACATTACTAGAGATGGTGTGAAAAGAGTTGGTAGAAATCGCGTCTCCGTAGAATTCACATCTCCTCAAGATGCAAATTCCTTTCTGGTAAATAGCGTTTTAACCAAACATGGGTATACAGCCAATATTCCAACCTTCAATATCACCAGAATGGGTGTAATTACTGGTGTTCCCTCAGATATTTCCGAGGATGAAGCCCTATCCTATCTGTCTGTGCCCAGCGGGTGCGGACGTATATTAAAGGTCCGACGCATTAGTAGGAAAACACAGATTGACGGTGCGACGGTATGGAAACCCACAGAAACTTGTGTCATCACCTTTGATGGCCAAGTCTTACCACAGCGCGTTTACTGTTGCTACACTTCCCTTCCTATTGAGCAATATATATTCCCAACAATTCAGTGTCGCAAATGTTGTAGGTATGGTCATGTGTCAAACTTATGCAGGTCGAAACCTCGCTGCAGCAAATGTGGCCACGATCACCCAGGTGATGGTTGCACCATTTCTGAGGGAGAGGCCTTCTGTATTCTTTGCTCGGGAAATCACTTTGCTGATAGCAGGTCATGTCCTGAGTATGGTAGACAGAAAGCCATTAAGACCGTGATGGCTGAGAAATGCATGTCGTATGCTGAGGCTAGCAAAACTATCCCATCTCCCTCTCGTAACTATGCAAATGCCACCAAAACTCCAGTTACTCACTCATATCGCAAAACTGTATTTCTTAAGCCTAAGACCCATGCCCCCCTCTCTCCTTCTTATGATAAAGCCGCGCATCAGCGGTTAGTTAGTTCTCCACAATCATCGCAGCCTAATGGCTGTGCTCTCAATTCAAACAATGTTTCTCCCAATAACACTTCAACTCTTATTGAACTTCTTATTAAATTACTTCCATCTCTTATTTCCCAATCTCCTAGTTCTCCCCAAATACCGTACAACGTTGCCGAACAACTTATTAACATATTATCAAATTTAAAAAATGGCTCCCAGCCAAGTATTCCTTCAATGGAATGTGAGGAGCGTGTGGCATAAGAAGCACGACCTCATATTCCTTTTAAATAAGTACAAACCCCTGGTTTGTTCTATAGCTGAGACTTGGCTTATCCCAAGTCTCAGCTTTCGTATACCACACCACAACATCCTCAGATGTGATAGACCCGATGGGTACGGAGGGTCGGCTCTATTCATCAATAACCGTGTCCCACTTTTCCCCTTAGCTTTGCCTGCACTCGTAGGCGATATGAGTATCGTTGCTGCGAGGATTGAAGGCATTACAGTTTTTTCAATATATATTGCCCACCCTCGTCATGAATTTCTCATTACCCTTAAAAATATCCTTTCCGACGTTAACGGCCCAATGTTAGTCATGGGCGATTTTAACTGCCACCACTACAGATGGGGGTCTGAACGTTGCGATTCTTATGGTTTAGATCTAGTCGAAATTTTGGATGACTTGAATCTCTGCATCTTAAACAATGGTTGCCCAACTCGCAGATCTCTTCCTGGCCAACAAAAGAGTTGCGTTGACTTAACATTTTGTTCAGTTGATGTAGCTGCCTCAGCTCACTGGGAATGCACAAGCTTGACACATGGTAGTGATCACTATCCAATTGTCATTTCTCTACTTAACAGAACTTATTTAGAAAAAACGTCTCCTCCACTTCTGAAATATAATTTGTCCAAACCTGATTGGTCCAAATTTTCTTCATTATTAGAGGACGAAATTGAGAATCTTCCAAATTTAAATTCTAATTTTCTAGTTCCTACTGATCACTGCCATGTCAAGAGCTGCTATGACAGTCTCATTTCTGCAATTTCCTCTAGTGCAGACTCCTGCTTCCCTCTTAAAAACGGTGCCCGAGGTAAAATTCCATCCCCACCATGGTGGGACCCAGAATGTACTTCCGCGATCAGGGAAAGAAATGAGGCAGAGACATGTTACAATGCTGACATGAGTACTGTTAATCTTTTGGCATATCTGCGGGTCAATGCCAAGACCAAACGTCTACTACGTAAAAAGAAACGGGCAGGTTGGGTGAAGTTCTGTAACTCCTTATCCCCCTCTACACCACTCTCAGTTGTTTGGAAGACAATCAATAGGTTTAGACGAGGTTGTTCTCCTTCTATTTCATCCCCAATGACTAGAGGAACGGCTGAGCTTTTTTTTGATAGAATAGCGCCATCTTATGTCCCCACCCTCTTGGAGTGTTTTCAGCTGCCTCTGCTTAACATCTCTGAGGACCCTCTAGACGCTCCATTTACTTTTGAGGAACTGAGTGTGGTTCTAAAATACGTCAGGGACTCAGCTCCTGGAATTGACGGTATACCATATTCGTTTCTTGCACATTCTGGGGAAAAAGCTAAAAATTACTTCCTCAAAATAATCAATTTTTGTTATAGCTACGGATGGGTCCCAGATCAATGGAAGATCCAAATTATCATTCCATTGCTGAAACCAGGCAAACATGTAGATGATCCGAATGGCTATAGACCAATAGCTTTGTCTTCAGTCCTAGCCAAATTACTGGAACACTTAATTAAAAATAGACTGGAATGGTTAGTCGAATCGAGGGATTTACTGCCGAACTATCAATTTGGCTTTCGTAAGGGTCTGGGCACGATGGATAGTGTTGGCGTTTTGGTGACGGACGTGCGCTTAGCGTTTTCTAAAAACGAGTCTACTATAGCTGCATTCCTGGACATTTCCTCTGCATATGATAATGTTCTTCTTCCCACTCTCAGGCAGAAAATGCACCAGCTGAGTCTCCCGGATAGGATGATCAAATGCATATGCGGACTACTTTTGTCTCGTTCATTGATTTTGAGAGTTCAGGGCGAGGACTTTGATGAAAGGCGAACATGGAAGGGCCTTCTACAAGGCTCCGTACTAAGTCCCCTTCTTTATAACATATATACTTCGGATATTGGGTCCTGCCTAAACAACAATTGTCGCATACTACAATACGCAGATGACATAGCCCTGTATGTGTCAAACCCTTCCATTGTCGATGCTGCATCGTCCCTCTGCGTCTCTCTGGACTCTCTAAATCAATGGCTTTTAATCCACGGCCTTTCGCTATCCGCAGCCAAAAGTGCGGCAGTAATTTTCTCTCGAAAAAAAACTTTACCTAGCATTCAAATCAGTATTTCGGGTAATAGCATCCCTTTGTCTAATAAAGCCAAATTTCTAGGCGTTTTTTTAGATTCCAAATTAACAGGTAAAGCCCATCTAAATTATGTTACAAGTAAATGTGAACGTGTTGTATCAATATTACAAGTCTTAGCAGGAGTGTGGTGGGGTGCCCACCCATACACAATGAAGTTGGTATACAACGCCTTAGTACGCAGTGTTTTAGATTACGGCACTTTCCATTTGGTTCCATGTAATAAGGGCGCTTTGGCGGGACTGGATAGGGTTCAGTCCAAGTGCCTTCGGATCATCTCAGGTTGCATGAAGTCCACCCCCATTAATGCTTTGCAGGTCGAGTGCGCTGAACCCCCGTTAGCCCTAAGACGGCAATATCTGGCTTCCCGTTTCCTCACCAAAATTGTATGTAGATCCTCACATCCACTTAAAGAACTTTTTAACGAGCTTAATTTCCAATCAAGAAATTCAACATATTGGAAAAACAAGGACCTCCCCTTAACCTTAATAGCTTACCGTACACTCCAGAATTTAGAATGTCCAATTATCCAGTATCCCAGGGTCCCTGTTTATAACTTTGCTTATGAAGCTATAACCTTTATTCCGAAAATCCTTTTTAACATTGGTATTTTTAAAAGATCCCCGTCAGCCAACTCGACCTTCAATGCAGTGGTGGGCGAACGATGGAACGATTTTCATATTTTCTTTACGGATGCATCCAAACTGACAGACCTTAACTACACTGGAGCCGCGGTATACTACCAAAGCTCCAAGATTGTTCTACAATATAGATGCCCGAAGGAGTCTTCCGTGTTTACAGGGGAATGTGTGGCTATACTTGAGGCTTGCCTTTTTATAGAGTCGCACTCGAATATTAAAAAAGCTGTAATCTTTACCGACTCACTCAGCTGTCTGCAAGCCTTAACTCAAAACCCACTCAAAAGTAAATTGTGCAGTCCACTTATATTATTAATTAAAAAATCTTTACTTGCATGTGCCTTCTATCAAAAGGAAGTTCAGTTAGTTTGGATCCCCAGTCATTGCGGTATCAAGGGCAACGAAGTTGTTGATGCCTGGGCCAAAGATGCTTGCACATCTGCAATGGCAGACCTGGCACATAATACCCATCAGGGCTATGACCTGTTAGCTATGCCAAAATTAAATTTGCAGGGCTCATGGCAAGAGCACTGGAACATGTCTAGCAGGAAAAAGGGCAAATTTTTTTATGCAGTCCAGCCAACTACGTGGGACACTCAGAAAGTTTTGAGAAACTAAAAAACTAAGTTCCATAGACAAAATATTTTGACTGAATCTTTTCAAAGGACTCTCCACTAGCTTCTATACAAAGTTTCATGCGTCTGAACCAATTTTCAAAATATTTTTTCCAGTCCGCCGCAGACACCTCTTTTACGGCTTTCTCGAAGGCTGCTAGCGCGTCTTCCGGCGATAAATATTGTATTTCTTTAAGCAGATATTTTATTTTAGAGAATAAAAAAGGAGTCACACGGTGCCAGATAAGGACTGTAAAGAGGTTGCCCCAAGACTCCAACCTCTGTGGTGTCCAGGAAGTCCCTCGTTTTGATCGCTGAGTGCGCGGGCGCGTAGTCACGGTGAAACAGAATCCCGCGGAGTCCGGTGTTTGGTCGCTTATTGCTCATTGCAGACAAAAGTTCTGGCAGGCATTTTGTGGTACACCATACATCTTTGATGCTGCTTTAGTCTCATAATAAAATTGCAATCAGATACCCCATCAAAGTGAAGAAACTAGCAATCAAAATGTTTCCTGAGCTTCTTGTTCGCTTCATTTTCGTAGGCGAAGGTTCATTTTGAAACAGCCTAACTGTCGACTGACCCTTTGTTTCTGGATTGTATTAATAGATCCAGAATTCCTCATCTGTCACAATGTCGTAAACGCGCCGAGACGAGCCTGCTACAAATTTTTGTATCATATCACGGCACCCCTACACACGGGCCTGCTTCTGAGTTTGGGTGAGATTTTGTGGCACTCAGCTGCACACTATCCTCCGCACCGGAAGATGCTCGTGTAGAATCTTGTTAAGGCTTCCCGATCCAATCTGCAGTGTATGCTGAACCTCATCATATGCATTTCGCTTGTTTTCTTAAATTATTATTTTTACTGCCATCACACTTTCTTCCGTGACTGCCGTTTAGGACGGCCACTTCTTTGTTAATCCTCAAAATAAAGCGAACGCACTAGAACTTGCTATTACAATGGTAAATGGTTGCTTTTGAAGGTCCTCCATCTTTAAAAGCAATTTGAAGTCGGTCAAATGGCTTATAATTTTGTAAGCCACATTTAAAGTCGCAGAAAATCATCGAACGAAAATGTTCTTGAAGCAAATCCATTTTTTCAAGAGACACGATAATTTGATTTGGCTCTCAAAAAAATGTGGAGGGAAATTCAAAATTCGAACGATGGTATTTTTACTTTTTAATAACCAAAGTTTTCAAAATAATTACAAACGGCCAGGGCCTAATACATAAAAATGGTTTTTCTCAAAACTTTCTGAGTGACCTGGTATTAACCCCAAACCTTGGTTTTGCAGGTACAAGAAAGTCTCCAAAACTGTTGTTTCCGTGTTGTGCAGAATTCGTTTGGGTTTTTGTTGCTCTCCAGTTTTCATAAACAAGATCAGAATTCGCGATTCATCTCTCTGCGAGTGTGGTTTGGAGGAGGGAACTCTAGACCATATATTTTTTGAATGTCCCAACAATGTTTCCCTTGATCTATACGGGCGTCTATCCAAATTAAAAGTTCCCCTCCCGATAAATGTTCCTTCTCTTCTAACACATCCCTGTCCAGAAGTGTTATTGGCAATGATAACATTCATTCGCCACAATAAAATAAAACTGTAATCTATTTCTATGTTGGTGTGGTATGCTTATATATATGTAAATATTTTTTTTTGTGTTTTAATATTATTGCTGTATTTATGTAACTTTATATTTTGTTTGTTTCAGTCCCGTACTAACACAGTCAGTCTACACAGTGTGTCCAGCTTACTGTTTAATAATTAATTTTTTTTTCTTTTACATACGTGAAACCAAAGTGCACTCTGACATTGGCAGAATAGTCGACATCGGCTTTGGTTGCCATTATATAAAAATAGAATAGAATAGATGCAAAGACGTGATCAATAGCCGTTCTGCTGTCACAAGATACACCAAGAAGTGAAACCTTTTCCTTAAAAGAAAATAACTTTCAACAAAAACCATTCATCACAAAAAAAAGCTCCAAAAATATGACGAAAACGCGCGAAATGAAATAACTTACAGTGCATTTATCTTGACTGAAACTATATTAAATAATGGCCTCATATAAGTCAACGTCACGCTAAAGTTTCTTCTAACGGGCAAAAGGGCTTCAAAATAACACCAATTATGTAAATACCTTTACCGTGGCGATCACAAAGGGTTTGACGTAAAAAAAATGTTGACGTTAATTTTGGAACACGCGGCAAAAGTAATCAATCAAAGATATGTATAGGATGATTTATGGCTTACAACAGCTGTAGTATTTTACTTATAACTCTTTTCTTTAACAAAGGACTTTAGGCAAGTTTCATACATAGTTGGTCCAAAAAAAAAACAGAATCATTCCCAATTCCTAGGTTATACATACTGGAAACTTTTACGGGCTTAACTCTATAGCTGTTTTTTCTGAACAATATTTTTTTAGTGCTTTATAAAGTGAGTGAGCGCATGACGAACTCCAGTCACTACTAAAATAAGGCAGTTAGGTACGGAATTCAATTATTGGTCATATTAGTCGTTTACAGCATGTGTGGCCTAACTATTGGGAAAAATTTTAGGTCTAGCCTGCCTGACATGTCGTTTCATTTTTAGAATCAATTTTTTTTACAAAACTTCTTGAAATTTTGATTCTGGCTGGATTGATAGGAGATGAAAAGAGGTTCTATATTTAAAAATAATTTTACCAAAGAGGTTGTTCGTCGCATGTTCGCGACTCAAGTGCTAGTCACGCTATGTCGGTAACGCATAATTATAGAGAGTTCATTGTAATTGCTGGTAACGTAACATGTTGTGTGTTCCTAGCTTTATAATTACATGAACTTTATATGGATGGGAAGTCTGATAATTATTTTGCATCCGAAATAGAAGTTAACGTTGAAATATGCAGTTAGAAACGGTGAATTTATTTAACGCAATTTTGCACTCAAATTAGATTGTGACGTCAAATATAATTTGCCTCATTTTAAGGCCAGAGGTCTTTTATCAACAGGTACTTTTAATATTATAAAGCAAAAGTATTTGTTTATTTGGTTAACTACTGCTTCTAATGGATTTTTTTTTTGTGTTGGACAGTCAATTATCGCAGAGTAATCATCAAAAATGCTGTTGAAACGTTAACGCTCTTGAAATGCGGTTAAAAAATACTCAATGCTACTACTTACTACTCTATACTTATTATCAATTGGCAACTATAAACGCTTTTAAATTTAAGTTTAAGAAATCCCTTATTGTATGCTCTAGTGATGCCTACCAAGAAATGCTAAATAGTATTTTTGAACAAATCCTTAATATAATACCAGCCTATAACTGTCCCACTGCAGGGCAAAGGCCTCTTCTCATACAGAGAAGGCACGAGCATTGATCACCACGCTTGCTCAAGACGGGTTGGCGATTTTGGCGAACAAATTAAAAAAAAAAATTAAACCGCAACAACCCCGCCCCGTCTATGCCTTCGGGCTAGTCTGGGACCAAGAGCAAGCCCATATGTAATAAAAAAAAAAAAAAAAAACAACATTATCAAGCCGAATCACATCGTTTCATTGAGTAGCAATGAAAGTATTCTCCGTATTTTATACATCAGCCTAATGTTTCTTATTAATCTCAGTCGTTAAGGGCCGTGCGTTATTTTGTTATTTATCGGATGGCCGGGCGTTATTGCCACCTTCATTAATCTCTGGGATTCTTGAAGGAAATCCCGCAAAAAGCATTGTTACCCTTAATGATAAATGTGGGGTACGAACCCCCTCTTTTCTTTTTAGGGTATGCACACATAGCGGTGTGATGCGACCACCGTTAAGTGATGGGGCAATCGGTCAATGATTAATGGGCAGTAATGACTGGGGAATGTTTGCTCTCTCTTTCTACTGTTCTGTTGCTAGGAGTGAGAGTATGGGTCTACTTAGACTATACTGGTGGGGGATACTGGTGGAGAACATGTCCTCTTATTATTACTGTTTTAGGTTGCTTTTGGCCACTTGCTATCCCACTATTTCTTCAAATCGGGCATTCCTAGGTTTTATCTGTCAAAAATGCCGAAAATAAAATTATACCGATACGACATTGGATGAGATTGTTATTTTTAGGGTTCCGTACCTCAAAAGGTAAAAACGGAACCCTTATAGGATCACTTTGTTGTCCGTCTGTCCGTCCGTCCGTCTGTCAAGACCCTTTTTCTCAGAAACGCGTCGAGATATCAAGCTGAAATTTACATCACATACTCAGGTCTGCTATCTCTCAAAGCAGTGAAAATATCAAGTTTCTAAATCAAAGCAATAAAAAGATACGGCGGTTTACATTGCATATTTAGACATTTGCATGGGAATCAAAACCTATAGGGTACTTCCAATTGACCAAGAATCATGAAATTTGGCAAGAAGCGAGGTCATGTAGCACAAATAAAGGGAAAACTCCGAAAACCGTAAATTTGTAGTTAGTTCACATCAGGCGTCTGTCTGTCCGTCTGGCTGTCAAGAACCTTTTTCTCAGGAACGCGTCGAGATATCAAGCTGAAACTAATATTACATACTCAAGTCTGCTATGTCCCAAAGCAATGAAAAAAACCAAGTTTCTAAATCAACACAATAAAAAGATTCAGCGGTTTATATTGCATATTTAAACATTTTCAAGGGAATCAAAACTCAAAACCTATAGGGTACTTCCCATTGACCTAGAATCGTGAAATTTGGCAAGAAGCAAGGTCATGTAGCACAAGTAAAGGGAAAACTCAGAAAACCGTAAATTTGTAGTTATTTCACTAAAAAACAAATTAACGGAACCCTCGTTGCGCGAGTCCAACTCGCACTTGACCGGTTTTTTATTAATAAAATTAACTAAAAAATCCCGGCAAAATCGAGATTGCAGGCAGTAAAATAATTAAAAAAAAAAGTAAATCAACTCATTCTCTAGTCTATTGGAGTTTTCTTGCCTGCTTTTATTTTATTAGGGTTTCGTACTGAAGGGGTAAAATGGGATTATTACTATTACCAAGACTGCTGTCTGTCTGTACGTCTGTCGGTCACTATATAGGCTATATCTGATCAACCGTGGCAGCTAGAGAATTTAAAATAGATATTTTAATGAGGCTCCCATACAACTAATGCCTGATAATGGTACGAAACTCTCAGTGCGCGAGTTCGACCAGACCAGGCCTTTTTTATAACTTTCACTGTATTTTTTTACTTGTAAGAAGTTCAATGTCATAAATAGTCTGAAAATAATATTTAAAAAATAAATCATTATAAAACATTGCTTGATTTCATACCACATCCACCACTCACTTCTTTGTTAAAGAGACAGCCTTACACGGTGTCCCGTTCACAGCTGCGTTTTTAAGGTAAGTGTAATTTATCTATGAATTGTTCGGGACAGTTTTATCTTTTTCTCGAGGTGAGTCCGACGATGAGGGGCGTTCTGTTTCTTAGTTGGACAGGAGATATACGTTTTACGGGGAGGTGGAGGGGTGAAGGGGGAACTCATTCCTGCGAGTACTTAACGATATTTATCTCCTCCGGTTTTTTGCTATTTTTTATGGATGTTGGATTACTGTGTATTACAGTGTGTTTGTACTAAAGCTGGGATAAATAAACGTTGCTCAGTAAGTGCTTTAAGACTTCGAACACACGTGATTCGAGACACAATAGAAAGACAAAAAAAAATTAATTTACCCAATTAAAAAAAAAATATTGACAATACAATTACAGCAGTAAGTTGTGTGGTGTGACTACGATTTTGTGGTGCTAATCAATATAGCTGTCCTTGTTGCATAGTTCTCAAACTACGTTAGCAAGACAGAGACGGTGAATAGTCAAGCTAAAGTACGTGCTTAAAAATGCCAGCCGCACATTGCCCAGTCTATGTTTATTTATAACCCAAAATATAAAATTTTGAAATTCAAAAGTGTGTATTACAAGAAACACTAGAAATGTGTTTTTGTTGCGTTATTTCCTCTAATTCGTATTTAGCATTTGTCTTCACCAATTTTTATTAAATACATTAATGAATAAAAAACTTTTTAGTGTCGAGGCCCAATGTCTGACTGTGTATTACAGTATCTTTCAAAGTAATATAGAACGAAAATAGAAACTTGAAGTAACGCACACAACATTTTGTTTTTGATGAATTTTTCGAGAAGTATTAAACCGATCGCCATAAAATTTATATGGAACCACCTCTGAATCATGACTTATCAAACAAAAAGAGAGAAAGAGAGAATCATCAAAATCGGTTAATAAACGACGAAGATATCCGCGAACACACATAAAAATATATATACGGTCGAATTGAAAAACCTGCTCCTTTTTTGAAGTCGGTTAAATAACGTTTTTTTCCTCGATCGTATTTCGTATTTGACCATTTTCTTTAGTAATTTTTTCAAATAATTATTACATTTTAGTAATAATTTATTCCCATTATTCCCTATCCGTTGCTTGAATAAGATAATTTTCTCGACAATATAATGAGAAAAATTCTTTAACGTTAAAGTAAGTTGATGCCTTAATACTTAAAAAATAAGTTTGGAATTAGAACAAAGCCATTCAAAACTCGTAAAACTATTTCCGAAGTTCCGAGAGCTTTTTTATTTCTAGTTGTCGAAAACATTTGAGCTGAATAGCGGAATTTGCGTCTTCCTTTTATTCTGACTAGAGTTAGTAATGTGATTTATTCCTTTTTGCAATAAATTTATTGGTCTATGGTTTTTTCCTAGTTTTTTAGGGTTCCGAACCAAGATTGTACAAAGGGAATTCTTATAGTTTCGTCATGTCCATCCGTCCGTCCGTCCTCGGTATACCGCCGAAACGGTGTACTTACCACGTTGATAAAGTTCTAAAATAAAATCATGGAAAATATTTTTCTACCTCCCGTAGTACATGTAAAGTGGGAATGTTGGTACTTCACGAGACCTTCTATTTGAAGCGGCGGCGCGGGAGAGGCAACGACGAGCCTCTCGCCCCGGACTAAGACCCAGGCGAAGACGTCGAGAGTCGCAAGACGACTACCGGCCACCGTAGGCGCGGTTCTGCGGATGGCGAGCGATGGGTAGCTCGCCGCCCGGCTAGGACCAGGACCGCGTAGACGGCGCGTTTTGTTCCACGCGCGCCTCAAAGAGAAGGAGTCAGCACAGGAAGGGGCCCAACAGGGCCAACGCCTGCCGGGGTTGCGGAATGTTTATAATAGTTACCGTGACCTCGGAACATAAAGGGCAATCGAAGGAACATGAGTGGGTTTTAGTCAGTAAGAGTCTGACACGCCCTCCCGTCGCACCCAGGACGGGAGCAGTCATTGGATGATTTCCCACTCACCAAAAAAAAAAAAAAACCTTCTATTTTGAAAGCATGTCTGTATCCCACAATACATTTTCAGTAACAAATGAAGTTGCATAAAGTTAAACCAGCAGAGCTTCGACAGTACAATCATGTTATCATGTATTCCCACACCCGTAATACCAAAACGTTCGTCTGTTTTGCCACCCTAACATTTTTTAACAAATTCCATGAGCCGTATTAGGCCGTGTTCCTGATTATGGGACTGACCCATGACCTCCCATGGGCCTCGTAAACGCGACCAAATCCTGCCTGCGTGGTGATTACTGCCAAATTTTCACGTATAGGGGAAAATCCACAAGGACACGTCGATCGACTGACATGGTCGGTTTTTTTTTTATAAACAACATTGGGTTTGTTTTAGAGGTACACTATTTATAACTAGCACTATGTTATCACATTAATTTAGTACAAGCTGTCCACGTTATCCGCGTCTTCTGAAGTTAAAATAGTCCAGATTTTGACCTCTGTGTTTGTATTTTGAATGTTTCTTCTCAAAAGAGTCTATTGAAAAATCAGCCCTTATCCTTCGCTAAAAAGGTTGCAAAACAAAATATTGCAGTATAAAAGTATTATTTTTTTAGTTACAAAACAAATAATTTTATCTCATATAGGTCCAGTTTTATGTAGAGTGATTGACAGATTGACAGACCTCCACAATGTATTCGGTTATATGATGCCAAAGGTAGACTGATCCTTAGACTTTCTTGCTTTTGATCTATTTTGAATGCCAAAGTTATTCTGTGAATGACAACCGGGCACCACGTCTTTGTTTTCACCGAAGCATGGTACGAGTATGTCCGTGATTTCTTAGATTTACTTAGAAAGTACCAATATAAATCGAAAAACTCACATTGTCTTACGTCCGCAACCTTATGAGAAGCACACGTCAAAATCTGCTACCAAAGAACCCATACACACTAAGCTTAAGCCGAAACACGCGTAAATTACTTAAATATTAAAAAGTAACCCCGTTGCCGAAGTTATTAAGATCGCGACTCCGGCTAACAAACGAGTTTAGTGTTCCACGCGCGCCTCAAAGAGAAGTCAGCATAGGAAGGGGCCCAACAGGGCCAACGCCTGCCGGGGTTGCGGAATGCTTATAATAGTTACCGTGACCCCGAAACATAAAGGCAACCGAAGGAACATGAGTGGGTTTTAGTCAGAAAAAGTCTGACACGCCCTCCCGCCGCGCCCAGGACCGGAGGAGTCATTGGATGATTTCCGACTCCCCAAAAAAAAATAAAAACCAGTTGATAACTTTAAAACGACTAAACCGATTTTGTTGAAACATGTTTATTAACCATTTCTGAAACACTTATTTACAAATAAAAAAAAGCGAACCCATTTCCATCGTTCTATTTTTGCGAGATTCATTTTTGAAGTTAAATAATAGTACTAGAAAAGGAAAAATCTTTGTAAGCAACACCTCAATTTCTTTCCAACTCGCTTAGCTCCACTCTTGCTGTGACCAACATTCAGTCACCTAACAATGTCCTCATTACCTTAATCGCCGGCCATTTTCCCTCCGAATGAGACATTACAAATATGTTGCAAGAAGTTAACGATTTTCTCGTGCATAAAACCGATTTCGTTGAATAATTCCACGTTTTTGTGTTTCATGTCGAGCTGTGCTGTAATTTTCAACGATTTTCAGATGATGGATTTATTTTGCAGGTGAAAATGTTTATAGTTTGTGGCAGTGCATACCTTAAATAATACGGGTAGATTGCATTTAAAATTATTATTACATAGGTAAATGTTGGAATGCTTGGAGAGTTGATATTTTTAAGCTTGATTTACCGTGAATAATGTAACCAATATTTTCTTTCTGACGGACTTACTTTTAGAGAATTTAAAAGTACAAATGGTTTACTTGATTTAAAGATCTTGAGTTTGATTGGTCCATGTAGGTTGATGCTATGCCTCTAACATTTTGAATTAGATTACAAGTAAACTCTGTACTATTATGTTTAAAACCGGTCAATTTATTTGAACACTCTAACTTCAGAAACCACTGATACGGTGTAAAAAATCTCTAGTTTCCTATTGAGAAAGTATACAGATAAAATGTAACGCTGCAAGTTACGGGATACAAGATACGGAATAACCAAAGATGCAATGTAACACAGGACGGTTTTGCGCTATACTTACAAAATAATAACTTAGGATCTCAGCAATCTTTATGTATTCAGAGCTGCTTCGTAGAATATAAAAATTCCTTTTACCACTGGTAGGCTTTCAATGTTTTAAAGGAGAATGGGCAAAAATGTATGGGAAGTGGTACCCGCTCCAATAGTCATCATTAATATATCATTGAAAAGACATTTTGATGCACAAAAACGTCTACTATGGCGCTTGTCGCTATTCACGTTTGGGAAGCAGTAATCTCACTAAGTTTTATAAATGAGAATTTACTACTAACTATTTATAGCAGTAAAATAAAGCTAGGATAAGATTGACTTAGACGAGGATACAGCACACTAAGGATTCTATTATTAAAAGAAGTAAGAAAACAAGCAAGCGTTCTTCAAATAAAAATCATATATTTTAGCAAAAAGTGAGTAGATTTAAAACATTACATATCGGCATCAACTATAACAGCAAAGGAAAGATTTCGAAGTAGTATATCCCGTATGCCTCGCATAGCCTAGGTACCATACGATGGACACTATGTGTGCACAAGTGCCCATCGTACGTCGCCCGGTTGAACATGTGCAATATTGTTGATCAATATAACAAAAATATGTTTTTACACGGACATGTCGCGACTGAATTCGTCCACGCAAAAGCCAGGCATCTTCGTGTATGGCAGATCTTCAAGTGCAGGGAGCTCTGTACGTTTCAATTATATATAAACCATTTGATAAATGCTCGGCACAGTAAGATCTTGCTAGCTTGAGTTGGTAAATGTACCTAGCGCTAGTAAACTTAAACGGAAAAATGCAAAAAATATTACCTTTTTACCTACTCATTTTTTTAAGTAGAGTAAGTGGTACCTAATATACTCATATATGTATGTTTATCGCCGGGGCGACGGGACTGTCTAAACCGGTTACCGTGCCGTGACCCGCGAACGCAAATGGCAACCAAAGGAATAGGGTTTTTATTAGTTAGTAAGACTGTCGTTTATCTCCAAACGCAATCATATTTGAGACTGGCGGTTATAGTAAATGTTGTTCCTTTTGGTAAGACCTTTTAAACGACACTACAAACATATCTATTGGAGCCGGGTACCATTTTGCCCATTCTCCTTTAATACTTTTAAGACCTCTTTCAACGGGGCTACAGACAGCTGTTTAAAATTTCATAGAAAACCGATTCTAAGCAAGAGGGCCTAGACAAGTGGCATTGTAGAATAGAAAACGAAAACGAATAGATTGTCAAATGGAATTGACATAGGCTTTCGCTAAACAATTTGACATCTCCATACATTTGACAATCTATTCGTTTTCGCAATTTTGACAATCTATTTATTTATTTAAACTTTATGCACACATGTACAATGGCGGACTTAATGCCTTAGGCATTCTCTACCAGTCTACCCAGGGTGGTCCAGAGATTACCTATCGCTATCTATTCTACAATGCCACTTGTCTAGGAGGAAAGTCTAAAAACAATGTTTTTACATTTATATTTTACAACCTCATATTAATTTTATAAACTGGATAATTTTGACTCTATTCTCAAGGTCAAGGTCAAAATTGAGTCAAAATTACCCTATTCAAAAAAATTCGCGCGTTTATCTCTGCAAATAAAAATACAATTTGTGTTGGCATCAGTTTGCCGCATAATGTGTGAGCTTGGGTGATGAATAGAACCCTCTGGTATAATCTCCTAATCCGCTAAACCCCATGGGTGGTGAACGATTAAAGGCTTATGGGGGTTAAAGGGATGGGCATCAGCATACAACGTGGTGGTAGCATAGTACGTAGGGATTAGTATGAAAAGCACGCGTAATGGATAACGAAATGTAAACGTTTTTTTTTTGGAGATTCAACTCTAGGTTACTTATAAGCTAGGGTTTTTGTGATTTCTTTCAATTGTCACGCTTAAATCTTGCACGTCAAGGTTCGAAATTGCAAATATGTGTTCCCAGTTCTGTTTCAAGCGTCTATAAAATCGATTTAGTGTACTGGAATAGAATTATCTATTAGAGAAGTATACTTATTTGTTTAGTATTTTGAAATATGTATTAATTTGAATCTTTTAGAAAGATTCCGAAACTGTTACTGATATTATTTAATTTTTGTGATGTACTTGATTTTGTTCACGATTATGTTTGTGTTATGATAATATTTCTTGTCTATTACAATAGGTATGATGACTACATCAAAAGAATGACATTCTGTTTAGTCCGTCTGTTAGACAGTCCAAAAATACACAAAAGGACACATATTTTTTGCTTGATCAAATTAAAAGTTTCGGAAAGGGGGCTTGTGACGTCACTTCTCAGTAAAAAATATACAAAGGCGGACGTTTCACTAAACTTCAACGCACTGTATTGTCATTTTCTGATTACGAGAAAAAAGAAAAAATACGTGTCCCAAATTTTTTAAATATCTAACTGACGGACTAATTACTTTTTTTTTGTCGTCTCGCCTATTGCTATACATATAATATTGAACAACAACTTTGATTAGCCTCTTGTATGCCGTAATTAGAAAAACAATAGAAAAGTATTGTGTCCCGCGTATGTATGCGCTTCCAGCAGTCAAAAAAAAAGACGATTTTAAAGTTTTGACCTTAATATGTCCATTATAACTTTAGGTTACAAGTCGACGGCGCGTTTAAAAAACGTGGCGTGCGCAGGCTCTAAAATAACATAATTTATACGCTTGGCAAACTGTCCCAAGTCTGAGTAAACTTTCCTTAAAGCAAACGCCCGTAAAATTCTAGTAATTAACGTAATGGTTGGGGATTGTTTTACTTAATCTTTTTTGATGGGGAGATTCCCTTCGCTTATTAAATTGTGATGAATGTGATAGAGCTTGTCAGTTGGAAAATTTTTCAAAGAATCTTCATGATCATGAATGGAAGTTTTTCGTACTTGCATGTTGCTATGTATAAATGACATGTCTATTTTATCTAATAAAAACTTACTACGACTTTCCAATTTTCTGTCTCTTTACAAAAAAAAAAATAGCCATAACTTTTTCAATAATTCCTCATAATAGTCTATTCCATCTAAAAACGATTGCCGTTAACCATTTATTTAATAAATTAATGTACGCTAGTATACTCGTATTAAAGAGGTGAAGTTTATTTTTCTGTGATAATGTTTGCAGGGGGTATAAAATTAGGAGGAGGGTATAAAATCAAGCAGACTAAATAATCTCTTAGTCAAATATAAAAAAAAATCATTTACAACTTCAACGTTTTGCTGCTACCAATTAATAACCACCCCTTTTTTCAAATTGTAAAAGTTTTAAATTAAATTTTTCAAACTCCCTTGAAGTTTGTGCCAATTTTAAATAAATCGATCTAGTGTCGAGTAACATAAGAGGCATCCGCAACTTTCTTCATCTGAGTAATTTCGCTGACTTCGATAAAATTTGTTCACTTCTATTAAAAAAGTTTTTTTTCGACCAACCAAGTAATTGGTGAAGGAAATTTTCCTTTCAGCCAAGCCTTAATGTAAAATTAAAACTTTATTTTTTTGTGCAAAATTTTAAGCACTTTATTCTAATCATTAATTACCTAACACTAACTCATAATCTCCTTCACAGTAGCGGCTCAAAGAAAAAAATATAAAAATTCGCTCTTTTACTTTTAAATTTTTATTGGGTATCATTAAAAGTTTGCTAACTTGTAAACTGTTTTTAAAACTTTTAGTATAAGGTTGGGAGCGCAATTAGCAGTTAGTATTCCTTTAATTAAAGTTTGAAATACGAAGACCTGATTTGTGTTGCCAGATTTAAGTAAAGAGGTTTTAAATGCAATCAATTTGAGACAGTAACGAACCAAAAAGGTTTTCAATTAAATTCATTTGACCTATCAGCAGCTGTTAAACAAATGGTACTAAGCGGGAAATGAACAAGTGTTTTATTTTAGTCGGGATAACGAAAGACTCTCCTGCTTGTATTCAAGTAGTCACTGAACTCTAGTTGTTGGAACCACGACGTTTGATGCTATAAAAACACAAAGTGTTACTTTTTTGGATTTTAGCAGGTTCGATTCCCGAGTGTGACATGCGAATTTTCGAAAATCTTTGATTGTAGTTTTGTTTCTTTTAAAAAATAATGGAATGTTTCCTTTAAGTAAAATAATTTATCTCAACGATTTATGGTTATTTTCTTCCAGGGCCCATTAAAACTTTCCACCCTGTATAATACAATATGAATTCGAGATTTGATAGTTTATCTATGTAGCCCTTCTGTTCAGATCATGTTATTTGTGAAGATTAGAATAACAATTACATGGCAATGGTCACAGCATGTGGAATATCGATCGTAATATCATAATGCATGTTAATCACGCATCAGGTGATAGACAATTAACAATCTGTCTGATACATCTTTAAGCACACATGTACATGATGCAGTAAGGTGATTGTTTCGCTATAATTAGATGCGAGCGTTTTGGAGCAGCACATTTTACTAGACTAATCTAGTAAAATGATTATTCAAAAAATCAGGCAAAACTAAATTTTTTGCTAAGTTAAACTTTGATCCGGAAAAACCTATACCTTGCCAGAAACTTCTCCTGTATCTATCGTGATATTAAAAAAAACAAGGCTTTTATTTCACTTAAACTATTAACAGGCATTTGAGAAATCTCAAAGCTCAGTCGGTCTGCCAGAAAGGTGACGCTTATTGCTTGTTCCTAAACAAAGTAGATCTCTATTGAGAAGTACAGGCAGGTAGCATTATTTTTGGTGCTACCAAACAATGTACCCAACTAGCAAAAACTAGTCTCATAACAATCTCTAGACTACTGTTTTTTTGCTCTTACATCATTCCTATATAGTGATATAAGCCTGGGTTTGGGCACCAATTATAAGGATATTTAGTTTAATATCGTTCTAATATCGGTCTAATTGAATGCTATTTGCACTTAATGAAATCTATCCAAAATTAATTTAAGCCGACTTAGGCTAATATTGCTTTTACGTAAGTATCTTGTAAGCCTGCATAGGCTAATATTGGTCTAAGGTTAGAATATTTTGAGAATTTTAAGTCAGATCCAACTCAAAAGTTCGTGTGAGTGTAATTGGTGTTAAATTAAATGAAATTATATTAAGTTTGTAAAGTTAATGTTTATAAGTGCCGTACGGCACTTTAGTATAAAAGTAAAGGTAGTTTTACGGTAAGTAATCGTATTGGAATTTATTATTTACTGTTAATTAGACCTGGTTTTACGCTTCAAAATTCATGCGCCCTGTTAAATAGGGTATTTGCTGTTCTTGTTTAATTATTTTATTTGTTAATTTGTATTGATTGTGTCGCCATTACTATAGCTGCATTTTACAAGCGCACTATTAGACTAATGTAAGATTGTTTACTCTATTTTAAGCATTCGGCATACTAAAGATAACTCGCCATATTGGAATAAGTTAGGGTTCCATGCAATTACACCATTTCATTGTACTTTTTAACAACTTTCCTCCTGTAGCCACCAGTTTTTTTAAATCTTTTCCAGTTTTTGTAATCCATTATTACTATTCAATTTAAAAATTTAAAATAAAATATCGCCAGCAAAACTACTCTTAAATCTATTCAAATTAGTTATTTCCAAAATCGATCTAAGATCAAACGCTCTTATATGGGTCTTGTCTTTTGTATTGTAAAAATGGTGATTCATGATCTCTCTAATATCATACTTATCCAATGCTATTGGTTTTATATTAGTTTTAATTAAGATCAGAAATGCACTTACAGTACTCTTATGCTATGCTGATATTAGCCTGACATCTTACAATAGCATTTAACAAGTCTAATATAAAATCAAACGAGCTTAGAAAATAGCCATGTAAGAGCAAGTTTTTTTCAAGTGCAACTAGTTTTAGTTAATCCTCTTATATATCAATATGAGACTTAATTATGAGACTGAGCGTTCTTGAGGCCATATACCGGCTTTTATAAAAGTAATATAGGATCGATGGTATGTTTTAAAACAAATATTAGAGCGCTTTAAGCCTACCACTCTTGAAAAGTGCGAGTTCTGAAACTGTTTTGCTAGTTGGGTAGTTACAAAGCAAAATAAACAATCAGAAAAAAAAACATGTCAGTTAGAGATGACCGCTCTCAACTACTGGGAGCACTCATTCACGAGCATGACGAAGGTGGGTTTCGAAACGTAAATGGTTTATTTCAATAACTTTAAGATAACATTCCCAAAAACGTTACTAGCTAAAACTAATCCAAGCTTAAAACAAAACACCGCCTAGTTTCAAATGTCATAGGTTAAGTTACCCACTTGCTAAAGAATTCCAACTTTTCAAAGTAGCACAGGTCAAACTAAACAAAACCGACCAGGTAACATACCCTTGGTAACCTTAGATTGAGTCACCCCACGAAGTATTCCTTTGGTAAATATTCCGGAATCCTCGCTCAAACTAAAGGGCTTATTAATTCTGAGGAATTCTGAGGTCCTTACTTTGAGGAGGAAGGCTCGAGGTCACAAAGGGCCATTTATTGAGAGCTCTCCTCTTGTTAGCATAAATAATTTCGTCAACAGATGTTGTAGGTTGTGCGTTATTGTTTAAAATTATTAAGAATATAGTAAGATGTGGTTTAAATTTCAATAGAAGTGTTTTAAATTGGAGGTTTCGTTCTTTAGGTATTAGTTTATTGTCATAGTATCTTTGTCATTTATAATATCTTTATCTTTAAAAAAAACTAACATACATTCAGTTCCAACGGTGCGAATGAATACTACCAAAAAGCTTGTTACTTTTTATACATTTACGGATAACAACTGGAATAATAATAATTCATAGGTGGCTAATTATTATGCCTTTCTAACATTGTTTTTAAGACAGATGCATTTCTTTCGAAAATATCTACATAATAATTGTTTTGATTGACGAATTACAGTACATCGATATTACATTATTATTATTATATTACATTTTTCTGTAACTTACCAATTATAATAGGTCTATAAGTTACAGAATCAAAAAATATGATTCTGAAAGTTGAATAAAAAAATTTTTAACAAAAAAAAAGACGTTAAACAAAAAATACATAATCGTTCAAATACGCTTCAATAGTCAGTTACAGGCATTGAATAATTATTTAATAGATAAAAATAAAATCTTGTTTAAAACATAACCCACATAACTTTTCGATCAAAACTCTTGCTTATCCGTACGCCAATTAATTGACACAGAACCGTTTAAAGTACATAGGATCATTATTGGTTTCACGTTGACCTGCCCGGATTTATTTATAGCCCATTTACGATAATAGTCTAAAAGCTAGTTCAATACGGTACACGTCATACGGTTCGATAACAAAACTCTCTTCAGATATGTATGAAGTCAAAAATGCTCAGAACAGAAACATTAGCTGTCTATCAGTAAAAGAGCCTTAAAATTGAACCACTTGATTCTGGATTGAACTCGCCACTCTCCGTAACTCAACAGTAGTAGAACAAACAAACTCAATTTCGTTTTCTAGTTTGTATAGATTTAAAAAAAAGTATTGAAATTAAAATGTTTTTTTAAAATGATCCACAGTAAAAATATTGATTTATTGATTGAAAGTAATGACTTAAATTAGTTTTCATTCAAACAACTTCATTTAAGTACTAAAACAGAATAAATTAAACACAAAATAATTTGAGATAGCTTTAAAAAAGCAATACTGCAAACAAAAATTAAAAACATTCAACACCACCAACCCACGGCAATTAAAATCACAAACACACAAAACTCAACCACAACACATAACTTTCACGTCCACTACCTCCGTGACTACAAGGGTATTGTTAAATTGGAATTTAACTTTGATATCATGTGCCGTTCGGTATTAACAATCAATTTCCTGTGTTATGGTACGGTTCACTCTTTGATGTTGACCGGTACTAGTTGATTTCCCGACCCATGGTCTTAAGGAAATTGGTTTCCCGACCATCGAATTATGGGAGGATTTGGTTTTGCAAAACTGCAGGTTTCTGTAGGATAATCGTTTTTAGGGTTCCGTAGTCAACTAGGAACCCTTATAGTTTCGCCATGTCTGTCTGTCTGTCCGTCCGTCCTCGCTTAATCTCTGTGACCGTTAGAGATTGAGAGTGAGATTTGGTACCAATATGTATATCAATCACGCCGACAAAGTGGTAAAATAAAAATATGTTTTATTAGGGTAGCCCCCCTATATGTAAAGAGGATAGTGTTTTTTTTTTTTTAATTTCCACCCTGACGTGTGATATATTGTTAGATAGGTATTAAAAAATGAAAAGGGGTTTACTAAAATCATTTTTTGATAATGTCAATAATTTCGGAAATAATCGCTCGAAAAGGAAAAATCAAAGCGTCCCCCCCCCCCTCTAACTTTTGACCCGTAGGTTTAAAAAATATGAAAAAAATCTGGAAAGTAGAACTTTATAAGGACTTTCTAGGAAAATTATTTTGAACTTGATAGAAAGAACAGTTTTTGTACAAAAAAAACAAAAAGGTTGTACAAAATAATTTCTGCGTACTCAGTATGTCAACGTAACAAAAGTCTTTTTTTAAACTTATAAGTGGGAACACTTATTGTGAAGGACGGGAAACTACGGAACCCTACATTGAGCGTGGCCCGACACGCTGTTGGCCGATTTTTTTGTGTTCGTTTCGCTTTTTTTAAAGTACACTGGTTGTTCGTTACAGTTTCGTTCAATTTTCATGAGTTTAAACTTTCGACCACCAAGCGGCAGCCGGCTGTCGCGCTGCTATTGTCTTTCTATTGTGTCTCGAATCACGTGTGTTCGAAGGTTTAGCGAATGCAATCATGTCTTGTGTTCACGTCATCACTATCTACCTAGCCTTTTCCCAACTATGTTGGGGTCGGCATCCAGTCTTACCGGTTGCAGCTGGATATCAATATTTTACGTGAAGCGACTGCCTGTCAGACCTTCACAACCAACCTCTTGGTGACACGATACCCATTGGTTAGTATGGCCAAACTGGGGACAGAGGCTTTACATGATTTTCGAGGATGTCAGATGTCAGTGATGTCCAAGAAAAACTTTGGAGAGTATTATGTGCATTGTTAAAGTCACATTGGTACTTGCCCGGTTTCAAGCCCATATAGAAGCGGGCTTCCTAAACACTGGGCCGTCACGACATCCACCACTGTGCCAAGACATGAAAAGTATAATATACTAGCTTTAGCCTGCGGCTTCGCTCGCGTTAGAAAGAGACAAAAAGTAGCCTATGTTACTCTCCATCCCTTCAACTATCTCCACTTAAAAAATCACGTCAATTCGTCGCTCCGTTTTGCCGTGAAAGAAAGACAAACATACAGCAGACAGACACACTTTCCCATTTATAATATTAGTATGGATTTTGGTTTTAAATATGTAAATGTTTTCGTGATTCAACTGGTAGAAAATTATAAATACACACATCAAAAGTGTCTAGGGATATTTTAATTAAACCTAAATAACTAAAATTCTATTAACTTTTTGTTAAGACACCTACACTTTAAAATAAACCTTGTTTAATAGCCTATCTAATCTGATAATAAACTTTTAGATAAAGTTAAATTAAAAAAAAAACTTAGAAGAAGGGGAAAAACTCAACAAAATTTCAATTTAGCTTTATTTTTGAAATTTCAAAACCTAAACAACAAAACAATTTTTTTTTTATAAAAATTGTTGAAAACTTAAAATTAATAATTCGTGGATCCACCTAAGACTCTCCTGACACATCTGGAGCGGTTCTGCATGCTCAAAACAAAGGGGGTCAATATCCTGTTGTGGAGTACTGTCCCAAATCCTGCTAAGATGCAAGAAAAGCTGGTTTTGATGCACAATATCAACAGGAAAATTCCTACGAGCTCTTCTCTGAAGCATATTCCAGGCATGCTCAATAGGATTTAAGTCAGGGGATTGTGCAGGCCGGTCTAAAGCTTGGATAACATGCTGTTGTAACCAACTTGTAACGATACGCGCCGTATGTGGACGGGCATTGTCGTACATTAGCTGGATATTTTGTCCCATTTGCTGTTTGTGGGGCAAGATTACAGGCTCTAGCACCTCATCTCGGTATTTTCGAGCAGTCATATTGCCTTGTATCCAAACGAGGTCCGTTCTACCGCCGAGACGAATTCCTGCCCAAACCATAATCGTGCCACCTTAATATGCATTAACTTGTTGTGGGTGCTGCAGTCGATTTCAACGTCCAGGTTTTCTCCAAACGCGTACTCTTCGCGAATCAGGATGAAATCCAAACCTAGATTCATCAGTGAAAAGCACAAGTGACCATTGAGAATGGTTCCAGTTTTCGTGTGCAATAGCCCATTGTAATCTTCTTCCTCGATTACCTCTTCTTAGTGCTGATACCCAAAATGGCTTACGAGCACGTAGATTGACTTCATGCAGTCGCCTTCTCAAAGTTTGACCGCTTACCAGCAAACCATACTCTCTCTGTAGCCTTTGAACCAATTGCATCGCCGCTGCATTTAGTTGACTTCGTGCAGCATTTACTATGAATCGGTCCTGTACATGTGTTGTAATGCGTTTAGGTCCTCGGTGCCGTTCCACCACTTCCTCCGTGACACGATAACATGACCAAAGCCTGGATATAACACTCTGACTGGTCTTCATGGCTTCAGAAACGGCAATTATGGGACAGTATTCCACAACAGGATATTGACACCCTTGTTTTGAGTATGCAGAACCGCTGCAGATGTGTCAGGAGAGTCTTAGGTGGATCCACGGAATATTAATTTTAAGTTTTCAAGAATTTTTATAAAAAAAATGTTGTTTTGTTTAAGTTTTGATGTTTCAAAAATAAAGTTAAGATTGAAATTTTGTTTGAGTTTTTCCTCTTCTTCTAAGTTTTTTTTTAAATTTAACTTTATCTAAAAGTTTATTATCAGATTAAATAGTCTATTAAACAAGGTTTATTTTAAAGTGTAGGTGTCTTAACAAAAAGTTAATAGAATTTTAGTAATTTAGGTTTAATTGAAATATCCCTAGACACTTTTGATGTGTGTACATTGATCTAAGGCGCCATTCAATGTTTATAAAAAAGAATTTTGAATGTCTGAGTCTAAACTTTATTAAAAAGAAGTCTTCAGATACTCATTTTGATTATCTACATTAATTAACTTAAAAAAGAAGTCCTCTGGCGTAGAATAAGAACAACCTTTACACCACAAATAACAAAACTGAACTGAAAAACTAATTTGCCATTACAAAAAAGATTTTTTTAATTAGAAATTATTTCCATCTTAATTATGAAAAATTAAGGTCTCAAAATTAGGTTTGCATGCTTTAGAAATTGCATTTAATAATAAATAAATGTAAAACGTCAATTACTGCTTCATTCAATTAAGTTGTAAATAATCTAAGACGTATTTTACTCAATTCTAAAGAAGAGCGCTTTTATAAATGTTTTTGAAGCGAAAATTAATAACTAATAATTGAAAAACGTTAAAATGTTTGATGGCCGTTTAAATATTTATAATTGTTTCGTCGTAAAAGGTAACAGATTTATTTAATTTTGCGTTTTATAACTTTGGTTCAAGGAACTCTTTTTAACTTGAACTTACGTAAGATAGGCACTATGTGGGTAGAAATAAATATTAAAGTTCTATATTTTTTTATAACACACTCCAGTATTTTCAGGTTTCTCAGAAAGAATGACAATATTGTTATAGTAATTTCTTTTTCGTATCACTAAGACAAGTATTGTATTTTTATGAGTTCCTTTACAACCGTTATGGTTAGTAAAAAACCAGAAAATATATCCTCGGTCGAAGTTTTTTGAATGGGTTTCTAAAAATTTCTACCAAAAATAAGACAGCTTTGCAAGCACAGTACCTCTACATTCTGCAACGTTCATATCAAAATTTGCCTTCAAAATTCAAATGACTACATAAATCGAGCTGTCTACGACAGTTCATATTTCAACTTCATAAATTGTCTTGAAATCCACAATCAAACTTTAACAGTTTCTTCAGCGGGTAAACACGACTGTGTTGGTCACGATATATTGAAAACCAACTGCTTCCAAACATGCGATGATGGTACGTGTATGTATGAAAACTAGCTTTCCCCCGTAGCTTCGCCCGCGTTAATGTCAAACTTCCATCCACCATTTTACCCCTATCCAATTTACATTCTGCAGGGACCTCTTATCATACAGAGAAGGCACGAGCAGTAATCACCACGCTTGCTCAACGCGGACTGGCGATTTCAGACTTATATTCATTACAAACCCAGGTTTACTCACAGTACTTTCCTTCACCGATGTCTTTGGTGTCTAAGATAAACTTTAGAAAGTACGATAAATGAATGGATAATATCACATTGGAACTTGCCTGGATTTGGACCACTACCACTACACTAGGCCATCATGACATTATTGTGGCTTTAAATATTTCTACATATATTTCAGAGTTACACCGTAAAAGCTTAACTAACAGGCAGAAGTACTTTATAGCATTTTAAATAGTTGAGTAGAATGGAATACATAGCAAATTCCAAACTTTTTCATATACAGTCCTAACCATTTCAATCATAAATTTCTATTTTTATGATAATAAAAATAATATTTCATAATACTCTTGTCGGGCTGTCCGTGTCAACAGGAAAATGCTATTACGGTTGTCATTGGTGACAATACTGAGTAAATATCATTCATATTGAATGTTAGCGGATTAAAAAAATAGGCATCCATTCTCTACTTATAAGTGAAATGTTTTTTTTTAATGGACAACGTTTTTAGAATATCTTTTTGTAGTAATGTTTGGCTTTTTTAAAGTTTTGTGGGGATAATTTGTCCCTATATATACGTAACATAACACTTTAGTGATTTTGGCACCTAGATATTTAGGCTAAAACCTTAGATAAATACTTGTAATTACCTTATCCATACTATAATATTATAAATGGGAGTGTGTCTATCTGTCTGTCTGTCTGTATGTTTGTCTTTCTTTCACGGCTAAACGGAGCGACGAATTGACGTGATTTTTTAAGTGGAGATAATTGAAGGAATGGAGAGTAATATAGGCTACTTTTTGTCTCTTTTTAACGCGAGCGAAGCCGCGGACAAAAGCCTGTCAAGCTATATTTATAAAATGGTAAACTAATTTATTGGGTAATATTATATCAAGGCACTACAGGGCTACAGGGCTTAGGGACATAAAACTTGGAGGGTATCTTCATGGTGAAGAGTAAGTATTCACTAAGAAAAGATTTCTCGTAATTCTATACCCAAAAGGGGTGAATTAGAGGATGAAATGCACGCGAGCGAAGCTGGGGGTAAAAGTTGTTTTATTTTGTTTTTGTTTATATTATAATGTATTTAACAATCGGTCACTTACTGAAGTAAACACAGTTCATTGGATTTTTTTTTGGACTTTATTATACAGATTAGTTTTTATTCTATTATTACATTATTATAACAACAGAATTTTAATAAATAAAATGGTCTTTATTTGTAAAAGTGTTATATATATAACATATTTACAAATAAAGATCATTTTATTTATTAACTAGCTGCTGCCCGCGACGTCGTCTGCGTGAAGGCTTCAGCTCCGCCCCCGTAGGTGATAGCGTGATAATATCTATGTAGCTTATAATTATGTTGACCTGACCTCTTAGTAATATTGATGCAAAATTTTAAGTAAATCCATGCAGACCTTTTATAGATTAGCCCGGACATACATACGGACAAACAAACAACAAAATATTTTTAACGTTCAAGAGATTTTTTTGTCAAAATAGTCTCCCCCCTCTCTCAAAGTTAAACGGCTGGTTCGAAAAAGAAACATGATTGAATTGATCCTTAAAAGAAAGCTATAACGGCTCAGATGAAATCGTTGTTAAATTGTTAATGCGATGTGTTTCGTTATGGAACCCTAATTCTATGCGTGGCCTGACACGCACTCGACCAATGTTTTCTACATTCCACGATATAAAAAAATATTAACGATTGTGAATTGTTACAAAACTTCTCTGTAAACTACGTTCGTAGTTTTGCTCTCAGCAGCCAAAATATACAGAGAATCAGGACTCGTGACGCTGGAGCAAGCAACGTACAGCTGCCCGTGTGAGAAGCAGCTCGTCCTAAAGTCGACACCCGCAGCCTTCAGCGTCTGCCCCTGCGACTTGTTGACATGTAGTCATGGCGAAGCACACACTCACAGGAAACTGCACGCGCTTGAATTGGAAGAGGTAGTTGTGCGGTATGAGAAGAATACGTGGTATAAACACTGCTTCGCCGACGCCTCAACCCGTCAGAATGTCCGCTTCAATTATATTCCTTTGCAGTGGGATGATTTTGAGCCGGGTCCCGTTACACAGCTTCGGAGGGGACAGGTTCCGAAGAACCATGATCGGGACGCCAACCTTCAGCTTGATGGTGTGCACTGGAAGTCCACTTGCTGTAACTCTGTAAGGGAGTTTAGGATAATGTGTGGCGTCATCTTGATCGACTACAGTGTTTATGGACGTATAAACTACTTCGTTTTCCTCAATTTCTGAGCGAATGCTTTCGTTGATCTTTCGTTTTGCAGCTTGATCAGTTTTTGGTGTTAAAATGGCACACCCAAGAATTCTGTTGGTTTGGTATTCGACAGATATCCCTATAAACACAACAAATGAGTTCTTCTAAAGAGACCACCACTCTACCCAGAGACTCTGGGAGCACCACCTGTTCACCTCTTTCCTCTGGTAGAGTGCCTTCGCCGAGACTTAGAAGGACATCTGAGAATTCTTGGGCACGTGGATTGCCACCGAGCTGAGCTCGCATATTGATGGTCAAGCGCAGCCTATGAATTTGTGACCACAACGAAGATCGTTTCAACGAAGCATTCACCTCGTCAGCTCTAGACCCCCGCGTCACCACAGGGAGTGTTTGCCGGAAATCGCCACTGAACAAAACTGTAACACCACCTATCAAGTGTTCATTCCTGCGGTTCTCCTGCAGGGTTCTGTTCACGGCCTCCACTGCTTTCCTATTAGCCATCGTGTACTCATCCCATATGATCAGAGAGCAATCTCTGAGCACATGTCCCTTGTCACTGCTACGGGATACTCCACAAACAGGCATTACGGCGCTTTCTAAATTTATGGGTATTTTGAATATGGCATGCGCTGTTTTGACACCAGGAAGCAGCGTAGCAGCGATTCCTGACGATGCTACAGCAATGTCAATATTGCCTTGCCTCCTGACTTCTGCAAGAATACCAGTGATAATGAATGTTTTCCCTGTTCCACCAGGAGCATCTAGGAAAAACATTTTACCCTGGTCGAGCCCAAGGCTTTCCAGAACAGTCTCATATATTTGTTTTTGCTTTGAGGTGAACCTAGTGACGTGTTCATTTCGGATAGTGGTCATAACCCGAATCGTAATTGGTTTTGGCGGTGTACTCCTGATTTCCACGGTCTTGATGCGTTAATGATCTGGGAGCTGGTAACCCGATTTATTGTGGTCATTTCAATCGGAGTTTACCGCCGATTGAAATGACCACATCTTGAAGTAAACTGAGACAGGTGTTAAACGCGCGTTCATCAGTTGCTTCGATTTCACCTTCAGAAGCACACCTCAAAGCTCGTAAAAAGTACTCGGGCAGAAGATGGAGGTACTTCTCCTACAAAGCTACCGAGTTCGCAACTCCACAAAACTCCAAGATGACGGCAAACAGATGACGCATGCGACACACAGATAAATACCGAACAAAAGTATTAACAGTCAATGTTTATTCAGTACTAAAAATATGAAATTGATGAAGAAATGATCATCATCATTGAACCGACTTAAAAAAAGTAGGTTTTCTGTTCGACCTGTTTGTATGGGTGTTTGGCTGAGCCGATTTTGATGCGATGTTCAGTAAAGTGTTCGTTACATTCTGGGGAATATAACACTAATGGATTTAACCGACTTCAAAAAAGTAGGTTCTCTGTTCGACTTGTTTGTATGCATGTTTCTCCGCCTTCATCGTGTGGAGGTACTCCCAGCTTAAGTTATTTTATACATTGAAATCAGGGATAGCTTTGATTTCCACATTAGATGTTTCTAATCTTCGATCTTATAAACCAGGATAAGCCTATCAGACCGAACAACTTTTGCTAAGACGTCATTCTTATTTAATGTGTTATGGTGTAGTTGGGTGCTTGGAGTTCCACATTAGGTGTTCTAGATCTTCAATTTTATACGTCAACAGAGAGCGCTCATCAAGCTGAACAACTCGTGCTAAGACGTCATACTTATATATGTTATAGTTTAGCTGGGCTCATGGAGTTCAACCTCAGGTGTTCCAGATCTTCAAATTTATTCTCTCCACAGAAATTGCTTATCACGTTAAGTAATTTTCGCTATGATACCATATTTGTATCTCTTATAGTTTAGCTGGTCCGTTGCGGTCCTGCACCAGGGGTTCAAGTTTCCAGGATAAGTTATAGCCTATATGTCGCCCAGACTTAATACCTATACAACAAAAAAAAATCATTGAAATCCGTTGAGTACTTCCGAAGATAGCTGCTGCCCGCGACGTCGTCAGCGTGAAGGCTCCAGCTCCTCCCCCGTAGGTGATAGCGTGATAATATGTAGTCTATGTTTTGACACGACCTCTAAATAATATCCCTGCAAAATTTGAACTAAATCCATGCAGTACTTTTTGAGTTTATCCCGGACATACATACAGACAAACAAACAGACAAACAGACAAAAATTCTAAAAACTATATTTTTGACTTCGGTATCGATCGTAGATCACGCCTCAAGTATTCTTTAAAAAAAATATTCAATGTACAGTTTTGACTTTCCTACGATTTTATTATATGTATAGATAAGTACCCGGCAAAGTCAGAGTACGCGCGTAGCGCAACGTCTCTACGTGCGTAGCGCTGCATGTCTACGTGCGTAGTATTATGCGTAGCGTACGTAGCAGATACATTTTCCACAAAAACGATGGAACACTTCACCAGAAATTAGGAAGACAGCATTATTTTAGTTATTTTCATTTTAAAAGTGTTAAAGACAATGTCATTAAGTTTAGGTTTGAAACATAATTTTATAATCTAAAACTTAAGCACAAAATAATTCGAGAATGATTCAGGAAGTGCAAAATTGCAAAGGACAATTGCATAATAAAAAAAATGAGAATAACTGTTCTTGAATAAGTTTTCATAATGTTTGTGTATAGAAAAGACCATACCCGTTGCCTTAGTTCTGTCCCGATCAGCTTGTAACTAACACTCATACGACTTAACTGTGCACCTCGCGCTGTGACGTAACGCTGACGCAATGCTTTCGCTACTAAACAAACGAGGCAAATACGGGGCGCCGCGAGGGGAAGCGGGGGAGCGGCTGCATTCTAGCGAGGTGCACAGATAAGTCGTACGCGTTGTAAGTCTAAACATGTCATATTACCTTGCTTTCTACATCGGAGACGAAGCTTTTGTTCTGCAGTGAAACAATAATAGGCAAAGGAAATGTTTTAGAAATGTATGGAGCTTGGGCCAGCACTATGTACACCTAATGTAAATATCATTATAAAGTATAGTTAACGTTTTTTGATGTTGATTCCCTATATTTTGGCTTCGTTTTTATGTATTTTCAATTTAACTCGGTCAAGGAGAGCAACACAGCTACTAATAATTATGGTGGTCAGCAATAAGCGAAATGTCATTTAAGAATGTCAAACGTCAAAGATAAACGGAAACGAAACTTAGAACTGTCAAAGTCGTCAATCAAACGTCATAAAACCACTGTTATGGCTACCTTAAAGAAGGGAAGGGAAGGGAAGGAAGAACCTTAACTCACTGAAAAACTTTGGAAATAATTAATTATTTACAATTTTACTTTTATTCAAATTAATTTAATTGTATTTTTATGATTTTTTTCCTTTTTACCTATGTACTGTACATAGAGGTGGCCCAAAATCAAACATCTCCTTTATCTAAAGAACCGATTGAAACCTATTAAAAACTTAATGCCATTAGCCTTCAGCAGGGCTTTCGTGTGACGTCACCAGAGACTGAACGCTAAAACTGGCCACACTTAATAATAAATCGGGCTGAGCACCGACAGGATTCTAATCCAACCCAAAATAGTGACCCATTTCTTTTTGCCCCTTACTTAAGGAGATTAATTCGTAGTCCAGATTTTTTTATTTCTTCTATTTAAGTTAAGGTTACCTATGAAGTAATATTACTAGTTTGTAGAAAATATTTTGGTAAAATAACAGCATTGCGTCGGCTTTATCAATAGTACACTGTCAGAAAATTAACTGTATGAATGGTTTTTACACGTCAATTTACGAATAATTGAAATAAATATAACATTTTCGCGTAATTCAGGGGCCAAACTCCGATGGGTAACCTAAGATGAGATATTAATAAGTTATGGTATAACCGTATATTCTGAAAAAATCTTCATTGATAAATTTAAGTGAAACTAACAATTTTTAGTTCACATCACCCACATTCGAACCAAGCTCTATCGAGACATTTTTTTTAAGTTCTTAAGCAACGGGACGAAAAAATGGCTGCAGATTATCATCAAAAACGAACCTCAATTTTACGTTATAAAATTAAGGGACACCAAAATAACTTCCTTTATTGAATAAAACCCTGAACATTGGAAGTAATAAGTTTTGTAAAGAATTTACTAAGCATCGGGAAATTTCTGAGCCCTGAAGGAACAAGATTAAATATTTGCTCAAAATAACTTTGTTTAACCTTTAAAATTGATTTTACGTTTTAATAAAAGTACAGTCAACACAGTGGATAAGTATGCAGGGCCGTCATTGTACAGGGTTATTGGTAAAACACCGACATCCTCTCAGGACTATGTTACTAACATCATAATCAACAACTTTTAGTTCATTACATATTTATACAAAATTAAAAATATTTAAACTGAACACTCTAAATGTGACGAAGTCTGCGTAGCATACGAGGACAGTGCGCGGCAAGCGTAGGTATGTTGTTACGGCACAATACAGAGTTGAAATGTGTTAGATAGGACAACGAAATCTTGAAGATTTGTTTTTGGTAAATGTATAACATTTTGTTCAAAAAATCGTAGAACAAAAGTTGTTGTTAATAATGATAGTAACATAGTCCTAAGAGGATGTCGGTGTTTTACCAATAACCCTGTATAAATTAAATGTTGTAAAACGGATGGATTTTTTAATACAAATTTTAATAATAAACGGAAATAATTAGTTTGTTAATATCATTTGAATACATCTGTCGATATTAAAGAAAATTTTAATTATATATGACAAACCTGTATATTTATTTTATTTGCTGACTGTACATAACTAAGTAAGTTGGTTCATATTTTTATGAAAACTTTATGCTCAGATATATCAAAAAAGATCAAAGACTATGGAATTTATTAAGTTCACCTTTATCGAAAAAAATGTTGATGAATTTGTCAAAATCCTTTGTCATACAAATGTTTGCAATATAAATACCATATTGGTTTTATGTCGTATTCAATCCATGCAATGAATAAAATGTAAGTATCTGTTTGTCATATTAAAATCGCAGATATGAATATTTAGACGATACACATCGCAAATTCACAACTCTGAAAATGTATGGCTGTCTGTTTGTTTCGAATAATCAACGAAATGGCTAAACCTATTTAAACGAGGCATTCACAGGCATCTAACTGATGTTATAAGGAAAAACTAACACTATTTAAATGAAATAAAAAAAATTAAACACATTTTGCACAGAACCTGCAAAAAAAAATGTTTTCCTTTTGCTAGTGTAAAATAAAATAAAAAATCTTTTAAATAAATATTTATCGTATTCATTGAATTTTTAACTCATTAACGCTGTTATGGAAATTGAGACTGGAAATAAAAAATATCCAATTAGTGGTCAATGGGCAGCTGAAGCGTTAAAATGTAATTAGCGGTATGTGGTTACGAGGAGCGATTGTGGTCGTACCACCGAGGCACAGTGGTGGAAGTATCACTTTTTTATTTTCAAACAATTGTTGCAATATAATGATCGTGTCAAATGGTGTCTTAATTAAAATATGTAAAGTTAAAAGGGTTACTTTTACATGTAAAAAAAATATCTTAGAACAACTCACACACGGTCATTTGATTCCAAGCTAAGCAGAGCTTGTCTTATGGTAACCAGACAACTGATATACATACTAAATACATACATATGAAAGGCGTTTAGGCGCAGAATGTCCAATTCGCAAAATGTCCAGCGGTCTGAAATGGTCCATTTCGTAGATAAATCCACACCCAGACACAGAACGAACAATTATGCTCATCACACAAAGTTTGTCCTGGGTGGGAATCGAACCCACGACCTGCGGCTTAGCAGTCAGAGCTATCAACCACTAGACCAATAGGCCCGTCAATAATAATAATAATGTAATTCTGAATGTTAAAGTTTTCAGTTGATGGGGTATTTATTTTGTAATTCAGAGAAATTGTAGAGGCATTGCTTACCAAAAAGGTCGCAATGTATTTAATTACTGAGTCTGTGTAAAATTTGATAACTTTTTGTTGGTATAACCTAGATTTTAAAGATTCAAGTATTACGAGTGAAAAATAGGGCGAATATAATTTGCGACAATTTGGTATAATTTGGTGAAATATCTACATGTTGACTGACAATAACATATCAACACCTTTTTACTTATTATTATACGCCTTCACTACTTGACTGGCAATCCTCAAGTGGATATAGCCTTTGCAAGAGGGCTTGTAGCGTTACCCTGGATTGTAGAGGCCCAGGGAAACAACCACACAGGTAGGTTCGACTAGGAAACCAGAACCTTAGGGAACTGGAGTCCCAGACGAACAAAAGGTTAGGAAAAGAAAATAAACAGTTATGAAAAGAATTATATTTATAATTATAACATTGAGAGTACCTGATTCTACACTTTGGCCCAAACTCGTAGGATTTAAAATAAATAGGAGAGGATGTAAAAAAACAGGATTCGGAGGTGCTTCACGTTGTATACCGGAGGCAGGGTAAGCGCCTCGGCAACGGAGGCCGGAGGCCGGAGGCAGAGTAGGCGCCTCGACTACGCTGGCTGGAGGCAGAGCAGGCACCCCGACTACACAGGCCGGAGGCAGAGTAGGCCCCTCGACAGCGGAGGCTGGAGGCAGAGTAGGCGCCCCGACTACGCAGGCCGGAGGCAGAGTAGGCGCCTCGTCAGTGGAGGCTGGAGGCAAAGTAGGTGCCCCGACTACGCAGGCCGGAGGCAGAGTAGGCGCCTCGACAGCGGAGGCTGGAGGCAGAGTAGGTGCCCCGAATACGCAGGCCGGAGGCAGAGTAGGCGCCTCGACAGCGGAGGCTGGAGGCAGAGTAGATGCCCCGACTACGCAGGCCGGAGGCAGAGTAGGCGCCTTGGCAGCAGATGCCGGAGGCGGAGTAGTCGCCTCGGCAGCAGACGCTGGAGGCTGAGCAGGTACCTCGGTAGCTCGGTAGCCGAGGCCGGAGGCTAGAGATAAACAACGCTAGGCAGAAGCGCGTGCAGGAGTAAACTGGGAGGTGGACCCAAGAGAGAGGCCGGCTCACTCAGAGGTAAACTTCACTCAGAGGTTCTGCGATAATGTATGAGAGGGTTCACTTCTAGACCTCCCAGTTACTCCTTCTATTTTCGATGCCGGCACAAGACTCCCTCCCTTCTGCAAAAATATCGATAAAGAAGACTCTTTTCGAACACTTTATTAGGAACGCAATGTTTTGAATCAAAAATTTTAAATAGTAAAGAAAATGAGGGTGCCAGTAACAAAATTAGGCGGACAGGTCTATAAAAACGTATGCAAACTTCACGAAGATAAACCAACCTCCACCTTTAAAGAAAACAAATAGAATGATTGACAAATGTCTAATGAAAAAGTGTCAAACGTTGTTTACAAATTAATTATTTCTTTTCAGAATGTTATAACTAATTAGAAATACTATTAAAAACAAGGAGAATCACATAAAATGATAAAATAAAAGACCGTAAGTACTACAGGCTTTATTCATTTCATTATTTATTTATGTTCAAAGTTAAATCATTTATTTCCACTGGTACAAAAAAGCCACTTTAGAACGTCATTCACAAAACAAAATTAATTTATTATTAGCACATTATTTTATGGACCAATCATGGCCAGAGGTAATCTTCGTCAGACATGACAGAGATATTTGGTAGGAGACTGTGTGGAAACGTGCCTCGGAAAGCACGTAAAGCTGTTGGTCTCGGCTGTCATTCGTAGAACTTTGACAGTCGTTACAGGTAGTCAGAAGTCAGAAAGTCTGACCAGTCTAACCAAGGGGTATCGTGTCGCCCAGTTACTGGGTTGTGAGGGTCTGGTAGGCAATCGCTTCACGTAAAACACAGGTATCCAGCTGGATCCGGTTAGGCTGGCAGCCGACCCCAACATAGTTGGGAAAAAGGCTAGGGAGCTGATGATGTGTGAAAACGATGCTCAACTGCAGGCTTAAAAAAATAGAAAATCCAAAAGCTTTTTGTTTTATCGTTATTAATGATTTCAGGACCGATTGAAGCGTAAATTGCAATCAGTCATGTGGTCAGTTCAATTAGCTAATGTGGTCGCAACTGAAAAGAGAAAATGTTTCATGTAGGATTTTAGGATTATCTTTTTTTAGTAGTGTGGTCAGATTTATTTGTTACAGAAATTAATGGTTTATAATGGAAATGAATTTGCTGTAACTATACAGGGTGGAAAGTTTAAATGGGCCCTGGAAGAAAACTACCTTAAATTATTAAGATAAATTATTTTACTTAAAGGAACCTTTTTTTTTGTTTTAAAAAAGAAACGAAACTTCTTTAAAAGATTTTCGAAAATTCGCTTACCACTCCCGGGAATCGAACCGGCTAAAATACAAAAAAGTAACACTCTGTATTTTTATGACATCAAACGTTAGGGTTATATATAAGGACTATATTTCTCTAACAAACATGGTTATTTAAATTAAAGGAAAACCATAAATGTTAAGAAATTTATTTTATTTTAACGAAAATTTCGGCGGCTAATTTCGTTCTTTGATTTGAAAAGTTTAAATTTCATGGTTTTGCTCTAATTTTAGATTTGATTCTTATAATTCACCTTATCGATTAACGTCATAAAAGTACAGAATGTTGTTTTTTCCATTTTAAGCTAGTTCGATTCCCGAATGTGACAAGCGAAGTTTCCGTGCAAAAACTGTGTGATTTCATATTTATTTGCAGATAAAAATTGTTTTGGGTAAAATTTTGATAGAATTCAAACAATTAGTAGAATTGCATTGCTGTTATCACATCAAATAATAGAAATGGAAAGCCAATTGTTTTATTTAAATATTTAAGTAGACAAAAATAGTTGCATTCATTTTAAATTATTTTTGGCGGCAATTTTGTTTATAGAAAAAAGTATTTCCATTAGGCATTATTCTCTGCCGGCGTCTGTGTTTCCAAAAGCATTTAACCCGGATGTATTCAAGAGAAGAGTGCATAGGCATCTTTTGGGTGAGCTCGCTCCATCGTAGGCCTCGTCTATGCCCTCGGACTAGTCTGGGACCAAGAGCAAGCCCATAAGTTACAAAAAAAAGGCTCATTTAAATAGCAATATCATGTCATTTAGAAATAAAACTGATTAATTTAACCAAACTCTATATTTGGCAATAGTCTCTTTCAGCTAATGATTTTTTGTGATCGGGCTATAGTCCAGTTATTTGGTAGTTTTACCTAAAACGAATTGAGAAGTTTTGGATATTGGCCTATTCCAAATTTCAGTATTACCACCTCATATTTTTATCAGGAAAATAAATTGGAAAGGAGATAGTGTCAAAAATTGTGTCTAAACGCCATTTTTCCAAGATGGCGTCGTGAGCGGCGAGCTATCAAAACATCAAGTTTTTCGAGAGAACCAAGGTAACCATAATTATTGAAAATACTTTGAGAGATATTACAAACAATTAATTTTACCTTTTTAGAATTATACTATAGAAAACAATTATTTCATAAGATGAATGTATTATTCAAAACTATGATATTTCACTGCAAGAGACAAAGCCCCGACCGCTTTGAAGATAAGAAAACCATTTAGTATAATTAAGATAACTTCAGTAACAGGGGTCAAGTGAGAACAATATATTTAAGAAATCATAAACAATGGTAGACCTTTGAAGTTAAGCTTTTGTTTAACTTATGCAATGTCTATCATGGTACAAGGAGTTCTTGTATTATCTTATTATATGAAACTAGCTTTTGCCCGCGGCTTCGCCCCCGTTAAAAAGAGACAAAAGTAGCCTATGTTACTCTCCATCCCTTCAACTATCTCCACTTAAAAAAAAATACCGGTCAAGTGCGAGTTCTATTCGCGCAACGAGGGTTCCGTTAATTTGTTTTTTAGTGAAATAACTACAAATTTACGCTTTTCGGAGTTTTCCCTTTACTTGTGCTACATGACCTTGCTTCTTGCCAAATTTCACGATTCTAGGTCAATGGAAAGTATCCTATAGGTTTTGATTTTCTTGAGAAAATGTCTAAATATGCAATATAAACCGCCGTATCTTTTTATTGCGTTGATTTAGAAACTTGATTTTTTCACTGCTTTGGGAGATAGCAGACTTGAGTATGTGATATTAATTTCAGTTTGATATCTCGACGAGTTCCTGAGAAAAAGGTTCTTGACAGGCAGACGGACAGACGGACGCCTGATGTGAACTAACTACAAATTTACGGTTTTCGGAGTTTTCCCTTTACTTGTGCTACATGACCTTGCTTCTTGCCAAATTTCACGATTCTAGGTCAATGGAAAGTACCCTATAGGTTTTGAGTTTTGATTCCCTTGAAAATGTCTAAATATGCAATATAAACCGCCGTATCTTTTTATTGCGTTGATGTAGAAACTTGATTTTTTCACTGCTTTGAGAGATAGCAGACTTGAGTGTGTGATATTAATTTCAGCTTGATATCTCGACGCGTTCCTGAGAAAAAGATTATTGACAGACAGACGGACAGACGGACGCCTGATGTCAACTAACTACAAATTTACGGTTTTCGGAGTTTTCCCTTTACTTGTGCTACATGAGCTTGCCTTTTGCCAAATTTCATGATTCTAGGTCAATGGGAAGTACCCTATTGGTTTTGAGTTTTGATTCTCTTGAAAATATCTAAATATGCAATATAAACCGCCGTATCTTTTTATTGCGTTGATTTATAAACTTGATTTTTTTACTGCTGTGAGAAGTAGCAGACCTGAGTATGTGATATTAATTTCAGCTTGATATCTGGACGCGTTTTTGAGAAAAAGGTTCTTGACAGACAGACGGACAGACGGATGCCTGGTGTGAACTAACTACAAATTTACGGTTTTCGGAGTTTTCCCTTTACTTGTGCTACATGACCTTGTTTTTTGCCAAATTTCATGATTCTAGGTCAATGGGAAATACCCTATAGGTTTTGATTTCCTTGCAAATGTCCAAATATGCAATATAAACCGCCGTATCTTTTTATTGCGTTGATTTAAAAACTTGATTTTTTCACTGCTTTAAGAGATAGCAGACCCGAGTATGTGATATTAATTTCAGCTTGATATCTCGACGCGTTTCTGAGAAAAAGGGTCTTGACAGACGGACGGACGGACGGACAGACGGACAACAAAGTGATCCTATAAGGGTTCCGTTTTTACCTTTTGAGGTACGGAACCCTAAAAATCACGTCAATCCGTCGCTCTGTTTTGCCGTGAAAGAAAGACAAACAGACAGACAGACAGACAGACAGACAGACACACTTTCCCATTTATAATATTAGTATGGATTCTCGTGTCACAATGTTAGTTACCTTACTCCTCCGGAACGGATTTTTATTTTTAACAAATTTTATATGCTTTTTCAGTAGGTCTTAGAATCGGCTACTATTATATATTTTTCATACCCCTAATAGGTTGTTCACCCTTAACATTTTTAACGCGGGTGAAACCGCGCGAGGCAGCTAGTGTATGTAAGTGAAAGACGTAATTAAGTTGAAAATCCGTCTGCAACTACTTCGATTTATTTAAAACGAAATATTTTTAGGAATTACTTTATCTCTATGGGATAAAAACCCAATTGCGGGACTTTTGATATTACTGATATCTAAATATTTAGATTAATATAATAAGTTAATAAGATGGGAACAATGATGTTATAAGTAATAAAGTGTAGATAGGTTATATGCAGTCAAAAAGTGGCACATTAAAAGTTTGCCGACAAATCGTCGTATCCTACGAATAGGGGCGTAACTGCAAAACAGCTACTTTTCAGGAGACACTTTTTTGTGTTTAATTAAATTAAATGTGAACAAATATGTATTAGTGGTTTTATATAATGTGTATTAATATCTTACGGTTGTGTTAGCATTATTTTCAATAAATTGTCTTTACATTTTATACGCATTTTGTCCCTTAATTCCTTATTCTACGTTGTGTTAAGGCTTAGGTTGACTAAATTAGAGCAATAAGTTACATTATGTCTTTTATCTGCGGAAATGTCAAGGCCACAATTGCCTTTACGCCCTATTTATATTTATCTGATACGGGTTTTCTTTAGTTTTCATAGAAATTTGTGTATAATAACTATTTTACCATAAATAGTAACACGTGAATGTAATAAAAGATAATGATAGAATCATAAAAAATAATTCGAAATAAAATATGAATTATTTGCTTTGGTAAAAAATATGTTTTTAAAAAAATCGGTTGTTTTAATAACCGTAATGTTTAATTTAATTTATACTTGTGATTTTATTATGTGTCATGATGGCCTAGTGGATAAGGTGCCCGCCTCTCGTGTAAGAGGTTGTGGGTTCGAATCCGGGCAAGTACCAATGTGACTTTTTCAATTCATATGTACTTTCTTTTCAATTCATATGTACTTTCGTGCCTCGGAAAGCACGTAAAGCCGTTGGTCCCGGTTGTCATTCGTAGAACTTTGACAGTCGTTACTGGTTAGCCAGAAACTCTGACCAGTCTAACCATGAGGTAACCGTGTTGCCCAGTTACTGGGTTGTGGAGGTCAGATAGGCAGACGCTCCACGTAAAACACCGGTATTGAGCTGAATCCGGTTAGGCTGGCAGCCGACCCCAACACGGTTGGGAAAAGGCTAGGGAGATGATGATTTTATTATGTAAAATAGTATAGAATCACAATCGGTCCCTCTTTAAATTAATACTGTAAATAATCAAAATCAGTTCTTAAAATCAAATTGCACGTTATAAAACCCAATAATGTAGTATGAAAATTAGTGTTTGAAATCAAATTTCACGTTATCAAAATCGTAACTAAATCAAATAAAACGTAACCGAAATCAGGTAAATTAGAATTCAACGAAGAAGACAACTGACTTCTTCGTTGATACTGCCAGAAATATTAGCATAACCAGCTCACGAGGCAATGTACTAAAGAATGTGTAGTTTTGGCTAAAAACAAAATTAAATTTAAAATTGTTGTCAAAGAAAACTGCCGGAATCCCGTAAGCACCTACACACATCAGAAAAGTTTAAAATCACTTTGATACTACGTTTTTTTTTTGTTAATAATCTCCATACTTTTAATAACAAAAGAATTTGAAGTATCAATTGTTTTTCTGTATAAAAAGAGATGAAATTCTTGTTTACATTTATTCAGAAATCTAACAAACTTGAAGCGTTTTGTCTGAGTTTTAGAGGATTATTAGAAGTTTTGCAAGCAAGAATTGTTACTTTTGATGAAGAAGGACATTCTACTTGAGAAATATCACGCAGAATGGTTGTATCTATATCCTGTGTCGTGTACACGTTACGGAGGTATCACGGCGTGGATAACTTTGCTGATCAACCTCGCAGTGGTCGGCCAACTGTTTCTCAGAAGCGCAACATCAGAATGCTGACTGGCCGAGGCTCTACAATCAATGCCACTAAAAAGTGATTGAAATTTTGTTTGAGTTTTTCCTCTTCTGCTAAATTTTATTTTATTTAACTTTATCTAAAAGTTTCTTGTCAGATTAGGTAGGCTATTAAACAAGGTTTATTTTAATCTGCTGTTGGTATCTTAACAAAAAGTTAATGGAATATTAGTTATTTAGGTTTAATTGAAATATCCCTGGATCCTGTTGATGTGTGTAGTTACCTCGACCCCGGAACATATAGAGCCACTAAAGGAACAAGGGTGGGCTTAAAAAATCTGACTCTAAAGGCGGGAGAACTCATTTGATGATTTTTCCATTCATAAAAAAGAGAGGAATTATCTTATAATAAATAAAAACAATTTATTATAAGATAAGTTTTAGTAGGAATCTTTTTTTTTTATTTAAAAAAATGATGCTTAAGAAAGATTCTTTTAAAAACAGAAATTTAAAAAATATTCCACTTTATGCTAGTGATCTCTAATTTTTTTGATGTGTGTATAATATGAATTAGATCGAACAAATAACATCAATAACCGTTAACCGTAACATATAAAATACATTTTTCTAAAATTTTAAGAAAAAACGTAAAATAATTAAAAAAGCGTAATTTTAATTTTCACACAAATGCTTTTATATCAATTTTCAAGCAATAGAAAAAAGACCTAAGTGTACTTAAGTCCCAAATCAGAAAAAGCATGTAATTGTAAAATCAGTGTTTGAATTTAAAAAAAGGGCTAATATCATGTCAGCGTAAAATATATTGTTTTTTAAATAGGAATGTGAATATTTCAAATGCACCAAAGAGGTAATAAAAGACAAAAACATAATTTGAACTTAGAAGAAAGACACTAACGTAATTAGGGCTTCGTCTCTTCTATACATATGCAATATAGTAATTCCATAGAAAACGGTCACAATGACCATAAGGGTTTTTTTCTATGTACCCTGTATTGAAAACGAACAAGTAATTAAAATACAAGCTAATAGGTTATTTATTTAAAAATCAGATTACGCTCGCCGTAACAAACACTCTCCGCGTTCCGCCGAATAGTAGCCGAACGGCGCTAGCACCCACTCCCCGCGCCCGCACACTTCCACTACTCGCGAAAAACGAAGGCGCGTCGGCGGTTGTGACTTTATTCTTCGTTGAAAACCTAGTGCTTAAAATTGTGGCTTTTTAGAAAACCTAATTAATTTATAACCTGTACTGTTTTTAATTGTTTTGTCAAACTGGTATGATGTGGTATGGTGAGCAGAATTGAATTATGCAATAAAAGAAAAAAGCCCCTATGTTCGTTAGGGCACTATTCGTAGGATACGACGAAATATGATACTGAGTATCGCGTTGACATTTGACGTTTATCTCTTTTTCACTCGCACCACTTCAATCATGTCATCCTACTTTGAAGTGTAATGTATGTGTGCGTTAGTGTGCCGTTTTTGAAGATAGAATTTCGTTTGGATAACCTATCTACACTTTTTTACTTATAACATCATTGGATAGGAAAGTTATCGTAAATCAAAGATTATTTAAAAACTCTTATATTCTAACTATTACTTTTCGATTCCCACAAGCAGATGACGCCGGGAACCGAATCTAGTGTAAAATAAAATCCACTGCCGCATTGCTGTTGAAAATCCAGAATGATTTTTTCGACTTTTCTCGACTTTTGACGATAGACACTGTCACCCAACAACGTAAATGTCAGTCAATGTCAAACGTCAATTCCATTTTTGACAGCCTCACGCGTCCATAGACAAATTAATCGGGGAAAGTATTTTCCTGGTAGCTGTAGGTTGATTTGATTTATACAGACAAATGTTGAACTGGGTTTGGACAGATATAGATTAGATTTTTTGGAGTAAATATATGATTTAATGGTATTAAAGGTATTGTCGAGTATGACGCTTAGCAATACATTTAGAAATTAGTGTTTATTTTGTAGAAGATATTTGGTATGAAATGAAAGCAGTTTGATTTAATAATAGGGATGACGACAACATAAAAAAATGGCATTCTGTTTACTCCGTCTTATAAATCGGCCAAAAATACGGGACACGTATTTTTTGCTTGATCAAATTAATAAAAAAATACAAAGATAAAGAGCAACAAAGTTCCGAAGTGGGGGCTTTTGACGTCACCGTCATGCTAAATATGTATGTGATCGTGACGTCATGCGTAACTTTAACGCACTGTCTTCGGCATTCATCGTTTACGAGAAATTTTTTGATAATCTATCTGACGGACTAATTACTTTTTTTTTGTCGTCTCGCCTATTATAGTACTTAAAGTATCAAGCACCTCAATCATTGTCCTGAGTGCCCGACGCATGATTTCACCAATATAATTGTATGGGCTTAAAAATAGACTTTTGAGTCTGTTTTGTTTAGGAAACATTGGGCCCATTGTTTGCCCAAAAAAAGTAAATAGACAAATTGGCGTGTAAAAGTTTTGTATTACACCGATTTACTAAATTGATGTAATTTTATGAGTTTTATCATCTCAGTCAAGACTTCTATGGCGAGATAAATATACATTACTAGCTGTCCGTCGTAGTTTTCTGTCTACAGTCCAGTGAAATTTTTGGGATAAAAACTATCCTTTGTTTTTTCCCATGTTATGAATTAAAATAAATAAATATCTTGAGACAACTCACACACGGTCATCTGATCCCAATCTAAGCAGAGCTTGTGTTACGGTAACCAGATAACTGATATACATACTTATATACTATATAAATACATACAATATTATAGATAAATAAAACCCAGACACACAGAACAAACAATCATGCTCATCACACAAAGCTTGTCCTGGGTGGGAATCAAACCCACGACCTCCGGCTTACCAGTCAGGGTCACTAACCACTAGACCAACAGGCCCGTCAAAATTGTTTCTATATCAAATTTCATTTAAATAGGTTCAGTAGTTTCGGCGTGAAAGCAAGACAGACAGAGTTACTTCCGAATTTATAATGTTAGTAAGGGACTATTTAGTAATCTGTGGTAATTATTAGCACGTACTACGCCTTAGTTATTATTCGTCTTTATCTTGCCATAATGGTGCTGATTCCTTGTTCACAAACTTAACAAAATTTAAGTTAAATGCATCTTTCTCTTTCCATTTCTTAAAGAAAAGGACAGAAGATACATTTTAGTTTAGTCCTGTCAAATTAGACAGCGCCTGATGAAAATTGACGTATATTTCGACGCTATGTTTTTAAATCGCGTCTAAATTATCTATGGAGTGTCTAAATTTGACAGGACTTAACTAATATTCTATCTTCTGTCCTTTTCTTAATTAAATGGAAAGAAAAAGATGCACTTAACTTAAATTTACGCTTGTTTGTGAATAAGAGAATCGGCACCTATGAGATTGACAGTCACACGACGGCAGCTGTCAATACGGCAGTAATATAGCTTAGCTAAACGCAAAGCAACGTTTATTTATCTCACAGTAAATAGGTACTTATGCTCTTACTAATAATCACTGTGTAAAGTTATGCAATGAATAAAGCCTGTGTAACCATACATTTTTTGACGTATAAACCTGTCATAACTTTATGCAGCGTTTATTATATAGTAAGGCGCTTAAACTATATCTATATAATATCACATCAAAAGTTAAATCAAATTATAACGCAGCGGCAATGAAACCTTTCATAAGGCTAGCTTTCAGAGCACTAGGATTACTGTTTCCCTGAATAAGCCCTAGCGATATTGCGCCATTGAGCACCCGAGCAAAGCTGCGGCATACTATAGTATTTTATTAGTGCAGCTAGCAAGTACTGGCAGGTAACGATAATGGCTTCGGTTAGCCGGTTTTTCTTTTAAAGTGTAAAAAGGTTTTTAGTAGCAGCTTTAGCAGATTTTTTGGATAACATAATTGATGTTTTGGAATATGTTTTGGCTGGGAGAAAATTCAATTTTGGGCTAAGCTCGCCATTGTTCATAAGCTAGTTATATTTTGCTATTTGTATGTATATATTTTAATTTTGTGTGCAATAAAGAATATGAATTTGAATATGTTTTATCAGTTTGTAGTTTACTTTGTTGTGTTAATATTTATTTCTCCCAGTCTCGTGGTCGACTGGTTTCGTGTTTGATTCTCAGGTTATGACTAAAATCCTATTGGTTTTTTTATTAGGAATTTCTTAGTAGCAGCCCGGCTAATCATGATAGGCCGTTGAGACCGAAGTTGGTAGTGGAGGATTTTATTTATTTATTTTTGTCAATTTAGCTTTGAATAATTACCGTTTGATATTATAAATCATAAAGTTTTTTTTATTTTTTATTTGTAAGAGGTAATTTTTGGAAGACTAGACTGAATCGAAATCGCTGGCAGAACAAAAAAACTGTACCTACGTTTTTTTAATGTTTTAAATGAGTTTTATCGATGTGAGTAACACATACAACTAGCAGATGCAAATAAATGAATATGAATATGAGATAAGACTTACTTACTTACCATTTTTTAAACTGCCCTAGAGTTTTTAATCTTCTATTTTCAAAAAACTTCCAATTGAATTTCGTCGAATCGTACGTTCGTATAGCGTACTATTGGTCAAACAAAAAGCTTGACCACGTGATTGCGTCACGTACGTCAAAACGACGTAGTTTATCAACCTATCGGTGTGACAGTTTTGTTCTAAGTTGGATGTAGTTCATTGAGCCAAAGCTTGTTTAAAAAAAAGTTGTTACGATCAAAAATGTTATAGTAACGTCATGGTCAACCGGTCGCGTTTATTGTTAGATAGCGAGGATTATGAAGCAGCTAATCTGTTGCCCCTGGCACAGGGTGTTTTGGATTGGTTTCATGTTCTGAATCTTTCGTCTTAAGTGACGTAAGAACCCTCAAATTAGATATGTCGCAGTCATCTGGTTAAATCAGCTATTTGATTGTATGACTAGCGCGTTGATTGAATGACGACATTTAATTGAACGACTAAAGGACAACTCGTCAAGTTGTTTAATGTAACGTCCAACGACTTGACTGAACGTCATTTAGCATTGTCGTTAAATGGGAAATAGCTGACTTTGTACCGTTTGTTTATAACTGGGTGAATATAAGTTCGCAACTTAAAAACTTAACTTCCTTGACATAACAAAAATGAGGACATGACATGCAGACCTTATTATGATTTTAATTTAAAAATAAAATCTTTAAAAGAAGCCGACGGCGGCGTATTAATAGGTAAATATATGGTGACACACTATTTTATTACGAATAAGTCACTTTAAAGTAAATTTAGTCAAAAAAATATCAAGACAGTGCTATCTGCGTGAGCATATTTTACGCCAAATTTGTTTTGGTGACTACTAACGCCGCAGTGAGAAAAAAATGAACTAAATTTCAATCACCTGACTGATTTTACGTCCGCTCTGTTCAAAGAGCTATGTTACAATCAGCTATCTAGTTGGACGTTGAGTGACGCTTGTTAAATCAGCGTTCGGCCTAGCCATTCAATTAAATGTCGTCATTCAATAAACGCGCTAGTCATACAATCAAATAGCTGATTCAACCAGATGACTGCGACAGATACATTCACAGACAATCACACTACCATCTAAAGATCACGCAACAAAAATACAGTAACTTTTATTTCAATGACATTTCCAATTTATTAGCACCCGACTTTCTTTGTACATTTTCGTTGCTAAAAAACATATCCAATTCGTAAAAATTAACAACAAACAACAGAACGTAGCCCAACAAAAACAAAAAAGCTAAGCAAGTAATTAAAACAAAAATGAGAACAACAATCTTAATTAATCAATTTAATCATCGCACACACACGGCTACGTTCACATACGTCGTACAGACGCAAAACCACGTGACCTACACCTGTACGACTTTCATTGTTTATTTTTATTGCCGGGACCAAATTCACGCCCAAATAAATGTGAAGTAAAACCCCGGGGACGTTAATTAAGTTCTTGGCTTTTACGGCCCCTTTGCAGCCTGCGGTGTTACCCGTAATGAGTATTAGGGGGTTGGAGAATGCCCGTATCCGATGTGTGGCTAAGACTTTGTGACTGGAAACCAATCGGGCTTGACTCCCGTTTCGGAGACCACTGAAGGGATTAAAGCTTTTTCTGTTGTCGGCTTGCCAAAAGGATGATTAGTGGGCGTGTTTTTTGTTAATAAGGGTTAACTGGGTTGAACTCGTTTTCTGGAATGGTCTGAAACAATCTGGTCTGTATATTTATAAAGTTGCGTCTTTTTGTCTTGGCAAGATCTACTAATGTTCAATTGTGCAAATACCAAGTGCTGTGCTTTTGAAGTCTTAAGTTACAGTCAAGTACTGTTTCTTAGTCAAAAACGGGGCTGGTTAGCCAAAACATCAAAGTTTGCAGCTTGTTCTAAAACATTTGTGTCTACCGAGAATAACAACTAGAGACTCCACGGGTACTCTTTAGATCTTGCTGCATGGGAACCTTTGTTTCACAACCTTGTAAAGGTTTTCTTTTAAGGTTTCCAATCTTGCAATTGCAGTGCGATCAGGCTCCTCTGATTGTGGGCCCGTCCATATCGCCATAGACTATGCTTACGTTCGTGCTGGCAACTTTTTGGCTCTGTTGCTGCCATGTTTTTGAAAGACCATTACTGATAACCCTTGATTAATTTTAGTCGTGTATGTGTAAGGTGTACCTTTAGTTCAGTAGAGGCACTACTTACTTCTTGAATGTTTAAAGAGTCAAATGCCTTATTATTATTTATTATCTACGAATGAATAAATGAACGAAGAAAATTTTATCCTAGGGAAACTTAATTGCAGTTCCAAAATATTATTGTTAAATAAAAAAAAACTGTGTAGTAATATAAACACCAGAACGGGTTGGTGTTTATATTTCCAACATCATTATATCCGTTCGGTTTTTACTTTTTCAACGAATATTTTTATCATCAAAATTAGATTTATTTGTGTGAATAATTGTGTGTTGATTTACAAATCGTTTTGTTTTAGCAATAGGCGAGACGACGAAAAAAAAGTAATTAGCCTGCATAGATTTTTTTCTCGTAAACGAAAAATGACGACGATACAGTGCGTTGAAGTTGTGCGTGACGTCACAATCAGAACCAATTTTTCACTACGGTGACGTCAAAAGCCCCCACTCCAGAACTTTGTTGCTCTTTATCTTTGTATTTTTTTATTATTTTGATGAAGCAAAAAATACGTGTCCCGTATTTTTGGCCGATCCACGAGACGGACTAAACGGAATGCCATTTTTTTTTATGTTGTCGTCATCCCTATGAAGTTCAGTTTTGAGCGTTTCTAACCGACTTTAAAAAATAGGTTTTCGAATAATCAAAATCTTTTTTACCCGACTAAGAAGAGGTTATGTTTTTAAATTAATGATACGTTCGTCCATTTTTGAAAACCTCTGAACCGATTTTAAAAATATTTTTGTTTAACTTGATGACTACGGGACTACCTACAAAGTATAGGTAGGTAATCTTTAAAATTGGTCTTCATAGTCATCTGATGGAAGGGTAATCGAAGATGCAGGGAAAATTGATCAACATTTTATGGTAATCATAATGATCCTGTAATATTTAGTTAGTTTAGATTACCTGTTGTAACTGGACTAGGTTTGCACTACGAAGTTAGTCGAAAAGCAGCTGGCATCTGGATGCATGTATCTTAATATCGGGTTTAGTGGCGCATCTTGGGAGAAACCTAGGTATGTCTAGCAGTGGACTGATGCAGGCTGATATTGATGAAGCTTTGTATATTAAAAGTGGTCTCTCTCTTTTATACTATTTTTTTTAGACTAAGACGTTTCATAATGTTTATTAATATATTAATAAATAAATAAATTAATTAATAAATAATAATTTAGGACAACTTACACACGGTCATCTGATCCCAAGCTAAGCAGAGCTTGTGTTATGGTAACCAGACAACAGATTTACATACTTATATACTTTATAAATACATACATATTATAGATAAATTACACCCAGACACAGAACAAACAATCATGCTCATCACACAAAGTTTGTCCTGGTTGGGAATCGAACCCACGACCCCCGGGTTAGCAGTCAGGGTCATTCACCACTAGACCAACAGGCCCGTCAAAAATAAAATTATTATTACTAACATATTAATCATAATGTGTATAAAATGTTATTCTGTCGCTGTCACACAACTCTCAAAATACGAGTGCAAGATAGAGAGAGGAACATAGCTAACAGTTAGTGCTATTTGTCTGCCAGAAACATCTGACTACGGTTCATACCATTTTGTGCCGTATGGAAATTAGAACAAACAGTACGAATCACTTAGCTGTTTTGCCAATGGTGTTATCGAAGAATACAATCGTGCATTTGTAATTAACTAGCTTTTGCCTGCGGCTTCGCTCGCGTTAGAAAGAGACCAAAAGTAGCCTATGTTACTCTCCATCCCTTCAACTATCTCCACTTAAAAAAAAATCACGTCAATTCGTCGCTCCGTTTTGCCGTGAAAGAAAAACAAACATACAGACAGACAGACAGACACACTTTCCCATTTATAATATTAGTATGGATAACACTCTTTCATCCAGTCTTACCAATTAATGCGGCAAAAAAATATGTGGTTATGTACTTGAAAAGAAAATAGCGAACAATTCATTGTCCACTTGTCCGTCTGCCAAGATCCATTTTTCCAGATCTGCGTTTAGATATCACAAGTTAAAATTGTTTAATATCATATTGCCCGGTCTGCTATACCTTAAATCTATGAAAAATATTTTTTTTTGCAAAAAATACCGACTTCCCTCGATTTTCGGCATGATACCATCATCAGATCCTGGACCTGATGACAATGGGACCATTTGGAAAGTCTACCCTTTCAAACAAAAAAAGAATTGTTCAAATCGGTTGGTAAACGACGGAGATATGCGCTAACAAACATAAAAAAAAATACAAACATTCGAATTGAGAATCTCCTCCTTTTTTTAGAAATCGGTTAATATAAAAAATCCCTCTTTTTGTCAAAGTAATCAAAAGAGGCGGACGTTTGCGCGACTTATTTAGGTTAAGGCGCCCTTTGTTTGGGACCTATGTGGATCAGTGGGTTCGAATCAGCAAGTACTTTCCGATTTTTTGGCTTCATGCCTATTATCATGAACATCATAATATGTAACTATGAAGTAAATCGCCAATCCTTGAGCAAGCGTAGCGACCAATGCTTGTGTCTCCTTTGTTATGAAAAGACACTTTTGCCCTGCAGTGGATAATAAAATAGGCTGGTGGTACTTCACTCCAAAGTTGACTTTCTTTTCATCTAAAATGACTGGATAATATTCCGATGGCGAATACTGCTCACACATTACGAACCAAAGAACAGTTGTTCACTATTATTTGTATCATAAACCTAACCATAATCCCACCATAACAACATTCAATTTGTGTTAACGGTAACATAGCCATTTAATTAACGGGTCAAACGGGACCACATGCCATTCACATTTCAATCCGCCAGACAGTCTGCTACCAAAATCAACTATTAACTCACCACGCATTGGATTTAACCTGTGTGCTTTGTTTATTGATTTTGTTCATTGTGTTGTTGCAATTTTTGTGTGTTGAAATTATCAGAATTGTATATGATTTGATAAGTGTGATTCCCAGTAATGGGACATTTTCCAGCAAAGAGACTTTTCTCAGTTGATGGACTTCTCAAAAGATTACAAAACACTAGCAGTTTTAAAGAACTCCATTATATTGTTAATCTAAGAATTCCATGATATTGTTAATCTAGAAATGACGTGCATTTTTGTAAGGACATGGAAACTCCATTTTCTATTAATCTTAGACCCAGTACTGGATAACTGTCTTCTCAAATTCCACAAACTTAGCTAAAATTAATTATTTTCCACGTTGCCTAATACATTCAACATACCCTGTAACCTTACCATTTAAAAACAATGCACCATTATTTCTAAAAACTTAATGTTTGGATATTTTTGACCTCTACACACTCTAACTTCTACAAGGAGAAGTGATAATATATAAATTAATAACGTGCAACACTACCCTTACATCCACCAGGTGTTACAAGCTTAGCAAAACAAACGCAAAACTACAGTTACGACGTCCGCTCTCTTCCGTGTCCCAGATGTTAATGACACTATCTAATGCCCTCACGTTTTGTTACCACTTCCTCGTGAATGTGACAAATACCCACATTTGCAGTTGTTTATAAATAATATTATCCATGCTGTCTATTATTAACATAACGCTGGATAGTATATTCTTATTTGTTTTAATACGGTGAATCTCTAAAACTACTAATTGGGTTGTAAAAAACCTTTTATATTTTGTTATCTTGACACATTTGTGAGAAATAGTATAAGATTATCATCACTAACCACTAGACTAAAAAATCTATATAATAAAAAAAAGGATTGTAAGTAATATATGTGTGTCATGGATTTTAATATTGCAAAATATGTTCTTTATATTCTTTTAATTCAATAGCTAAAACCGTCTGTCCATCTAGCATTTTTTTATTCTGATATCAGACTGGATTTATCTCATGTTATTTTTCAAAACATAAATCATCAAAATAGAGCTTAAAATGGCTAAACTAGTCAGGTTTCAGTTTCAATTCTACGGTACTTGTACTGATAATCCAATTTTATAAAAAAGATAATTATTATAAGTACTTCTGCGTTTACAAAAGATCTATCAAAATACTCAGATATCCCTTGATAGACTTTCAAGTGAGGCCTAAGCAATTTGTTTGAAAAGCTTTAATATTTCATTTACAAGCCTCATCATTTTTGCTGCCTATTTTTAGGCAGAAACACATTATCTGTAGAAGCATTATTTTAAAGAAATGTTGTGGGAGTAAAAACAATTTAATATTTATCTACAAATACAAAATAGTGCTACCTGTCTGTATAGACTTCGACTCCGAACTTTTGTAGTCAGCTTTTTTTTTCGGAGTGGGAAATCATCAAATGACTTCTCCTGTCCTGGGCGGGGCGGGAGGGCGTGTCAGACTTTTACTGACTAAAACCCACTTACATGTTCCTTTGGTGGTCGTTTATGTTCCGGGGTCACGGTAACTAGGCAACTATTATAAACATTCCGCAACCCAAGGTTTGTAGTCAGCAGGAGTTATCAGAGTCTCGGAAACTTTTTTTTTATAATTCTTTGTCTGCGGCCCGTTCTAGATAACGTACTATCCAAGAAAAATTATCATCCAAATCGGTTCACCCGTTTAAGAGCAACGGTGCCACAGAGAGCTAATGAACGACTACACACAATAACGGTCAATCTAATAACACATTTTTGCATCATGAGTTAAAGTCTTATCTTCGGAGCAAAGCAAAGTATCAACACGTGACATGGTTATAATGATATAATGTGCAGCGTACATACTCAAAGGCATACCGATCCTGAATCACTTCGTTGAACGTCGAAGGCATCTGAGGTATTTCTCGTCACGATGATCCGGTCCTTGGCTTATTTTGCATACTCATAATTCCTAAGGAAGGTTTATCGTTTATAAAGTACGATGTAGTAACCTGTACTAAGAAATGGCTTTTATAAAGAGTTTTGTCCTTTGTAAACTGTCCTTTTAAGCATTCTTCGTTGTGCTGGAACAAAGTATGGGGAGCATAAGAAAGTATGTTGTGCATTTAGTTCCTTTTAGTACTACCGCATAGTTAGTGAGTCGTGGTGGTCACAGTAAAGCCACAAGAAGACGCCACAAAGGTTACTAAACCATTTAATCCAACAATTTTTAAGGGATCGCGGCCAGCACGAGTTGTCTTGTGCTCAACAGCTCTTAAAACTTGCTGGAAGAAATAAATTGAATAAATGAATTGAGAATAAATTATAGTAAAATTTTATTATAATGTCAGCCTATTTCTGTCTCCGCTTAGGGGTCTAACCGGTCGGTTACGGCGCAGATGAAAAAAAATTGGGCTCAAGTGGCCTGAAGTGAAGCGCATAGCCCAAGATAGAACATGATGGCAAAGCATTGTGGACTCCATCTGCCCCACCTTGACTTAGGACATAAAGTCAAGTAAGGCAAGCAAGACTTTTTTGCAGAAGCTTCAATAAAACCCTAAATCCAATAAACTGACGACTCATAAATATCTGCTGCATTTTACCCTTTGCCTATTAACGTGGCTCAAGCTATTCGTTTACGAAAAACATTTCAGTTCTTTCAATGTAAACCGGTGTAATCCAATTCGCGTGTACCTATCGGCTTGATAGCCCCCTCTCACTGGCGAACCTCAACGATTCACATCGCTCGAACTCGCTTTTGAATTTAACTGTTTAGATGCGTCTGTGTTTTGTTTTGGCTTCGAATTTGTCTGTACATGTGGTACAGGCCCAAATGATGGTTCAATGATTAATAGCCTAAGAGCTCGTAAACCATCGGACTATCCTATTTCCCACAAAGCTAGTTTCTTAAATGATGATTTAAAATCAGTCTATAAAGAAAATACCGATCTGGCAGGTGATAGTTAATGCTTATGTATAGGCATAGATACATATAATATTAGTAAATAAATATAATATATAATATTAGTAAATAATAAACCTATAAATAATTATAGTAAATAACAGTCTTAAATGTTACTTTTAAATTAAACGGACAGTCAACGTTCGAGCGGTAACAAATAAGTATGACTCATCACTAAGTTGTTTGTTACCGCCTATAAAAGCCCCTGCGCCGACCGATCTGGGTCATTCTTGTTTGAGACGTTGAACGGTGCGGAGCTCTCCGAGATTGTATATAAGTTAAGTATAACTTCTTGTGTATTGTGATAATGTTACCTATGAATATAAATTTAGATTATGACTATATTTTAGATATTTTAGATTATGTACTATATTTTAGATTATGACTATATTTTGTGTATTATTATGTACATTGTGTGGTTTAAATGATGTAACCGAATAATTGTAATATTTAATCGAGTTTAAAAGAGTGTTCATGGAGTTTCTTGCTGGATCTTCTCCATTGGAACCTACTATTTTGGAACCAGCAAATAGCTTTTCGTTTAATTGAATAAATAATTTTAAATTTTACTTAAAGTTTATTTTATTTTAAAAATGTGTTAAAAATGTAGTATTTAGAAATATGATTGATGATAAACTGCCTTTGTTTCATATAGAAGGTCTAGTTTTAATGACAACTTAACCTATAACCAAAACTGGTTTAAAATACAATAAATGCTTTCCGCATAATTTGCTTTTATGTTTAAAATATTTAACCCTCCCTTATACTAATCTAACATCAGAAGTGGGATAACCCATAGGCCCAATATCACGATTCTAATACTTATAATTCTATGTTTAAGGATGGATGCTGAGACAACTGGAAATCTTCTTATGGCTACCCGAGACGCTGCTTAACAACATCAGCAGAAGGATGTTGACATCGTTTCTCTGCTGTTCGGTGCGGATGAAAATGTTTGTGGATCGAAAAGTTGGTGTAATAGCATCGAGATACTTCGTGCTGATTTGAGGTGTGTGAAACTCCAGTGTCGAGATGGCAGCTTAAGCCGGTAAGGTTTTGTGTGTAATAATAGTTTTAAATTGTCAGAATAATGTTACAATAGGTCTTAAATTTATGTCCATATTATTCTACCGTTTTCGGTGTACAAATACTGATTACTGCCTACGGATTATATAAATACAGTGTACGGATTATATGTAGTGGTCGATATCATTGATACTTATCCGCAAAAAGAAAGTAGTCCAAAAACTTTGCAGGGCATTGTGCTATTTAATGTTTACTATAAATATCATAAATGATGATTATTTGTTCAAAATATAAGAATATTATTACAGGAAGGTATTAGGCCCAGCGTGGCAAAGATAATTGATTAAATAAACTTCCCTAGCAAGTGAGGCAGTTTATAGGTCTAGATAGCTACTTCCGATAACTTATTTCCAATTTCGTAAAAAAAAATAACGTGAAATAAGAATAGGAAATCGAACAAGATGCGGCAAACAAAATAGTTTTAAAACATTTATCTAGTCCATCTGAACGTGTCAAAATTTGTAGCTCATTATCGTCAAAAAAAAAAGTTACTTGCGGAATCAAAATATTGTTCTTATGATTTCAAAAGTATACTATTTATGCGGCTTTGAAATCTAAAATCAGTTTTCGCACGGTCAGCGAGCCGGTCACCTATAAACTTGTTTACGTCTTAAATTTACACTTAGCCACTATTTTTTTTGTCTCTTTCTAAAAAAAAAATTGTTTAGTAGGTACTGTCCAAATAATCTTTTTGTTAAATTCTCAGAAAGTGAATTATTGTTACTTTAAGATTGCCTAGTCTCAAAATTTTTAGGATTCCGCCAGAACCGACGATGACATTTGTCATAAAAAGGAAATAATCAAAGAATTTTATGGAGAAAAAAATTGTAGTCGTTTATGTCGACCACTAAATACGTCCTATTTAAACTGTCACATCAAATAAAGCACTAATAATTTAATAAATGACTTGTCACATATTCTCACATAAAACATAGCCTGTCTATGTATAAAAAAAACAACACGTATATACGTTTTACCCATTTATTATTCCGATTAACAATCATTTCAATCTGTTTATAACGATTATCATCGCATAAAAACAAATATATTAAACCTTAAAGGTTTTATGGACTAAAAGTTCAGGTATCCAAGTGCGAAAAGCCAGGTCAACAAAAAGTTCTGGTTCAACAGTCCAGGTAGACGTAAATGATAGAAAAATCGGAGCCCGGATAAAGCAATAAACACAAAACTCCAATAAAATCACGGAATCACTTTGTCGCCATTATTAATTTGATATTTTATTTGACAATTCGACAGTTACTCGATGTCCAAGTTTAACTTTTGCGTTGCCGACATTATAGTTACATTTATTAGATTAACGGTATCGATGTATAAATTTTGAATTATTGAATCAATAAAAATATGATTATATACAGAAATAAAAGTATTAGCTGTTTATTATTTTAAATAAAAATCGAGTTACGAGTAGCTTCTTACATTGTAGGAAGTAATATTAATTTGAGTAGGTACCTTCTTATGATAATATTTTTGGCATAGTTTTGAAAGTGGAATTTCGTACAGATATCATTATATTTTGGTTATAATATTTCTAATTGAAAATTGTGTTACTATTTACAATTCCTAACAACGGCGTACTTCTATAGATTTTATTTATATTTTGTAATTCATAGTTTTTTTTATGAATATTCATAAATAGTCCAGTATATCGGTCGCTACCGTGGTTAAATCATTTTCCTTTAATTTTTTTTCTGTAACTTTCTTAGAACCCCCATGACTAACACTGATGGTAGGGGTTTTTCAAGTTCATACTTTTTAAATTTTATATATAATCTATATAAAGGATAACAAATAGATTAATCACGTGAAAGTCATTTTATCATTCCTACATCAATATCTTGCTCTTATCAAACTCAATACTAGTTCCAAAATAATCAATTGTTTTACAAAATAAGACCCGTGTGTGCTAAAAATTTCCAAATTTAGCCTTTTTAAAATATTGCACAATGAAACTCGTCAGATTGGCCAAGCGGATCAATTATTTATTTTCATCATTATGGAAGGGATAACAGTCGATTAATACCACAATAATTCAGAGTTCTACAGGCTTCACATCGATTAGTGTATTAATAGGCTGTAATGCTAATATCCTCTCAACCCAAGCCCATTTGAATGAAGTTAATAATGTGTCCGGAGATAACGTAGACATAAGCGTAGATCGTGAACTAGCGTATAGGTTTGCGTACCGAGGCAAATAAATTCAAAACTTGATTTGATACATTAGGTACGGCGGAATAATAAGATTTTTGCAGTTGATACGGTATATATAAGACTAGATTTAAAGATTCTTACGAAATATCTTTAGTCCTTCCCAATGACCATTACACTCTCAAAGGTCAAGGCAATGTAAAGAATGTTATTGTAGTAAAACAAAACTTACGATATTGGCCAAGAGAGTTGGTTGATAAAAACAATGCTGTCGAACATACTATTTAAAAGGATATAGTAATGCAGATAATTTGCGATTATTTAATTATTCAATGATAATATTATGATTATAAAAGCTTTATAATGTAACTTTATAATGTGATTTATAAACTTTATGATGTTCTGTATTAAGGTCTTTTTTACAACCTATGTTCTTTCATAAATAAAATGTTGTTAAAACATATACATGATACAAAAATAAATTCTATTTAACTTTTCCTTCAGAGACTGCTAGAGTATATCAATGCTAGAACCAATATGTCACATTGTGAATGAGTGAAAAATATTGACTTGACTTGAATTTGACTTTAAGTTTTATCAGTCCGAGTACCGCTGGTCGGCCTACTATTTGGTGTCAATTATCTCACAGGCAGCGGGTGAATGTGATTGACATGACTATGTAGTTGGCATTACTCCATAATTTTATCAGTCCGAGTACCGCTGGTCGGCCTTCTATTTGGTGTCAATTATCTCACAAGCAGCGGGTGAATGTGATTGACATGACTATGTAGTTGGCATTACTCCATAATTTTATCAGTCCGAGTACCGCTGGTCGGCCTTCTATTTGGTGTCAATTATCTCACAAGCAGCGGGTGAATGTGATTGACATGACTATGTAGTTGGCATTACTCCATAATTTTATCATTCTGAGTACCGCTGGTCGGCCTTCTATTTGGTGTCAATTATCTCACAAGCAGCGGGTGAATGTGATTGACATGACTATGTAGTTGGCATTACTCAATCATTTTATCAGTCCAATAACCGCTGGTCGGCCTTCTATTTGGTGTCGATTGTCTCACCAGCAGCGGGTGAATGTGATCGACATGTCTATGTAGTTGGCAAGCATACTCTGTTACCTATTTGAACCATGTCTATGCAAATGTTTGACTCGACTTGGTTTGACCTGACTCGACCTGAATAAAATTTAAAAAAAAAAAAAGAGAAAAAAAATATAATGGTCTTTGTTTTGTGTCATGTATATGTTCATTAATCAATAGCATGTGCCTAGACTAACATAGGAACACAATACTTCGAGGACGAAGTACTGTCAGTATGGCCGTGATAGTTAATGCTTATGTATAGGCATAGATACATATAATATTAGTAAATAAATATAATATATAATATTAGTAAATAATAAACCTATAAATAATTATAGTAAATAACAGTCTTAAATGTTACTTTTAAATTAAACGGACAGTCAACGTTCGAGCGGTAACAAATAAGTATGACTCATCACTAAGTTGTTTGTTACCGCCTATAAAAGCCCCTGCGCCGACCGATCTGGGTCATTCTTGTTTGAGACGTTGAACGGTGCGGAGCTCTCCGAGATTGTATATAAGTTAAGTATAACTTCTTGTGTATTGTGATAATGTTACCTATGAATATAAATTTAGATTATGACTATATTTTAGATATTTTAGATTATGTACTATATTTTAGATTATGACTATATTTTGTGTATTATTATGTACATTGTGTGGTTTAAATGATGTAACCGAATAATTGTAATATTTAATCGAGTTTAAAAGAGTGTTCATGGAGTTTCTTGCTGGATCTTCTCCATTGGAACCTACTATTTTGGAACCAGCAAATAGCTTTTCGTTTAATTGAATAAATAATTTTAAATTTTACTTAAAGTTTATTTTATTTTAAAAATGTGTTAAAAATGTAGTATTTAGAAATATGATTGATGATAAACTGCCTTTGTTTCATATAGAAGGTCTAGTTTTAATGACAACTTAACCTATAACCAAAACTGGTTTAAAATACAATAAATGCTTTCCGCATAATTTGCTTTTATGTTTAAAATATTTAACCCTCCCTTATACTAATCTAACACAGGCATCTCGCGGTTGCATCAGCATCCTTTGAGCCTATTTTCTTAAAGCCTGCTCCAAAACTGTTATATTTATGTTTAACGGATCTAGCATATACACACAGGGACGGACAGACATTGAAAAACGTGTAGTGAAGTTTAATTTGTACAAATCATGTGTTATGATTTAGGTTTCCGAAAGTATGTATTAACGTATGCGAGAACTAATGTATCTTAGCTGCATCATCGTACACTGAATTGAGCAAACCATAATTGACACGCATATGTATATCGTAACGGTATGTTGAAAGAAAAAAAGAAAAATATTTATTTGGCACACATAGACACACACAGTGCAGAAAACACCACATGTTAAACAAAATAAAAACAACAATAAAGAAAAATCATACTGCGTGTCTCGCGGCTGCACCAAATAAGTCCAGTTCAGCAAATATGCATGACAACTACGTTGCCTGACGCTGGTTTTCAACTAAACCCTAAATCAAGTCAGTGAAACACCTCCACAAACAAAAATATTTTGATATATCTGGACAGCACAAACCCAACCCGACAGGTGCTGTCACGAATAAAAACTACATCATTCCGAGCCCCAACGATTTACATGTATACATAGGACCACATCGGTGTCTGTTTGATTTGATTCCATTTAGAAAGTCCCAAATTTTTTCCTATATAGCTAGTGAAGTGGAAAAACACAGTACCGTTTGCTTTTGTCCTAGCAGGAATAATGTTTGCATCTCATCTTTGAGAGCACGTAGATATAGCAAACTTATCTACTTTATTATTCAGATACAGATGCACTTTCACAGCACTACGCTTGAAAGCAACAAATTTTATTTTGAATAGCATCTTTAGAGCATATGATATTCATTTATACGGTCTATCTATATAACTTAAAGGTGACTGACTGACATAGTGATCTTTCAACGCACAGCCCAAACCACTGGACGGATCGGGCTGAAATTTGGCATGCAGGTAGAGGAAAGGATTTTGTTAAATTCCGACCCTGAAGGGATAAAATAGGGGATGGAAGTTTCAACATCTAAAACATCTACGCAGGCTTAGCCCCGTGCGAAAGCTAGTTAACTATATAATTATTATAGTACATCTCGATGGAAAAACGCATGTCTAAACCTATTTATGTCTCTTTATTTGAGTAAAACGATCTTTATAAGTGATCGTAAAACGAGAAGAATTATCTGTTTATCTTCCAACTTGCATAATATAATTTTTCTGCCCCTAAAGTGATAAAATGGAAATTCGACAGCCACGCGGGAAAAGCTAGTGCTTTATATCGGCAAAACTACCGGCCCGGTAGAAATAAAATTTGACAATGAGACAGCAGCTTGGGTTTGTAGATTAAGACGTAGGTTGTTCTATTTCTCAACTTCAACTAATTTGTTCTACAAAATTACTTATGTTTTTCTATGGGCATAAGGTGAATAGAGCAGAATAAATTTGCATAGCCAAGTTTGACTTCTTTTCTCATTCTTACGACGCTAAACGTGGCTGATATTTTGCAGTGTATTAGTGTGACCAAAATCGCGATTGAAGCTGAATAAGTGTGCATAGTCTCTTAAACCCCTTACTCTTTGCCCTGCAGTGGGACAGTAATAGGCTGGTATTATTTATTATTACTATTTTTGTCTCTTATACTGGACTATCACACTCCTAATACCATCAAACACCAGGGTTGCGGAATGGTTATAATAGTGACCATGATTCCGGAACATAAAGGACAATCGAAGGAACATGAGTGGGTTTTAGTCAGTAAAAGTCTGACACGAGGACGGGAGAAGTCATTTGATGATTTCCCACTCCCCCCAAAAAAAATACCATCAAACAATCTATTAGCACAGCAACAATTTGTAACTTATACCGTCAGACACAAAAAAGCGAAGAAACTACAATAAAGTCGGTACAATTCCGTTACTTCAATCCTTTCAGAAGTTGGCGGCTTCCTTCCGCTTGTTTCTCACTCGGTTTGTGAAGATATTACCTCTTTCAGGTACTTGAAGCTATTCGGATTATTTGGAGCACCCTGTTCTTTCGAGTATTTATTTCTGAGGGTGCTAATACTGTTACTGGTAAATGTTGTATTTTTGGAATGTGTGTGGGTAATTCTTTGTTTGTGGAGTTAATCTTTAGGGCTTACACAAAGAGTCCCCGTTTACTTGAAAGGTGATTATGACTTCTGTGGGCTTTTTAATTATTTATTTTTATAAATCTTTTTATTTATTTCTTTTTTTTGAGCCTCCTTTATTTCATCTTCAACGGTTCGAGCATTCTATTGACAAAGTGTTTTTTTTTTCATTATTCAATGAAGCTGAGAAAATTGCAGGAATGCAGCATTATAATTTAGCACCATGGGCTTCTCGTCTGTAATACTGCACTGTAACTAAACGACTTAAGTTAATTAGCACACAACACTGCTAGAATCCATCCGATTGTTCCAATCATCTGCTTTGAGTCCTACCACAACTCAGTAAAAAAAACAATTAAAATGCGTTTTTACTTCATTTATGCACACCCAGCTTAATGAGTCAACATTTATTATTTAACCACAAAATGAAAACACAAATATTGACTTGTACACTTAACTAAAAAGCACGATTTAACCCATATATTTAACTTTGTCAGCTATTCGAATTTCCCCTGTCTGTAAATAGGAGAACATTATTTCAGCAGATTATTAGGTTGAACGCGGCTTAGAAGATTAGCACAGCCATAAATTATTAACTTATTACGATGTTGATGGCATACAATTAATTACTTCTTGTACTTAATGTTACTTAATAATGTGGAAACTGGATTTATCGGATTATATTTATTACTTTGGTTTTAATGGCGGGTTTAATGTGCGTTTTGAATTATGATATATAATTCAAAATTAAAATAATAATAGATGTCATGATTGCTAGGTGGCCTCTCATAATAGATGTTGTCGGTCGGGTAAGTACCAATGTGACTTTCTACAATTTAATTTATTTTGTACTTTCTAAAGTTTGTCTTGGACATGACAGACTTCGGTATGGAACAATGTAAATAATATTATGAGCCTGAAATGCCCAATCCGCCTTGTGACAACAATATGTTACCCGAATCACTTAGAGAAGAAGAAAAACTCCATCTATTCACGAACAAATTAAAAAAGCTACTAATAAGCAAATGTTACTACAATGTTAACGAATATTTAAATGATAAGTCCATGAAACACAGTTTGAAATGAATAATGTAATAATAATATATAAAAATGCAATAATAATATAATATTTATGGTATATAATGTAATAAATAATGTTATGTAATAATAATAATGTAATTGTTTTTTTTTTTATAAATTAATATTTAAAAATGTATTTTTTATGTTTTATAAGTCAATAAACGGAATGTATTGTAAAATAAGGAGTCCTCTTATATTTCTTTTGCTGTGCCCAACAGGGTCCATGATTGTTACTTTTTTTAATGTTTACCACCTAAGCCTATACATTGTGGAATGCAATAAATAATTGAAATTGAAATTGAATTTCTGTATCAGAACAGACTTTTGCCCTGCAGTGGCATAGTGGCATTATTATTTTCATAACATACGGCTTAACGCTGTCTCACTGCAAGGCAAAGGCCTCTTCTCATAGCGGGAGATGCTTTCTCTACAGCAGAATTTTAATCACCATGCTTATTCATTGATCTTTTAGAGACTTAATTGGCTTCATTCGCGTTTTGTCGAAGGATTTTGAATCGTTGTCTGGTTTTTCAGTGCAAGTTGCGAGTACTATAGGAAGAGTTCAGCGCTGTATAGCTGTGTTCAGCGCCATAAGAATGAGAAAAGTCGTAAAACTGAATAGACGCGGAAAACTGAACGGCCGCGTACGTGTCTTCATAAAACATCGTTGTTTTCTATGGACATATACTGAGTGTGCGTCGTCCATCACAATACCAGCCAGTGGACCAGACCAGTCTTACCAAGGGGTATCGTGTCGCCCAGTGTTGGGTTGTAGAGGTCTGATAGGCAGTCGCTTCACTTAAAATATTGGTATCCAGCTGAATCCGGTTAAGGTGGAAACCGTCCCCAACATACATAGTTGGAAAAGCCTAGGGTGATGATGATAGTCATCCAATTAGAAAGGATTTTCCAAAATTCCACCCATAGGGCGTGAAAAAGGGGTCAGTTTATTTGAATTTATGCAACATTAACTGAAAATGACAAAACAGATTTTTACCTTGCATTTATTACGAAGCTTTTTCCACCATCGAAAGGACTACAGACAATTTCTTCCGCTACTTCATAAAAAATATAATTTCTCTTTTGTCTTTTTTGCTCTTTCACTTTTAAGGTTATGTACTTACCTACCTAATGATGTTTGAAGATCTATAGTCACTCCCCTCGCCGTTGTTGGGAATATACAGGGTGTCCCACGGCAATGCCACATGGAGGGAAAGTACCTTAAATATTGTAGATAGAGCATTTTACTGAAAGAAGACATTATTTGAATTTTGGAAACATTTTAAACTGCATTCATAGATATTTAAATAATTACATAGTTGAACCGGGATTCGAACCTGTTACTCGAGAAAATTAATCAGCCTGTAGTTTTATCCTACTGATCAAAACGCTTCATCACAAGAATTATTTTTTGCTAAATAACATGGTGTCAAAAATAAAAGAAAGACCATGAATTTTAACATTTTAATACAAAATTAGTCAATTTTTTAAATGCTTAATATGAGTCCTTTCTTCTTGAATAAAAAGTGATGACTTTTGATTATTTCGTTCCCTGAAGATTTTTTGGTCTTGTTGTGGTGGACATTTATTTATTTAAATGATCCGTACTACTCAAGTGGGTACAGGTACATTAATAAAATTAATAATCAGTAGTTATGATTGTCAATTGTATGTCCTTACGGCAATGTAAGCTTTTAACTTTTCTGAACAAAATTTCACATCAAATGTTAAAATTCACGGTCTTCCTTTTATTTGTGACACTATGTTATTTAGCAAAAAATAATCCTTATGATGAAGCCTTTCGATCGGTATGACAAAACTGCAGGGTGATCATTTTTTCTCGTGGAACAAGTTCGATTCCCGGCCCAACCATTTAATAATTTAAATATCTATGAATGCAGTTTAAATTGTTTTTAAAATTCAAATAATGCCTTCTTTCAGTAAAATGTTCTATCTACAAGATTTAAGGTACTTTTCCTCCATGTGGCATAGCCGTGGGACACCCTGTATAATTATTAAATGACAATTTTTTACTCATTCAAGCTTCGAAATTTAGTAGGTCTCCGCGGCGCTTGAGTAAATCCCAATTTAGCATCATAGGCTTCTGGTCTAAAAGGTGCTTATAATTAAGGAGCCCCTATTTATTTTCCGTTCGTGTTTCACAGAGAAATACACCGTAAAGTACACACAAATTATATAGTGGGATGAATGGCACAAAATAAGATGGCATTAAATTCTGAATGGGCCGATGTGGAACCCACTGAATAATATTGTGCGTAAAATATTGAATCGTTGTTTCGTAGTGTACTTTCAAAGTCGTGATACATATATTTTTACTTTTTTTTTACCTTGTTATTGCATAACCACTTCATGTTGCTGTGCTCCTGATACTTTTGATTGATTTAAGCGATCAGCATTTTTGTTTATTTCCGTTCGTCCCATCAACAAAATTAGTCGGACGATTGGGAACGAATTTTATATTATTTTTGTGAATTCCCGTACGTCCCACGATTAGAGGAAGTTGGTGAAACAAACGGGAATGCACCATTAAATAAAGGAAAAAGCAAGTCCAACCACTCTTGGTCAGACAAACCCTATTTTGAATACCGACCATTTAATAAAAATCTAATAAAAACACCCAAATCATTCCGAGAATCTATTCCATATTTTTTTCATTTACCCTCAAAATACCCACCATTCAAATCACTTAAACGTCAAACTTAGTTATTCCTCTCACCCCTTTAAAAAATAGGCACGTAGAGAGGGCTATTTTATCGCGGTCCCTACCCAACAAGCAATTTTAGATAATCTACTCGCCTTCGAGGCGGACTGAAGTTATTTACAATCAATTTCCTTAGCTATTAAAGGCTCGAATAAATGTTTTGCACGTAACTTTAAAGCTCTATTAGCTATATTGTAGGTTGCTAGTATATTGCTGATAGTTAAAATGTGGATGAGAAGTAAGGCAATAGTTTGTTAACTCAGACTTTTATCGACACACATTTTATTGTCTCGATCTGTTGAAATATTTTGACAAAGTATACATTATTGTTGCTTATAATTATGTACTCCAAAGTTTTGGATTTCAGCAAGCGTGATTATTCACCAATGCTCGGCTGCTCGCACGTTCTCATGCACTCACAGGAAAAGCGTTTGCACTGCAGTGGTACAAAAGAAGCTATTATATTATTATATTGTGTGTGTAAAAAATATTCAAAAACTTATTTGCTCACACAGATATCCCATTTATAAGTATTGTTCAAGTTTCACTGACTTTGGTGGAACAAAACGTTGTAAGAAAATTTGACTTCATAATTAGCTAATATAAATCTGAAATCGCCAATCGCCTTTGAACGTGGTGATATAATTTAAGAGAAAAAACCTCTGCCTAGGTTGTGGGTCAATATTACCATGATATTATTAGTATTATTAAAATACTACGGTATTTAGGTAAATCCTATATCAATAAAGTTGTTTCTTTACGACTCTACAAATATTATGATTGTGTGTACAAATTGGTTTCGCATTCCAGGAACTTTTGGCAATTCAAATAAACTTTGGAACTTCTCAATTATAACTTATTGATTGTGGTTTTACGTATGGTAAAACTTTTGATTCAAAAAACACTTTGCGTTTAGCGAAAGTATTATTTTTATTGTCTTTCAAGTCAGGCACCTACCGTAGTCTGTATTTACTATTCTCCTCCTTCTATAACCAAAAACCCTCCTGAATATAAAACTGCGCCATTATTCCCTTCTACACTGTCTTTCAATCTACCCACATTACATATTCATTGTATAACACATTCACCGAATCCTAGTCCTTTAAAAACGTTCCAAGTCACGAACATGCATCGAAGCAAGCGACCATGTAAACGATTTAGCTTCAAGTCTTGCAGCAAATAGCCCTGCATCAAAACACGTAGATAATAGGTGTACTAAGAAAACAAATCGTGGGACCGTGCTCTACTTAGCGTCTGTTGGTATAATAAAGTGTATGAAAGTGGAGTACCTTTAGGAAGGTTTTATTTTAGGCTGCGGACACGAAGTCAGAGGGTATGTTGGTGCCGATGGCACGGGTAGCGGCATTTTAAGATACATAGATTTATATAATATATGGAACTGGCGGCGTGGGCGAGCAGTGTGCTAAACCGCCGCGTCTTCTGATTTTGTGCCCGTAGTCTTATGGCCACATGTTTCCGTCTCTATCGTACACTTGACGTTTGGCAGTTGTGTAACAGTAACAAATACAACAAATATAAAAATGCTTTATTTCTTCTCTCACACAGATATACATAGTTAACAAAATATGTAATCATTGCAATGTAGGTACATACATGATAATAATAAAATCTATGTGAGAGACTGGTTTCTGTACTAGGAGACCTGTATGACAGATAACCAGCCTCTCCAGACTCTGAACAGGTGGATGACAGGTAAGTACACCACTGAACAATAATTCCAGACAATCAGGGTAGCCAATAAGATAACATGAAGTATGTGTGAGCGTGAGTATTGTGGTGAGTGGTGTATGTAGCTATGTGTAAGTTGTGTGTGTTTGTGTGTGCGTGTGTGTTTGTGTATGTGTGCGAATATGTGTGTGTTGTGCTAGAGTGTAAGTAAGTAGTGAGTGAATGTGAATTGGGGTGTGATTGTGCTACGTGTGTGAACGTATGTATGGGGTGAGAATGTTTGGTTATAAAGAAATGATGACGGCAAGACAAGTTACCAGTTAGGGACATGAAATTTTAAGATAGGACTTTCAGTAAATTTTCAGTCTCTTCGTAACTAAGGGATTTTAACCAGTTCGTGATAACCCGTTTACATTTGAACCTTGTCAAGGGGTAAATTGTGATTTTTTCATTTATTTTGTTATAAAGATAAGCTCCCAAAAATCCATAGAAATTGCGCGAGAAGGCAGTGTTTCGTGTAATATTAGATGTTTGGCAAACTCTGTGTTTGATGCGTTTGGTGGAATTAAGTGTGGGATCGTACCCGATTTTCGAGTGCTGTCTTAAGGCTGTGCTCAAGATAAACAATTGGCGAACGGTTAAAACATTTGAAAGAGAGTAAAGATCCTTTGTAGGAAAGAAGAAGGGCAAGGAATGACTCACTTTTAGGACCGCTCTTTGGGCCCTCTCGAGCTTTATCATGCTTGTTTTGCAAGTGCCACCCCATACAGTGATACAGTAGCACAGTATGGATTGGCATAGGGCAAGATATACCATTGTAACGACTTGTGTATCCGCAACATGCCTTAGGTTTTTAAAGATGTAGATTAATTTTCGTGTTCTAGATGATAGTAGGTCCAGATGATGATTAAAACTTAGCGTACTATCAATCACGACCCCTAGATATTTTATATGTTGCGCTCGTTCCAGATGACTACAAGAACAGGTACAACCGGTAACAGGTATAGTGCTAAGCCCAAAGTTAGTGCTAAAGTTAGTAACGTCTATTTATCTCGCCATTGGTGTACGACAAGCGTGGGCGTGCGGTGGCCACAGTCGTTGCATGTGCAAGTCGTTGCAGCGCTTTGAAGAACGACAAGACAGTGTTGGTTAATTATCCTAGCTACCCGCGCGTTAAATCACTTGCTAACTGGGCTCGTAGTACGGTAATATTGCGGGAAAGGAGCGTTTGAAAACTACGCGTGATGGGCCTGTTGGTGTAGTTGTTGGTGACCCTGACTGCTAAACCAGAGGTCGTGTGTTCGATTCCCAGAACACACTTTGTGTGATGAGCATTATGTTTGTTCTGTGTCTAGGTGTAGTTTGTCTATATTATGTAAGTGTTTATAAATTATATAAGTATATTTATCAGTTGTCTGGTTACCCAACTCTTAATTTGGGATCAAATGGCAGTGTGTGAGATGTCCCAAGATGTATGCCTTATTTATTTATGACACTCTCTCCCGTCCCTCTAGGCTCTCACATTAGTCACTAAATTATGAACGCAAAGGCACGTTTCAATGTCCATTACTTACCCGCGCTGGCCTTGCAGTGTGGTTGAGGCCTTAGGGTTGCCGTCAAAACGAAAAGCAAAACAAGCAAGCGATAACGCCGATGGGTTATGGTTGCGGGTATGGCCCGTAGTGGATACTTGGGTTGTCTATAAAGGCAATAAAAACTCGGACAACCCTTTGGTAATGTTTATTGGTTGGAGTAAGTACTATGCGGTATGGGAAACTCAAGTCTTTGTTTGTTTAGCGGATTTTCGTGTCGAGGATTTTTATTACGAATTTTCAATTTCAATTTAGTTGTATTGAAGTTATAGTGCATGTTATTGCATTATCTACTTCTCTCTCTTGATATACTTTTCCCCGATTCTCTTATTCACAAACTTAACTAAATTTAAGTTAAATCCATATTTCTCTTTCCATTTCTTAAAGGAAAGGTCTGAAGATAAAATATTAGTTAAGTCCTGTCAAATTGAGACACTCCATAGATAATTTAGACGCGATTAAAAACATAGCGACTAAAATTACGTCGATTTACTTTAGGCGCTGTTTAATTTTACAAGATTAAACTAAAATGTATCTTCTGTTCTTTTCTTTAAGAAATGGGAGGAGAAAGATGCATTTAACTTAAATGTATTTAAGTTAGTGAACAAGAGAATCAGCACCATTGACTCAATGTAAAGTATCTAAAAAATCACTTTGTACTTTCTAAAGCTTATCTTGAGCATCAAGACATCGATTGGTAAAACATCGTAGGGGAACAAGAATTTATGAAAAAAAAAAAACTAAAATCGCCTGGTCGACTTCAGCAAGCATGCTGATAAATGCTCGTGCCTTCTATTTAAAAACTTGATTAATTTGGAAAATTGTAATAACTTGTCCTATAAAATACAACAACGAACCATTTCAAAGATGACTAGGGTTAGTTGGTTTAAGTATAGGTACTTTAAAGGTTGTATGTCAAACATATTAGAACGTGACTTAAAATTTTACAAGACTTCTTTTTAACACTCAGGTATACATTCTTTTCTTAAGACTTTATTGCGGTAATTAGGGTTTTCTTCACGATTTTATATTATTTTTGTTAGTCATATTTGTGAGCATTTACTAATATGTGCATAAATATCGCGTCATTAAATATGTCCCACGACTTAACTTTACACGATGTATTTATTAGATGAGTATTTGAATTATTAATGGTTTGTTTTTAACACAAAGTTCTGTACCAGACCCTTATGTCATGAGCACGTCCCACCTTCTTAAATTACCTTCATCAAATAGATCTACAGACATATTTATGATTCACAGCTATAAGTTTTACCACGCTGTATATTTGCTTCCAAACAAAGTCAAGAAAGAGGTCAAAGACACAAAAATACAAAGAAAAACAAACGTCTACCCTTGAAACATTTTACACTGGTCGTTAAAACGGTGACATAACTTATATATAACAGAGACTTGACTATATATTTTACGACAGACAGACATTACGAGAAATATGAATTATTATTATTGTCTTACCTATGCCGCGTCGAATCGTAAATTTCAACCAATAAAATTAGTATGCATGGAATAGTCTAACATTTGTATACGACTATGATAGTAAACTTTATGTTCATACAGTTATTGTTGAAATCTTAAGATTTTTTATCTTTATGAAGCGAAGCAAAGACGTGGGCTCGCGGCTTCGCTCGCGTTAGAAAGAGACAAAAAGTAGCCTATACCAATCTCCATCTCTTCTCTCCTTAAAATCATGTCAATTCGTCGTTCTGTTTTGCTGTGACAGACGGACAAACAAACAGACAAACACCTTCCCATTTATAATATTAGTATGGATGTATAATGTTTTTTTTATTGGTATTTGTGCTGCTGAGCAAAGGCCTCCTTTCAACCTTCTCTGTTAAAAAATGTATGCCTCGGCTAAGAAAAACTGGTCTTTTAGACTCTCTAATAATTTTGAAACTGAAAGTTATTTTTTTTATTGAAAGACTTAATATTAAAATATTTAAGCTCTTCGGCATATATGAAAGACCCGCCATTGGTTTTACCCAGTACCTAACTGGATTGTAGAGGATTATATAGGCAGTCGCTCCATGTGTTATAATGTAATGTAAATTATAAACTATAGTAAAAATGTAATGGTATCTAGCTGCATCTGTCAAGACTCTGGACTGGAGTCCATCACAACACAGTTGTTAATAGGCTGTACAAACTATTTTTAATACATCACAAGTTTTTTTTTATTTTAACATAAGATGATGATGACGATGAAAATGTAAATTTCATAACAGATTTTAGGCTAAATTCCGGACAGTAAGCAACTAGCAAAGTAATTAAGACGATATTAGACAAGATAAAGGCACAACTATCTAGGTTTGCGGTTAATTAGTTTCTCGGAACGGCAAACTGACGTACCATAGGTCTAGTTTATTCAAACCATGATTTCATGCGAGACCAAATTAATTAATACAATTTTCCATGACAATTGTTTTTTACTTGTAAAATGTATTTACGATCTTACGTACTTGTCTTTCTCTCCCAAAAACCACGCCATGATAAGAAGTTGCGAAAACCGGCCCACCATACCATGCCATATTATTTTTTGGCAATGGAAATATTGAAACTACTTGCTATTTTAAACCGGTGTAGTTATAATAACATCAGAGTTTAATTTATATTAGTACTAGCTTCTGCCCGCGGCTTCGCTCGCGTTAGAAAGAGACAAAAAGTAGCCTATGTTACTCTCCATCCCTTCAACTATCTCCTCTTAAAAAATCACGTCAATCCATCGCTCCGTTTTGCCGCGAAAGAAAGACAAACAGATAGACAGACAGACAGACAGACACACTTTCCCATTTATAATATTAGTATGGATTAATCCATTAAAATGCACTTAGTAACTTTTCAATTCCCATTCCACAAGATTCGTATTAAAATTAACGGGCAAGAGACACCATACCTACTTAAAATACTGAATGGCAGCGACACGTCTCATACAGAGACGGCACGAGCATTGATCACTATGCTTGCTCAAGGCGGATCGGCAATTTCGGTCTTTTAATAAATTTAAGTTCAGGTTTCTTTACGGTGCTTATGCTTACCTTTCTCAATGTCTGTGATATCCAAAACACATAGGAGTAGTATATGGTTCAGAAAATCATAATAATTGAAAAAAGCGTAACCTACTCTAGAAATAAAAGATTCACATTTTCTGCAACACCATCGTATATTCTGCACATTGCTTGCAGTACTATCTCTCACCATTAAAATACATAGGTACCTTTAGCGACAATAAATGCCTCTAAAGCGACGACGATGTGAAATACAACAGTGCGTGTGACCTGACCGATGGACATCCTAGCACATAGCTCAGCACCAGGTCCATTTGCATACACGACATAGTGTTGACTGGCGATACCTTGTGATTACTGCATCGTTCCTGTGGAACCTAGAGTTGAGGTTTATAGTCCTTTAGAGTGTAAAGTTCTTCATCCTCGATTGAAAAGGGAGGATTCGGAGACGGAGACTGGTGCTGTCGTGTGTTGGTGGTGACGGTTCTAGTTGGGATTTTGTAATACTAATGTCGCGTCAAACTCTTAGGCCGTTTGTCCATCACCGGAGTCACCGTAATGAAATCGAGGACGAGATTATTTCTGAGTATAATATGAGTTGATGGCATCTCTTTCTCGTTGACGTGACAAAATACGCGATGTCCGACGACTGGAAAAAATAGTCGAAATGTTACAACTGTTTGCTTTTAACCGAGCTGCTTCACTATTGCTTTGAATCTCCTACTAGGACACCGCATTATATCGTAATGTAGAATGAGAGCTGTAGTTCTCATTGTGAGTAATAGATGTCGCCACATGCGTTTTTATACTGTTCTGTTCTATAACTCTTCTCTTTCTCTCTTCTTTTTTATGACATTGAATGGCAAATAAACTGACGGCCCACTTGATGTTAAGTGATCACAGAGCAAAGATAATGCAACTCATGTTTTGATCTCTGACAGCACGATTAGCGCAGTGGTTGAACGGGTTGAAAGGTAGTCTGGCTATCTAGCATTTAAGTTGGCTTTAGAACTCATCTGATAAATATGTAAAAATTCATAGTAAAATTGGCTGCAAAATATATTCCTTGTAAATAAAATAAAAATGCTTGCTGTAATTTATTTTCTCTGTAAGTAATAGCGCTTTTATTTTATTTTATTTTATTTTATTTTATTTTATTTTATTTTATTTTATTTTATTTTATTTTATTTTATTTTATTTTATTTTATTTTATTTTATTTTATTTTATTTTATTTTATTTTTTTATATTTTTTTTTATTTTATATTTTGGTAATTTTTTTTTATTTTATTTTTTTTTATTTTATTTTTTTTTATTTTATTTTATTTTATTTTATTTTTTTTTATTTTATTTTATTTTATTTTATTTTATTTTATTTTATTTTATTTTATTTTATTTTATTTTATTTTATTTTATTTTATTTTATTTTATTTTATTTTATTTTATTTTATTTTATTTTATTTTATTTTATTTTATTTTATTTTATTTTATTTTATTTTATTTTATTTTATTTTATTTTATTTTATTTTATTTTATTTTATTTTATTTTATTTTATTTTATTTTATTTTATTTTATTTTATTTTATTTTATTTTATTTTATTTTATTTTATTTTATTTTATTTTATTTTATTTTATTTTATTTTATTTTATTTTATTTTATTTTATTTTATTTTATTTTATTTTATTTTATTTTATTTTATTTTATTTTACTTTATTTTATTTTATTTTGTTTTATTTTACTTTACTTTACTTTATTTTATTTTATTTTATTTTATTTTATTTTATTTTATTTATTTATTTCACAACACAACTATCATACAGGTTACCCCAAATCGGTAGTGTGGTCTTATAATACATTTCTACTAACTAAATATGATTCCTTAGCAATAACATATTACATATATATTTAATATAAACTAGCATTTAATTATAGTTTTGAGTTGATTTTCAAAATAACTGTATATTTTTGACCAACTGGTCAGTATTTTATTTTTTACTAGCTTTTGCCCGCGACTTCGTCCGCGTGGAATAATACTTCCCGTTCTCGGGGGATTTCCGTGACGAAAACTATCCTATGTCTTTTCTCAGGTCCCAGACTATATCTGTACCAAATTTCATTCAAATCTGTTCAGCGGTTTATGCGTAAAGAAGAGACAGACCGACAGAGTTACTTTTGCATTTATAATATTAGTACGGATTTAATTTACAAAGTTGTCTCTTAACTCTCTCTCTTTTGAAGTAAAGTCAGTCGGCCTCCAGTGTTAAACCGCGGTCTTGTGGTATTGTAATGTAATACGAGTAGTTTTAATGGCTCACGAGGTTAATTTTAATCCAGTACTGCAGGTTTTTATTTATTGTACTGTGTTCGCATATCCTACTTCTTACCAATATTAGGTATAAATGTGATATTTTGTATTAGAACATTTAGGCCTTGAGTGCACATTTTGAAAAGTAAAGCATTGATAATATACAACCTAAATAATAAAATGGTTTTAAGTGGTTTAAAATCAAATACCTGTACAGTCAGCATCAGAGAAAAGGTCCCCCCCTTGGTAATGACATCAAACCATTTAAGTTTTTTGCAGTAAAACATAGATGTCATGTTGGTCTAGGGGTGAAGACTGCGGCTGAGCAATGCAATGGTTGCGAGTTCAAATCCGCGGAAGTCTAGTCTGATTTTTTTATTCTTTTTTTTTAGGATATCATTTACGTGATAAGGTGGTTTTTGTTAACTATTATTTATGAAATCAAATTTTAAAGTATGTAGGGGGTTTATAAGAAAAGCTAGTCATGTTGCATAAACAATTTATTTATTTATTTATTTTAACTACAAACGGTTATACAACTGATTACAGTAACTAAACAAAATAACACAATAAATAACAAAATTATAATAAAATTAAAATTGTCAACGACATTTACATCAATCACTCTCACCTCACAATACTCCTACACATACATATGTAGGACTTCATGGAATCCACTTCTTGGTTGAATATACAGTTTTTTATCTGTGCTAAATTGGGGTTATTTACTTAGAATATTACTTAACTAAACACAAAATAGATACTCTGGGTGAGGTTTAGAACGTTTAACATTAGAAAACTGTTCGTTTATAGATATTTCTAAAACAGTATTATGATGACGGGTAGGTTAAGTTGACATTTTTAAATAGTGTGTTTTGTTATTTTTGTTTAAATTATAAATAAAAGCCTGATTAAAATCAAATGTAGTCATTTTTCCTATGATTTACAGAGAAAGAACTAACATGCTAAACTATGACAGTATAGCAATATACATCTTTCTCTTTTATCATATTTTTGATAACCCTTTTAACACAACATTAGAAAAATATGTGAGGTCAGATGGTTCATCGTTAACACATTACAAGACTAACTAGATTCGTAAACAAGAGTATCTGGATCGATAATAATAACGGTTGTTTATTTTTGATTAACTACTAGATAATGATTCCACAAATATTCGAAATGATTAACACTTGCTCATACGTTCCAATGTAATTTTACCAGTTGAGTAACACAATAACACTTCCGAGTAAATTGTTTATTAATAACAAAGAGAATGGCCGTCATTGTCTATCACTTCCTGAAGTCGACTTTTCATGCCCAAAACCATATTGAAGCACTTGAACGCGTAGTTTTAAAGGGTGCCACCATCGATCACTAATCACTAGTAAACTTCCACAATATTACGGTGTCCCTCCGATTCATTAGTGTAAGCAATTGGGCGAGGGTCTTGGCGATCACATTTTACATCACCCGTCGCTTGATACCTTTGTATCCATCGACGAACTGTTTTTCTCTGTAACGAAAATGATAATATTAGAAAAACATTAAAAAAACAACTTGTAAGTAATTATGCATCATGATTGCAGCAATAAATATAATGTGTAAAATGTAAATCTTACCCTTATGCCCATATCGTACTAATTTCTTTATGCTTTATTCCTGTTCCCACTTTTAGCCTTACAAAAAGTTGTTAATCGAACCATTCTACCGGTTAAAAGAATCAGCTTTGCAAAAACTTAATAAATTGGAAAATAATTATTAAGTTCGGCGAAGATATAACACACAAGCGGATCGACTTGAAAACGAAACGATTTGAAAAGTGTTATACCCTCAATAACAGTTTTGTGTATGGCAAAAAAGTATTCTAATTTCAACCATATCTCGCAGTTCATACGGCAGATAAGTTTCTGAAGTCAAATTACGGTAGTGCAACAATCAGAATCTATTCAACCAAACATAAAATCTATGCTAATTTCAACCTTATCTTTTAGATATTTGAATTAACTTTAAGTTAATAGAATTGATTTTATTTAATCGTAAAACAAAACGGTAAGGTAGAAATATAACACGTGATGGAAGTTGAAATTTAAACCTTATTATCTAAAAGATTAGAGCGTTATCAACCATGTTCGATAAATAGAAATAATAATATTAGAAATTTCGTTGTATTTGCTAACTGTGCCAATAGCCTAGTGGTATAAGGCACGGTCCAGATAATCGGCCGGCACCTGGTGATGCGGGTTCGTATCTTCAACCGCGCCTAGCTTTTTGTAAGTTATTCATTGTAAGCCGAAAAATACTAAAAAAGTATTAAAAAGGTGCAAATACTATTTGAGTGGGATCGGTGGCAAGAAGACCCCTCTTTGAGGAGTGGCTAGAGAGGCGCCACGGCGCTCTCACGTTTCGCCTGACACAGGTCCTCACCGGACATGGTCAGTTCGGGAGGTTCCTGTGTCGGATTCAGGCGGAAGCGACGCCTGGGTGTCACCACTGCAGCAACGGTCGCCTGGAGGACACGGTCGAGCACACGGTGGAGGTGTGCCCCGCATGGGCGGACCATAGACGTGTCCTCGTAGAGGCGATCGGCGGCGGTGACCTCTCGCGCCCAGCGCTGGTTCAGGCCATGCTGCGGGGCGAGACGGAATGGGATGCCGTCGCCTCCTTCTGCGAAGCAGTTATGCTAGTAAAGGAAGCGGCGGCGCGCGAGAGGCAACGACGAGCCTCTCGCCCCGGACAAAGACCCAGGCGAAGACGTCGAGAGTCGCAAGACGACTACCGGCCACCGTAGGCGCGGTTCTGCGGATGGCGAGCGATGGGTAGCTCGCCGCCCGGCTAGGACCAGGACCGCGTCGACGGCGCGTTAGTGTTCCACGCGCGCCTCAAAGAGAAGGAGTCAGCACAGGAAGGGGCCTAACAAGGCCAACGCCTGCCGGGGTTGCGGAATGTGTATAGTAGTCACCGTGACCCTGGAACATAAAGGGCAAACGAAGGAACATGAGTGGGTTTTAGTCAGTAAGAGTCTGACACGCCCTCCCGTCGCACCCAGGACGGGAGCAGTCATTGGATGATTTCCCACTCACCAAAAAAAAAAAAGACGGGTTGCACTCCGGGAGTGCCGGCAGAAGTGAAAACTTGATTATAGCTGTCTACTATCCATCCGTCCTACGCTTTTTCGATCAGGTCACGTGTCCTGACGCGAGTTTAAGATTTTATACCCATTACAGAAAAAGTGCTCAACGCCGCTAAAGAAGTTTTCACTTCAAAAACACATTCGCTCATTTATTTACGAGTGTGCCTTTGGCTCGCCTGCCCCAAGCCATTAGCAGGACCACTATATCTCTCTCTCTCTATCTACAGCAAGCTTATATTAAGCTGTTTCGCCAAGATTTTCCAACACTATTACTCCACGGGTTAAAATATAAACAAAGGACATTGCCATGCGTCCATACATTGTTTGCCTAAGAACCGATAGGGATGTGTTTTTTAATTTTTGGTTCTAAATAATATATGTTTTCGATTGAAACTAAATTAAAACTACGGACACTTGAGACTTCTAAAAGCCATCAAAATACTTAAATAACAACATCATGTCACATCAAAAGTATCATCTATATTTTCGACCAATATATTTGCAGCGGCAGAAGTCTTTCCAAGACACTTATTGATGTTCCCTTTCTCTTTTACATGGAGCCAGAAGCTGATCCGCAATTTACACAAAATATAGGATAATTTTGGGAATCCATGTAAAATCTGCAATGTCCGTTTAATCTCTTGACACCCACCGCCATGCCAGGTCGTCGTTCTTAGTAGGTCCGTACATCAGTCAATCACAGCCGGAGGTCGCTATTTCAAGAGGAAATCACAGTCCGTAGTTTAAGCGAAGTGGGTAGATAAAATCGGAAAAGAATAATAATAAAATGCAAACAACCAGATTACACAGAACCTGGTCAAATGTTGGCATCTGTCAATTCAATTGACGAAAAACAATAGACTAATATGTTGATCTTTTTTTCTAAACAAATGGCTTGTTCATTTGACACAGCGCTTTCAATCGCTTTAATGCCCATTTCACACGAGGGCAGAACAGTGGGCAGAACAGTACTGCTACTGTGTGAACGCACAAAACAGTACTGTTCTGTGCCAGCTTCTTAAAACGATGACTCGTAAATATTATAATATGTTTCCCACAACCAAACTATATGACGAATGTAAAGTTTTAACCGTAAGGCAACTCTTTATCCTCCTACCTTTCTACAGAAAACCTTCTCATATATGGCTATTAAGCTGTACACATGCAATGGATTACTGTTACTTACCAATTTTTACATATATAACACCTAATATACACACACTGACAATCACAAACATGCACACAACACACATACACACACATGCACGCACTCATGACTCGAGAGTTTATATGAATATAATAATTCAAATCGACACTGTTCTCACTTGTTAAATCTTATTATATAATCAATTTAGTTTAAACCAATGGCTGAACCCTGTCTCTTAAGATACAGGCTAGACCTAGTTTAAGGGATAGAGTCCAATAATGTAGTTCTACATAATTATACAATATAATTCTAAACTGTTTAGTGTAAGCCTTTATGTATAGGTGCACTGTTCCATGTTTTTATGAAATAAATACTTATTATTATTATAACTGTTCTGCCTCACTGTTCTGCCCTCGTGTGAAATGGGCATTATATATTCGTATTAAAACCTTATTCATAGATCAAGCGCTGAGAATATTGAGTTTTTCAATTTCGGTATACATACTTATTTTAATACTTGGCTGCATGAGCTACGATACCTTAGTCTACTACTAACTTCAAATGAAATCAAAATATCTGACACCGGAGATTGAAACGAAATTGAGTTACTTTTTATAATGTTTCTGAAATTAACACCTGTCCATTGTATTGTAATAGTCGTAAAGTACTTTATAAAAAAAAAACTACTATGACTATGCCTATGACTACGACTACGACTACGACTACGACTACGACTACGACTACGACTACGACCACGACCACGACTACGACTACGACTACGACTACGACTACGACTACGACTACGTAGACACGATAAAAATCTCACACACACTGATACAAGGTACAATTTTCCCGAAAATTGTACCTTGTATCAGTGTGTGTGAGATTTTTATCGCGCGTTCAATTGTTATCCGTCCTACGCTTTTTCGATCAGGGTCACGTGTCCTGACGCGAGTTTAAGATTTTATACCCATTACAGAAAAAGTGCTCAACGCCGCTAAAGAAGTTTTCACTTCAAAAAAAAAAACTACTATGACTATGACTATAACTACGACTGCGACTACGACTACGACTACGACTACGACTACTACTACGACTACGACTACGACTACGACTACGACTACGACTACGACTACGACTACGACTACGACTACGACTACGACTACGACTACGACTACGACTACGACTACGACTACGACTACGACTACGACTACGACTACGACTACGACTACGACTACGACTACGACTACGACTACGACTACGACTACGACCACGACCACGACCACGACCACGACTACGACTACGACTACGACTACGACTACGACTACGACTACGACTACGACTACGACTACGACTACGACCACGACCACGACCACGACTACGACTACGACTACGACTACGTAGACACGATAAAAATCTCACACACACTGATACAAGGTACAATTTTCCCGAAAATTGTACCTTGTATCAGTGTGTGTGAGATTTTTATCGCGCGTTCAATTGTTATCCGTCCTACGCTTTTTCGATCAGGGTCACGTGTCCTGACGCGAGTTTAAGATTTTATACCCATTACAGAAAAAGTGCTCAACGCCGCTAAAGAAGTTTTCACTTCAAAAAAAGAAGAGATGGGTGAGGCGGCGTGGCGGGGGAGGGAGCCGTTCGGGGTCTGAGTCACGTGAAGCGACCGCACGAGTGGCGGCGCGAGCGCCGTCGCTCGGGCGATAATTCTTTAAGTCTTGGGGGGTTCCTTTTCTCTGACGCTGACTGTACATACAATGCAATACTTGTAAACGATCAACAAAATATTTTTATTCACTAACTGTTTTCCATAACTTTGGTTGCTTCTCTACTCTTTCACGTTATGTTTAATTTAAAGAAGAATCATCAAAATCGGTTCATAAACGACGAAGTTATCCGCAAACAAACATAAAAAAAGCATAATACGGTCGAATTGAGAAACCTTCTCCTTTTTTTGAAGTCGGTTAAAAACTATCATAAAACTAAAATGAAAAGCACAATTACTTAAGCAATGCTTAGTTTACTAAGAATTGTTGCGTTTTATGTCTGACTTATTTACGTACACATTTGCACATTAAAACCGTTTATGACCTAACATTTTTGTCATAAAACTGCATAATAATCTAGATTATAAAAGAAACACGCAACACGTTGACACGCCTGGAAAAGCCTAATAAAGTCAATGAAGATAAGGGCATATATAATATTCTATTCCAGACCCATTTCAACGAATGTTGGTTCTACTCTAAGTTAATAATGTTAGATGAAATACTTACGAACCTTAGTTTTTATTTATCGAAAACCTGGGGAGGCATATTACATTATTTTCATATTTCTCTACTCTATTTATATTTATTTTCATATTTCTCGATTCAATGGTTATATTATTTGTCTTCATCGTATGAACGACTTTTCGCCAAATTATTCGATGGTACTTTTTGCCGATGGTCGATTTACTAAAAGAAATACAAGTTTATTACTGTCCTCTGATTGGTAAAGAGCTCTTTTTATTCAGAAAAGGCACAGACATTGATCGCAATTGGCACTCATTTAGGATATCAAGTCAAGATTTCAGTGACGTCAATGAGGAACTTAAGAAAGTACATATTATTATGAATAGAAAGAATTACATTGGCAGTTGTCCATATTCAAACCTACAACCTCACGTACACACTTTCGAAGATAATAATAACCACTATTCTAAAATTTTCTAGTCTTTTTCCAATAATGCTTACCATTGATTTAATACAGGGAACAGCGGCATTTCAGACCTCCATAACACAGTTACTGGATAACGCGATAGAACTTAGACCGATTGTTATATTTTCTGGTTTATAAGTACACGTAATGATTGCCTTAGATCTACGAATAAGAAACGGGATTTCAGTTGTGTCGTAAGTAAACTTAATAAGTGCTTATGAATTGAATAAATATGGTAGGCCCGGTTTACCTTACCCAATGGGCCATCACTACGCCACTAAAATATGTAAAAGGGCATCATATTTTTTGGCTCTAAAGTAACTCGGTGGAGCTCATAAGTTTTATAAGTGAACTACCTGTAAAACAGTACCTGCAAATTGAAATCTGTACCAATAATCTTGTTCAATTTATTATGATTAGGGTACAGACCCAGTACCTTTATAACGGTTTGGATTTACAGGTACAAATAAAAATTGGTACAACTAAAATAAACAATATTTTGATAGTCTTACGCAGCTACTTTATTTAATTAAAGATCAAAGAATAAAGATTGAATTCTTATTTCGGTATGTGTATTAATTTAACAAGATAAGTTTCTTTTTTTATTTGGATACTGCTGTTTTAGATATATTAAATATTTGAGAAGCAAGTAAATAGGTAGTAGTAAGAGAATTTTAAGGTATTCTTTTTATACAAAGTTTTTAACAAACTAAATAACATTTGGTGAAAAATAATGAAAATATTGATAAAAAAATGATAAAATGACTTTATTTTTGTAAATAGGTAAAAAATTACACTTTTACACGTCATTTTTTTTTCTAATTTTAATCGAACGATGGAGCCGGTGAAATTATAAAGAACTTTCACTAAACATCAGAAATAATTCAATGACGTTGACGGGGAGAAAAATAACAAGATAATAATAAAGATCTAGTTAACAAGACTTATTAACCAAAGGGCAATTCCACTAATTAAAAAAAAAGCAACTACGAAGAGATTTAATCATACATTGCTTTAAAGATAATTAGGATAAGAGACCTTAGGTAGGCACTAACAAGGTAACAAAAATTATTGTAAAATCCATTTAACCAAAACAAACGTATTAGGCCGAGGTTTTACAAAATGTAACACCATTATCGTTACTTATGGTAATTTTAAAATGTACATAAAGGTAATATGCGGACACAAGTGAACTGAACCTTTGGATAAGCAATACGGAATAAAGGCGCGATCACTTGGCGTCATTTTTACCGTGCGACTTTAAACGCATCGTATCGTATGTTTCGCCAATCTCCCCTCGAAGAATTTCAACCTTATGGCTTATGGTCAAAGAAAAATCTAACTTTATTTCACACAGCCTAGTATTTTTATACGGAATCATTAAAAAAATCTAAATCGAGTTAATTAGTTATAACATAAAGTACACAAATTAACACTTTTTGACATGCTGACCCTGACAGTTATGTCAAAAAGACCCAGTTTAGCAAAACTATCAGGTATAAAGTGTCTGTCGCTAATTTTCAAGTGGACCCAGTGTGACATGTCATAGATAAAACGTACTTTATCCTTTACGACAAAGCATGTCTTGCACGCTCGGAACTCAAATAGCAACAGCGCTTTACACGTGTTGCGATTGCCTAGCGCCCACACCGTGTACAATGTCAAGTCGGCTTCCAGTATAACTGGATGCAGCTGAAATAACTGCCATCACGCCTCCACAACCTCTCTTACTTGGTAACACGATAAGGTATCGTGTTGAGTAATATTAATTGCCAGACGTTCTGGCTTCTGACAACCCTGTAGCGACATTCAAATGTCTACGGTGGACCAGGAACATTCACTTCAAATCCTTTTTGTAAAAACGGAGGTGCTACACTGTGAAATTCAATAGCACTGGACTATCCGGATTTCTATCACAGGACCCAAACTCACAAGATTAACGGGGCCACCAATGATTGACAAATAAAAAAAGCTTTTTTAAAAAAAAAGATAACCGACTTCAAAAACTAAAAGCTCAAAAATAACTATTTCGGAAGTCGGTGGCAACACAAATCGACCGGCAGAAGAGAAGCCACCGACTTCCGAAATAGTTATTTTTGAGCTTTTAGTTTTTGAAGTCGGTTATCTTTTTTTTAAAAAAAGCTTTTTATTTTTTACTTTTTAGTTAGAGTCTCAGTGTCTGACTACGATTTAGGGTAGCTCTCAAAATAAACTTATAATCTTATAAAAATCTACAATCCAAGAAAGCAAAACGCGATCTATGCGGGCAACGTCACGGGATATCTATTAGTGTTATATACTAAAACCTTCCCCAGAATGTAACGAACACTTTGCTGAAAACCGCATCAAAATCGGTTCAGCCAAACGCGAGATAATCGCGGACAAACATACATACATACATACAGGTCGAACAGAGAACCTACTTTTTTTTTGAAGTCGGTTAAAAATAGGTCTCAGTGTGCGGCTAATAGTATGAATTCTAAAGCAGAGAGCTTACGAGTTCTAAATATTTATAATATTTTTCTTTTGCACGTACATTATAAATATTTAGCATTACATATAGATTTTCCATCTCTATCTCGCATGCGTACATAGTTTGACATAATGTGAGAGAATAACAGCAATATTTCTTAACTGACGCACTTCCTAAACATCGTTGTATTTATTCGTTATTAGTCCACCAAATGATACGCGACGCGCGTCAATGCGAACGCGCCCCTTTAAGCCTCTATATTAAAATTCACATTTCCATTACGAAATCCGAGGGTACCCTTCGACCACTTTGGACGAAAATCTAACACCTTTAATTTACTCCAAATCCCCCTTAATTTAGTGGACGGCACGTTTCTTTCATACATTTCCATGACCCCGTTTTATTAGACCGATTATTTTAACACATGGTCGTACTCAAAAACTGACAACTTTATTCGAAATGATATAATGAGCGTTACCTCTCTTCAGAACAGCTGCGCCGTTGTTCCTGTCATATTAAAGTTTTATCCACACGGATATGATTGTGTCCGACTGCCATTTTCTGTTCTATCACAATGAGAATAAGATTACATTTTGTTTATCCGATAGTAAAATGTAAGTTGGCACAATGGATGTTGCAGACGCCTCCTATATGTGTTTTGACGTTTTTATCTTGTTTAGTACGGGTTTGTGTGGCTGCGTGTTTTAGTATTCCATTTTTTCTTAGTGTTATTATGGGTTCAGTAAAATTTGTTTTGTATATGAAAAGGGATTGAGAATAGTTGTTCATGGTATATTTATTGATATCCATCAACGGGGAAAGAGCGCTGATGTCTGAAATACAGATATTTTATATCTAGTTCAGGCACAGATGTTTCAATATTTTAACATGTAATAGCTGTACTTTTTTGTATCACCATATCATGTATTTGTGTGTATATTTTTGAACAAATAAATATTATTATTATTATATTATTATTATTATTGATAATAATTACTACTACGCATGTTCTTTTTTACCGGTATGATAAGATGTTAGTAATATTAGCCTACAGTTTCTTACTTCAAAATATGAGCATTGCTTAAAGTAGACTGGTGATTTAGGACTCTTAATCGTATTTGAATCCGGGCAAATACCTATGTGTTTTTTTACTAACACGTACTTTCGAAAGTTTATCTTGGACATCACTGACATCGGTGAAGATAAACATTGGAGTCAATCTATCATTTTTTCAACGCCAATGCCTTGACAATGTGGTTAATGATTGCGTGTATTATGGCAAGGAAAAGTACTGTTCGTTATCTCATAAGATTTCTGCTCTACAGTGAGACAGTAATATAGGCTGGTATGACTGTAAATTGGATAAGAAACTCGTTTACAAACCTTTCCTAACATTACTTTGAAGTAATATCTAAGGTGTCACAAACCATTCTTAACTAAGATAAGTACATTTTTATTAAAGAAAAGAACCAAAAACCGTGGTTAAAGAACCAAAAATGAAAGTGTGTTCCTTTGGATGACTGAACGCGAACATCGAAATCCTATTGCAAGATCGCATTCTAAATTCAAACGATTTTTGACGTTTGCAATGGAATTGGGTTACAACATCGCTGCTTGACAAGTGGCAATGCGGAATAGATGGTAGAATAGAATAGTTTGTAGGATGTATGGGATTGTCATACGTTTAATACGTATTTAAGCGTTTATGCGTTTGAAAGAAACGACTGACACATGTCTTGGGGTGCTATGTGGTTTGATAAGGCCAATCGTAGAATAGATGATAGAATAGAATAGATTGTTATTTGAGGTATGAGATTGTTCTAAGCTTACTCAATATTGTCAATTGTTTTACGCGTCAACGTTGTTGGTTTGACAATTGGCATTGTAAATTAGAGTTCGGTACGAGATGTCAAATTACTTAGGGTAAGCTCATGTCAATCCCATACATTTAATAAGCTATTCTATTCTACTATCTATTTCATAATACTATTTGTCTAAAGCTGCTGAATTATCCATATTTACTAATATTATAAATGGGAAAGTGTGTCTGTCTGTCTGTCTTTCTTTCACGGCAAAACGGAGCGACGAATTGACGTGATTTTTAAGAGTAGTTGAAGGGATGGAGAGTAACATAGGCTACTTTTTGCCTCTTTTTAACGCGAGCGAAGCCGCGGGCAAAAGCTGGTAATGTATATAGCCGAGATGTAATTCGATATAACAGATTCTTACTTTAATTTCCTTTTATAGATTAAGAACTTAATTTCAATCATTGTAAAGTTCTAATTACAGTACCTTATTTAGACTTAGTCGAAACTTAAAAGTAATTTCCCAACGAGACAGGCTATATACCTGTCTTTTATCCAATTCTAAGATAACAGGAAATAAAATTTCTGTACGTTTTCATTCATATTTCCGTATTAGGATTATGCCCTATACTAAACCATAAATTTTACCAAAATTCAGACGTTATGATCCCATATCCGCACGACTGAATGTATGCATGGATCGTTTACGGTATAAGTGGGGAAGATAGGGAAATTATAAGGTAAAATGGGTAAACGTAATGGATAAGGAAGAAGATGTACCTCCTGTTATATATTTCTGGGTAAATTAGTTGGTTTTGTTTGAAAATGTTTTAGGCAGAACCATATTATTGTATGGTTTGGAAACGTTGTTTGATATCATAAGTACAAACATGTGGTTATGGATCGGTCACTAAATAGTTTTTCAGCTTCTCACGACAGTCAGTCGGATGACGGGCCTGTTAATGTAGTGGTTAGTGACCCTGACTGCTGAGCCGGAGGTCATGGGTTCGATTCCCACCCAGGACAACCTGTATGTGATGAGCATGATCGTTTGTTCTGTGTCTGGGTATTATTTATCTATAGTATGTATGTATGTACATCAATAAAATCTTCTGGTTTGGTTTCTTTAACTTTTCACCATAATACAAGATTGGCTTAGTATGACAACAGGTCGTGTGTGAATTGTCCCAAGATAAAAAAGTCAGTTATTCTTTTATAAAACGATCATTTGTTTTCTGCGCAAAATATAACAGCTAAGCGATTATAGGGTTTTGTGTAATTGATAAGTAAGGCACTATTGCTGGTAGTTCCTAAGTACCTTAAATTAAGACCTTTCGAAAATTTAAAGGCAGAGTGACATTAGACAGACTCATTAGTGACCCTTTCAGAGTTTAGGTTTTTATTTTTATCTACAAAACCCGAAAAGTGATTGCGACGACGGATAAAATTGTACCTTTTTGAAAATTCTATTAAATTATGAAGCTTAATCAATGTCTGATAAAATCTCTTTACTATTTAGTAACACAATGTCACCTTTATTGAAACATATTATTGGCTGTTCTAGTCAGTATCGAAGAAAATATAGCTCTGGAACCGTCAAAATATAATTTTCTCTATACTTACTTCCTTTATTTTTATTTCAACCACTTACCTTTACCAGTCAACGCCCTCCATGCCAGACAGACACAAAACAAGAAAACAACCAGAAAACTCACCTCGCGTGGAAACATTTTTATTTTCATACGTTCACTGTTATATATTTCACCTTGGCAACCGTATGTAACCAAACAGTGTCAACGTCCAAAACTAATTCTCAATAATTTGTTTTACAAAATTGCTTTGTGTTTGGCGACTCTCCCTAATAAATGGTTCGGTAGTGACATTGCGGTTTCATTTTTTTACCCGTTTATTACATTGGCCGCGTCATATAAATAAGCAGTGACGCCTTTTTGCGTCGCGCCGGTCGATAGCCTACATTTCATTAAAATTTTCTGGCGAAAGTTAGCCGACTTTTTTGAGCTAGTTATCAAGTTTCTTCGAAGTAGCTACATGTTTGGAATTGCTAGAATTCTCAACTTTTTACTACATTTTTTTGAAGCACAGTTGAAGTGCTTTGGAAAAAGCTGTGAAATCAAATTGGTGGAGCCTTTTTAAAACTAACTGGGATTATACTCTTGATCTATGATAGTAACTTATCAAACTGGAGCAAAGTGTAATAATAATATTGAATTATTTATTTTGCAAACACGACCTCTGTTTATCCAGAAAAATTATGACTAGGAATTTAAATCTGTAAAACCATCTCTGTCAAAATTTTTACAAAATCTTAATTCCAAGAAGTATAGACAATTTAGTAAGGACAATTTAAAATCAAAGTACGGCGCCCGTTCATGAGCATGATGCGTGTATCAGCATAATTTTTAAGGGAATCCAAATATTATTAGGAAACCCAACCCCATCGTTCGATAAAAATATGAAAAAATGACGGGTATAAGTGTAATTTTTTACCTATTTACAAGAATAAAGTCGTTTAACCTTTCAATGACCAACCAAACGCCGGCTGTCGGGCTGCTATTGTCTTTCTATTGTGTCTCAAATCACGTGTATTCAAAGGATTAATTCGTTTATTTATATGTGTACTTTAATTATAATAATTAACTAAATTACTCCATTTATTAGTAGATTAGTGTTAGATGTATTTGAAACTCCAACACATAGTTTCATGTGAAAATGTTCAGAGATAAAATAGCACCGAATAACTAGAAGAATGCAAATTCGCTGCAGAAAAAGTCGATTGAGGCCAATGGGTCGCTTTGGTAGGCAACGCATGCCAGCCAACATACGCTTGTTGTAGTTTTTTGAAACTCGAATAAAAATCTATGTATACTGGCGAAACTTTTGATGTGCTGATGTATACTGACTAAATTCAGAGTAAAACTTGAATAACTTTATTGGTAACGCATTGCAGTTGTCGGAAAAACCATATGGCCCATTTTAGGAGTGCGGAAAAATATCGATCAAGGGCATTTAAAGAGTTTTGCTTCAATACTTGCCTTAGGTTACACTGGAAGTATTGTTGGGTATTTCAGCGTCATTTCGAGCCGGGACAAACTTAATCTTTCGACGACCAAGCGACAGCTGGCCGTCGGGCTTGTTTTAGGGATTAACCTTTCATGTGACTAGAACGTGGATCCATGCGAGACATTTTTAATTGTGTCTGTAATTAGAGCATTCAATGAGTTAAACTATTGCAGATTAAAATTGAGCCGTTTAGAGACACCAATAATATCGAGCATCTTTGTTGAAGGAGCTAGTCAGGGATATAATAATATGGTATGACCACTTCGGCGCCGTCATCTCCTCATTGTCTCACTCAGTCGATACCTACATACAGTTACTATAGCCGCGTGTCCACCGCACGTCACGTCACTTCATACTAAACTCGTATCTCGTTCTCGTTGACGTGACGGGACCGGACGTCGTGGGTTCGATTCCCACCCAGGAAAAACTTTGTTTGATAAGCATGATTGTTTGTTCTGTGTCTGGGTGTAATTTATCTATAATATGCATGTATTTATGAAGTATATAAGTATGTATAAAAGTTGTCTGGTTACCATAACACAAGCTCTGCTTAGCTTGGGATCAGATGGCCGTGTGTAAAATGTTTCAAGATATTTTTTATTTATTTATTTGTCCATATAATTCAAAGAAACGCTTAATGGTCACCACTTCTTTCATTTATGAGTACTCACATTCTATAATATTATCGCATGTTTGCTTTAGCTAAAACAGAAATGGCATGCGTATATGTAATGATATTAACATAAACGCATTGTAATAAACTTTAGTTACGTACAATTATTTACTTAGAATTATTGTTTGAATTTTTTACTTTTTGTGATTCTAGACTTTGTTTGTTGAATTTATTTTGTGTTACTTTTTTATTTATAATAGAGATTTTAACAGAAATAGATTTGCCAAGGAAATCAGATTGGTTGGTCGTATCCTGTCTATAAATAATATCTTCCTGTCAAATTTCAGACTAGTAGAAGAGGTAGTTTATTTTCGGTGACGAGTATTATATCTATAAATATTTTTTTCCAAGCAAATTCCAGCTTCATAGAAGTATTTTTTCAGATAACCGAAGTAACTGTCAGTTTGTGTTTCACCTTTATTTGTTACTAGGTTTTGCCCACGACTTCGTCCGCGAGGGTTAATAGTTTCCGTTCCAGGGTGATTTTCGGGATGAAAACTATCCTCTCTCCTTTCTCGGGTCCCAAACTATATCCGTACTAAATTTGATTTAAATCGGTTCAGTACTTAAGGCGTGAAGAAAAGACAGAGTTACTTTCGCATTTATAATACTAGCTTTTGCCCGCGACTTCGACCGCGCGGAAAAATAGTTCCCGTTCTCGAGGGATTTCCGCGATGAAAACTATCCCTGGTTTTTCTTGTCCCAGAATATATCTGTACCAAATTTCATTCAGATCGGTTCATTAGTTTAGGCGTGAAGAAGAGACAAACAGACAGCAGACAGAAAGACAGACGGATGGATTTAATAAATATAAGAAAGCTAAGTACACTCTTGCAAAATCGGAGTGTAACTTACGAGTAGTACTATTAATAAAATATTTCTAAGTACGCACTTTTACAAAAAACTTGATTGCTTTTTCCAATTTAATCTGAAAATGTTGATTCGTTATTTTATATTAAAATAATTGTGTCTAACAGAAAATATCCATGTAATTATTATATGAATTTGCCTAGACTTTACGAAAAAGTAATTAGGGGTATAAAAAATATTATTGTAATATGAAGAAAAACAACACAATTAAAAAACCTTCGTTTATTTTCAAAACAATCTGTACTTATTTAGTACAATATAATTTTACCTAGCGTTCGTTTTTTTTAACAATGAAAAATTACAAGTTCCTTATTAATATTAGTTAGGTATGTTTCACTTGACACTTATAATTTGATGCGTCTATGAAATAAAATGAAATGAACTTTATCAGCTAAATAATAGAGTCGATTTATTTTTATAATGACTTATCACAAATAGACTATTCTCATGCTATGCTGATGGAGTGTTGGCGTTGGCATCCAAGATTGTGACTTTGTACAAAATATTGGGTAAAATGATATGTGGTGACGGGATGCCTCTTTGGTCAAAAACTTTTATATACTGGACATAGACATAGGGCTAATTAAATGATTACATAAAGGATTTTTCTTCATTTTTCACGTCATTGTCGATATGATGGACGACGGACGGATCTTAAGGGAGATTATACTTAATTATATTTACAAATTTAATCAAAACAGCATGAGAACAGTCCGAACATTATTATACAAAAAATATGTACAGACAAGATACAACACTAAATGTAGCTATTAACATTTCATTTATTATTCATAGATCTGGCTTCTAAGGAAGAGGCCGTCATTTAAACTTATTCATTATGAAACAACACATTTAGAATAAATTTATACATTGAATACAATTTTAAAAATTTTAAGAAAAATAATATACAATTTGTAATAAAATTTATTCAAAATTATAACTTTAAAAATTGTATAAACATATTATGATAAAATTATTCAGAAAATGTAGGAATTTATTTACAATCGCTAGTTATAAAGACAGAGATAGAATTATTTAAATCGGTTATTTACAAATCTACGGAACTGAAAATAGTAATGATGTTTTTTGACCGCAGTGAAAATAATTTTACTCCTTATTATAAAAACAAAATATTTAACAAAGGGTTCTCATATTTTTTTTAATAAGTATTCAGACATTGTTAAAAATCTCAAAAAATGTTGATACTGGTTTAACTTTTTATTGTTACGCAATACATCACTGCTATCAGGAAAAAAAACATTATTTAAAAAGTAAATAGCGTTCATTTATTTGAGGTGTATTGTCGATATGTTCCACCGGAATCATTGCTTTACGAAAACATTATTATTTATCTACATACAATTTATTTACAGTCTTCACATTTTTTTTCACTTAAACTCTAATAAAAATAGCTAATTGATGTCTATAATTTTCGCCTAGTTTCGTTTCTTTCTTCAATATCGTTTAGAAATGTCACCTTCTCCGATGTGTTACGATACCTATGGGAGAAAAAAAATTGGTTACAATTTTAAAGCAGTCTTACTTTCTCTTAGTTTATTTCTGCGGCAGTGCTATAGTATAAAAAAGCAAGTCTATCAAAAATATCATTCGGTAAATTTAGTATGGCTCATAGGTTAATTGGTAATACATAAAAAAGTAAAGAGCTGACATCTTTTACAAACTAAAAGTGATAACGCAATGTTTGTAATAAAGAAATTCTTTGTTCAAAAGAATTTTAAAAAGTGAATATAATTATAATATTGTATAAAAATGCAAGTCTGCAAAAGAGTTAACTGTTGCCACGTTTGTTAAAAAATGGTAAAAGATTTTAAATTATTTATCTAGTGATGTTTTCATTATTTTATGTATATTAACTTTGTATTCTTTTCAAGCATATTGTGCTCACGGAGGAATGTGTGATTTGGTGCAGTAAAAGTTTATATGGAAAAGAAATAAAGCTAACTTGAAACGAAAATCTTCAACTATTGGACTCTAGTAATTATAATTTAAGAGTGTTTACTTACTTAGATCGTTTTTTTCTTCTAACTGTATCTACAGGCGTTGCTTCCACGCATAAAACTATTAGTCTACTGCTGCATGAATATCTGGAATAGAAAAATATATTAATTTCTTAAAGATTAAATAGCGGAATACTTAGGAAGAGATTGCAGAGGTAGCTAAAGACATTTCTATTAAGAAAGTGACGTAGTATAAGTTCTTTTGAGGTACAATAATTTAACTAACGTCAAAACTTTTCATTGAGTGGGCAAATTAGGTTTTCTATTAACATACAATAAAATTAAGGTATTGAATATTTCACAAGATAACCTGTTACTGAATATACTTAGGATACAGTATGTCTTTTTAGGGTTCCGTAGTCAACTAGGAACCCTTATAGTTTCGCCATGTCTGTCTGTCTGTCCGTCCGTCCTCGCTTAATCTCTGTGACCGTTAGCACTAGAAAGCTGAAATTTGGTACCAATATGTATATCAATCACGCCGACAAAGTGGTAAAATAAAAATAGGAAAAAAATGTTTTATTAGGGTAGCCCCCCTATATGTAAATAGGCAAGTGGTTTTTTTTAATTTAAACCCTGACGTGTGATATATTGTTGGATAGGTATTTAAAAATGAATAGGGGTTTACTAATATAATTTTTTGATAATGTCAATAATTTCGGAAATAATCGCTCCAAAAGGAAAAATCAAAGCGTCCCCCCCCTCTAACTTTTGACCCGTAGGTTTAAAAAATATGAAAAAAATCTGGAAAGTAGAACTTTATAAGGACTTTCTAGGAAAATTATTCTGAACTTGATAGAAAGAACAGTTTTTGTACAAAAAAGACAAAAAGGTTGTACAAAATAATTTCTGCGTACTTAGTATGTCAACGTAACAAATAGCCTTTTTTTTAATCTTATAAGTAGGTACACTTATTGTGACAGACGGGAAACTACGGAACCCTACATTGAGCGTGGCCCGACACGCTCTTGGCCGGTTTTTATATCTCTTTTAGAATGTCTCGCATGAACAGTCGAACACAATATGAGCTAGAAGTTTTAAAAAAATCAGATTATAAAAATAGACATCTATATTGGTTGAGTTATTGGCATTCCGTACAAAACTCAACCAAACAGCTTAGACGGTAAAAGCGTATGTATACGCTACTTCAAAATGTTCTTAAAACTCAACACCGACCTTCTGTTTTCACAAAAATATCAAAACCACTTACGTTTCTTGGTCTAAAAGCTTATTGGAGCGAAGCGAAGACGCGAGTCCGAACTTGTCCGGATTACTGCTGTGCCAAGCGTCGCAGTAAGCATCCATTGCTGGCTCACCATTCGGATTAGCGCCGTGCCACACGGCTTTAGTTGGCCTAAACGCAATGGATAACGAACATTAGAAATTCTGTCACAGCTCGACGGAGATCGTAATTTCGTAGATGCTTTTTGGAGATATTGGTTTTATTAGACGCAGTATGAACGTAAATATTATGAGTATGAAACACAAATTCGATAAGCTTCAGATTTCATAAGGCTTCTTAAATATTATATGAATTTTATTGATGAAAACCAGCTAAGATAATACGATATCGTATGAAAGGGTTTTGATGGATTGGATTAATTATTTACGAGTAAAATGTACAACTAACAGAACACCATCGAATATTAGTAATTAGAGAACGTTTCTCATTATAAAATTCAAAATAAATAGTCTAGAACAATACCAAAACAATTAGTGAACTAAACACCCCATTAATTGTTTCTTGATGCCTAGATCTAGTCTTTGTTTAGGTTATATAAATACCAATTCTCTGTTTTGGTAAATTAAACGTCAATTTCACCATCTACAATACAAGTATTTTACAATGAACCAACTTTGTCATTAAAACATTGTCTCGAAAGTCTAATCACCCATTTCTAAGTACATATTTCTTTGGTGGGATTACAAGGATTATCTGAGAAGAGATTGAATAAATTGGTTACGCGCCCCTCTTTGGAACTAACGATTATTTTTAATTAAAATATCTGTTTTTTGGTAGACGAGCAAATGATAGTGGCTTCTACATTTTAATGTAATACTGTCTAGACTAATTTTCGATTACTAGCAAAGTGTCAGTGTGCAAACCTAAGTGCACTCTTTTTTCGTCTCTATGTAATAGCCTGTTGATACAACAATAACGGTGAGATGACTAAACTGTTTTCCAATCCAATGCAGTAGAAGCCCTTGCTTGTACTTACTAAATAAATTGTAGGGTACACTGTATCTGATCTGAGATCCACCACAGAAGTAATCAAAACAGTAGCGAAACCTACCGTGAGAACAACGGGAAAAATTATCAACTTCAGAAATCAATTTGCAGTTACCACATTTATATAAGATTTCGTAGTAGAAAATCAAATGAAACAAGATTTACAAAAGACGCAATATGTAGTAGTAAATACAAAATAAAATGAACGAAGGTGGGAAAACGAATAAAATGCCAATGAAACCAATCTAAGTCTGGCCAATTTCGAGAAACCTGTACCGTTTACACTTTCATTTCTAGAAGCAAAGGCAATACAATATCCCAACCTTGTGTAGCTTGAGTGTATTGGATTCAAAGATTGAAATACTGTAGGTACTCATACCGCCAGTCGTTTCCAAATTGAAGAAAATAAAGCAGCTTATTTATATGTTATCAAATAGTATAAAGACTTCTTTCTACTCTTTTCTTTTTCGATTTCCTTTCGTGTCTAGCTCGTTGGTGTTCCTTGATAATGCGCCGGTAATTTCTTTATTAATTGGTGTGTTTTCATATCAGCTTACGGCTATCAACTGCTGCACTTAGATTTCTTTCAAAGAGCGTCAGTTATCACGGTTTTGGATAACCCGCATCTACATCTGATTCTACAAGACATTTGCCTTATGGTGGTCTCCACCTTAAATATGCCTGTTCCACCGTCTGTCTGCAAATATGACTAACCCACTTTCGCTTAAGCTTATTAATTTTGCAAGCAATTTTGATGACTTTAATTCTGTAGCAAATGATTTAATTTTAAATTCTGTTTATTAGAGATACCCAAACATTGTCCTCTACGCACATACAATGATGTTCATCACTACGCACGTCTAAAGTTTACTCACTAGTTTTATTATCAATTACGATAAAGAATTCTACTCTTTCCATTTTCAATTTTCTGTGTACAGTTTGTCGTGGTGTTTCTGGGCAGTCAGTGTCAACACTGTCGTTAATAAACAAAATGTGTCTGTTTTATTTATTCATGCGAGTAAGCATACTATCGTTCAGTAGGGACACATTTAGCGGTCGATTTTCAATTTATACGACGAATATTTCATCGTAATTATCATTTGGTTGTGTTTCAATTTCGATTTGACTAGGTATGATTTTGACCATGTATGTTAAATAAATGGGTGATATAGGCACAAACTGGATATAAAAATAAATGGATGATTTATACGTACAAGCTGGATTTTTTTTTTATTGAAAAGTATGTATAGGCTAAACATAACACAAAGGTTAAACAAACAGTATGGCATGCTAGGATCAAAATTTGTTGAAGCTCAGCAGATTTTTACGATTTAGATAAATCTAGCATCTAGCAAGTCACTATTATAATAGCTATAAACTGTTTAATATTATATTTTTATTTGTTTGCTGACAAGCTTATGTTTTGATCTTATTAGCACAATTTAGGCTTTTCGGCTTATATGAAGTGCAAACCATTGGAAATTTGTTAAAAATAAGCTTGTAACAACATCAAAACCCCTTTAATTTTTTATATTATTACGCTCGTTACACACGACAACGATTTATCGCGACGATTTGACTTCAATTTATTCGTGCAATTTTATCGAACTAGTGAAAGAAAATCGACGCATATCTGCATCGTGATCGTGTTGACTCTCTATGTGCATTCGGTCAATTGCACAAACTAACTGCTCAGTCAGATCATAATGATAAATAAATTGTTGTCATGTAGCAAACATTAGTGACAAGAAGTTCTAAATATAAGATATTCTTCCTTTATTTCAATATTAGTATGTTTTAAAAAAGCGCTCTTCATCCTAACTAATTCATCTTAAAACTAACTTATTGTGCCCGATAAGGTCCATAATTGTTTCTCTTTAATTTTACATTTTGGGTGCAATAAAGTTATTGAGTATGGAGTACTTACCATCCAGGATCCATGAGGACATTCTGTCCACTAAAGCTGTAGATCCTGGGTGCATGGGCGAAAAGGGCCCCAGACCCATCAAACATCTCTCCCCAAGAGTTGAAGAGCACATCGCCCCTCGTGTTCACTACTGGTATCTCTCTGTCTACCCAACTTACTATGGAGTCTATTGTCTGCACCCTGGGAACAAAGAAATTGTTTTTGATATTTGCACGTCCTATTCTGTAAAAATCTTTGATAAGGTAGAATGGGCTTTTGAGGGTTTTATTACACTAGCGAAGCGGCTGAGCAACGTATACGTTACGGGCACGCAATGATTACGCCGCGTATACGCAGCAGATTCGTTGCAGATGCGCAACAAGATCGCCACGAATAGCAGTGTATTTTCGTCGTCGACTCGTTACAAACACGCGACGAAAACGATGCGAATCGGTCACGCGTCCACGACGTCGGTGCTTTGCAACAGCGGCGTGTTCGCGACGGTATCGAGGCGCGCCCGCTATGCTCTGTAGCCGCTCGCTAACAGTTAGTGTGCTTAGATTACCAGCTTAACCCAAGTTCATCTAACTAACTATGACCAGCGACTTAGCCCATCCATTCTTGTACAAACTATTTCACCTCGTTACAGGTCGAATTTCCAAAAATTGCTATTTAGTTTCAGAATTTTAACCTATGCGATGATAACGATTAAAAAAACGTCTCTTTATATGTGTGGAACGACATAATTATAGTGAGGATAATCATAATTCAAAACTATTTTAGTTGTAAGGCACTATAGGGGAACATGGGGTTCAATGGATCACTTTTTTTTCTAAAGGCATTTTCGGCTGCATTTCTGCTTTTTTGACTGAGGTTTTTAATTCAATATATGAAAACATGTTTAATCTTTCGCGTTATTTTTTCAAATGCGTCTTTTACAGTTTGGTTTATTTTATATGATTTTTTTTTCACACACAGGGAATTGATCCATTGTGGCCCATGAATGGGTCACAGTCGATCAGAGTTTGAGTCACAGTGGATCAAATGGGGTACCATGAATCATAAGTGTTTAAAACCATTTGTTATATTAATTTAACTGTTTATTTGTTACAAATTAATTATAATTATCCGTCACTGCTTTAAATCTTCAAACACACGTAATTTGAGACACAATAGAAAGCCAATAGCAGCCCGACAGCCGGCTGTTGGTTGGTCGGTGAAAGGTTAAATTTTAAAAGAAAACAAAATCCGAAACTTGAACTGCTTTTATTTAGTTTTACAACATAAAATACACCTTTTTGAAGATGTAAGATGATTTTAATATAATGCAACGGAACTGCAGCAGTGCAGCAGAATCGAGAATGACTGGCATGTGAAATTCTTTTAGATTTTTAACAGATTTGTGAAAAAACTGGCCTGTCTCTTTATCTTTTTCCCCTATAACTCTTGCAATATAATAAATATGTTTGCTCTTTACTTTAAATAATATTAATACGAAGTCTCCTTCTTTTGGTAAACTATTCAGTGGAATAAATGTATTCGGATTAATTGTTGAAACTTCAACTTCCTCTTCAAACATAGGTTCTTCTTCAAAATAGATGCTAATTCGGTCGTCTTCTTCACTGGAACTGTAACTATTTGAGACGTTTTTTTTTTTGTTTTAATTCTTCAGTTCTTCTTTCTTCTGTATGAAGACCAACCTCTGTTGTACTTTGTCTATCACGTGACATGTGGACCTGTAAATAAGTAGGAATACTTTAAAACTCAACGTTTACGGGGAACAGTGGATCATGATCCAATGAACCCCATTACCTCTTGATTCACTGTAACCCATTTACTAATAACGGAAAAATAATATTTTAACAAAATATACATCGCTTATATCACACCACTTAACACAGTTTTATACAAATAGACTCACATACTAAAGAAAAATAAGCTAAGATTTTAAAATATCTAAATAACTTTAAACCGAAGCAATTTCAAACATAACGTAAATTATTTTTTTCGTACTTACCTACTGACGGACATGCTGTGGCAAGTCTTCCAGTTGTGATACAGTAACGGCGACTGGTCGGGTGGCTCGGGGCAAGGAATAGCGTTAGCAAAACCGACGCATAGTATGTTTGAGTACAATAGATACAGAGTTTTAACAAATGATTCACTGTTCCCCGTGATCCACTGTTGCACATGTTCCCCTACTATCCAAAAGTTTTTGAAACATTATCATCACAAATAATTAAACTTCTACGTATAGAAACACGATGAAAACATTGACATGTTTACTTTTGTCTGTGAGTTCAACATGTTTACATATCCAAAAGATCTTATTTTCTTAACAATATTTACTTTGCGAAAATACATGAATGGAAATGCCTTATCTTTGACCCGAATTTAAAGCCTTAACCTTTGATCCTTTTACCGAATTCTGATGAATTTATAAAGGTTGCTTACCTTGAAGATATGAAGGCTCTGAATGTACCGTCCATGTTGGCTCTCTGAGATTGTCTTCTACATTCGTAGTTGCTACTACTGACTCCATGCATGTCTCCTGTATGCGGCTCATTGAGGGCTGCTAGACGTAACTAAGGGAAAATATACTAATATTAATAATATATTATATTATAGCCTAAATGTTGTACGCAAACTATTGAAAAAGAGAAAAAAAAAATGTATTTGACATAGATAGTGATAATCTAATCTAAATACATAAAATAAAATATTTCCATAGTGTCCCCCACGTCTGTGTCAAACAGCGTATGTATTGGCAAAATGTGGTATGAATATTACACGTAAACAAATGATATTCAATCATTATTTTGTTTACGTAATTGATTATTTTTGTGAATTTTATGGCATATGATTTCGTAATTCAATCTCTTAGTGGAAAACGGCTCTTGTTTTTGTAACAGGTCTTTATTTAAAACAAGTACTATTGAAATCAATCGGTTGCGGTCAAAATGTATATTTTTAGTATATTTATTTCATGCCCAAAGGTACAGTCAGCATCAAAAGTCGATTACCACATTTAAATTTTCAAAATCGCTGTACACCGTATAATACCAAAATCGCTCAACATGACAAGCACCAGAAATTAATGATCATCATAAAAGAGCATAAGTAGGTGACCATCACTTTTCAAAAGTCGCTAAACAAAATTATGGTAAAAAAAAGCATGACAATCTTCGTCTCTAAAGTCACTAAACAAATTTTTGTCAAAAATAGCATACCATCGTTCATCTCAAAAGTCCCTGAACAGCATCAATTGTTTTTTAGGTTTAATATGTGTGTGTGTACTCGTATTTTTGTGAAGTGACATTAATATAACATTCCTTTCCGAAGTATGACAACAAAAATATCTGGGGGCACGGTAGTACCTCCGAAAAGACAATAAATTTTTCTTATCTTATTAGTAAAACCGTTTATAATCTTCCCTGAGTACTTGTCGCAGATATTTATTAGATTTTTTTATATTTAATTTTTTACAACAGTGTAGACTGTCAACAATAATTACAACAACTATATTTAAGGATAAATAGTTTTTTAAATACCCCCAACTATGTTTCCAAAATAATTTATTTAAAAGGAAAACTGCGTGAATTTTGAAAATGAGTCATTGGTTTACAAATAAGGTTATAATTCAATCGAACTAAAAAAATGATTAATCAGGTCAATGTTATAAATTCAAACAATAATAGAACCTGCGTAATTTTTGATAGTGAGACTTAAAGTTTTACAAATAAGGCTATATTCAATCGTAATATGGAAAGTTTAGATGACTTTGATAATGTGCTTGATCACCCACTTCTACTCCTATTCTCATTGGCTCTAAGAAATAAAAATTTATTTTGAAAACTAACATCCATTAAATATTTTTACATGATTTAGTTTTGATAGGACAGTATTGAATGTGTAACTCTGAAGATAGCAACAAGCACTTTTTTAGTTTGCAGTTCAATATCCGAAACAAAGTAATGTTCAGTAACTTTTGGTAGTTATGCTGTTAAGTTATTTTTGGACGTTGCCATGATTACACTAGATACCAAAACAACCATTTTATATTGTTCAGTGACTTTTGCAAAAGTGATTGTTGTGTTCAGCAATTTTTGACAAAATGGTGTTAAGTTAATTTTGAACTTTTATGATGTTCATTTAATACTGGCGCCTATCTTGTTGAGCGATTTATGGATGATATAGTGTTCAGTGGTTTTGAAAATCTGAATGTGGTCAGCGACTTTTGATGCTGACTGTACATAGCTAAACTTCCCAACCCCAGTACTTTAAACCGCCATACATTTTAGTCAAATCTGTCATAAAAAGTCAACTTAGACAAAGTAAATTATTTACCTAAATCAACAAAGATACCATTAGGCTCACAAAAATCTAGTACTCAAAGAAAATCTCTTGTCAGAACTTGATATTATTAATGTCATCTGAACAAAAAATGGTTTCGCAAAGTGCTGAAAGGTTCTTTATTTTAATCCTAAGATAGCCTAGCTTAGTGTTTTAAAATGCCGAGTAAAAGGTAAAGTGCTGATTCGCTAAATATCTATAGCATTACATAACCGGTTATTTTTTAGAGTGTACATTTTATTGGACGTCATAAATTTAATGATTCGTATTACTTAAACTTTCTTCGCCTTATTACAAAACATGGTTTGTCTCTAAACCAATTTTAAACAATTGAGCCAGGTTTTGTAATTTGAATCTTATTCTGATACGGTCAAGATTCGAAATACAAAACCTAGCTCAATGGTTTAAACCTAGTTTAGAGAAAAACCTTGTTTTGTAATAAGGCGGTCTAAGTTTATCTAGTACATCATTGACATCGTGTGCCTCGGAAACACATGAAGTAGTTGGCACCCGTCGACCTTTGTAAGTCGCTTGTTAGTCTGACAATCTGTTTTACTAAGGATTATTGTTGTAACTGGGTTGTGGAGATCTAATTGACTGACAGCTGGACCCGATAAACTGGAAATCGGTCCCAATGCTAGAGAAATAACTTTACTGGGGTAAACATTCTTGGAAAGAATCTACATATAAAAACAATACAAAAATCATAGTGTACTAATACTTTATAGGTATTAGGAAACAGAGTGTAAAGTTCCACAACCTCCATTGAAAAGGGAGGATCCTCCCCCTAGACTAGTGGTGTGTCTGATAGGCTACTACCCGACGATTCTAGTCGGGATTTTGTATATAATAATACGTTTTTGTATATAATAATGTATCATGTCACGATGTAGGTTGCCAGTTGTAGTTCTCATGTTGGGTATAGATGTCGCCACAATATTATTATTATTATCTATATAAATATACAACTTACCACGGGTCCTTCTACAGCTGGATTCTTATGATGCACTAAGCTAGAAGTTTCTAGAATATTCTGCAGGGGTGTCCTAGTAGGACCACCCGCTGGCGGCGTATGTATAGCCAGTAACGAGCCCATCTAAACAAAAATAAACTCTACTTAGAACCTTATAAAACTGACAATTGCTTGCCGAATATATCTTTTACAGGATCATAATTTTCTCTAATACACTTTATCGGCGAAGTAATTTAAAAATATATATTAAATATTAATAGATGTGCTTCAAGTAATTACGACTGAGACTTTCCGTATACCCAACCATAGCATACAATATTTTTGCTAAAATTCCCCACAATTAATTCTAAGCTTTAATCACCGCCTTTAAGATTCAAATTTAGACATTATGAAATTTGTGAAATTGTTAACTCATTCAGATGTATATCCATTGGGAATAGGAATAAGTTTCGTTTAAATAACAAGACCCGAATAAAGGCGGAGTTCTTATTCCCAACAGGATAAGGGAAAGAAAATTTTCTTTATTATTCATGAATATTTAAGGTCTGAAATCTCGTGGTAATAATATTTAGAAATCAAGTTTCTTCCGTCGATGACGAGGAATGTTTTAATCCAAATGAACAGGCCTCTGGGGTCAGTAGAGGTGGAAAAGTTACAAAACAATTTTGATTGAATATTCAATACCCGGTTGTTCCTATAAACAAACAAAATATTTATATTAATGCCATGTTTAGATTAAAATATTAATCTGCGATTAATTAAACGTTGTCAGCATAATCATGCAATCTATCATCACAACGAATATGTTTACGATTAGCTTTCGCCCGCGGCTTTTTTACCCCCTTTGAAGGTCAAATTCCCGAAAATCTTTTCTTTGTGGATACTCACCTCTTCGCAAAGAATATACCCTTTTTTTTGAGGATGGGAAATCATTAAATGATTTCTCCCACTGTGTCAGATTTTTACTGACTAGCAAAGAAACCCTCCAAGTTTCATGTCTTCGTGGGTTTAGGGTGTCCGTTGATATATCAACAGTCAGTAAATCAGTCAGTCAGTTTACCATTTTATATAAAAAACAAAAGTATTTTTTTAATTTTCTGTTAAATATTTCAAATGGCATTTTCCTTTTTAATTACTTAAACACTCTAATAGCCATAAAGTGCTTATTCTGGCTTGTTAATAATTCCATATTCCATTTCATATTCCATTACGTGTCGCGTTAAAACAGCTTGTTTCAAATTATCTAACCACAACCCTACATTAACCGCCACGCACCACTTCACAGTATTGACAGAGTAAATTACTTAAATTAACCCCATTTTATAAAGCAAACGTAATATAACACAAGTTTTATTTGTCAAATTGACGAAAAAGATGCAAAAATACACGTGATTTTTCGTGCAGTTCTCGTCACAGCGTTTCACCAAATACGGATAGACGAAAACCAACATCGAAAAACAATTGAACACACGTAACTTTAGTTTGCAACGTAGGGATCCTGTTACAATGTCCAGGTAACTGATACAAAATTGAACTATAAACGCTTGTTCGCATGGACGATTTTTAAACGTAGATTTTTATCAACATCGAAAGTCGCAAATCCAGGGAACGGTAAAACAGCTCTGTCAGAAAGCTCCGTTTATAGTTCAGTATTATTGTACAAGTAACCCGCAGTGCAATTTTTAAAGTCTTCCTCAATGGTTAGCTGTCAATTCCTAACATCATAAGGTATGACAGCCTACTTCAAGTCCATTTTACCAAAAACCGTAAAAGATTTTAACCGGCTATTGAGACAAGCTGTCAATGCCTAACGTCGAGTGGGCAGTTTACTACACCAAAATTTACTTTAGAAGATTTTTACAGAATAACACTAGCGCATTGAAATCGTTCATGCGAACAAGCGCTTAGACCGTCATACTCGTCACGAACAATAGGAACCTATGGACGGTCGTCTACATATACAAGGCAGGTATATACGACCCGGGCAAATGGTTTTGTCTATCAAAGCTATGCCTTCGCTAAAGCCTGTTCTGCCCATCAATAGGACGGTGATAAGGAGATATTGTTATGGATTTCAATAGAAGCGATACGGCCAGGTACTTCCAAGATTAGACTTGACTGAATAACAATTGTAACGAAGAAACTATTAGAACTATTAGAAATGATAATTTGATGTAAATGTTATTATTATGTAGAAGGTACTACGATTTTGATCGCGTGGAAGTTAAGTATATTGTATAATACTCTTTGGATCTTTTGAATTGAGTTTTTATGTATAAGTGTGTGTTTGTAACACCACGTATTACCTTATAAAATAAGCAAAAGATTTTCGGTAACCGATTAACACACCCAAATTCTAACTGTTTACTTATTTTTACTTATAAATCATAATTAGATCTCATTTATATGACTCTTTCAGGAATCGTTCTAACGCAAAGGACATAAATAGTACCTACTTGCACTATTATTTCTTCAAGATCAAGAAGTTTTTGATAACAGAAGAGATGATAAAATATTAAAAGTTTCAAACGTATAATATTTTACTCACAGCCACATACTGCCAACCGTTGTTGACTCGAACAAGCAACGCTTGTTCTTGGATGACGTACGCCAAAGTGCCCAGGGGACTATTCGTGCCAAGCTGTGGAAAAATTGCGTTTAAAATCTCTCGGTAGTTTGCGATCAATACTGATTCAAACTGCAATAATTTTGTTTGTTTTAATGCCACTTACTCGAATCAATGAATCCGTTGTTTTGAACAAAATAGTCCCAACGATGGCTCTGCCATCTTCATCGTCTTCAAAATCGCCAGTATCTCCAAGAGGATCCAATGGATCACGATATGCTGCAATAATAAAATCGTTGTTGCATATACTATTGCCAGCAGCAGAGCTGGAAAGTTTTTACGTTCGAAGGAATTTTTTGCAACATTAAAATGTAAATGGGAATCTTTCAACTGAGCGAGTTTCAAAGAGTGTAGGTATAAGAAAAACAATTCTGACTTAGTTCACGGTAAAAGTGTTTGTGAAAAACTATTGCGTACCGTACGGCTCCTGGCGGTATTGTACCAGATGGTTCAAGTTTCTTAGAATTTGCAGTGGATCGCGCTGTTTTCCTGTTAAAGAAAAAACAAAGCTTTTTGAAATACTGGTTATGTTTTATGATTTGATTTTAAAGTTTTTTCTAACTATAACATCAAAGGCCGAGATAAATTTATAGACGCTACTAAGCACTTTTTTTGGTTTAGCTAGCTCCGTTTCTATCTAGCTACCGTAGTTTGGCATACATATGTGCGACGGTGACAGTACTATTGCTAAGCCAAAACACGTTCCAAGTATCGTTTATTTATCTCGGTCTAAGAATTTTATCCTCATAGCCACATAATCCTCTACAAATAACAACAAAGCCAACCAATAGGTATTTTTTCTACACATTTATCAAAACGTGACACTGTTAGTTACCTCCAGTAGGACCCATCCGATTAATCCCAGGGCTATCGGTCAGTGTATCTGGCATTTCGTTCGGGTAAACACCGGGCGGACCGGGAGGGCCTGGTGGCCCCGGGGGGCCCGGAACGGTCATGTACTGGATGTTAGTGGCTGGAGACCCTGGCGGCCCCGGCGGGCCCCTAGGCCCATCCTTACCAGCCGGCCCTGGGGTCCCGTCGTATCCTCGATCGCCTTTCTCACCTTTCACCTTAATACACAAGTTTATTGGTATACTCCTTTACAGTTTGAATTTATTTTTGAAAACTATTTAAATTTGCTTATAATTTAGTCTCAAAGTATACGCAATTCAAAAAATCAGTAGAGAAACTTGGCGAGAATCTTTTTAGATGCTTTTTTCTGTTTTGTTTATCGCAACTTCGGATTTTTCAGGGATGTTTGAAAAAGATTAAAAGTTTCTCTTGGTTCGTTCCGCTTTTAGTAAAATAGAAAAATAAAAGATTTTGTCAACAGCTGAACTTTTGCGTTATTAGCTATTATGGATTTTTAGTAAACTACCATCTTTTGCCTTTTTGTTAATTTTAAACTTAAAATATAGCCAGTTTATTTCTATATCTTTTCTGTTAATTAGAATAGTAATTATGATCCAGAACGACTATGACTTGATAAAATTAAGCCCTAAAAGCGTTAACCCAATTTTCATAATTTTGTGGATAACATGTTATTGCATAACATAAATTAGTCCTTAACCCATTGAATGCTCTAATTACAGACACAATTAGAAAAGCATTGTGTCTCGCATGGATCCACGTTCTAGACACATGAAAGTTTATTCTATATCCTACCTCTAAATTACCTGCCTTACGCATTTTGACTTCAATAGTCAATTCTCGAAATTTCGAATTCAATAATGAGCTTGTATGATCGACAGCGGGGTAAATACGGAAGAGGCTGTATCGCAATTTAGTCAACCAAAGTGTAAAATACCGAGTAACTGTAAATGTTCGTTACTAAAGCTAAAGCCCATATTAGTTAATACAGAACAAAAGCGGTTTGTTCACCACATGCGGGCGCATGTCACAATGCATATTCTAGCCCCTATGTTGTTTTTGTGTCGGTACTTTTCGATTCGGATTTTCCCTCGGATATACCAAATCATTTATTGATCATAAAAACTTCCAATTCAAGATAAGGATCAATTATTGACTAGAAAAACTACCAGTTCAAGATAAGGACAACAGACAAGAACGTTTTCTAAAATTAGAATAAAACTTGGCTACGAAATCTCAGACGTGTGTCACAAAGAAGCAATTTTCTTCAAGGAAATATTAACACAGCTTCAAACATTTTTAAGAATAAACACTTAAGTTAATTTGAGTACAAACACGAGCTCTCATTTGTAACATTAAGAGTACCACACTTCATGAGAGAAAAGAGAAAAGCATACATATTCAGCTGTCCAATTAACCTGGTATATGGCATTACCTTTTCTAAGTCAAGTGGGGTCCCGCCAGGGTCGCCTTTTTCCCCTTTTGGCCCCGGTGCGCCCGGCTGCCCGACGGCACCGGGTGGGCCCTGGCAAATGTATAACTGTAATTATGGTTTATCCGGAAATTGTGACGGTGGAGAAAATACTGACTTTTGTACTTTTGTGACGGTGTTCCTGTTAAAATGATTGGAATTCTACGAATGTAATAAAAATGGTATGTTTGGAAAATATATTGATAGACGCGGAATATAATTTCTTAGAATTTATTGGTTGTGTTTTCGGTTTGTAGTATACGTTAAAGGGAATACACAAGTGACGATTATTTCGCCTTTCTGAAACTGAAATCCAGTAAGTTATTGTTATGAAATGTCTTATTATAATTATGTTACAAAAAAAATGAATTCTTGGAGAAATTGAAAAAAAAAATTAAAACATTTCAAATACTAACATAGAGAGGACGCTAGCGCATTCAGCTAAACTAAGCTAACAAAGCCCGAAATTGTTTTTTTTCTGCAGAACTAAAGTTACAACTTCAAAGGAAAATAGATTGTAGTAGCTTTCCTGTGCTGGCGTCTGTACATTATAGATGTTTAATTAATAAAAGTAAGTGTATTAAAAACAATGAAAATGAGTATACAAAATCATAATAACGTTGACTCTCACCGTCCATCCAGGCAGTCCAATATCACCAGATATTCCATTATTGCCTGGTGTCCCTGGGGGTCCAGGAACGCCTGGTGGGCCCCTGGGCCCTGGAGGTCCAGGATGGCCACGTTTGCCTCTCGGCCCAGTATCACCTTTGTCACCCTAATTGAAAAAGTTTCCAAAATCTTAATGCATGTTTAAGACTTGGCATTGTTTGGTTAGAAGGTATATGTGTAATCAAGACGTACAAGATTTTACACTCAGCTTAGAACATTAATCATCTATATTAATTATTACTTGGAACAGTATGAGTTTATGTGGATTAGAATTAATTACAGATGGATTTTATGATTGGATGTCGATGCATTTAAATGAAATTAGCAACAGATTGAAAAAATCTTTTGCATTATAGGTAAATGCACTAAAACTACTTTATGTTGCAATTGTTACCTTAGTCAAGACTAATGCTTCATCTCTGGATAGTGCAACGGGCCCAGGTGGACCAGCATCTCCTTTGTCCCCTTTGGGTCCATTTAGACCCGGTGGACCCTGCGTGCCCGGTAGACCGGACGGTCCAATGTCCCCGCGTTCACCTGGCTTGCCGTCAGTGCCTGGGAAGCCTTGGGGACCTTCCATACCTCTGAGTCCCTTTTCACCCTAAATAAAGTATTGAACATTAGTTTTTGTGTTAGATTATAGATTTGTTGCGAAGACTTCAGTTTTGTGCTAAATCATTTTTTACAAAATAAGTTATAAATATGCAATACAAGCAAGGCCACGCATAACCTTCATAAAAGTTGACCTGTTAATATGTCATACGACATAGTACAGACATAATTATCTATCTAAGGCCTAATTATATGAACAAGATTTCTGAGAAAATTTAGCTTTTTTGTTCCTTTTAATTAGTCCTAAACGAGAATAAGAAAACGAAGATTATTAGTTTTATATTTGCCAGAAAACAGAGATATAATTAGATCTTCTAAAACCCATGTTCTATTACTGTAGAGGCCAGAGGAGGTTCCTCTGGCCAATACTGTACCAGGATAAACTATATTTACTTTATTTTCAGAGCAACGGTTTGTCAGTCAAAAGGACTGTCAAGTCTTATTTTAAAATATTTCATCTCATTATCGGACTATTTGCACATTGTATCTAAAAATGTTTTAAGGTATACACTGTACACATAACATTAACATGTTACTAGCAATACTACAACAGTCCAAATCATCAAAGTTGTGCCGCGGTACACAGAAAACATGTTGCTTAAACAATGTTGCAAAACTTTGTGTTCCCGTGTACACGGAACATTATTTCCTTGTGTAATTACCTTGTCCCCTTTCTCCCCGGCATCACCTTTACCGCCTTTCAGCAGTGCCGCTTCTGTGAAAATGTTATTAGATTTATATACAGTGTGTAACGAAATACTTACATGGAATTTGAGCTAATGCTATAACATATTACATATTGCGTACTCGAAGTGTTATTAGTTAAAATAACACTTCGTTTTTTTATCATCTGTCATCATAATTAGTATATAGGCCGTGCGATATAATTTAAGTTATCTCGACAGCAATATTTTTTTTTTCTGATATAAATTGAAGTTATAGTGGAAAATAATTAGTTATTTCATTTCAAATTTATTAGAATACATCCATAGTGTTTAAGATAGTTTAAATTATATCTGACGGGCATATATACTAATTACCTTTGCTCATTGTACTTTTTTAGTTTCTGGAGAAAATCATTGATATATCGTGGCTCAGAAATCACGTAAAGCCGTTAGACCATTCGTTGATATTTGGAAATACTAGTAATCAAGTAAATCTGGAAATCTACTCTAATATAGTTAGGACACAATCTAGAAAGGTGACGCTTTTTGCTTCAAAATGCTCAAACGCGCCATTTGAGATTTTGTTGTTTAATTTTATAATAATCTAGTTACTACTATAGAGTCTTGTCCTACCAGAAATAAAATATTCAATGCTATTTATAAAATGATATAGATTCTGCTACTATTTCGAAAAACAAAAATAGGTTAAGTAAGTTCTACGCGGCACCTAAATAATTAGCTTTATTTTTAGTATATTTTATTAACGATAATTAAGTAATAATAACGACACATGGATACAATATTTATTCAATTAATTATTATGTATATATACTGGGCAACTTCGGAGGACCTTTGAAGGTCAGTTGATTTTCTATTTACAGGCACTGGCCGTGTATTCGATAATAATTTTCTTTGAACATTTTGTTTTTTACCTCTGAATAAGGTAGCTAATTGTTGAATAAAGTAAGGTAATCTAATTGTTTACTTCTGGAGCTGTATATCGTATCATTATATATTATGGTGTTAATGTCGCAGTCATCTGGTTAAATCAGCTATTTGATTGTATGACTAGCGCGTTTATTGAATGACGACATTTAATTGAATGACTAAACGACAACTCGTCAAGTTGTTTAATGTAACGTTCAACGACTTGACTGAACGTCATTTAGCATTGTCGTTTAATGGGATATAGTCGACTTTGTAATGTTTGTTTAGGGTGACCATAAGTTCGCAACTTAAAAACTTAAGTTCCTTTACATAACAAAAATGAGGACATGACATGACACACTTTATTATGATTTTAATTTAAAAAAAAAATAGTAGTATCAATAGGTAAATCCTTGCTGTCACACAGCAGGCACACTATTTTATCAAGAATAAGTCACTTTAAAGTAAATTTAATAAAAATAATATCAAAACAGTGCTATCTGCGCGAGCTATTTTACGCCATATTTGTTTTGGTGACTACTAACGCCGCAGTGGAAAAAAAATAAAGTAAATTACAATCACCTGACTGATATTACGTCCGCTCTGTTCAAAGGGCTATGCTTCAATCAGCTATCTAGTTGGACGTTGAGTGACGCTTGTTTAATCAGCTTTCGGCCCAGTCATTCAATTAAATGTTGCTATTCAATGAACGCGCTAGTCATACAATCAAATAGCTGATTCAACCAGATGACTGCGACATTAACATGAGAATTTGTACACTTTACTTAACATTGTAAAAAAAAAACATACAAATTTTATAAACGTGAGTTTTAAAACTTTTAAATTGATTTGATTGTTTGATATTGAAATCCACAGCATGAGAAAGGTTACTTCGATATACGTAGGGTATCGAAGTAACTTTAATATCTGTATATAGGGTAGTTTTTACCCTAAAAATCCCAAAAGAACGAGTTCTACGCGGGGAAAACCTCGAGGACTACTAGTAAATAAAAAAAAAACGTTAAAAATACACACACAAATTGCTTCACCGCCACCCACAAGGCTTTCCACTCTTTCATCTCACGTCAAATAATCTAAGACTCCACGTAGTCGCAAAAGCCGTTCGTTCCATATTCTCCCAAACTCTCTCCATTAGGAGTAAACTTAATTAGTGACTCAGAAATTAATGTTAAAGCGTTTGTCTACTTATATGAGTTTTCAACAGTCATTATTTTTCGTGGCCTTCATGCAAAGTTATGATGAAGCGTTTAGTACGTGTTTGTAGAGTTTCGCCTGCTGCGATCGAAACAGGAATTATTATTAATATTATTGAAAGGGTGATTTGGACGACAACTAATTTTGTGCGGTCAGAAGAAAATCTTTTTCATTCAAACCGTACATTTTTCTTTCTCGTATGATTTTATGAAACTATCAAGTCATTTAATTTATTCTAGCTGTCCCCGTTTTTTTACCCGCGTAGTTCCCATTGCCGTAGAATTTTCGGGATAAAAACTGTCTTATGTCCTTACTCAGGCTATGGACTATCACTGTTTCAAATTTCATTCAAATCGGTTCAGTAGTTTTGTCGTGAAAGCAAGCCAGACAGAGTTGCATTCGCATTTATAATATTAGTTTGGATAATCAAAATTTTGTTTCGACCGGAGCGGGCGAATGTCTTCAGTCGAAAAATTTACTAAGCTTGATGGACTGAAATATCGTTTGTTTTACATATGGGTAAAAGTGACGTTTTAACGTGCGTGTCGACGGCGGGAATAAATGGGGAACATAATTTAAGTTCCACGTCATACGGAGTTTTGTGCAGAACTGAATTGTGTTCTGTCAAATTGGTTGCAAAAGTCTTATTAAATTAAGTACCTACGTTTTATAACTAAGGGTTGGTGACATGTTTCTATAAGAGCTCGTTTATATAGAGACTGTAAAAAGACTAAACCTAAATCGAACTATATAAAAAAATAAGCAATAAAAAACTCAGCTAAGTTAGAGTACACACTGGCATAGAAATTGTTTTAAAGTTAAATTAAATATAGTTATGTTTTTATTTTAAGGCACATTAAATATGTTTGTTATGAATTTAGATTTCTTGGTATATGACTTGGTATATTTATAGACACATGAGACGGAATAAGTCTCTTTCTTATGCTATACCTTTGATATTGCAGTTGTCTTCAGGCAGCGGTAACAACTTAAAATCACGTGAACCGTTAGCGTGTTTGCTAACCAATGACTTAAAAATAACATTGCATAAAAAGACCAAAGTTAGTTAGTTATGCTTTAATTATAACATAAATGTTGTTTAAACGTAACATAAACTCGATATAAAAAGTGTTTAATCGTTTTCCAATGAGAAATACGTTTCATTTTACACGAAGTCAAAGTACTCAAGTCAATTAAACCGTTAACAGACACTTCAAGAAATCGATCAGTTAGTCAGATGCAAATTGTACGTTTACTAAACGTTTGTAGATATTTACTAAGCAAATCTTCCATGAAAATCAACAGACAGTCCTTTTTCTATCAAGATGCAATCGACTCTCGATTTTGTGATATGAATAAAATCTTCATAAGAAATGGTTTTTTTTCATTGGATTTCAAACAAGTTAATGTCCTACTTGATGTACAGTGGTCACCATCACCAATAGACATCTGCAATACCAGACATATCGTAGATGTCCAATTGTTTCAAAGCAGAAAACACATCGCCGGCGCCGACTAGCGCTGAACATCAGCGTCATGGACTCGTGCCTGAGTATGGGCCATGGCATTATGCTGAGCGCTAGCCGTTTCGCGCGGTAGTGATGCTATTTACCTCTCACAATTTAAGGCTTCTAGTATATAAGTTTTAATATTTGTAGTTACACTATTTGCGAATAAAGAAAGAAAAAAGAAAAGCAGTTCTTTTCTTTTTTCTTTCTTTCATTCTTTCTACATGCGTCAGCATCCCAGAGACAGAGATGATGTGTCTCATGTTGTGAGGTGTGTAACGGGTATTTTCAATTTGAGAGTCAATCGAATTTATGTAACGGGTGCAATGCGAGCTCATGCTTAGGCCCTCAAATACAATGACAGACAAACGTTTAATTGGTTACATTTCAATTGGCCTATTCAATAAATTCAACAGGGTTTTAGAGGAATCTCAAAGCTGTAACTGGAAAGTTTAAGTTTTGAAATTTGTATTCGAAAATAAAAGCGTCTATTTTGATGTTAAACTATTAATTAAAATATGGAAAAATATATACAGGAAATGTGACAAAAGGATTTTTTAAGTCCATTTAGGTGTTCGGAACTGCTGGATCGATTTTAATGGGACTTTTATTTTCAAATAACTGATTCTGGAAACCGTGAGTAAATGGTTAAAACCCACCCAAAAATATAAGTCTCTGTAAGACACAAGGACGATAAATTCGCAGACAAATGTCAGTTCTAAATAAAATAATTCACTACTTTACTAAAGTGCATAAATCTTTTAGTTTTGTTACCGCAAACATTCTACTCAAGCCATTTTCAAACAGCGACTGACAGTCACGCCCCGTTTTAATTCAGTCTGTATTTAACTTAACCCAATCGTGTCAGCCCTCGACTGACAGCAAACACTATTTATGTTAATTTAAATTGCTTAGCTTAGACAGCAACGTCAGTTAGCCTGCCCCCCTAGACAAGTGGCATTGTAGAATAGATAGCGAAATAGATTAGATTGTCAAATGTATGGAAATGTCAAATTATTTAGCGAAAGCTTATGTCAACCCCATACATTTGACAATCTATTCTAATCTACAATCTATTCTACAATGCCACTTGTCTAGGGCCCCTGGTATGATTACTTTTATTTTTATCTATGATTAAATATTTAGATGGTAAAATAAAATCTCTGCGAGAAGAGATGCTTAGCTCTGCATTGAGACATATGAATTTTAGCTTGGGTGCCGATTCTCTTGTGCACAAACTAACGTAAATTTAAGTTAAGTGCATCTTTCTCTTTCCTTTTAATTAAGAAAAGGACAGAAGATCCAATATTAATTAAGTTCTGTCAAATTTAGACAATCCATAGATAATTTAGACGCAATTTAAAAACATGGCGTCTAAATATACGTCAATTTTCATCAGGCGCTGTCTAATTTGACAGGATTAAACTAAAATGTATCTTCTGTCCTTTTCTTTAAGAAATGGAAAGAGAAAGATGCACTTAACTTAAATTTACGTTAGTTTGTGCACAAGAGAATCGGCACCAGTAGCTACTCAAACCGACTTACAATTTACATTTTATAATGTTTATAGATCTCTTTGAAACCACGTTTGAATCCTATGAATATTATCTTCTGTAAAAAAAGGTATGTTTTATGGATTACTATTATTAAATCTAAATAAATTGCCAATAGTCCAAAATCAATCAGTGCTCGTGCCTTCTCTGTATGGAAAAAGGCTTTGCTCTGCAGTGGGACAATAAAAGAGTGGTTTTGTTAAGACTTCTATTTCTTACGATATTTTTCCTTTACGTCAAGTCGCCAATTTCGCGCATAGTAAATCTATGTGGCTTTTATGATAATAATTATGCAAAGCTAAGCCATTTTTTCATTCTGTGTGTGTTACATAATATGATCATAATAAAGTTAAAAAGAAATGCTAAATATTTAATTAAGTTTAGGGGTATGTCATTTTTTACAAACTCTAGTTCCTTTTTCGTACAAAATAGCGATAGCGGTTAAAATAAAAATATCGTCGAATTGTATATCAAAGCGTCTGTCATCATACGTCTTCAACCCACGCACGCTCAATACTGGTATTTGATCCCAAAGTTCTTACCCACACAAGCTCAATACTAGAATTGGATCCCCTGGCTCTTCTACACGTAATATTGCAGGGGTAGCCAACCGGTCGATCGCGTCTATTTGTTCAGTGATACTGACACACAACGGAATGATCACACTAAGTAAAGCAATTAGTTAGTAGAGTAATATTTTGTTTTTCCACGTAATAAAAAAGTATATCATTGTTTTGCCATTTTGTGTAAGAACTTCCAAATTTTTTTTACGTGGGCAAGAAGTTAGAAATGAAGCTAAAGCTAATGCTAATGATAATGTAAAAATGCTAAATTGATATAATAATATCATGTTAAATTATATGTAATTAGTATGTATCTGTTAGATTATTGTGCCAAAGATCAAGATTTTTTTAGAAATTATTGTAAGAATGTGATTGAATCTAATAGTTTTGATCTTAGAAAAATACCTTACAATTATACAAAAAAATATTATAAAATATTTATATTAAATACTAGCTATGCCTCGCAGTTTCACCCGCGTAGTTATATTTTTGGACACTAATTTGGTCCCGTATCTTTTAGCATAATATTATTTAGTCTAGCTATTCCTATCCATAAGCTATAATACTGTACTGTAAAGTTTCATTTCAATCCATCTAGTTGATTTTGCGTAATAGAGTAACAAACACATTACAAACTATCACATTTATAATATACTAGCTTTTGCCCGCGGCTTCGCTCGCGTTAGAAAGAGACAAAATGTAGCCTATGTTACTTTCCATCCCTTCAACTATCTCCACTTAAAAATCACATCAATTTGTCGCTCCGTTTTGCCGTGAAAGAAAGACAAACATTCAGACAGACAGACAGACACACTTTTCCATTTATAATATTAGTATGGATTATTAGTACAGATTCCCTAAACTCAGAATATAGTTCACGTATGTCGTATAATAGCCAGTAAATCTTGGGTCTATTCAAGTTGCTTACCCCTGCAGTATAGAAATGGACCAGCCGGTATTATAGATGAGCTAATTCCGACGATTCGATATAAACTGACGCTCTCGTGCGAATATGATTAATGACTAACGATCGTGATAGATTAGAACATACTGTTCATCCAGCTTAATATTACGTTACATGTAACGTGTGCATTTGGTACATATTTAACCGGATTACTGTCGTGAGCATGTGTGTATTTATAAAATAGCATTTAAATCTTCAAACACCCGTGATTTGAGACACATAAAAATACAATAGCAGCCCGACAGCCGGCTGTCGGTTTATTGTAGAAAGGTATTAACCACTTCGCGATATTCAATACCGCCATTCCTCTTCTTATGCTCGGTGCACGCGACAACGATTTATCGTCACGATCTGATTGGTTTGTGCAGTTCATCAAACGCCCATTGAGTGTCCAGGAACACAATATCTGTTCCGATTTCTGTACACATTTTCAATAAAACTGCATAAACGAACTGCAGTCAAATAGTAGCGATAAATCGTTGTTGTGTGTACTAAGCATTATGTAAAATGTTTTCTAGGCAAGTACTAATGCAAAGTTTTCAATTCGGGATTACTCCCTGAAGGTTAACTTAGACATTATAGAAGAAAGGTAAAGGTAAATAGTACCGAGAGAAAAGTCTTAAAATAAATATATGTCTAAAAACGTCCATCCACCTTGAATAAGCGTGGGTTTTTCGTGTAAAAATAGCCTGTTACCCTTTTAGAACAGTAAGAGGCAATAGTAATGGAATATTGAGTATCTTTTGCAAGTTAACGATCTAATTTGGGCTGCAGCAATGTTAAAACTTTGATAAAATTTGATACTTGTTCCGGACCAGTGAGAAGAGAATACATTTATACCAATATTATAAACGTAAAAGTCTCTAAATACGTGATATCAGCTATAATAGTACTATAATATGGATCGGAATGTTGGACTTTGAAGACGATGAATGAGCGGAGATGAGAATGTAGAGAGTGAACAAAATGAATAAAGTGAGAAATGAATTACAGAAAATTTTAAGGAAATGGTTTGTTAAAAGCACGAATGTATAAAAATGGAATGGAGAGAGGAAGGCCGAAGAAAAGGTAGACAGATTGTGTTAAGAATGATTTGAAGCATGACGGGTGATAGGTTGACATAAAAGAGAAAAACATGTAGCGCTGACCCATGGAATAAGAGTAGGAGGAAGAAGAAGTAAAATAACTGTGCCGGTTAAACTAGCGTCACGGCAAAACCGCAAAATATTTCTTTAAGTAGTTTTGTATTCGCTTTGGCCCAAGAGAAACCTGAAGAGTAGAATAAGAAATTCGTCTTGTTGCGGAGAACAATATTTTACGAACACCATCAGTCTGTTTTTCCTTAGCTGATTGATTAATTATATATAGCCTTCCAAAATAGTTCGACATACTGTTTAGGAGAAACGTCCAATAGTTAATTAATTAAATGGATCTAATCAGTTGATAGATTAATTGATAATTGTCGGGTGCCGTGTTAGCTATTAATTAATTTAAACCGACACTAGTGCACAGTCGCGAAAGTAGGGCAGTCAAGTGGTCGAAAATAATTTTAAATCTTAATTGCAAAGACATAAGATTTTTTTATACAAAAATTCTATTTATTATTATTGTTTTCTTCTATTTAAGTCTATACTAATACTAGCCGCCTCCCGCGGTTTCAGCCTCGTTAAGCCTCGTTAACCATAAGTGATAAGGGTGAACAACCCTTATCACTTATGGTTATGAAAAATACTTAGTTAGTAGCCGATCCTCAGACCTACTGAATGTGCATATAAAATTTGGTAAAAATCGGTAAAGCCGTTTCGGAGGAGTTAGAAAACTAACATTGTGACACGAGAATTTTATATATCTATACTAATATTATAAAGAGGTAAAATTTGTAAGTTTTTAAGTTTGTATGTAGGGGGAAATCTCGGGAACTACTGGTCCGATTTGAAAAATTCTTTCAGTGGTACATAGCCCATTTATCGAGGAAAGCTATAGGCTATATACCATCACGCTACGACCCACGGGAGCGGAGCAGTAACGAAAAATGTGGGTGAAACCGCAGGGGACAGCAGCTAGTAAGATTATAAAGAGGTATGGTTTATCGTTTTTTGTGTAGGTAATATTTATAGCTACTGGTCCCATTTCAAATTTCATTTTGAATTGGATAGCCTATTTATCTATAGCTATAGGCTATAATATAACATCACGCTACAATCGACGGGAACAGAGTAGAAACTAAAGATGTGGGTGAAACTGCGGGGATTCGGGGAACAACTATTTTAAGTATAGATATTTATTTATTTCCATCATACATTTATCTTTGCAGGATATAAGAATTTAGGCAAGAAATCTTCGAGAATGTCATCAGAACAACATACTAAAGGTTCATAGCATAAGACGAACTTACAAACATTCATTTTTATTTGTTTAGATAATACGGTAGAGTTTTATCAAAATTTATTCGGTGTTCTCTTCATTTGCATGAAAGATCAACAATCATTCATTCATCTACCCTCTTAAACTTACAAGTTTGAGATAATAGTAGAAATTAGGCTAAGTAATGAATCTAAAAGGTAACTAATACTAAAGAAGTAGAGAGTTCTTAAGTGAAAGTAAGTAAGATGAATGAAGATCGATGACAAAAAAAAAAAACAGTTGTAGGAAGCTTGGACAGGGAAAAAATCCTACACGTCAGGTAAACGTGTAGGCATAGTCAATAGAAAACACACTTTCTATAGTCTATTTTTATTAACAAACGAGTACTGTGTATATCTCTTTCACATTTCCGGTATTGGACAGAGAGAGATGGGAAATTAGTCGAGGCGGAGCCAACGCTTTTAACACCAATAGACACTTATGCTAATTATGTAGACCAATAGAAACGCAGAAAAAATATTTGGTACTCGTTTGTTAAACAAACAGACTATAGAACTCAGTACACACCAATATGAAAATCGTAAATTAAACTATTGAATTTACCTTTATTGTATTTTTAATTATATTACAAACTATTTTTAGCTATTTTCCCGTTTTAGGGTTCAAATTACCAAAATTTTTTTCTTAATGGGGCTGATTCTCTTGTTCACAAACTTAACTAAATTTAAGTTAAATGCATCTTTCTCTTTCCATTTCTTAAAGAAAAGGACAGACAGAAGATACATTTTAGTTTAATCCTGTAAAATTAGACAGCGCCTCAAGAAATATGACTTGAAAATTTAGTCACCATGTTTTTAAATAGTGTTTAAATTATCTATGGAGTGTCTAAATTTAACAGGACTTAACTAATATTTTATCTTCTTTTTTTTTTTAATGAAATGGAAAGAGAAAGACGCAATTAATTTAAATTAAGGTTAGTTTGTGAATAAGAGAATCGGTACCATTGAGTACTTACTGTTCACAAAGAACATACCCTACAAGTGTCGTGTCTGTAGAATAGAATAGAATAGAATCATTTATTTGCCATAAACATGTGTTTACATACATACACACGCAGGTGCATGTATGTAGGATGATATAATTATAATGCGCTTGATAAACATGTTTGCCACTTGACATGGCATGCAAATATTTATAAAACAATAATTATCTAGAGTCTACTAAATAGAAAATGGACACAATAACATTTACTTAAAATCAGATACTTTTTTATTTAAGAACTCTTTAGAACCAACGGTTTGGGCTGTACGTTGAAATATACAGTCAGTTTACCATTTTCAAAAACTTATTTTGTGTGTTTCTTGATCACTATCTTTATTTTTATCTAACCTTTAGTATACAACGGGTTTCAACTGAACTTTTTTAAGCAGGTACGTATGTTAAATCAATAAAAAATACTTTATTTGGGAAAGGTCTATGATTCAATGAGTACAATTACGTATTTGTGTTTCAGTCACCCTATGCATTACTGAGAAACTATATAAAAATAAGAAAGTAGGGTTACCTTGAATCATGACTGACTAATTAATAATAAATTATGACAATTACGAACAATCAATCAACATAAATAATAAAACCATCTAGGTAAACTTCCCATTAGGTAATATGATCAACTAATTGATTTTCCATGGTTGATTGATATTACCCAAATATGTTATGAACTGTGAAGTTTAATAAATGGAATCATAATGTCCCTTCACACTTTTTTATGGAGTTTTTATTTATGGGGATGTGACTTCGAGTTGAACTATGGGTTCCTAGATTCACCTGGTCTAAAGGCATTGACGGAGCTTATAGCAGAATCAACCGTGTTTACTACAGCATAAAATATTTTTTACTATACTGCTATTTATATCTTCCTACGAAAATTCTATGAAATGTTACTATTTAAATTATTAGTTTGACTACAAAATTACTTACCAGTTCTTGTGACGTCAGTTGATATAGCGTTTTCAGATATAACCGGGACGGCGGGTCCTGGGGGGCCGGGCAGACCACGAGCACCTAAGTGGTATTAAATATTACATATTAGTTAATATAACACGGTTTTCCTTCAGGGAATAGAAAAACATTTGAAGTTTCGAGAACAAATTCTAAGAAGTAATTGTTGCTAGAAAAAACTTTTAAGGAAAAATGGAATTTAAATTTATACACCATGGCCCTTCCCTTTTTATGAGTGTTTCAAATTATACAAATGGCCTCCATAAAGTACACCTGTCCAATTTCGCAAACATTTATTTCAATATGTTAACTTTACGGACAACCCAAAAAAATAATACAGCCAAAACATCCGATACAGAAATAAAACAAAACTCTCAAGACGATCGTAAAAAGTAACAGCAATAATAAATAAACTGCGTGCAAGCACTCGAAAACCAATCCAAAGGGTTCACTGCGCGAAGAAATAAAGATTTTCCAAATCGTTACTATAAGCCCCTAAAAATCTCGCGAACGCTTTACTCGAGTATAAATATGGGTCATAGAGTAACATAAAATTTGATGGTTGAGTTAGTTTGTACCTTTTTCTCCTTTTTCGGCGGGGCGGCCGTGAGGGCCTGGTAACCCCGGCGTGCCATCTCGGCCGGGCAGACCCCGCTCTCCCTTCGCGCCATGTGGCCCTCGCAGGCCCACATACCCCTGTAACACAGTTATGAGCTCAGGGGTCGTAGGTAACATAACGCGACGTTACGAGGGTCAAACCGTCACTTATTGCGTTAACCCAAGTTTATTATCCGAATACCTACTAATTTGGCGACGGGGCCCGTGTGATTTTATTTTGATTTAGTTACACTCGTAAAGTTCTATGGCTGTTTTCGTGTTGTTCTCTTTAGTAACAATGCTGTAAAGGAACCCTTTGTTAAATTAATATTGAGGAAGTAGTAACTTGACGGCTTGTATACTATACCTACATACATAAAAAGGTACAACAGTATTAAGTAAAGGTAAAAAATATTCCGTGTCGTGTACATTTTTTGTGTTGTGTACGTGGTGTTAGCAACAACTGTAAGACCAAACAGAAACACCAATGTAGCTTACATTTCAATTCAAATTTACTTTATATGTTTATCTAGGCCAACACGAACGTCGATGATGGTAATAACATAAGTCTAAAATCGACAATCTGACTTGAGTAGCCAGTGATAACGCTTGTGCTTTCTCTAAATAAGGAAAGGATTTTGTTCTGCATTTGAAAAGAAAATATTACTAAAACAGGTAAGAAAATGGAAATGTTACATATTTGTTTCAGTAACGCCAGCTCGGGTGGTTTTAGCTTGACATAAATCTTCAATTTTTCTAACATTTACAGCGTTGTGTTAACCACAAAAGTTTTGATTGATAGTCGGTTCAAGTTTTGTTATACTAATAACCTATTTGCCTGGTTTCTAAACATCGGAATAACACACAAAGAAAACTTTTATTGAATATTCGTGACTCAACTGTTGTTAACTTAGTTTAGTCTATCAATATAATACTTTAGCACATCACAATGGTAATTAATTAGGCATTAATCAATAAGTCTCTCTAATCCGGTTATTAATCCTATCCAATATTGCTCTAATCTGATGATGCCGACGGGTTTGTGTAGGGCTACGTGCTTTGTAAGGTTCCTTAGTTTTTTATGTATTTTGGTGACTATTTCTTGTTAACTCGTCGCCTGTAAAATCTCTTGTAAAATGTACTTATTTTTATGTTTTAGTTTTCCTTTCTACTTCGTTACAATGTGCCTACAACTTCTGTCAAATGATAAAAGGACATAATGCTAACGAACATTAACACGTTAAAGCTTAACACAGCAAAACAGCAGTACTCAAGATAAAAAGTTTCGTATTCAAAATTTAATATTAGTTATTAGTTTAAATAACATGTTGTATCTACTAAACACAGAAACGTGACGTATAAATTATCTTCTAGTTCATTATATTCAGAGAACACTCACCCTTTCGCCTTTGTCGCCCTTAGGGCCATGTAATCCTCTCTCGCCCTTATTCCCTTGATACCCTCTCTCTCCTTGAGGGCCCGGGAGGCCCATTGGACCTCTCTCACCAGTGGGCCCGAGGATCCCTGGATTACTGGACCCGTATAATCCCGTTGATTCCTGCGTAAGACTCGGTGATTAGACATGTATAAAAATTGGCAAGAGCAATTAATTATTGTAGACCTCGCGTATAATATTGTATGGAGAATATTAAAATAAAGAATATCGTCATAGATACTTGTGTTGAAAATGCTTTAGGTGGATTGGATAGTTTTTGTTATTAATGAATCACATGGATAAATGGGATTCAAACTGCTTGGGATATGTTTGAGATTTTTTAAGTGTATAAATTGTTGATCAGTTTCAATACAATATACTTAGTATTTTTATTATGATTCAAAAATTTTGGATCGTTTTGCGGAATTCAAATAAACGCATGCCTTAGATATGGTTTGGTACGCCATTATTATTAAGTAATAGGGTCAAATGAATACATTTTGACTTCAAATAAAAAAATATAGACCTTGTAATCTGATTTGACATTATCACAGCTAATTTTCGACCAAAAAGTCTACTGAATATAGAGATAAATACCTATCTATCTCTATATTTTTGGTATTACATAGTATTATTATAGAGGAATAAATAAATTCTAAATAATAATACTTGTAGTAGGCACCACAATAGTATGGGTCGTTGAACGACATACTAATGTTGGCGTTTCTAAAAATTATACGAAGTTAACTTTTACGAGAATACGAAATTTAACTATGATTTTGATGTTGTATTTTTCCCCTTGCTAACAATACGTTTAGTGTGATTATGAACAACTAGCTTTTGCCCGCGGCTTCGCTCGCGTTAAAAAGAGACAAAATGTAGCCGATGTTACTCTCCATCCCTTCAACTATCTCCACTTAAAAAATCACGTCAATTCGTCGCTCCGTTTTGCCGTGAAAGAAAGACAAACATACAGACAGACAGACAGACAGACACACATTTATAATATTAGTATGGATATTAGTATGGATTATATTGTTATAATAGTATTTTTACTATATTAAGTTTTTTTTTATTATTTTTTTATTACATATGGGCTTGCTCTTGGTCCCAGACTAGCCCGAGGGCATAGACGGGGCCTACGATGGAGCGAGCTCACCCAAAAGATGCCTATGCACTCTTCCTACCTAACCTAACCTAGATAACCTAGTCTCAGCGATTTTTAGTTACTACTCCGCTCCCGTGAATCAAAATGTGATTTACGTGTGTTCAGAAGTTCTTCCTCATTTTGACATACCTTCACATTCATTATTTTAGTAGGTTTAGAAAGAATGATTTTTAATTTCTTGTAATGGTTGATATACACCCTAGAATAAGTAAGGAATGCCTAGACAGCAATAATTTAAGCAAATATGCAATGTGCTGTAATTTAATATGTATGATATTTATTGTTCTAAGACCCAAAACCTAAATTTATAGTTTTATTAAACGATCCCTAACACTACACAAACTTTGATTGAAACACGAGAATTTTGTGTTCAAACTACAATAAATTTATCGAAGGTTCAAGTTTTCATTTACTCTTCTAACTTGGTGTTGATATACATATGTACAAGTAACACGCACACATAGATGGCACGCCTATAATAATGTATTTATATTATATTGTGTTAAGGAAACCAAACTCTATGGCTTCTGACCAATGACTGTTAAAAATCTACGAATGAAAAGCAAAAGTTTGACGTATTTATCGAAGCACAGAGATATCACACTACCAACTTCAAAAGTCTAAAAGCAACAGAACATCATCCACATAAAACTGAGAACTTGATGTTTTTATCCAATTTCAACCACAATCACACAAAAACCACTTCTATTTCAAGTCTATTAGCAAGCTTCACACATTACCATTGTTTTCTCAAAACCTGTATTTAACCTTTCGACGACCAAGCGACAGCCGGTTATCTCGCTGCTATTGTCCCTCTATTGTGTCTAGAATCACGTGTGTTCAAAGATTTAAATAAAAACTACGTTCGTTTCTAACTAGAAATATTTAAAGTAAAATATACTACAATTATCAAGTACCTACCTCGACTTAAAAGCATAGGTCAGTTAGAATTATCTACTGTGGGAAAACTCTGGCCACACGTAACACGCAATCCTGTGGGTAGTTCTCTGCAGTCATTTGTAAACGTTCTAGTCTAGGCAAATAGAATGAAACCTTTGAATCTCTGTGTAATTGATAGGGAGATAATTTAATTTGCTTTATTTCATCGCGTTCGGGTTTTATTTTATCGGAGTCTATAATAAAACGCGTTCATGCTATTTTCTCTTCACTTCTTATTTCTCTTTGAAATCTTTGTCATAAAAATATTTGTCTTAGTATTCTTTTTCTAGTTTGCTCGTTCTAGTTTCTCGAATTTTTATCGTGTTTTCGTTTTTTGGTAGACGTATTTGAACTTCTTAAAAGTGATTTATTGGTTGTTGAATCAACAAGGTCTATTTTAAGCTTAATTCATAATTCTCATGAGTGGGTAATATTTGTGTATACAGTGTCTGAGTTTGTGAGCGATGTCGAAAAAAAAACCAAAAGATTATTTTTTGTAAAAATAATTCAACAGACCTAAGCAAATTCATTTAGGTAACGGTAACAGTAAAATTAATCTTCATAAATCACATAAAACTTCTCTCTAATAGATAGTCAATTATTTTTCAAGACTTAAAAAAGTATAAGAAAAAGTTTTTAAGATTGATCGAATTGAAGATTTCATACGATAACGGATTGAACGCAAAATTCACAAAATTTCTTAAAATAAAGATAAAGGAGGCGAGCGAATCTGGGCTTTTTATATTACACTAATGAAAACTTTATCAATATTTTTTTCAAGATTTATTATTTTTTACCATGAAATATTAAGATATTTAGTCATGGGATAGTAAATTAATTATTTATTCAAAACATTACTGACTGTCTGCACTTCCGGTTTTTAACAATGTTGCCAAATGAAATATGTTAATCGATCAGTAGAAATAAGATTAAAATGGAAATGTAAAACCAAGTAAATAAAACAGTATCTGCAGAAGAAACACTGAATCGTGATTTCATCTGTTGACATGTTTTATAATATATTTTAAATAATGGTTTTTGGTTTTAAATATCGCACAAAATAATGTTTAATCAATGAAGTTGCAATAAGTTATATATTTTTTTATTATACAGGCCACACAGTAAAAACTCATGTCAATGTCACATCTAAAGTCAAACAAATCATTCACTTCGTTGGTTTTAAACTTGCAATTGTGGATATTATGTTTTGTAGTGTTTCCGTGCGGTTTAATTATTTGATTGGTATTATTTTACGACTTTGGCTACGTATAAAGGATTCTGTCGGTTATTATTTTGACGAACGACTGATAAGTTATCTTGGATTACGAAGTAAAATACAATCAGTGATCAACATCTGAACTATATTAACCTGATGGCGTAAATTCTTCTGTACGTTTGCGCTAAATAGAAGAGGAATGAATTCTTTCAGTTAGACAGTAATGTGCCACGCAGTCGTAAGTAATTTATTTCAAAATAAGTTCACATGGTCATAAACTGTTACTATTACTAAAATACTTCTGATTTATATTTACTCAAACCAAGCCTGATCATAATGCAAAACTTTAAGTCAATAATTCATAATTATCAATTCAAGGCGTTTATTGCAAAACAAACAAAGCTAATTTTGTATGGACTAATAACATCCTATATTTTTATTTTTCTCCCATGTAGAAATTGTAAATATTGGTATTCTTTTTTAATAATAGTAATATTAAAAATGAATAATGCAAGAATCGTTGCTGTATAGTCAAACCCAATAATGTATGGACCTTCGCCCGCCTTCTTTTAGACTTCGTTCTTACTATTAACGCTGATGTAATCGGCACAGGTGGGCCTGGGGGACCTGGAGGCCCTTGCAGTCCGGGGCTGCCGTCTGCTCCAGGATCCCCTTTAGGCCCAGGCTGCCCCTCGGGCCCAGGCGTGCCAGTCTCACCCCTCTCTCCTCTGTCTCCCTTCGGCCCAATAAGTCCAGGCGGCCCTGACTCACCCATTTGTCCCTGAAACAATAAATAAATTAGAGAAGTCCGAAACGAAACTAGAACCTAAATAATGAGAATCAGATAATGATGTCATGTTTATAAATCACTCCAATTTGTTGTAAGACACTGAAAAACTGCTAATCACGATGAAGATAATTTGGAGCAAGTTAATCAATACTGATTTGTTGCGTAATTTATTTGGTTGGGAGAATAATTTCTTGTTAAAGAATAAACACGCCGTTGTTTTCTTTATTTAGGTATTTTATTATTTTATCAAATTCAATCTCAAGTACGTGCGTACGTTGTTTTTACGAGAACATTTGATTTAGTTCGATAATGGCAAGCTTATTATTATGAGACGAAAGAATTCCACCGAAGGGCAAAGACCTCTCTAATTCTCTACGCAAGACTAATTGGGATCAGTCTTAGTAGAAAGGGTCTAGCTCGTCCCACCGTCTCTATCTGAGACCACCTTGATGTGGCTTGCCATGTAAGGTATCGGTTCTTTAGTTGGCCTAAAAAACAATTTTAGTGTAGCCGTTTTCCAAAAAACATAACTGTTGGCAGTGTTGCTAACCTGGTCTTAACGCTACGCTTACCGATCATCTTCACTTTGAAGCAAGAATATATTCCAATTGATATAATTTATCTATAAACATTAACAAAGTATTCCCACTCATACAATTAAATCTCTAAAGGCAAGACTTATTAATTGAGCCAAAACAGCGCAATTTACATCATTAGTGAAAACAGCGTGGCATATTATAACTGAATCTTAATTACGTATGTAATTTTAGTATAATGGTATTCATTACCGTAGAGACTTAAGTTTATAAAGCTAACATGAAAGGTAAAAGCAAACTGAATAGCGGTAGCGGTATTTTAATTAATATTTAATCCATGTTATCTATATTTACTATTATGAGGTTTTGAACATAATTATTTAATGATAATTTTGTTCATATTTGAGCATAATGAATGATGAATTTGATTTAGGAAATGCTTTCGACTCTGTTGGCCGAATAAACCATTTATTTTAAATACATTTTAATTCAGTCTTTGATCCATAAACTAAAATAAAACGAGCAAGAACACGAAAATTGACAAGCTTTTTAACGATAAAATAGGGGCAAAAAGTTTAAATCAATGTTTAATACTTTAAATATAAGTATTCCACAGGGACACATTCTAGGTCCATTTCTGTCAGCTACATTAACCCCAGTTTTATATTATGAAGTGAATTAGGTGATACTCATAAATTCTGCCAACCATAATCGATTTAGTAGATTAAATCGTAAGCCGAAAGCCTCACACATTCATATACGAACACAATATGTACGAAATATTACTCTCATTTTGACTTCTCTTTGTATTTTTTGTATAGCCAAATAAAAATATAACGTACCAAGGATAACCGGGATCCACGAGAATCTATATTAATACTGTTTGGGGTCCGTTGTGTTATAATAGCGTAAATATTTACGAAAAATGTTCATTGGATACGATTTTTCTTTGGCAAAGTTTTGTTTGCGAAAATTGTATAAATAATGATAGTAAAGCTTTTTCTTTACGATCTAATAAAAACAAAGTACGAGTAATATGAACATTAAATTACTTTATCTAGCTAAATTTTCTTATATCTTGGTACAACTCTAGAAGTTCATTAGGAAAATATCTTAATACTGATTTTCTACAACTGTAAACAATAAATAATTGTATGAAATGACTAGCTTCTGCCCGCGGCTTCGCTCGCGTTAGAAAGAGACAAAAAGTCTATATTACTCTCCATCCTTTCAACTACCTCCACTTAAAAAATCACGTAAATTCGTCGCTCCGTTTTGCCGTGAAAGAAAGACAAACATACAGACAGACACACTTTCCCATTTATAATATTACTATGGATTCTTCATTTTTATCTTATATGCCGCCGTCTCTACTTGATGGATAAAAAATTAATGATTCTCCAAATTTTTACGTTTCAATAGAATTGGCTAATCCGCTACCGCTTTCTAAGCTCGTTGCCTTAGTCTACGCCTTGAGTGTAATCATATCTTTTATTAACGTCATATTTTAATCCACAAAGTTCCCAAGACGTCTGAGAAAGCTAGATTTCCCTTGATAATCGCGAACGTTAATGCCAGCCAATAAATAGCCCGAGAGTGAAGTAACTACTCTTTTGCATATAATTTTGCTTATTCTGTATCCATTTCTCTTTCATTTCATGCTGAAATGGAGCTCCTTTTAATCAAAGTTATGAAGCGGTACCTGAATGAGACATTGTAAAATATTTGACTGGCTCCTTACCGTCTAAAGAAGTCTTTTCTTATGTCTTATTATTTTAAGTAATCTATGCTCTTACCGTTTTTCCAGGAGCACCAGTAGTACCATCAGCTCCCGTAGGCCCCTGGGGTCCTGGAGGACCCTTCAGTTCTGGCATCACTTCCAAAATTTGAGAGATATCGTTCAAACTGCATCTGCATTGTCCTTGTCCCAAGCTCTGTCAAAACACAAACTATGAAATTCACGTGAACTGAGCATAAAATGGATGAACGTTTCCGGCACGGTTTTTATACTGTTATTTTATTCAGGGGATATGAATAACCTGACTACGTAAATCATTTTATCTCGTCGCATATTTGTTTAAATGGTTTTCTATGGAAACTATCTTTTTTATTATTTTAGCAATCGACTGGAGCTTGACGGAATCAAGTGCACAAGTACAATATAAGTATATATAATTATAGTTCATTGAGTGATGCGATTTTATTACGCTTTCCTGTGTAATGTCATTAAAATATGTTCAGACTTATTTAAACAGTAGTATCTTTAATGGTGGGCACTGTTATAAGTATTTCTGGTAAATTGTATGACTTTCCAAAGTAAGAGTAACTTGTAATAAAACAGCTTTTAACTACTATTTAGTCTGTTGGATAAACAGTTAGGTATTAGGAAGACAATACCTTATTCTAGTTAATTGATGTTTATACATATTTATGTCGTCCTTATACGGTTATTTTTTCAAATGAAAAGAGACCGCCATCCCTATTACGTATTCTCAAAACGACTCTCATAGCCTTACATCATTCAAATTATTCAACAATACGCTTAAATGTAGCAAATTGAATAAAGTCTGAACGTAGCTTGGCCCCTTCTTCGCCGGAAAAGCCCATCATTCATACCGTCTACGAATAACGAACCTTGTTTAAACATTACAGTTTGTTCTAATGTTTAATGGCATCTTCCCCTTTTATTAACCCAATTCCACTAACAATTTCAGTTCACGATTGTGCAAAACACGCGAATTTTACTACGTATCGATGTAACGAGGAACGTGACTTGAGTTATAACTTTCGTCAAACTCTGGCAAGGTAAGGTGACAGAGATCCCTTGGATTACTGAAATCTTGGCCAACTTCTATAAGACTTGTCCCGAAACTTCCTAAAGGCTTTGGATTGTCCGTAACAAAAGTGTTTGTTTCGAGTGAGTACTTAATGCGTAGTTGTGCTTTGTTTTATGTTATTCCAATAATATGGGTACTTACGTTTTCGCCTTTTTCTCCTTTGTCACCAATGAAAACTGTATTGGATAAAATCAATACATTGTTAGTGGTTAGTTTTATACTTATGTAACAAACAAATAATACTGAGAAATAATAATAATAATCATTTCTGGTTCATTATCTTACTTTTGATCGTACCTACATATTAATTAAACAAGACTACATAACGATATCGCTCTCAAAGCAAATCATAATTTGTGACATATAAAGTTACGCCTCAGAGGATACCAAATTGCTAACATGTGCCAAATCAGTATTTGAAGCCATGTTTAACAACGCGAGCAAATGTGGATGTAGAGCTCAACTTTGTACCTATCAGAAACAGTAGGTATCTTTGAGACCTACTTTAAGATCATACAACATCAAATAGGATGTGTTCAGCAAACTACACAGACAATCTTTATCAAACGCATTAGTGGCTGTATGAAGAAAAATAGTCGTAGTAATCATAATTTCTGAAATCAGATTTAGATAAAAAGCTGTTTATACATTCATCATATCAAAAAGCTTTATGAAAAAAGAAACAAGATAGAAATGAAAGAAAAAAACTTCCTTCCAAATAACTCCGTATAAAATATTACATGAAAGAAATGAACCTATCGCCTCTGAAGCCAAAGCAAAGACTTACGAAAATATGTCAAGTGTGATTGATGTATTGTGAGGAATAAAATCCACTTACATGGCGATGTGTGTGACACGACAGCCAGTCTGTTCTCATCTGGGTTTACCTGTAAAAAGAAACGTTTATTTATTTACTGAATAAGCCCACTTATACTTTCATAAGGACTTACTTTCCTTGTGGGATGAAAGAACATCAAAGGACGAAATGACAGATTTTATAGACTCGAAATTGTATGTTTATGATTTCCTTTGGTGTGGTAAAAAAAAGTTGAGAAACGATTTCAATAAACGTATCGGAAACAGCTTTCGTGTGATTGTGAAGTGCAGAAAATAATAACAGGATGCTACGACCCGCAGAAAACTTACTGACCTCATTCTCGCGTTCAACGCTATTCCGCTGTATTCTAGAGACGTGATATATTAGTTGTCTTTATGTTGCAGATTAGCCCACAACCCGATAATCTGAGTAATATTTTTGTATAGAAATTATTCCAAGCACATTTTTTTGCCAGATACAACATAGGCTTGCACGATCTCTCTAAATGAGCTTTCGCTGGATCTAAACTAGGTACGTAAATCTTGCTTCTCCCAAAAATACAAAGGTCCCTGAGTCAATAGACAACCAAATGTGTTTTTGTCGAAAAGCGTATACGAGATTAGAATACAAATGTTCACACAAAAAGAGGTCGGGTTAACTACACGGCTCACAGTCCACTTAGCTCTGAAATGTACCAATTTGCAAGCGGTAGTTTAGGCTTAAAAAATTACAGTCCCGCAGTATTAAATAAATTGCCCGAGTGTAGTCAGAATACCAAAATAATAGTGAATATTTTTTGACACAATGTAGATTAATCATCGCCGCTTAATATCGATGGCTTATACGCAAAAAAAGTTCCTTGATTGATGTGGAAAATGGTCAGCTAACGTGAATTGTATTCTATAGGCTTAGAAAAAGCGTCGATGATCGCTTGAAATGGTATTGTTATTGTAGCTCCTACAGCCTGCACGTATTTGTTAATTACATTTTTAGGCTAGTGACGTAATTGGAGCTTTGTTATGGCCACTTAGATCTTATTGTGTTGATTCCTGAAGCGTTCAGCTTCCAAGTTATATCTTCTTATTGACCAATTTGTGTTACATTTTCTTAATTGAAAGTACGAAATATGTACCTAAAATAAAATTTCTTTGGAATACGTTATTATCATAAAAAGGTTGACTATTATGTTCAAAAATATACTAAAAGGACTTTAAGGAAGATTATTTCAGTACTTATATATTTTTTTGGGTCAGGCTTATCTTTTTCATAGAAAACAGTTTACCTGCTGCTTCTAATGGAAGCGGTTAAGGGGTTTATAACTAAGCATTAGTGTTATTGTATTTTTCATTTTCGGTCACAAGTTTTGAATAAAAAAACTTTGTTTTAACAAAGCTAGCAAAATTTTAAAGAGTGTGCTTTAAATGACGTTCAAATCGTGTCTGCGACATCAGGGTGTTAATACATAATTATACATTATTACTTACTTCCATATTACCCCTTTAGAGTTGGAATCCACAAACATCTAGCAAGTACCTACACTTTACAAAGAACACACCCTGTAAGTTTCATGTCTCTAGGACCGCTGCGTTAATATATCAACAGTCTGCCAATAATTTAGCCAGTTTACCATTTTACATTATATAGATAGATGTACAACATTCATTTAAAGATATTAGTTAATAGGTTTAACGGTTTGTGTAACACGGGGTAAGTACTTTTAAATGTAGCATGCATACAATAGGTTCTCTCTGACCTTTCGTGAGTATCCGTGATGCTACGCTAAGTTGCCGTGCGTCGAAAATCGTGAGCGATGACTATCAGACAACCCCACTACGTCTTTACAGGAAACCGCACGAGTTTCAAAGTTCGCGAAATAAATAGGAGCATTAACACGTAATCGGGTTACTGAGTTAAGTTTTTATAACGAGCAGTAATAAGGCCAGACTCCGAGCTTGTGAATGGAAGTTGGGATATAAAACTTTTGGACTAATCAGAAAGTAAAAGAAGGATTCAAGTTAAACTTGTACCTAGGTCGTTAAAATTTGCTTTTGGGAATAATATGTGTTCTATTCTCTTTTTATTTGAGACTTACTTAGCTTGACACGTGCTTATGAAAATCGACGACTCTAAGGCCGTTTGTCCATCGCCGTCGTCACCGTCACATCACGAGAACTAGATGACAGCGTCGTAATAGCAGTTACCATCAAATGCAAGACATATTACATGTCAAGTTGTATATATGACAATAACTTTCACCCGCTGCTTCGTGGATGTCGAAATTTCCATTCCCTATTTTAATCCACTTAAGGTTGAAAGTTCCAATTTACATGTCTAAACTTGGAAAGAGACGATAATCATACCTAACTTTTAGACATGTAAATTACCATAGAAATAGTGTTACGGTTACTTCAGAACATACTTTCACGGGTTCAGATTGGATTCGGATCCGACGTAGCGCGAAAGTGCTCATACTCTTTACAAAGAATATACCCTTTTTTTTGGTGAGTGGGAAATCATCCAATGACTGCTTCCGTCCTGGGTGCGGCGGGAGGGCGCGTCAGACTTTAACTGACTAGAACCCACTCATGTTCCTTCGGTTGCCCTTTATGTTCTGGGGTCACGGTAACTATTATAAACATTCCGCAACCAAAGAACATACCCTCGGAGTATCGTTTGTCTCTGCGCTGTGTTATAGCATTAATAATAGTTGATGTATCAGCTACCAGTTAATTTACCATTTTTCCATCGGCTTCTGCCCACGACTTCACCCGTGTGGATGACGGAACTTTCATCCGCTGTTCTATCTCTTTGGGAATAAAACTTCCAAAAGTCCTTCCTTAGTGAATACCCTTCATAAAGAAGTACCCTCCAAGTTTCATGTCTCTAGGACCTGCAGTTTGGGCTGTGCTTTGATATAGCAGCATTCGGTCAATCAGTTTACCATTTTTATACTATAAAATTTAAAAAAAATCCGCAGTAGGTATAGCATTTGATTGCTGCGTACAACAAACGCGACACAAATCGCATTAGTCGTATGAATTAATAGTGACTATTTCATTAACTTTCATTACTGGTATGTTTAATTGAATTCAAGTTTATAATGGTCATTGAATGTTGTAAATAGTGTTCCAGTTTCGGTTTACTGTTACCCTGGTATAATGTTATCAGTTTTAATGATAATTGTAATAGTTATGTTCCCTTTTCTTGTAAGTTTATCGTTTCGTTTAAGTATTAACGTAATTTCCATGATACGGTCGTGCTATTTTGTTAATTCTGCTTAGTATTTTCGCGTACTTAAAGCCCACTTTACCTTATGATATCATGGAAGATCGTTATGTAATAGCTAGCGTTTTTGACTGATGTCTTATGAAAATAAAAAAACATCACCATCAGACCACTATTGCAAACTCCTCCAAAAGAAATCATTATAAAAGAAAAGGAAAATATCAAATATAATTTTATTATTTTGTTTTTAGTATTTTTTATAAAAGCGGCAACAGAAATACAGAATTTCTGAAAGTGTTAACCGTTTAGCTGTCGCGGTTCTTGAGATACAGCCTGGTAACAGACATATGGTCGGAAAGACAGCGAATTCCTAGTAATAGGGTCCCATTTTTACCCTTCAGGTACCGAACAAGGACGATGAATCAATAAAATAATACTAACAAAAAAAAGCATTATGGCGGATCAAACTCTTTATAAATAACGTAAAGTATAATTTACATCATTTGTTAAAGCTCAAATTTCATCATTACAAGATGAAATTCATTTGCGATTTTCTACCTCGAGTTGTAATTACAATTTGGGGCCGCGAATAAATTGTATTTTGTAAATGAATGTCGTTGCTTTGATCCTCAAGCGAAACGGAATTTTGTGTTATTAATTATTTTATTTGTTTTGGTTCACTGATCTGGAATCATTATCAACCTTATTTTGTATTTGTTTGAAGATTCGGGTGTTTTTCCCTATTCCCTAAAATGTATACAATTTGTGTATAAAGTAATAACAGCCTTTTATTGTGCCGTTTCCTGGAACAGCTGGTCTCTTCTCATACAGATAATGCTCGGGGCATTGATCATACGCTTGCCAAAGGCGTATTAGCAAAATTCTAATTAAAATTAATTGTAAGGTTTTTTCATGATATTTCTCGTAATTGAAATTATTCAGAATGTAATATCTAACACAATTGAAAAGGTCACATAAACACCGATTATACATATGTATATAATGCGATAAGGTATGTCTGTCTGACTATTACACTTTTATGACTAAAATACTGAACCGAGTTTGATAAAAATTGATGTGTAGTACACTTAAAGTTAAAGAAGCGATAAATAGGCTGGGTTTTAATCTGTGACGACGTTAATAAATCCGAATGTATGTAGTAGAGGTGCTAGAGAAATTTTATATAAGCGATTTTACGTATACTAAACTTTAAACTTTCGCATTGCATATTTATACTTCACCACTTATCGGGATTTAACGCGCACATACCTTTTATTTGCTTGACGTTTCGGCAGGGTTACACCTGCCATGGTCACAAGCAGACTGTCCGACGACACTACTCCGCCGATGAAGTAGATTGATCTTCATCTACCCTCGATGTTGATGAATGTCCACTATAAAACAAACCAACAAACACAAAAAAAAAACAAATAAAACAAACAATAAACAAATAAAAGGTATGTGCGCGTTAATTTCCGATAAGTGGTGAAGTATAAATTTTACGTAAGTTTGTCCCCAACAGAGTCACTACTATACTGAAAACACGGCTGTAATTACTACTACAGTCTCCAGTTTTATAAGTGAACACTTATATTAGATTTCTCTATGTATTACTTCTTCTTACTCAAATATTAGCTGGGAGTATCCTTGAATGAAAAAAAAAATACAGTTTTTTGATGTTTTATCAACACAGATTATTGATACCAATCGCTTAGACACAGACTAAGAAATATCCCTTAGCTGACTCAAACAATATGGTCGAGATGGCAAACAGCTGACACACATAATATTTTTCTCTACCCGAAATCAGCATACAAAGCCGAATATTGTTAGTAGAGCTAAAGAAATCGATTCACATTACGTCATATTACTTGACGTAACAGATATTGAAAATATGATACGTATCAGAAAACAATTGTTCCTATGTAATCTAAATAATGGAAGTTTCGGATTTTGGAATGGATTCCATGTAGGTAATTTAAAAAGTAATTTTATTCCACCATGGGTTTTGCTTATAAATTTATTAAAATGATGTTATGGCCGTGAAATTGTTTGACGGAAAAATAAAACACTAATATAAACTAACTTCTAGGTAAATGTCGAAAGTTTTTTTTTGTGAAACTTTATTCGTTTGTTTGGTATAACTTTATTCCGTTCTTCTGGTGCTTTTCCAAAGTGGTAGTTTGATGTTAAAGTGTTTATTTTTTTGTCACTTAGCAATATTTCTGATTATTGGTTTGACTAGCTTTTGCCCGCGGCTTCACTCGCGTTAAAAAGAGACAAAAAGTAACCTATGTTACTCTCCATCCCTTCAACTATCTCCACTTAAAAAATCACGTCAATTCGTCGCTCCGTTTTGCCGTGAAAGAAAGACAAACATACAGACAGACAGACAGACACACTTTCCTATTTATAATATTAGTATGGGTATTTAGAAGCGCAGAGCAAGATATTAAGGTGTTATGTTTATGTATTCAATTTCTGGCTGTCCCCGAGGTTTTATCCGCGTAGTTCCCGTACGGTTTTTGGAATAAAAACTATCCCATGTCCTTTCTCAAGCTATAGATCATCTCTGTATCAATTTCTTTCAAATCGGTTCAGTAATTTTGGCGTAAAATCGAAACAAGCGGTTGAACAGAGCTACCCTCGACCTAACATTAAGAGCCTGCTTCACATTCTTCTAATAAGTTCTGGTTTAAGTAACTAACAGATAATTTTATGCAAATTTTGTACAATAATAATCATTTCGTTGTTAAGTTTTCTCAAAAATACGCCAACTCATCACTTACGATTGAGTACAATATGATTAAGGGAAAATTATTTATGAACGAGAGACTTTTGTCTGAGAAATATTATGTACGATACCTATTTCTCAAAACAACGTTGGTGTATACTGTTTGTGTAGTATTATGGCCCCCATGTGGGTCATAGGACTGCATAAATATCATAAAATATATGGGGCCTATATTGCTAGCTCGACGAAAGCAAAGGAGTAAACTTCCACTTTTGTGAGGTACCAACACAGTTATTATAGCCGCAATGGAGCGCTGATGTGTTTTGGTTTGAAGGGCATTAGTCTCTGTTTAATTATAGGCATAAACGATATTTTGGCTTTTTCTCTGGGATCACATTCATCTTCAAATCGGTTTACGTGACAGAAACCGCTTAACATTTGGCAAAAAAAACGATTTGTTGTATAGAAGCTCTACTCTACTTGAATATTATTCTAATAAAAAAAATTAGTATTTGTTATCATGGTGGTGACAGACATACATTATTTTTAGTAGATTTTTAGTCTAATTATTATCAAGGTTCATGAGCTATGGCACAGCCTGGTGACAGATGTAGAGACAGACAGACGGGCAGCGGAGTTTTAGTAGTAGGGTCCCGTGTCGCCCTTTAAGTACAAAATAAAAAATAAAAGGCAAATGTGTCTATAAAAAAATCCAATTATTAATCCGAATTATTTGGTCCAAAAAACCGCATCAACGATTTATCTTAGCTGGAACAGTCGATAAGTGCCGCACGTCTTCGTCAACATTAAGACACCATTAGTGTCACTCGTCTTAATTGCCTTCACGTTTAGCGATTACAGAGGTACGCAGGCGATTATGATACTAATGTCCTTTTAAGTTCGAGAAGAGATATATCTATGGTATATTTTTATTTTATATTTTTTTGTGGTTTGTTTTCTTCGTTCTCGTGATCCAAACTAATATCATAAATGCGAAAGTAACTCTGTGTGTCTTTCTCTTCTTCACGCTTAAACCACTGAATCGATTTAAATAAATTTTGGTATAGATATAGCCTGGGACCCAAGAAAGAACATAGTATAGTTTTCATCCCGGAAATCCCCCGGGAATGGGAGTCGTAGGAACTCCCGTGGCTAGTGCTAGTGTTATTATAATGTAACATGTGTCATTATGCTCCATTTCAAAATGGGCAAAAAAATTGCTCGCTCCCAGGGGTCATAGCGAGCTGTTAAATGTGTTATTTTAATGCACAGGCTTTCTTGCTAAAGGTTTTCACCAAAATTCTTCCCGAAGGCTTTCGTGAAATAGTAACAAATATCCAGACATTCGTGCATGTGTATAAACTTTCACATTTATTCATTAGAAGGATTCTGTAAATATATCCTCATAAAAAGAAAAATAGTTTTCAATCCCATTTGATAAAGAAACAAACACGTTTAAACAAACAAAAAATCTTCAGCTTATTATACAATCGATTCGTTCAATCTGAATACTTAGGCGTGTTCCACACTTTGCCAGATGGGGAAAAAACAAAACTTAATGGTGCCTGTAAGCGCTGCCCTGCCGACCTGTCAGCATTCTTCCTAATCTTTACTAATGGACGTCGGATTTGTTTGTTTGGCATTTAGCTTTTCCTGAAAAAAAGTGGTTGCATTCGTTCAGGCGTGGATTACACGGGAAAAACTTGGAGGAGTTTTAGGGAGTCCGGTTAGGTAAATGACTAGAAAGAACACAATGTTTAGTGATCAATTGATTGGAAAATACTTTAAAATATTCATAATGTTGATATAGCATAATTGTTTGTTCTATGGCTAGGTGTAATTTATCTATAACTAGCTGTCCCCTGCGGTTTCACCAGCGTTATATCAGATTATTGGTTACTAAAAAAAGGAGATAAAAAGTATTCTATGTCCGTCCCCTGGTCCTAAGCTACCTCCCCACCAATTTTCAGCCAAATCGGTTCTGGCGTTCTTGAGTTATAAAATGTGTAACTAACACGACTTTCTTTTGTATAACTATAGATAATATGTATGTATTTATAAATTGTATACGTATGTTACATCAGTTGTCTCTATGGTTATCTGGTTACCATAGTACAAGCTCTTTGGTTGCCTAAGGGCATATCCCTTGTTTAGGGCAGTTACATAACTATTTTCTGCTCGCGACGTTGTCTGCTTTGAAGTCAAGTATAAGTACTACAAATTATATAGTAGAGGGGTTTGTACAATCTTATTAACTAGTGATGTAATGGTTATCGTTTGCCAAATTTTATGATTTAGGTCAACAAGAAGTATCCTAGTAGAGTTTGATTTCAAAAACGGCCGATTTTTAAATGGTGAAAGGTACAATCAGGCAGCAAGGTTAATATTTTAATGTATTTTCTGTCATAAATTAACCCACGTGACTTATAAACTTATCAGTTGTATAGTGAACTGGGAGATTTTCGACATTCGACTGAATTTCTATCGAATGACGACTAGAAAAGACTTCTAGTTTTTATAAATCATGACACATTATTGAAATTTCAAACTAAATGATTACCAAATGTTCTTGCCTATCTGTGATTAGATCTAAAACATTACGTGTCCCTAAACTATTAAAATAAATGACTTTAAAACAAACGTTCCATACTTAATAGCATTTTAAACTCACCATGATTAAATCTTTACGTCCATTGTCATTGTATATTTGACAAATGGCGTCCCTCTAAAAGACATATTTAGAGACGTAATCCGAAAAAAAACTTTAGTTACTGGGTTGATGGGTAGAAAATGCCTAGGGCATGTACATTTGTGCATAAAGTTTAAATAGATAAATAGATTACCAACGTAATTATTGGAACCAGAAAACTGAAGTGGCATTAGACTGGTCACATATGGCGCAGAACTGTACTGTATGATAGCCTTTTACTTTCAAAAACGTATTTTAATGGCTTAATTTAAATAAATGTTTTGACTTTGTCTTTGACATAAAAGTTGTTCTTAAAAAATGAACAGGCAACTTGCCATCCATCACACACAAACAAATTTTTAGTTAATTGCTCTAATCATTATTATGGTATCAAAACCAAAGTTTAATTACCGTAGAAATGGTACCATAACATTCTTGGGACACGTCAAGGTACCAAAAATACACAAAACAAAGCCCCAAAATAAAATACAGACCATTATCTATTACAATTTCTAAAGACAATACTATAATTTTTCATAACAATAAATCATAATCAAAGGGTCTTTTAATTTCCAATCAAATACGTAGCTAACATCTTGTTAATGACTTTTTTCCGTGCCCAAAAGTCGTCAGATTTGACTGTTTTAGTTATTTTTTTACGTAAAATATTGGTAGCTCAAGTTGAATATAATAAGTCTATAGAATATTGAAAAGCGTATCGCTTTAATCGATGTAGTGATTATATTTTATGACTTCCTGGTATTTACGTTTGAATTTTAAATGTGTGACGACGTTGTTTTATTGATAGACAAAAAATAAAACAATGTATGTTAGAGTCGGATTCGGGATAGTAATTAAGATTAGTGATAATAGTAACTATGTAATTGACTAGCGTTCAAAGTATTAGTAAACGAGTATAATACGATGGGATTGTTATCGTCATTTTCATGTACAAAAGTCTTAATATCAAGCTAGCTGTCCTGTCCCATAGGGTTTTGGGGATAAAAACTACCCTATGGCCTTTCTCAGTCTAAGGACTATCACCGGACCCAATTTCATTTAAATCGATTTAGTAGTGTTAGCGTGAAAGCGAGAAATTTGTCGTTTTAGTATAGATCAACTGTGTTCAACAAGCTACCCTCAAAATAGGCACGAAATTTAACTTTTTCAGTAATTTACATCGTCGATATATTCAATCGCGTAAACTGTTTGTTACATTAATAAATAATGCAGTTGACAACCAGTTAACAACAGATCCAGTCAATAACATTGTTTGCTCTGTAATTTTGATATTTTAGAGCATTGAGCACGATTCGTTAGGATGATCGAAATTAAATTAAGGGTAACAAATAGCTCATATACGTTTGTTATGGCTGTAATTATTATTCTGTAATCTCTACATAATTAATCTATCTATAGTTAGTTGCAGGGCAACTAGAATCACTTTTGTAAATGACGTTTCAAAGTGCCTTTTTTTTGGTCTAATGGAAATTAACGATTTGACTTTGACTTTATATTTGACGCAGAGCCTAAATCGCTTGTCATAGACAAGAAGAACAAGAAACTTGAAGTGTAAGTAATTTTGATTTGTTTGTTCTAGTATTTGATGAAAGTGCGTTTCATCATACACTTAATATGACTACTGTGAATACGAACAATCTGCACATCACATCTTATGGGAGTGTGTTCTTTGGCAGAATGAGCGCAATATAATGTTGGATAGTATACAGGTTACATCTGGTGTCGTTTACTATGCGGACCTTGTGGAAACTAAAACCAATTTCCGTGCGTTCAAGCGCTTTTGCCATACCTATTATTGGAGTCAATTGTAACAGCTCACAGTTTTAGGACCCAGTAATTTTACTACAAACTGTATTCCGTGGTGCTAGACAGTCTGGGCTTCTCCCAGTTGTGATTGCCCCTTTGTGCCTATTGGCCTAGTTCTGTTCTGTCTCCTGCTTGTTATGGAGGGAAGTGGAAATATTTATTTTTCTTACTCCTCCGCAGTTCTTTCTGATTAATTTCGTTGCGGGATCCAAGACAGTTGAATCGTTTCTCCGGGACTCGTCGAGCTTCATTGCTTTGGCGCTTTTCTGGCGGACTCCACTGTTGATTCTGGCTTCCAGGAGTTGCAGTGGTTGGGAACAGTGTGGTGGGATTGTCCCATAAAAAAAAAGACGGGTTGCACTCCGGGAGTGCCGGCAAAAGTGTAAACTTGATTATAGCTGTCTACTATCCATCCCTCCTACGCTTTATCGATCAGGTCACGTGTCCTGACGCGAGTTTAAGATTTTGTACCCATTACAGAAAAAGTGCTCATCGCCGCTAAAGAAGTTTTCACTTCAAAAAACCGACCGCCCTCGTCCACGGTCTATGTAAACACGATTATCTCAAAAACTACGTAATGGATTTACTATTTTTTCAAGATGTTGTTCATTATCAATTAAATGTACAATTATTAAATAGCTGTGGAACTTTATTTGTTTAAGCGCACAAATCTTTACTGATAAGCTGAATTTTTTTTCTAGGAATATAACATCATGCCGCGGCGCGACTGATCGGAGTGGAGCAGAAACCAAAGACACGGTAAATTGCTAGTGACAAAATCAGGTAAATATTATATTGTTTCAAAGAATATACTTAATTCTAACCAATGATCTAAGTCTCGAATGAGAAAAACATTAATATATTTAATTTTATAATATTCAAATCACTAACGCGTTTCATCATAATTCATGTCGTAGATTTGATTCATATTAAGTGTATGATGAAACGCACTTTCATCAAATACTAGAACAAACAAATCAAAATTAAATAAATAAAAAAAATATCGCGATCCATTGGTCATGCCGTAACATAAAATAACTTTACTGATTTCATTTAACAAAAAAAAAAATAAAGGAAATTGCCCAAACATTCGAAAAAGTTCATAAAACTTAACGACAATTTTAACAGGTTAAACCGCAGGAAAATCCAGTTTAATATAAACATTCAACGAAGAACAAATCAAATACCAGTTACATATGCTATAACAATTCATAATCTATCAAAATCATAATAGTCGACTATCGAATCTTTATTAGAAGCAATATAAACTTTATTGTTTGTGCGCTTGTGAACAATCGTATCCAGGCCATTACATTCGAGTAGACTACGCATTAATGTCATGCTAACCCAATATTATCGATAGATTTAGATGTGGGCCTTGAAATACGCGATAACGTTTAAGTTATGGGTATTGTAAACACTGATTTAGTGGTTTTAGACCTTATTTTAAGTATATTTGTGATCGTTTTTGTGTGTTCATTCTTTATCTAGCTGCTTTCCGCGATTTCACCCGCACCTGCTCCCGTCGGTTGTAGGGTGTTGTTACTTAATCACACCTTTCTCGAAGAATAGGCTGTTCATCACAAATTTTTTTTTTTTATTGAAACCAGTACTTCCTGAGATTAGCACATTTTACCAAACAATCAAATCTTCAGCTTTATAATGTTATACCTTTAAGAAGACTTTTGACTATAGACTGCTGGACATATAGGCCTCTCCATTCACAAGCCATTTTTCTTAACAACTGAGAAAAGGGTTTTCCTTATGTTCAATAATATGTGCGCAGTTTGGGATAATTATTGTCACATACTTTAGTGAATTCATGTAAGTAAGGTCATGTTAAAGAAGACGACAGAAAAACAAAAGTATTGATCAGCGTTCGATAGAGTTCACGATCAAATAGACAAGGAAAGCACGGGCATCGATCAAGAGACTTACTTAGGCAATTCACTTATGAATTCGGTCTTTTATTTATTAAATAATTCATTATTAATATAAGTCCACGTACATACAATCACGCTACAACCCACGAAAGAAGGGCAGTAAACAAAAATGAATACGGCTGACGCCGCGGTTATACGACGTAGGTCTGTAATTAAAATAATGTATGAAAAATTTTGAGGCATTGTTCTACTAATAAAAGTACGTTAAATAGGAAGTGTGTTTAGATTATTCCGGCGTGTTCATAGCACAATAATTGCCGCAATATACTTCTATAATAAAATTAAATTTCCTTTAAAAACTGCAATAACCCCTTTACTAAACAAGACCATTAAATAACTGAATACAAATATGAGATTCGATACTAAAAACTTACTTAAACCAACCCCAGCTGTGGTTAAAACGATCTACATTTGAATAATTCTAAAAGAAAATGCTGGCACACTGAACCGTAAATTTAAAAATATTACAAGCGTGTTTTTATTTCATAAAAGTTTTTAGCTTGACTGCTCCGTTCGCTGCACTCGTGGCCACAACCTAGTTGGTTGAAAACATTGTACTATAGTCGTAATTTTTTACCAGTTAACTTGTGTGGTAGTGGTTGCAATTAGCGTCCGTTGGTTTAGTTGTTGTTGAGACACAATACAAAATACTTAATAATATGCGAGTTGAGAAAAAAAGTTAGAAGACTAATTGATAGAATAGGTAGGAATAAATGAGAAAATAAAACTTGATAACAGGCACAATGCACAAAGTGCGACGGTCTTAATACTTTTATCACTTCTTTATTTTAAACTAGCTACCCCCGCAATTTTACCTGCGCAGTTCCCGCTCTCATAGGAATTTTGGGATAAAAACTATCCTATGTCTATTCTAATATCTTTGGCTATTTTTGTAAAAAAAATATATTTAAATCGGTTTAGTAATTTGGGCGTGAAAGCGAATAGACAGAGTTACTTTTGCATTTATGGTATTAGGACTGTGGTATTAGTATAGATTCCTAACACCATTCGTAAAAAGTACTAGCTTTGACCGCAATGAGGTATTTATGTGTCTCATCTGCACATTGGTCTATATACATATCACTTTCTTTCACCCGATTAAAAAATAAACTATAGATACATTATCTTTAATAAATTCATTTTTAATACACATTTTCTTTAATCGGGAAAAAGTCCCAATTCCAAAAGATTATTAATAAAAAGCAGAATTTCTAGTAGAGTATTAACGAAAAATCCTTTATGCCAAATACAGAAATGAACTTTTGGCTCGTAGCCATTTTTATTATCCTATGCGGGAGGTAAAAAATTCAGTCGATCCAGACTAAAACCCGTAGTGAAGAATGCTATCAAATATGGCAGGAATTATTAATTAAAACAGAATTTTTAATAGAATAACTCTTTAGCCGCTTTTGTCAGGATTACTCGCTATCGACAGACTATTTTATCCCCTTCCTTTTTAAAACGAAGCCGAAAAGGATAATAAATAAGTGATTTTATTTTTGCACATTGAGTCTAAATAAATAAATCGATTCGTGTGACCTTTGTCAAGAAAAAATAACATTCATACAATCACGCTCACACACTTTTGCTTTTATAGATTTTTTTATACTGCTAAGATAGTGAAAAAGGATATGACCCGCCTAATAGTAAGCGTCATAAAAGCCCATGGACGCGTGGGACACCAATGTGGTTAGACAAGTGGTATTGTAGAACAGATCGTAGCATGAGTAGCACAGAGTTCAATATGAAATATCAAATTACTTAGCATAAGCTTATGACTATTCTTGTCTACCATCCATTCTACAATCCCACTTGCCTAGCTAAAATATCACACGTGTCTCGCCGACCCTTTAATATACCTATTCACTCTATTTAAGAAGTATGCCTTGACACAAGTCCTTAGGGAAAACCGTAACAAGAAACTCATTCTACAATTCAAAGAGAAAGTTCCGTTAGAATCGTGAGTAAGAATTAAAACGAATAAATAAATATGTTCATTTTCAGTAACTTCACAACACTGTAAATGACACAAAATAAAGGCCATTACATTATCTAATAAGAACTCTTTACAAACATTTAATGATTAAAGAGTGTTTTCAAACTCGGCCTATTTATCAAGTAATTCTTACTTTATACCCTTACAAATTATGGCTACAATAAATAAAACCGCTGTACAATCAAAGTTTAATTTCCGATACCGTTTGGAAAGTTCTAGAACCATAAACTGGGGTAGCTCAGAAATATTTTCTCGAAAACCGTTAGGTTCGTGACTACGTTAATATCGTCGGTGCAGTCGAGGCTTTACATCAAATTGTATTATTCTAGTTTATTTTCTTTCATGCTATCTTTGTGCAAGTTTTGTTCTTGATTACCTGCGATTAAAATAATGTTTAAAATGATTCTAGTTATTTTCCAAGACAAGAAAGAGGGAAGGCTAGAAAAAAGTTGCTTAACAAACATAGCAAAAAGATTCGTTGGAATGAATCATTTCTTATTTTAGTCAGTTGAAAACTAACGCATTTTATGAATCCAGAAAAGTGAAATCGAGAAACATGCAATATTGAGAAAAATCAATGAATTAGTAGATATATATAAATATAGCTAAAAATGAGTTGCTAAATGTGTTAATGCGTTCCTCGCTAACAACATACAAATCTGATCAGTGGTTTTCGAATATATCACGGAAAGACATCCAGATAGACGCGGCGAGAGACTCTGTTTTATATTAATGTTAGGCATTAAACCTTTACACCCAAGGTCACAAGCCACCTCCATATGACCTCCACCATGTCACCGACTTCCAAATTAATACAACTACCTTAATAAAACGTATTAAATAAACACTACATACATCGTAAATTACTATTTAGAGGCTAAAAGCCTAACCACACGACGAACATGTCACTTAAGGTTACATTCAAATAATAGAAAGTGACAGACTTGACCTCTGACATTAAAACTTTCGTGACCCCTGTCGTCACAATCAATCACTTAAGTGCTTTGAATATCAGTTCTAAGAAGCCCACCATGTAGTTGAATAATTTAGTATATAACTTGTTCATGTAATTCTCTTGATAATTCTGAACTGTCGTTGTGTTAGGTAATGAAGATTGTTTAATTAAAAATAATTGTCTTTAACAATGATGTTGTCATATTTTTAAGTTTTTCACAACATTTGCGTGTAATGGCAAAATGTTCCTGTTGTATAGACCCAAGGTTTACGATCCCGTTTCAGAAGAAAGCATAACCATGCCGCTGTATTACTAAATCTTTAATGTTTGTCTGTGTGTTAGTCTTTTACGCGGAATTGTTTTCTAAATCGACTATACTTAACGATAATAAATTTATATGTCAGGCCAAACGAGTTGAACACTTCTGTGATCGAAAAGTGTTTGCTTTTGAGTTTTTTCCTTTAAATTACTAACTAATATCTATCCGTACACAAATATCTCTTCTTCATATTTTTATACTTCATCTATAATGATATTTATTAACCTAGGTATGTACAGTTCATTATGATTTCAATATTTTTATTATCTACTGGTGACTATTATGATAATACTTGTCGTATATTCCTCATTACTGCATTTTGTTTTTGTTTTACAACCATTCTGTTATATAAAGCTTATAAAATAATCTAGTCTCAGTACTAAGTAAAATTACCATACTCGTATTAAGACAAATATGTATAAAATCATTATTTTAATTTTAATTTTTTTGTAACCTAAAAGGGGCAATAAAGTCACATGTCTATATGTGGCTATAGTTTTACCGGCACTCATTCGTAGAAACGAAAACACAAAATATGACGGTACTTCACACGGACCGCAACAAGAGGTCGGGGTCTGTGTGCAGACGCAATCAAACCAAGATTAACTGGGAAATCTCTGATAAATCTCTTGGTTTAATTTACTGACCAAATCCAACAAGCCGGGCTTTTAATTTATCGCCACTAGCCATAGGTATAGTAGGCAGAGTACCTTTGCCAATTAACTGTAGTTCTTCTATTTTTACCTGTCTACAGCTAAGTCAAGAGGATAATATTAGCCGGCTATTTTTGTTTTTAGCGACCGACCACACCGCCTTAGGGGAATGAGCCAATACCTTCTTTAAGTCAATTAGTAAAAAATCCACCAATAGAATATCTCGAGCGGAGATTTTATGCAATTCTATTGGTGGAATTTTGACTTGGTCACCGGTCCGCTGCTTCGTTCCGGTTCTTTGGATAGGCAACTTGATGGTCGACAACGCAACAACGACTTCCATGGCGGTACGGGTTTCTGTGGGCAGTGTATTATCTCCAAGACTTGATTGCTCTATAGTCCCCCTCGCAAATAAAAAACAGTGCATAGTAACAATCCAACCGCACATAATTTATTTCTTAATAATAAAACTTAACATAACCTATTAAAACTTGTGTTTTTCATGCTCTAATAGTTTTCATAGTGACATAGAGATATGATGATGATAAATTATACGTAAATGTGTATATGATATACATGTTTTGCCTCATTTGAGATGACATGGGCATGACCACAAATGACAAAATTAACTAAACCATGTTTATAGAAACTACATGAAATATTCGTCAAGAACGGGCCACGACCACGACTTTCACCCACAGTAAAGTTATATTATCAAAATGCATGAAAAATTAATGATTTTGGTCACGAACGCTTTCCGCTGAAAGCGGTCGTCATAGTGATGAATAATGAATTTCTGTTGAAATTAAATATTGTATATAAGTTCTTTTTTTTGGTATCAACGATGAGTTTATTGCGAATTGGTCAAGGGCGCCACGGACTTGTGTAATAATAATTGGTAATTGGATATTTAGAAGCGTAGTGCAAATAGTAATGTATTCTAGATTTGTGCTATAATTTGGAATCATTATTGGTCAAAAATGAATTTGTGTTGAAACAAATAATAGTTTAAAGAAAATGAGTATTGAATATTTCTTCAAAGCTATTGCGCGTATGTGATTTTACTACTTATATAAGGCAATTTTATATAACAAAAAAATTGTTGGGGTATTTTAATGGCAAATTGGGGTCAAAAAACGTGCGCAAACCATATCAACTCTTTTACAAGTTGTTAGTCAAACAAATCAAGAAACTGAATATCTTAATAATATCTTGGGACACCTCACACGAAGCTATTTGATTCCAAACTAAGCAGAGCTTGTACTATGGTAACCAGACAACTGAAAAACAACACTTATATATTAATTTACAAATGCATACTTATTAGACAAATTACACCCAGACACAGAACAAACAATCATGTTTACTGTCACTCAAACTTTGTTCAGGGTGGGAATCGAACCCACGACCTCCGGTTTAGTAGTCAGGGTCACTAACAACTAGACCAACAAGCCCGTCGAATCAATCACCGTTTGATTAAAAAGTTGGTTACTATAAATCAAAGATAAGCGTGGGCTATCTCTTACCTTCATAAAAATCCTATCCTATCCTACTTCCTATCCTACTCCTACTAATATTATAAATGCGAAAGTTTGTGAGGTTGGATGTATGTGTGTGTGTATGTATGTTTGTTACTCTTTCACGAAAAAACTACTGGACGGATTTGGATGAAACTTTACAGTAATTTAGGTTATTTATCTGAGTAACACATAGGCTACAATTTATAATGATTTTATGTAATTTTGATCATAATGAAACGATAAGTGTCAATTAAGTCGGAAAAAAATCTTCCATCTGAGAGCTATCTTGGCGTGCGCTGCCTAAACCAATGGAGTTACATAAAAATGATGTACCGCAGGATTGTTTGTCTTAAATAGATCTAAATAAAAGTCCGCGATAGCATATATCTACCTCTTATGTGCAAGCCAGTACGACCAAAATTGTGAACCATAAATTTAATTTAATTTGATACTATTTTACAATGCACATATTAGTACATAATTATCAAACTCTTATCAAAATGAATACATTTCTCACATTAAGTATATAATGAAGATAAACTTTGTCTTTCACACTAAGTAATTTGGCAGAATAGTTTAAAAGTTATCGCGATATGATTGACTTGAACGGAGCGCTTAATGGCAAGCAACAGAACATCCACGATGAAAGTTGGCTATGTGAAAGAACAAAGAACTATACCAGAACCAAGAAATGAGCCAGTTGCGAAAATCAATAAAATTATCTTGGGCCAAGTAACCAGTGATGAAACAACCCAACTCCATCCATCGACACAGTCATGTCATTTGAAGACTGTACGGGCTACCCCGGGGAGTTTCATAACTCTTTAGAGCTATCCGGGGTGCCATCACATAAGCTTGAATTAACCTTTCAACGACCAACCGACAGCCGGCTGTCGGGCTACTATTGTCTTTCTATTGTGTCACAAATAACGTGTGTTCTAAGGATTAAAAGTCGGTAGACCCGTTTTGTGCGCAACTTGGACGCCCCGAGACTATGTAATGGCACTAGATTGCGAGTCATTGAACTAGGCACCAATTGTAACTGGAGAAGCTAAGGGTGAAAATGTTCCTATTTCACGCATCCCAATAATACCCAATAACTTACCCTTTAATTTCAAATGTTTACAGTTCCCACTTAAAGTTGCATTTTCTATGACTATAAATAAATCGCAAAGGCAAACTTTGAAGGTAGCGGGGATACATTTAGGCACAGGCACGCCCTGTTTTTCCCATGCTCACATGTATCTAAATCCCAAAATCTAGGTATATATTTAAGCTGAATAAAAAAATAAATAACATAGTATACGGGAGTATATTGCAGTAAAAACACAGATAATTTAACACAGATGTTCACCTATTCCAATTACATACATATTAATTATTTACTTATTACAAAATCTATTAACAAAACCGCATCAAAATCCGTTCCGTAGTTTTAAAAAATTAAGCTTACATAGGGGCAAAGAAAGCTACTTTGTATTATACTATGTAGTGATTAAATGCAAGTAACATTGGACCGACCTGTTTATTAGTCAGTGTTTAGTAATCCGTTTGTGCTGGATAGGATAATCTCAAGCCCGGGGAAGAACATGGGGCTACTTTTTATAAGCACACCATACAGGTAAAGATTGATGAAGAAACCACTGGTCTTAGCATTTTGAAGTTTGCAGAGTTCTATTATAGCTTAAAATTTAAAATAATAAGCACTTAGAAAGGAATTCAGATAATTCCACCCTCAAGAGATTCCCTCTAAATATTCAAGTATAGGAGTTCAAAGATTGTATTGAAACTAATTTTGAAGTTAGAAATCTGGGATGTACGATGTGAAGTTACATAAAAAAAATATAAGTATTAAAAAAAAAAGGCTACGTAAATTAATGTGGCAGACCAAATTCTACGCGAGCGAAGCCGCGGGCAAAAGCTAGTATATTTATATAAAAGAAAGTCGTATTAGTTACACATATTTTTATAACTCAATAAAGCCAAAACCGATTTGGCTAAAAATTGGTGGGGAGGTAGCTTAAGACCGGGGGACGGACATAGAATACTTTTTATCTTATTTTTTAGTAACCAATAATCTGATATAACGCGTGTGAAACCGCGGCGGTCAGCTAGTTCTTATTAAAAATGGCACACTAACGTATACACACATAACATAACATGGCAATGACACAATACCAGCATACATTACAGAGCACCACATATCGTTGTTTGTAAGGTTCACCACCATTTTTACCGCATAGTAAATTCTTACTGTGTCACTTGCGCTTTAGTATCTCGTATTTTTACATAAAATTTTTAACGGTTGTGTGCAAGCAACTATGTTTTTTGCTATAGAAACGTACGTTTGGAACGAGCAACACGATTGTACTTTTGACTGACTATAAACTTAAAAAATTGGTAATTAAGAGTTTATAGTTTAAGAATTTATCATCAGTTGTGTTTATAAAAAAAAATCAAAGGGTGAATTCCAAAAATGTCTTACTAGGACTCCTTCTTCTCATTCCTGCCCTTATCCCATTTTACTTGGGGTCGGCGCAACATGTCTTTTTCTTCCATACCAACTCTTTTATTTGATTATCATTGGTGTACAAGTACAGACACACACACGCCCTAATCTAAAACAACTATTTAAATATTTGTTTTAGGAAACGAAGCCACGACACTCGCATAGCAAATAGTCTACCACCACGTCAAAATAACCTCTTAATAAATCAAGGATAATCTCACCAAAAGTTACCATAAATATATAAAAGTTTTCCCTTTTTATTATATTTTTTTACCGTAATATACAAAAAAAAAAAAAACTATTAGGCCGTTAAGTAAGTGTACCGCCAAAAGAATTTCAATCTTATCCTGAATACATTACTTAGTGAAAGTCAAACGGGATTAGTTTAACTTCAATTCGAAACCCCAAGATTGGAAAGTTTATAAAGTCAATTTAGGTAAATGGATCACTTGGTGTTCTTCATACCATAAGTAAAGGTAGATAGTGTGCCAATATTTATGTACTAGCTGCTGTTCGCGGTTTCACCCGCGTTACGTTAGGTTTTTGGTTACTGCCTCGCTCCCGTGGGACATAGCGTGGTATTATATAGCCTATAGCACTCAGGAATAATGCAGCTTTCTGCCAGTAAAAAAATTTTAGAATTGGGTCATACAAACTTTCAAATTTTGGAGTTGCTACATACAAACTTTCAAATTTTACCTATTTATAATATTAGTATAGATTTGGATACATTGATGGTAAACTGTAGGCAATGTTTACTGCTTTATCTAGGACCAAACCGTCTAAAAGCTTTTCTTTTTAATCCTCCGAACACTCGTGATTTGAGACACAATAGTAAAACAATAGCAGCCCGACAGCCGGCTGTCGGTTGCTCGTTAAAAGGTTAAACCTCTGTTGGTTTATTGTGTTAAACTAGCTTTTTTCTTGCTTCTTTTCTGACTTCACTTGCGTGCTTGTTGCAAACTGATGTACAATTATATAAACTTCTAACTCTCTCTCTCTCTCTTTTGGGTTAGAAGTTTCAACAATCACATCTTTGTCTATACTAATATTATAAAGAGGTAAAATTTGTAAGTTTGTAGGTTTGTAAGTTTGTATGTAGGGGGTAATCTCTGGAACTACTGGTTCCATTTGGAAAATTCTTTCAGTGTTACATAGCCCATTTATCGAGGAATGCTAAAGGCTATAAATCATCACGCTACGTCCCACGGGAGCGGAGCAGTAACGAAAAATGCGGGTGTAACCGCAGGGGACAGCTAGTATCTAATAATTACTCTTTACAAAGAACATAATTTTAATTTTAATACTCGTAAGAATCTCTCAGGTTTAAACGGTTCAGTTTGACAAGTATTATTTCTCAATAATTAAACTAAACATAACCTATTAAAACTTATTTTATTCATGCTCTAATAGTTTCCCTACCATAGGGTAGGGAAACTATTAGGTCATGGATAGCCATGACCTAATTAAGCAGTTTATTTTACTCGGAACTTTCTAAGGTATACTTAGTCTGTTACTTTAAAATATAAGGTAATATTTTAACCATTAATAATACACCTTCTGTGAAAAATTCAAGTATTTTTTTTATCCTATACACTTTTTTAATAAATCAGCCTATTGAATATTTATGACAGGCATATTCCGAAAGTATCGGATATCTAAATAAACGGTAGATTTTACTTGTTTAAGAAGATAAACTTGGTGGAGATACTCTCTATACTAATGCCGTTACTAATAATAACTGTGTAAAGTTATGTCATGAATAAAGCTTGTGTAACCATACATTTTTTGACGTATAAACCTGTCATAATTTTATGCAGCGATTATTAGTAAGACGCTAATGTTATAATAATGTTTAAGAGGTTCTTTGTTTGGTTGAAAGTGTCAATCAACAAATTATTTGGTCCAATTCGAAAAAAAAAATGTGTTCGCCTATTTATTGAGGAAGTTTATCAGCTTATGTAACATTACGCTACGACCAACGAGAGCGGAAGACAGCTAGCCCTTATCATAAAACAATCTTCTCAGCATCTGTCTCTCTGTTTGTGATCTAAAACTAAAAACCATTAAACAGATTTCCATTTAACTTTAAGAGTAAATCAAGAAAAAAATTTCGGTGTGCAGTATATATAATAGCATGTTATAAAATGGATGAGCCATGAATTTTTAAGATTTGTAACACCCGTGCATCGCTTGGGGACGCTAGCATATTAATAATTATAAGTCGGCTAAAGATTCGCAAAAGTTAATGTAGTAGCTACACACGCACATGCACACACACACACACACACATAAAAACGGACCATGACAAGTATCTATGTACCTGTGTTATAGCAGAGAACTATCTTCACGCTCAAAGTCCAATAAGTCGACGATTCGACTTGACAGGAGAGAAATCAGGTGCAAAATCAACTGTTATACGAGTACGTGCTTTCCAAAGCACTGGAAATTCACATCTCTACTTCGAACCTCAGACCTACTGAGAAACCAATCAAAAACCTAATAATACTTCACCCGACTTGGGAATCGAACCTAAGAACTCAGAATTAGAAGTCGATGCCAGATTCAACTAGAGCAACGGGCCTTTAAACCTTCCAAGACACGTGATTCGAGATACTATAGAAAGACAATAGCAGCCCGACAGCCGGCTGTTGCTTGGTCGTTGAAAGGTTAAGGCGTTGTTCTAATAGAACGCAAATACGCGATGATCGCGCGAGTAAGCGATGCGACCATCGCGTATTTGCGCGATTCCAAATACTAGGTGTCCCAATAAACCGTGAATCCGCGATCATCGCGCGGGTAAGTAATAGGCGAGACGACAAAAAAAAAGTAATTAGTCCGTCGGATACATTATCAAAAAGTTTTAGACACGTATTTTTTCTTTTTTCTCGTAAACGAAGAATGTCGACGATACAGTGCGTTGAACTTGCGCATGACGTCACGATCTGATACAGTTTTTGCAGGAGAGTGACGTCAAAACCCCCCACTCCGGAACTTTGTTGCTCTTTATCTTTGTATTTTTTTATTAATTTGATCAAGCAAAAAATACGTGTCCCGTATTTTCAGCCGATCTATCAGACGGACTAAACAGAATGTCATATTTTTAATGCTGTCGTCATCCCTATTATTTTATAGTGGCGCGATTGGATCGCGCGAATGTCAATAAGGACACGTATACAAAACCCATATGAATGATTGCGCATTCGTACGAAAAGAGTTCGTGCGAAGTGCGAACTCCGTATTCGCGTTCTATTAGGACAACGCCTAACCAATACAAATTTCACGACCCAAAATCACAAAACGGCTGGGCACACACGAAACCCCTAACAAAACATCCCTTTGTGACCCAAGAGCTGAACAGTCGAATCGAATTCATGATGTAAATGACAAATACATATTCCTATGTAAATTATCAGTTTAGAATACAAACAGTGTAGAACCTACTCAATAATTGATTGGCTACGTAACTTGATGCCTTAGGGAGGTACCAACTTGGGTCAAGGACACGCGATCGAAAATCATTTAGGTTGGCGTTTGAATAAGTAGTTTGTTGAAAATTAGCTCTGAAAATGTAGGGATTGATATTTTGTTTTGTTTTTGGGCTTTCTAGCGGATCCTGTTAAAATGTTCTACGAGCAATATCGGTGACGTAAATTTTTTGGCAAATGACTTAATCTAGTATAATTTATCCATATTCTGCACATTACCCTGTTTAGTGCACGCTGTGCGACCTTGAACTCAAATTTCTTCACAATATGGTTTAAATCCACTAAGAATCCTGAAAAAGATATCCATTTGAAAATTTTAAAACTTTGGAGACAGTGTAACGTAGGCAATGTGCTGTCTAATCTATATTCTTCTCATACATTCCATAAGCTCAAATACATTCTGTCCATAAATAAACAAAAAAAAATTGCATGAAGAAGTGCTTCAATCGGTTAAAGACTACAACACTAACTATGTGAAGAATGATGTCTTTTTAATATTGTCAAAATTTACAATACGATCTGAATGAGTTGTTTGCTACAATGTCTGTCTCACACAAAGATAAAGTTTTTAAGGCGGAAGTTCTCGCATTGTTGGAAGAAAGAAACTATCTGACAAATAGCGGTAATTAAGCACTGTAACGAATAAACTATGTTAATAAGACAAATATTACTTTTTTGTGTTATGTGAATCTTTAATTCTCAATTTTCCAGTATTTATGCATGAAAATAGTGGTAATATTTTATTATGTTCTTCTTTATGTAGAGAAGTCTTGTAATATGGTTAAAATAATATAAAAATGACGGACTTGTGGGGTGCGGGTTCCATACAAAAGCAGACGTAGTAACGTAACAGCAAATTAGTAACGTACTGTTTTCCATTTTGTTTTTATATACTTGTGGTTTAAAACTTTGCTTCACACCAATTTTCATAATTCTTGGGTCATTGGAGCGTTTGCGTTGAGTTGAAAGTATGAAAATTACATTCACCGTTTCAAGGGATTTTACACCAAATTAATAGATATTAATTTCAAATAGTTATTTCCATCCGTTCAAGAGAGATTTAAAGGAGTTTGTTGTACCTTCAGGGTAAATTGCTAGAGAAAACTAAAAAAAGAAAATCAAACACCAAATAAATAGCCTTCAAAGCTACATTCCTCTCACTCATGCTACACACATCAGCCAGTCATTAAGCGACTACTAGCCTTTTAAGCAGAAAAGCTTTCAGATCTTTCTCTTAAGCAAAAAGGAGAAAAAAATCTTGGAAAAAAGAGGAATGTTCTAAAAAAAGTATCACAATGTTTCGTTAGATAATGTAATTCCGTGCGAAGATGTTGATAGAAGAAAATGTGCGAGTACTTATGTTGGTTAAATTCTTGGTTCCCTTTCTGGGGCGGATATTAAGGGGAGTGTAAGAACTCAGCTAAGTGCCAGGCCACACGGTGCGGCAACGCCACCACATTACTCCGCACCGCACTAGCGGCCACACGAGCAGTGCGGCGTCGCTGCGGCACCGTATGATATACGCATAGCACTTTTTCCTTTTCCGTATAAACAACTGAGCGGCGCCGCTGCGGCAACGCACTGCTTGCAAACCTCCCCGCCTCGTCTGCCTCGCGCCGTTGTCCGATGCGCCTGCAGTGCGGCGCCGGAGCGGTGCCGGACGTACCGTTGCGGCACCGCTCAGCCGCCGCGCCGGAGCCGCACCGCACTGTGTGGCCTGGCCCTTAGTTCGTAAGTAAGGAAATGTAATGAGAGAGATGGTGTTTGCATTATTGCACGTGTGTTTTTATTGAATACAAGCTGTCCCCTGCTGTTTCACCCGCATTTTTCGTTACTGCTCCACTCCCGTGGGTCGTAGCGTGATGGCATATAGCTTATAGCATTCATCGATAAATGGGCTATCTAACACTTAAAGAATATTTCGAATCGGACCAGTAGTTCCAGAAATTACCCCCTACATACAAACTTACAAATTTTGCCTCTTTATAATATTAGTATAGATAAGTAATAGTAGTGATATATTTATTTGCTCTCTAAAACAAAAGAAAAACATAGAATTAAATATCGCACCCTTTTTTTTAAATAAGCAAGCGTTATACATTTTGTAAGTAAAATAAAATGTTTTTTATTTCTTCTGATCTAGAAATAAATAAGAAGTACGAGCTGTGGTTTTACCCACGTCATGTCAGATTTTTGGTTAATATTGTGCAGGTTTTGTGTTATATTACTGTCAAGTGTCAACAAAATAAGTTAATAGCTTTTGTGTTAAAGAGTAACAATATCCGCCCATTCCTACAAGCTCACAATTTTAATGAGAAAAATTATGCAAGCTGCTTTTAAAAACTTCCAATTGTAAATATAAATAAATGAATAATTTAACTAAAACATTAAATACTTATTTAGAAATATTGACCAAAAGCATGAAAAAGCTGATCCAAAAACAGAAAGCTTAAGTCACAGCACTACAATTAAACATAAACCCGAAAAAAAAAAATTAAACACGCAATGATAACTGCCTACAAACTGCTATTTAAGTTTTCTATTCTTTACACCTCCTACTACTTCCACCCAGCAATCAAGTAAGCAAGAATTATGAGCACAGATCGTTATATTGTCTTAATTATCGCATCGCGTGTACGTAAGCAAACGTTTTTAATTTCCTTCGCACCTCCGTTCAATGACCGGCAATAAATTGAGCAATTAATATATTTACGAAAATACCATATAATTGGTACATAATAAATTTTATGAACTTAATAATGTTCAACATTTATTTGCAAACAAAATGTGTAATAATTATGCATGAAAAGTTATTGTTGAGGATTGTGATAAAATTTTATGTCAATGATAATTTTCCGGTTTCCGATGGTCATTTTTAATTAAAGGGGTGTACCGTATTTTGTGTTGCGGATTATATTTTGTGTCAACAATAATCGTAATTTCAGTGTTAGGACAAGCCTGGGGTTAATTTATCGGTTGTTTATTATCGAATATGGACATGTAATTTTCAGTAATTGGAATAATGTTTTATCTGCAGCTTTAATCGTATGCTCTATAATTTTGGCTCGTGTATTTTTAGTCCTCTTTTGGACTGTATTTTATAATTAATTATGTTAATAATAATGATGTTTCCAGGATATTAATGTGCCACTACAGGGCAAAAGGCTCTTCTCATACAGAGAAAGCACCAGTATTGCCCACAATAATTTGTCCAGGTTTCTCTACGATTTTTTACTTTAGCGTGTGATGTAATATAAACTTCAGGAAGTACATTAAAATTGAAAGAATCACATTTTTATTTGTCCGGATTCGAACCCGCAATTTTCACAACAAGAAAGACCCCTTCTTAACCATTGGGCCTTGAGGCCGAAGTAAGAAGGTGTATGAATGTCTGTATAAACGTAGAAACTAATAATACTAGACCATCTAACTTTAATACTTAAAGAAATATGAAACACAAAACAATACCCGAAACAGACGTTACTATTACAAGTCTACTCAGTTTAATTGAACTGGAATTATTCCTCCAAACAAGAAAAAAAGTTAAGCAAAAGAACTTCAAAGACACTAAAATAACAAAAGATAAGTACAAAATCTACTTGTTTTTATTTAATATCCAGATTAGACTTCGGGCAATTTACTCTACTCTATTACTCGTACTAAAACCGTTTACGTATAAAAGAGCATAATTTTTAAATCCACTCAAATCCTATTTGCATGATTGCGAACGATACACTATTGAGTTTCGCCTTAAAAGGTGCTCCCTTTAAAGTATATACGAAAGCGGATTGTTTCAATATGGACTCGTATCTATTCGTATGAATTATTTATATGTATCGTTGCGACTGTACCTACCTTCAGTGCTCGTTGCGAGTGCTTCAGGGCGTGACTTGACTCTCCTTCAGAAGGGTTTCGAGTGAAATCTATTGAACCGGCTCCAAACTCAGACCCTGACGGACAATACCAATATACCCGCTGTTTTATCAGCTAAACCTTTTCGTATAATATATACACTTATAGATCTCATTCCGATACAATTTGTATGAGTTTTGAGTCGTATCAGCTTTCCACTCCGGGCAGGATCCGGGATAAAATGTTTGTTGCCCAACTTCTATTCGGGTTCTTGAAAAATGGAAGCGTTTTTGCATTTTAGGTGGAGATGTTTCAAGTTCCTCGCATCAAAGGAATTTACGATAAATCAAGAAAAGCGTGCCCTTAGGAAAATAGGTTGAGCGATAGGAACATACATATTTAAATATGCGTGTGTAGAATGCGCTAGAATATTACGAAGTTATTTTGGAAGCAAAATGTTTGTGCGAAATGAAACAGGATCAAACTATAAAATTATATGGCGAGTGTTATGCCTGAAATGTACATAAAGGAATCCGGGGAAGCATCTAACCAGACAATTTTAAGTTTATTAGAATAGAGATTACGGGCGTTTGCGTTGGATCAAAATAACGGAGAATGTGGAATGCGTATCCGCCATTTATTTCCCCATTAAACAATAATGGAATCACTGTTAACATCACCTGAATATTTTTTCACAAAACATTCCCGCTTCTGTAAACAAAAGCTTTTCCGCAACAATCATTAAAGCATCAGATTATTGTGCTAAAATTGTAATTACTTTTTCCGACGCGCTAAATCCAATCCAATTTTTTGGTCAAAAATGTTACCTGCGGCTCAAATCTGAGATTAAACAAAAATAAAATCAAATTATGCCATCACCGATAGGTACGTGTTGTGGTACAAAATTTTAAAACTCTTGTGTTTTATGTTAATTAACGTTTGTTTTTATTTGGAAACGGTCCGCCATTTTGCGGGTGGCGAGTAAAATTTAACTTTTTAAATGTGGGTAGGAGAAAGGTTGGTTGCTATCTTCAGTACAATCTACGGAATTTGTCGACCTGCAATCTGGCCCATACGCTTACATATTGGGAATGTTTTGTAAGTAAAACAGCAGTTTTAATGAATTTTTAGCCGACTTCAAAAAACGTGGTTTTTAGTTTGACACGTATGTATGTATGTATGTATATTTGTTCGCGATTATGTCGCGTCAGGCTGAACCAATTTTATGAAGTGTTTGTTACATATTAGGACAAGGTTTAGTGTTTTAACCTTTCGATGACCAAGCGACAACCAGCTTTCACTGTGTCACGAATTGCGTGTGTTCAAAGGTTTAACCTTTCAACGACCAACCGACAGCCGGCTGTCGGGCTGCTATTGTCTTTATATTGGGTCTCGAATCACGTATGTTCGAAGGAACAGACTTCAAAAAAAGTAGGTTAGGTTCTCAGAAAAAAAAAACATTTAAAACTTGAAAAAAGAACCGCTTTCAAAAAACAAAAACTTATTAAATTAGTTTTTAAAGGCGGTTTACTAAAAATAAATGTGATCGTTATTAGTTGACGTCTGTACCAAAACGCTTGGTCAAGTGTTTTGAAGTGAAATTGAGTTCGCTCAATTCAGAACCTTGTTACGTTTGGACAAGAGGGTTAATCACCCCTTTAGATTGTGGGTCTCCGGAAATCTACTTTCAAGGATCGTGGGATTTTGTTCCTGCCACAATTTGTTACAATGCCTTATTAAGTGTATATTATGTTGCGTGTATACGTAACTAGTGTAAATGTTGCTAATCGTAAAAATAATACTTAACTCGATATTTTTTCTATATACCGGTTTTCTAGGTACCTGGGAACATTTTAGTTAAAATGGAAGTTTAGTTCAAAATTCAAAACTCGAAGCATTTATTTCACTTAGACCATTTACAAGCTTATTTGAATTGTCAAAGCGTCAGTAATTTCGTCAGAAAGTTGAAGGTAGTTGCTTGTAAAAACAAGCAAGAAAATCAACCTTTTCAATCATCAAGTTTTACTATATCTTGGTTACATTATTAGTGTTGCTCCTATATATGAAAACATTATTAAGGTAAGGTGTAATATAAAATAATTCTAAGAAACAAAGAATTAAACTAGTAATACTTTGGACTAGCGGATAAGCTACTACTACGAGTTCCATATAAAAATAATATTTTTGAAACAGAATTCCAACACTGTGTCCAACAGATTTTGCTAAACCAGTAGTTAACAACCTTACCACACATTTTACATAGCACAAACATGATTATGTAGAAAAAAAGAAAAAAATCCAAACCCACGAAATGTTGTTTTGAAAAAATCTGGAAAATTCAGACATGTTTTTGTTAGAAGATTTCGAGGGCTTACTCGTAAATGACTGAGCATTCGTCACTCCCTCTGCCTCTGTTTTATATCCTCTCTTTGTTAGTACGTCTTTGTTTTTGTTATTCTCCAACCTTGGAAAAACATAATTATTTGGCGGTTTTTGTGGGAAGCAAATGTGTTGTGTTAATATTTTTGTTTCTGGGTATAATGTTTATTAATATTGTGGTTGAAAAAGAGTCGTGAAGGTCCAGTGGTTAAAACGGTCATCTCTCATGTAAGAGGTTTAATCCTGGAAAGTACCAATGTGACTTTTTCAATTCACATGTATTTTATTTTTTCAAAATTTTCAATTCATATAAACTTTCTAAAGTTTATCTTGGACATCTCTGACATACCGTGTTTTTGAAAGCACGTAAAGCCGTTGGTCTCGGTTGCAATAGAAATGAACATTCGGATGAAATTTCAACTCTCTTATTACGTATTATGAGATACTAGCTTTTGCCCGCGACTTCATCCGCGTGGAATAATAGTCCCCGTTCTCGGGAGATTTGAGGGATGAAAACTATCCAATCCCTTTCTCAGGTCCCGGACCGTAGCAAATTTCAGTTTCGTTCAGTGGGTTAGGCGTGAAAAAGAGACAGACAGACAGACAGAAAGACAGACGGACAAAGTTACTTTCGTATTTATAATATTAGTATGGATAGCAACCTGACACACGGACGGATGTATGGACATCGTAAACTAAGGTTTGATTTCGTCCTAAGCTGACGTTGACGTTGACGATGTCAGCGTCAGAGGAATACACGCTTTAAAACAATAGTACAAGTAGCCTTTTTGTTTTGAAATCAACAACGGCTTACTGAAGTCGAGAGAGTAATAATAAAGTACTCACACACAATGTTTTTCAAAGCACTTGTGGGAAAAACAAATTTAAATAATATATTCATTGATACAAAAATGTAATACAATTGTATTATCATGAGAGACGTGTTCATCTTTTTTTCCTTGTATCCACTTAAAAATGAACTAACAAATGTCTCCTTGTATAATGTCAAAAAAGCTGTTAAGTCAATTATTGGATTTACATATAAATATGTATGTCTTTCATATCCTAATAACTTTTGCCTGAATCTTCGTTCGCATAAATTAATATCCGTTACTTCATATAAAATGTAATTCAATATAATTTAATGTCAAAGTGTAATTCATCAAAATTGGTTTAGTGGTTTATTCGTGACAATGTATTTAGCAGGCAGAGATACTTTCGCATGTTTGCATTGCAAGCATTTTTGGATTAATGCACCATTTATACCACGTATTTACATTAAACCCAATAAGTGTTTCGTTTTCTGAAGGCTCGCCGAGAGCGCTTACCATTTCAGGCAGGCCCTATGCTCACCATTTTCATATTCACTATAAAACAAAGATGCTTCGCTCAGTCTGTCTCTCCCTATGTATGGTTAGATGCACTATGCAATGGATTATGATGCGTTTTATTAATAGATATAATGATTCTAGAAGAGGATCTATTAATATATACGTGCACATTAAAGTAGAGAAAATCCAGGATTTTCAAATACTCGCTCTACATATAAAACAGGTAAACTGACTACCGACTAACATGGTAAGCTGACTGATAGTAGATATACTAACATGCATTCCAAACCGCTGGTCATGAAGCTAGTAGGGTTGTTCTTTGTGAAGTAAGAGTAAGTATTCAATATGAAATGATTTCTGAAAATTCCAACCCTTCAGGGTAAAATAATGATGTATGGATTGGAAGAAATAAGGGATGGAAGTTTCAAATTCACGCGGTCAAAGCCGCGGGTGAAAGCTAGTAGTACTTACGGGTAAACCAGAACACAAAATACTAACCTCATCACTTTAAAACGTTAACCTACATTTTAAAATTCGTTTGCTTTTTACCATCAGTTTGAATCTTATGTAAACAAAGCAAGACAGCGACTCTTTATTATTCAAAAAAACATTAAATTTTTCCGCGTCAACATTCGTGAAATGAACCTTTTATCTAAATAAATGGAAAACTGAGATAATTGGAAAAGTTTTTAGATAAGTCTCAGTGCAACGCAAATTGTCAGCAATATGAGCATATGGGAAAAGAAATTTTATTGCTGAGTTTGGAAAACTAAACTGCGTTTGGAAAACTAAACTGAGTTTGGAAAACTAAAATAATATTGATGTCGAGTTTGGAAATTGGTTCGCGAGACTAATTAGCATAACTAATTTAAAATGAATAACTTGTTTGCTAGGTTTTGTTCGTTAATTATAGTTTAAATTGATGCTCGTTTTCCTCAATAAGAACTTACTGTTTGGAACGATCTACTTCGTGACTTCCTGACAATAGTTATTCAATACATATTTGAGTTTTGATTATAAAGTTTTAATATTGATCATTAGCTTTTTCCGTGTTGATTTTGAACATCCTACTCGTAGAATTGCCTACTCTTCATAAAAACACACCCTGCAGGTTTCATACCTCTAGGACCAGTAGTTTAGACTGTGCATTGTAGATATATCAACGCACAGTTCAAACTACTGGTCAGTCAGATTACCATTTTATGTTTATAAACAATTATCTATATTGTCATTAAAATATTTATATATCGGGGTTAAATATTAATGTTTATGACAAATTCGTTTGAAATAAGTGTAGATGCTTAACCCGGCGTCATGGGGGTGGAAAAGTGTTACACGGACGTTGGGGTGGGTCTCACCGACCCGTTTTTTAATGTCAAAATTATTCCAATAATGTATAAATAATAAAGTTAATATTATTCATGTTTAGTTATTTAGGTATCTAAGTAAATAAATGAAACAGAAATATCATGTTATATTTATGTTTTAATCACATAAATGGAACTTTAAAAACATAACGAAAAATGTCAACAAAATTTTCCTCTTCTATTAAAATCTAATTTTATTATTAATTAACAATCAGTTTCAATGTTTTAATGGCCTTTTTTTGTAGGAAACTAAAAAGCCTTAAGAAAAAAACAAAAATCACTTTATTCTTTGGTACAGTCAGCACAAAAAGGTACTACATGTTCTCCACAAATATATTAGTTGCAACTCTCGCAGATGTAGTTTGTCTTACGGTCTTTTTTGGCTGAACACACTTGGCACCTTTTGCGATCTTCTTCGGCACAAAAATTCTGGTCTGACAACTCAGAATCAGAGTCAGATTCTTGTAAAATTGCAAGAATACGCTGTAGTTCTCCCTCTTTATGATCCATTTTTTACTAAGTAAGTACCTACAAAAATACAAATAAAATACTTTAAACCATATAAAAGCAAATACAATTATAAATAACAACAAAAAAAACAATTACAAAAGGATAAAAACACAGATAATAAGTAAAACAATATGGCGCGAAATTGTTACACCGACTGCGGGGATGGGTCTCACATACCTTTTTCAATTTTGTGCACTTGTAACTCCCGCTGCGGATGTGCCACGACCAACATGTTGCTTGAGTTGCATAGAACAACTCAACAGCTCCAGCTACTGAGAAGAAAGGCAATGTCGCACTCCTAGTAACCGAACTAGAAGCGCAATAAAATGTGACGGGTCCCACAGACCCAACCCCCATGACGCCGGGTTAATACATTGACTGATCTGTACCGACCATGGTTTGGTTACAGCAAAAAATTCGGACGTTGGTTGTGGACTAGTCAATAAAGTTTAAATTTCTATAAAAAAAAAACTGAATACGCGGCCACGCGGTCATATAACTGTGCCCTGAAGCAGACCGCACATCGAGCATAAATTTACATCTCGAAGGATGTGGCGCCACATTTGCATCGCGACACATTTATGACCACTGTATATTAAAATTACTTCTCGGGCACGCACACTAAGAACACATTTGTTGCGGGCGTATACAATACATTTGTAGCCATACAATACATTCGAAGCGTGGATGTTGCTCCGGCTTAAGGTGGCCATTGACGGTCATTTTTCGCGTCAGTCTAGTCGTAAAACTGAAGCATCCCTCAAATGGTTTAGGAGGCCAACTAACACTGGCATGGCGATTCGACACTCACGATTAAATTTTGGACGTACGTCAGTTAAACTGACGCGCCAAAATGACCGTCAATAGCCATTTTTAAGACTACTATTAAATAAACAAATAACACTCACAGCTCGATGCGTAACAAACGACGTCCTCCCTTGAAGTCTGGCGCTCACTTTAGCCGGAGTATCCTCGTCTTCTCTCTTCGGATCAAACCAACCGACAGCCGCACCGACCACTAGCACTGCCCCCAGGATCATCAGAGCTAAAAACCCGCCAATAGCAGCCTTCGTCGTCTGCGATATGACCATCGCCATTTTGTTTTTGGCACTTATCACGTCATGCTCGGATTGTCACGTAAACACTTCACTAAGTTCGCTGTTTATGTGTTCTGTTTGTTTGTTTGCGTTTCATCGTATTTTATGCGGGTTTGGGTTTAACTGTAACAAGGAGAAAATTATTATGAGTATTTAATGCTAGACTAGTGGTTTAGGCTTCTGCGTTTTATATAAGAGGTTGTGGGTACTATCGTAGTATTTTAACTGTGCACCTCGCGCTGTGACGTAACGCTGACGGAATGCTATCGCTGCTAAAAGAACCAGGCGAACACGGGGCGTCGCGTGGGGAATCGGGTGTGGGGACGCATTCCGTCGAGGTGCACAGATAAGTCATACAGGTAGTAAATAGCAATGTGACTTTTGCAATTCGTGTGTACTTTCTAAAGTGTATCACAAGATAGACATCAGCAAAGCAAGAATGTAGTGACGAAAGTTTAGGTTACTAATATAAATCTTAAACCGTCAAGGACATGATGTTGGTTGAAATTAAAAATTAAATTAAATATTTCCTATGCTTTAGGTTACTAAATGGCTACCTGTATTATTACAAATAAAGAATTCCCTTTATGTTCTTATAGATAGTAATCTAACTTTAGTTGCCTATAAAATTTTTGGCTAAAGAGCACTAGACTAGAATACACTCAGGCAAAATAACTCACAAATATGTCATCAAATGTTTAGAAGCCTCTTTTTATTCAACAAGATTTTTTATCGATGCAGTAAAACAACATTGATTGTCAATCCTCTCCGTGTATGGCACTAAAAAATCTTTTATATGACCAATCAATACAGTTACTGCAGAATACGAAAAACCGGCCAAATGGAAATGCGATTCTCGCACCGAGGGTTCTGCATAAACTTATTTTTTTTCATGATTCGACAACTTTACGGATTTCCAATTTTTCCCTTTATGTGTGCTACACGATATTGCTTCATGTCAAATTTAATTATTCTAGGTCAACGGCAAGTACTCTATGAATTATGAGTCTCTTGAGAGTGTAGAAATATAAACTTAACTTAGAAGTCCAATTTTGTCACAGTTTCAAGAGACCGCAGACTTGAGCATATAATATTTAACCTTTCAACAACCAACCGACAGCCGGCTGTCGGGCTGCTATTGTCTTTCTATTGTGTCTTAAATCACGAGTGTTTGAAGGATTGATTTCAACTTGATACATCCACACGTTCTCGAGATAAAGGGTCATACAGACGGACCACAAAGTGATCCTATGGGGCACCGTTTATCCTTTTATGCAGAACCCTAAAAAGTTGACGAGACAGCCGAACACTGCCAAGAGACGATCATAAAAACATTTCCACACAAAAAGAACGTAATAAATCGTTACACTAAACGACCGATATTAATCGCAACCAATACAATGCCCGTTATAAATTGTTATATGCAAATTGTGTCTGAACATAATATTCAATGTAGCTGTTGTCAATACAAAGGTACGGGATCGGAAGGGAGGGGACAGTCTGACGTTGTATTGTGTGTAAGGAGCTCGATAACCCAGATACTAGGGTAAATAGGGTAAATAGTACCAACGTAACAAAGAAACGAAGCTAGTAATTGTGTGTTTATATAATACAAATGATATGGGTCATTGTTGGGTTCGGCTGCCGCCTAATCGTGTGTGAAGGTGTCGGAATATCAGGGAAAAATATTCTTGGAGCATAGTTGAAGACTTTGTGAGGATTTGTGACTTATTAGGGATTTGTATAGAAATAAAGTATGGCCAATCTTTCTAGTTGAAACAAACTATAAATTCGGATGATTCGATGGGTAAAATCAGATAAATAGTTTAGGGAGTCCTTCGCGGACAAATAACAAATGTGTTTATCAATTATATATATGTAAATATTCTGATATGCTTAGTTAGGTATCAAATAGCCAAGTGAGTTGCCCTAAGATATCTGTTTATTTATTTACTAAAATAGGTAACAAGCATGACTTCACGTTCACCTAGTTCATCAAACCTTCTCACCAAAATTACAAACCGACTTTCCTGATACCAAAAGTTACACAAAGTTTTCCATCAAGGTCCACAAACTTTTCATAATTCCATATCAGTCTCTTCATAATACCAACATTCTGAATAAAACAGAATCGTAAAGCGTCAAGTACGCTTGTCATCGCCAGTAGTAAAAGTCAACTTGCGGCATTATTGCGTTGTTCGTGCGATGGCCTAGATACAACCTGTGATCTTTTCCAACACGTTGGAGCTAGAATACCAAGGGAATATCACGGGAAATGTGAAGTTACTTTGAATTTAAAGCTTTTAGATGCGGCTTTCGCGCGATCTAAGAATAATACACAGACGCTGAAAGGTTTCGTTCGCATTTGCGAACTTTGAAGTCGGTATGGTGGCATCAAAACCACACTCCCGACACTTAGAGCAATATTTCCGTAGGACACAAGGTTGTAAAACTTGGTAACGAAAAAAATAAATGGCGATAGTGTCTCACTTGCTGGCGTCAACAGTTGCAACATTCAGTGACACCCATACATTTTTTGATGGCGCGACCAGAGTTGAGCAACTTGATGTCCTAATGAGTAGCCCTTTTTTTGTGTGTGGAAAATCACCAATGGGCAGAGCAGAAGGGAGTGCCAGACTTCTATTGACTAAACCCCACCCATCCTTCTTAAACGTTGTGTCCGGGGCCGCGATAAGTCTTTCGTACAACCTGCAGCCCCGACAGGCCTGTTTGTTATGGAGGGAAGTGGAAAAAATATATTTTTCTTACTCCTCCGCTGTTCTTTTCTGATTAATTTCGATGCGGGATCCAAGACAGTTGAATCGTTTCTCCGGGACTCATCGAGTTTCATTGCTCGGCGCTTTTCTGGCGGACTCCACTGTTGATTTTGGCTTTCAGGAGTTGCAGTGGTTGGGAATAGTGTGATGGGATTGTTCCAATAAAAACAAAAAGCCCCGGCAGGCGTCGGCCTTAGCGGGTCCCAGCATTGTTGATGAGATATGGCCCTTACACGCCTGAATAGATTTTTTGTCAATCAATTCCTAAAGTCACGACTGACGAAAGAATGATGGCTCGCCTTGCGTGACTGTGATTCGTCAATCACTATCATGTAACCATCAGTCACTATATTAGACGGTCCGTCACGAGACTTGATTGGGGTAAAACTGACAGCATAACCTACCGTATAATGGGCGCCTTATAAACGGACTTGTGTAGACTAACTAGCTGCCTCCCGCGGTGTCACCCTCATCTTTGGATTGAATAGGGATGACGACAACATAAAAAAATGGCATTCTGTTGAGTCCGTCTTGTAGATCGGCCAAAAATACGGGACACGTATTTTTTGCTTCATCAAAATAATAAAAAAAAACAAAGATACAGAGCAACAAAGTTCTAGAGTGGGGGCTTTTGACGTCACCATAATGCAAAAATTGTATCTGATCGTGACGTCACGCACAACTTCAACGTACTGTATCGTCGTCATTTTTCGTTTACGAGAAAAAAGAAAAAATACGTGTCCAAAATTTTTTAATAATCTTAATGACGGACTAATTACTTTTTTTTCGTCGTCTCACCTATTCCGCTTCCGTAGGTCACAGTGTGATTTCGTACAGTCTTCTTTGAGCTATTCAACACAATAATAATATTTCAATATTAACCATTTCTGCCGTTGTTGAGGAATAGTTATAATAGTTACCGTGACCCCGGAACATAAAGAGCAACCGAAGGAACAAGTGTGGATTTTAGTCAGTAAAAGTCTGGCACTCCCTCTCGCCCCGCCCAGGGCGGTAGAATAAAACAAAATCATTTGATGATATCCCACCTATAAAAAAGTATACAATACAATACAATACAATAATATCTCTTAGGACTACTCACACACGGTCATCTGATCCCAAGCTAAACAGAGCTTGTGTTATGGTAACCAGACAACTGATATACATACTTATATAATTTATAAATACAAAAATAAATTATGGATAAATTGCACCCAGACACAGTACAAACAATCGTGCTCATCACACAAAGTTTGTCCTGTGTATACTGTATCGGTCTGTGCGTAAAAGTTTATTTGTGTTGGTAATTATTATGAAACTAAGCTGAGCCTTTGACCTTCAGGGTAGCTCATTATAATTTTTGTAGGTGTTCCCGTTACTCACATAATATACTACGGCTTTACACCTTGACCATTTTCGTTAAATTTTTACTTACATTTGATTTTTGTTTGAAATATTGTCTTGTACTTCTTAGATTAATATTTTTGATGTACAGCAGTTTCAGTTTTTTTCTTGAATAAGACGAAGCTAATAAAAGGATTATGATATTTTTATCAATATTTTATATAAGATCGAGAAAGTAAAAGAATATTCAAAATCTAAATTCTTTGCCTAAAATAAATATGTATATTTGACATCATCATAATAGACATTTCTTTCGATACCTACCTAAAAACAAATTCATAAGCAACATTTTGTCATCTGATTGAAGTCACCATTTTCAATTTTTCATGACTTTATTGATCCTATAATTAACACACAATTAAGGCGCGTCAAATTATACCTTGTATGTCAAATTATAAAAAGTTGTTAAGATTGTATGAGGGAACAGACAAACATCCGTTAGTAAGGTGTCGCTAGTACAGCTATATTATCAATTATAAATCCGATTTGTTTTATGACAAGTGAAGGCTAGCTACCCAACTGTTCACTTGATTTTAAATGCTCAATGTAGCTTAGAAGCTCAGAGTGCTCAGAAGCCTCGCATATAAGTTGCTTAGTGACTAGTAGATAGTGTTTAGTGACCCTAACGGCCAAGCCGGTTGTAGGGTGATTCCCAATCTGGACAAGCGCTGTGTGTTGAGCACGGCTATTTGTTCTGTGTCTGGGTGTAATTTATCTATAATAATTATGATCTATTTACAAATTACGAGTATATAAGTAGTTAAGTATAAGTAGTGCATATCAGGGCCTAGACAAGTGGCACAGGTGTCTAGTAACTACAGTACAATTTCTACTTAGTTTGGGATCAGATGGCCGAGTGTGAGTTTTTGCTAGATCTTCATATTTATAAAGATGGTCTTGTATACCTAAAAATAAATGAAATAAAAATCATTTAATTCAGGTCAAGACCCATATTCGAAATCGATATAAATGTTATCACCTTACAATTAACATCACATAAGTAAACTCGATATTTTCAGATACGGAATCTAAATAAAGCTAAATATAACTAAATCTTTATCATTCAAACAGGAACACTGAAATGCTGCTTAGAGGCAATAATGTTTTACAATAGCTCTGACTATCTCCAGCACAAATAACTATCGACATTTCATACCATTCATTATTTCTAAAACCTTTTAACAGTGTTTTTAATAAAAACAAACATGTTTGTACACGTCATACCTACAAGCGTTTCAGGAAAAACAAAGTTTATAACCGCAGAAAACTCATTAAACCAAACAGAACTTTGTATGAAATGTTGGTAAACATGTATGTGTACCTATACATATATATACATAAATTGTATACCGTATATGCTACTCTGTATGTCAGGTTTCATATGAACGTGACCCCAAAATTAATACGTCAAGCACAGGAAACTTATTTAATTACATCATTTATTTATTTTACTTAGCAAACACATCGTATTTATAGAAGGGAGAAAATAAAAATATTAAGCAATTATTTTTAACGTTTACGCAAAGTTATTAATGTATGACTGAGTATAATTTTGTGTGGAATATTTTATCACGGAACGTACCCTTAAAGTTTTTTCAGAAACAATTTTCCTTATACCTGTAAAATTGAATGTTGTTTTTCTGACAAGACCTATTGTTAGTTTTTTGGTCTCCCTATAGAGTTACTCTTTACATATTCTCGTATGTAATTATAGGGAAAAAATATCAAAATATTTACTCACAAAATAAATGCGTTTGTAACTAAACGCATAAATAATGGATTCGACGAATTGTAATTATCGGTTAACCGCTACGAGCTACGGCGTAGGTCGTAGCCATGACATCATTGCGTCAGCTACGCCGTAGCAACAATGTTATACTTTTAATGTTCGCAGCTCAGTTTCTGTGTTATGAACAATGAATGGTTATTTTTATATTAGGCAGTCTTGTATGAATAGTGAACGTAAATATAACTTTTCGACGGTTTATAGACTGAAGTATAATGAAAGATAACCCATTTACCCGCCGTTTTTGCTTACTTATTCGTTACAATATTTTAATTATCTTATTTGTACATTTTCTGTGGTCTGAAACGATCAAAAAAGGCAGCTAACACCTAAATTTGAGACAGTAATTAGTAATTGTTGAAACGTTCCCCTCTCCATAATCAGCCCTAAAAGAAATTAATTTAAAGTTGCATAATTTATTTTAATATGTTAGAATTTATTTAATTTAATTTAATAAAAATATTAATAAACTGTTAATTATATTCCCCAATCATAAAACTTAAAACACCAAAACCAAGCACAAAACCTCATCCCACTTTATAATAAACCTTAAATAAACTCAAACATGGCAACACCAGCACTGGCCATATTCCCCTTTAGGTAAATTTTGTATACACGCTTCAATTTCTGGACTGGCAACATAACTGTGTTGCAAAGCCCAAGTGTAATTTGGAAGCGTGTTACCGTTTACCGTCCGTGACAAAAATGAGGCAAGAGAGACTTAGCGTATGTACCTGGACCTTTAGGTAAAGGTCATATAGGTCATAAAGGTCATAAAGAGCTCCGCATGACCTTTGAATGTAAATTGTAATTGGAACAGATAAGTCTCGTTTGCTTTTAGCAATTTGTTTTGAGTGAAGGGTTGATTGGTTGTAGGAATCCTTTGTATCTTTTTATTTGCGAATTTGTGTTTGTTTGTCTGAATATTTTAAAAACAAACAAATTTTATAGTTTAATATATATAAAATCGATTGCTATTCATTGTAATATTAAAACAACATATGCAACCGCAGAAGTTTCTAATGCGTAACAGTTTTTCACTTGTGTTTCTGTCTGACTGTCTGTTTATTGTCTCCTTACTTTATCTCCAAAACTACTGAGTCTGAAATTTAGAAAAAAAAATTGCTCTGTACTTACTTAATAATAACGGGACCCGAGTGCTATTTCAAGTCACACTTTATAACCCAAAGTTGTTAAAAACACAAATAATTAATTAGCAAATTTGCGACGGAGCATATAATGTTACAATATTTATTTAAACTTCATTCACAAAGATATGACTTATTCGTTCTCTATCAATCAACCCAGTGATATAGAATGTTATGGATAACTTATCACACCATTCTTTTTTAAATCTGAGCCAACTTCCAACCACCATTCTACAGAAACTACCGCCCGCAGGCTTATTACGTAATGCGCAACTGCTACTAATTGCGTAACAGTTTGTCAAAGCGTCCGTTCGCACGGCACGTTGTAATTACCGAGCGAGCTACATCGCACTTTGCATTTCAATTATGTTCTAACATTATGCTGGGCATGAACGATTATCATTTTTGAACGAGGAAATTGATAGCGGTTGCGTTTGTTTGAATTGAAGTTGCGAATTTGAGCGGTTGTTACAGTTTCGTGGATTCGCGCAGCGTTTGATGCGAATCTGTTATACGATTGTGCGAATAGTAGGTAGGTTGCGAAAAGTTCGGAACGGACGGATTTTATTTAATCACTAGCTGTCCCTCTGAGGGTTAATTTTAAAAGTTAGAATAGTTGCAAGGTTCTCCGGAATTTTCCAAATTTCTCCCCAGTTCTTTCATTTTTTTTTTGGTCCGGAAGAACCTGTTACAAAATTTTCGAAAACTTTAAAAAACTTTAATGAAGTCGGTAAGGTGAAGTTTTCAAATTATGGCGAGACCACGGGAAGGATTCATTTTAGGTAGGTTCGTTTACTAAACTGTCAAATTCAAATCCATAAGCAACTAAGCTTGAAAGAAATATCTATAGGCTGAAATAAATATTGGCTTAGCAGTCAATTTCAGTCACTACGTCAATGTGGTGCCAAAGCCTAGACACTTTAGCTCGCATCTATTGGAAAACCTATGATATAAATAAGGAGGCGTTTCAGGCTGTTCTTTCTCGGATTCAGCTCAGATGTCTTTTATATGGAGCGACTGACTATGAGACCTTGTTACTAGGTAATCCTCAAAACGTTTGACTTCTAAATAAATAATAATTATCTTGGGAAAACTCCAACGCGCGATAACAATTGGGGGTGTGCAGATTGAGTACGTCCAAGAGTACATATACCTCGGCCAAATAGTCTCCTTCCAGGCGAGACAAGATAAAGAAGTCGCTCGACGCACCGAAAACGCCTGGAAGAGCTATTGGTCGATGAAACAGATAATGAAGGGAACACTCCCTCTTTCCCTAAAAAGAAAGCTCATGGACGTATGCATCCTGCCCACTCTCACCTACGGAGCGCAGACGTGGTCATTAACCAAACGTCAAAAGTCCGCACTCGGGGTTTGCCAGCGAGCAATGGAACGCAGTATCCTAGGAGTTAAACTCGCAGATCGCATAAAAAACTCGATGCTGCGTTTCATAACTAAAATTGCGGATGTAGGGCACACGGCTGCCAAGCTCAAATGGAACTGGGCTGGTCACATCTGTCGCATGCCGGAGGAGCTCTGGGCAAAAGTAACCACACAGTGGATCCCACATAGCGGTAAACGGCAACGCGGCAAGCCCAGGCGGAGATGGCGGGACGAACTTGACAGTCACCTCAAGGATTGGCCCGAAACCGCTTTAGATAGGGATAAGTGGAAGGAGGAAGGGGAGGCCTTTGCCCTGCAGTGGGACATAGACGGCTCTTAATAATAATAATTGGGAAAACTCACACACGGCCATCTGATCCCAAGCTAAGCAGAGCTTGTGTTATGGTAATCAGACAACTGATATACATACTTTTATTTTATAAAAACACACATAATTATATATAAATAACACCCAGACACAGAACGAACGTTTGTTCTAAGTGGGAATTATACCCACGACCTCTGGTTTAGTAGTCAGGGTCACTAACCAATACACCAACAGGCCCGTCGAATACGCGGCTACGACTGTCTAAGGCTGTCTACCTATCTTTCTAATTTATAAATATACTATTGGCTCTTTTGCCACTTTTTTATCTTTAATCAATGCTTTGTATTTGTTAAGCAAACCTTCTTTTGTATCGATTTTCACTTTGAAGTCCAATCACAAAACAAACGCCTTCAAGATGTAGGCATTATCCAATTAAAACTTCCGATCAAATGTACCTAAAATAAAGCCCCTATACAATAAAAAGGAACGGACATAAAAAGAAAAGAAACTCAATGGCACTCACAAAAGTAACATAAAAAACTTCAGTTAAAAAAAGTCAGTGAGATCCCTTCGATCTACTTGAACTGTCTAGAGATAAGAGGTTGGGGTGTAACTGTGTCTGACACTTAACACCGACACTTAGACTGACACTTAGCTCTAGACACATTTAACACCCCGAGGTGTCGCTTTGACAGTGACTGTTTTGGTATTTGTGGTTTTATTGTTTTATTTTTATTTGGATGGTGGCGAAATAATGAGTGGGAGGGATTTACATTTGGGGTGATCAGGTACTGGTAAAGTGTGCGTCGCTCGACTTTGAAGGGTTCCGTACAACTGTTGGTCGTACAAAATTATGGTGAAACAAAAATAGCAAAAGCACTGTCATTGTATACTTAACTTATTATACTCTGATATTCTGTGATATTTTTATATGGAAAAAAAATTTTTTTTCGATTCCATTTTTTTATACATTTTGTTTTAACATTGTATTAAAACTTTAAAAAGTAAAAGTTAAAAAACCTCAAACTGTTACGATTCATAAGATTAATTTTGCCGAAAACGTCTATAGATATTCTGTGCGTACTTGTGAGTCAAAAATAACATGGCAAACGGACTGACGGACAGCGGAGGTCCATTTCCAAACAGGGTCCAGTTAATACCTCTCCTATTAATAACTCTAAAAATTGTTATTCTAACATTAGTTCTGCTCTGGCCTTGTAGTGTAAATCGTGGCCATTCATAACGGTCTACATTAAAAATAAGAAAAAAAGCACGCCTTTGATTTTAAGGAAAATACTCCTCTCCATTTAAAAATTAATGTATAAAACACGCTTCCAAGCCCGTGATAAGATGTTTATTTTCATTTTAAATGCCCGTGATAAGAAGTTTTTTCAACAAATATCCTTGTATGGCTGTAAAAAAAACATGGGGTTAGTCAACCGACGTTCGAAAACCCTTCACTCTCCCCAGACGAGGGGTTATGGGAATATCCCCACAGCAAAAAAGGAACAAACACTTTCCACGCATATAAATCAAACCTCTATACTCAACAGTTTGGTAGAACTTGATAGTTTTTACATATACTGATACATTACTGAAATAAAATATTTTTATTATTTACATGTTCGTGCATAAAAATGTTCAATAAATCAAATTCCATGCAATATTTCAATGAAAAATATTTTTACGATATTCCTGAGGGGTCACGGAGTTCGCTGTCATGACAACGCATATATCTTCATTTTGTCGTTTCAAATAGCGAACGAATTTTAGTAGGTCATTGTACATCGCGTCTGTGTCTATGGACCTGAGGTAATGGAATGTGTGGAAACTATTTGAATATAGTTCCTTTATGAAATTCTAATGGTAGTCATTTTGGTGCTCTGTGACACATTGGAGTCGTTGATTTTTAAAATTTTATAGCGATATTCACTTACTTTTTTATTCTTTTAGGTTTAGTTTTATTTAAGCGTATCTTAAACAAGCGCCTGCCTGTTTGATTTTTGACTACCTATAAAGATTGCCTATCTTATTTACCTATATGATTGTCAAAGAATAACGAATACGAATTGCAGCCGTTAAGAACGCCTTATGGATTTTCGGAGGCAATAGATGTCAGTAATATCTACATAAAATGTCCTAGATAAAATTTGTAAAGTACGTAGAATTTAAAAACTCACATCTGTACTTCCCAGTATTGACCCAAAGCTGGAAATCACAGCACAAAAGATTCATGACAAGGTTTATTCTCCACAAGAGCCTCGGTCGCTCGGATTACGCTACACGTCCCAGAATTCACACTATTAATATTAAAGACGCGTACACATTCAGTATTGACCATTTATATTGTTTCCGTTCCTTGTTTTTATACCCTTACGGTGTAAACATTCCCATGCATATCTGATGTAAGGCTTCACGCAAACGGGCCACCGACCACGGCCACCGGTGGCTGTCGCGTGCTACCGCGCTACGCGGACACTGCTGTAGCGAGTGGCCACTACCGGCTACACGTGTGCGGTGCGTCTATACAAAGTATATGAAAAAGTATGTTAAGTGGCTGGCACTGAACACCAGTGGCCCTAGTCGGTGGCCCGTTTGCGTTGACCCTTAGAGTATTGACTAAAACAACTCGGACATAACGCTTTTTCGTGTTCACGAACCCTAACACATATTGATTTTCAGTTGATATTACAAATGTAGGCGGTTACTCAAATATTAATAGCCGTTACTTCAATGAGTTGTGTGAACATAGTTCCGTAATAATCTGCAATAATTATGCTTTGATAATTACTATTAAACGGCCGTTAGGGAGCTGAAATATTTATCAGTGACCATAATTTTGTACGTAATTGTGTGTAATAATTGTGATTATGTAAGTATTGTGTGATAATAATTATAAATTATTACACGTACCCTGCCAATGTACTATGTCTTTAATCAGGTGATAATAATGAGCTGTGAGCTATTGTAACATGAAGGGTAATTAAAGGTTAAGTATATGGTTTTCTATTGATATTTGTTTAAGTTCTAAAGCGGTCCTATAACCTCGTGCATCGAACTTCTCTATGGCGATAGAAAATTGAATAACAATTTACCATCTCCTTAACAATCCCTACTGTGCTAGGGACGGGTTCCAATCTAATCGATCCAGCTTAATATCAGAGTAATTCATAGAGCGACAGCCTATCAGACCTCCTATGCATTTACCGCGTAACACGATATCTCATGTATAAACTTATTCAGACTTTCTGGCTTCTAATTACTTGTAAAGATACTGTCCAAAATCATATCTATGTGATTTTTGGGTGTCAATGTCATTTTAAATACTATTCTTCCTATAAGTAGAGAAACATTAAATTATATAACGTAAATGCTAAGTTATTACTTTAATTTATTACATTAATTTAAAATGTAATGTACAGAGACCTTTGACGGGCCTGTTAGTCTAGTGGTTAGTGACCCTGATTGCTATGCCGGAGGTCGTGGGTTCGATTCCCACCCAGGACAAACTTTGTGTGATGAGCATGATTGTTTGTTCTGTGTCTGGGTGTAATTTATTTATCTATAATATGTATGTATTTATAAATTATTTAAGTATGTATATCAGTTGTCTGGTTACCATAGTACAAGCTCTGCTTAGTTTGGGATCAGATAACCGTGTGTGAGTTGTCCCAGGATATTTATTTATTACCTATTTACTGAGCAAAAGATTATCCTCAACGCTTCCTATAACGTTAAAAAATTAATGAAAACCCACAATATTGCAGCATTAAATCGAAATACCCAATTACGTATTCTACCAATGTAACACAATATACCGTAAGTATAGCGGATGACGTAATGAGCATAAAATGAGTTACCCGTTTATGAGTATGAAGTATTTGCTGTAATGAAACATTTTTGTGTCTCTTTTATACGTTGGCGTAAAAAGACAATAGAAGAAACGACTCTATGTTTATAAGTGGCGGTATTTTAAAGTGGAATTGAAATGGCGTCATAAAATGAAATGAAACGGTTTGTTTTTTTTTTGTTTGACTATCCTTTTTTTGTGTAGATTTTTACTGCATTTGTTTACGTAGCGCTTCTCTTGAGAAAAGAATTTGCATTGTGGAAACAGTTATTTCAAATGCAGAGCAACAAATATGTCAGTATGTGATTACTGACAACAATGAATAACAGAACAGGGATGCTAACCGCCAGTACATTATGATCTTCTAAAAACACTGTATACGTATTTGAAAGGAAGGAAGCTGACTGACATGAATTAACGCAGGGCCTAAACTATAACGGCCTTACTAATAATCACTGTGTAAAGTTATGTCATGATTAAAGCCTGTGTAACCATACATTTTTTGACGTATAAACCTGTCATAACTTTATGCAGCGTTTATTAGTAAGACACTAAGTGTTTGGAACTTGAAATTTTGCACAAGCGTTTTTTTTTTTTAAGCGTAGGGAATCACTAATGGTGAGATAAATAGACGTTACTAAGCACAAACTTTGGATTAGCCATGTTTCATCTCTATCGTGCACTTGACGTTTGACAGTTGTGTAACAGTGGCAGGTATAGTTAGTGCTTAACCAAAGTACGTACTAATAGTAACGTTGATTTATCTCGCCATAATAAACGATTTTTGAAAATACACCCTCTAAAGCGTTAAAATAGGGAATGGAAGTTTTGACACTTACGCGGGCGAAGTTACGGGCGAAAGATAGTTTTTAATAATATAAAAGACTAGTATCCCGTCTTTGGATACTGCTCCTCTCCTCCAGATTATAGCGTGTTGTTACGGCTTTCATGGAAACCGTATTTTTTCAAGACCTACGTTACACTAAAAGTTTTGTTCAATAAGCGAATTCAAGAAAACAAAGAAGTAAACTTTTTAGCTTTGTAATATTAGAACCTTCAGATAAAAGTTTCAAAAACAAACAATACACAGTTTATTGAAACGGCTGTAAATTCGTGGAAACTGAGGCAAGAGAGCGAGGTAAAAGAATCGTTAATTGGGCAGATTTTGGATTCAAATTTTGTACTCGTTTTGCTCAGAAAACATAATATTCAGATTAAAGATTTTATTCAATAGGTGTTATTAATTGTGCTTTTTGTTAAACGTTGATTAAAAATGTTTATGGCTGTCGTATTTTTGATGCTATGTGTATAAATAAATTTTTGATTTCATTGTCGCTAATGAGGCTGCTAGATTTGATTCCGTAATATTTTTTTTAATAAGAAGTTCTCGGCGATAGCCTGTTCAACATAGTGAGAAACAACTCCATGCCTTAAAAAAAACGAAAGGCCTGGTAACCTAATCTCTTCCTGGTGGCGTCGGATTGCCGTCCTATCAAAATATAGTAGAGAAAGAATTAGGGAGCATCTTTGAAATTTGACAAATATGATTATTTCAAATTCGAACATTCATTTGAAGAGATTGGTTCTACTTTAAAAAAAATATTTTGTTACTATAAATTTGTTGGTACTACAAACACACTAATTAGCAAACTTATTGTTCATTAGCTACATTTTAAATGCCAAAACAAACAAAATAATGTTGTCTGAAAAATAAGGCTGTATTAAGAGCCTACTAAAACCTACTCCTTTTTTATAATTGCTAATTTAAAAATCAAACAAGTAATTTGCTTGTTCTTTGAGGTTCATAACAAATACTAAATCTAATAGGTATAGAAAAAATACATAATTTAAGTAGAAAAATACTAATTTAATTTTCTTTAAAAACGTTTTTGTATGATATGTTGGAATTTCGCCTGCGGTACTTATAAAATACAAAGCTAATGTTAGATAATTATAAATGTACATTTTCCTGGAGAGCAATTTTGGTAAGCAATTTTCTTATCTTCATTCAATATAGTTACTTTATCAGTGACCATGAGAAAACATCGATATAATTAGCACAAAGTATCAGACTGTCTATTCCGATAGTATTATAAGAATCGAGTGCAGAAAATCGATTAATAATAGTACAATTAAACGTTTACACTGAATCAATTTCTAGAACTTCTGATAGCCTTCAATTGTTTATTGCTATGAGCAAAAAGGTTTCCTACAACCAAGTTTTGAATTTCGAATCTAAATACGGGAAGAGGAAACTGTGAATCATATTGCGCACATAGCGAAGTGCTTAATTAATGTGTATAAGGGAAAACTCAGGCTTTAATTAATTATGTTTTATTCTAACTTTCTTTTTTTCTACTCTTCTTTTCCATCAATTTTATGAGAAAATAATACTAAAACATGTTTCATCGCCTTGTTTTTGATATGTCAAAAGTTAACACTAACGTTTTGTTACAGATTACTTTTTAATCCATCACCATTAACTTGCGTCTGTCCTGCTGAACTATGTTCAGCAGAGGACAGGCACAAGTAAATGATGGTCTCTCAATGCGCCCACCCATATGTAAGTTTATCCCAAGCGATCCTAACTAATATTATAAATGTAAAAGTTTGTATATGTGAATGTTTTTCACTTTTTTATGCAAAAATTACCAAACAAGTTTTAATAAAACTTTACATTAACATAGCTTATACATTAGATTAACACATAGGCTACATAGCTTTTCGCTATGACCTAAGGAAGCGGAGAAGTAATCAAAAACCTTGCAAAACGCAGATGTAACTGCGGGGTCAACTAGTAAAATAACAATAACAGAGATAAAAAACCACACACACCACTCAATGCACCGACAATCACTCACTCTACGAAACGTCAGTGCGGGAGTGACAGATAGTTTTAAAAAAGGAACGGCCGAAAAACTAAATTCTTTTTCCTTTTCGTACAAACTCCTTGTTTGTGTTTATTCGAGAATGTTCCAACCTTGCTCAGATTGGGACAGATAAGTTATCACTCAAGTTACCCTATCTTGTCAAACGGCATGTGTGATCTGGCACAGGTCACGGATTTCGGAAGCGGTTACACGATAGTGGATGGGAGTTTGTGGGTGGTTTTGTCGTTGTGTGGGTGGGGATTGATTTAGTTGTGGTGGATGAGAGTTGTATGGCAATCTGAAGGTTTCAGTAGTCTGGTGGAAGTGTGTGGGAATGCTTTTATTATCATTATTGAAGTGAAAACTTCTTCAGCAGCGTTGAGCACTTTTTCTGTAATGGGTAAAAAATCTTAAACTCGCGTCAGGACACGTGACCTGATCGAAAAAGCGTAGGACGGCGTCAGGACACGTGACCTGATCGAAAAAGCGTAGGACGGATGGATAGTATTAATAATCAAGTTTTCACTTCTGCCGGCACTCCCGGAGTGCAACCCGTCTTTTTTTGTGTATTTTAGGTATGTTTTAGAGTACAGTGACGTCAGTGACTCAGTATTTATGTAGGACTAGCTATTTTATTAAAGTTTCGTACCCTATTTAATCCCATCACAGCTAGTTTGGTTACTGCCCTGCTGCGCTAAGTTTACGCGAGATGTTACATAGCTCTTTTTTTTGGGAGTGGGAAATCATCAAATGACTGCTCCCGTCCTGGGCGGGAGGGCGTGTTAGACTTTTACTGACTAAAACCTACTCATGTTCCTTCGGTTGCCCTTTATATTCCCACATCTTTCCTCAATAAATGGGCTATCCTACACTAAATGTGTTTTTTATTGAATCAGTAGTTCTCGTGGTTAGTGCGCTCAACAAAACGAACTCTTCAGTTTTATAATATTAGTATTTAAACTAATATTTATATTCAGTACCTAAATATTAAACTGTGTTTAACATTGCACACAGATAAAACGATTGCGTTCCCTAAATATTTAAACAGTTTAAAGTTCGCTTACACACGGTAAATACTCGATAATATGTTTAAAAAACACTGCTCAGTTCTAGCTCCATTTTTAGGGTTCCGTAGTCAACTAGGAACCCTTATAGTTTCGCCATGTCTGTCTGTCTGTCCGTCCGTCCTCGATTAATCTCTGTGACCGTTAGCACTAGAAAGCTGAAATTTGGTACCAAAATGTATATCAACCACGCCGACAAAGTGGTAAAATAAAAATTGGAAAAAAATGTTTTATTAGAGTAGCCCCCCTATATGAAAAGAGGGAAGAGATTTTTTTTTTAATTTAACCCTGACGTGTGATATATTGTTGGATAGGTATTTAAAAATGAATAGTGGTTTACTAAAATCAGTTTTTGATAATATCAATAATATCGGAAATAAGCGCTCCAAACGGAAAAATTAAAGCGCCCCCCCCCCCCCTCTAACTTTTGACCCGTAGGTTTAAAAAATATGAAAAAAAATCTGGAAAGTAGAACTTTATAAGTACTTTCTAGGAAAATTATTTTGAACTTGATAGAAAGAACAGTTTTTGTACAAAAAAGACAAAAAGGTTGTACAAAATAATTTCAGCGTACTTAGTATGTCAACGTAACAAATAGCCTTTTTTTTAACTTATAAGTGGGAACACTTATTGTGACGGACGGGAAACTACGGAACCCTACATTGAGCGTAGCCCGACACGCTCTTGGTCGGTTTTTGGTTTAACCATTGGAAATGACTCGTTTATCTTGGTAATACTTGAGATGGAGCTGAAATACTTGCAATTACCTTCGGTGTAGCCTGACAAACTGTGACACTACTTTAACTAAGGTAGACGTAGTTGCTTTATTCATAAACTAGCTGCTGTCCCCTGCGGTTTCACCCGCATTTTTCGTTACTGCTCCGCTCCCGTGGGTCGTAGCGTGATGGTATATAGCCTATAGCAGTACTCGATAAATGGGCTATGTACCACAAAAAGAATTTTTCAAATCGGACCAGTAGTTCCAGAGATTACCCCCTACATACAAACTTACAAACTTACAAATTTGTAAGACAATTTTTTTTGTTCGGGGATTAGGCCCACCACAAATTGTGGCATTTATTAATGAAATGCACGTTAGTTTATTCCTTATAATCTCTAGATTACAGTGGCAATATTAGCAAAACTCTAAGTAACCGGAATACTGGGAAATACGACAGTCAAAACATGACTCTCATATTGACCTAAAATCTCACAAGAGCGATTATTTAATGAGTGAATAGGTTTCCTAGGTATTTTATGTTAGAATAGTGCACTTTCAATAATAATATAGGTGTAAATGACATAAAAACCTGGCTTTGGTGTGATTTTTTTTCGATTATTCTTTTACTGTGGACGCCAATGCTTTTATAAGCAAAGTTGTTGCACATTTCGTTGAAATCGAGCTGTACAATTGTTACAACAGCTTTATATATTATGCACTGTATCTCCAGAAGCCATTTTTCTAACATCTATTGAATAAAAATACGAAAAGAACAGAAGAAGCACTTATCTGACTATCTAGAAAACTGTTGGAAACTAATAGGCTAAGTTTACATGACCGCGAGAAGCCGCGCGTCGCCGCGTGGTTGAGGCCCTGTCCAGGAAGGCGAATTCGCCGCGATTCGACTCGCGCGAATTCACTCGCGGGTAGGCAAGATACTAGGCACCAATGCATCGCGTCCACAAGCATCGCGCGACTAATAAACTCGCGCGTAATGCGCGCGAGTCGAGATACTAGGGCCGCCTTGTTGCGTCCAGATTTCGCGCGAATTTCAGAGCGAGTGCACGTATAAAAGAGAAAGAGAAGGAAATACGACTCGCGCGTACGTACGCTCTATACGCGTAGACTCTGGACGCAACAGTCGCGCGTGTTACGCGTGAGAGAATCGCGGCGAATTCGCCCTCCTGGACAGGGTCTGAGGCGTTCGCATGATGATGTGCATACCAGTCCGGATGTCAATGTTGCTTGAGGAGGGGGCAATTTGCTTATGGATTTTATACCGAAGGCTAAGTCGTCGCAGAAAATGACAAAGACAATAAAAAAGCTTTCTTGCATCCTATTTTAAATGAAAGTCTTTCACTTAAAATAGGATGCAAGAATGCTTTTCAACGAACGTAGAACGCGCGGTAATGTCTACGATAATTGCTGCTTACTTTGGTCTTGTACCGCGCGGTTAGTGGTACAGAGCGGTTTCGCGCGGTCGTATGAACTTAGCTTAATAATGTAGTCTGTCAGTGTCAAACTGATTGAAACTGTACCACAGAGCATCTACAACGGAATGTTAATTAGGTACGTTTCGTTTCACATAATATATTTAAATTCACGTTGAAATAAATGTAAAAACGCTCCTAAACAAGCATTTTTCCGTAATAGTTTTTTACTATTATTTCATTATTCCCGTTAGATATCTATATAATTTTTAGTGGGTTAGTTATAATAAGGTGATGACTTGTTTCATGCGTAAAATTATTAATAAACGTAACCGTTTAATAGTGGGACCAAAAAAAATTGTCTCCTTTTACCTCTTTATAATATTAGTATAGATATAAGTCATTTATAAATATAAGTCATTTATAAATATAAAAGACATTTACAGCTTCACATCGACATTACTAGTAAGAACATGTATTTTTCTAAATTGTATGACATGACTATGACAATCGGAAATTAATTCTTGCCCCTTTAATTTCAATTCAAGCAACTGTCACCAAATTCAACCGTAACCAAGCTAGCAAACAATTTTCTCAAAGTTGATTCGTTCAAAAGACGATTTCCTAAAGTAAAATTAAGTGAAGCTATCAAAAGTTTCAGGTTAAATAATTGTGTTGGCCGTGGTAGGTCCCAAATAGGAAATGTTAAAGGAACATTATAAGTTTCAAAAGAAAATTAGGGAACTTCATTTCGTTTGGAAACATTACTTTATTTCTGACTTAATGAAGTACCTACAAAAACGTAAGGAATTCAAAATTGCGCGCTGGAATTATTTTTAGCGAAAATGTTTGGTGAAATGTTTTCGTCTTATAGTTATTTTTAGCGAGAAACAGTTCAAAACTGACTACGGATTTATTTTTAAACATGACAAGTATCATATAAAAATGTTGCTGTATAATCCTCTAATTTTCGCAACCCATTCTCAACTATAATGGCTCAGTTACAATTCTAACTTTATGCAGCTTTAATACACTACTCAGACTATCCAAAACCGGTTAAAGGGCAATATAAATACCCTTCAACTTTCAGGCTTTGACAAAACGTACGCGTTTGTTTTCATTTTCTTCGTTTTTGGCACTCAAAAGTGTTAATATGAAATGAAGTAGATACAAAGATAAACTCGATAATAACACTACTCTGATGTCACCGTGGCGTAATAATAAAATCCTAAGAATAGTGATAAAAATGGCAAGGAGAACAGTTACAACACCGCCTATAAATATGCGACAGTTTATCATATACTTACCTACCTAGCGATGAAACGAGGTGTTACGAAAATATCCCAGTCCGTCACAAAAAAGAAAACAAAATACGCATCATCTTTTTTGCAGAACGACAAAGGAAACGGCTCTCAAAAAATTGGGTCCGAAAAGTACAACATTTAAATTTCAAAGCGACTGTCACACATTTTTGGTCGAGGTTTACATAATTTCTTTCTAAAAAAGGAAGGGACTATGTTGTGTGAAAGGCTCAGATATAGCCAAATATACCCTCGAAGATTCCGATTGCTGGCGTTGGCAATATTTGCAAGGGCCAGAGAACCGTTTGCTTTTTTTTTACGGAACCCACTTACGAAAACTTTGTTCTTTTTATTGCGTATACAAGGACCGTATGTTTTGTCGACTCTCCGTTTTTATTTCGCCCACATGTTTTTTCTTGTTTGCTCTTTGTTGAGAATTTTAAAGTGAAAGTGGGGTTATTTAATTTTATGTTCTGTAACTTTGCTGTCCCGCTTATCGAAATATGTTGCAATAAAATGTTATGGTTATCTGATTTTGTAGGTGTTTGGGGCAGTATTAATCTGATTAGATATCCATAATTAAAATAAAGGTTCTAGGCTGTTGAAGCTTAATTCAAAATTGATTTAATTAAGCCCTTCTCCTTACGACTTTATCGTTACCCTGTCTTTTCGAGGCGGTATAAAACGTGCATAAAACAACGAAAAAATGTGGCCGCTATGGCACAGAAAATGGCTGCCGATTTGACGTAATTCTTTTTTAAGAACCGTCACTCAAAATGGCGGCTATGACACGTTCTGACAATTCTTTCTTTAATTAAACTTAAAGGCATCCAAGAACATCTCATTTTTAATTACACAATGCCAGCCAGCTAATGACGCAATACAAATAGTGTCATAGACAAACATACCCTACTTTCCCGCCGCTACTAAGCTGCAAGCGATACTCAAAGTGTACAACAATATGGCGCCCTCGGCTGCGAACAACGATGCATCGTATCATCACCCTCTTGTTACCAAGCATTATAAACAGCTGACACAGTTTATATGTACCTAACCACTGGAAAAACGAGGAGAAAACCTCTGTAGAAGTTCTATTCATATTGAAAGTAGAATTAGGTTGAACAATATTGTTATTATGTATTCGTAAATTATTATTTTTAATAGTTTCATTCGGACATTTTGTGAATAATTTTTGTGTATTAAGTTTAGACTTTAAAATATTAGACTTTTCTACCAATAATTTCAAAATCAATCTGCCGATTTCAAGCTTTTTGTAAGTCCAGGTTGAATATTTGGTTGGCTGAATGTAATATATTCGGTTTGAATGGCAGCAAGTTCATGTTTCCTTAAGACATTTTCTTTAAGAGACGCCTTACATCATTTTAGAAATTACATACCAAATAAATGTAATAAATAATCTATAAAACCTTTGCCACCGAAGTTATTATGATCGCGACTGCAGCTAACAAAAAGTTGATTATTTCGAAACGTTTTAACCGACTTCAACGAAACATATATAAGATCAATCGCTAGGAAAGCCACTTTAAAAAACAAAAAACGCATTTTTCACGATTCACCCGTTTAAGAGTGGCAGTGCTACAAACAAAGACATAGCCGTCAAAGCTATATACCCCACTCTGCGTTAAAAAATGTATTGATACTTACCCGTTCCTAGTCAGAAGCCATGACCAAATGTATGAAATACGGGTGCCCAAATCAACAGACCAGAATTCGCGATAGAATCTATTGCACCTACAAAATGTGTATATATAAAACTTTACATGTAAACTGCCCAGGCTACATACATAAAACTACGCTGCTTTTTGAAAGCGAGCTTGTGTAGTGTTTTTTTCGTCAGATCGACGCGCTCTCAATAAGGTCGGGTTTACTTTGAAATAACCTTTTTCCTTTTATCCTAGAGGTTTGGTGTCAATTTTCTGATTCTGTATTTGATAAACACGAAAGGAGAGTTTGTAAGTAAATATGTTTTTGCTAGGTTGGTTCCTTGGATCTTTTCCTTGACTTGTAGTCACACATGAGATGTTTCTTTGGCTATGAAATGGCAATATATGTGAGGCCTTTTATATTACTGATGTCAATAGGTGACCCTGAACATTAAAAATCAGGGCCTTGATTAATCAAGCTCGACAAAATATGTGTCAAATAATTTTTAAATTGTAAAATTGTCGCGTTGGTGTTTGATATAAGGGGCAAAAATTTGACATATTGCCATGTTGAGGTAAACGCTCTTATCAGAATTGTCGGTCTACTCTACAAATATGTCAATAAGTCTTGATAATTTTCTGTTTTTAAACAGAAAATTACAAGAAGATCAGTTCAATGAAGTAATAAGATGGTCACGTAACTAAATGAATTTAAATTTATATACTTTACACTACATTCTATCCATGTGAGGCAATTATTTTGATCGAAAACCTGTTTTGTACCTAGCTTCGGAAATATTAAATAAGGGACAACATTCCTAAAACCAAAATTTTATTTACAAAGATTCTTCAATGCAAGCAATGCACAACACAAACTGAAATAGTACCAGGCTTGCAGATCGCAACACTAGTACTATCACACTCCCTCCATTCGCAAACGTAATCCTCTTTACATTTTTAATTACGATTCCTTTTAACAAAAACGTGGCTCGGGGAAAACGCTCTCCGTTTCCATTTTCTCAAAATGTACACACTGACAGACAGACTGACAACTCTAATAGGCTTTCTTTCACTGAGACAGCTTAAAAAACCTAATTGCGATGCGTTTCTCCTGAATTGTCTGTTCAAGAAAACAGTTAATTGCCCCGAAATGTGATGTTGTAATTTATTTTGTTGGAAATAGGTACTTACAAGAAAATGTTCTGTGTATTTTCTTTGATGATGATTCTTTCGGAAATTCTTTGTTTCTATGTCGACATATTTTGTCGGCAATGATTACACATACTCGTATCGATACGTATATTTTTATTTTCGAGGGTATTGTACTGTAAGGAAGAAGGAACCTTTATCTCTATGTGGTCGGTTTACCTGTCCTTAAAAAACGTGAACTTAACGTTAGATAAGATTTAGAGGAGCTGTAAAAAAATTTAATGATAATGTCAAAGCAATCAAAAGATAAGACCTTTTTCGTGCATATTCATAGTAAATAATATAAGATGGTTTGTTCCACTTTTGCACTCTAAAACATGGGAGCCTTGAGGAGGAAAATAAACTATCACAATTTTTTTTTAAGAAATCCCCCTTTGAAAATGTTATTGACTGTATAAATACTTACATGTTTGTATAAAACATGTAACTATTTAACGTCGTATCTGAGCATTTGATACGGGCGGTTTGATACATATTTTTTAAACTATTATAATATTATTATTTAATCCATGGTAAAGTTTATCAGAAAAGCTATCCAATCCACCTATTAACATATAACTGAAGCATTAAAAATTAAATGAATTAAGCAAAACCGTAATACAAGCAGATAATAAATAAATGTGGTATTTCAATAAATTGTTTAACTCAACAAGTAATAAAACGGCAACAACGCTTCGTTGTTGACCTAATTGATTTTGTTGGTTTCACGATTAACTAATGCGACATTACCATTTACATGTAGTACATAAATAATTATTTGGATGGTGTTTGTTTACAATGTACTCGGTGAATTGTTTTGAGCAGAGTATCTATTTAAAGCCTACATTTTAAATACAATGACAGTCGGGTTTTTGGGTATTCAATACTCAAATATTTTATTTTTGTGAAGTTTGTGAATGTGTCTTTAATGTCACTCTACACTCTCCGAGGTTACATCTTTTATCTACTTTTATTTACCTCACTAACTTTCAAATATACCTTTTGCCTAAATTTATTTCTAGATAATTCAAAAAAATACTACTCTGTTATGGAAAGAACCCATCACTATGAGCGGTCCATTCTGAGTGGAAAATCATCAGTGTCCAGTTTCTGGTATGGAGCCTTTTTTTGGCACGGGAAATCATCAGACGACTCCACTTGCTCTGAGCGCATCAAAAGGGAGTGTCAGACTTCTACTGACTAAAACCCATTCATGTTCCTCCTTAGCCCTTGTGTCCGGAGCCACGGTACCTCTTTCGAACAACCCGCAGCTCCGGCAGCCGTCAGCCCTTGCGGCTCTTGTATTCCTCTGAAGAAAGAGGACGAAGCCCAACATTATCTAATCTAAAAGAAGGAAGGTATAGGTCCGTTAACTCCAAAGCTTGTCAAACAGTCTTCCCTAAGGTACTTATCGTGTTACCTAGTGCTTGGATTGTGGAGGCCTGGTTAGCAGTCGCTCTACACTGGTATTCAACGTCTAGTTAGACTGGTGTAAGGGGTTCCCAATTAAAGCCTAGGAATTTAGGCCAACCTTACCTGCTCGCAGTACACCCTGTTTTCGACTAACGAGGTTCTGGCGACCTGCCAACACGCACTGGACCAGCACGGCGGGCGGGTCTAAACCTCTCATAATGTATATCACAACGAAAGATTTTCCCCAAGCGCCCGGCGACTCCAGCAGCTTAGCCTGACGTGCCGATGTGAGCTGTAAATCAGCCATTCTAAAGTGGGATTGGGCGGGCCACGTATGCAGAATAAATGATAGGAACAGATGGGTTAGAATCGTCACGCAATGGGTGTCGGAAGACGGGTGCCGTCACCGAGGAAGGCCTAGGAAACGCTGGCGGGAAAGGTTACAGCCATTCATAGAAGATTGACAAGACAAGGCAGTACATAGAGAGCAATGGAAGGCTATGAGGGAGTGCTCAGCAGTGGGACAGTTGTTAAAACCCTTGCTTTGTATAAATCCTCGGTCAAGTAAATGTCAACCCCATTATAATGCATCTCGCAGTAAAGCCGATTTACATCAAACGGGCACGAATCGATTGTCGTCGACTATCGCTTCGGTCAACATCGACCAATAATTTAGTTTCTTATCGAGTACCCAGTCCGCTGAGTCAAATCCGATCGTTTTCGTTTCTACGGTCCTGCATGGTAAGAATATTGTGCTCTTTTCTAGATATAAGATTTGAAAAGGTATCGGTTAATGCAAATATTTTTGTCGGAGGCAGATATAAATGCCGGCAAAGTGCGAGTCAGACAAAGAGTTCCGTACATCGGCAAAAAAAAAAATTGTCGTGAGCCTCTTTCAATATTCATATTCCTATTTTTTGTTATAGCGGGTAGTAAAACATCATCTATGACATTTTTAACTGTCTAACTATTACGGTTAATGAGATACAGTATGATGATAGGAGGGCAGATGGACAGAAAGACGGATAGCGGAGTCTGAGTAATAGAGTCCGTTTTATCCTTTGGGAAAGGAACCCTAAAAATGGTAGGCAGCTGGCTAGTATAACGGAGGTTATAAACTACTGGCGGTTCTCTGCGGTCTCATTTTGGTTACTACAACGCGCTTGTGGGTTGCCATGTTATGTAGCGTTTACTTCTAGATATATCCTTATAAATGCAGGTACCATTAGAAATAATTTCGTTTCAAAGATTAAATTTACATACTTCGACTGGTTCGACGAAGAACATATTAAAAAATTCAGTATTTGATTTTCATTTCAAAAATATATTAAAAGCAGTATCTTAATTTTTAACTAATTGATTCGTAAAATTAATAAATTGTTGACATTGAAAGGATAACGGATCATACAGACCTCCTTCATTCTGTTATCATAGGTGAGCGACTAGTTCATGATTTTAAGAGCGTAATTGCGATAAATAAAATTTGACGAAATTCTGACTCTGCTCAAGTAAGTCGAAAAACAAAAAAAAAAACTTAGAAAAAGAAATAGTGAGTTCAACCTTGGTTGCGCAAAGGGGGCCTAGACAAGTGACATTGTAGAATAGATAGCGAAAACGAATAGATTGTCAAATGTGTGGAATTGACGTATGCTTTCGCTAAACAATTTGACATCTCCATACATTTGACAACCTATTCGTTTTCGCTATCTATTCTACAATGCCATTTGTCTAGGGGGGCTGTTCGGCCAAATCGTCATGTCGTTTGATCTCTAAGTACCTGTAAGTAGTGTAAGTAAGTAGTAGTATATTAGACTCGCAAGACTGCTGCTCTAAAGTAAATACTGAGAAGTACTGTATCAATGCTACTTTTAAGAAATATTGTGAAACAGAAATCTATGATAAATACAGAAGAAACGTTTATTTTACACAGCCGAGTACACAAAACAGAAAATTAAAAAACCTTAAAAAAAAACAAGTTGGATAAAGAAAACTGAAATGAAAAATGTCAGGCCACAAGTGCCTGACGCTGATTTTCAACAGACCACCATATAGCTCACCACCATATATAGCTCAAACCGCTGATCTTAGAAACATGAAACTTGGAGGGTATGTTCTTTGCAAGGAGAAAGTATCCACTTAGAAAGATTTCTTTGGATTCGACCTCGAAAGGGGTAAAGTAGTGGTTGTAACTTTGTCCTCGGCGAAACCTAGTATTATATAAAACTAGAACTGCTAGTTTCTTCAATGATTATTTCGTGGTAGAAACTCTCAACTAGCAAGACGGTAACAGTTCGTCTAGGAACAAACTTTGCGATGTCAACCCAACAAATAATATAAGAGACTTGAAAGATCCAATAGTAAAACTTCTTGTGAATGACCTCGTTCTGGGAAGAATTGTTTCTTTGCCTATTTCTGCCTCAAAACATAACATAGCAATGCTTGCTATGTTGAGCAGTTCGCACATCGGGCATACATTTGCATCTCGGTAAATGTGCTCCTACATTTGCAACGCGACACATTTATCGTCCCCGTTTATCTTTTCACGGCGCCGCACACTGAGGATACATTTGATGTGCGTACACAATACTTTTGTAGCAAATAATTGCGGCGCAACAATTGTGGTTAGGTAAATGTTCGATGCGTGTTGCATGTGGCTCGGATTTGCGGCCTTGCTTACAGTTAAAATTTTAAAGGCACTACTGTGATTGTCAGGTTCACCACTTCAGCTTAATATTTGATAATGTATCTGATCTGCGAAGCGTTTCTATAATAATAATGTGATGTTGCCTTAAAACTAATTAAAATAATATGGGGCACCTCAAATACATAATAAATACACACTCATATATGCATGTAATCCCAAAATAGACATAGTTAAATTTTATGTTTTGACCACACACTTAATTATTTGTCTTTGTATACGTTTTGTCTTTCACTTTAATTTTTTTTTTTATAAATTAATATGTGGACAATGTAGTGGGTTGCATGTTTGTAATTTTAAGATAAGAATTTATTGTAATACTTAGCATATTATTATAACTGTTTTTCGTCCCTAATAAATAAATAGACAAATCCTGCCAGTTTAATAATGCATAAAAATTATAAATAAGTTACACCTAGACACAGAACAAGCAAGCTCGTTCTTCCCACAAAAAAAAACCCCGGGTGTGGATCAAATCTACGACCTTTGGCTTAACAGTCAGGGTCACTAACCACTACCGACAGACCAGTCGAAATTCAAAAGAGAACAGTTTCATACAATCAATAAAATACCAGAACAGCTTAGAAACCTAATTTCACGTTTCATTTCCTCCAACATAGGTGCTAATCAGATAAAACAGCGTGATTGTGCAAACTGCCTTGCCCATTAGCGAAGTTATAACTGACCAACACTTACGTACATTACCGCAAACGTTAAAGTTAACGTTACAGTTGACAAAACTAAGTTTTTAGTGTTACATACAAGAGATAAGTGAATGTTACTAAGCACGTACCTTGACTGGAATGTTGGGCTAGTGGTTGGTGTTCCTGTTTGCTAAGCTCTTACTCAAGACGAACTTTGTGTGCCAATTGTATTGGTCAGGTCATGTGGGAACTATTTATGAGAAGCTTTTGTCTTAGCTCAACTAAAATAGACAATGATTTAGATAACGAAACGTCCTAAAGAAGAAGAACAGTACAAAAAGACATTTTGACTTACTGTAGGACTTTTAGGTACTTTTCTAAAGGACCAATCGATATAACATGTTATAAGAAACGCAGCAACATAAAATCTATACCCTCCCAAAATCGAGTCTACTACAGGGATGCTCCGTAACCATTACCGTAACTAACGGATATAATCATCTTCCTAGCCTTTTCCCAACTACGTTGGAGTCGGCTTCCAGCCTAACCGGATTCGGCTGGAAACAGTGTTTTACGTGAAGCGACTGACTATCAGACCTCCACAGCCCAGCCAAGACTACATAACTTTCTGGCTTCTGACTAACCGCGATCTACGAATAATAACTCGGATATACGTGTTTTCCGCATAGGCATGGGATGAGTACAAATGAATTAAAAAGTCAAATTTGTACTTGCCGGATGTCAACCCACCACTTCTTACACGAGAGACAAGTGCCTTATGCACGGGCCATCACGACCGAAAATAACTAACGGATAATCTGAAAAAAAAAACTCATATCTGAAACCTATAATTCCTTTCCATTCGTATCTATACCTGAAATTTTCATATTCAAAACATCCCTAGCTTACAAGTTCCCAAGAAATCACTAACAAGCATCCTAGTAACTACTTCAACTAGTTTCCTCAAACAATTTGTATGTAATATACATCCGATACGGTGCAACATGCACCCTAAATCAAGAGGTCCAGGACGAGCTAACTTCTTGGCAACTAAATGTGCTTTGTACCGGTAGTCCTAATTTTGGAGGTGGCATAATTTACTTCGAACGCTTGTGTGTTTGGAATTGTCCTCACTCCCATATTGCACGGGCTATTTTCGTTTGCTGTGTATAACCATACATTGCAAACGCAAAATAGCCGAGGTGTGCAGTTATTAGAGAATGAGGATCTATGTATCATCTATAAATATCAATGCTTGTCGTAACTTTTCGTCCAATAGAAAGCCACTTACATTATTACCATCACGCAAGTTACATAGTTTAAAAAATGTGGTAAAAATGAAAGCCAAATGTGCCATTTGAGGGCTCGCGTTGCATGCGCTGCGCAAACGGTAAAAGTTACGCAAAAAATATACATATGTATTGGAAAACAATGCTGTAATACATACAGGTTTCCCTTTAAAAGTTAAGAGAAGTCCACGACAGCATAATAATAATGTCTGTTTTAAGTTGACTCACTATAACATTTTTATGAACCTAGTCTTCGTCTTTATGAACATGGTAATTATTTTGAACAAAATTGCCTTAAAACAATTGTACATTATAATGATGACTTCAATGAATGTCTTAGGATGTATCACAGTTACAAAAAAAAAATCCGCAGCAAAACATTATTTGGGGGGTGGGGTGGGAGGTAGCTTTTTAAAATATTTGTGCTTATCAGAATCACATAGTCCGCTATGACTTACGGGAGAAGGACAGTAACAACTAAAACCGCAGGGGGTTTAATGTATGAAAATAAAAAAAATATAAAAAGGTAAGTTTTATGTGATTTTATTGGTAGCAGTTAATCTCTAAAAACGATGTCCAAATTTAAAAGAAATTTTACTGGTAAAAAGCTAACATTATTCCTGAGTGCTGATGTAAGAAGCTATAAAATTTAACTTCGTCTGCCTAAAATTCGGTTATCGATCGCAGTCGCGGATTGAAAGAACTCTATGTCCTTTCTCGGGTTTATATTCTAGTCGCAAATTTGACGAAATTGGTTCAATGGGGGTTTACCTTCAAACACTCGTGATCCGAGACACAATAGAAAGACAATAGCAGCGCGACAGCCGGCTGTCGCTTGGTCGTTGATAGGTTACATATTTAACTCTGCGGCGACCGAAATACATTATCTGTGACAATTTCGACCATACAACTATAAGAATACAGCCTAGTGACAGACGAACAGCGGAGTGTTAGTAATAGGGTCCCGTTTTACTCTTACGGAACCTTAAAAATACTTAGTAACAGAAATCTATAAATGCTGGTCAAAAGATTCACGAGTTGTATCCACTAAAACTTCGAAAACTATAGTGATTGAGGCTAATACGAATATAAGTGATGTGTCAAGGACATTTTAGTCTTTCTTCATATTTATGAGGCAACTGTGGTCAGACTTTATCAATAAAATATTATTACAATTTACTGGATTGTTTATTTAATAGTTTCATAACGGCCTTGAGCTTCAATTGCGTAAAAATATTAAATGAGATTTATTGATCTTTTCATTGCGGCAAGGAGGTTAAGATGCCTCTCATGTAAGCAGTTACGGGTTCGATTTTGGGCTAGTATCAATGTGACTTTTTCAGTTCAATGTACCTTCAAAAGCTTATCTTGGACATCAATAACATTTTTTTTGGGGAGTGGGAAATCATCAAATGACTTCTCCCGCCAAAGCGGCGGGAGGGCGTTAGACTTTTACTGACTAAAACCCAGTCATGTTCCTTCGGTTGCCCTTTATTTTCGGGTTCACGGTAACTATTATACACATTCCGCAACGACATTAGTAACATCCCAAGCTTCAAAAAGCATGTGAAACTGTTGGTCCAGACTCCCGTGGTCATCCGTAGAACTTTGTCAGTCATTACGGGTAGACAGAAACCAGAAAGTCTGATTAGTCTGACCAGTCTAACCAAAGGGCGGTACCCTTTGGTTAGACTGATCAGACTTGTTGCCCAGTAACTGGGTCTTATAGGTCTTTTTTAATTTAAATTCAGTCACAAAAAAAAGGGTAAGGAATACGAATCATTCTATGAATGTGTTGTTTTTTTTATTTACTTAAACGTACAGAACCCCTAAAAGAGTGTCGTTAGTGTCTTTACTACATTGACCTGCGAAAAATTTTCTTACCCCGAGGGTCGTCCAACTTAGATGAAAATTTAACTTTCAAACAAAAAAACTTAACTTTTCTTGAGTTCGTGTCTAGGTACTGAGTGAATAAGTTATTTATACAGATTATGAAACAAACCTAGTTAAAATATTGTTCTCTTTACAATATTATGTAATAATGATTTATGAAATTATTAATATACCACACTTTATGAAAATTAGTATAGCAGTTTTATTTTATGAGACACATCCTGCTGATAGGCAGACTGACAAACTGACAGTTATCTTAGTAATTGAACCCCGGATCCCTTTGAATGGGACAATCCCGCCACACTACTCCCAACCATTGCAACCCAGAATCAGCAGCGAAGTCCAGAAAAGCCCCAGTTCTCTTACCGAACTCTAAAAATATACCAAAATTAGCGCAAACCACGCTTGCGTTCTACTTAATTTAACAAATTGGTACAGCGCTTCAGCGCTTTAATTCTACTTAGCCAGAAAGTACGGCATAGTCGTTCTAGCTAAACAGTCATTGTTAGGCCAGACCCGTATTTCAAATGCTAAGGCCTCGCAACCAGGCAGCCCAATAAAATTCTGTCCCAAAATGTCAGCTCTATTTCGTTTCGAGCTAGCGCTTGTACCTACATTTCTTCCGATTTTATTGTCGATTGAATTTTCTTAGTTCTGAGAAAACAAAAGAACTTGAACGACGGTAATGCTGAATAATATTCATGACTTCTTCACTTTGTTTCTGTCATGGCGGAACGTTTCAGCGAGAATTAGCCATCTGCGATATACACAAGATATTTATAAAATCAAATGCACTCTTTTTACCTCAGTCTCATAATCTTATGGACGTTAATCAATGTGTCTTCCATATAGATATCATAATATCTATATAAATAATTAATATAATTATATAAATAATAAACAAGAAATAAATTAACAAAAAAAAATGTTAACAATTAGAAAACAGAAAAAAAAACACAAAAAAATTGTTTGTTGTTTGTCTATGCAACTCATTTTATTGCGGTTTTCGCAATAACATTTTTACCAGTACAACTCATCGTGTTTATTTTAATGAAAACTAGTGTAAGCAAAGAAGTTTTTGTCATAAAAGTGATAACTGAATGTTCTAATATGCATATTTACTACACTGACATTTAATTTTTTGAAAAGGATTTGTGATAGAATTTTACGCGGATGTAGTTGAGGATACCAGCCAGTATTACGACAACGAAACGTTACATATTTTAATGAAATACAAATAGGAGAATTTTATAAAATAAAATGTTTACAAAGTTTTGGACGGACCTAGTTGTATTAATAATTCGTGGGCGTCCTTTGAAATCCATCCAGTCAACCATGTAATGTGTATCTATTACATACCATTACTACACGAAAACGAGCCTAAAAGCTTTATAAGCTTACCAAATAGTTCCATATGCTTCTATTCAGTAACTTAAGTAACATTTTATCCAACGCCTTTATGTCCAGTATCAGCCTGTCCCAACTTCAAATCTTTGATCCAACTTACGTAAATTTTCTCTCATATATTATCTTCAGAATCTCTCAAAACGTTACGCATAGAACCCTCTTGAAAAGATCTCGTAAGCTAAGAGATGACAAGTTCGTTGGTCAAGTTAAGATATTTGATTAAGATAGCCTTTTGTGATTTCTAGAACTCAGTCAGATTAGGACTAGCTTGAAGATACTTGATTACAGTGAACTACGGGTAATTATACGCTCTTTGTGTAAAACTGTTCAGATAGCGCGGGACATGCATTGTTAATTTATTGTCACGCCTGTGAGGGGGTCATAGTCGGGCAAATTCGTGGTGTTCATAAATGCTCATTGAATGTACTCTATCCACACTTTCGGTGTGTGTAATTTTGTGTAACATCATATAATACATACATATTATAAGCACTATGCTCTTTTTAAGCTAACATTTAATAATTTCGTCTTTTACTATCATTTTCTTGAAGGTAGAGCACCTTCGGCGGTTCGGCGGTTGAGAGTTTATCATTATCTCTTTAATGTCTCACTGATGGCGCGTTCGATCATTCTTTCCAAACTCTGCTGCAAAAACTTCTAATAGAAAACTTGATGGCATTCCCCTTAATCCGGGAATAGAACTCAGTACCCCAAGTTTAGTAGTCACGCCTGCGGCCATGGCACTATCAAAGTCACGTCTGTTTTCGGTTTAAAATGCTTTATTTTTATACCGTTTTTAGTCTAGACAAGAAACTTGAGAGAAAAACCTTTTCTTAATTCTGAAGACTCAACTTAATTGTTTTTCAAATTCAGGCTTTTTACGATTGCTAGCAGGCCTTTTTGCCTTGGTTTTTTCTTTTGTTTTCTCTATAAAGATGGATTCAATTTCATTATCTTTTACTAATAGCTATTGGGCCTAATGTTTTCTATTAAATGGGTGGTTCCAATTGATGCGGGTAATATCTGATAGAAGTACCTTCATTTGTGCTTACAAGGGCAATCGGGTTATTACCTTGCAGATACGGAGAAAGATAATAACCTGTTCTAGAAAATTCTGCTTAAGAAACTAAAGAGGTTGTTTTTTAAGGTTTGACGTCGGGAATAGGGGTGCGTCTTATAATGATAAACTCGTTTGGGCTTTTTTTTTTGGTGAGTGGGAAATCATCCAATGACTGCTCCCGTCCTGGGTGCGGCGGGAGGGCGTGTCAGACTCCTACTGACTAAAACCCACTCATGTTCCTTCGATTGCCTTTTCGTTGCTCGACTCGTTTGGTCTAATTTCATTTTATTATCGTTCATAAGATATAATCAACGTGAGATATACCATCTGTTGATATAATTTCTTTACGTATAACATTTATTTATTCTAAAACTTAATCAGCCACCACACACTCCACCACACACAACACAACACCATATTTTTGTACCTACATTCATAGCAAATAAATTATTTCATTTTCAGTATAACGTTGTATGATATAAAATTTATATAATCAAAAATCATTTGGTCTAACGTTTAATTTAAATTATATGTTACCCGCCAAACCCGATTTTAGGACAAACTAGTTTTGCCTAGGCTAAACTAGTTCTTTCTCGCCCCGACTCAGGGCAAGGGAAGGCTAAGGCGGGTGCTCCGCTCTGCTTTGCTCCTGCCTTAGCTTTCGTGGTTATTTTTTTTTAAACCACCCAGAAATTGGAGCCCCGCACAGCGGGGCTCCGTCAACTTAACTTAGATCTATCTTAGTTAGTTTATATCATATTAGACCAAACAAGTGTTATATCTCTTAAGTGGTATGTCAAACGATTTTATATTTAATGTATGTTATGTCAAACGATGTTATAAAATTTATGTATGTTGTGCTCGTAGAAATTAGTAATTTTAAAATTTTAACTGTAGTTCATTATATTAACTAATCGTTATAATAAATAAAGTAATTATAGATTCCGTTGTTATATATCGTAAATATTAGAGATATTGTTGTTATATCATCTATTACTTAACCCGGTATCGACAATCCGGTTTGAACAAGCGTGGTGATCAGTGTTCGTACCTCTAAATGAAGCAAAGGTTTTTCCCAGCATTGGGATAGAGCTAGGCTAATATTTCCTTTTACTTCATTCATCATTCGAAACCAAAATAAAATATTCAACGTTGATTGCCAATCCCTAGACCAATTATCAGCAAAACTATTTTGAGATATATCGGAACGTTATCCTGAACGGAATTCAATTTCGCGTTTTCAGTCCGAATGGTCGGCGAGGTCTAAAATATAATGTATTCTTTCATACATGTCGCTTAGATCGTCGACCTTACCTGGATTTAGAACGAAAGCATTAGAACTTTGGTAGAAACGTAAATATTTCAAGAATTTTTCTTACTGAAAATATTTTTCTTTTCTTTCACGAAGATTTTATAGTAGGAATGATATGCATTAGCGTCGTAATGGTTTTTACGTGAGGTTTGGAGTACGTTTTATGGGATTCTACATTTGTTACCTTTATTTGTGCTTTTATACGTTGCTAGGAGTGGACTCGGCGGCTACACTACCATGAGATATTCAAGACTAAGTTTTTTAAATGTTAAATATTCTCAAAGTGGTACAGAACAGTAAGTTTTTGTTTAATGTAATAAATTTGAAAATTATCAGTAACGTGATTATATACTCTCAACAATTTTTGTTAAGTTTATCTTCACAAGCAAAATCTCATTAAGATTATTTTAAAAGATCAAGACTTTAAGCTGTTTTAGTCTATTTTTGAAACAAAAATATGGTTATTTTTTAATTTTACTCCTCACTGAGTTGTCTTAGAATCAGTATAAACTCAAATAACAAAATATAACTTAACTCAGTATATAAAAGCAAATAAATCTAAACCAACTACATAAAGGCCATTGATACAACAATTTCATCCGGAAATCAAAACTGCGACCGACAGCAAAAAAATCATTCACTCACCCAATTCACCGTCAACACACATTATGGTTTACCCTCGAATTTCTAACAAACACAGACATCATGTTATCTTGGTAAACGTACCTATATTTATTTCCTTTTTCAATTACAAATACGCCCACGCAAGCTCCCATCCCAATAAATATTAACTGTGCCTACACAATCGAATTCCCTCCAAGAAAAGGGAGCATAATATAATAACAATAGGTTTGACATCAAACATGTGTAGTTAACTTGTGAAGACCTTGTAAGCTTTTCGTCCGCTGAGATTAGTCCGCTATGGTCGAAACAATTTTTATTTTAATACTTTTGACGGGTGTTTCGGACGATAATTTTTTAAAGCTTTATTTGTATGTCGGAATTAATTTTTGGACACACGTGATTGGACACACAATAGAAAGACAATAGCAGCCCGACAGCCGGATGTCGCTTAGTCGTCGAAAGGTAAAAATATGTTTCATTAAAATAAAATAACTTAATTTTGTATTGCCAAAATGAAAAGGTTTATTATATAACCGTAAAAAATTTGAGAACACGAAGTATCTTCCGAAACACCCTTCAAAAATATCGATAAAACTGTTGCGATCGGACACACACATCAAAAGTATAAAAAAATATATTAAAATCCTGTTTCGACCAAAGAGGGCAAAAATCAGCGGCCAAAACGCCTAGTAAGCCTCTTGAAGGAACATCGCGATGTTTGCCTTGTATAACCAGATTTCAGCACATTTAATTGACAGATGGTAAATAAAGGGCTTGTTTATTCTGAACAGTTTCGGGATGACTAAAGTGTGGTCACAACCTTTATTACTGATTAGATTTTGGTTTCATGCATATTATAGTACTTAGGAGCTGTATGACCAGTGTTTGCCTGATTTCTAATACAAGAAGAGCTATTTTCATAGATTAAATATAAAAATAATTGGAAGAACTCTCTCACGGTCATCTGATCCCAAACTAAGCAGAGCTTGTACTATGGTAACCAGAAAACTGATAAACACACTTTATAATTATAGAAAGAAAGAGAAGAGAAGAAAATGCAACGGCACTATTGTATACTATAATATTTATACAAGCAAACTCCATGAACACTTTTTTCAATTTGTTTATACAATTTAGTTTCAAAACATATTCAACATCGTAGCTCTCTTTATAAGTAGCATGAGGCGAGTACTGAACCCAGGTATCAACAAACAACAAACAGCCTATCAAGACATAATAATAATAATAATAATAATATTATTAGATGTTATTATTATAACATCTCTCCTAAGATGTTATAATAATAACATCTTAGGAGGCTCTCGCTGGGCAGCTGGGTCAAGGGTCTGGTTCAGAAAGCGGTACTCCTGGACACGGCGCGCATTGTCCGGAGGTTCCTTTCTCTGGAGCCCTGACCACCGGTAGCTTGGACCCTGTTCCCGATGCCGGTGGGCTACTATTTTTTATATTTTTAAATGTTTTTATTATTTTATAACAATATTTAAAAATGTAATTTATAAGTGATATGTTTTAATAAATGGAATAATAATAATAATAATAAATTTTATTGAGATAAAACAGTGCTACATTTACAAATGGAAGCCCTGATTCCTGAGTTAGGTTGTACCTGTGTTACAGGAATCAGTGTCTTCTCCCGTTTTTGTTTCTTGCGTACTTACATTTTATTCAATAACATACAAAATTTAACAACTATATAATAGACATTGGGCAAGCAAGGTTATGGCAATTTTCCTTCTGACCTTTAACTGAAGTAGTCATCGGGGAGCCATGTTCAATGGTACACGAGCTGATAAAATTATAATAAATTCGGGATTCCGTGCCGGCAATGGTAAATAAAAATGGCTCATACCATGAATAAAAAAATATTAATCTCACAAAAAGGCTCGCTATCCAGGGCTCACAAAATATCATTTGTGAACATTTTCCTTATAAAAAGTCTTTTAATTCTAGAAAATAATACTGTAAACTTTTCGCAGAAAGATTACATAAAACATAAATATTAGCACAACGGATAGGGTTACCCTTTTCCACAAGTCGCTCTCTTCGAAGTTTTCCGGAAGATATATGGTTCGGTCCTATTTGTTTTGTCGACCTTACTTTTTTATATAAATAAAAAACTTCCAAGGGTGTAATAATTCCAGTCGTATTTTACGCCGCCCTAAAATGACGGTGTAAAAAATTTAAGTAGGAATGACGTAATAAGTTATTCATAGGTATGGAAACATGCGTTTAAAATGTGCGCTTTTCGTAGTCCAGAATTAACCCCCAGGTGGTTGTTAAGCAAATTAAAATAAGCTTCAGTAAGTAAATTTTACAGCGATAAAAATAACTTTGTGGGATCTGTGCATAAATCAGGGAGCAATTGTAAAACTTTTTTTTCTTTCTCTGATTTTTTACATTGGGTAAAATATTATGAATGATACGCGTTTGAGTAGAGGAAAATCTTTTCTTTTATTGTTTCTGAATTTCTTCTTTTTAGATTTATTTTAACTTTTTTGACAAAAATCAGAGGCCTGTCAAATTTTGAATTTTAGTAATCAATATGGTTATAGAAGGTTTTCGGTTTTTGTATTAATTATACGTTTGTTTTACAAAAATAAGTCAATGAGAAAATTGCATAACCTAAAGTTAACACGGAAAAAGCAAGATTGTGTGGTTTATTATTGCTCCTATTACTTAAATGATAAAATTAAGTTTTTGTAACTTGGTTAAATGTAACACTTTTAGACGTCAGTATTGCTTTTGTGCTTATTTTAAGCAAACCATGAAACCAATGTTTCCCATCTGACTGCTCAACTCTACTTCAATATTTAAGTTAATTTTCTGTCACTAAATACGTACCTAACAATGCTCAGGACAAAAACCCAAGGCTTTCTAAAAATATATTCATACAAATAAAAATAGAACAATTTGTCACATAGGCTGAAATATTTAAACCCTGTGATAAGGGTAACACCGCACCAAGAGAAAGGGTTACCCCGTTTATTTCACAACACGCAACCTCAAGTGAACTACATA